>OZ014531.1:126156730-127427355 GCA_963966105.1 Volucella zonaria
AACCTTCAAACTCCATAATCTGCAGTACTCATATAACTGATTTATTATCAATTGCAAGGATTCCTGTGAAACAATGTCACCACCTGAAAGAAAATCCACTCTATCGTCTATAAAGAGGGCAAATAAGGTTGGACTCAGAAAACACCCCTCCCTCACTCCTGTCTCCTCACCATTTCATTTTTTCTTCATGATAAGAACTTGCCTCACTTATTTTATTATATATATTACATTTCAATAGGATCGGTCCATCCGTTTCGGTTCTCCACCTGCTACATAGAAAGGAACCACTTCCTTTTCTTTCTTCGCAAACTTCGGTTTCTATTGCTTGTCGCCTGCTAACAGTCGCCAGTTGGTTTCTTGAACGATTTTCCGTTTGCGTAATAATTTGCCCATCATTGTGCCAATGTTTCAGTTTGAGTTACGTAGTTTGTTTCCGATGAGCATCATATTATCTCGATAACTGTCGAATTCCAACACCAATATTTCTATACACCACAAGGTCAATTCACTCGTATCATACTTTCGTACTGTTCTCACTTCATCCATGTGATGCTTGATGTATAGTATCTGCATCTGACTTTTCTTTTGCTCTTTAATACAATAATAGAATTTTTAAAGAAATACTAGAGCAATATTTCCGTTGATGCGAATATACTAGTAAGCACGCAGCATTGTACGGTTCCATATTCAAGTATACTACACGTAGATCTGGGTTCTGTAGGTTTTTTCTCCAAAAACGTATTAAGCGTTGAAACTGAATAATCGCTGTCAGTTGACATGTTGCCGTGTTCTAGATAACTACGTACCTATTCATCTCACGTGATTTTAATTGAATTTAGAAACTAATGCGGTAGCTCAGAAGAATCTCTATTTGCTTTTCATTCTGCCATTTCAATCTTCAAAACGCGACAATGATGAAAAGCAAATAGAGATTCTTTAAACAAGTAATCCTAAAGTATCTCCACATAGTAATATTGATTTTCTGCTTTCAAACTGAAATATATAAATCATTTCATCTTTTATATGTGCGTTGTACTACTGACCTTAAAAGCTACTCCTGTGATAGTCGATCAAACACTTTCAGTCTCTGGCTTAAAGCGCAGTGGATTCTTTTATGTATGAATCAAGTGTTCTTTTTTCTCCTGACGTCGTCAAGAAGTTACTCAAATTTTTAAACCTAAGATTTCAAGATCTCTTTCATAAGTTATGTTGAACAAATCACTTTTAAGCATTTTATAAAATCGTAAGAGCTATCCTAAAGGACACATACTCGTATGTATATGTATGTTTCAGCATTTTGTAGTTAATGTAATATTATGAATTATATCCTGGTGGGGAGAGTAAGAATGAGTATCCTAGCTGTTGGCAATAAGAAGATGAGCACTTAGTGCGCACTTGAGTATGAGTTTTGACTTTTAAAGAATTCAAAAGCAATTGATTGAAAGCATTTACATGATGTCAGCTGTGGAGTAGTGTGACGGGAAATTTGAAATTTATTTAATGGCAGAGTATGTAGATGTTGCTAGTTATTCACACGAGTAACGAAAAAAAAGGGAGAGTCTTGGAAACGATGACATTTACTTGAAAATTATTTTGGAATAAATTGATATGACGAATGCCTTAACATGTGTTTATAATCTTTGTGGACAATGTTGTCGAAATGGTCTAAGACCTAGACATTATAGTAGAGCTAGTTGACATTTACAACTTTTAAATGGAAACTATAATTGGTATTCATGTTAATCAGTTAAAGCAATCTTTGGCGAGAAAAATAAGGAACATACGAAAGGTCACCAAGTACGATTTTCAGTTAATATGGTATATTCTGAACTGAAAGTACTAAAAGGCAAAGACGATAGATACTATTGATCAACTAGAACATCGAAATATGATACCAGAAGCACAAATAGATAAGCTCATTCAAAAAGAGTACCGAAACAAATGTTGTTATGAACGTACCTATAGATTACAACACCGATCCAGTCCAAAAAGCTAAGTCTGTGTGCGCCGGGTTATTGGACAGAAACGTCACCAGCTCAGATATTGAGTCTGCATTTAGAATCACCGGCCGTGACCAACGAACTGCTACGATAATTGTTCGAATGAAATCTCGAGAATTCGCCACAGATATGCTAAGGAATGCGAAAAAATTAAAAGAAAAAGAGATGAAAATTGTTTTGAACGACGACAGACTTTTTGTTGGAGACAAACTATTTACGTGGAATTTGGCAAAATGTCTCAAATATGGCAAGGAGAATGGTACGAAGATACTCCAGAAAATGTTTGAAAAGATTCCCGCCCATTTAATAAAAATTATGAATGATCCGATAAACGTAACAAATGTGTACCAAACGTCAACATCAACCGAAACTGACAATTCCAGAATTAAGAAGTTTACTAAAGGTGTAAACAAAAAGCTCGATTGCAGTGTGTATATTAAAGCGACATTATCCTACGCTTTTGAGATGGGCACAAATACTAGGTTATTCGCTTTTGTATAGCAGGATTCCAAAATATCGACAATAATTTGTTTGAGCGAGCGTTGCAAAGTTGGCAACTGAAACCGATGCTCAAGCCAAGGTTTTTTCAATAGTATATGAAGCTTAATTATATATTTCTTTCTGTTAAGGAGCTGTGCACCATTTCTTTGACTGTTATGATCATAAATAATGCAGGAGTTTATGCAAGCAATATTTGGCATATCATTAAAAACGCACATCGGCCATCTACGAGTTCTTCGACCGCAGTTGGTGCTGCTGCACAATTGATAAAATGCATCCACGTATCCACGACGAACTTGATCTCGTTATAAAACTGTATAATCTCAGGCTAATCGGGACTCCATTGTGGATAGTAGAATCACGTTTTTATTTTTATTTTGCTTTATATGCTTTGAACTTAAGCATTTCGCTTGGTATTTCAAGTTTATTTTGGCGTCAAGTTCCAACCGAAGTCAAATTGAAATGCTTCTCTAAAAGGTTATCAGCTAATCTTACGCACGTGAACTATTTACCCATAGTCATATTTCTATTGGTACCATGAATAGTTTTAGTTAAATCTTTAACATAATGCTCAGCTAACGGTAATCCATTACAGTTTATATTTTTGCCGAAATAGGGACTTGCATCTAACATATATCTTGTGACAACATCATAGGTCATAACTATTTTTATTCCATATATGGCCGGCTTGTAGGGTATGTACATTTTAAACAGACATCGACGTCTAAATGCTAATAATTGTTCGTCAATAATTATATAGCTGCCGAGATTATAGAATTCATTGCAATTTAATATAAGTTCCTGAATTTCACGTATTGGAGCACAACGATCGTTGCCGCGTCGCTCAGCCCGAGTAGTTTTATCATCAAATCGTAAACAGTCCAACAGAAACTCAAAATGATCCAGATAATTTGGAGTCAAACATATCTCGGGTGGATAGATTGTTATGTTTTGTGCTGCTGCAAGAACTAACAATCCCATAAGTGCCTGTAATTCTTCTCTGGTTGATTTAGAAAACTTTTCCAGAAGAATAGTTTTGGGATTTGATAGCTGTCTCAGAACTCGTGTCCATTATCTCCGCGATTAAGAAGCAATTGAAAGCAGTTAGTGGGGTATGTGCATCACGAGCGAGTTTTATGGTTCCAATTTTTGATGACTCGATCCAATACGTGCGGCGTTATTCCGGCAATAGCGTGTCTAATGTTGGCTTCGAGCTCGTCCAAAGTGGTTGGCTTGACTTGTCCCAGATGAGCCAGCCGCCAAATTTCTCCTTCCCAACTCCAAGCGTTATGTCGCTTGTATGGCATGTGGCGCCATCTTGTTGAAACTGCAGCTGGGATATATCGATGTTGTCGAGCTGTAACCACAGAAAGTCGGTTAACATCGCTCTATAGTTGAGTACATTGACGGTAACGGTGTCTCCTTCCTCATTTCGAAAGAAATAAAGTCCAATGATGCCGCCATGCCATAAACCGCAATAAACAGTCAATCCTTGTGAATGCATTGATGCTTGACCGAATACTTGTAGATTATGTCCGCTCCAGTGATGGCAATTTTGCTTGTTGACATAGCCGCTGAGCCAAAAATGGGCCTCGTCCGAGAATTTTTGGCCAAAATCCGGATCTTCGGCCAACATTTCCAGCGCGCAATTAGTGATCTCCCGGCGTTGTTTATATGTGGTCGTCCGACATCAATTCTTGCGTCAGCACAATGCTCCAGGACCTCTGGTTGTAATGGTTGGAGTACGCATATATATATCCGGACTATTACTCTTTACAATATAGGTGCTGGGTGTTGCTCTTTTCGAAGAAGAAGGTCTTTCAGAATCAGAACTTTCATGATCCTCAGGAACGTACTCCGAACCGGAATCACTGTCCAATACTGTCTTCAGTTTCTGAGATACTTCCTTGTATTTTGTCGAGTTCTTCTGGTAGTGTAGCACCAACCTCGTTCAAATTTAGTTGTCTACCATGATTCTAATAAAATTAAATGTAAAATAAACCATTGAATCTACAACCCATGACGGTACTCTTATCGATCTTATCTCAAACACAAATCGAACTTACAGTAATATTGCACTAACTACGATTGCACTAATTTACGAAGTAATCGAAGTGCAGAAACGAAATTTTATATGTATGCTAGCGTTATGAAAAACCATTTCAGACCCTCGCGTCAAGGTTCGCAGAACGCTATAAATCTTACAACGCCACCGAGAATTTAACCGAAACAGTTAACGAATGGGCGGTACGGGTACGGGCATT
This sequence comes from Volucella zonaria, assembly GCA_963966105.1. Classification (NCBI taxonomy): domain Eukaryota; kingdom Metazoa; phylum Arthropoda; class Insecta; order Diptera; family Syrphidae; genus Volucella; species Volucella zonaria. Next base: position 126,161,496 of record OZ014531.1, read on the forward strand.
GGCTGTACATTGCGAATTTGGTACATTTTTGGCTACTGAAATGAAAATGGTCCAGCCATGAATAAAGCCTCGGAAATCGCAAATACCACAGATTACATTCGCCGTCAATACGAGACCGTTGCGATAAAACAGGAACCACATGATTAGTTCGTGCATATGGGCAAAGGCAGAAAAAGTCAGCAGAGCAGCCGAGTTGCTCAACAAATACAGCATCAGCAGCCAACATGTCGACAACAGCAGCAGAGCCTGTCCATATTTCAGGCAGATAACGCAAACAAACAACAGCAGCAGCTGTTATGCACAGTTTCCGGATATACTCGTATGTTACTAATCAGTAGTAACTGGAAGTTCTAGAATTATAAATGCAACAAGTGCTAGAGGAAAGGACATTCAAAGAAAATGCGTATACTCAAAAAAGATGTAAATTATTTTAATAATGACGACACAAGTTTATTTTCGTTTGCTGTTAGTAATGTTAAATATGAGGGTGATCCAATTAAACTAAAATTATTGACAAATCAGACACGGGTTCAGAGTTCAGCTATCTATTTATGTACATTTGAAAGCTATTTTAAGGACGGCATGCTTAAATCAACTAATATGATTTTAAGAGCTTGTAACGGCGGCGCAGTGATTAATCCGGTCGGAATCTGTGATGTGAATACGATTTACAACGGCATAGGTAAAAATATTTCAAGAGTAGTTATTAAAATTTGGGGTCCTCCACTGCTTGGTAGAATTTTTCTAATAATGTTTAGTATTAAGATGGTTGATTTGAATTGCATAAATAGCATAAGAGTAGGATTAAAAAACATTTTATAGAAATGTTTCATTCTTTGTTCGATGGTACAGCGATGGTAAAGCAAAATTAAGAATTAAAGAGGGAGCAACTTCCAATTTTTTTTAAGCCTAGACCGGTTACACTAACCATTCAAGACAAAGTAGAAAAAGAATAGAAAAGTTGATAAAACTGAAAGTGCTTGAGCCCGTAGATTTTTGTGAGTGGGAACTCCGATAGTTCCATTGCTAAAAAAAAAGTGGGGTGTTTCGAATTTGTGGTGACTTTAAAGTCATTTTGAATTCAATCTCAATGGTGGAAGATAGAAGATATTTTTGGAGAATTGCATGGTGGTGAGGAATATACAAAATTGGAACTCACAACTACAATATTTCTACTACCAAGGGTTCGTTTCAATTTACGCGATTAATTTACGGATTACCGCCGGCCCTGCAATTTTTCAGAGGTTAATGGAGTGTAAAGGAAGTAATGGTTTTCATCGACGACATTTCAATTACTGCTATTAATCGGAAATTTCACATTTAAAGAGAGGAAAAAGTGCTTGGTATCTTCAGGGATGTTGGCTTAAACTGGCCAAAGATAGGTCCCAATTTTTCTGTAAGGGGATTAGTTACTAGGGTCATATCCTTGATAAGGACGGCTTGCATACCAATCCAGAAAAGGTTAAAGAGATCAATAATATGCCATACCCCATCAATGTAAAAAAGCTGCACATATGGGTGTAAGCAAGATGAAATCTATGACACGTGAGTGTTGTTGGTTGCCAAATCAAAATAAGGATTTAAACACGACACTAATATGTATTGATACTAACAAAATTTTGAAAAGTCATGCAAATCAAATGATTCTACGTATATTAATAATAATAAGAATAATCAAGAAATGTACGTTCCTAAAACTTTCTTTGATCCTTTAAAAATATACAAAATGCGGAAAAGGGAGAAAATAAAGAATCATTAGTTATTTAAGACATTGAAAATGAATGTGCCGCACAAAAAAAAAATATTATTTCAGGCCACGTACATTTACAAATTATTATAAGGAATTTTAGTGAGACTTTCTAATTTTAATATGTTAAATTTAAAATATTTTTATATTAAAGAGGGGGTATATGTAGTGATGTAGTAGCAGTAACTCATGTAACCTATCTACAAACACTCTATGTACACTACATAGTCTATGACTTCTTAATAATAAATCAGTTTTCTACCAACCGCTGACGTATGTGTTTTAATCGGTCACTATATATATGAGGCACAAAACTGGAATGAAGCCATCTACCGGATCAATAACAAATTACCAAAACTGAAAGCATTAAATTACACCATTGCAGACTTAAAAAATAAACTATTATTTATGGATGTTTTCAATTACATTAATGAATTTGATATTTTTTTACTATTTGAAACTCATGATTATAATGAAGATAGATATTATGTATAGCATTTTAATGAATTGAGATGAGGTGAAATGAAGCCTATTTGGAGGAGTAAGTGGAGGCGAGCTTTTTGGTTATCTTAAGCAACTGGAGGGACTAGATGTTGAATTTAAAAGTATCGAAAAAGGAATTGTATTGGAATTGAAAATGCAATAAGTAGCAGTTTTAGTGGTACGATAGGATAAACCTATACCAAAATAGTTTAGTTAGCCTAACCAACCCGACATAAATATATCCAAACCCTAGATCGAAGGACGAAACCAGTGATTCAAAAGGCGTCAAAATCCTAAAACTGGACGCTGCTTTAGACTACACAATCCTAAATAGACCCTGTGAAGACGACCCTCAAGGTGAATATACAGGGTAACCCCGAATTCGTCAAGGATAATTTGGGAAATGATTTTTGGATATATTCTAATAAAAAAATTTCCATTTCCTTTGCCCATGCTAATTTTTGATTTCGAGGTTACTTTTCTCCAGAAAATGTGATACAAACTAAACCTAGCGTTTTTTTTTTCTTATGACCATAACAATAATAAAAAAGTTTTCAGGAAAACACTTAGATTTTATGAAACCTGAAGCAAGTGATATTAAAAGATAAAGGTTTTCTTGATTTAAACTCAAAAGGTTATGAATACAAAACGATTTCGAGTAGTTATTTTATGTGTGTTTAGTACACACAGTTATAAAAGGTACTCAAAGTGTGTTCCTTGTTTCTGTAGGTATACATGCTAAAGCCGGTTTTTGAATTTCACTCGAATGTATATTGATGCTAACTTCTGCTTCACTTTTGATACGTTCCTCCAATTTACTTAAAGTTGCCATTTCGGTTGAATAAACGCGTTCTTTCATTCTTCTCCTTACACAAAAAATTCAATACTGTAAGGTTAGGAGATTTTGCTGGCCAGCGAACTGGTACATTTCTGACTATCCCACGATTACCGTACTCTTCATCTATCCAGTTCTTAACCTTACGACGATAGTGGGCTAGAGCACCATCCTGTTGGAAATATGATGAAGCTAGTTGAATTAGTGGTATATCCTCCAATAGCCCTGGCAAATCATTTCGCAAAAACTCCAGGTAGTTTGTAGAATTCAGCCCAGGTGGCAGTTTGAAGCGGCCGATTATCTTGTTTCCAATTACATCTGCCCACATGTTGACGCTGAATTTGTGTTGAACTTATTTACGTCTCCTTGTATGTGGATTGTCCGCAGCCCATGTATGAAGATTATGAAAATTTATGATCCCATCTCTTATAAATTGAGATTCGTCCGTCCAAAGAATTCTGCTAATAAATTCGTTGTTATCAAAGCTGCGCTCCAGCAACCAGTTACGAAACTCAAGTCTCTTTTCCAAATCATGAGGAAGCATTTCTTACACAGGTGTACAAGTATGGTGGTATGGATATAGATTTTCTCCATGCAGTGCATTAGAAATTGTATGTTTGGACACATTGAATTGCAAAGCTAAGCGTCTGATGCTGATTGATGGACTAGTTGTGATAGCTTCCAGTATTCTTTCATCAACCGAAATTCTTCTTAATTGCGGAGCCCCCGCGTTAGGTCGTGTATTGTATTTCAAACTGATCCCGTTTCCCGAAGCCGTCGACACGTATTTCCAAATACTCTTTCAATAGGATACATTTCATGGTATCTTCCTCGCGCTCTAATTGAACTTACATTCCACAGCCCATTTACGTAGATAATGTCTGCGTATTTTTGGTTTGTAAATGCAGATATTTTAAATAGCGTTGCTAAGCAACTGTAACCTTGGCGTAAAAAATTAAACTGATGAATTATTTTTTTTTTAATTTTTACCCCAGTTTTGTTGGTAAATTTTCCAAAAGGCCTTTAAACCACAAAGCTAACTCTTTCTGGGTACAGGGTAAGGAAATGAGGGTGTTGACAGGTAGTCAAATAAACGAGCACGCATTAAAACTTTTTGATAGCTATGCAATTTTAAAAAGCTGTTGGAATATAATTAATACGGTTGTCAGAAATGTAGTTAAAAAATCATGAATTCCTTTTTTACCTGCTGCAGGTTTTCCCAAGTATCATAAAATCTATGAGTTTTTCTGCATTCTGTTGATAGTTTTTTTTATGGTTGTTACGTTCATAAAAAAAAATAATAAAATGTAATGTTTATTACGTATTTTCTGGAGAAATGTGATCTCAAACTCAAAAATGAGCACGGGCACAGAAAAATGAAGCAGGCTTAGAAATTTTATATCTCAAGATTTAAACAAGATATCAACTTTATTTAAACGCAGTTTTAAAGACCAGTATTTCTTCTAAAAAATAAAGTTATAAATAGAGTTTCTACTATTAGTATTAACAGAGCAATTTCCGTTAACATGCGTCAAAGTACACCAAAGTTAGCGCTTTCTTAAATCTACGATAAATCATGTCAACATTGAAGATAGACCGTTACTGTAAAACGACATTTTTCTTCGAATGTCCCAAAAATTATTTCTTAAATTATCCTTATCGAATTAGGGGACACCCTGTATAATACTTTTCTCTCATGCTCCAGTAATAGACTACTGCTTTATAGCTGGAAACTGTTGTTTACGCGCTAATGACTTTCAGATAGCGATGAAAACGTTTCCGGACCACATACCTTTGAAGTTCCGTTTATGATCCCGGATTTCCTTCACACTGCAAATACTTCCCAGCTAGAACTTCCTCCGAAGTTATTATGGAAAGGCGGATTTCAAGAAAGGAACAAAGTACCCCCAATATTAGAAGCCAAGAATATTGCACTAAATATCTATGTACTAAGAGAATTAATGAAAAAAGCTAATTCTATAGTGCCGGTAATAGGGCCTAAGAAAAAAAATAAATAAAAGAAACACATCTGGTTGAAATGGTTTGATAACGAATGTACTCGTATGCGCTCGAGGATAACATCGTTTGCACGCAACATCAATACATTCAAAGTCCTTTACTCAGAGGCAAACAAAGATTTCATAGATATTTCTAATGCATATAGGATTGAAGCGGAATTACAAAACATCGCATTAACAAATCTATATAGATCATCAAGTGAGTTTTAAAGAACTGTCAAACTTATCCGATGAAAGAGGAACATCATCGGTTCAGGATTAGAAGCAGATTAACTTAGTGACCACTTCGCACCCCTCTTAAACACAGAGCAAATATCGCCTTATTTTCAATATGCACGCTCGATAATTATGGAAGAATTTCTGGATTCACCGATTACTGAATCTGAAGTAAAGGCAATCGTCGACAATTCGAAAAAGAAGAGCGTCCAGGGAATGACCGTATTCAGTTGGAATATTACAAAAATTGAATACTCTCAGAAAGCTATAATATACCCTCTACACAAGAAAGGAGACTTTGATTACGCGGAAAATTCGTCATAGTCATCTTCAACCGAATTACTCAGTGGGTGGAAAACAAGAATATCTTGTTGGAAGTTCAAGCGGGTTGTAGGCTAAGTTATTTAACTATCGACCAACTATTCGCAATTATTATGTATATTAACATTGCGGCAATTTAATAAAAAGCACAGAAAATTATACGTCTTCTTTATAGATTTTCGAGCCTCCTTTAATAATATAGCATGTGAAGAACGTTTCTAAAAGCTCTACGGATATGAAGTGTTATCTATAGTCACCACAACAACATGGCGTGTATCTGAGATAGAAACGAAGTGTCGGGCGAATTTAATACATCGATGGGCGTGAAGGAAGGATGCCTGTTAAGTACGCTATTATTCATTCTACTTAAAAATAATATAACGGACCTTGTTAAGGGCAGAATAGAGTTAAGACGAACTAAAATCCCAGCTTTAATGCTTGCAGATGATATTTTCCTGCTCGCAAATGATGTAGACACTATGCACCTAATTATATATAAACTGGAGAAGTACTGCAAGACTTGCAACTTAACTATAGATTTATCAGAGTCAAAACTGGTGATATTCAGGAACGGCGGTGGTAAATATTCTCGGAGTGAAAAGTGAAAAGTAAAAATTGCCATTGCAAGTGCAAGATCTCAGAGTATTGGTTACACGCAAGCTAAACATGAACAAACATCAACAAGCCAAATTAGGCAAAGCTAAGCGAGCAATCGGTGCTGTTTAGGGTAGCTGTATCAACAGCAAACACATATCACATAATGCTAAGCTTTGTTTTCAGATTTCCCAAGAGTTCTAGAAACTATATGCTTTACCTGGAGGCAAGAGTTGCGCATCTTTTTCTGCACACTCTAAAGCTTCATCTGAATTATATGTTTAGTACGAATGATGGAGATGAAACAAGAAAGGATACCGAAGTTAGTGCTTTCTCAAATGCTGCAGTACGAGGGCAAATGCATCGAAGGATAGCCTAAGCGTGCGATTGCTATTTTGACCTAGAAATAAATTACTGGTAGATGTTGTCACTGTAGAAAATCCACGACCTTATTCAGAAGTTATTTTCTCATATTATCATTTTTAAAGCGGTAGGGAAGATACTCCATTCAAACATCGTCCCTAGATTCTGGGGCCGGTTATCCAGCACAAGTAAATCTCATATTTAATTGTCATTCACCATCCTCTCCTTGTGAGAAACCACGAATTGGCTGTGAAAAAATTTCTCATAAGGTGTCCTAGATTTCACAAAATGAATCTATCCAAAGAACTATTCTTCGGCTTCCTGAAGAAAGCAGCCAATTAGGTTGGCAAGTTCACACCAAAAGTAGTTTCACTGTCCTATATTTAGTTCTTGAGGAGATTTTTATTGGCACCCAGCAAAACCAGCGCAGATTTGGCTTCTTTGAATTCAGAAGTTTCTTATCATTTCTACTATCTACGAACTGTTAAGTTGTTAATGGAAGCTCGATTATGAATGATTCTGGTTCTTGCCTGGCCAATTTCTGCTTTATTGTCGCGAATAATAAATAAATCACTCGTGACTGCTTCACCGAAATTGTGATGCAAGAGACTCCGGGTTGGCAAGCCGGCCAACGTCGAAAAGCAGGAAAGAGAAAATTATTTTTCCGACGTCACCACCTTTTCAGCGGGTAATGCAAACATCCCCTTGCCTATTGAAACGTCTCTCACTTTCCCACCATTAAGAGTCCGCAATAAATCGTATGTACCTCAATGTGTACAAAATGATATGGGGAACCATACAGTGACTGGGTGTATTTTGGCTTCACCTTGAACTGTTGCAACAACTATTTACTTTTATTTCGCAAGAGTAATTATATTTACTCTAGCTGATAGTTTCCAGGTTTATCTTCGCCTAACAATAATGGCACTACAATTCCCAAAGCTGTTGCCGCAGCCAAAGTACACATTCGTATCCCATACTATTGACTTTAGCACACCAATCGCCAATGTAACATAGGTATCAGCCAGTAAAGGTAGTAGGAGCATAACAGACGCAGGATTCCTATGAACTATATTATTTCATTCGATAGAAATGAAGCCAATATCACAATGAGTTTCATTGGAATCCGATGGCTAATTTGATGGGCTAATCTGATAGCATGCAAATTTAGCTTGGCCAATTGAGTTGGCATAGGCAACAAGGCCTGTCTTTTTTTACGTTTAGCTGAACCGTTGTGTGGTCAAAATCGTAATATCTTGCACTTGTTCCTTAAGATGGTTGATCAAAATGATACGTAACCTACCCTTCATAACAATTTGAAGTTATTATAGTCCCGTTCCGTCAATAGACCGAAGTCCAACAAATATTCCAAAACTCACCACAAAATGTACCAGTTCAAGAATTAACCATTACCTGCAATAGAAACCTTCATTACAAATTCAACGAAAAGTTAATAGCTTGCCACAAACTTTGACAGATTCAATTGAAAAGTCCAAAAAAAAGATCATCAGAACGTCACCTATGGCATTTGGGCAAATCTTACTAAGTTACGTATCTTTTTTTTTTCCTACCACCATAACAATATAAAAATTACTGGTAATTCAAAATTATTGCAAATTGCTCTTGGTCAGCTTGTTGAACCCCCTTCATGTTATGTATTGCTCAAATCACTGTCCCGGAGGAGCGTAACACAACGAAAAACCTCATTATAAAATCCTTAAACCTCATTACAAGTATAGCCCGGGTTTTATTGAAAGAAACATTTTTCTCTTGTTTTTCAAATTGGGATTTAGGAAGAATGCCAGATGTGTTCAATGGGGTTGGAAACATTTTGTTCCATTAAGATTTTTTTTTCGTTCATAAAGCGAGACGCTGTGAAACCCATATTTTTTCCATAATTTTTATTATAAAAAGTACGAGTGTTCTGAAGATTTTAAACATGAATTGAAGTACTCGTAAATACATTACCGCCCTTCTCGTACAGGATCTTCATCTCCAGACAATGCTGGAATCAACATTAAATAGTATGACAGTTCCTTATATAAATTGGCAATTAACCTCTCCAGTTGTACACTTCAAGATAATTGAGGTCTTCTTCTATGTCTACTTCCTCGTCCCTATAGGTAGGAATCGAATACTCTTCGAACCGGAGTGTTAATGTTTTTTCGCCCTCTATGACATCTAACCTAACCATCTTAGGCGATTGATGCGTAGTTTTCTGAATAGATCGATGTCACTGTATAGCTTGTAGAGTTCGCTCTTATATCTTCTCCACCAAAACCCGTCAAAGTAAATAAGACCAAAAGTCACTCGGGGAATCTAGCAAAAATCGAGCAGGGCAGAGATGATGAGGCCCTTATAGGTATACAATCTCTTTAGTGTTTCCTGGAAATGCCTAATTACTCAATTGTTCTCTATAGATGCTGTCATATGCGGCCTTGAAATAAATAAAGACATGATGATTTTCGGTCTGTGAAATTTGGGTTTTCTCTAGGATCTACTGTTGTGTGAACATTTGAGTAGCTGCAGACTTAGTCGGCCTAAAATTAAATTTTATTCAATATTCCAATAAAATTGTGCTTCAAGCATGTACGTAACATGGCACACAAGATCTTATACCCGATGATGATAAGACTGATGAGTTTATAGCTGACGCAGCATAGGTCGTCTCCTTTCTTGTGAAATACATTTCAGCGACCAAATTCTGGAGATAAGTAATCATGTTTTCTATCTGAAAAGCGGTTAAAAAGGAGATATAAACTGCAGTTTGAGGGGTATTATTCAAAGTGACGAGGACAGAGACACTATTCGAGCAGCAAATGGTATGGTTATGTTTTTTTTTGGTACGCCAAAGGATGTGTAATCTTCATAGATACCAGCAACCCGCGGTACCAGCATGCGGCATTTGCTGGCCTGATTGTTCGATTCCACGAATACGCCTATGTTACTAAATCACACCCTATACACTTCGACTACTCATCCCGCGGGACTATGGTTAGCATTACTTCGCGGGGCTGGTAAGCAAATCAAGCTATTCGTGTTTTGTCATTGGGAGGGGCAGAGTAGTTCTCCATGAAATGTGGATAATACTGCGTGCTCCATATCATCATCTTTATTTGGGTATTCGGGGCAAGATGGTGAGCTCCAAAAGGGTCGGGATACTTGCGATAACCACCCTGGCCAGACATCAACTGCGTGAGTTTGTAGTTGCAGTTCCATGTTTGCGTGCTATCCAGTTATGGATTGTCGGTATAAGTTTGCATGTCCGTCTGCTTTTCGTTGTATTAGCCCAGTGAGCTTGTTACCTAGCTACTGACGCTGCCTTTTCTTCAATTTTGATCCTATTGATTCCATCGGCATCGTGTTTCCTTAAGGCTCTTCTGCTTTATATCATCAATAAGAATGTCGACAGGACCCATTCCAGCTATAACAAAGGCCGCTGTTTTCCTTCGCACCGGATCCTTTTCGGGCTATTCCAACTACGTATCTTGGCGCTTATTTTCATTTCACCGAACTTTACGGTTGCCTTTACCAGCGCTACCTTAACAATGCGCAAGTAAACCTTACAAACGACTCTGAGTCATTTTTCCAATTTGTTAACTACAAAAGAAAGTCCTCCTTCCTATCTCTTTCAACAATAAGTCATCAACCGATCAACCATTCCCAACCTATTTGCCACCTTTTTCAAACAATCCTTCACCAACGGCTCTTTTATACCGGATCTATCCTATTTTAATTAGCTACTGAATTTCTCCAGTGGCCCACTACTCTCTCACACCCTGGATCCGTATTATATCGAATATTAGTTACAAAAACTTAATGACGAATTCACACCCGGCCCAGATGGCCTCCCTGCCACATCCCTTAAAAAATTTCCTTCCTCCCTTTCCCTAGCCCTTTCTAATCCCTTTCTTCTATCCCTGTCACAAGGAGAATTTTCCCAGACTTGGAAAACCTCCTTCCTAACCCGGATCCACAAAAAAGGATCAAAAAACGAAATAACAAACTATCACCCAATCGCTAAACTCTCCCATATACCCAAACTCTTCGAAACTATTTTGTATGAAGCTCTAAGTTTTCAATGCAAATCACTTATTTCCCCTAGACAACATGACTTTCTGAAGGTTAGGTCAACTACCACAAATCTCGTTGAATTCGTATACTTTGCCCTCTCTAACGTAGAGAATGGCAACGAAGTCGATGTAGTTGCAACCGATTTTAGCAAGGCCTTCGATAAAATCTCTCATTGATTAATACCCTTCAAATTATTTGCTCTCGGCTATAAACCCATACTGTTAAAATTGATATCCTCTTACCTCGAAAAGCGTTTTTGTAGTGTTCGTTTTAGGTCAGCCCACTCGGCTCCATTTTTGGCCACTTCTGGAGTTCCACAAGGCAACCATCTCGGTCCCCTTCTTTTTATATTAACCATAAAAAATATCGATAGGATCATCTAACACTCATCTGTCTCCTTTACGCCGACGATACCAACATTTTTAAAAACATTTCCTCACCCCATAACTCCTTCCTCCTTCAACAAAACCTTGATAGTTTTTCGATCTGGTGCCTCAAAAATTGTTTGATACTTAATATACCCAAATGCCAAACCATCAGCTTTTCATATAAGCGGCACCAACCTCCTCCCCGACTCTACCTTCTCCACAACCAACCTATCCCATCCATTCAGTCTTGTCGCGACTTCGCCATTTTGTGTGGGAGCTAAACTTCCATTTATATATGGATGGGATAATCCTTAAAGCCAACTCCGCACTAGGTTATGTAAAACGATGGTAACCAACCGATACGTGACCAGGTCCCTCTATATTACCTTTGTTCGCCCCCTCCTAGAGTATTTCAGTCAAGTGTGCTCCCCATATCACCGTGTTCATATCTCGAGAATCGAAAGCATCCAGCGCCGCTTTCTTCAATTTGCTCTTCGTGGTATGCACTGAAACGATCCTTTAATTCTGCCACCCTACCAAAAACCGTATCAACCTTATCAACTGAAACACCCTTGATGAACACAAAGATGAAGCCGACTTTCTCTTCATTCATCGACTCCTTTTAGGTCAAGTTGAATGCGCATCCCTTCACAACTCTATATACCTCAACACTAACCCTCGAAATTTATCTACCAACCCACCACACTTCCTATGGCGCGAACGAACCAATCTGCCTTATGCTACGTAAAATCAATTCAAACCCAACCGTCTTTGACTTCCACCGGACCACTCCCTCCCTCAAATCCGTTCTCTTTCACCACTCCAACCAACCTTAATTTTAAGTTTAAGTTTAATTTTAAGTTTAAGTTTAATTTTAAGTTTAAGTTTAATTTTAAGTTATCCGAGTAGCTTGTATTAAGCCGAATAAATGGGGGCCTTCGCCCCCACCAAAGTTATATTAGATTTAATATTCATCTGTATGAGTCTATATGTATATTGACGATAGTCCCGTTTAGATCTCCGTCACTCTCAATACCTGCGCTCAGACCGGGGCGGCATATAACAGGACTGATGTGACCAAATCTGGAGAGTAGGATCCTTTTTGCGTATTCAGGTCAATGTTAGGGAGTATACACGAGAGAGCTCCCTGCATTTGCGATGCTTACTTGGTTAAACAGTCCACTCGTGTTTTGAACCGTACTCTGTTGTCCAGCATTACTCCAAAACATTTAACCACTTCTTCGGACCTGATTATTTGTTTACAAACTTAGAAGTTGTCGAACTCTGCAATTTTTCGACTAGTTATGAGGACAGCTTCTGTGTTATAGTCAGCTAGTTCTAGGCTGGCGAGTGCTAGCCAATCCTTTATCCGAACAATTGCTTCATTTGTGGCGAATTCAACTGTACGAATTTGTCTACTTCGTACATTGCCTACTGTCACGACGGCAATGTCATCGGCAATCCAATTACCGTTCCCCCCAGGTGATGCCAATCGTAGGAGTCCGTATTTTTCTCCTTCAACTGTATTACCATATACGATTTTTCCATATTTAAAAATTTATTGAGAGCATTCACTATTGATGGTTGCCCAACAAATACTAAACAATATAGCGTCGTGAAACTTCAAATTTCAGCTTTACACGGTTGATACTTTCTACAATTGTCATTCTTTTTAAACAACAACCGCCATCTATACGTCAGGTAAGGTACTCTGGGGCTATCCTCAACTTCCTGTTGTTGAAGTAACCCGTCACTATGCGTAGCAATTAATATGGTGTATTCATCTTGACGAATGATCTTCTAATTAACGACCAGTTCGCCGTTAAAAGCCTTAAAAGCATCCATACACAGTACTCCTTTCCGCCTTTTGCGATATCAACTAGGTGTTGCTTTTATGGCATCAACAGTAGATCGCATTTTGCTAAAGCTAAATTGATAGTCTGAGAGGGCTCCTTTTTCGTCTGCCACTACGAGTAATCTATTGTAGATTATCTTCACGAGGATATTTCCCATACTGTCCAATAAGCATATTGGGGGATAGGATTATGGTTCTACTTCTTTTTAGTAGGAGAACCAAATGTTTCATTTTCCACTTTTTGGGAAAAGTTCCTTATACGAGGCACTTCTGCATCGTCATCACAAACAGGTCTGGTCTCTTTATTATAGCTTTTATTGCATTGTTCGGGATGCCTTGTTGTCACCTATCTTGTTGCATGCCTAGTGGAATGTCCTTTGCTATGGCTTCTCTTACGATATTGCACATAGTAGCTGTAATTGGAGAAACAGATACTCTACTATGCATTTCAGCATTAAAAGATATGTTATTGGGAGGTTCTGTAGCCCTTCAGTTTGGTCATCATCATTTTGGTATGTATTTTTGCGACCGTTGTTGGCGATACTTACCGATAGGGAAGGGAATGTTTCCAGTAAGACTTGTCCTCTGGTGTTAGTGAGTCAGCTATGTCCTTCTGTGGCCCACGAGTTAAAGTCGACACCAGTAACGACTGGGGCTATCTGAAGAGCGTACGGCGTTAGATTGTCCAGCATTTGTTGGTAGTCGTTGGACATCTAATATTAGAACGTTCAATCATTAAATTTCACCGCAACATATTTTCCAACTAAGGTAAAACTTTCAAAAGTGAATACCCAAACGTCCTGGTAGGTTTAACAAAGTCTTTTACCCAAGACCCAAAAAATACATCTTCGCTGGTGAATCTGGAACAGATACGGTGTGTGTTTGTACTTACATACTATCAAAATATAAAGCTGATGTTAAATGGAGGATACGTTGTCCATCTCTCAGCTGGAACTATCATGCATCTTTCATCTTACAAGTATTGCCTACGCAATGACACTACTGTGTCATTTAATGACTTGAAATATATCTCCAAATTAATGTTGCAAATCTTGTCCTGGCTTAAGTGCAATTTGTGATTAATTTAAAAACCAAAGTTGATAAAAATCAAGTGACAGACGTATAATTTGGAAAATAGGTTGGCACAAGCTGTTTCGCGATACCTACTCAAATGCTTTGGACACTTTGAACAGGGGCTTTATTTTAAAACTCTCAAGGAGACTGTGGATGAACGTGAAATCCTCTTATACACACTGACTGACTCGAACTGCAACAAACTTCAGACTGCTATAATTTCCAAACCGTTCATGAGAGTGAGCTCAAATTTTGACACATGACAGATAACTTTATTATTTACAAGCCTTTTAAACGATTTGCGTCTCGGTTGTGTTAAAAAATTTTTATTCGCGATGGAATTCAAACGTGATAGTATGATTGCCTTATATTTGGCTGGAAAACCACAAGTAGCTATCGTTACAGCCCTCCAGCACCTCAACGTGAATAAATCATTTGTATCTCGAACCATAGCTCGTTACCATGATACTGGCAGCGTTGCAAAACGCCACGGAGGTGGTCATAAAAAAACAGCAACATCGGCAGAAATCCGCGTCGAAGTGGAAGAAAAATGGCTCGTGAGCTCAACATATCGTTGGAACGGATGCAGCACATACTGAAAAATGAGCTTGGGCTCAAGCCATTGAAGTTCCAAATAGCACATGATCTTACACCGCAACAGAAAAAAGTTAGAGTCAAAATAGCGAAGGAGTTGCTACGCTTGCACGAAAGTGGTGAGTTGCCGAAATTGGTTTTTTCCGATGAGTCGCCATTTGTTCTCGAGCAATATGTCAACAAACAAAATGACGAAGTTTACTTGCCAGAGAGGTCCTTCGAAAATTTACATCTTCGGACGGCCACCAGAAAGCAGGCAGCACCGATGGTGATGGTTTGGGCCGCCGTAACCGCCGATGGTCGCTCTCCGCTCGTATTTTTGGACTGTGGCGTCAAAATTAAAGCGATCGAATACCGTGAAACTGTCTTACAGGCAGTATTGTAGCCTTGGGCAAACAATCGTTTCGGTCGGAGACCGTGGACATTTCAACAAGACTCGGCACCATCTCACAAAGCGCTCGTCAAACAAGATTGGTTAAAAAACAATGTTCCACACTTCATTTCTTCGACACAATGGATTGCAAATTCTCCGGATGCAAGTCCGTTGGATTTCTCTGTCTGGGGTATTTTGAAGGCGAAGATTGGCACTAAAAAATACCAAAGTGTGGACTACCTCAAATAAGCACTTCGCCGGGAATGGGCCAAAATACCGCAGGGCCACTTGCGTGCAGCGTGCGATGCATTCTTCGGCCGTCTCAAGGCCATTATTCGCTCCAAAGGTGGACATATTTAAAACTACTGAAACAATTTGAAAATTGATGTATTTCCCTACATTTTTTGCTTTGGCACAATAAAATTTATCAAAAAATAAAAAAAATTATAGCATTTTAAAAAGTTATAGTTCGAGTACGTCACCCTGTAATGTGATTTCGCAGAGTATTATAGTTTTGTTGTCCAAGATGCTGCTCAATCTTTTCATTGGAATAATGAACAGACAACACTTTTGACGTCGTTGGAAGTGAAATAAAACACGGCAGCATTCTTGTGATTTCGGATGATTGAGGACGTGATACAGCCAGCTTCTACACTTTCTAAAAAATACTACACGAGCATCTTTTAAAAAAACAATGGTTGTGTCTAAGATTATCTTTTCTACAGACAGGACTTCTTAACACTTAAAAAATAGATTCAACTTTGTGAATCTGTTACAAAGACGATTTGAATACGAATGCAGAGATTCATTTTCTTGCAAAGCCTCACGGAGGGGGTTCACGTGATGGTCTTGGAGGAAATCTTGAACGTATAGCGACACGTGCAAGCATTCAGTTATCTGCAAGCATTCATTACACCTATGGAAGCGCCAGGTACCACGCTCAGTGTAACTCGTATCTACTTTAATTCATTTTTCACCCAAACTAATGTAGATCTCAGTTTGAAACTTGCAGTGTATTTTCTATGTACTTTAAGCTATACTCTAAAATTAAAGTGATTTAAAACAAAATGGACAAAGTTATTCAAATCCTGATTTGAAATGTTTACTTCCGGTTTTCTATAAGAAAAAAAATATAAAAAAGAAGTCATTTTCCTATAGAAACCATAGCTCGTTACCATGATACTGGCAGCGTTGCAAAACGCCACGGAGGTGGTCATAAAAAAACAGCAACATCGGCAGAAATCCGCGTCGAAGTGGAAGAAAAATGGCTCGTGAGCTCAACATATCGTTGGAACGGATGCAGCACATACTGAAAAATGAGCTTGGGCTCAAGCCATTGAAGTTCCAAATAGCACATGATCTTACACCGCAACAGAAAAAAGTTAGAGTCAAAATAGCGAAGGAGTTGCTACGCTTGCACGAAAGTGGTGAGTTGCCGAAATTGGTTTTTTCCGATGAGTCGCCATTTGTTCTCGAGCAATATGTCAACAAACAAAATGACGAAGTTTACTTGCCAGAGAGGTCCTTCGAAAATGTACATCTTCGGACGGCCACCAGAAAGCAGGCAGCACCGATGGTGATGGTTTGGGCCGCCGTAACCGCCGATGGTCGCTCTCCGCTCGTATTTTTGGACTGTGGCGTCAAAATTAAAGCGATCGAATACCGTGAAACTGTCTTACAGGCAGTATTGTAGCCTTGGGCAAACAATCGTTTCGGTCGGAGACCGTGGACATTTCAACAAGACTCGGCACCATCTCACAAAGCGCTCGTCAAACAAGATTGGTTAAAAAACAATGTTCCACACTTCATTTCTTCGACACAATGGATTGCAAATTCTCCGGATGCAAGTCCGTTGGATTTCTCTGTCTGGGGTATTTTGAAGGCGAAGATTGGCACTAAAAAATACCAAAGTGTGGACTACCTCAAATAAGCACTTCGCCGGGAATGGGCCAAAATACCGCAGGGCCACTTGCGTGCAGCGTGCGATGCATTCTTCGGCCGTCTCAAGGCCATTATTCGCTCCAAAGGTGGACATATTTAAAACTACTGAAACAATTTGAAAATTGATGTATTTCCCTACATTTTTTGCTTTGGCACAATAAAATTTATCAAAAAATAAAAAAAATTATAGCATTTTAAAAAGTTATAGTTCGAGTACGTCACCCTGTAATGTGATTTCGCAGAGTATTATAGTTTTGTTGTCCAAGATGCTGCTCAATCTTTTCATTGGAATAATGAACAGACAACACTTTTGACGTCGTTGGAAGTGAAATAAAACACGGCAGCATTCTTGTGATTTCGGATGATTGAGGACGTGATACAGCCAGCTTCTACACTTTCTAAAAAATACTACACGAGCATCTTTTAAAAAAACAATGGTTGTGTCTAAGATTATCTTTTCTACAGACAGGACTTCTTAACACTTAAAAAATAGATTCAACTTTGTGAATCTGTTACAAAGACGATTTGAATACGAATGCAGAGATTCATTTTCTTGCAAAGCCTCACGGAGGGGGTTCACGTGATGGTCTTGGAGGAAATCTTGAACGTATAGCGACACGTGCAAGCATTCAGTTATCTGCAAGCATTCATTACACCTATGGAAGCGCCAGGTACCACGCTCAGTGTAACTCGTATCTACTTTAATTCATTTTTCACCCAAACTAATGTAGATCTCAGTTTGAAACTTGCAGTGTATTTTCTATGTACTTTAAGCTATACTCTAAAATTAAAGTGATTTAAAACAAAATGGACAAAGTTATTCAAATCCTGATTTGAAATGTTTACTTCCGGTTTTCTATAAGAAAAAAAATATAAAAAAGAAGTCATTTTCCTATAGAAACCGCTATGCTTCATGTTTTATTGTAAATTTGTTTAGTTCGAAAAACTGCTTCCGAAAAATACTTACTTTACATTACGTCAATTTCTTAGAAGCTCATAACTTGACAACTAAGTCTCACACAAAAAAAAATTGTGTGGTGGCATTCACACCTTCTACAAATACAATTAGGCCAAATGTGAGGGAATTTCAGAATCTCACACTTTTTTCGTCGTCCGCTTCACATGCCACCATTCGCAAGTTGAGGCAAAATTTGAATTTTTGCGTGCCTGATCTCTGTTAATTCCCCCAACATGCTACAGCAGTTATGATAACACAATTTCGGATGTCTTTCGGACTCAAATGCGAACACGAACACGGTGTTCGGACACAGTTGGCTACGAAGGAAGTTAGTATCTCTAACTTAGAAATAAATTCACTGATAAGTGATTGTCAGTAGAAAATTAAAACATATTTTTCATCATCATTTAAATAAAGTTGGTAGAGGGTATCAAGAGCTTTACCGTTTATCTAGGTTATTATATATTATTAATACGTATTAATGATGGAGTCAAAATAATGACTTGAGGTCACGCTTGAACAAAATTACACCCTGTCCCGGGCATTGAAGGAATTTGAGAAAATAACAGGTTGGAAGCATTTCGAGACTAATGTCATAGGAGATAACGATAACAGCAATACTTCAGTTCGGAGTGAACCAGTGCCTCACTAAGAAGTCTCTCCAGTTAGTCCGCTCTTTAGCTAACTGCCTTCAGTTGTATACTCCAAGTCGGTCTCCATCTATTTGTGCGCGCCATCTAAGATGAGATCTTCTTCTACTGCGTTGCCCCTTAGAGTTCGATTCGAAGACACTGCGGATTGGATCATTGTTGCCCATTAACACTATATATCCTAGCCGTCTTCGGCCACTAATGAGCGGTTTTGTGCCTAGGTCGATGTCTCTGTACAGTTCGTATGGTTCGTCATTGAACCTTCTCCTTCAAAGGCCGTCAATGCAAACAGGACCGAATACTTTTCGAACTTAATTGCCCTGCAATGGGCTGGAATTATGTGACATGGAAGCGAAACTCACCTCATTTAAAGGAATGTTCTGACAACTGGGTGCTATCCAAAAAGCACCCAGTTTCGACCAACACTTGAGCAACCAAGTTATTCAAACTGTCAAGGATTTTCCAGCTTCACAAAAACATTGTTGCCTTGCAATCTCTTCGCCCTAAAATAGTGTACATAGTCAAGGTGCTTCCTTTTTGATATAAGATCAAAAGCAAGAAATCCCATGACCGTGATCAGACCACGTCTGACTCGATCTGGCATGTAGGCCTTATATTCAAACTATTTTCACCCAATTTTCCCACATCACTCAAGTGCATGCTTAGTAGTTTTTTGAATTCCAGAAATGCATGTATCGCCATCGGCTCAGAGTATTCTGAAGAATATCCAGTTCTCTCAGGTGTTCTCCAATTCTTGGTCTTAAGATGTTCAATATATATTTCCTCCCAATGATCCAACCACCAAAGAGGCAGAAGCTATCTTCTGCGCGTAACTAATGACACTAGACCTCAGAATCCCTTAAAGAAAATTAGAAACGCGATCCCGTTTTTAGTGGCATTTTTAGGATCTTGGAGCTTGAGCACAAATACCAAGAAATGTATCGATTAGCGGTAAAAGAAAGCAAAAATATCTCCCTGTATGTACTCGTATCTACAATAGAAGACAATTAGCATAGCTAATTAGCTTTCAAAGTATATTCGGTTTTAACAAGCACACAAGGAATGCTTTAGTTAAATCAAAGGGATGACTAGTAGCTTGCAGAATAGACTGCAACCCACGCCAATCCCCTTATATGGACATTGTAGGGTGCAAACATTACTGATAGCTTGTACGACCAATATTATCTATCACCCTTTAACTTATTGCATAAAAGATCTCTTTCTGAGTTAAAGTCTGACTAAAGAAGAACGTTAGTACCACCTTTTTGCGAGTAAGCTTTACTGCGAAACCTGAGAAGATAATGCTTAAGCGACTCAAATACCTTTCGTGTTTAGTCAGAATTTAGTTTGATTAAGTTAAAATATTTTCGGGAACTGCGCGGTGATTGATCTGGAAACCGCTAACTGTCCCATAACTTGGGTCAGTGCGATAATCAAGTTCGTAGTATGGTCCTTGCCTTACCTCCCGGTGGTGGTCCTCAGAAACTGGCTAAAACGGCAAGAGTAGCCTCATATTGGCCTATGCTGTCATAGTGCTCACAATCCTATACGGAAGAGATTAAAAAGATGTGACGAACCAATGGCCTCGGATAAAAATAGATTCACTGAGGACGACTCTTGTAGACGTTTAAAGGACAATTACCTTCGGATCTACATGTGGAATGTTCGAACATGGCCTTAACATGGCCTTAACAGGCCATGTGCAACCGAGCTATTAGCAGAGACTCGTGACTGATGTAATGCAGATATTATCACCGTCATCCAGGATATATACTATAGTGATTGCAATAGGAAGCGAAAAAGCGATTTGCCATACAACGTACACTTAGACAAGATGTCATAAGCTTCCGACACGTAAGCGAGCATCTTATGATAATCCGCATTAAAGCTAAATTCACGAACATAGACGTAATATAAGCCCATGACGGTACGGAAGACAATGACAACGAGTTTCGAGTTCCTCGAAAAGAGATTTGACCAATGCCCGAAGTGTAAGGTTAAAATCGTACTAGGCGATTTTAGCGCCAGGATAGGAAAGGAAGACATTTTTAGTAGGATAGTTGGTACGTATTGCCTACACGAACTTACGAGGGGCGTTCAATATATTCTCGGTATCGATATGAAGGAAAATGCGAATTCAATTTAAATTGCTTTTATTTTTCAATATAATCTCCCCTAACATCAATGCATTTGTTACATCTTAAGATATGCTTTTTTAAACCCTCAAAAAAATAAATTTCCTCTTCCTCCATTTATTGCCGACTTGAGTTCTTCATCATCCGAAAATTTTTTTCCACGAAGACATTTTTTCAAATCCGGAAACAGGAAATAATCACTAGAGGCAAGGTCTGGACTATAGGGTGGGTGTTGGATTTCTTCGAAACCACAATCTGGCGCAGCAGCCTTGGAAACTCGTGCCGTGTGAACAGGAGCGTTGTCATGAAGAAGCAACACACCCGCTGCGAGTTTACCCCGTCTTTTCTTTTTAATTTACTCCCGCAAATTATGCAAAGTGGAAGCGTAGGATGTGGCGTTGATGGTTTCACCTTTTTTTTTGTACTCAATGAGCAAGATTCCCTTTGAGTCCCAAAAAACTGTGGCCATGAGCTTCCCGGCAGACGGAGTGACTTTGAACTTCTTCGGGGGGTCTGTTCCTTTTTTATGCCACTGCATGGACTCTTGTTTGCTTTCAGGGTCATAGTGGTGGACCCATGTTTCGTCCCCAGTAACAATTCGATCCATAACACCGTCTGCGTTCTCACTACACATCTCCAAAAGCTTTCTACAGCATGCGATTCTCACTTTTTTCTGAGGCGCTGTGAGCATTCGTGGCACCCACCTTGCACTGACCTTTGAAAGGTTAAGATGGTCATGAAGAATGGTGTGAATGGTACCCATTGAAAGCTTGGTGATCTCTGCCATCATTTTCACCTTTATTCGGGCATCCTCAAGAACAAGTTTTTCGACTTCTTTGATGCTTTCTCCCGTACAAGCAGTAGCCGGGCGCCGGAACGGGGGTCGTCTTCAATGCTCTCTCTGCCTCTCTTGAACTCACTTGACCACTTTTGCACAGTTGATAATGAAGGTGCGGAACCCTGGTAAACAGCCACCATCTCTTCATGAATAGTTTTTTGACTTTTTCCTTGCTTAGTGAGAAATTTAATTACAGCGCGATGCTCAATTTTCACCATCATCGTCTCAGTTGCCATTATGATTCTGTTTAACTAGAGATAAAACGCGAATTAACAATCACATTTATATGAAATTTACATGAATGCACTAAAATAATAGTATTACTTGATAAATAAGTCAATTTATGTATACAACCACAGCTTCACCCCGATATCGAAAATATGTTGAACGCCCCTCGTACGCCTGGCCACGCGTATCTACTTTCCGGAGGTACGAAATATTACTACATATAGCAAGCATACGGTTTTATCTCAATATACGCAAGGGGACAGATCAATCTCTGAGTCAAGAAACGTTAAATCAAATTTGTCACATTGCGATCGACGTAAGGCATGTCTCCAGTAGTTTGGACATCCGAACCTACTTTCTGCTCCTTTCAATGTACGAAGGTGGATTTCCTAAGCGAAGACCAGAGACACCGCAACTGATGCGCCACCACCGAGGAATCCCTGGTTTAATGAAAAATGCCAGGAAGTACTCGTACATGCACCTAAACAAGAAGCGCACAAAGCGGCACTGCAACGAAGGACGAGAGCCTCTCGTGAGCTCTACGAGCAGAAGATGCGGGAAGAATATCGGCTTCTCCAGTAGAAGAAACATGAGCACGAGAGAGGTACTCCAGAAATAACGTACGGAAGTTTTAACATCAGGTGAAAGAAACTAGTCAAGGCAATAAGACCCCTACAGAAACCTGTAGGGATGGAAAAGATAACCTTGTAGTAGAGTCGCCGTTGGTGGAAAGTATACACCAACTCATTTCTCAGATCTTGTCAGAAAAGTGTACACACGATGAATGGAATCTAAGTATCATTTTCCGGATCCACAAAAAAGGAGACACCCTCAATTACGTCAACTATGCATATAGGTGCATGTCTCCTCAACGTTGCATGCAAGATCTTATCTGCCATATTGTGTGAACGTTTGAAACCCTTCGCCAACAACGGGATTGGCCGCTATCAGTACATTTTCAGACCTGGGAAGTCCACAGTCTGCCAAATCACACTTCGGTAGGTACTGGAAAAAAACTCCAAAAGTCCAAATCGACACCCGCCGTCTTTTCATCGATTTTAAGGACGCATATAACAGCATTAATAGAGACGAGCTATATAGAGCCAACGTATGCCGATGATATCGATATAATTGGGAGAACGTAGCGGGCTGTCGCCGGTGCGTTCGCTAGTATTGAAACTGAACCTGCCAAAATGGGTTCGGCGGCAAATGAGGGGAAAACCCAGTATATTTTGTCAACAAGAAGTGACACATAACATCGGCGAATACGACAGAACGTCACGGTCTACAGCTATAATTTCGAGGTAGTAAGGGACTTTGTCTATCTCGGCTCTGCTATATGATATTCCAAGTGCGTTTGACAGAAATTTGCATCAAATATGTGCATTTGGGTTTGGCGAAACAAGTAAATTTGGATGGTTTTAAGTCTGATGTCCACAATTTATGTAAATTCTGATGAGCTCCATTTCATTAATGGTCTCTAGTCTGCTCCTTTTAATTCAATACATGCTTTTGCTGATGACGGTACTCTCTGATTTTCAATATTTGTTCCCGCTCTTTGGCTCTGGAACTGAAACGTCAACGTATGTTAAGCTCATTAAATTCAGATTCTATGACGAGGGTTCCTTCAATGTTCACCATGTAAAAAGTTAAGCCTCAGTGGAAAAACTGAGGCCGTAAACATATTTGCATCTGTTTCACCATCTGGAACTAGTATATATTTATAAGAAGCAAATTAGTATTCCATGAAATCCTTTGAACTTTTCTTGTAAGTTTTGGCTTCCCCACAGTCTTCTTCTTAGGTTAGGTTAAACAGGGGTGTGATGGATATGCTATCACACAGACCCAGGCACCAAATCGCGATTCCAGTGGATTCATTGAATTTATCTTCAAATGCGAACACCTTAACAATCTCCTTGGTGGAACACCCAATTTCCTTGTAAAAGCCAAGAAGGCCTTTGAAGTTAGCGCCGTCCACTTCCTCTAGATTTTCGAAGAAATATTTCCCTAAAAATTTTCATCGACTACGCGCTATTACCTCGCATTCACACAGTATGTGCGCTATGTCCTCAGCAGCTTGCAGGTCACCGCAGTGTCTGCAAATATCCGTAACTGACAATTTGAGTCTCTTTGCATGTTTCCGCAGGAGACAGTATCCTGTCAGAATTTCTATTATTGTCTTAATCTTATCCCTATTTAATTTTATTTTGCCATGAAAGAGCAGCCAAAGAGCCTTGGATACCCTGTATCTTTTGAAAGGCACATTCATTTTCAATGTCTTGATTAACTAATAATTCTTTATTTTTCTTATTACAATTAATATACATACATAGAATCATTTGATTTGCATGACTTTTCAAAATTTTGTTAGTATCAATACATATGGTATTATTGTCGTGGACGTGTCGTTAAACAAGGGATGCACCCTTTAACGATTTTTTCTAAATCCTTATTTTGATTTGGCAACCAAGAACACTCACGTGCTATAGATTTCATCTTGCTTACACCCATATGTGTAGCGTGCACAAAAAATTGTCTATGTCATTTGAAATATTTGTTTGAATTATGATTCGGTGCCCCCCAAAACAAGCGTCTGTAAAAATTAATTACACCCAAAAATGCCTGCAGCTTTTTTACATTGGTGGGGTATGGCATACGAGTATTATTGATCTCTTTAACCTTTTCTGGATTGGTATGCAAGCCGTCCTTATCAAGGATATGACCCTAGTAACTAATCCCCTTACAGAAAAATTTGGAGCTATATTTAAATGTGAAATTTCCGATTAATAGCAGTAATTGAAATGTCGTCGATGAAAACCATTACTTCCTTCACACTCCATTAACCTCTGAAAAATTGCAGGGCCGGCGGTAATCCGTAAATTAATCGCGTAAATTGAAACGAACCCTTGGTAGTAGAAATATTGTAGTTGTGAGTTACAATTTTGTATATTCCTCACCACCATGCAATTTTGCAAAAATATCTTCTATCTTCCACCATTGAGATTGAATTCAAAATGACTTTAAAGTCACCACAAATTCGAAACACCCCACTTTTTTTTTTAGCAATGGAACTATCGGAGTTCCCACTCACAAAAATCTACGGGCTCAAGCACTTTCAGTTTTATCAACTTTTCTATTCTTTTTCTACTTTGTCTTGAATGGTTAGTGTAACCGGTCTAGGCTTAAAAAAAATTGGAAGTTGCTCCCTCTTTAATTCTTAATTTTGCTTTACCATCGCTGTACCATCGAACAAAGAATGAAACATTTCTATAAAATGTTTTTTAATCCTACTCTTATGCTATTTATGCAATTCAAATCAACCATCTTAATACTAAACATTATTGGAAAAATTCTACCAAGCAGTGGACCCCCAATTTTAATAACTACTCTTGAAATATTTTTACCTATGCCGTTGTAAATCGTATTCACATCACAGATTCCGACCGGATTAATCACTGCGCCGCCGTTACAAGCTCTTAAAATCATATTAGTTGATTTAAGCATGCCGTCCTTAAAATAGCTTTCAAATGTACATAAATAGATAGCGCAGTACTCTGAACCCGTGTCTGATTTATCAATAATTTTAGTTTAATTGGATCACCCTCATATTTAACATTACTAACAGCAAACGAAAATAAACTTGTGTCGTCATTATTAAAATAATTTACATCTTTTTTGAGTATACGCATTTTCTTTGAATGTCCTTTCCTCTAGCACTTGTTGCATTTATAATTCTAGAACTTCCAGTTACTACTGATTAGTAACATACGAGTATATCCGGAAACTGTGCATAACAGCTGCTGCTGTTGTTTGTTTGCGTTATCTGCCTGAAATATGGACAGGCTCTGCTGCTGTTGTCGACATGTTGGCTGCTGATGCTGTATTTGTTGAGCAACTCGGCTGCTCTGCTGACTTTTTCTGCCTTTGCCCATATGCACGAACTAATCATGTGGTTCCTGTTTTATCGCAACGGTCTCGTATTGACGGCGAATGTAATCTGTGGTATTTGCTATTCCCAAGGCTTTATTCATGTTGTATGATGTTATCATATCGAAGAAAATTTTGTCTCGGGCTGGATCATTTTCATTTCAGTAGCCAAAAATGTACCAAATTCGCAAAGTACAGCCAATGCCCGTACTCGTACCGCCCATTCGTTAACTGTTTCGGTTAAATTCTCGCTGGCGTTGTAAAATTTATAACGTTCTGCGAATCCCGACGCGGTTTTTCATAACGCTAACATACATACATATAAAATTTCGTGTCTGCACTTCGATTACTTCGTAAATTTTTCGAATAGTCAGTACAATATTTTTGTAAGTTTGAGATACGATGACAAGAGTATCATCATGGGCTGTAGATTCAATGGTTTATTTTACATTTAATTTTATTAGAATCATGGTAGACAACTAAATTTGAACGAGATTGGTGCTACACTACTACAGAAGAACTCGACAAAATACAAGGAAGTATCTCAGAAACTGAAGACAGTATTTGACAGTGATTCCGGTTCGGAGTACGTTCCTGGCGATGATGAAAGTTCTGACTCTGAAAGACCTACTTCTTCGAAAAGAGCAACACCCAGCACTAATTTTGCAAAGAGTAATAGTCCGAATATACGAGTACCAATGCGTACTCAAAAGGAAAGAGAAAATCTAAGTCTTAGAGGCAAAGACGAGCATCTCCGGTGCACAGTCGTTTAAAGTCGTCAAAGAACTGCAAAATGAAATTTCGTGCACATAATAACGGGTGATCAGATAGCAATGATAGTTTCTCAATTGTTTCAGCAGCTGCCAAAATTACCAATGGCATCCAGCTATCAAAATAATCAATAAGGTATGTCATTTCATCATGCATCATTTTGCGCTTGCCGAACGTGTGCAGGCAATTCATCGTACCGTGAAAAAGTTTGAGCGTGAGTAAGCTCTTTTGGATCTTAAGCCACCAACCAGTTAGAGGTTGGAATGAAGAAAACATAACCGCTGTAGTGGCCAGTATCGAAGAAAACCCAGAAATGTTTATTCGATGCAGATCAGCTGAATTGGGAATCATCAGAGAGTCAATCCGGCTTGATGTGCGGTTGGATTTGGCCCTACATGCGTATAAGATTGTGATGATGCAAGAATTGAGGCCGGACGAACAGTGACAATGCCGTGAGTTCACTAAGTGCGCGTTGGAAATGTTTGCCGGAGATCCGGATTTTGGCCAAAAAATTATTTTCTCGGACGTGGCCCATTATTGGCGCAGCGGCTATGTCAACAAGCAAAATTGCCATTATTGGAGCGAACACAATCTACAAGTGTTCGGCTAAGCTTCATTGTATCGACAAAGATTAACATATTTGGTGCGGTCAGAGCTCGAAAACATTGATATATCTGAGCTGTGGTTCCAAGAAGACGGCGCCACATGCTATACAAGCGACGCACTCTAAGTTGTGAAGGAGAAATTTGGCTGCTGCGTCATCTCATGGCAAGCGTTCCTCCCTCTTCGGATATATTATATCATACGGGATATCGAAGTTGACCGAGGAAGGAATTTCATCGGTTCGAATTGGATTGCCTTACAGTAGCCCTGCTAGGAGCGGCCGTGCCCAAAACGTAACCCAGATCAATGAGTCGTATCGCACTGTTGCCTACAAGTTTTTTAATCTGTAAATCAAGCCGTTTTAAGTGCAAAAAGGTGTCCAATTTCGCCGTAGGGGTGATACGGGGCGCACCTGTAATGGCTATGAAGGCCGTTTTTGAACCGCCGCTAGTTCTCCGTAAACCGTTTTCTCGTTTTTTGCTTTCAACCATACTAGTGCGCCGTATGTTATCGTGGGTCTTACCACCACCGTATACAGCCAGTAAACCGTAGCAGGTTTAAAGACAAATTTTTCCTACTGTTCTTTTGCAGATAAAAAGGGCATTGCTTGCCTTTTTGATTCATTCTACATTAAGATACCAATTCAGTTTTTTTTCCACAATCCCACCCAGATACTTCGCGCTGTCCGAAAGGGACAGTTTCACTCCGTTGAGTTTTGGGAGTTTGAATTGCGGTGTCTTGTACTTTCTGGTAAAAAGAACCAGTTCCAATTGGAAGAGTTGGCGTTGAGACCACAGTTTTTTGCCCAAGTGCTGATCGTCTTCAGGACAACCTCCATAATGTCGCTTAAAACATTTAAGTCTTTTCCCTGCACTATTACGACCACGTCATCTGTGTATACCGTGGCGCTTATACCCATTGTACTAAGCCTTTTGAGGATGTCATTGATAACCAGCACGCACAGGAGTAGAGATATGACTCCCACTGAGGGGTTCCCACAGTGAGCAGTTTATTTACCTGCTTGCAACCATGTTGCAAATCCAGTTTGTAATGCCCTGTTCAATGTTAGCGTCAACTAGAGAATTTTTAGTGACGATGCACTTCACGTTATTATTCAATATCGGGGGAAGCCGCCATTGCAAACCCATCAAAGTATACATAGATTCTTCTTTATTTTCGTGCAATGCGGTTTCTACAAATTTTCCTGATTCAATCAAAAAGCCATTACTGCATCTATTGCTAATATGAATCTCCAATAATCGCTCTAGGGTTTTAAGCATAAATGATGACAGATTTATCGGTCTGAAATCTTTTGTTGTTAAAATCTATGCTCCTGTTTGCCAGCTTTGGGTATAAAAACCACCTTAACCTCCCTTCAAGCCATGAATTTCCATAATTTTTTGGATTGCTACCTCCGGTTCTTATTGTAGCATAATCAGTAGAATATCGTCCGGACTGACAGATTTGTACAGCTTAAAGGACTGAATTGCCCACTGTAATTTTTTCCTATTTCTCTCTTTGGAGAGAGAGACATCAATGTCATCTGATACAATGGATCCCGGAAAGTGGGTTTTCACTAGTGCTGCCAGAACCTCTTGGCTACATTCAGCCCAGGTTCCGTCGTTTTTCCTGAGATATCTAGGAACGCTCGGTTCCTTTGAAAGCATTTTGCTTAACCTCTGTTACCGCGATGGATTCACAGTACTTCTGCCATGAAGCCTTTTTTGACTTTCTAACTAGGTACTGGAATTATTTCTTACATTCGTACTATTCATTCCAATAACTGTCTCTTCGACCGATTATAGAGTTTCATAACCGTTTCCCTTTTGATTTTGCCCTTTTAGGTGTTCTGTTAGCCGAGCAAGCTTTCTCGAACGTCATTGTTAGTGCCTTATTAATATTTTCTACAGCCCTATCTAAGTTAACAATATTATCGCAGGTGATTTATCCACGTATATATACTTGACCCATTCATTGAAAACTATATTCCCTGTTCTGAATGTTCACCTTGAAGCGTCTCCTTCAGTGTCCTTCTTAATACTTGTTGTCTTATTATTGTCAGCAATAACTTTGTTCATGAATAAGAAATAAATAAAATTGAATTTATTTTAATTAACTTTAAGAAGAGAACAGATCTGGTTGGCAAAGTTCCAATGGAAGCGAACCCAATTTCTTACCATAGTATCCTGAAGCTCCATTAATTCAATGAAATTAACAATACCAAAGAAAGCCTCAAGAACCATGTTCAGATCCTTGCTCCTGCATTTGTATCTATAATACTTTAGTCAAGCACATTATGCCTTTAACCACCAATCAACCACTGTTCCCATAAAGAGTTAACGCTTTCTTCACAGTGGAGAGTAAAACGATTGCAAGGCATTGCCATGCATAAAGTGTGAATATCCTGCAATGTGAGTAGCTTCGCAACTTCACTGATCACATATTCTTTAACCATTTAATGTCACCACTTTCTACTTTCATGCACATTTCCCAGCAGACTTATGCCTTTAGATGATGTCTTTGTAACATCACACTTCACACATGCCCTACATATACCGACTATGTACACGAACCTGCATCTTACAATTATCGTGGCTGCACTACCACTACAATCGCTGACAGGAGGCAAACAAACTTTGTGAAAGTTATCAATTCAATTTGCAGTCTTGTATGCATATGCAGACAAGCGAGTGACTCTAATAGAAATCCAAAAGGAGACCCTGCATACTAAGAAGGATGCGGGTACCGAGTACCGGGCATGTGTTACTTTGTACTAACATCCTGCATGAAATAGTGCTTCCTGTCTTCTATTTTGGTCTCAATTCGCTTTTTTGCCGCTCTTCATGACGCTCTTCTAAGTGTTTTTTTGTTTTTGTTTGCTTCAGGTCGAAAGGAAGATATCGATTTTCCCTACTCAATCTGAGAGCCTTTTCAAAGTTATGCCCATGGATTTTTTTCCACTCCCATCATCCCAGAGAGAGGGTTGTAGAATTAACTCAACTGCAGCATTGTCTATGGGAAAGGCTCGTGGCATTTCGGTCATGATTTTTTACAGTATATATTGTATTGTACATACAATTTTAATCGCCCAAAAGTACTTCACAGATAACTTAACTTCGTTACCATCCAGCGCTTTGAAGAAAAAGTGATGTAAATCGAAAAATCTGAATAGGACGGGCTTGCTAGAGAGAAAGGGTTAATCCTCACTTTTAGAGAATATCCTGTAGGTATGTAGGTATGTATGGAACTTGTTAATTTCATGAGATCTTTGAAGTCCTTTCTCTAAAGACACTACACTATACTATAAAGATACTCGTGCAGTTGCCTACGGACATATTCCCATTAGAGCTGTCGTCGTTGGAGCTCGTTATAAGGTCAGGTCAAAAAGTATGGCATATTTGGTAAAATTTCGCTGGCAACAGAGTTCTGAGTGCTGGGTGAATTAGGTGTCTATGTTTGTTATTTTGCTCGAGGATTACTCGTATACCTGGGATGGGATAAAACTTTTGGCGTAGTACTGAACTCCCATGATTGCATTGTTTGATTTATCATTCGAGTTTGGAACCTGGAAGTGTGAGTAAAATATGCATGGTAGTTCTGGAAGACATTTATTAGGAAAGTTCGAGAAGTTTTTATGTTAGTCTGAGAGTCTATGAGTTATGAGCTAATTGAATCTTTTTTGAACTGTCAAAATATCAGAACAGGAGCAATGAAGTTGATTGAGTATATGAGAGCCAATATCAGAAAGGTTTTCTTGAAAGTTTCGATAAGAAAGTTTAATACCTAGGAAAATTATTGATATGTGGAGCGTGTGAAAGTGTAGACTAATAAAAGTGATGTAGTACATTTCGATTAAGGCAGGAGCAGTTATCTTTTTTTTAAAGTAGATATCTATTTTGTTTTTCTTTAATTAGACTAATAAAAATATTTATTTGATGCTATTAAACAACAAAACGTAGGCATTGTTCTTTAATTTAAAGCTAATATCACGATAAGAAGCTAACATAATTAGATCACAGTACCATATGTGCTATGTGGTATTTTCTTTGTATTTTACTGCTACATTTTTACTTCCATAAGTCCCGGTAATATACATATATTAGTATCATGTTATTGGTAGGCACTCCACCTGTGTTAATATACTGATGTGAGTCGTAAGATTTCGAATTATACATATAAATGGCTCAAAACAGGTATTCGATATACTTTAAAAAAAAAACAAATTACAAGTGATTCCAACTAAGGTTAGTCAGTCTCAACAATTGCATAAAAATTTAATGTTCACCAATCCACTATTTCCCGGTTAATAAGCAGTTTTCCGTAGTGAGGTTGTTTGGATAGTGTTCATCGCAGAGGTAGACCTCGAAAAACCATCAACCGTAAAGAACAAGCAATCATGCATATAAACAAAAATAAATACGAGTATATTTTTTTGGTTGTTCCTTCTGACTCTTACACTGTTATACACGATTGACAGACCGACAAGTATCTTATTTTTTTATGATTTATGGCGTACTTTCTCTCATCATTTTTCGGAGCCTAGGTAAACACACATCGGTTCGGTTGCTGTTTACTTTTCTTTTCAGTATATTTCATGGCATCGTTGGTACACGACTGACCCTTTATGGCAACTCAGTCAAAGAGAAAGCTCAACGTATCAAGAAGAAATGATTGATGTTGCCCGTCAGTACAAATACCTAGGAATATTGGTATCTTTGAACTGAAACATGAAGAAGCATCTAGAAGTCAACCGGTGCATAAGTAATAAGTACTCGTATATATCACATAGCTCGAACCAAGTGCTTTTCCGCTCAACTGCAGTTTCAGTTCTTTTAAATGGACCACAAGTGTTGGGATACTGTTCTTGGAATGTTTTAAAGCTATAATTATACGCTTCACCTACAGACTGGTGCTCCACTTACGCTTTGGTAAGTCTCAGAGACTGCACTTTAACTATATAAAAAAAGTTAAAGCGATGAGTGATAATTGAATGCCAAAAGTTATACTCAAAAGTGTTCTAAATAATAGAGCAAGTTTCATTCAAAAATGGGAACATTTTGCGTCAGAATGTGGAGATAGCATAATGTATAACACCCGATGAGCAATATGAATGTTTAAAAACAAAATTCAATACCTACATTATTAACAACAGATTAACCCACTTATAATGTACGTAAATTTGAAACCGAAGCAAATTCCCCCCAATATAGTATCTACTACAGTAAACAGAAGTAACGTGTGAGCAGTTGCAATGATAGTTTTTCGTCAATAACATCCAGCTGTCAAATTATTCAGTAAGGTTTGCCATTTCACCAAGCATCGTTCTACGCTTGCCGAACGTGCAGAAATTACTAAAAAATATTATCGAAATTCCGGCTCAGTTGTAAATACGTAACGTGAATTTCGTCGTGAAGTCGGTAGTCATCATGGCTTCAGTGTGCAGGCAATTAGTCGCACCGTGGAAAAGTTTGAGCCTGAGTACACTTTTTTGGATCCTAAGCCACTAACCAGATAGAGATAGGTGCGAAATGAAGGCCTACATCCGTAAAAGATTGTACTGACGCAAGAATCGAAGCCGGACGACCATAGACAGCGCCGTGAGTTCGCTAATTGGGCGCTAGAAATGTTGGCCGGCTATCCACATTTTAGCATCTTCTCGGCCGAGGCCAATTTTTGGTTCAGCGGCTATGTCAAAAAGAAAAATTGCCGTTATTGGAGCCAACACAACTTACAAGTGTTCGGCCAATCATCAATGTATCCACAAAGATTGACTGTTTGGTCCGGTTTATGACATGAGAGTACAATCGGACTTTATCTCCTTCGACATGAGGAAGGAGCGATGTTAACCGGCTTTCTGTGGTCAGATCTTGACATCACCGATATATCTGAGCTGTGGTTCCAAAAACATGGCGCTACATATCATACGTGCGACGCAGCGCTCGAAGATGTAAAGGAGAAATTTGGCGACTGTTTAATCTCACGGCGAGCATTCATCAATTGGCCCCCGCGATTATGCGATTTGATACCACTCAATTATTTTCTCTGAGGCTACGTCAATTCCTTAATCTACGCTAACAAGCCAACCACTTTGGACTAGCCTTAGGCCAACATTCGTCACGCTATTGCCGGTATAACGCCATACATATTGGAGCGAGTCATCAAAAATTGGACCGACCGATTGAAACACTACCGGCGAAGTCGAGGCCGTAATTTGAATGATGTGCATAAACGTAGCTTCAAAATAAAGCTAGATTCAATTTTATATCTCACACTTTTCTTGTAATAATTATCGTTCTTATCTGGTCACCCAATATTTCTTTGGTCATAACCTCAACAGAGTAAATTTCCTTAATCAAATTTAGTTGTTTACATGCATCTAAACCTAGTAACGGTTCCCTATCAGATATCAATGACAGTAAACTTCAATGGCATCACTTTATTTTGACACATAACAACGCATTCCTTAATTCCGTACCTCATTTCCGCATAGCTTTGCAGGTGTACCACCTTGCTTTAGCAAGATATCTTTGATAAACTATGGCAGAATGCTCACATTTTGCCCATATCCAACTTGAACTTTATCATGCAATCATTGACACGAATATGCTCGTACCTCGTTCAATACCCGTTTCAGTGATATTATGCAAAGCAATATCCAGCACAACCGTATTAAATTCTCTTATTTCACGACCTTCGATACAAAGCAGGCAACACTAAAATGATTTGAGCGACCACAATTATTGTATCGTTTACCAAACGCCGAACACTTGCGGCTGTCATGCGTACCTTTGTAAAATCTGCAGTTACAAATTTGATGGTTATCAATATATGTATAAATTTTTACGGCTTTCTTGGTGATTGTACGGAAGTCTTATTGACTTGTTCTCTGGAGTGTGCTAATACCTTCTGTCGTTGCGTTTTGCCATTCTTTTATTACCTGCATCCACTGCTGTATATTTATTTTGTTGTCGCATGTCGTTCGCATACTTTTCTCGCGAAATTTTGATTGTTTTAGCTAAATCAAGTCAGCTGTTTCAATTAGTTTTTTCCGGAGCTTATTACTGTTTGTACCGATAATACTTTCAAAATCTTCTTCAGAAATATTTTTTTCTATTTCAACCTGTCTTCTTGTCTTTTCCTCCATCTTTTCCTATTTCGACTGCGCCATGTGGCATCTCTTTATTACTTTATTTAATTATAGGTACAAAGTTGCCATACATATACAACACAAATGAAACAATTAAAATTTTGGATGGAGATCGCCTGCAAAATATCTTATGAAAGCAAAATAAAACGCGAAAGAAGACCTGCTTGTTGAGTGTAAACTCAGTCATAGTCTGTATAAGGGAGGTGTTTTTTATGGAGTAAGAATCTCACATTACCATAAGCACCAAAGCCTATAGTGTTTATGAAGATTTCTCACCTACCCACTGAAAGAAAAAATAAAAATTGTTGGGTATATTCTAGGAAAAAAATCGTTCTACAGTAAGGATCTATCTCCAATGTTGACATCATTTTTCGAGGATTTAAGAAAAGGGTTACCTTGGTGTACCCTGACGCATATTAACGGAAGTCACTCTGTGAATACTAACGGTAAGATCTTTGTATAGGACTTCGTTTTTAGAAGAAATACTAGCCTTTGTAACTGCGTTTAAATAAAGTTGATATCTTGTTTGAGTCTTCCGATATCCAATTTCAAACCCTGCTTCATTTTTATTGCCTATTTCAATTTTTGACTTTGAAGTTACTTTTCTCCAGAAAACGGGTAATAAACATCTTTTATTCTTTTTTTCTTACGAACGTAACAATAATAAAAAAAAAATCAGCAACCAGTTTGCAGAAAAACTCATAAATTTTATGATAATTGGGAAAACCTGCAGCAGGTAAAAAAATAAATTTATGATTTTTTAACTACGTTTCTAACAACAGTTGACAAAAGAGTGGTTTTCCAAGAATTAATAATTTTCCTATAACTTTTTTAAAATTGCATGGCTATTAAAAAGTTTTAAAGCGTGCTCGTTTATTTGACTACCTGTCAAACCCCCATTTCTTTACTGTGTTCCTTAAAAGTTTTCAGAAAGAGTTAGGTTTGGCACATTTTGAAAAATTGCCAAACAAAAATGGTAAAAGGTCTTCCATTAAGCGATTCCTATCTTTAAATTTAAATAAAACAAAGTGTGTGTGAGATATCATCGACATTTTTTATTCGTTTGAAAGGCCTATCGATGCCATTATGTATGGAATATAGCATAGTTTAAATGTCCACCGCGGCCTCTCTGGGTGGCGCGCATCTGAAATGTCCATCTTTCCATGACTGAATTCGACCGATGGCATGAATTATGTTGGCTTTGAATGCAGATGCGGTTTGTGCTTATTCGCATAGACCTGCGAGTTCAGTTAATCCCACAAGAAAAAGTCTAACGATGTCAAGTCGCACGATTTCGGTGGCCAGTTCACATCACCTACACGTGAGATGACCATGCCCTCGAACCGCTCGTGCAGAATTTCCAATGAGGCGTGAGCTGTGTGGTACGTAGCGCCGTCCTGTTGAAACCACATGTCGTTGGTGTCCATATCATCCAATTCAAGCCACAAGAAGTTGGTAATCATCGACCTATAGCGCTCGCCGTTGATGGTGATTGGCCTGGCCAACGTTATTCTCACAGAAATATGGGCTGATGACGCCGCCAGCCCAAAATCTCCACCAAACAGTGAAGATTTCGGGATGCATGGGACGCTCTTGCATCTCATGTGAATTGGTATCGTCCCAAATTCAATAATTTCGTTCGTTGACGTACCCATTCATCAAGAAATGGGTTTCATAGCTGAAGATGATTTTTCGATGATAATTAGGGACAGTTTCCGACTGCTCGAGAGCAAATTCAACGAACACCTTCAGCTCCTGGTTCAATTGAATTTTGTACGGGAGCAGGACCAAGTCGCGACGAAAAATTCGCCAAGTTGTAGTCTGCGAAAGGCCGAGTTCTTGTTAGCGGTGCGAAATTAACTGCCGTGGATTCTCCAGCACACTCTCATGGACAGCGGCTATGTTTTCGGCAGATCTTACGTTTCGTCGACGTACCGGTGTTGGTTTGTCATTTACCGAACCAAATACACGAGATAGCGCGAGAGCTCCACAAGTAAAAAGAATTTCGGTTGATGAAAGAGTACTGAAAGCTATTACAACTGATCTATTAATCAGCATCAGACGCTTAGCTTTGCAATTAAATTTTTCCAGATATAAAATTTCTAATTTACTGCATGTAGAAAATCTTTATCCATATCACCATCCACCTGCGCAAGAACTACATCCCGATGATCTGCTTGGATGACAAAGAATTTATTAGCAGAATTCCTTGGATGGACGAATCCCAATTTACAAGAGATGGGATCACAAATTTTCATAATCTTCATACATGGGCTGCGGACAGTTCATATACAAGGAAACATAAAACATGTCAACACAAATTCAGTGTCAATATATGGGCACGTGTAATTGGAAACTAGTTAATCGGCACCTTCAAACTACCACTTACGCTTATTTCTACAAACTATCAGGAGTTTTTGTGAAATTATTTACCAGAACTGTTGGAGGACATTCCACTGATTCAACTAGCTTCATCATATTTTCAACAGGACTGAGCTCCAGCCCACTATGGTCGTGAGGTTAAGAATTTGCTAAATGAAGAGTACGGTAACCGTTGGATAGGAAGAAATGGACCAGTTCACTTGCCTGCAAGGTCTCCTGACCTTACAGTATTAAATTTTTTTGTATGGGAAAGAATGTAAGATCTTGTTTGTTCAGCCGAAATAGCATATTTAAGTGAATTGGAAGAGCGAATTCTCGAAGCGTCATCAAAAGTGAGGCATCAGTTAGCATCAATAAACATTCGCAGTGAAATCCAAAAACTTGGAGCACCTGCTATAACTGTTTTAGCACATATTGTATTGTGAGAAGTATTAGTTAATAGGTAATAGGTGAAAAGTAAAGGAGAACAGCACTTTCTGGCATTGATGTAATCTTGAAGAGCATATCCAGAGATGTGGTCGCTTCTGCGAAGACCATAAACATATCGCACCGCATCATTGAAGGAAATTTGCAGCTTACGTTGCGATAAAGGGTGAAATGTGCTGTAGACGACCTCAGCATATGTAATGAGAGGTAGTACTAAGCTTATTATCAGCTTGCGCCGAGTTTCAGTTGGTGTAAAATAAGCAGACATCCATAGTTTACGGAAACATCCATAGACTCGTTCAACGGCAATGTTTATGTGATTGTAACTAGATAGGCTACGGTTTATAACAAAGCCTAGACTAGTGTCGGATTCAACTACTCTGATTTTATTATTATCAAGCCATGTATACGGTAAAAGATTAAGGTTGAATTTTTGTAACTTATGGGAATCACCTGCGACTTTTTTGGATTTGGTTGTAGTCCATTCTCTACAGACCATCTTCGCTCTAAATCTTCATTGATACGAACAGTGAGTTCATCGATTTTATGGAACGGCATTTCTGCTTGAAGTTGAACATCATCTGCATATAAGTAAACTGATGTAGATATGTTTAAAAACACGTGAAAAATCCTGTATAAAAATGCAAAATAATATCGGTCCCAATATTGATCACTGTGGTACGCCTTGTGTGAGTTTTTTTAATAGAGAATGATTATCATGATTGATGACTCTTTGCAACCTTCCAAACAAAGAGAAAGCTCTTTATCAGTTTAACTACTTTGTCACTGAGCCCGATAAGTTTTTGGGTTTCCAAAGCAAAATTTCATGGTTTACCTTATCAAAAACTTTTGAAAAATCTAATAAACACAGAAGCGTTATGTTGTTTTTATTATAATCATACCTTATTTCGTCAAGTAAGTTAACCATAGCCGAGGTACAATTGTGGTTGGCTCTAAAGCCAGATTGTCGAGAACTTAGCAGTTTACGACGTAAAATATATTTTTGTAACTGTTTTGATATTATCCTTTCAAAGACCTTAGGCAAACAAGGTAGGATGCTAATCGGTCTGAAATCAGCGGGTCAGGTTGGGTTGGTTTTTTTGGTATTTGGTAAGACTCTTGCGATTTTCCAGGAATACGGGAGAGTCGTGATTATAATGCACCAGTTGATAACTTCGGTAACGTAGGTTATGATTATTGGCAAAATAAGTTTTCAAAGCGTATTGGGACACCGTCTTCTCCTATGGAGTCAGATTTAATGGCGGCTATACACTCCGCTACTTTATTTTCGGTGACCACTTCGAAATCTTCCAGTCTCCCATTTAGATGTGCTAAGTTTTCTGATTGATTGTAATCCAAAGCACTTGCACAAGAATCACTCCCGAGAAAAAAATCATTTAATTCATCCGGATCCAGAAAATATTTAGAATTATTATTTTTATCGGAGACACTGATTTTGTGAAGGTTACTCCAAAGCCTTTTTGAAGGTAGGGAAGTGTTGAATTTTGAAGCATAGCAATACTCGTATTTCTTAGACGTGCGCAGGATGAAGGTTGCCGGGTTTCACGCCGTCTTGTACGCATATAAAGTTAAAATCAGTAGGACGGGGCTTGCATTTGCTGGATAGCTTGTTGCGTTTATTAATTGCAGTCATCACATCTGAAGTGAACCAAGGACAAATCTTATTTTCTATACGTACCGTTTTAATCGGAACACAATGATCGAACAACGAAGATAAGAGATCCTGAAAATGATTCAGATTTAAATTTGGGTCAGCATTCAACCGATATTATTCCCACGGAGCTGATGTCGTTAACATACGAAGCGCATTTAAATTGATAGAACTGAAATATTTAAACGTAAAATACTCAGAGACAGCCGACTTAGATAAGTTGATATTGTAAGTACAGAACAGGAGATCGTGGTCAGAAACAAAATCAAACGATAGTTCATCGCGGAGAAGGACTAACGACGGATCAGAGACAGTAAATATGTAGGTCTAGAAGACTGGAGGTATTTACTATATTTAGTCCTACAGATGAAAAAGAGTCCTTCATTCGAAAAGCGAGAGAATCCTTTTTTATTAAAATCGCCACAGACAATAATACGGGTATGTTGATATAGTGCTGAGATTTCAGATAAAGCAGAAAAAAAAATGGAGCATGGTAGCAGGTTCGATTATTACTGTAAGCACGTGACACTATACATTTAGTGTTTAAGTCGCGTATTTCAAGAATAATATATTCCATTCCATTCCATTCCCACTAGACCGTGTGACAGTATTACATTTAAGGGTTGATTTGCAATAAATTGCTACTCCACCGCCTGCAGTTTCGGTAACTCTATCATTTCTAAAGATATATCATAATTCGGAATTTTATAGAACACAACGTTAACGAGTGGCTTGAACCAAGTTTCGCTTACATAGATGACATCAACATTGGAGTTTCTAACTAATAAGTATTTTAGATAG
Organism: Volucella zonaria; assembly: GCA_963966105.1. Taxonomy (NCBI): domain Eukaryota; kingdom Metazoa; phylum Arthropoda; class Insecta; order Diptera; family Syrphidae; genus Volucella; species Volucella zonaria. The sequence goes on from OZ014531.1 coordinate 126,200,890, forward strand.
TCTAACATAAGTTACGATTGTTAAGACTTCGTGCAATTAAAAAATTCCCAAAATTATCTTTAGCGAATTAGGGAACACCCTCTATATCTACGACAGACACCTATATATGAAGTTAATTTAAAATCAGAAGTACGTCCAAAAATTACAGAACAAGACTTGATGACCAATATTGTCATCGCTGACAGATCCACCTCTTTAGAATTGCTTGACTAAAGCTTTCATGGCGCCATAGCTACACTCTGGGAGAAGGAGAATTATAAAAGTTGAAAAAATTGTTTACTTCTTCGCAAGCAAGTTGAATTGCAAGTTTGGATCTAATTTTCGATTTATCTTTTGAACCTTGCTGCAAATTTATCCATGAATTTGTTTCGTAAGCAGAAAACTTCAACATAATTGGCAATGCCTTTCAGAAAAGTTTGTTTTCTTCTTTTTCCCAATTGCATTTTATGTGAATTCGTCAACTTCAAAGTTGAGTTGCCTTCTTCAAATTGAAAGTTGATGAAAAGTCGTACTTGAATATACGAGTATCATTGTTCATATTGCGATTATATTTGAAGGTATCGTCTATTTAATTTTAATTTATCGGAGGAAATCCTAGCGTTTATGTAACGTTCCAATTTTTTTTACATATTTTAACGAAATAACCAGAGCAACCTATATTTACCGTTAAACTCAAAAAGTAATAATATGTAATAATCAATTTTTAATTACTGAAATGAAAGTTAAGCTCACTTCAATAGCAATGGCGTTACAGTTGGCATTTTAAATGAAAGACCAAATTGGATAAATACCATATAAGTATGTAGTTACAATACTTATCAATTACAATACTCTTAGGTATATTTTCATTTTTCATTTTTCATTTGTATTCCATTAATGGGGTTTTACATTTTTTAATCAAAAGCGTTAATCAGGGCATTATTTAAATTTTTAGGACTAATTAAATGGAACGACCGAAAATAAAATATAAATATCTATTTCATAACCCGCAGGTGGATGAGGCACTCCCCAAAATTGATAGAATTTAATTGACTCTCCATTTAACTTAATAAAACTTCATAAGTCATCATAAACATAATCAATGGAATAAAGTGTAGGAATACATATCTCGTACATGATTTCCGGTATTTGGCATTCAAGGCAGATTTGATCTGAGTCTAAGTAAACTACTCACAAGTTTCCTCTCAAAAATAAACTTTCTTCTAAGCATACTTATAGTACTCGTACGTTGCTAAATAACTCCTCTTTTATTTTTTAGCAAAAATCAATGAAGCAACAGAAACCAATAGAAATATTGGATTTTAACATTGTGGAGGAAAAGAAAATTAACAGCGAAATGAGGATGGAGGTATTCAATTTGCCACCAATTCGTTCTGATACTGTGAGAAAATTGGGCAAAAGAATTTTGGCAAATCATTTTCCTTTAAAAGCAGTCAATACTGCTAACAATATACAATATAAGACCTCTCAACTATATTGTTCTGGTTTTCAGCCGCTAACTGCAATCAAACTTCAAATTTGACAAGTTTCAGTGGACTGCAATCCAAGGTGAACCTAGGCCTGAACCAGGAGCATTCTCCACTTAGCGCGACTTTGCGCTAATAATTTTCGATGGTGTTCATTCTCTCTTTATAATACGAGTATAATAGATTACAACTTACCGTATTAGTAAATCCAGTTGTGCTATTGTACTATTTCTTGTTTGTGGTGAACTTGTAGTGGCTCTATTTCTGGAACGTTGAATGAGGTTGAGGTCCGGAAGCGAGTCAAGATTTTATCAAATGCGCACAATGGATTTAAAATTTCCCTTCAATGCTTATATTCATAGTTTATCAAAACTTGATTAGGTACGCCAGATTCGGGGATTGACGTTATGTGTGTTAGCGAAGCGTGGTTTAGAACTCTTGATGATGAAAATGATTATAACAATATTCAAAATATAATTCATTTGCCTTCTTTCATTATGTTTGAAGTAAATTGTTTTCTTTTTTTTACGAATTCCTTTTTTTATATAATGCTTTCTATCGGGGCATTTAGCCTCAGATTTATAACTTATTTATCTTTTTTCCTTCTTTTTTCTTCTATTCTTTTCCCCTTAATTTTTGCCATCCGTTCTTTCACTTTATATCTTTATCTTCCATCTTTCCATTTTACACTGTTTGCTTGCTTGTAACTTAGCTCCAATTTTTTGTTTTTAATTTTGTACATATACATAAATAATGCTTCACGGTAATGAGTCTTCGCTTGGTGATATGAGCGGATTCTCAACGCGAGCAATGATTAAACTACAATCCGAAACACGTACAGGATTTAAAGTGTGTCATTTAAAAGCGCGTAGCTTAAGCTTATCCAAGCTAGACTATCTTGGTTATATTTTTAATGGATCGGGTGTGGATGTTATATGTATAACGGAGACTTGGTTTAAACCCAAATAAAATGGATGCAGATGCTGTTGACCATGATAAGTACAATATTCCTGGATACAAGCTGACTCATAATCCTAGGATCACAGACACAATTTGGGGAAGAATCGCTGTATATTGTAACACATCCCTTAGCTGTCATATTCGAATAGTTGGAAGGTCTCTCGATCTTAATAGAATACATGCTAATCGAAGTTGCTGATGGCAATAAAAAGTTACTTCTGGTTGTCGCGTATAATCACCGCCGTTATTGTTCTTTTGACCCATTTCTCTTGGCGCTTCAGGAGTATACTGCGGTTTATGAACACATCATTGTTTGTGGTGATTTCAACATTGACCTACATACTCGTAAATCGGACAATAAAGCTTGCCAACTACTTGATTCGATTGCTAGTTCTGGACTTAATGCAATCAACCAACAACCCGTTATGCACCTAATACTCCCCCGAGCCTTCTTGACCTATTTATTGTGTCTGATTGCTCCAGCGTTCTGATAGCTCCAACGTTCTGCTTCAGGATCAGTTGTCCCTTGAAGCTATGTCTGATCATGATTTGCTGTTCTGTACATATAATAGTAACTTACCTCATTCGTCTACATCTTCAGCTCTCCAATACCGAAATTATGGTGCTGTAATTGCTATTTATACAACTACAGCTGTTAATGCTAAGGTAGCATCTTTAAGATCTTTATTGTTGAACTTGTTCAGCAAACATATTCCCTTGAAGACTGTGTCTGTCCGCAGTGAAACTTGCCCATGGTTCACGTCTGACGTGCATAATGCTATGAAAGTCCGAAATAAATTATAGTCACGTTGGAAGCGAAACCCAACCACCTTAAATTAGAGTAATTTCCGCCATCCTCGCAATCATTCGACATACCATGAAATGCGAAGAAAGTTTTTTCTATCTAAACAAGGCAGCAACCAATCTAACAAAAAACTTTATACGCTCCATTGGGGTGGGTAAAAAAAAATATCTAAAGCAGAATAGCTGATATAAATGATCTTAACGAAAGTTTTTTTTCTAGTGTGCCCAACAACTGTGTTTTTGTCCCAAACACTGAGCTCTTCTTTGAAAGTGATTTTGATTTCGAAGTTTTAACAGAAATTGAAGTCATTGAAAGCATTCGTTCTATCAAATCCAATGCAGTGCCTATTAGCTTCATAAAAATGATACTGCCCCACATGTTGAGTGTACTAACGCATGTATTCAATTTCTGCATTCTCAGTTCATCTTTTCCTGATAATTGGAAATTGGCTAAGGTTTTACCTGAACCAAAAAAACCGCTGCCAACGTCTACCAATGACTTTCGCGTTTGTCAAAAGTTTTGGAAAAAACTTGTGAAACTAATTTCCAGTCATCTTGATCGTCATAACTTATTGTCACCCGCTCAATCCGGTTTTCGGGTTAATGGTTAAAATACTTGATGATATTAGAATTAAATATGAATGTCTCCTTACTTTGTTTGCTCGACTTCTCCAAAGCTTTGACAAAGTAAATCATGAAATACTTTGCAAAAAACTCAGATTGTACTTTGGATTTAGTGAAAGATCAGTATGTCTTATATCAAGTTATTTGTGTATCGTAGCCAGAGAGTGATATTTAGTAGCACTGCCTCAAATTCTAAAACTTTGCTAACTGGGGTACCCCAGGGCTCATTTTTAGGTCCAATTTTAATCTGCATTTTCATCAATGACCTACCAAAAGCTTGCAACAGTACCAGTGTTCACTTTTACGCTTATGATGCACAGATCTACTTATCCCGCCCAATCGTGCTACCTCAAGCCCTTATCTATAGAATAAATGAAGACCTTTCTATGTAGTATATATAGACGGACTCAAGGCAATGGGCTAACTATTAATCCTGCAAGGTCGCAGTTAATATTGATTTCAAAGCAACAGTATAACACTGATGATCTAGCACCTGTGTTCCTTAGTAATATAAGACTTCAATACACGAATGTCGTAACCAATCTTGGATTCAAGGTAAATCGCTCACTCATCGCAATCGATCAGCTCAGGCCTATTGAAACTTTACTTATACCTATTATTGACTACACCATAGTTGTGTACAGTAAACTGTTGCTTGTTGCCTTCAACGACATAATAAGTTATGTATACCGCCTTCACCCACGTGAACACATCTCTTACTACAACAAAAATGTACTTGGTTGTTCGTTTGAACAATTTCTAGACATCAGATGTTGTATCTTCTTACATAAAATCATCCATAACCAATCGCCTCCATTTTCGTTCGCAAAACTTCAATTCGTGCAGTCTTCTAGGACATGTAACCTCATCCCCCCATTCCATAATTATTTGAATACATCGCGTCTTTTCTTTGTTCATGTCACTAGGTTATGGAACTCTGTACCAATATCAACAAAACAAATTTTTTTTTTATAATTTACGCGCGCCTAAGGGGTTATGGATACCCTTTTACTGTTGTCTGTGCGCGGGCGGAAAGATAGAAGGAGGAGAAAGGAAAGCATTGCTGTGATGTAGTGGTTTGAAACTCAGGTGTGTTTGGTTTCGATATTGGCTCTCTGGGGGTGGTTGTCCGAATAGGACGGAGAGATTTTCTTCACTCGGAATGACTCAGGTTGTGAATTTTAACGGTTGTTTTGTGCTTGAAAACTCTACAACAGCCAAATCTACATGTCAATATTATGTCCTCACATGCAGATTTTTCAGACTGAGTACCAATTACACAAATGAAAACTTTTGTCGTGGGCTAGGATTCGAACCTTGACCCTCCGAGTGAGAAGCAATTGCTAGTACCACTACACCACGGCCACCTCCGTGGTGGCCGTATTAGAACAACTCTCCTTGCAACTACAGTATTATCCAATAAATTGAAATTGAATTGAATATTTATGACATTCCTGGCTATTTACTAGTCCTGCATAACAGAGTTACTGACACCACTGGTGAGGGGATATCAATTTATGAAAAATACAATAATTGGGCAACGACACTGAATACATTGTTGACAAAATCTCCCATGGAAATGTAAAATGCATTCGTTGCTTAGTTATAGCCCCAAACATAATTGTTCTTTCGATTCATTGTTTTCTACAATATGGTATAACAATCCTCAGACGGTTTTAATGCGGATCTGTTAAAAAATACCAGTAGATCTCTTCAACTCCTTTACATAATTGCATCGTGGTTGTTAATTCACATGCGACTTGCTTTGGTCCTGATACCACTCCGAGTCTACTTGACTTGGTGGTTGTCTCAGACCATACAAACGTGCTAATATAAAACCAATTGTAACTTGAAGGCGTATTAGACCATGATTTCCTATTTTGTACATACGAAATTGATCTCTTATTCATGATTTTACACCGATTGATCATAACATCCTTCACCATCAAGCCAGCCTTCTTCCGTGGCGTTCCTGCTACCTGTTATCGGACGTTAAGTATGTGCCCTTAGATCTGACCTTGGTGGGGTCAGAATAAATTTGCTTTTTATAAAAATAATACTTCCCCATCTAATAAACTCATTAACACATTTGTTTAATTTCTGTATTACGTCTTCAACTTTTCTGGATTTTTGGAAAAAAGCAAAAGTCATCGCTGTGCCCAAAAAAATAACCCCCCATTACACACTGACTTTCGTCAAATTTGGATCTTATCGTGTTTAACTAAATTTTTTTGGAAAAATTCTTGCGAAATAGGTTTCCAACAATCTCAACCATTTTAACTTATTATGGACAGTGCAATCAGGTTTCCGACCTAGCCATACCTGTCCTACAACTATGATAAAAGTACTTGACTATATTAGAATCAAATATCTTTCAATATTCTGCTTGCTAGCCTTCTCGAAGGCCTTCGACGCGGTCAGTCACGAAGTTATTTGCACAAAATTTTACTTTGGTTTGAGTGTTTCCTCGGTGTGTCTCATTAGGAATTATTAAAATTATCTAAACGTGTTGAAAGTAGAATTGCTAATCTAAAATACTTTCTGGAGTTCCCCGAAGTTCAGTTCACAATTGGGCCGTTTCTGTCTTTTTATTAACGATTTACTATAAGTGTATATTATATACATAGATGTACATCTCTAAGGCGCCCAGATATACCTCTCACGTATCTTAGATATCCATTCATTAAGTTCATTTAAGTTTCGCTCCGCTAATTTATTTCCCATTTTTCTGCCGTTCGCCTTTTCAACTGACCCACCCAAACTAATCATCATCATCATCATGTCAGAATTGTGTAGAACTGTGAATTGCTCCCTAACAAATGACTCAAATGCTGTTATGGTGATGTGCAGTTGCCTTAGTTGCAGGTCAGTTCATACTTTTTGTATTGGCTTGAGTAAGAGATCTGTCGTATACCTAAGAGATTTTAAAAATTTATTGTGATGAGGGTAATGACATCACGCCATCCCATATTTTACCTGCAATTAAGTGTCTCAGTGATTCGGTCAATAGCTTTGCGTCCGAAAATACCATGAAAATAATTCAAAGTCAACTCACCAAATACGATGACATTTTAAAATCTGATGTTATCGATTTCCCTCGAGCAATCTGCGATCTTTAATAAGAGGCAATTTAGAAACATACGAGTATCTATGTAGTTGGCCCATAAAACGAAAGAATGAACACGACATTAGTGAGGATTCGAAAACTTTTCTTTCCAATAGTGTTAAATTAATAATAAGATCTTATATCCCCACAATAACGGAATCTTTAAGCTCTCTACGGTCCTACCTTCAAGGTCCATCCAAAAGCAGCGTTCCCTGTTCGCCAAATGGTCAGCTGTCTATAGGCATCATGTGCCAAATGGGTGATTTAAGCAATATTTACATTACATTATGTTTTATTGGGACTTTTTCCAATCAGTACATTTAAATATTTACAATATTAGTTTCTTAAGAGGTGAGACTAAGATTACGTCTGGCTTAAGAGTAAGATAATAGTTTTATAAACAATTAAATCGAAATTATAAATAAGATTTCTTTGAACGTTTTTTATTAGCAATCACGCTGGACCTCTCGATCGAAAAAGAAATATTTTTTCTGTTTTAGCACCCAAAGCCCAGTAAGTGTATTTGACATGTACCCATCTGACCAAAATTATGAGTACACTACTGATCTGATCCTTGTCGTTCTACTATAGTATTTCCATTCTTTTAGACGGTACTACAATTATATAGCTTTGAAGTATATGCTTGCTCCCGATGTAATACATCGACGATGCTTCACAAGGCACTTAAAAACTAAAAACGAAAAAAAAAAAACAGATGACTAGGTATTGAAAATGTTTAACAGTAGTTACCATATCCTTATACAGTGTTGTGCAAAACCTAAACAACCATCTTGGGGCAGCATTTCATAGTAAATCTTTTCAACTTTCTACTCTACCAAATAAAAAGAAATGGATATGTAATGATGTGTAATAGAGTGTATTTTGAAATTCATAACTTTTTATGAAAGTATTAATACTTCATATTAAAAAAAAAACGCAAAAACCAACAAAGTAGCCAAATTGAGCTGTGCAAAACCTAAGCAACTGTTTTAATATTTTGTGCAATATCCTTTATTTTAAATAAGAGAGGCGCAACGTCGAGGCATAGAAGTAATTAACTTCGAAAGTGTATCCTGGGATATATTTTTCCACTCAACTTTCAAAGCATTGAATAGGTGAAACCTTTTGGAAAAGTGTTGTCCAGCGACATGGCTTTTAAAGATAACAAATGAGATTCAAGTCGGCTGATTGGGCCGGCCATTCAAGGACTTGAATCCCACTATCTAACTCCTAACCACTCCTTTACCAACTTCGATGTGTGTTTCGGATTAAAACCCTGTTGAAACACCCAACAAAGTGGCATTTCTCACTCCGCATGTGATAACATTACCGATTCTAGAATGGATTTATATTTGAATCAGTCCATGATTCCATCTATTTCGTAGAATGGACCTACACTTCCTGCCGAAAAACAGGTCCACACTATCACACTACCCCCACCATGCTTTACAGTGGGTGTGCAGAATCTAGGATTTAGTCGCTGCCCTTTACGACGTCTCACATAACATATCCCATCAGAATTAATTAAATTAAATTTTGACTCATCGCTGAAAAGAACTGTTTTTCATTTTTCAGGAGACCAGTGTTGGTATTTTCTAGCAAAATTTAGCCTAATATGAAAAAAAGATTTTAGTTTGAATTATGTTTAAAGAATTTAATTGCACTACCTGTTCCTAAAATGTCGGCTTTTGCACGGCCTGTAACTTCGAAGATTATTTTCAATTGCACGTCTTCGCACCGTTTAAATCAAGTAATTTTACGACTTCATTCGAACTTATGAACGGTTGTTTTTTAATTACACCACAAATGTTTCTATCCGTTCGACAAGTTGTCTTACGCGGCCTACTACTGACATTTTGACTTTCAACGACTCCTGTTGCATTATATTTTTTTATTAAACGTGAAATAATCGATTTATTAGTATGTTATTATAACGTTTAGCTAATGTTGCCTGAGTATCGCCAGACTTAAGTTTATCTTTAGTTTAAGAGAAGAAGAGGGACTTTGTCGCGACATTATTAAAAAATATCAATTATGCGACTAACTTAAAAGAAAACTGATCAAATACAATCACTCAAGATCAAATACAAAAAGCTTACAACATTTCTTGTGTAACCTGACTGGAAAAGTACTGTTAGCTATTTTTTTTACAGTGGGTTACAAAGTTGCTTAGGTTTTGCACAGCTCAATTTGGCTACTTTGTTGGTTTTTGCGTTTTTTTTTAATCTGAAGTATTAGTACTTTTATAAAAAGTTGTGAATTTCAAAATACAGTCTATTACACATCATTACATATCCATTTCTTTTTATTTGGTGAAGTAGAAAGTTGAAAAGATTTAATATGAAGTGCTGACCCCAGATGGTTGCTTAGGTTTTGCACAGTACTGTACATATTATAGCTATTCACTTAAGCCTTTGTTCCGCTTAATGTTTATATATGTATTATACTATATGTATACTAAACAAAAACAGAGCACTAGCTAAAGTGATTATAAAAGGGTTGGTTCCAGCATCCTCAGTAACAAAATTCCCAAACTAAAATCCATATATCAAAATTCACAAATCAAAAACCCAAAACACAAAATCTCCGAACACAAAATCCCCAAACACAAAATCTTTGATAGGCTCGAACTATAGAGCAATTTGGGTACTTGGTGAACTCAAGATTACCTGGATTTTCTCTTCTGTCTAAGACGGACAAATAAGAAGTCTAAAATGTTAATTTTGTTTACTTTAATTTAATATCTTTTTAAGTTTTTTGTTATATTTTTTTGTTTTAAATTTTATAGTTTTTTACAATTTTTGTTTATTATTTTGTTTGTATATTGCAAAACTAAATGAAACAAGGTCAAATTAATTCACTTAAGGTATCATAATACAAACTGAAATTACCGCAGAAATTGAAGAAAAGTTAATTCAGTAATGGACAAATTAAAGAAAAGCTTTAGCATAATGAAATGTTGGTTGCAATATTTTTTAAGTACTGCAATTTGTCTGTATGTTGTCGTCTTGATATGATTTTTTGGATCTTTTTTGTAAAATTTTACGCTGGATTTTTTTAAAATTGGATCTTCACCACTATTAATTTTTTGCATTGTGGTTTTCACTACAATCAATTCTTTTGCCAAATGTTTCATAATTTCATACAAACCATAATTTTTTTTGCCAATTATGCACTTGAGCCGGCGGTGCCAATCTTCGGCAGAATTTTGTGTTCGTGGGAAATTATGTTTTACAGAATCAGCAACTGACCAAAATTCAGGTTCATACTTTACCATATTTCCGGTAACATAATTTTTTTTGAACCATGAACATAATCGCTTAAAATTGCTGTTCTCAAAACTTCTACTTAATTCCAAATAATAAGCTGGTATTTCCTCGGATGGTACAAATGCCAGGCTTTTAAGCATACGTATATTTAAACTAAATATTTCATTGTTTCCATCCTTCTTTTTGCACTCTCCTCCAAATAATTTGTCCAAAATGGAACAAACAACAGGGCTTTGCTGCACAAAGAATGGTTTTATTCAAAATTTGAAATAATCACTTGCGGATTAAAATTAACTCATAAAAGAATCCAGAGTAGGCCTGCAAAGTTTTTTACTAAGGCAAAAGACCAGAGGCACTACCTGTCCACCTATAAGGCCGTGTATGCTAAATAATTGCCGCATAATAGTTGGAACAACATAAAATGCCCCATCCATTAGCCAGCATTGAGCTTGTTCTAATGCTTTCAGTGAAGTATTTGTTCCCAAAATAATATTTTTTTCATTTCCGAAAGATTTTTCACTTAAAACAAATAGTTCTCCCTCTACAAACTTTAACTCTTCGGGAATGTTTATTAAATTTAAGTCTGTTGGTTCAATTGTTGTTGTATCTTGTCGGCGAGTACGTATCACTTTCATTTTTTGCGCACGTATTGCTGCTAAATATACGCGACATTCTCGTTGACATCCAACTATAGTTTCCCTTATAATCTGAGACGGACGCAAAGACGTAGAACTTGCCATTTCTTTTAAGCTATTGTTAGCCTTGTTAATTTGCAGTTTATGTGCGGAAGGGTCATGATTATGATCTAAGGGAGACACATGTAGCTCATGTTTTTCATTTGTTTTTTATTTGTAATGACTACCCTTTTACACAAATTAACTTTACGTTTTGCACAACACCATCTAAATTTTTTTTTTTATTTTGGGAATGAAAATGATAGTCATATCCATGGACAAATAATTATTCTTTGCCTTTATTCGATTTCACCACTTGAATTTCCATTATTCCTACACGATGTCTCTTTATCACGAACGAAGTGATAAGTTGTAAATTTTTGTCTTATCAGTCAATCATCTATGCAATAAACGGTAAATTGCATACACTACTGTCATTATTGGTCTCTGTTGGCATAAACTGGAAATTGTGTGTTTGGGGATTTTCCATTTGTACATTTTTCAAAAGTTGTGGATTTATTAATTTGGGGATTCTAATTTTTGACATTTTGTGGCTCTCCCATTATAAGAAAGTAGGATTATGAGCTACCCAAAAGCAAAGAAAAGTTATCCGCGTAGATTTAAAGGGGATGCTTTTTCGTAAAAAGGAACTGAGAGATTTTGATTCGCATTCGGTCTCAATAAACTAAAGGATCTCGGGTTTAAAAGATTAAATGGGGAAAGGTAATAATTTTCCTCCACACTGTCGTTGATATTTGAGTTCAACAAAGATTTAACCATTACATTAGGATGATCACGTATACGGTCTAGGTTTTTAACAAATAATTCGGTTTGATATGTCATTATGGGTGTAATGTTCGTTTCGGAATACAGGGTCTTTTTAGAAAACCATTTTTTAATCTTGCCTACTATATTTACCGCAGCAGAATCTTAAAATTTTTCTCTCAAAAATCTGGAGCTCTTCGGCTACAGTGGGCGAAATTGTAAACCAAGTACAAAACCCATGTTATGTTATTATTGGTCTTATTAAGGTCTTATAGATTAGCATCTTGGTATTCGGCGAAACTTGTTTCGAATTGAGCAGTGGCTTAAGAATTGCTGTGACCATTTTGGCTTTATTTAATACTCTGCGGGCATGTTTGTTGAAACCGAGTCTTTTATGATAGTCAATACCGAAGTGCTTGACTTCATCTCGTAATGGAATATTGTTTCCATTGATCTCTAGTTTCAAGGTCTTACTTTCTTTTACTGCAAGATAATGTCCTTTCCCGCTTGCATTTCTGAAGCAGGTTAGGCCACATTTAGCTATCAGTTCAGTTTTTTTTCAGTTTATATGCATTTTTATTGAATCACTTAAAGTACTCTTACTTGCTAGACAAAAAAATGCTTAAAAATTAGCTTAATTAACTTAACATTACCTTATTCTAACTTACTGGCCCCATGCGGGCACTCTAAGTTAAACTTAGCACTTAAATTATGTCTTTCGACGTATCTTACTACTATACTATACTATTTATATTCATTATAATTAAAACTAAGAAAACATTTTTTAGAAAAAAAAAACTTAGTGACAGGATTTTTTTTTTATTTTATTATAAAACTAAAACTAAAATCCTACAAACTACTTAAAAATAAATCTTAATCTACTTAACCTACTTACATCTAATACATACATACATACATACATATATTTTTTTTTTCTTAAATCTAACTTACTCCTACTTAAAACTATGTAAGCCGGCCATGGCTAAAAAAATTAGGTGACCCACTTTGCTTCACATGAAGCTACCAAGTATTGGAGGAATTCGACGACGAAGCATCCTCTCCCTCAAAAAGCCACCAAAATTGTTGGTTCTGCTGAGCAACATCCCTCCTATCGCGACTCCCTACCACTCTACTGAACCGGAGACGCTCCGCACTGCCGTGTGCGACATCTCTGTCGTAGTTGAGTCGCCTGTCCGCAGCTGTTCGAGCAACGTGGAAGATTAGCGGCACAGCCAATCTGTCCTGGATCAGACTTTTGCCATCTAGGTAGAGGAACGCTTCTGGAGGAACATAGCCATCAAAGCGAACTCTCTCATGGTACATATAATTAGGGTAGTAAGCCCCGGAGATCAGGTTGTTCGACGATGTCATTGCTCTTGCAATGTGCCTTCGAGTCAATTTAATAACAAAATTGTCCACTCTTATTAGGTTCGCCCTATTGTACAAGACTTCATTGCGATAGAATTTTATGTACTCAGACTCTGGTGTTCTGTATAACCGAAGACAAGCCCTAAGGCAAGCCCTCTCAAACACCCGAATCTTTTCCAAAATAACTTGCTCTCACGTTGAACCACGCGGGACATCCAAATACTAGCATAGGCCGGATAAGGGCCATGTAGCAGATCACCTTCACCCTCGCATCGAGTTGGCTGTTATAAAACAGTCTCTTTGTAAGGGCAAAAGCACCTTTGGCTCTGGCCAGAGCAACATCTATATGTTTGTTAAAATACAGATATTGATCTAGCCAGATCCCAAGGTATCTGACTACATTTCGACGAGCAAGTGGCTGTCCATGTTGTCCGACGATAGAGAACTTTCGCCAATTCTTTCTGGTATCCCTAGAGGCCCCAGACAAAGGCATCCTAAACAGAATGGTTTCCGATTTCTGAAAGTTGATTTTCAACTTCCAATCATCGCAATATCGTTTAATTTTATCGAAGTCACGTTGCAAAAGTATGTTAATGACCTCAATCTTTGGACCTGATCTGTACGCGATTAAATCGTCTGCGTACGCTATGGCATGGTGAAGTGAACCTATCAGATCACTTGTGTAAATGTTGAATAGGATCGGCGAATTTGCCGCACCTTGTTGCAGACCGTTTTTAATGTTAAATGTTCCAGCAGAAGTCACATCGGCATTCTTTACGATGAACTGTCTACTGGAAAGCATATCAAAAAGAATATACAGCAGTGGTTTACTAATGCCCAACCTGTCAAGCTTGAAGAAGGGTCCCTCTAACCATACGGTATCGAAGGCCTTTTCCAAGTCAAACAGGCAGGCACCAGTGCACTGGTTCTTGCCTTTGTTCCATTGGATATCAGAAACCAGTTTCGACACAGCATGAATGATGTCATGCCCCGCCTTGAAACCGAATTGATTATCCGGAACTATATGTTTGTCCTCAACCCACTTAGTCAGGACTATTGATCACCTTCTTGAAAACCTTACTGATGTTTGGAAGAAGACTGATCGAGCGGAGATTCGCCGGATTGGAAGTATCTTTATTCCTTTTGGGAATGGGATGTACCACAGCAGTTTTCCAATGCGCTGGATAATGTGCATTATTCATTGCATTATTAAACAGAGTGGTATAAATGTTCACCGCTTCTAGTGGGACCACATTTAGCTATATTAATTTTTAGATTCCACTTTTTGAAGTTTGCTGTAAGAGTCGGTAGTTTGTCTTTAATCTTATTAAGTGCGACATTTGGCCTTTTGCCACTTGCTAATATCAGACAGTCATCTGCGTATAAAGTAGCACTAGGGTCATCTTGCGATGGGTTGTAGAAAGGAAAGTCATGTATGTATATAGAGATTAAACAAGATTGATCCTAGGATCGATCCTTGAGCCACCCGGAAAGGACTGAGACATAGTCTGAGTGCTCATCTCCAAAGATAACAGAGCTGAGCCTATCTTTTAGAAAGCTGGAAATGATACAAATTAACCAATTATCTTATGGATTCATCCCTTGTGCCAGACAGAGCTAAAAACTTTTTCTATATCGAGACCTACCGTGCATATCCTGGTTCTTAAATTTTGAATCATTTTATTGTGCAGTGCCAGTGATTCATGTTCCGTTGAATGACCCTTCTTGAAACTAAACTGGTTATTTGGAATAGGGTTGGAATCCTCGCACGTGACACTTAACTGCCCTGCCATATCCCTCTCGAACAGTTTTCCTATATTTGATAGCAAGGATATTGATCGAAAGTCTTTTATATCTCTTGCTCTCTTAGTCTTAGCTATTGGCAATATTTTCCCTTTTTTCCAAATTGAAGGGAAATAGCCATTATCCAGGCAGTGGTTGAATAAGGTAGATAAAGATGTGTTAAGAGAAATAGGACATTTTTGAAGAATGAAGTTTGAGAAATTATCTATTCCAGCTGATTTTTTGTTGTTGAGGGCTTCTCTCAACAAACTCACAATATTTGGGGATGTAAATGCTTGCGCATTGTTGAGATTAATCGCGGTATTTAAGGGCGAAAAGAAGGTCAGGGTTTGATTGAACTAATTACTCGAAAATGATTCTACTGTCGAGCAGATATCATTCTCCTCAGATTGATCTGGAACTGCTTCTAGATTCGAGTAAATGTGTGAGTAATATTCTTTAGACCCGTTTAATTTGCCTTGCACATCATTCAGCTTCCCTCCGTTGTGGACTAGAGTGTCTTTCGAAATATTAGTTCCAAAGAATTTTCTTCCGGTTATCCTATCGATTTTTTTAAATGCATGAGGCGAGGGTCTTATCTGGTTCAACCTTCCCTTAAGAGCAGTGTTACTATCAATCCGAACCCTTAATTATTTTGCTCAAGCACTGAATCTTAGCATAAAGTTGTCGATATTCATCGTTGACACTGTTAAGATGTCGGTTATACAGTCTTTTTATTTATGTAAGCCATGTACAACGTATCTTAAGCAAGTTTTTTTTAGTGTCTGATATGTTGTGATATTTGAACTTTTTCACATTCCGAATGGAGGAATGCGATTGAACGTTGATGTTAATTTGTTCATTTAATTTTGATAACCAGGAATCTATTTCATCGTTTGAGATATTTCTTTCGGTTGGAATATTTATAGCGGACAGTCGATAATAAAGTCCTACTCTAAAAGCTTCCAATTAGAGCTTTTGAAGCATCTGTAGTGGCTGTAGGATTGGAAGGAAATCAATTATGCTTAGTAGTAACTCAATCCCAAAGTGATCCAAATTCGCTGCGAATGTTGAACAAACTAGAGGGTTCAGGTTATTACAGATAATAGATGAAGATATAAGAAAAAAGTCAATCACAGATGATAATCTGGGAAATGTAGGGCTGTTGGGAGCAACTAAATCTAAATTCAAGTATGGCCAATTGTAAAGCCAGTTGTATATCGAGTTCCCATTTTGGTGTGTCACCCCAATCTGTATGGCGTGCATTGAAATCCGCTCCTAATATGAATTCATAAGCGTGTAAAGTCTGTCAAGTTCTTTTGACAAACGTCGACCTGCATTGGAAGGAATATAAATGCTTCCTATTAAAATATTCCTTCGTAAACCAGTATTACTACGTGATGTAATAGTGACTAGGCAAATGGAAAAAACGTCACTCTGGAAAGGAATTTCAGTATACTTATACCTTTGGTCTAAGATACCTGCAGTTCCCCTACCTAAGTGGCAATTGATGAAATTAAAGCCATCAGAAGTGGGCTTATGGTACGAGGATAGCCTTGGTTCCGAAATGAGGCATATTTGAGGCAAATCTAGAATTATTTCAAGGGAAATTATGGAGTTACATTTTATCGACATAATTTTGAAGTTATTTGTCTGCATTATACCACTATAGAGGCTACAAACTCAAGATATGCGAACATTTTGTCTTCTGTAGACCGAAGTTGTTGATAAGTGGGCCAGAATTCTCTGATTTTTGTTAGCAGTTCTTTAAAAAAATATGTTAAAAAGATCTTTCGCCTCGTTTAATTAATTATTAAGATCACCAGATTATTTCTTTGTCGTAAAGTTTGTTTGGGTATTATTCGCGCGATGAGAGTAGTTACTTTTCACCATGTCAGCATATGTAACGTTTTGATTCGTAAGCGTATTTATAGCGAATTGTACTATCGCTCTATTTTTGATCGCAACCTGCCTTGCGCCTTCTCGTTTTTCTTTATATTTTAAATATGCTGGGCAGTCATGATAACTAGCCGCGTGCCCGGTTTCATTACAATTAACGCACTTAAGATTACGAACTGCCTGATTGGATTCCCTGAGCGACTTAAAGGAAGCGATGCACGCTTCTGAATCATGAGACTCGCCGCACAGGAAACACCTACTATTATATGAGCAACATTCACTGGAATGACTGAATCTTTGACACCTATAACACCGAAGTACAGCTTTATTAATTTTTTTTTTCCCCAGTAGACATGCTGGAGGAGCAAGTATCTAATACTAATTTAATCTTTAATGGACTCACCTGGTTCTAATTGAACAATAAACATATTTAATTTCGTACCCATTTCTTTTGATTTGGAAGTCGAAAGGATGTTTAGTACAAACATATGTATAACGTAAAAACTAAACTTAAAACTAACATTAATATGAAATAAAAACTACGATAGAGGCAAGGGGTCAAGGAGCTTGGAAGAGGGAATTTCGAAGATTGATTTTGCTGATGTTGAAGTCGAACCCATTCACCACCAGTTCAGTGAAAATTGATGTGAAAGAGGGATGAAGACCTAAGGTTACGTGGATTGGTATTAATGGATATGATTTGGATCAGGGTAGGGCAGTCAATGCAACCAGTGAGTAGTTGAACAAAAAGTACATCATGAAGTTCTCGACGGCTTTTTTGGGGCTGAAGATTAATTAGCTTTAAACGATCGCTGTACGGGGGCAAGTCATAGATATCTGTCTGAGGTAGACCCCATATTGTAAATCAAATAAAGCTGCCTAGAGTGGCTTTCGTAGTAAGGGGACCAAACTTGGCTAGCATATTCCACTATGGGTCTAATGAATGTTAGGTAAAGGGATTTAGTGGCGTAAGGGTTAGAGAATTCCTTGCAATAATAAGCTTTAGTAAATCTGTCCGGGGTTGACCGTGGCCTCAAATCAAAATCAAATCGACCACCTGGGCTGGT
This sequence comes from Volucella zonaria, assembly GCA_963966105.1. Taxonomy (NCBI): domain Eukaryota; kingdom Metazoa; phylum Arthropoda; class Insecta; order Diptera; family Syrphidae; genus Volucella; species Volucella zonaria. The sequence continues at coordinate 126,218,674 of OZ014531.1, forward strand.
GAAAGGTCTTGTGTCTAGATTTAATTCGGACTTGTCTTCCATTGGAAAATGGTCTCTAGATAATGGTCTGATTTAAATCCAAAAAAAAATTCAGTTAACTCTAATTTCAAAGTAACTTTACAATATTGAAGAACTGCCGCCAATTTCTTTCAATTCCACGAGGTTTACCTTTACTGACTTCGTGGTAAGTCTGGGATATAAATTAAATCGGTTCTTTCTGCCAGTGATCATGTAAACTATATTATAGCACGTATTTATGTAAGATTGCGATTGCTCTGGCTGCTCTCTAGTTTTACACCTGTTAACACCAAACTAAAATTGATAAAGTCTCTCCTTTTGGCGGTCTTTCACTATGCTATAGTTATCCATTGTACATTAGGTTCCCTTTCCCAGCACAGATTACTTATCGCTTTTAACGTTATGGTTCGATATGCCTAAATTAGATGCTCTGTGGTCTTACATAAATTAGTACATAACCAGTCACCACCATATTTATTTGAAAAATCTAAATTTGTTCAGTCGCCGAAAACTTTCAGTATTATCACGTCGTCTTTTAGATATTATGTAGAATTCGTATCGCTTCCTTCTTGTTTATGTTGCCAGACTTTAGAATTCACTGCCTACCGCCATTAAACGAGTGAGAGGAGCTATTTGCACACTTTTCATCATTGTAATCGATTCCTCTCCTTTTCTTTTTATTTCATCTTTTCTTCAAACCTTTTTTTTTCCCCTCCCCCCTCCCCTAATTTCCCTCTTTCACGACTATGCTCCTTCTATTTCCTCCTCCCTCTGTATTAGTAACGAACATCTCTTGCATAATTTAATTTAAACCGTATAAATTTAATTTATTCCTTCACTTAATGTTTTAATTGTTCTCCGCATTTTCATAAATTACTTTAATGTGCCTAAATATTTTGTTATCAGCTTTCATGTATTTACTATGAAAGACTTTTGTTCTTATTAATTGTACCTTTTAAAAATTAAAAAATTAAACCAAGGGCATTTTCATTTGCTTAAGAAAAAGTCCATGCTTTGGCACTATAGAGTAGGACGATAGCGGTTTTTTTATGATTTCTTCGTGATGAGAGGAACTTCTTTCTTAATAAAAAAAAAAATATAGTGATTGGTAGGAAAATTCTTTCGCTTCAAATTGACGGTGGTATCATTGTTTAAATAAAACAGCGAGAAAAGGGTAGGCAAAGCCTATTACCACCCCGAAGTTAGAGCTTGATGTTGTGGTAAGTTAGCTCTACTATCTTATCTACAGCATATACTTTGTTTTACCGTCATTTATCGTTCTCCATATTTGCCCCTTCTATTTTAGCGATACCAAACGCTTCAGTGACACCTAGCTGATGCATATCTTCCAATAATGTCAACATCGTCATAGTATACCAGTTGTACGGATTTTCGGAGTATTGTGCAACTGGTATTGACCACTGAGTTGCGCACAATTGTTGCAAGTATGATGTTGAAGAAATCACCTAAAACCGCATTAACTTGTCCAAATCCTTTTTTGACATCGAAGGCTTTCGGTGATATTATCACCAACTTTTGTGGAGTAGCGAGCGTCCTACATTGGCATGCCATACAGATGAAGGAGTTTGGCAAGGATACGAAAACTTGGCATGGATCAATGTAGCTCACTTCTACAAATACCATTTTAAGGCAGCATATTAAAATCAATAAATAGATGACAATCGATTCGGACTTTCGGGATTTTCCAAGGCTTTTAATATCTGGTCAATCCTGGACCCGATTGCATGCCGTCGGTTAATTACTCTTTCCACCAATAAATCTCCAATTTTGCATCCTGTGCAAGGATTCCATCTATTGCAAATATCGATGTTCCATTTTAAGTGGTATCCTTTCTCATCCTCAATACATGTACATATTTCGCTAACTTAATCAAGTGTTTTCTTCATTGTGCCGCAATCTTAATAATGTCAAACCAATTGCCAGTGCGTCGAAGTTGTACATATATCGTAAGTGCTCACGTTCCCTTTTTTCATTTTATCGAAACGGTCATAGTCTAACTCAAGACACTGTAGTTTGTACATTTTTGAAAAGCTTGCCTTTTGTAATTTGCCGTCATTTTGGTCCCATCATTCCAACTTAATTTTTCCTTATTTATGTACAGTCAGCCCTTTAAAACACCACGCAGAAATTGTATGCTACTCTTGCATTATAAATCTGTTTAAATTATTCCATGCACTTTCCATGTTTAGTTTTTCCTCTTAGTATATGGCATTTTGAGCCATACTTGCTTGGAGCAGATCTGCCCTCTCTTCTTGTTTAAATTATGCCACTTTATTAATGCCGGTTTTCATTTGTTGTTATCTGTTTTGTTCTCGAAAAATTCTGTGAGCAAAAGTCGGAACTGATTTGCTAGTAGTTCACCCAAGATCACTTTACAATCCTCTACCCGCTGCTTCATGTTTTCCAAACGTTTCCAAAGTTGGTTATAGGCGCTAATATCATTCCAAATCTCGCGTTCAATTATCACTTTTCATGCTGACCATTGCTATACCTCTAATCCTGTCTGGCCAAAGTACTGATATACCATCGAATTTAACAGAAATCATATTCTTGGCCCGAGCAACATCCATCCCTGAATTTATAAACAAAAACCCAAATTCATGTCCCTCGTGGTAAGACTCGAAAACGCTTTGATCCCTACCTGCATCGCAGGACGATGGATCCATAGAAACCTGACTAGACCGATGTCGTGGTTGAAACTCCTCCTTCATTCCCTATCAAAACAAGTGAGACCGAAAATCACGCGCAGTATCTTTTTCTCAAAATGACCAAGTGCATCTTCATTCGCTTTGGAAAAAGTCCAAGCCTGTGCGACATACAACAGGACATGGACAACAAGAGCGTTGTATAAGGCAAGCTTAAACTTATGAGAGAGGACTCTGTTACTAGATTGCCTTGAGGTGGCTCAGAGCCCGAAGAAAGTGCGAAGCCCAAGAGTAATACTGTCAAGGTAGACGAAGTTCTTACCTACCTGAGACACATTTGGCCGCTTCCGCCTTAATACTCACGCACACTTCTTTCACACCTCACTGTGGTTTAGCATTAAAGGCTGCTGCCGGAATAAAACCAGATATTTTCATCGCAACATTGCAAAAGTGTCGCGAGGAGGGAGTGTTCCCAAAACCGTGGAAGTTGCAACACTAACATAAGTGCTACTACCCAAAGGAAATAAACCACCAGGAGAACCATCGTCATACCGCTTAATATGTCTTCTAGACACAATGGGAAAGATCTTAGGGCGTATAATATACAACAGACTGATGACTGTAGCAGTGGAGAAGGGAGCCCTCTCAAACCACCAGTTTGGATTTCGAAAGTCACGCTCCACGGTCGATGCTATCCAAACAGTAGTCGACATTGCGTATGCAGCCATAGAAGGGCATTCTTGGAGGTGCCGCTTAAAGAAGTACTGTGCGGTGGTGACACTAGGCGTCAAAAACGCGTTCAACACTGCCGACTCGTCCCAAATAAGATGCAAACACCCTACTACCTGCTAAAGATAATGGCCAACTATTTCACGAACAGGGAATTATGGTATGACACGGATGAAGGGGTTAAATACTACACCATCTCCGCTGGGGTACCGCAAGGATCAGTGTTAGGTCCACTCCTGTGGAACCTAATGTACGACGGAGTGTTGCGACTAAGGCTGCACGAAGGAGTCGGTATCATCGGATTCGCAGACGATATAGCTATCGTGGTCGTCGCAAAACACACCCATGGAGTTGAGTCAACCACAAACGCAGCCATTGTTCAAATAAAGCAGTGGCTAGAATCTGCAGGTCTCGAACTGACGGAACAAAAAGCAGAAGCTGTTCTTATTACGAGCAGGAAAACCGTGGAATATATCAATATTCAAGTCGGTTACCAGTACATCCGATCGAAGGAAGCGGTGATGTTAGACAACCAGCTACGGTTCAAACAACATGTGGACTACGTGAGGAAATAAGCATCAGCGCTACAAGCGGCACTCTCCAGAATACTGCCGAATGTTGGCGGACCTGGATACGCACAAAGGATCCTCCTAGCTAAAGTCGTCAGCGCGGCACCAGTCTGGGCAGATACGCTGAGAAGGCAAAAAAACAGGCAGGAAACTGCCAGCGGTATACCGACTCGTTGCACTAAGGACAATAAGCCGCTATAGGACGATCTCGGACGAAGTCATCGCTGGAGTGATTCCCATCGACATCCTCCCGGACGAGAAGAAGAAAATTTACTGCAGGAAAACCTCAATGCCAACTGATGATAAGGCAATAAGGAGAATGAAAGAGGAAGAAATGGTACGTTCTATAGCCCTATGGCAATCTCGATGGGATAATACCACGAAGGGCAGATGGACTCATACCCTGATCCCAATTGATGTGTTGATGAACAACGAAACTGCAACTATCACCTTACGCAGTTCGTCTCTGTTTATGGTGGATACCGAAAGTATCTATACAGATTTGGCCATGACAACTCCCCCTTTTGTCCCGAGTGTCCAAATTCAAGTAATGTTCCTTTGCGGACGCTTCGCGGAATGGAGAGACAATCTACCAGACCCACCAGAGGTAATTGAGAGAATGGTGAAGTCGGAAGAATACTGTCTAAATATCTGCGGATTTGTAAAAACTGTGCAGATCGAGCTACGGAAAATAGAAGCCGAAAGAAGAGCGGCAGAACCAGTCGAACAAATAGAAACACCGGAGTAGCATGAATTGCTTACCAGTCCCGCGAAGTAATGCCAAGCGGCAGTTCCGTGGGGAGAGTGGTAGAAGTGTGCAGGGTGCGGATTAGGACCTAGGTGCGAGGAAAAAGGAGAATAATATCCCGTGAATCATTCATGCTGGTAACACAGGTTATCAGTATCTTGAAGAAGATTCCACATCCATTGGCGCAAACCATAAAAAAAACAAAACCTCACTGTGTGTGTGCAATCACAACAGTGTACGCAAGTACTCGTAATAGTGCAGACTTAAAAAATATCGCACCTGCTATGTTGGTCGGTAAGTTTTGCACGATTCCTTTTACGACGATGTTAAAAAAGTTGTAAGAGTGCGTCGTCTTATCTAAAACATTTCCTTGCATTGAAGATACCGGTGAACCTGATGAGTTTCGTAAGGATTTTAAAACTAGTCGCATTGTAGTATAATTAGACAAAGAGATGCTGAGAGTTAATCTAAAATTCTCCGGTACTTTCCAAGATATAACGTAGTGTAAAGATTTGATCGATAGTACATACCACCTTGATCAAAAAGTTCCCGACCACACCCACCGTGTGGCTAATGATTTGGGTTTCCGTTGTGTAGCAGCAAAGTTGGTGCTAAAAGACCTCAATTTCATGCAAAAAAGAAACCGTGTTAATGTCGCAAAAGAAATGATTTGCGAGGCTGAATTCGATCCCACATTCATCAAAAAGATCATTACTGGAGACGAGACGTGGGTTTATGAGTACGAAACGCAATCCAGATATCAGGAAAGTGAATGGCGTTCACCAAATGAGCCGAGACCAAAAAAAACACGTCGTTTTCAGTCAAAAAAGAAGGCAATGCTCACGGTTTTCATGGATTGCAACGGTGTAGTGCATTATGAATTTTTGCCAGAAGGCTAGACAGTAAACAAAGAGTACTCGTATTATTTGGGCATTATGAGAGGTTTGCGTGAAGCAATTCACCGAAAGAGACCAGAATTGTGGGCAGAAAACTCGTGGATTTTGCACCATGATAACGCACCGTCGCACAGTGCCATCATTATTCGTAATTTTTTGACGAAAAATGCAACAAATACCATCCAACAGCCACTGAATTCACCTGATTTGGCTCCCTGTGACTTCTTTCTGTTCAATCGAGTTAAAAAACCACTACGGGGAACGCGTTTCAGCAGCCGAGAGGAAGTAATGGAAAAATCGCAGGAAGCACTCCAGGTGCATGAAAAAGCTAATTAGTAGACACTTCGTGTGCACCAGCAGTTTTGTAAGTCTTTAGCTTCGATGTCAATATCTAGGTGAGGGAATTCTCTGTCATTATCACCCATGGTGAATGGTTCATTCTGCCATACAGCGGGAGTTTGATAATCATATCTGTTATACAGTGCTACAGTCGAGATTTGAAAATCTCCCGCATCCACCGTACTCTCCTCATGTTTCTTCAATGTACTATCACCTTATCCGCAGTCTGGAGTCATTTTGTCGGCAGAAGGTATTCAGAAACCGGCCAGAGGTCATAAAAGCCTTTAAAGACTTTATGGCGTCCAAAAATCAAGCCTTCTATAAAAAAAGGAATAATGGACCTTGAATCACGTTGGAAAAAAGTTATATGTAGATGCTATCGGTTCATATTTTGAGTAAATAAAAAATTGTAAAAAAAAATATTGGCTTTTAAATTTTTACCTCAAAATCGGACATTTCACGTGGTACAACCAGCTATGTAATCGTGGCATTTTCGTTTTACTCTCTGGTATATCGTTCAAACATCATTCCTGCGATAGTGTCCATTTCCTACAACGCGCGCTTCTCTTTGGAAAAACAGTCCGGCTATAGAGTTTAGGGCTAGTATCCTCGCTGAGTTTATGAGAAATTCCGTTAGCCTACTCAGGTTTCTTACATCTCCTTCTCTAGTTAAGGGTCCTAACACAACCACGGATCTCCATTTAATCCTGGGCTCCGAATACGCGGAAGTAGGTCGAAAGACGTGAGTGCACCATCTGCCTCTAACACTCGGTAGCGACGTTGATCTGTATATGCGATTCCTTCATCGGCGCGGCGTTCTAATGAAGGGGAAGATCTTAAGTTTATCCGTTAAGAGAGGTGAGAGTAGGCAGATGCTTAAGTGTCGACCCTTGTGTGTCCATAAAATGGTGGGCCCCCGCCCAATTATCAAGGCTTCACCCATTAATGACGTTGTCTAATAAAAAGCGGGGGTAGATTATTCTATAACTGGTCTTATCAAAACATCCTCAGATTTATAGCATGAATAGATGCTACGATTTGACCAGTTACAAGTTGCCGGTCATAGGTCTTGTTGGTGGCTTGACCACCGGTAGTCCATACCAGGACTTAAATCACGGTACCATGGGAGTCAGGAGCCCCCCGGATTTCGGTCCGGGCCTGACTTGTTAGAGGTAGGCCCCCTTGTGGGAGCGTCATAGTGGCTGTGGTTTAAACCCACGGGTTTTCTTTTTGGTTTAGCCCATTGTAGAGTTGCAAATGAAGTACTAGGTGCTGCGACCCTAAGAGCAGCAAGAGGTTATAGGTCGGCCTCGACTCATACCAAGGGTGGAACTTCTGCCTCCAACACGGTTCCGAATTGGTATCAAAATTTTTGTGGCGGGCGATGGCAAGGCGTATCCTTGCTCCCTATGGGTGTATGGGCACCTCGTAAACATAAAGTCTTACGGCAGGAGGTTTACGTTAAAAATCCAGGTACGTTCTGTCCATAAAATGGTTGACAACCAAAGAATATAAAAGGCTGACCAGATAAGAACGAGAGGAAAAGAAATTAAATAAAACAACAACGGTGTGAGATATAAAATTGATTCGAGACTTATTTTGAATGTAGCCCATGCCATTATGTGTGGAATAGCACATCATTCAGATGGTCGCCTCGGCTTTGTTGGCAGCGCTTCAAGCGGTCCGTCGAATTTTTGTTGACTCGGTCCAATATTCCAGCAATAGCGTGTCGAGCTCGATCAAAGTGGTTGGCTTATTAGCGTGGACTAAGGACTTGACGCAGCCCCAGAGAAATTAAACGAATGTGTTAAATCGCATAATCGCGGCGGCCAATTGACGAACGCTCTCCGTGAGGTAACCCAGCCGCCAAATTGCTTCTTCACAACTTCTACCGTTGCGTCGCTTGTACAGCATGTGGTACCGTCTTGGAACCACAGCTCGGATATATTGATGTTGTCGAGCTCTGGCCACAGAAAGTCGGTTAACATCACTCTATAACTGAGACCATTTACGGTAACGGTGTCGCCTTTCGAAAGAAATACGGTCCGATGATTCCGCCATGTCATAAACCGAACCAAACAATCGATCTTCAATCTGTGGTCGTCCGACATCAATTCTTGCGTCAGCACAATCTTATACGGTTGTAGGCCCAAATCCAACTACAAAATAACGCGGGTTGACTCTCTAGCGAAGCCCAATTCAGCTGATCGATGCCGAATCGAAATTTTATGGGTCTTCTTCGATACTGGCCTGTACGGCGGCTGTTCATTTAGCACCAATCTCTCTCTGGTTTATGACTTAAGATTCAAATACGTGTGACGAATTGCCTGCACACTGAAGCCATGATGACAATCGACTTAACGACGAAATTCACGTTGCGTATTTACAACTGAGCCGGAATTTCGATAATATTTTTTAATAATTTCCGCACGTTCGGCAAGCGTAAAACGATGTACCTTATTGAAAATTTAGCAGCTGGATGTGACTGGTAACTTTGACAGCTGCTGAAACATAACAATTGGAAAAACTATCATTGCTATCTGGTCGCCCTTTATTTAAAATGCGCTTAAAATGTTAAATTCTTAGGAACTTTGAAGGTTAGATATTAACAAGGAAAGCGAAGCCAATCTCTCCCTGTAAGTAAAAGTAATGAACATCCGCAGGTTTTGGTTGAGTTTGGTGGCACTATGTAGGATAGTTCGATTTTTATTTATTATCCTTTCGCTGAGATAACAGCTAGTGTTTCGACTGGTTACCACGTGATTTAAGCAAAGTTATTTTGGTTTATATCACCGATAGATAGCTGGTGAGCGGAGGACTGAATCACTTGACAACTGCAGTATGATAGGTTTTGACGACTCGTTCTTTTTCATGTAAGGCGTAGATTACATGAAATATGTTCTGTTTTGGTATTAGCCAACAGCTGGTGGAAAAGTAGTGGCGGCTGACAATCAATCATAGTGCAGATCGAGTGACGTGCAGACTACAGATTCTCGCCGTCTATTCTGGGAACACCAAAAAATACAGCGTCCGTTACGAGAGTCCACAGAGGGTCAATGTGGCTGTTGATGGTGTAGAGCTTTTCCTTAATAACTTCGTTTTCCGCATAAGCTTCCAGTTTTTTAAAACGATCCAATACATCTGCTAAAGTTGATTTAACACCTTGAAGGCTTGTCATCCCTGCATTTCCCAATTCTACAACGGTTGTAAGAAAACCGGTTCAAATTTTAGCCATTAACCTTCAATCATACTGTCATTACAAGTTTGACAATTGAACTGACACCACCTAGTGCTTTCCGCGCTTAATCATAATCATAATCTATCGACAAATTGGCCCTATATAGTATCTTCCACCAGTTCCTTAGGGCATCCTGAAAGTATTGACATCTAGAGGCGATAAAGCTGGATTCTGAATTAAGCATAGGTCTTCGAAAGTTTCTGAACCCTAGATCAAATATGATCATCCCAAATGAATTGCTATTGCAACGAAACTTTAAGTACACCATATGAGAGAGTCCTTTACGCACGAGTACTCTCAGCATGAACCATGCCTCCCCCAGAAGCTGCAGAGCTTAGTCGTTCATCTTTCTTATTTATTCAGAAATGCGCTGTAGTGTCCATCATGCCCCATGGTGATCTGGTAATCGGGCGAATACCATCTTTAATAAAACAAATTTTGCCTCACCATTGGTGCAAAAATCCTGGGCCTCATCAGAACGCAGAACAAATGGTATTCCAGTCGTCGGCACTGTAAAGTGACAGTAAATACTCTTAATTCGATTCGAAAATCCAATGCAATGAAACACCAAAGCCAAACCTCGAGATAATAGCAAGTCGTATGTCACCACTTTAATAATTATGTTGAGCCCAGAACTAAAGTAAGGTCACGTGTAGCTTTTCATGTCATACATACTGTTAGTCCATTTCACTTACAAAAATTAGTCGGCACAATATGCTAGAAGTGCGTACGTACCAAAAAACCGTCTGGAGAGATTCAGTCCTTTTTTCGATGCTAATCACGTTCGCTTGTGTGCTTCACAATTTGGGTTGATTTGCTTATTTCAGTTTAATTTCCTTTGAACGGCACTCCCCGAAGGACGCCACTTAAAACGCTATGCGTGTCGAAAACCCGTCCTTATCATTTCCTCGCATGTTGGCGAATCAATGCCCAATATCTGTGCGGACATCAAGTGATGTTTTCATCTAGGATTCCCATCGCAGTCCATTAATGTGATAAGCTCAGCCAAATTACAAACAAGCTGTATTTGGACTCGAAATGTGCCTGTTGGACATGACAGTCCAGTAGATGAGATGTAGAAAGGAAGGCTCTATGAATCCTCCTACCAGCCATCTACAGATTTTCAACATTCCTATGATATCAAATACACGAATGATGATACATGTACTCGTAAGTATACACTTTTGAGCAAGTATCATATAACACTAAGAGCGTTTTGCAAGGTGTCAAGGATTACATTGACCTAGGCAATAATTTTGATTGCACAAGGATATGTTGTGTCGTGTTGGTTGTATTTGATAATGAAAGCCTTGTTGCTGAATATAATGATGTTAGCATTCGTGTTTTCTATCTCTGTGTTTGTTGTGTTATTTCCAGAAGGACAGCCACTGGAAATTAAATCCGCTTGAAGAGACACGACATGACGGGTTGTCAGTGTTAGTGTCTGCTGAGTGCTAATCTGCCAGCACTAGTGTAGACTACCCCCTTTGAACTGGCAATGGAAGCTCTTTAATTTAGAAAACGACATGTAATTGTGACTGACCAACACATTTACTCTCGATTAGTATCTGGAGTAAATGGAGAGTAAAGAAGAGTTTGCTGTATTTGTCGCTCAATGTCCTTTGACGCAAGTTTGCAAACAAATATCGAGTCTAGTGTAAACACTAGATTGCATACTTGTTCCTAATTCCGATACCATTCATGAGATGTCGTATAGTATTTGGGAGTGAATTGAATGGCTCTGATGATGGATACTTTTGAAAGTTGACTATGACATTTATTAGGGTGATTGTTGGGAGATCTGAAGTATTTGCCCATCTTGACCTTTATTGCCAAATGAAAATGTAGTAATGGCAAGTTTTAGGTTTTACAAGAATCACACCCTATAAGGTTTTGTCATCGATTTTTTACGGTTATTGTTGCAATAACCGTTGTACTATCTCCTTAAATGTTTCTGGTCGTTTATTGTTGAGGCGCAAAACTAATATATGTATATGTATGTATGATGTTTGCATAACACAGTAATTCAGATACAAGACAAGGGTTTGTATTCCTGGCCTTCTAGCAGTTATATCGTTCCGAAATGATTTTGGTTAGCACTCATTACGGCACTGGACACTTTGTCCATTTCCTCTTGGGATATCCACGGTATGCGTGATTGGCGTCTCTGGATTAACAACTAGACTTCTCTCTACAATGAAAGATTAATTGATATGCCAAGAGCTACGGCGTTTCAGTTTTCCATCATTTGATGGAATGATGTATTGTAATAGTAAAGAGGGAACGCAGTCGCAAATTCGCTTTTGTATGCGTGCTCTGTCCTCACCTTGGAATATTTCTTGATTCTTGCCATAGACCGTGGCGAGGCGCTTTGACTCTTAACTTCTGCTTATTATTGTTGGTATTGTCAGACTATTTAATCTCTGATTAGGCGCATTCAGTTGTTTCACGGTGAATTTTTAAAGTTGATTAGTGCAAGATCCATATCCTTAAAGTACATCTTCAAAAGTGTCCCTGTTTTTTTTTTTTTAAATTGACGCGCGCACAAGGGATTTTGTGTACCCTTAAGATGTTTGCACATAGTGGGGAGAGGGGCAGTTAGGGAGGGAAAAAAGAGAGATACCGATGTGCGTTGGTTTTAAATGTTTGCAAGTTGTAGTGACTAGGGAATAAAGAGTTCGGCAGGGCATTCCATAAGCGAGTTGTGCGGCTTAGGAACGAATCATGATATTTCAGAGCACGTCTGAAGGTGGGCTTGAGGGTATACTGATGAGCACGCATAGCGAGACGGGTGTTATGGTTAAAAGTTAGAAAGGGTGGAATGCTACTGGCAATTTCGGTGGAGCACTGGTGGTGAAAATAGCTATACAACAAGGTGAGACAGGAGACATTACGTCAGTGTTCGAGGGTGTTGAATGACTGTGTGACATTGTACTCCGATTTTGGACGCATAAACGCTTTATATATTGTGGCCAGATCAGAGGGTGTAATGTATTTCTTACATCGCTTGAGGAGACCTAGACATTTCGCAGCATTTTTGGTCATTCCAGCGTAAGTTGTCACTGACACACATACCGAGATTGGAAAGTATTCTGACGATGCAAGTGCCATCCTTGGATAATGGCTGGGTATTTAAACTTCGCTTTGACGACAGCAGACAGCATTCTGTTTTGGAAGCATTAAATTCCAGTATGCTGATAGTTCCCCAATTGGTTATGTTGCTAATATCGGAATTTAGTTAGCTTCACATACGCTGCCGTTCGCGTTCTACAGCCGAAGCGCAGGGACGTGAGTTCGGAAATGAAAATGGAAAGCAGAGTGTACTGTGGTCAGCAAAGGAATATATTGGATTAGAAGAAGCAGACAAGAGATCATTGATGAAAATTAAAAAGTGTGTCGAAGACAGAACGGAGCCCTGGGGCTTGACTTAAGATCATACAAGACAACTTGAATTAAACGTTAAGAAAGTTAGTTTCTAACCCATTGAAGAAGAGAGTCTTCGATCCCAAATACATGCATTTTCGACAAAAGAGCCTCTGCCTTAGAAATATCAAGTGCAACTACCTTGCTTTCACCAGATTGATGTAAGCTTTGTTTCCACTTTTCGGTCAGACATGCCATCTAATCACCAGTTGGCTTGTTGCTACCAAAACTGTAATGCCGGTCATTGAGAAGTTTACGTGTTTCGAGAAATTTCATGAGTTGACGGTTTATAAGCGTTTCAATGACCTTGGAAAATGATGAATATTCGCCTCTTTTAGGGACGGGCTGGATGAAAAAGTCCTAAAGAGTAGGATTGATGGTCTTGCCAGCGAGGAAGAACACCTTTTCAGAAGAAAGGGAGATTTGCCATCTGGACCAGCGGATTTGTGGATGTTAAGCTCTTTGAGTACTCTTGCTACTACATGAGGGCGAAAGTGGATTCGTCCCATGGAAGATTCGACGCAATCAAGTGGAGGCGGAGATAGAGCACAATCTGGAAGTGTTGAACTGGCCGCAAAGTGTGCAGCAAGCAGATTGGCTTTTCCCAAAGACCTGACAGCTGGAATGTCATTGTAAATGAGCGTTGGGATGGAGGATGAGGCAGAATTTCTAATTTTTTTTATGAATGACCAAAAACTTTTACTACCTTTTGGACATTGTAGTATTTTTTGCCTCAGTTTTTGGTCGTATAGAAATTTCACGCACTTAAGAAAGACGTTGCAGTCATTCCTGGCTCGTTTGAACTTTTTTAGGTTTTCCTCTGTTGAGTTGGTCTTATAGGACCGAAAAAACATTTTTCTAACCATGTTCTCTAAACATGTTCTCAGCTCTCATGCCGCTCGAGAATTGTATCCCCCAAGGATCTCCATTGTCGGTTATATGCTTTGTAATCGCTTTTAATCAACTAAGTGACATTATATCCAATTACAAGGATCTAGTTCACAGTATCTATGCTGACGATACTTTGTAAATACAATGATCTTGATAAAACAAAGTATGTTTGTTCTAGCTTGCTCAACGATATTTATGAATGGTCTTATATTTCTGGCTCCAAATTTTCCTTGGAAAAATGTAAATTAATTCACATTTGCAGAAAGAAAAATTGTAAAAGCGTAGATTTAACTATTAACAACACCAAAATAGAAATAGTATTACACTTCAATGTTCTAGGCCTTTCAATTAACAACAGGTACAACTGGAAACCTCATTGCACTAGTCTTAAGAAAGCACTAGCAGCACGGCTCAATATTATTAAGTATCTAGCATCTAAGAAAAGTAATGTTCATGTTAACTCACTTTGCAATATTATAAAGTTGTTAGTTTTAAGTAAACTGGATTATGCTTTGGCCATCTATGGTTCTTCTCCAAAATCCACAAAAAATATAATTGCACCAACATACCACCAAGCAGCACGTAAAAGCCTAGGTGCCTTTCTAACAACACCACTCAAAAATATACTTGCTGAGGCTGGGCGCCCAACACTAGAAGAGCGATACTCTGAAATCATCATGAAACTTAATGTCAAGCTCCTTTTTCAAACAGGGTCGATAGTAGACAAGGATATGAATAAGGATACTACCCACAAACGCAACAGGGGGATTCCTTCTGCAATACAGAGGATCCTAGATTCCTATAAAACATTGCATCCATCTATAACACCGAAGCACTTGCCATACTTAAATCCACAAGGAGAAGCTCTTTAACAGCAGAAAAATGGGTAATCTGCTCTGACAGCCTGTCAGCACTAGAAAGCATCGTAAACCCATGTAACGACACAATAATTGTAGCAAAAACTCGTATCTCCTAATTAAATCATGATCCAAGATAAAGCTTATGTGGACACCAGGTCACACAGGAATTAAGGGCAATGAATATGCAGACGCTGCTGCAAATTCTGTGCTAAATTCCCTAGCTCTCACCTATAACACCTTCTCTCGTCTTGACCTAAAGAAATACATCAAGCAGACATGCCACAGCCAACAACTACTTGAATGGGAACGTTATAACCACAATTACAAAACTGTCAACCCGATAAAAGTTCAGCCCAAATTTCCAACAATTATCCCCAAATCTGACAAAAAATGTTTATCCGACTCCGTCTTGGTCATACTGCATACACCCATCAACACCTGTTCAAAAAGGAACCACCACCAACCTGCCGCACTTTCTTCCGCAGAGTAATAGTTACTCATCTACTAAGCCCTTGCTTCCTTTCATCACCACTCCAAAACAACCCTATCCCGATGCCAAACTCTGTCAAATGCTTTCTGAACATCCTCATCCATCTTTGGGAAGTCCTTGATGATATTAAATTCGAATTAAGGGGCTGTGTGTGTCTCTCCCCTTGGGCTGTACTCCTAAAGCCTCATTTCAAAAGGTTTTTGGTACAACACCCACTGGAGCTTGCTCGCCAACTATCTTTTGATGCCGGTCTTATGGATATGCCGTCTGATATACCAGAACTCCTGCTGCGGAAAAAATATGGAATCAACTTTCGCTATGCCTTTGGCCAGAACCTGAGCCAGGAACGGAATGTAGTCGGGTCTTCACGGATGGCTTCGACACCGGTTTAGGGTACAGCGTTGGTGTTTTATTGGAGGATTACAATGTTATATTTCATTCCTCGTTAGAAAAACTTGCGTCTGATAGCAAACCTAACGGAGACCTTTGATATCAAAAAAGGATTTAAGCAAGGCGACGCTCTGTCATGCGACATCTTTAACATCATACTTAAAAGAATTGTGCAAAACTCATAATCCAACACACGAGGTACGATCTTTCAAAAGTCTGTTCAATTGCTTGCATACGTCGCCGACGACATTGATATTATTGAAGAAGAAGACAATACAATGATGAACTCTACGAGCTGTACAGCGACATCGGCCTGGTCAAAAAACTGCGAATCGATTCTTCGACTCTTCGACGCAGTAAACAAATGCCTCGCCTTAGGTGGCACGAGCAACCAGCTTGGAGTGCGCAACTGGAGGCAGTTAACCAAAGACCGTTCTAATTGGAGAAGCTTATTTGCTTAAGTCCAATACCACTCAGATTCGTAGCGCCGCCTAAGTAAGTAAGTAAGCTAAATATATACAGTCTCGGATGACAGTTCGGTTTGACGTATGTGACTGAAACCGGGATGTCAAATTCGGACGACATTTTGGATGATCCTATACCTTCCAACAGCTTTGAATTCAAATCTTTCAGGACAATTTCAATCTCATGCCTTAGGGATGGGGAGGAGCTAAGCGTCCTTGATGTCATTGTTTTCTTTTATACCATATAATTAGGCAATGAGGGTAGAGCATTCTAATATTGAAAAGGCTAGCTTTGATAAAAATTGTCATCAGACGCTCATTTTTATTGCGAAGATTTAGGATTTCTTGTAATGACATATCTCCATCCACATAAGCGGTGTTTTCTTTTTTTCATTATTTACAAGTATGTATCTTTTTGAAAACTCCGAACAGATTTTTGTCACCGCTCATGTATTTTTGTTCGACATAACAAGTGCGCCTACATTTCGTTAATGACATAACCATTCTACCATTGCTAAGCAGACCTCTTTTCCTTTCAAAGTTACCTCAGTTGTTCCGATCTTCGTTAGCAGAAGTCGGGGCTGATTCACAAGTGCTTCACCTAATATTCTTTACTCGCTCGTCCACGTTATTCCGCCATAAATGGTAATGTATCTGCGTCGTGCCTTTAAACTTTTTTTAACTTTAAATATAATACTTCTGATAACAAGAGGTTTTTTTAATTTAATTACAGGCTATCTCTCAGAATTTATTTGTTTCAAGGTGGTGAGAACTCCATTGTGAAGAAAAATTAACAAAAAAAAAAATAAAAAAAAAGTTAATTTGAAAGTTCCTGCGGTAATATTTGCAAGACTCTCAGAAACTCTGGCATAAAGAATTTTATTTTAATATCCCACTTGAAAAGAGCAAATTTCAAATGATTTTCCATCAGTGCAAGAAGCACAAAAGGAAAAGTCTAAATAATCTTGATTCCCAAAACGTGCCAAACACAAAGCAAGAGCTCAGAAATGATTGGATCAAGTTACAAACGACATATCATCATATTTACAGACTTACAAATTAACCCAACAAAAACTTCAATATTAGAGTAGTTCTTCAATGTAATATATGAGAAGCAATTTTCTCGAAATAGGTTGCTATTGATTTTTAAACCAGTGAAACTGCGAATAAAGTATCAAAGGGTGGCAAGGAGTCGACTTAATTTGTTCCAACCAGAAACACCAGGCAGCTCAATTCTGTACATATAGAGCAGACACTTGTTGACGTCAACCTGATGACGTCCAGTGTACGCCGCACTATAAGTACAGTAGCAGCAGAGGAATTTTCTTGATGTAGCCAACGTTGACTTTCACATATGCAGACTTCAAAGGATTTTTAATACTTGGAAAAAAAATGATGGCAGATGTATGGGGACCAATCCAATATTAGCGATTTTGTGTCGAACTGGAATGTCTTCAACCAATCAACACACACTGAAAAATGCAGCTAAATGGCAACACCAAGTGGATTATGTATTGCAACATCATCTTGGCAATCAAATTTATTTTATGAAAACTCCCTATGCTACAACGATATCGGCGAATACCGAAAAAAGTCCACTATGTTTCAAAATATTATAGAACAAGGAAAGAAAAAAAAGTACCGCTTCAAAAAATCGAAAATGCGCTTGGTAGGTCGATTATAGTTCTTGTCGAAATTAATATTAAAAAGGAAGAAAATAAATTTGATAATATTGAGGGCTGTACACCCATATTTCTCAACCGAACGGAACAGAGAGGTGGTGGCGCTACCATGTTCGGGGAAAGATAATTTAGATTTTGACCCAATTGAGTTTGATTATGTTTCTCATGGATGCCTACAAATTTGAATCCGGTCCGAAAAAAAGTAAATAGTGTGCCAACAGATGGTATGGATGTTGGCTGTCAATTACTGTCGTTTACTGAATTAAATGCGGTTAATGTTTTTAACAGATGTCAAACAATCTTTGGCAATTTTAGTCATGGAGTCGTTTACTACGCGACAACGCATTTTTGTTATTCAATCTTATTGCGAAAATGTTTGATCTGTAAATGTAACATTTCGTAAAATTTAAAATTCGTGCATTTTTCAGTCAACATAATCGCCCTAGTGAGTCCGGAATTCGTACAATGGTGAAGCGTTTTGAAGAAACGGGTTCGGTATCGGGTGAAACTCCATCATTGGCCTGTACTTTTTCGAAGATCAGGCTGGAAAGACAGTAGCAGTGAATGAAGGAGGTTACAGGAACATATTGACCGGCAATTATTTTCCACAATTAAATGAATTGAGTCTGGATATCTCTGGTTTCAATGGGATGGTGCTACCGCCCATACAAGACATCAATCAATAAATTTATTGAGTACGAAATTTGTGGATCGCATTATTTCGGTTAGAGGAGAAGTTGATTGGCCTCTAAGGTCATGCGATTTGACACCTTTAGACTTTTTCCTGTTAGGTTATTTGAAGAGTAATTTTAAGATTTTTAAATTTAACATCCAAACTGAAATTGCGGCCACTTATTCTTCTGAAAATCATCAGTAATTTTGAGCTTGCAACAGAAGCCGTGATGGTCACATTCCTAATTGGCATAGATTTCACAATAAATGTGTGTTTAATTTAAGGTGAGATATACATATGTATTGTCCACCTAGGAGCTGGAATAAAATTTAACTTTTGTGTATTTTTTTAAGGAAAACTATTTGAAATTTCGGTTTAAAATTTAACTATCTAAAAGCATACACATTCAGAAATAAGTTTAATTTTTTTTATTTAAAAATATCAAAAATATACAAAGGTATTGTATGATTCTCGGAGCGTCGGAAGATCGTGATTTTTGAACCTTAAATTAGTTATCATTTTGCCTATAAAACAAAAACTAAGTAACGAAAAGAAATCCTATGACAAGTACTAAATAATGGTGTATGAAATAACCACAAAAAAAATCAAGGCAACCGGTTCATTGGTTTTCAAGAAGTTTTAAGTACCGGCTTGAAACACGTGGTTTTGAAAAAAACTCGTTTGAAAATTTGGGAATGAATAAATCATGAAATTTGTCAACTTATATGGAATCATCGATACCAGGCCCATCGTGTTAGTCTTCTACGGTTGACGGAATGTTTATAGTTTCTAAATTTTGTTGTCGGCGCCGTTTTGTTTGTTCTTGCGCTTGCAGCTCAGCTTTCGCCATGCGAGTTTCGTCTTCTCGCGCTCCCGATCCCACCGATATTCCTAACATGTTCATGACTTCCTACAATGAGATGACACCATTGTGGAACGTGCATATTGCAAGAAATACAGCAGTCTTAACGATTTTAGCCCCGCTGTTCATTGTTTTTGGAGCTATCTTCCAAATAAGTTATTTGAAGTTCTCCTTGCGGTTTTGGGTATATCCGCCAACACAGCGCTCCAGAAATTTTTCATCGCTGAGGTCTTCAAATATTGGTTTGATGGCATCTAACACCATTTTTGGCAATACTGAATGATGTTTAGGGTTGCTGTCTGTTGAGCCGCAATAGTAGAATGTTGCCCATACCGCTTTTTTCCTGTCATCCTTGGATTTACAGTTTCTGCCATAGTAAATGCTCAGTTTATCTATAAATTTTACCGTCAATCTGTTTTTGCCGCCGATTCCAGGATTTCTTTTCTTGCATTCGCGAAGACGGTTCCCATTCGCTTTTTAACGTGTCCACGTGTCCACGTGTCCCAAACATTCTATTTTTACAATTTCAGTCTCATTAACATACGGTTTCGCGTTCACTACTCCCGTGTACGTCTTAGAGTTGCCATCCCCGACGTAATTAGTATACGTAACTCGATGCTTTTCGACGGATTTTGAAAATAATTCTTTCATGGAGTATACGTCCATTTTGCCTGTCGATCCGCCATGATTGATCTGGCAATTTTCATCATAATTAGATTTCCATTACTCATATTGCTCGGTATTTTTGTGTTTATTCCAATAGTTACATTCAGCAAAGTAAGAAGATTTTACAAGAAAATCAACGGCTTTTCCTGTAAACTGACTAATGAGAACCGCAACTCCGTACAATGAGGTAAAACCACGTTTTCGTCACGTACCATCTCTTGAAACGGACAGTTTTATTATATGAGCACTCAAATTTTGTTTTGTTATTTCCTGTGCTTCTTCTTTTACAGAATGTTTTACGTCTTACGTCGTTTGCTGAAGCGGAGGCTGCAAATCCATGAGTGCACAAAATTTCATAGCTCCACGCAAACCAAATCCCCAAAAAGCGCATCACACAAAAGGAAGGTCTATTTATTTCGTAAGCTATGTTGATGTACGGCAATGAAAGTTGGTTTACATAATGAGCACGAAACTACAATTTTAAAACCGATTTTTCGAGTGCTTTCTATCGAACACCAGTATCACACTTTTTAGATGTTACACATTCCGATATGACAGAAAACAAAGTCAGAAAATTCAAAATTCGATACCCGATGTTTGGATCTTCTGGTGCGGATGTCTCAAAATCTGTCTTAAATTTTTTGGTAATAGAACTAATATTCTCGTCGGAAAGCTTTTCGGCAGTATGTCGATTTTTGGGCGGCATTTTCTTCTTGCTCCGATCTTTGCGAAAAGGTCCGGATCGATGAGCTCTTGAGGAACTTTATTTCTGATATCCATTTTCTTCAGAATATTTATTCACAAATAAAAATCCACTGTAACGCAGAGTAGCACGAACGGTAAACTACTGACAAAACGTGTATATTTTTGGCAAATAATAACAGTCGTATGATATTTTCGTTATACCTGGAGCCGAGATCGCCCAAAAACACAATAGAATCATAAAATAGGTCTAGCGATGTTCTGTTCGAAGGGTCGCTTGCTGCTACCTGCCTCTAGGTTCGACGCCGCGAAACTCGTTTCACTCTCTCGGCTGTAACTGGCTTATTTATCGAAATATTGACTTGGCGTTTTCAAAAGATATTCTTGAAGACCTCAAACAAAAAATCTATTTTTTTCGACCATGCCATGTGTATATTTCACCTTAATTAAAACTTCCACACAAGCTGTTGGCTTACCCTTCGTGGGGGTTTTATGAAGAAAAACAAGACTCGTGGTGCGTATGTGTCGCCTTTATTACAAGAACTGAACTTAGTCTATGTTACAATACGGGGTTTTTAAGTGGTAAATTTATGGGAATAAAGCCGTTTCGATCAGATCACATGATCGGATGGTAACAATACGGATGTACTCAAGAAAAAACTGTCAATCATATGAGGCTTACACTTGTGTCGAAAAACAACGCAACACTCTTAAATAAATGACTACACCTTTACACTCGAATATGTGGAATTTACAGCCCACCTGAATTGAGCGTTGCACAATGTAATCCAGAGTTCGAGAATACTCTATCAAAAATTAGAAAAAATTAATATTATTATTGTAATAATGGTTGACATAAATATAAACATTAATGAGTGTAATAAAAATCGGTTAAAAGAATATTTGGAATTACTATCATCAAATGGTTTAAATAATATAAGAGACAACACTAGGGTCGCTTCAACTCTATGAGACCACATCCTAATACGCCACTCTAAAAATGTGCGGCTTGTCAGATCACTATCCACTTCTATACTACGACCATAAAGATTCTCCAAATAATACTGAAGAACATGATCTCAAAACATCTTACATCTGTAAACGAAGTTAACTTTGACACATTGTATGAGATAATATGTTTACTTTAACAAGATGTCTATAAAAAATCAACAAAAAGTATAATGATAAAAAAGAAATACAAACAAATTATCTAGATATCAAAGGACTCAATTGAAGAATGTAAGAAAAGAGATAGCCCCTATCGTAAATGGAAAAACAACCGCTTCAACAATTCTTATGAATCAGAATACAAAATCTTCAAATCGGTTAAACAAGAAAATACCACAAAAAAGTCTACGTATTACCAAAACAAATTCATTCAATTCAGATTGAACCCACGTAAAACGTGGAATCTTATTGACGACATAGTGGGACGTCAAAAACCGAGCGTTGATAAAGTTAGTTATTCTTCAGAACTTCTCTTCAAGTAAAGCTATACATGACTTCACTAATGGGTTTGCTAAAAGTCTCACTGAACAAACACACTGAATCATTCATCAATGTAACGCAGTTACCTCACATCATCCTAGTAGCATCATCATGTATGTAATTTATTATACAAGAAACAAATCCTGATGAAGTACATTCGATCTTTAAGTGTTTTAATATTAACAAGTTTCTAGGCACCGACTGCATTAGAACTTGTGATTTACAATATACTGCTAATATAGCATACCAGGTGGCGCAAAAGTCATCACCCTATGGGAAGATTCTACTTTGACATTTTTGATGTAAAAAGATAGAAATACACGTCAATAAGACATGAACCGCTATACTCCTAAGGAACGCGGAATAATTGTTACGATTTTTTTGCGGTATAATTCGTCGATGGCGCAACGTGAATTTCGTCGCACACTTCCCGGTTGTCCGACACCAACTGGGCAAACACTACGACGTGTAGCCGCTCGCCTGGAAGAGTATGGGACAACACGAGATGTCTGGCCTACCCCGGAGCAGCCGTTGTGCTGATAATATCGTAGCTGTGGTTGAAGATATCGCAGAGGACCCTGAAGTATCGACCAGACGACGTACCACGCAATTGGACATCAATCGGCGGTCTTTACAAAGAATTTTGGTGAAAGACTGTAAGATATACGATGTTCCCTTACAAAGTGCTGACAGTGCATCAGCTGCTAAACTGGTGAACACCAAGCGCGTGTAACCTACGCTCAAGCCATCCTTCATCGAAAATCATCATCAGCGATGAGTCCCATTTCTATCGCTGTGGATATGTGAGTAAGCAAACTTATCACTTCTGGTGCTCAAAGTCACTGCATGGTCTGCTGTTTACGCTGAAGGCGTCGTCGGGCATTCAATTTTCGAAAACGCCGCGGGCCAAACGACTATTGCGGACGCCGAGCGCTACAGAGCCAATGACTTTCTCCTTCCTGAATTGGATGAATTGGGACTGGAGAACATGTGGTTCCAACAGGATGAAGCAACGGGGCATACTGCATGAGCCACAACCGAAATTCTGAGAGCTGCATTTCTGAGTTACCTAATCTCTCGTTTTGGTGATTTGCACTGGCCAGCAAGATCGCATGATTTAAGCGTTCCAGACTTCTTGTTGTTGGGTTTTTTGAAGCCACGAGTCTATGTCGACAAGCCTCAGACTCTTGAAGCCCTCATTCTCTTTGAATGCGTCAAGAATGCGAGGACCTATCGCCGAAAGTTCTGGCAAGAGTGATGGAAAGTGCCCCAAATCGGGCCCGAATAGTCATCAATTCTGGTGGAGACCACTTAGCCGATTTCATTTTCTCGACTTAATGAAAAAAAATTTAAGACATCAAGTAAACACAATTCAAAAGCAGAAAGTTTTTCACTCATAAAAAAAATTACACCCAAAGAACATGGGGTGACATCTTTTGCGCCAGCTTGTATTTGCTCAAATAATTGCAAAAATAATTAATTTAAATCTGCGACAATGCAAAATTCCGCTAACTATTAAGACAGGTGGGACGTCAAATTTATGAAGGAGGCCCTAAAAAAAATTAAATAACTACAGGCCAATATCTATTCTACCCGTAATAGAAAAATGCTTGAAAGAAATCATTTCAAGAAGGCAGATGAGCTTCGTCGCAAATAATTCGTTAATTCACGAAAAAGAATACGTATTTCAGAAACGGTTTTCAGGACGAATTCACCAATGCAGTTCATGAAAATTTAAACAAAAATAATCACGTTCTGGTCCTATTTTCTGATCACTTGAACTCGAGGGGTTTATGTGTCAAAGTAGACCGCAATCTCAGTGAGAAGAAAGTAATTAAATACAGGGTTCCACAGGGATCCAAATTGGGCATTACCATAATATGAATTTTTTATTCATATGAAATACTTCAATTATTCAAAAACAGTATCCCCATCGACTACGTAAATGAGACAGCCATTGTTGGTCAGAATAGATCTTTGCATACGGCCACATTGATAATGCAAAGTGAACTTAGTAATGCAGTTAAATGGTGTCATGATAATGGATTAGTTATCAAAGCATTTAAAACTAAGATGATTTACATTTATGACGCTCATCAACAAATCAGAACAATATGCTTGTCCAAAACACTTCGTATGCAACTTTACTTTCTAGCCAACCTATCGAGATAGTTGAACATTTTAAATATCTGGGTGTGATAATCTGGGATAAGCATATTGATAACTTACGCATGGACCTAAAAAAGGCTGTACATACCATATATGGTTTATAGCACCTACTCCTTGAGTAGGAGCTCAGATACGGAATACTTACTTGGGATAATGCATCTACTACACATAAACTGAAACTTTAAAGGTTGCAAAATGCGACTCTAATACACATCAGAGTAGGAGGTATGCGCTTAACATCTAATAAAACAATTTTCAAAGTTCTCGATGACTAAAGCATATTCAAAATGACAATTTTCTTGGAATATTATAATGCGTCAAAAAGATTGCTAACTACGCTAAGAACCCAAGAAGACAAGCCCAGGAACAGCTCCAGATCCAGAGATCATACAATATACATATATGGTAGAAGACAACTGACATGCAAATTTCCAACATTATTTAACGAACTTTCGACTAATCTTAGAAATATTGTAAATTCCAAAAACAAGAAAAAACCTGCTAAAAGATTTTTTTTAATCAAAATTTTACTTCACTTTAAAACTTGAACCAATCTGTGAAATCTGCAGAAAAGCCAATAAATGTTCATTAAATATATATGGTAAACATGTACATAATTTTGGTAATAAGTAAATAAACCAAAAAAAAAATAATGCAACCGATTAACCGCTTACGAAGCTAAGTTAAGGAATTCTGTGGCCAACTTCGCCAAACATCTTGAACTGAACATTGTTAATACTGCAAAAAGTTAAGTTTGAAATTTTTGAATCTACTAGATGGAGTGAAAAGAATGAGCTGTTACTGCAAAAAAGGTTATGGTGCCTTGAATTCCGTTCATATTTAGGCAGACATGCCAAATTTCAGTGCGATACTGTCTTTAGTTTTGTTTTGACAGCTGATTGTTGTTGACGTGTTTGACATCATGTTGAGTATGGACAAAAACGATTTTCATTCTCTCATAAAACATTATTTTTTGAGAGGCAAAACGGCGAAGGAAACAAAAGAAAAGTTGGATAAATATTATGGGGCTAATGCTCCGTCAGATTACACCGTCAAATATTGGTTTCGAGAGTTTTGTGCTGGCCGCAACTCCACTACCTTGTGGACTTGATCGGCAGCGGCAGGCTCTCCGATGCGGTTACAGAAGACAATGTCAAAAAAATACATGAAATGGTGTTGGCTGACCGGAAAGTGAAGGTGCACGGGCTAGCAGATACCACAAAGATTAGTACTGAACGCACACGCCATATTTTGGGCAATATTCTGCATATGAAAAAGTTATCCTGCCGCTGGGTGCCGCGCATGACCAAAAACACGAACGCGAGAGCACTTCGAAAGAGTGTTTGGACTTGCTGATGCGGTATCGGGCGGACTTTTGCCGTCGATTGGTAACTGGAATTGGATCCCTCGGACTACTATCTCTTCCCAAACCTCAAAAGATGGTTCATCAATAAAAAATTCAGCTCACGCGAGGAAATCATCGCCGCTACGGAGGAGTGTTTTGCAGAGTGTTTTGGGATCAAGAAGTTGGAAAATCGCTGGAATAAGTGTATCAAACTAAAAGGGGACTATGTATAAAAAAACATTTAAAAAAAAAAATTTTAATTCCCAAGGAGGTCACTTTTCACTCCTTCTAGTAACTCGTTGGAACGGTTGAAATCGGCCGCATAATCGGGAAATGCGCTGGTGTAAGAGAATCCATTTCTCCTTCGGAGCGGGCTAGATTTTTCGGAGGATTCAGTTATTCACAAAACTGTGGAGAATTTTTCATTGTCCATGTGCATATGGAGCGCCGGTTAATTCTCTCAGAATTATAATAATTTGAAACTGTTGGATTGCCTGAAAAATGATTAAGTTGAACATTCCCGTAGCTGCTAATTTCCACATAATATACAAGATATGCAACCTATGACACCATGCCAGTTGATAACTCCGTAACGCTTTTGGGAAGCAACGCTTTTGTTGATATACAGATGTAAGAGGTCCAGTAAAATCGACTTCCATATTTATTGTTTATATGACATTGTTCGCTCTCTGATGCAAATGGGGCATCTATAATATATAAAGGGTGATTTTTTTGCTGTTTGGTGTTTTAAGGACTGAATCGAATAAAATTTGGAAACTTCAAAGTAAAAAAAAAAATATATTTTCATAATTCATGTACATTTTTTTCATTTGCTTTAAAACTGTGTTTTTATTAAATTCATTCACAATTTCCTCAACTTCTTTCGAATGTCTTTCATAAGGTTGGTGACAGTTACATCCATGATCTTTTTGGACGCTCTTTTCCATTTAGCACTAAAATCTTTTACGTCCTTTGCACACTCCTCACTTTTCCTCAATTTAGCTATGACCAAAGCCCAATACCTTTCAGTGGGACGGCACTGTGGAACACAGACAAAGTCTACAGTTTTAGCAACAAGAAAGCTCAACGTCTCATGAGCATCTGGCCAAAATAATGTTGAACCCTCGCGTTTGTTTAAGAAAGGAATCAACCGTTTTTTTAGGCAATCGTTAATGTACACTTCTCCGTTAATTGTTCCCGTTGTAATAAACGATGAGCTTCTGTGTCCACATTGGCAAATGGCCTGCCAAACGAGATATTTTGACCCGAATTTTTCCATCCCAATCGATGTTGTTGATTGCGGAAGAATCTCAGCTTCAAACGAGTTGTCAAACTGCGCACCTGGAAGAGTAGTAAAGTCGGCTTTGACATAAGTTTCGTCATTAAAAACCGAGCACGCTTTCTTGTTACCGATCAACACGTATAGCTTTCGGGCTCGTGTTTTTATGACTTTTTTTGCTTTTCAGTAACTTTTGGTATTTTTTGTTGTTTTCATGTTTTTAGACCGTTACGTTTTTTAGATCTTTGTACCATTATTTGGTTGGTATTACATTTCCGAGCCACATCTCTGGATAGACATAGTCCGGTTTTTTACGATGGTACCCACTATTTTCCTGTCCAAATTTGTATAATGTGCTCCACTTTTCTGTTTTCGCTTAACTGTCAACGTCTCCAAATATCGTTTAATAACAGAATCCACTGTAGTGTGTGCTATGTTTAAATTGTTTGTGATGAAATGGTTTGGACGCGAAGTATTTTTGAGCCATTTGTCGATGATCTTTTTACGGCGTTCCTCTTGACTCACATTTTATAAATATTTTAAGCACAGAACTAAAATCAATAACAAACTGAAACTAGAGAATATACAGGCTAATTTGGGTACAAAATGGGACTGCAATTTTTACGCATTGGAAGTATAGCTCGTATTACAATTTACAGATTTTATTCATTTCAGTCCTTAGTGTTGTATTTTTGACAGCTCACTCATGATTCGTGACACGTGTCAAAGCCAAACAAGCTCAGTTAGCATTGTCATTTCATAATGGAAAGACTTACAAGTACACCCGAAAAACTCTTACAAATTATTGAATTTTATTTGTGAAAAATGTTTTTCGCGCATTTCCACGATTTTACGGTTATCATAATCCACCTGATGAGCAAGCAATTCAAGTGAGAAAATTTCTCACCAATTACACGCTATTGAGCATCAAGCCACCTACCCGTATGCGTACAGTGCGTACAGAAGAAAATATTGCTGCTGTATCCGACAGCGTTAATGACGACCGTGATTTGTTCATTCGTCGTCGTTCGCAGCTATTCGAATTGTGTTACTCGACAATGTGGAAGATTTTACAGAGGGATCTGGTTCTGAAACCTTACAAAATACAGCTCGTGCAAGAACTGAAGCCAAACAACCTGCCACAGGTGAGTCGGCCTTAGCAAAGCTGGAGGAAGATCCGCTTTTTTATCGAAAAATTGTCTTTAACGATGAAGCTTACTTCGAGTTGAGTGGGTATGTTTATAAACAAAACTGGCATATTTGGTCCGGTGAGAAACATCAAACAATACAAGAGTTGCCAATGCACCCGAAAAAGTGCACTCTATGGTGCGGTTTATGGTCCAGCGGAATCATTGGCCCGTATTTTCTCAAAGATGATCGTGAGCACAACTTTACCGTCAACGGCATCCGCTATCGGTCAATAATTTCGAACTTTTTTTTACCCAAAATGTACGAGCTGAACCTGGTGAATATGTGGTTCCAGCAAGACGGCGCTACACTTCACACAGCACGCGAATCGATGGTCGAATTGTGAAATGAGTTCAGTGAGCAATTTATCTCTCGTTTTTGACCGTTGAATTGGCCGGCTAGATGGTGCTATTTGATGCCTTTAGACTATTCCTTATGGGGATACGTCAAATAACTGGCCGATAAACCAGCGTCAATTGCAGCCTTGGAAGACAAGCTTTCACGTATTATTAGCAATATACCAGCCAATATGCTCGAAAAAGTGATTCAAAATTGGACTCTCCGCCTGGACCATTTAAACCATAGTCGTGGTCAATATTTACATGAAATAATCTTTAAGAAGTAAATAGCAAGCATTGGTTTATTAACTAAAAAATTGCATAAACTTTTCCCATTTTTGCTGTATTTTTTTTTACAATCAAAACCCAAACGCTTAAAAAATCACTCATTATTTATATACATACGAGTGTATAAGCAACATCTATACTCGTATAAGCAGTTATGGTTTTTTGTTTTTGTTTTTATAATTGGCGTGCGCACAAGGGATTTTGGGAACCCTTAAGATGTTTGCACATAGCGTGGTAAGGGGAAGTTAGAGAGTGAAAAAAGAGAGATACCGACGTGCGTTGGTTTTAAATGTTTGCATGTTATAGTGACTATGGAATAAAGAGATCGACAGGGCATTCCATAAGCGAGTTGTACGGCTTAGGAACGAATCACGATATTTCAGAGTACGTCCGAAAGTGGACTTGAGGGTATACTGATTAGCATTCATAACGAGACGGATGTTACGGTTAAAAGTTAGAAGGAGTGGAATGCTACTGACAATTTCGGTGGAGCACTGGTGGTGAAAATAGCGATACAACAAGGTGAGACAGGAGAGATTACGTCTGTGTTTGAGAGTATTGATGGATGAGCCAGACTTTCTGATGTTTTTGACGAGCGACCAAAAGCTTTTACTACCCCTGGGACATTGTAGTATTTTTTGCCTCAATTTTTGGTCTTATAGGACCGAAACACATTTCTCTAACCCTGACAGCCTCTTTGTAGCTAGAGTCATACTCGTACCATGCCTTTTCTTTTGGTCTGATACTCTTAATCCGATAAGGGAGAAAGGATCTCATTCCAAGGAGAATAGTGTCGGTGATCATATCAGAAGCGGCTTCTACGTCGTTATCGAGGAAACATTACGACCAGTTAAAGTTCCTAAAGAAGGTATTAAGTCCGCTTCAATTGGCTTTCTAGTATTGCTATACGGTTCCTTTAGGAATTTTTTCTCTAGCTGTGTGGTCAGTTTACCTGAATTTACCTGATATGACATAATGGTCTAACGAGCCTAGAGTGGAGAGCACATCGACGGTGTACTTATCAGTGTGAGAGGTTAAAAACAAGTCCAGGGTGTTGGCGGTATGACTATCAACGTCTAGTACCCTCGTGGGCTTATGTATAAGCTGCGTTAAGTTGTTCTCAGCAGCGAAGATCGCAACACACCGTCCTGCGGGTATTGTATGTCCAGAATGTCGAAGTCACCCAGAATTGTGTATATTGAAATCACCCTTGATACCGATTTCAGTATAAGGATGCAAAGATGCAGTTCTTTGAATATAGTCAGACAGGCAATCAAACTCGTTATTGGTCGAGCTGCTGTCCAGTTTGGGGCTTTTGTAAATAAAGCAATGGTGGATAATTTGCTTACGGAGATGGAATTTTAAGCACATGAAATGGAACAGGGACTACATTGTGGTGGAATTTGATAAGCTACATCACTACGCACATAAATGGAGAGACCGTGATGAGGAAAGAATAGTGGTACTAGTTCGTAGCCAGGTAGGCTCAGATCAGATTGATCTGAGAAATGTGGGCGGGAATCTACCTACGTTTTACTAAGTGCTAAAGCAGCTGGTCTGAATTTACAAACGTGGACGTACGCGGAAAAATGAAAAATGTTTTAAATGACAATTACCAATAATTTAGTCATATAAACTGTGATACAATGTGATAATGTGAATGTAAATTGGCTGCCATATTGTTAGAAATGGAAAAAAATGGACCCTGTTTTCACGAAATATTTACTTGAAGGTGTGAAATTAATGGGATTAATTTGAGAAAATGATATCGGTCAAATGACCGCCTCCTGAGTTGATGCACTTTTGTGTTCGTTTTACGGCATTTTGGATTGTTGCTCGCAAAACATTTGGCTCCAAATTGGTGATTTCTTCTTCAATATTAACTTTTAAGACTTGCAAAGTTCGCGGTTTGGTGTAGTAGACGCGCTGTTGTAGTAGTCTTGCACTGTCAAATCTGGCGATCTGGCCGGCCAGTACAGATCGCCAAAACCGGAGATCACACAGCTTGGAAATTGATGATTCAAAATCTCAATCGTTGCCGACTTACTGCAGTCAACAATGCTCGAGACCCAATTCAGCATCTTGCAGCAAAAAAAAACTCGTTTAACATCTGTCTGTAGCGCTCACCAGTTACGGTTACGGTGGTGCCGCCGGCATCCTCAAAGAAATATGAGCTAATCACTTTTTCACTGCAAATGTAGTACCAAACAGGCACTTTGAAGGGATGCAGTGGCTCTGCGAGCACTTCATGTAAATTCTCCGTGTCTCAGACCCGCAAATTTTGTTTATTCACATAACCACTTAGGTGGACATGCCCCCCGTCACTCATTATGATGGGAGCATGGGAATAAGCTAACCTCAGCAGGGAACATCTTCAGGTCTTTCACCAAAATTCGACGCAACGAACATCTGCTGACCCCAAATTGTGTCCATTCTTGTCTCGTCAACGTTTGTGGACTCTCTCGGACGCCCTTGGCCACAGCAGTGATATTCTCGGTTGAACGAGCAAAACCGGCCACATCTTGAGACATTCAGACATTTTCAGTTTGCATGAGATGCTCAGCCAAACGCTTAATTGTTCGGGCGGAAACAGACAGGAAATTGGTTAAATAAGCAGTGACAATAATTCTGCAGGTGTATTTCGCTCCATTGCTTATTGTGAACTAATTCTCTATCTGTCTACAATATAAATGTCACAGCACAATAACATTTGACGTAAACATTATGGTATATTCAGATTATGACATTTCTTTTGCCCCACATTGTGCTTATGTACATGGAATGAAGGGATGTCTTTGCTAGAAGAGTATATTTACGTTTTGAAGATTTTTTCCAACAATTAATAATCGTTTAAGCTAGCTTTTGTCACCGTCGTAGGAAGGTCAGTGTTTCACAGGGATTATATTTCTTCCATTGTCTTCTTGAAGACTCATTTAATCGTGTATAAAATACCGCGGCCAGACATTCCACGAATATACGAGCAGTATGTCAGCGTTTAAGATAATCTTGGTATTGGGCACCGTATGCGGCCCTGGCTTGGAGGCGACGTTCACCATAAAAATGATGATGTTGTACGAGATTTTCCATTCCTTCGGCGTGTGGAATTTTTTCGGATAAACGACGATGATGATGACTGTGGAAAACGAAACAAGGCTGTCTTTAATCACGGCGGCGGCAGAATCTATCGGCGGCAGTAACTACTTATTATCGGTATCAATTAATTGTAATTGTTAAATTAATTAAAGTAATAAATTCTCCATTTAATCAATTAAAAACAAATTCGTTCTACATGGGGCTCAACAGGGATTTACCGACATCTTGAATTTATTTTTATTGTCTTTTGTCTGAGTAATTTATTCGGATGTTAATTTTTATGCATATAGCAAATCCCAAGTGTGTGGTGTGGGTAGCAAAGCGTGCGTAAAAGATAGGAAGCAAAGAAAGATGAGAGGCAAGGAAAGAGAAGAATGAATGGATGGCGTACAGAACCTGGCCACTCCTCAATTGTAGGCATTTCTGAAACGAGAAGGTCTGTCGTGCCATTACAAATTAAAGACCGGTCTGGTAGACCGTGCCAAGAACCATTTTGGTGAAAGCATAATAACAGTAGCAGACGTTTTAAATACCAACGACGAAAACGACGTCATACGGTGTAAACGAGGAAAACGAAGACTGCGGCCCACACGAAGAAAACGATGAGTAGAGTGCAAGGCTAGGAAAATGAAGAGTGCATAGCACAAAACCAAGTAATCGGCGCAAATGCCGCAAGCGAAGACAACTAGGAGTGCACCACGCACAACAACGAAGCAGTAAACCCTGAAGTGTTGAATACACCGACCAGCAAAAACAATTTCATGTTTGGGGACATTGAGAAGTCTGTAGAAAGCTTTTCCGGGGAAGAAAGCCGGTTAAGGAATTCGATGATACCACCACAGCATGTGAATGGAATTATATCTAAAGATACTACAAGATTATGCAACGACCCAAGTATAGCCAATTCGGGAAGGACATCGAGGGGTGTTAGTAGAGTACATCGACTTCGTGCCAGATATTGATAGGGAGTAATATAATATGCTTACATAGATAGTGGAAGTGACGTGTCAGTGATGCAAGCATCCGTGCAAGAGGAGATATGCTGAATTGTGACGGCATAATGTTAAAGGGATTGGGCAACGTCCCACAAACGGCGTTAGGATCAGGTTTGATAAAATTTGAAGTGAATAAAAATCAGTACGAAGTAAGATTGGGGTATCTGTGTGTTAGAAGAAAACGATATTTTAAACATCGTTGTGACTAGCGAGGAGAATAACAAAGTTAAGTGTCCCGGAGTGCCAACAAGGAATTCGAGGAACGAATTGTTAAAATGACTTCATCATATTCACCCAAAAAAGTTGAATCAGCCTGTGTGGGAGAGAACTTAATCCTGAATGGTGAGGTTTTGGTATCCCGTCTTTCTGAAAACATTCCGAAACCTACAAAAATAAATCAGGTTCGGAATTTTCTGGGACTAACATTATCTTTTATCAAATTATACCGGTATAGCAAAACCATTATCAATCTGATGAAGAACGATGTTGCGTTCGAATTTGGACTAGATCAAAGTGGGAGTGAAAGCCTCATGAATATGTTTGAAACTCCTCCAGCCAGCACTCTTGACAGATTTTCCTACAGACGCTAGTATAATAGAGAATGGAGGCGTTATACTCCAAAATCACGACATGGGTCTCCATCCAATGTTCTACATCGCTACAAAGCGACACTAGCAGAACAAAATCACACAAGTTATGAGCACGAGGTATTAGTTGTTTTGAAATGTGTCAAAAAATTGTGGGTGTACATCTTTTGACAGCATTTCAAAATTTATGCTGATTGTAAGGCATTCCACGCGACCATAAGCAAGAATGACCTGTGCCTACGAGTTGCAAGATGGGCTCGAATATTGCAGGAATTTGACCGCAAAGTTCTACATTGAGCCGGAGCAGCCATGTGTCATGTGAATGCCCTAATTCGTCACTAAGCTTTTATGTGCACTGAGGATTGCATCAAATCACATTAAATTCCACTGTATCAATAAGTACGCAGAAGGTTCAAGAGAAAAATAGAACAGTCCTCAACCGAAACGACTGAGAGCAGTCGGAATGGTTGTGTGGGATAATGTTATCAGATAAGTTACTTTATTAAAATTCTATTAATCATTACATCGTGACGTTGACACAATATCTAACGAGGCATATGAATGTGATAGGCACATTCCTGTCGCCTACTAGCTATTTCATTTTATTTATTTCCAGTCATCGTCAGTGTTTCGCATTGACAGTATTTCTTGTATTGTCTTCTTAATGACCCATTTATTTATTTTATTCGTGTATAAAATGCCGCGGCCAGGCATGCCACGAATATGGAAGCAGTATGTCAGCGTTTGAGATAATCTTGGTATTGGGCACCGCATGCGGCACTAGCTTGATGACGACGACGTTCGCCATAAAAATGATAACGTAGTACAAAATTCTCCATTCGTTTGGCGTGTGGAATTTCTTAGGACAAACGGCAACAGCGACGACGACGACGATGGTGATGATGACTGGGGACCATTCCCTATACTTTTGACCATATATTTTTAAAAAGCAGACGAATTCGACGAATTTCCCGAACTCTAAAATTTTAAACATACCTCATTTTTGAAACTGGCTCCTCCTTTGATATCACGAAGGTGAACAGGTTTTAAGATCACCACCAGGTATTTAAGCCCCCAATTAAGAGTTGTTCTTCCCTTTAGAAAAACCAGACACCTAACAGAGGGTTTAAAGGCCCAGTTTACAGATGCATAGACAAATTTGGAAATCCGTAAGGTTTTGGTAATGTGCTTGCAGCAAATATGCAATAGAGTATGTGTGTTATGTCTGCTGACTGGACAATAAGATCCAACTTAAAAAATTGCCGTTTTTATTTTGAAAAAATGTCCGAAGTATGTAACGGATGGATCAAATATGAATTTCTTTTTTAATCTTGACACTCGAAGCTTATTCCCTCTCGAAATCTTGACTTTATTTTGTGGGGTTCGGTTAAAGGTCGATTTTATGACAATCCAGAAACGATTCAAGCCCTTCGTCCAAATTCGTGGGATAGAGCCGGAAATCGTCAATGAAATTGGGTTGATAAAATGCGCTAAGAATGCGCCAGCAGAGGCAGCCACATGAATGAAATCGTATTCCTTAACTAATGCGAATGCTCGCTCTCTCTACTAAAGTCATAACATACCGGAAATAATTGATTTTTATTCATTTTATTTTATTTTTAAAAAGAAGCTCGTATTTTGACCACACTGAATATATCTGTTAAATGTTGCATAGCCGTATATGGTATAATACCTTGATCAAAAAGTTCCCGGAATGCATTCAGAAATGCATTTATTCATCTAAATCTACATATATTGTCCCCTTTAAAGTAATCCCCATCGACTACAACACACTTATGCCAACGCTTGATCCAATCCTCAAAACATTTTTTATATTCAGTTTTCGTCATGTCCATCAGTGCTTCCTGCGATTTTTCCATTACTTCCTCTCGGCTGCTGAAACGCGTTCCCCGTAGTGGTTTTTTAACTCGATTGAACAGAAAGAAGTCACAGGGAGCCAAATCAGGTGAATTCGGTGACTGTTGGATGGTATTTGTTGCATTTTTCGTCAAAAAATTACGAATAATGATGGCACTGTGCGACGGTGCGTTATCATGGTGCAAAATCCACGAGTTTTCTGCCCACAATTCTGGTCTCTTTCTGTGAATTGCTTCACGCAAACGTCTCATAATGCCCAAATAATACTCTTTGTTTACTGTCTGGCCTTCTGGCAAAAATTCATGATGCACTACACCATTGTAATCCATGAAAACCGTGAGCATTGTCTTCTTTTTTGACTGAAAACGACGTGGTTTTTTTGGTATCGGCTCATTTGGTGAACGCCATTCACTTACCTGATGTCTGGATTGCGTGTCGTACTCATAAGCCCACGTTTCGTCTCCAGTAATGATGCTTTTGATGAATGTGGGATCGGATTCAGCCTCGCAAATCATCTTTTTTGCGACGTCAACACGGTCTCTTTTTTGCATGAAATTGAGGACTTTTGGCACCAACTTTGCTGCTACACGACAGAAACCCAAATCATTAACCAAAATCCCTTGGACGAATCCATAGGCAATATGCAAGTCCTCCGCTATCTCTCTGATGGTTAATTTGCGCTTATTGATCAACATTTCTTTTACTTCATCAATGTTTTCGGCGGTTTTCGATGTCGACGGTGTGCCACTGCGTTCGTCATCTTCGATTGACTCACGACCACTTTTCTACCGCTCGTGCCATTGGTAAATGACCCTTTTCTTTAGAGAAACGTTGCCGAAACACTTCTCCAACATTTCCAACGTTCGCGCACCATTAAATCCGTTTTTTACGCAGAATTTAATACAAGTTTGTTGTTGCAAATTTGAATCCATTTCTAAAATTGTAAAAAATCGCCAACTCACACCTGGATAGATGTACTCTTGGCTACGTAACTTTTGCAAATGCTAAGCTATGATGCTAATATTTATAGGGAATGTCAACAACAGATTTACCAACTTAACAAAAAAAAAAACGGAACTCAAATCGGAACAATGGGAGCGCCACACGGTGGGTGTGATCGGGAACTTTCTGATCAAGGTGGTATCTACCTAGTTCTGCCATAGGTTCTGTTATACAATTTCCAGTGCTTATCGTTCAAAACTTCTTGCGGGAATAGAACTGTTAACTTTTTTTTCAGAACACATGCACTGATCAGTGAAGAATACTAGTCGGTTTGTTTTCAATTTGCAAACAATTAACATGGAGTGGGGCGTTAAAGATAATCGAGTCGCGGTAATAGCGTTGCATACCATAAGTGCAGAAAGAGTGCTGGCCAAATTTTCGAGTTGCCAAAACCACTCGGAATTTCGAGAATATTCATTTACCGGGCAATTGCTCGCTTTGGCGAATTGTCTGGAGTAGAGGGCAGCCCAAGAAGTGGTTGCACACACGTCGTGTGTACGAATACGGTAGTAAAGGTAGTGCGTGAACGAATTCGGAGAAATCCCCTTAGGAGGCAAAACATCATATCCAAGGAAATTGATATATCAACCAGATCCATGTCTAGGCTAATTCGGGATGATCTGCATATAAATACCTATCGTCGGTCCACAGGTCATCTTCTAACTCCTCAACTAAAAAAAATTTGGCTGGAAAGATGCAAATATTCTGTTTACAGATGAGTCAATTTTTACCGTGGAAGAAGTTTTCTACAAGCAAAATGTATGCCACTTCATCCAAGGAAACGATAAAGTTGCTCCAAGAGTTCAACGTGGGCAGCATCCCGCTTCCGTAATGGTTTGGAGGGGAATCTCTCACCATGGTGTCACATCTCTCCATTTCTGTAAAAAAGGCGTAAAAACTGGTGCAAAGGTTTACCAAGAAGATGTGCTAGAGGGTGTTGTGAAGGGTTTGAGCTGTACCCTTGTCAATGAATAGAGATGGATCTTCCAACAGGACTCTGCTTCAGCGAACAAAGCCAAAACCACGCAGGAGTGGCTCAGAGTCAATATTCCTGGTTGTAGAGCAGCAGAAGTTTGGCCGTCGGGGAGCCCAGATCTGAATCCACTGGATTATGGTTTGTGATCAGAATTGGAGAGCATGGCCTGTAAGACCCCCCACAGAAATTTGGAAAGCCTTAAAACAACATTAACCAGAGCAACGTCCACGATCTCCATGGAAACCGTACATGCCGCTATAGCTCATTGGTCACACCGTTTGGAAGCTTGTGTTAAAGCAAAAGGCAGTCATTTAGAGTGAATCTATTTTTCTAATAATCAATATTGTGGTCTAATACTCGTAAATGAAACAATTTTAAATACAATATGTTTACTGTTTTTTTTTTAGCGTTTTATATTTGAACTTATGGCAGAGACTAGGTACATATTCTTTCCCATCTAATGAAATATGTGAACGTCTTCAATCTTTTTGAAACACACAAGTCGATAAATCTATATCGGGCAAATTTTTCACACTGAAGCCTTGAACTTATTCAATCTACTGCTGAAACAGATAGTTCGAGGTAAGTGTCCACATGGGTATCAATATCCTTAGGAAATCTACCCAGTTACTGGAATACGAAGACAACATCGACATTATCAGCCACATCCAAGGTACGTCATAGAGGTCTTTCTATCAATTGAATAGAATAGAAACGAATTCGTCCTTAAGTAAATGATGTCAAACCCGAGAATATTATATCAACAAGCAAAGAGACAGCTATTTACATTCAAGGGCAGGGTGTTACTTCTAACAACAGTAATTTTGAAGTTGTTAAGGGGTTTGCCAGCATTGAAGTAACCATCAACTCCATGAATGCCACACTTGGATAGCCCTAAGAATGTTCTCCATTAAGGGGGGTAAAGTTTTTAAACTTTTTTTTTAATATTTTTTTATTATTTCATATGCATAATCTTAAGATTATTGTGTCAAAATTTGAAACAAATCGGAACAAAACTAACTAAGATATAGGACTTTAAACGTTCGTTGCTCCAGGCGTAGTATTTGATTTCCTGGTATACAAAACTTTAAAACGATTTTCTGACACTTGTCATTTTTGAAGTCGGTGATTCTTTTGAAATTCAGTATACTACTTCCTTCCATAAATGACCAGGTATCAGAGGGAGCTTTTTTTTCTTTTTCGTAATTATTAATTTTACAATAACAAATTGCCAATTGGACCATTTCTTAGGCGAAAATATATGTTTTCACTGCGAAGTGTCAAGGTATCCCTGGAAGGAAGGAAAGCGTTTATCTGATGATGACATTTGGATTTTTGATTGGAGATGATCCAGTCATGAGTTATACGGTTCACCGGCGGACAGATTTTTTTTTGAGGCGCCTCCAAAGATTTGCTGCTTTTATATTGTACTATAATGTCACGACCAATTAAATAAACTTGTATTACCTATAGCGTCCAAAAAAGTTCTAAAAAATGCGTCTTTTCTTCGCCGAAGTAACGTTGATCGAAATCTCTTTTCAAACATATGTTCATCTTCTTTAATTTTCGGTGGGAAGCTTCTTTTACTATTGCAGCAGTGTTTCGGTACGTATGGCTGTTCCAGGCCAGCAGGGAAGATTCTCTTCACCCTAAAAAATTTCTGAATATGTGCCATTCGTCCTCTATGACTTTAAATCATCAAGGGAAGCATTAGTGTATTTGACAGCTTCGTCCGTTACCATAACCGACGACAAATATCAACTACGACGATGTGTGTTACCCAACTTACTTGCTTCAGTGATAAAAGCTGGCTGTTAGCCGGTTTTAATCAGATTACCTATAAAGTGAGCCTGAAGTACGAGACTGTGCCATCAGATAACTTGAGTTGTTTATTCATGCCCTGGACAGATTCCTCTACTTTCGGTCTCGTTCTAAGTTTAAGCGGAGCGGAGATACTAAGTTTCCCAATGGTCGTTGCCTAAGCCTGTCTTCTGAAAAGTATGCTCGATTTTCTTATAGCACTGTTGTCCACACCTTGGGCGACACTTTCGTCATGGTTACTCCTGTAGCAAAACCGAAACAAACTCCTGGAGCTTCATTCATGCCTCTAGTCGTCGATTACTGGTTGAAAAGTGCCGCATCTGGACAGATTCCAACGAATTTCATGCGCCGAGATTTGAGTCCTTCAGAGAAGTATATCCTAAGCGCTCTGTGAGGACGTTGTTTCCGTCAGAGTTTAAGACTGAAACGCAGTTGGTCTACAATATGCTCGTTTTGGACGCAGTGTGTTCCTCCGATATCCTGGTGATAAACGCCACCTCCATGGCATTGAGTTTGAGTGATATTCCTTAGAATGGTCCTGTTTGTGCTGTTAGATTAGGCTTCTGCGATGGAGAAGTCATTGTGAGTCCAACGAAGAGAGAGTTGCAGTCTTCTCAGTTAGATTTAGTGGTAAACGCAACGAAACGGAACTTGGTAGTCATGCTAGAGAGTAAGGGGAATGTAGTTCTCATGCAGGATCTACTGAAGGCCATAAAGCAAGGAACACGTGAGACTCAATTTATAATCAATGAAATCGAAATGCTTCAGAGAACGATTGGGGGGGTGAAGCGCGGCCTTGAACCAGCCTCCTTATAAAATCCGGAAATAGCAGAAGACGTCAACAGTATGACAATGCAGTCAACAAGGTTCGAACTAATGTCTAGCTTTCCCGACGTTGATCCTTCGGGGAATTGTTCAACAAAACTAGTTAATCCATCTTTCGGGGTCTGATCTTCAAGGAGAACCAACGCCATCAATTGTCAGATTGATTTGTACAAGCCGCTGCATGGTTCGGCGTTGTTTCAACGTGACCAGACACAAATCTTTTGCACTGTTTCCTTGGATTCTCAAGAGAGTGCCTTAAAATTGGATACAGTCTCAACTCTGGAAACAGGGACAAAGGCAAAGAACTTCAGGCTGCACTACGAATTACCTCCCTATGCCACAGGTTAAGTTGGCCGTATTGGACCAGTTGATCGTCGAGAACTGGATTCCATCTTTCGGGGTCTGATCTTCGAGGAGAACCAACGCCATCAATTGTCAGGTTGATTTGTACCAGCCGCTGCATGGTTCGGCGCTGTTTCAACGTGGCCAGGCACAAATCTTCTGCACTATTTCCTTAGATTCTCAAGAGAATGCCTTAAAATTGGACACCGTCTCGGCTCTGGAAACAGTGATAAAGGCAAAGAACTTCAGGCTGCACTACGGATTCCCTCCCTATGCTACAGGTGAAGTTGGCCGTATTGGACCAGTTGGTCATCGAGAACTGGGTTATGGTGCCTTAGCAGAACGAGGTTTTCTGCCAACACTGCCACATGATTTTCCATTCACAGTTCGCTTAACATCAGAAGTTCTGGAATCCAATGGTACCATCTCTATGGCTACCGAGTGTGGTAGTTGTATGGCATTAATGGACGCTGGAGTGCCTGTCCTTGCACCAGAAGCTGGAGTTGCCATTTGATTGGTGACAAAATATGAAAACGACGACTAGAGAATACTCACGGATATCCTTGGAATCGAAGCCTATATACGCGTGAAAGTGACCGGAACTCGTCGAGGATTCACTGGTATCCCAGCAGACTTGAAGATACCTGGCATTCCGTTGAAAGTTGTCATGGAATCTCTACAAAAAGCCACAGATGCCAAATCAAAGATTCTCGACATCATGAGTGGGACTATCCGCGACCATGCTGGCCAGTGACGGAAAAACTCTCCATTGAACCACAGCAAAAAAGTCGTCTAATAGGTCCCAGTGGGTATAACTTCAAGATAGATATCTTGAAATTAGAACGCAAATTACAGCTGAAGATGAGACGATGTTCTCCCTGTTCTCGCCATCCCATCCATCCATGCAACAATAACCGAATTGAAAAATACTGGCGTTATGGTGACTCTATATCCTAGCATGCCACCAGCACTACTGCACAACTCACAATTGGATCAGAGAAAGGTAGCCCATCCATCAGCGTTGAACTTAGAACTTGACTAAGAGATTCAAGTCAAGTAATTCGGACGGGATTCTGTATCAGGATTCATGCGAATATCTAGGAAACTTCTGCTGTGGCCGGCGACGTCACTGGTTAAAAACTGGCGTAAAACTGTTAACCGTCTGAATCTGCAGATGCATATTTTTCACCCCCATTCTTATTTGGATATTGTGTAAGGTTTTGTATCTTCAACAAAATGTTTGAACTGAAAATGCAGCACACATCTTCATCATTTACAATAACCCGAGTAGAAGTGGTGAAAGTATACACCTCTGTCGCACTCCACTTTAAATCTCCATTTAAACGTTTTCAGAGAATTAGAAGCCAGGACAGGAGATCGTTTTAAGTAAGCCAATTTGATAGCAAAATAATGTCTTGGGTCTCATTTTAAATTATACCATTATTATACCAGGAAGCATATCTACTCGCAAAGATTTGCTGTTTCAAAAAGAACAGGCTTTTCCAACAGGCCATCCTTGGCAATCAGGTTTCGATCAATTCTTATGTTTTCAATAATAATGAGATTTTCTTTTTGAATATGATAACAATCTATCCGTTATCACGGAAGCAATGCCAACATTTCAACTCTCCTTTCCTAACTTTACTTCCAACTGACTGCATCTTCACTCGACTAAGCCTATTTAGTGTGGTGTATCTAAATAAATAGCGACAGTTTTATCATTTATCTTACCACTAACGCGAACGAGTATAACGCTATGTTTCATTGTTACCCTCCGATACGGTTCGGTGAAGTTAAATGTCATCATCCCCGCCGGTCGATAAGTCGTAACTGTGGTATCCTTAGCTCTCGACGGTTGGCAATTTTTTATTGTTTAACGCACATTAACCATTAGGTAGGTTAAATTTAGCATTAAACCAACTGAACCAAGTCCTTGGCTTTGCGAGTATATCTGTTTGTCTTTTTATGACAGATTTTATTTGCAGGAACACAATTAATTGGATAATAACATGTGAAGTCATGCGTAACTGAATATGAATAATAAGTAATTGTCATTGTTTATGAATGGAAATGACCTGCAAATATGAAATAAATTTGACTTAAGCATCGATAATCAAAATAGATTTGTTAAAAACAATCAACCCAGAGTGATACGAGTCTATGGCAGTGTTGTATCCTACATGAAACCTGATTGCGCTAGGATGTCGAACAAACACAAGGACTTACTACCATTTTTACGAATTGTAATTATATTTCATATGTCTATATATACAATTCCACTTATAAGAACTCATTATACAAAGGCATTAAGTAACTTACTCGTAGTATGTCATAAATAGCCGTACGTAGCATTTTTCCAAATTTAACCCGTGAGGACAGGCTGGTACATTTAAATACCACAAAATATGTGTATAAACATCCCTAGTGACATAAATTCTAAGTCCTTTTGGTTTAAAAATCTATCACACCGTTCACCGATATTTGTATTGCCGTATTCAATTGAGATCAATGATTTCACGTATCTAGACTTGCAAGTTTTCCTGCATACTACCTTGATAAAAATTTCCGGAATTTATTTAGAAAATTAAAAATACATGTTTATTCATCTAAATCTATATTGTCCCCTTCAAAGTAATCCCTTTCGACTGCAACACACTTATGCCAGCGCTTGATCCAATCCTCGAAACATTTTTTATATTCGGTTTTCGGTATGTCCATCAGTGCTTCCTGCGATTTTTCCATTACTTCCTCTCGGCTGCTGAAACGCGTTCCCCGTAGTGGTTTTTTAACTCGATTGAACAGAAAGAAGTCACGGGGAGCCAAATCAGGTGAATTCGGTGACTGTTGGATAGTATTTGTTGCATTTTTCGTCAAAAAATTACGAATAATGATGGCACTGTGCGACGGTGCGTTATCATGGTGCAAAATCCACAATTCTGGTTTCTTTCTGTGAATTGCTTCACGCAAACGTCTCATAACGCTCAAATAATACGAGTACTCTTTGTTTACTGTCTGGCCCTCTGGCAAAAATTCATGATGCACTACACCGTTGTAATCTATGAAAACCGTGAGCATTGCCATCTTTTTTTGACTGAAAACCGCGTGGTTTTTTTGGTCTCCGCTCATTTGGTGAACGCCATTCACTTGCCTGATGTCTAGATTGCGTGTCGTACTCATAAGCCCACGTTTCGTCTCCAGTAATGATCCTTTTGATGTTTTGATGAATGTGGGATCGGATTCAGCCTCGCAAATCATCTCTTTTGCGACGTCAACACGGTCTCTTTTTTGCATGGAATTGAGGTCTTTTGGCACCAACTTTGCTGCTACACGACAGAAACCCAAATCATTACCCAAAACGTCTTAGACGGATCCATAGGCAATGTTCAAGTCCTCCGCTATCTCTCTGATGGTTAATTTGCGCTTATTGACCAACATTTTTTTTACTTCATCAATGTTTTCGACGGTTTTCGATGTCGATGGTCTGCCACTGCGCACTGCGTTCATCATCTTCGATTGACTCACGACCACTTTTGAACCGCTCGTGCTACTGGTAAACGGCCGTTTTATTTAGAGAATCGTTGCCGAAACACTTTTCCAATATTTCCAACGTTCGCGCACCCTTAAATACGTTTTTTACGCAAAATTTAATACTCGTACAAGTTTGTTGTTGCAAATTTAAATCCATTTCTAAAATTGTAAAAAATCGCCAACACTCACAGGGATAGATGTACTCTTGGCTACGTAACTTTTGCAAATATCAAGCCATGACGGTAAGATTTAGAGGGAATGTCAACAATAGATTTACAAACTAAACAAAAAAAAACAGAACTCAAATCGGACTTCTCTGAGTGTTATGGGGTGCACATCTCATGTGATAACTATCGAAGTCAAACAATCTCAAAATGAATTATTCAGTATGTGTCAAAAAAATTGAAAGAAGCTGCACACTAAAAGTTTCTTGTGGTGACTGCAAGGGTTTGTTTCATGGTTCCTGTGTCGATATTCAGGAACAAGATGTTGAATTCATGAAAGCGAATGGAAGAAGTTTTCGGTGCAACAAGTGCGATGTGCGGTGTAAACTCAAAGTCTACGCCGTTATCCAGTTTAGTCTCTGAA
This sequence comes from Volucella zonaria, assembly GCA_963966105.1. NCBI lineage: Eukaryota > Metazoa > Arthropoda > Insecta > Diptera > Syrphidae > Volucella > Volucella zonaria. The sequence goes on from OZ014531.1 coordinate 126,262,710, forward strand.
TAGAGTGGCGATAAATTCACGCTAAAAATAATTTACGAAAAGCTCTCTTACTTGGAAGAGCTAAACAAAGAATTCTTGCAATCTATTGCTGAATTGCGAAAGGAGAATGATTTGCTTAAGTCGAGAGTATATAGTCTTAAGGGCAAATTCAACTGCCACAATCAAAGTCAATTGCAAAACTGCATTGAAATTATTGGAGGCAATGATGTTAACACCAACAATGCAAAATGGGTCGCTCAGCAATTTATCCTCTATTCATTAGGTGTAGAAGTGATGGACAACCAAATCAGCCATTGCTATGTGACGGAGAGAAAGAGCAAGAAAGGCTTTCAAACCCGTGATTCAGCTAAAACAACGCCGAACATATGTTTGAAACTCTCTGATATCTCAGTTAAGCAACAGATTATGAAGAAGAAAAAGGCAAAGAAGAAAATCAGCACAAACGTAATGGGCAGCAACAACAAGAGCAGCCAAAAAAAGACCAATATTTACATCAACGAGGCTTTCACCATGTACACGCAGGCGTTACTGATGCAGGCAAAAGATGTAAAAAGGGAGAGAAATTTAAATATGCATGGTATAATGGCAAATGTATTCTTATGAGAAAAATTGAAGGCAGCAAACCCATCACTATCGCTTGATGATCACCCATCGTTTGATGATCTTAAATCAATCTATAATTTCTTTAATTAAAACACCTTGTCAAATGAATTTCGAATCTGACTTTGTTTGTGATGATTTTGCTACCTCCAATATATTAAATAATAATTGTGAACAAATGTTTTCTTCTAAAACATATTCGCTTAACAAACTCTTCTTAGTTCACCAAAATATCAGAAGCTTCAGAGAGAACTTCGCGGCGCTTGTATCTCATTTGAGTTCTTTTGTTTCGATTCCAGACTTCTTTTTTGTGTCTGAGATTTGGATCTACGACTTTGAAAAAAGTGATTATGTTTTACCGGGCTTTAATTTCTTTCCCTGCTCAAATGAAAACTACGTGGCAGGTGGTGTTGGTTTTTTCGTAAGCCAGGACCTATGTAATGATTGTGTTGCTACTTGTTTGAACTTTCTGAGTGCAGATATTTTAAAACTTTGCACTAAAGTAAATAATGAAATATATGTCACCTTATGTGTTTATAGACTTCACAAATACAAGCTTTCGGTATTTGTGGAAGAATTTTCAAACCTTTGAGAAGAGGAAAAATCTAAGAACCTTTTTATTCTCGGACAGATTAATATCGTCTTATCTATCACTTTTAGCATCGCATGGGTTAACTTCCTTTACAAATGAGATAACTAGACCAATATCCGGGACGTGCGTAGACCATATATATGGCCGTTTTTCTAACGTACCACTCAGCACATGAGGAAAGTGTATTTTCGATCTTAAAATTACTGATCATTCGATGACCGGGTTATTGGTTAGCATGCTTAAAGGAAAATCTTCCTATTGTCCCGCACCTCCAACCAACATACGAAAAATTGATTTCAATAAGCTCAAATCATATCTCTGTTTTGAGCTCTGGCAGGAAGTATATAATAAGAGGAACATCTCAAAATCATTTGACATCTTCAGCGAAACTCTCGTTAAACATATCAAAAATTGCAGTTCCACTGTAGATATACTTCGAAAAAGTTAAAGCTCAGGATGAGTAACTATCTGTTGAGCAAGGTTAATTATAAAAATAAGCTTTGAGCATAATAATATATGCTCTAAAATTAAAAAGGAGATTCCGCATTGCCGTGATAGTTTTTATAGAAACAAATTGTACGAAGTTAAAGGAAATCTAAGAGGTGAATGGCGGGTGGTAAATAGCATTCTTAATAAATCTTATTGCTAAAGAGCCGACTACAATTCGTGTTGATGGTTTTTTATTTTCCAATAAAGTTGCCATTGCTGAAAAGTTCAACCACTATTTTGCTACTATAGCGAAAACTTTAAAGCCACTTCTTGCTGGCATGTTGTTACTGTTTTTGCTCTCAAACAGATGAATCTACTCAAAGGCAAACTTTTTTCTTTGAGCCTATAACTGGCCTTGAACTCATAGAAATCTGTGATACCGGTAAATTCCATAATTCCTGTGGAATCGATACCATTTCAAACCGGGTTCTAAAAACCGTTGCGTGCTTTGTATATGATCTTCTTGCTCACATCTTCAATCAAAGTATTTTCTCTGGAATTTTTCCTGAAGGTCTGAAATGTGCGGGTGTCGTCCCCTTTTTTAAAAAAGGTGCTGCTGATAACATAAGCAACTATAGGCCAATTTCTCTTTTTCCATCAATCAGCAAAATCTTCGAAAAAGCGGTAAAAAACCGAGTTATTGACTTTTTAAATAAAAATAATTTTTTTAGCCCAGCTCTGTTTGGAAATCCACGGAAAATGCTCTTTTAGAATTTTGCTTTCGGCCCTTTAGAAACGTAGATAGAAAAAAGCTCTCAGCTGGTCTGTTAATTTCGGTGCTTTATGCTTTATGTTGAATTGGTTCAGGTCTTATTTGAACAACAGAACGGAAAGGGTCAAAATTGACGACGATAGAAGCGGTATGCAAGTCATTGACACGGGCGTACCTCAAGGCTCTGTTCTGGGTCCCATACTCTTTCTTATTTATATTAACTCCCTTTTTTCTTTGACTTTAAATGTGTTTTAACTGCGTATGCAGATGATGTAGGCTTTACTTACGGCTCTGAAAGTCCTTTAGACCTGATATCTGAGATAAATTGGGATCTAAATTTACTGATAATCTGGTTTGCTGAACATGATTTGATTATAAGTTCCAAAACAAAAGTTATGTTCTTTAATTGTTCATTACAAAATATGACCGAAGTGTTCTATCATGCACTCGAATGCCAAAAGTTTAAGTTCTCTATCTGTTCTCTGTGCCCAAGTAGCCTAAGTCTTTCTGTAGCAGCAGTACATGTAGTGATAACTGCATTCAAATTGAGAAAGTCGATAAGTTTAGATATTTAGGACTTATTTTCGACTCTAAGTTAAGTTTTGCTAGCCATACAGATAGCTTTTAACAATATTTTCGATTAACGCTCAGAAACTTTTACTATTTGGGCAATGTCTGTTTTTCAAACCTTCTGAAGTCTATTTATTATGGTATTTTCCATTCCAAACTGCAATATGGCATTACCTGTTGCGGCGGGGCGGTGCCTTCCAATCGGAAGGTGTTCGAATCCTAGCATCGCCCGAAAGACATTTCATCTATTTTTTCAGTTAACGAAAATCAAGTAAGACAAGTAGTTGACTAGAAATCAACATCAAGCCAACTTCCACTAAGAATTTAGTCTCCCTATTAAATGTTGGATGCCACCCATGGAGCGAAATAACCACTGAGCCCAAACGTCTTTGTTTCTCTCTCTATCCCATTTTCCAAAAAACTTAACACATGCTGAGGCATTATAAGTGTATTCATACCCACGTGAGTGTTAAGTTCTTTTTAAAAAAAAAACATTACACATTAAACATTTTACAAAAATTAATCATGAGAAAATTATGCAGGAAACCTAGTTTTTACCATAGCCTCCCCTTATTTCATGATTTGAAAATTCTTCCAGTACGACACTTGTACTGTTTTTAAGTTTTGAAAACATTTTTTATTAAATTAGGAAATCTTAATTGTAGAATTCTTGACAATTTTGATGTGCGCGGTAATCAAATGCATTTTGTCAATGTGCCTGGTTTTTCGAACTACTGCCTATCGTAATTTGTATACTGTGTCATCTTGTCGCCTTTTCAATAGGCTTCCTCAGTCGCTAAGATCCCTAAGACATTTGGTTATATTTGGCTCTTTGATTTTAGCTACCAAAGTTTTGAATCGTTACTCATTGTTCTATCTTAGTCGTAGCTCTGATTTTCTTTTTTGGTGAATTTTGAATTATAATTATTAGTATTTTAATTGAAATTATGCAAATCACACTTACATATGAATGTAATTTCTTAAAAGATTACACAACACAACCTTTGTAAGTTCTAATCGTAAATTTTACTGATGTGGCATTCGACACTGTTTTTCTTTTAATAGGTAACATTGAATGTCACTATTTTCCTCATCTATTTCAAGTAATTAATTTTTGAAGTAGTAATAAGTTATTTATGAATGTTAATATGTATGAATTTTATGAGAATAATAATAAATAATAAATAACTAAATGGCAACACTTAAATCTATTACATTGTATCTACATAATATGTAGATATTATGTATAGTCCGCACCAACTGAGTTTGCAATTCTACAGCACAGGTCTCTTAAAATTTCTTTTACCAACTCTTAAGTTGGCAAATATGACCTAAGAAACACGAAAATGAATGTTGCAATGTTGCTTTCAAGATCGCAGTTGCAATCTGGCTGACGGTGGTTTTTTTTATGTTCCTTCTATTAAACTGAAGCTGAGAGCGCACTGATGGGACGGCCATTTTCTACCTGAGGTATAATCATTGTGTATATCCAGTTTTCCAAAAAATTATTATATCCCTGGTGGTAGAGGAAATGTAGATCCTTATGTGCAAAATTTACTTCAAGAAAATTACTATATATTCTGATAAAATATGGGATTTGCGTATGATGACGATTGGATAAATGAAGCAAGAGGTCTCGCATGAATTGAATGTTTGATTGTGGTTCTATGTATCTATAGGGTTTTTGATTATTTGTTCATTATGCTTTCGTAGGTCATTATTGCTGACAAAGTTAGAGAAATACAGTGTCACAGCAAACGTTTTTTGTTTATCTGATTTGATTTTTTTGCCAATCCCACCCTAGATAACAGGTAGCATTAAATATGAAGTGCGTTGAAATTTATTTAATTTATAAATTAAAGTAATTTATGCAACAGCATTTTAGTTCTAAGCCATGTAAAGTTGGGTTAGGCATTGTAAACTTCAGGCAAAAACATTTACTCTTTCGTACCTTTTTTTTCTCTTAAATCCTCTCTCTGCGCAATCGACCATTGGCAAACTCAGTTGGTACGGACTATACCTATATGCCAAAGCTAAAATCACTCTTGAATTATACGCTGAACTAACTAGTTGGTTTATTTTATTTCGGCTTGATATTAATCTATACAATAAATATACCATACATAGATGTAACTTATAATTTGTAATCAATTCCCACAACTTTGTTCTGCGGTATTTAGCTTATTTTAGCGGTCCTCAGATGAAATAACTAGGAAATATCACATAAGCGACTGCCTTTTACATGATCAACAGCCAAACTACCACCTTGATCAAAAAATTCCCGGGGGACACCACCGTGTGGCGCTCCAATTGTTCCGATTTGGGTTCTGTTTTTTTTGTTTAGTTGGTAAATCTGTTGTTGACATTCCCTCTAAATCTTAGCGTCATGGCTTGATATTTGCAAAAGTTACGTAGCCAAGAGTACATCTATCCCTCTGAGTGTTGGCGATTTTTTACAATTTTAGAAATGGATTTAAATTTGCAACAACAAACTTGTACGAGTATTAAATTTTGCGTAAAAAAAGTATTTAAGGGTGCGCGAACGTTGGAAATATTGGAAAAGTGTTTCGGCAACGATTCTCTAAAGAAAACGGTCGTTTACCAGTGGCACGAGCGGTTCAAAAGTGGTCGTGAGTCAGTCGAAGATGACGAACGCAGTGACAGACCATCGACATCGAAAACCGACGAAAATATTGATGAAGTAAAAGAAATGTTGGTCAATAAGCGCAAATTAACCATCAGAGAGATAGCGGAGGACTTGAACATTGCCTATGGATCCGTCCAAGAGATTTTGGTTAATGATTTGGGTTTCTGTCGTGTAGCAGCAAAGTTGGTGCCAAAAGACCTCAATTCCATGCAAAAAAGAGACCGTGTTGACGTCGTAAAAGAGATGATTTGCGAGGCTGAATCCGATCCCACATTCATCAAAAGGATCATTACTGGAGATGAGACGTGGGCTTATGAGTACGACACGTAATCCAGACATCAGGCAAGTGAATGGCGTTCACCAAATGAGCGGAGAACAAAAAAACCACGTGGTTTTCAGTCAAAAAAAGATGGCAATGCTCACGGTTTTCATAGATTACAACGGTGTAGTGCACCAAGAATTTTTGCCAGAAGGCCAGACAGTAAACAAAGAGTACTCGTATTATTTGAGCGTTATGAGACGTTTGCGTGAAGCAATTCACAGAAAGAAACCAGAATTGTGGATTTTGCACCATGATAACGCACCGTCGCACAGTGCCATCATTATTCGTAATTTTTTGACGAAAAATACCATCCAACAGTCACCGAATTCACCTGATTTGGCTCCCTGTGACTTCTTTCTGTTCAATCGAGTTAAAAAACCACTACGGGGAACGCGTTTCAGCAGCCGAGAGGAAGTAATGGAAAAATCGCAGGAAGCACTGATGGACATACGGAAAACCGAATATAAATAATATTTCGAGGATTGGATCAAGCGCTGGCATAAGTGTGTTACAGTCGAAAGGGATTACTTTGAAGGGGACAATATAGATTTAGATGAATAAACTTTTATTTTAATTTTATGAATATATTTTTTATCAAGGTTAATTTTTACTTCTAACTTCTTTATTTCAATATTTATTGTATTTTATGTTTAGTTGCGTTATTTGCAAATTTGTCTCATTGGCACAGAAGCGAGCCACCCGTCATTTTTAGTGGTACAAATTTGTACCAACTGTCCTGTGGGTATGATTTTTATTACACAGTGAATTTTATGGTTTTTACTGAAAATATCTGTTCCCTTGAAACAAAAGGAGATTGCGAAATTAACAAACGCTGGTTTTAGCGATAACAGTGCCCGACTACGTGCCCAATAATTCAAAAAAAAAAAGAATCTGAAGGATCTAATTCCAACGAAGATTCTAGTGAAGAATAGCCGAGTGACCATATTTCAGAAGAAGTTTAGACTGACAATCAAGCAGATGATGAATTCGTCATATGGTCACCAGTTCCAGAAATGTGCATCCCTAAGAAAACGGTGAGTGATCCTTACATTTGTAAGACATCGCAACCTATCCATAATGTATATTTTTAAAAAGCTGCTACCGCGATCAAAAGTTAGCCATCTCAATAACTAAAAAGGACGTCAGCTTTTGTTTCGATCACTTTTTTACTTCAATAAATTTGTTAAACTCTGTTAAGGCAAGGAACCGTTGGTGCAGTGATGGCCAATCGAAAAAATGTTCCAAAATTTGAAATAAAACTTCAGCGTTGTGAAGCTAAGTTCTAATGCACCTATGCTGGTACATTGTGCATAAAATGGCAAGATACAAAGGAAGTATTACTTTCTAATTGTTAGAAGCTACCATGTGCTACCGTGACAAAAACTGGTAATAGAGTTGATGTGCAGTCCCCTGAAGTCATCGAATTTTATCGCGAAATAATGGACGGGGTCGATTTAGCGGAGCAGATGTGTGGTTTTGTGAATGCGATATAAATCTAAAATCATTTTATCGCCTTATCATAATGGCAGCTGTAAACATGGGCCATGCATTCTGACCTCAATCGAAAAAAGTCTCCCCTAAAAACGCATTTAGTGACATTGGCAGAGCACCTTGTGGAAGATGGTCTGATATCAGTGCCAGTTCGATGACTTCATCGAAGCCATGAAGACAAAGGGAAATAAGTGGTATAAAGCACTTGCCAGTTGAAGGGGATACAAGGCGTCACTGTAAGAGATGCACCCAAAAAAAGAAACAGTCACGGACCAAAGTTTTATGCCGCGAGTGTCAGGTACCGCCCTGCAAAACATGTTTTACTCTCTATCATTTGTAAAACTGCCTGCACAAATTTGTTTTTTTTTTTTTTTTTTTTTTTTTCAAAAATACATTTTTTTCCTATGTCTAACAATAACTTGTTCTCTTTTTGAGAAATATGAATATGGTTTTTGTTTTTAAATAAATACAGTTTTTCTTATGTCTAACAATATGTTTTATTATTGTGTTTTTTTTTTTAAGTACGAATAGCACAGTGGTGTACCAACCAACATCCCGGATGGTTCTTTTTTTGTACCGCCCACATCCTGCCAAATGGCAGCATTTTTATTTGGTAAAACATCTAATTGAACCCTTCTATTGCACTATATACATATTAAAGCAATAAAAGTCGTCCTAGCTTCACCCCTCAAAAGCCGTGATAAAAGGGTTAAGTGAGATTTTTTCTAACACATGTATCTTATTATGGATCGTATAATACAAGGGTGTATCGAGGGCATGAATAACTACGACTTTAGTACTATAAGTCTGTAGTTTTAAGGCCGTAAATCAATAGGAATTTAGCATTCTTCTCTCACTTCATCATTATTACTAAAAAGATAGGAAATTTGTGTTTCAAAACATCTTTTCAAATTTTGAAGATACATTTATTGGGCGCTTATCATATTGTAGTTTGAGTCGAATTTATGTCCACCTCTTGCTTCCAACGAGCAGTAGTGGTGGACCAATGACATCTCACTACTCATCATTTTCTACGATCAGCTCACATTGCGATTCTATAGTGTTGTAATATTCCTAATAATTTATTAATTTAAAAAGTCCAAACTGTAACACATAAGTTCTTCTTCATCTATTTGGCATTGAAATGTGGAAAACATCGAATCCCACATATTTCTTTCACCTACCTATATGAGTTGCTACTCTCCAGTTTATGGGGTTACCTTAATTTGCGGACGTAAGAACCTTTCTACAGGCCGGTATATTTTAGATTACGTCGTTATTGAGGCGAAATGTTAAGCGATGTTTTAACTTTCAAGCTATCCAAATTTGTTTTCTGTTCCTTCGGCCCCTTTTTCGAACATCAGCTGAAACTAGCTGACTTCCACAGTTCTGTCAGCTTCTTAATGTGAAACGAGGGTGCTTCTTATTAAATCACACTCACTCACATTCTTTATGAATGGTGTCCCATCAAGGCCGCCTATTTTTAATTCTGGGCCATTTTTTTTGTGGTCGGTCGTAGAGCGTTTTTGTTTGACAGCTGCCATGTATGAACATTTAGGTTTAATCATGGAGAATAGTTAAAAATGCACTACCGAAATGGTAAGATTTTTGGGGAGACGGTTCGAAAATGATGTGGATTTTTCAGTTTTCAGAGACCTATCCGTGCAGCTCGGTCTACTGAAAACAAAGGAACAGTTAGTGAAAGTCTTGACCAGAATCCTTCCACCTCGATTCGCCATCGTTCTCGGCTCAATTGCTAAGCTCAAAACTGTCACGAAGTAGTGTACAGCGAATTTTGACTACAGAGCTGTATTTGTATGCTTACTCGTATAAGATTCAGTTGACACAACATTTAAAGCCAGTAGACCATGCACAATGCCGAAAGTTCGCAAAATGGATCTTACAACAACAACAAGTGAATAGTGATTTTCGAATTTGATGGCTATGTCAACAAATAGAATTGTCGCATTTCGAAAGCTGAGAATCCAAGAGTGATCCATCAACGCCATATATGCTACATCAACCACGAGCTACTGTTTGGTGTTTATTTTCAACCGTGGAAATACGGTCACCGTTACCGTGAGATGATAAAGAATCTCTTCTGGCCTCAAATTGCTGGAATATATCTCGAAGACATGTGGTTTCAACAGGACGACGCAACTTGCTACATAGCGATAGAAACAATAGAATTGTTGAAGACGAAATTTGAAGTAAGAATTACCACGCGCCGCGACAATCTTAATTGGCCACCAGGATCAAGTGATTTGACGCCATTGGATTTCTTCTTTTGGGTTTTTTTCGGAACAAAAGTTGTATGCTAATTGAATTCGTGAACTGAAAGGCGAGATTCGACGCGCCATTGATTAAATTTAGCCGACATTATGCGAAAATGCCATCGAAAGTTTCGTCAGAAGGACAAAGGTGTGTCATCAGTAACGAGGTGTCCATTTATCAGATATTGTGCTCCATCTACATATAACCTCTATGTCTACACTCTTTATTAAAATAAAAACATCAGAACTTTTCGAATAAACACTGCGTTAACAGGACAACCTGCATGTGTCTAACATTGCGACGCATATGGTATGTTAAAGTTAAGAAAAAGAGCGGCTGTAGCACATAAGAAACCTATAAGTTTAATCGATTTTGCAACACTAAAGACCCCCATTTTGGCACGCTGATTGTGTTTAAATAGAATTAGTGCTTGAATTTTGGCTTTCGGAAAAAGTTATACTAATTATTATACCATTATCTTCTAGCATTTTTCTTCAATTATTAAGATTTGCTTGAAGGGCTTTCCCTTCAATGCTTATGATATCTCTACAATCAACAAAACGGAAAACGTCCTGGGCTCGTTGCACTGCTATTTCAACAGAAAATCTTGTAAAATATTAACAAGCAGCATACTTTAGAATACAACCTTGGTAAACTTCGACTTTAACTTTGAATTTTCTGGCTATTCCAGCTGTTCTTTGTTCCTTTAAAAGTCACCGTATTTATCACGTTTCATATTTATATATGTCACGGGTATATTTTGAAATCCAAGCGCCTTCCAAATAAAATTTGTTGGAAGACTGCCTTTTTCCAGGTTGATGAAGATGAAATTCAGGTCCTTCAAAGCTTCGTAATGGTTTTCCATAATTATTCGTAAACTTAAAATTGGATCATATGTCGACCAGTCTCCCACAAAGCCTTATTGACTGCTTTGGAGTTTAATAATATAGCGTTGCTTAGAATTCATAATGATCCGCCGTGGCCTTTTCCGATTGAGTTGCCCTTAATCTCTCGAGGAGTCGGTTATCGCCAGCATCTATCTTAGAAGGCCAGTGGCAGCACTACTAAAGAGCAATGGGTAAAGGCGCTTCTGATCGACTGAGTTTCAACCCGCCCTCCAACAAAGAAACTCCTGGTTCGGCGGCGAATGCAGAGAGGCAAGCATGGAAAACAACGGATGTACCTATGGGACCCGGCAAAAATAACGAAAGGAGCTTGAAACCATAGGCTCCACAGAAAAAAAAGGAAAGAGCACGAGAAACGCTTGTTCGAGGTCTTAGAGCGGTGCTACCAGAAGAGTGAAGTACGAAAGTTATACCAAAATCAAAAACGAAAATGGCAAAGCTGTAACGCCCGAAAAGAAATCTGCAAGAATGAAGAAGGAAACCTCATAGTAGAACCACATTCGGTGCTAAGACTCGGTGATGACGAACAAGACAGAATGAACCGTCAAAAATAGGCATGGTCAGACAGCCATTTCAAGTTAAGTCTAACAAAGCAGCTGGACCGTATTGCTTAAACGAGCTGTTAAAGTAGCAAGCGATGATTGCACACCAACTCATCTCTAAAATCTGAGTCGAAAGTATGCCCGACGAATGGAATCTCAGCATTGTATATCCGATCCCAAAGATAGGAGATCCCATGAACTGCGGCACTATACCAAGGTCGTTAATGACAAAGCAGGGACCGATCTTCAATGTCATAAAAGAACTTAAACAAGACGATGCGTTGTCATGGGATTTTTTCAACTCAACAAGCACCATCTATCAAGGCCTGTTCAGTTTCACGCATATACCCACGAGGTACGTATTGGCACAACGAGGACAATACATCGAGCTGTCAATGCATCGCTTGCGACTATTGAAGCCGAAACGGCAAAGATGAATTTAGCGGTCAACGAAAGAAAAACACAAAGAGCGAAAACAATAACACCTATGATATAACTGCACGAAAAACAGGTACAGGTAGTAAGCGACTTTATCCACGTCGGCTCAGCCATCAACTCCGACACCAACGCGGAAACCATACGAAGAACCACTCTTGCTCTTCGAGTGAAAAGTTCTTCGGGTAATTTTTGGTCTGGAGGAATCCATTCAACAGAGAACTTCATACCGTTCGGAGTGTGGATATGAAAAGTTTATAACAGCAAAACCCTTTTCAGACCCCTGATCAAGAAATTGTCGGAGCAACCTATTATTTATTAGTAAATTTGTGTTGAAATCTCCCCACAAAGTAATATGTGTCCATAAAACGAAGTAAATTTTCACCTGTCTAAAGAAGCTCTTGTCGTCTACTACAATATTTTCTTTTCAATACTATAAACTGCAAATACCAATTCAAAAATGTCTTGCAATATCTTTACCTATGTACCCAGTGATTTCAATAAACAGCGTTAAATGATGCCGTTCAATCAGCTAAGCCGCATTTAAACTCCAGCTCGACGTTGTAAACAATAGTAAACTTAAAAAAGAACATGTACTCCAATCTATTCAATTAACACTTCAGTTCAATTATCAATACTTCAAATTACCAAAAACATCAAATGGCGCCCTTTCAGTCGCCACAAAATTTTCATGATTAAACACCTCCAAATCATTCATTTCAATGAATAACCAAGTCCTTGTTCCGAATCATCCGTATCCGTTCAGCTCATTCGGTGCGCTGATCTGCTATTTTTATGCTCTCTCAAGGACAGCAAACCACAACACCAAACTTCAATGCTCATTTATTATAAAAGAGTTTGACGGCAACAACTAAAAATATCCTTGCGTACATGAAATCAATAAAACGTATGAAATTCCATCAGGCACTCCAGAAACAGAACTTATAAATTATTCAGGACACACGTTGTGTTTGCACTTTGAATGAGTCGGTTGAAAATGACACTTTTGAAATCCATTACGTCTCGCAATCCATTTGTCAAATGATGTCCTGCCCATCATCATCACACCTACAATTGAAATATGGCTACATATCTGAAAGGACATTATTTCTGGAGTTCCATTCGCATTCCGTTTGCTGTTCACTTTAATTAAAACACAATTTGCGGAAACTTGATATCATATCTGATAATAGGGAAAACTCTATTCGGATAAAGTTTTTCAAATGGAATCCGGTTTCAGTTGGAGAGAGGGAATTATCTGAAGCGTTTGATGGAGGCAGTGGTTAACTTTGGCTTGATATTGTACAGCTGATTTGTATGAGATTTTTATGTCAAAAGCAAAGCAGAGCATCGTTAGATTTGAACTCTAGCTTTTATTTTTTTAGCCGGGGAAAAACATTTACTTGGGTAGAAGGATATCAGCTATCTGAACTGATGGAAAACATCTGAAGGAATATTTTGAGGGACGTTTTGTGTCTGGCACGGGTTGACAGCTGCTGTCTGCAAGATCTTATGAGGTAAGGGATAAGCTCCTTTGTATAGTCATGCTAGGATGCTATGCATTCATGATAAATTATTGAGTATTAATTTTTACTGAGAGACATTTTCAGTCGATTGACTGAATGAAAGAAATTCAAGACAAATATGTATTAATTTATTGTACTTAGTAGGAGAACGCTGCAGGATTAAGTGCAGCGAGAAAGTTCATTTGCATCCACATCACCGCTTAGTTATAGCTCGACAGCTGTAGTACAATATTTATTTTCAACCAAGGATAAATACTCCGTGTGCTACCTGCAAATGGTTTGAATTCATATTTAATAAAACGAACGCACGTAGTATTTAATGGGAGGAAATGTTTATTGTCAGAAGGTTAAACGTCCGCTGGTGTGCTTCGTATTAGATTTTATTGATAACACAGACCATAGGGTCCGTGAGGTCGATGTCACGCTCTAAATACATGAATCTCTTTGCATGTATAATACTCTGCGTTCCCTTTTTCTTTTCTTTCCGTTCTCAAGTCCTCTGTTAACACCTTTCCACTGGATTAAATTAAGGTGTGAAATCAATTTGACTAAAATCCCCTCATATAAGCAACTTATATGCACATCACGGAACTTCGTGCCGATGGTTTACCATTTTTCTGGCGCTTATTTTAGATAGAATTAAAAATAGGTTTTTAGAATCCAAGCACGGCCAAAGATAAAATTCGAGATTTAGATGGAATGCTGCGTCTGAGAAGGGAATGTCGAAGGAATCTAAATTTAAAGTCATTCACCTACCCCTCGCATGTCCCCTAACATTTCATCCGGTGAGGGGTCAAGAGAAGACAACATAATCAAAGTTTTTAAGTAATCTACCTTTACTTGGTATTTTTCTAAAGATAAATGTCCATCTGGAAGGAGTCAGACACAGAGGATACCATGATGCACAAAGTTCTTCTTCACTTAAATTATGATTCACCAACTTAGACGTAGTCCTGAAGCCAAAAAAGCCCGCTGATTTTCAAGAGTTACGTTGACGCGTGGGGCAACTCACTCCATTAAGGGTCTCTAACATCGAATAGGTCTTTTCAGGGCCCAAAAATTGAGCCTTTATATAACGGATGTATGGGTTGAACTGTTCATGTTCGGAGGGAAACTAGATAATATAAAATTTCACCTTGATGTGATCTCACCACAGCCGCGAGCGCAGCAGTGGTACTCGTATAAACCCCTATGTCCAGCTGCGAACAGGTGGCTTATCTCATTCCCACAGCAGCCATGCCAACTTTCTGTTCCTCCTATCGCTATCTTCTATATCCACAGAGCGTAGGAAATTTTCTCTGTGCTCCCATGCCAGTTCTCGTACAGAGACTTCCCACAGTGGGTACATGTGCTCAAGTGGTTGTGTATTGGTTTCCCAATCCGACAGTTTGGCGTTCAATCCCAACCGTGCCCGACAGACACTCTTTTTTTCACATCAAATGAAATGAAATAACCACTGAACCCAAACATCTTTCCCTCCCTCTCTATCCAATTTTCCGAGAAATTTAACACGTGCTCCGGCATTTTAAGATAAGTTAACTTTTTTTTTAGAAAAAAAAAAAGCAACCACCTAGACATCCACGCCGTGCAACATGAGTAATGATCATGGGCCGAACCACGTGTTTGCTTTTTTTACAAAAGTATAAATTAAACATTTTTTTTATTTTTATTTTCTTTATTTAATTTTTTCATATATTCCATTAGAGATCTTTACATCAACTGACTTATCTTATTCTTTGAATTTACCAGCTAACTTCTTTATTGTACTGAACTATTGTTCTTAATTCTAACTCAACATAACGAGAAGAAGAGAAACGCAAAAGAATAGTAAAATGCAATAGAATTGCACGAGACTTATGGGTCCAACCACCAACACAGCAACAACCACTTATTGCCAATTTGCTTTGCACTCTTATTTGTTTTCGTGGACTTCAGTCAGCCAAGCCACAACATATTCGGGCTTTATCTCTCTTCTAATGTCTGATGATGTTGGCTTGTAAACACGACGCAGATCTTGGTTTTGGCAACACGCAATGTGCGATCTGGCTTGTATTGTGCATAGATGACAAGTAGTCTACTATACCAGCATAATGTGAGAGGTGGTTACATGTAACTCATGGAGTTGGTGACAGATGCGAGAAACCTAAATAAGAGGGCACTATCATCACCTCTATCGCCTTCTATGCCACCATTCTTATCTTTTCTCTGCAGTTACTGAACTGGGATGCAACTTTCCGTGGTACCTTGCCTCTGAACTCGCACCGCACACACGTCGATCATATGTAAGTTCTCCACAAACGATCCGTCTAGTGATGGCGATCATCTCCGTTTTCTTTGGAGAGAGCTCAAGGTCGCATGCCCGCATCCGACTGGCCACTCAATCAACCCAATGGACTACTCCTAGTATCTTGATTTCACAACAAACGCGAAATCATAAGGTTGCCTTGATGGTCCTGTACTGAAGTAACGCATTCTGAGATGAAGTCTCACCACGCATGGATAAATGTTTATCTATTTAGCCAAGTCTTGACATCAAACCTGCTTAGCTTACTGAGGCTTACCAGGCCCGTTTCATGGCGCTCAGATAATGCGATACACGTTGAATGGTAAGCCCTGCATTTTCTTTATAATCCTCCTAGCGCTACCCAGCACGCATAACGGGGAAACTGGGAAGCCACTACTCTTGACCAGCAAGATGAAACACTGGGTCTTCCATAGGTTACTATTTACCAGACTGACGTAACCAATTAAACAAATGGTATCCTCCAGAACGTATAGGTTCTCCGCAAACTCGATCCTAAAGACTTCGTTGACTATCCTTGCTTCTGACTCAGCCCGACACAACTGTCAATAGAAAGTCCATCTCCCATGAAAGTGGAGAGATTTCCTTCCTCAGCAATCATTTTATAGCGCTCCTCCAATGGGTGACCCGTAAGAAGACGCTGACGATTGCTCGCATGAAGAACAGTTCTACCGGATCGACCGCCCCGCTTGTTCGCAATCTTCTCATTGTTTGGTTTCCTAGAACCAAGGTATTTCTGTCCGCATCTATGAGATCGTGCCAACAGTTTTTGATTTCGTTGATCGCCCTCAACAATCTTTTTCTCACCTTCCTGCATGCAGCCAGGGCTTAACTCGCACTCGCCCTGCGCCAAAGCGGAAGAATCTCCGACGATGAAATTTTGTCAGTAGTTTAATGGTTTTCGTGGTCCTCTAAGTAGTAGCACGACTGGCTGACCTTTTGACCAAACACGCTTTGAGCTTTGAATGCGAGACATGGTTCGCTACCGATCAGCTAGAGCTTCCCGTAGCCCTTCTTGGGTGAGTCAAACTACCATCCATCCAGTGAAATGTATATTGAGCGCTCTGCACACTTATACTCTACGCCCATCAGGCACACTGAAAATAATAAACTGATGATCACTCGCAGTGGCCTCCTGCAGAATGCTCCAAGCAAGTAGCATTCGACCCTCCTTCCCTCTCTTTCAACAACAAGTCATCAACCGATCCACTCACCATTGCCAACCTATTTGCCAGCTTCTTTAAACAATCCTTCACCAACGATTCCTTTGTACCAGATCCATCCTATTTTCGTTACCTACTGAACTTCTCCAACGGCCCACTTTTCTCTCACATCTTGGACCCCTCCTATATCGAATATAAATTACACCAACTCAATGACGAATTTACACCCGGTCCAGATGGCCTCCCTGCCATATTTCTTAAAAAATGTTCTTCGTCTCTTTCCCTTGCCCTGTCTGATCTCTTTCGTCTATCCCTTTCACAAGGAGAATTTCCTCAGGTTTGGAAAATCTCCTTTATAACCCCGATCCACAAAAAGGGATCAAAGAATGAAATAACAAACTATCGTCCAATCGCTAAACTCTTAAATTTACCCAAACTCCTCGAAAGTATTTTGTATGAAGCTCTAAGTTTCCAATGCAAATCACTTATTTCCCCTAGACAACACGGCTTCCTAAAGGGTAGGTCAACCACCACAAATCTCGTTGAATTCGTATACTTTGCCATCTCTGCTCTAGAGAACGGCAACGAAATCGTAGTTGCAACCGATTTTAGCAAAGCCTTCGATAAAATCTCTCATCGATTAATACTCTTCAAATTGTCTGCCCTCGGCTTTGAACCCATACTGTTAAAATGGATATCCTCTTACCTCGAAAACCGTTTTTACAGTGTTCGTTGTGAGTTCCTCAAGGTAGCCATCTCGGTCCCCTTCTCTTTATATTAACCATAAATGATCTCGATAGGATCATCAAATACTCGTCCGTCTCCCTTTACGCCGACGATACCAAATTTTTCAAAACCATTTCCTCTCCCCATGACTCCTTCCTTCTTCAACAAGACCTTGATAGTTTTTCGATCTGGTGCCTCAAAAATTGTTTGGAACTTAATATCACCAAATGCCAATCCATCACCTTTTCACATAAGCGGCTCAAATCTCCTCCCCGACTCTACCTTCTCCACAACCAACCTATCTCCTCCGTTGAATCTCTTCGCGATCTCGGCATTTTGTGTGATAGGGAGCTCAACTTTCGTTTGCATATGGATGGGATAATCCTTAAAGCCAACTCTGCACTAGGCTTTGTAAAACGATGGTCCAAAGAATTCACCAACCCATACGTGACCAGGTCTCTCTATATTACCTTTGTTCGTCGCCTCCTAGAGTACGCCAGTCAAGTATGGTCCCCATATCATCGCGTTCATATCTCGAGAATCGAAAGCATCCAGCGCCGTTTGCTTCGATTCGCTCTTCGAGGTTTGCCCTGGGATGATTCTTTTACTCTGCCCCCCTATCAAAACCGTCTCAACCTTATTAACCTAAATACCCTTGAGGAACGCAGAGATGCTGCCGACTTTCTCTTCATTCATTGACTTCTTTCAGGTCAGGTTGAATGCACGTCCCTTCACAATTCTATTTTCCTCAACAATAACCCTCATAATCTACGTACCCCTCGTCTCTTCTATCTCCCAACCCACCACGCCACCTATGGCGCGAACGAACCAATCTCCCGTATGCTACGAAAAATTAATTCAAACCCTAGCGTCTTTGACTTCCACCGCACCACTTCCTACCTCAAATCGGTTCTCCTTCACCACAATAACCAACCTTAGTTTTAAGTTTTAGTTTAAGTTTAATTTTAATCACATCCTGCTGATCACCTCCGTACCACCGGAGTTTAACACGATGAGATCAAGCCTTGAATCACTTTTCGTCTCATCAAAAGTAGCGGCGTTGGGGTTGAGATCGCCACCGAGGATGACATAGTCACCCTCCCCACATATGCGAATGACGTTTTCGAGGCAGACAGCAAATAGTAGTAGTTGCATTAGTAAAAGTATTTTATATAGTAGTAGTATGATATATTAGTCGTTTACAGCGCTTAGTAGTTTATAAAAGTTGTCCGGTCGTAAGATTCTTTGCCAGCAAGTCCTTTAAACGCCTAAAGATCTTTTTAGCAACATCAAGACTACTCTGGATTCATGGTTCCTTCCTGACGTGTACATGGGCGCGAGAATTCTCTGATTCGTAGAAACTGTTGGCTAGTTCTTGAACATGGACTCACATCGCAAGACGAAAAAAAATTGAACCTGGACTAGCGCGAGTTGGGCAAGTTTGCATTAATGACCGAACGAAGCAGGACAAACAGATATACATAAATGCAATTGTCAAAAACCTTGAATATAACCCGGAGCTGTGTGCTGTTTTACATATGTAACATGGACGAGAGGGAGAATATATTTCATTTCGTGGGTAGGTGTCCCATGCTCTGTGAAACAAGACAGCACTTTTTTAGGGTAGATCGAATCTACGATGAAGAAATCCAACGCAAACTCAGCGAACTAAATATAACTATCTGGGTCGCATATTGTAAGGCAGCGTTAAAGAAAATGTTGTGTTAAAATTGGTCATCCAAACGCTGATGTTTAAGCACCCAATCAGCGTACGAGTATGCTCTACGCATTCTGTGTCCAGCTGGCTTCAATTCTTGAGTGAGTTGATGTAGATGTGTCCATTTCGATGATGGATCGATAAGAGAACCAGTCTATTCGCATGTTTTTATAGTTTTTCCTACAGTACGCTCAGATGGACGATGATGTCGACCATAGTTTTAATAATAAACACAAAGTTTAAAGAATTCCTAGAAAGCGCTCAATAAAAAAAACATCCTTTTCACGTCCCAGAAAAATTGATTTGCTGAGCGAGTGAACCGAACTCTAATGGAACGCTTGGTCACTAGCTCTTAAGTCTTTCTGTTAGTTTTTAAGTTAGATTAAGCTTGTATTAAGCCAATAAATGGGGGCCTCAGCCCCCACCAAAATTAAAAATTAAAAATTAAATTAAACTTACGATGAATGTTGCTGCATTAAGCTCTGGACGAGAAGATCTGTGTCGAAGCAGCTGTTACTGCGGGATATCTACAGAACCTTGCGCATTGCAGAGCAAATGCCTATAGTCTCGTAGAATTATGGATTGGCATCAAACCCAGTGTCAAACATCTTCAACATCGGTACCAAAAGAATATCGAAGTACACTACCATAAGTTGATCCCAAAATTCTACCAAATGTGTTTTAGTCGGTTAGAGTGCTGAATCGAAGGCATATACCATAGACTATTTCAATGTATTTTAAAAAAAATCATTACAAGCCGTGATGTTTTTATTGAGACGAAACCGCACGTATCAAATGATGTTCACACTTCGTCATTAACTGGAATCGTGGATGCGCGCTCTGTTGCGCATTTAGAAGAGAAAGTGGATGGTAGTAAACCGCCAACCGATAAAACTAAGGACGCAGTTGAATGCGATGAAAACGAAGATGTGTTTGGCGGTTTTAATTCTGATGCTGCTCATAGCGCTGTTGCTGATGATTTTGTGAGCCGTTCTAGCTTCCAAACCACAATATTTATACGATGGATTTTGTTTCAGAAGATCTGTAAACAGTTAAAGAAGCTTTACCATATCTTTTTACTAAAGATTGGAAACAGACAATGAAGGATGAAATGATGTTTAGTTTTAGTTTTAGTTTTAAATGCATTTTATTATCTTAATCATTAACCCTTACATACTAACAAAAAATGCTTAAATGCTAGCTTAAAATTACTTAACAATCTTATATTAACTTACTGGCCCCACACAGGCACTCTAAGCTACTCTAAATTCTTATATCTATGTCTTTCGACTTTGTTTACATTTTATACTTATATACTTATTTTCTATGCTTAAGGCTAAGAAAAGAATTTAACAAAAAACTTAGCATATTGACAAATTTTTTATTTTTTATAAAAACTTAATATCTAACTTAAAATAACCTTAGTCTACCTAACCTACCTACACAATACGCACATACATACATATAGACATTATACACAATGACATACATATACTAGTATATACCTATGTATATACTAATATATATATATATTTCTTAAATGCTAACCTAAACCTATGCAAGCTGGCCATCGCTATTTACAGAGCAAATAGATTGGTCAGCTCTGCCTCATTAGTGAGGCTGGTCCGTAATTGACGGAAACGACGACGAAACATCTTCTCCATCATTCAACCACCAGAAATGCTGGTGCTGCCGAACGACATCCCTCTTATCGCGATTCCCCACCGCCCTACTGAACCTGAGATGATCCACACTGCCGTGTGCGACGTCTCTGTCGTAGTTGAGTCGCCTGTCCCCAGCTTTCCGAGCGACATGGAAGATTAACGGGACCGCTGATCTATCCTGGATCAACCCTATCTGATCTAGGTAGAGGAATGCTTCCGGTGGAACGAAGCCGTCAGAGCGCACACTCTCGTGGTAAAGGTAGTTGGGGTAGTAAGCCCCAGATATCAGGTTATTCGTCGAGGCCATTGCTCTTGCGATGTGTCTTCGAGTCAGCTTAATTACGAAGTTGTCCACTCGTATTAGGTTCGCTCTGTTGTAAAGGACCTCATTACGATAAAATTTTTTGTACTCCGACTCTGGTGTTCTGTACAAGCGAAGGCAAGCCCTAAGGCAAGCCCTCTCAAACACCCGAATCTTTTCCATTAAGCTTGCTCGTACATTGAACCACACGGGGCACCCGAATACCAGCATGGGCCTGATAAGGGCCATGTAGCAGATTACCTTTACCCTCTCATCGAGTTGGCTGCTATAAAACAGTCTCTTTGTAAGGGCAAAAGCGCCTTTAGCTCTGGCCAGAGCAGCATCTACATTTTTATCAAAATACAGAAACCGATCTAGCCAGATCCCAAGGTATCTGACTACATTCCGACAGGCAAGAGGCTGTCCGTGTTGTCCAATGATCGAGAACTTACGCCAATTTTTCCTGGTATCCCTAGAGGCTCCAGACAACGGCGTCCTAAAGAGAATGGTTTCCGACTTCTGAAAGTTGATTTTCAACTTCCAGTCATCGCAAAATCGTCTTATCTTATCGAAGTCACGCTGCAAGAGAGTATTAATGACCTCGATTTTTGGACCTGTTCTGTACGCTATCAAATCGTCTGCGTACGCAATAGTATGGGGAAGTGAACCTATCAAGTCGCTTGTATAAATGTTGAATAGGATCGGCGAATTGACCGCGCCTTGCTGAAGACCATTTTTAATTTGAAATATTCCAACAGAAGTCACATCGCCATTTTTTACGATGAACTGTCTGTTGGTTAGCATATTATAAAGAATGTACAAGAGTGGTTTACCGATCCCCAGCCTAGTCAGCTTATAGAAAAGACCCTCTAACCATACGGTGTCGAAGGCCTTCTCCAAGTCAACAAGGCAGGCACCAGTACATTGGTTTTTGCCTTTATTCCATCGGATATCGGACACCAGTTTAGACGCGGCATGTGAGATATCATGTCCCGCCTTAAAACCGAATTGATTATCCGGAACTATATGTTTGTCCTCAACCCACCTAGACAGAGCTCTATTGATTACTTTTTCAAACACCTTACTGATATTCGGAAGGAGACTTATCGACCGGAGATTCGCCGGATTGGATATATCCTTTCCCTTTTTGGGGATAGGTTGCACCACCGCCGTTTTCCAATGCGCTGGATAATGTGCATTATTCATTGCATTATTAAACAGGGTGGTGTAATGGTCCACCGCTTCTAGAGGAAGATGTCGAAGCACGATGTTCGGAATACCATCGGTCCCCACTGATTTCTTAGCCCTGATTGTGTCGAAGATCTCATGGAGCTCTTCCTTCGAAATGAACGGGGGTAGGTCACCCTCTCTGGTAATGACATTATTTGCCATATTTGCTTTGCTGAACTGGGTGAAACCAGAGCCCTCGGATCGCCAGTTCTCTATTTCATTTCGAATGTAGAAGTCGTGCACCAAGACGCGATTGTCCAGGTCATAATTAGGGCCAATGGTATCAGTGGCCCTATATATTTCCTGGAAAGTCGCTCCTATGGCCTCAACCTTCTCCTGTGGATCCTCGATCACAAAGAAGTCGTCATCATCAGCGGCCTCATTTGGATCAATACCTGCTATTGTCAGTAACCGTTCGTTGTCTGTTGTCCGCGCTATTTTAAGACACTGAAGGTCGTTTTGATTTTTTTCTCCGAAATAGTTTATTTATTTGCGGGAACATATTCGGGTTGCTGGTGTTTACAGCCCGAACCCTGTTGTTCCAATACAAACTTACAGAAATTCTGTAATTCTCTTTTATTAACGTTTGAATATTTTTAATCGACGCCTTCAGTGTCCTAATCTCCGGGTCTTGTCTGTCAGTAAACTGTCTGTACAAGTTTTTGAGTCTTGTCAGAAGTCTACTTTTCTGTCGGTGCAGTGCGTCAATAGTAGGATTGCGGAACAGGTCTTCGTTAGTCGTATGTCGATACCGCGGTATTGTAGCGTCCATAGTTTGTTTAATTGTCTCGTCCATTTGTTTTAGGTAGTTGTCGATCTCCTCGTTTGACAAATTCCTATTGGACGGTGGGTGGAGTATATTCGAAGAGAGCGCACTTGTCATGGTTGTGGAGAAGCGTGTCCATCGAGTCTTACTGTAGTTGTAAGAATATCTTTGGACAAACTCCTCCAATTCCGCAATTTCGTTGGGAACTGTAATTTCGGTGCTAAAACCGCAATGGTCACTGTCATACACGAATGTGCGCAGACAGTTTAGCGTTTGTAAATTCGTACCTGTCAGTCGTATACGTTCGTCGTACAGCATTAGATCCAAATAAGATCCGCCTCTGGGAAACGACGGGTTATCCGTCGCTTTAAGACCGAGTCTGTACATGACATCGTGCTGACCCCACCAATCGAGTAGTAGGTTCCCTCTAGTATTTGGCAAATAATTTCCCCAATCTCTGTGTTTAGCGTTGAAGTCCCCGCCGATTATAAAATAATTCTCTCCCGATTCCAGCCTCAGAAGTCGAAAAAGCGTGTCGAGCTCTGTAATGAATAAAGTGGATTGTGATGTCTCAGGTGCATAAACAGAGGCCAAGTACAGCCGCTTTCCACTGCGGAGCGGGATGTAAATGACGACTGCCTCCAACACCCGGAACCTACGCAACACTCCCTTGTACACTCTGTGAAATTTTATACCTTGTTTAATGAAGATCGCGACACCGCCTCCACGTTCGGATCCGGGCCGGTTTCTTCTTCTAACAATATAATTATTGTACTCCAGTTTGTGCTTATCGGTTAGCTTGGTTTCACTAGCGAAAAGCACATCAGGAGTTTGGTCTTGTAGCAATTTAAACATCGCGGCTCTTCGTTCGATCCTAACCAGTGAATTAACATTTACCGCAAGGACCTTCAAAGTTTGCTCCACCATGTGCGTACCCATTACGACATGTGTTGCGTTAGGCCCGGCAGCAGCGCGTAGATCTGGTCCACCCGCTTGGCCTGTTCTTGCACCTGCTTTTGCAGCTGAGCCATCTGCCCTTGGATTGCGAGCAAGATGGCCAGCATGTTAGGTGTCGCTTCCGTTGTTCTCGGCATTCTCGCCGGAGAAGCAACAGTCGCTTGCTGTACCGTAGCCCCCCTACCTGCCGCCATTTGGGCGTAGGAAATTTGGGGCGTGACGGCTGGTGTTTGAAACCTCACAGGTAAACGTTTGACCTCCACCTTCTGCTGTCGAGTCAGTTTTGCTTTTTTGATGTCAGCGAACTTAGGACAACCCCGATAGTTTGCGGTGTGTCCCACGTTCCCACATAACACGCACGAGAGCTGCGCCCTATCGGATACTCCGTCCCTACCCAGAGCACACTCCTCGGAACTGTGGTTCTTTGCGCACTTCACGCATCGAGGCTGCATTTGGCAGTTCGACGCGGCGTGTCCGAACCTCTGGCAGCGAACGCATTGTATAACGCCTTCGCTCCTTTTTAATTTTTCCCAGTGAACCACCTGGTAGTCTAGGACCTTGATAGTCCTTAGACTATCCAGACGGCTTTCGGGACTGAGCTGCACCAGGAAGAACGGCAGACTCCGTTTCGCCCGCCTGGCTCTAGCTGTGGTAAATGGCTTTACCCCCACAAACTTGAGTCCTTCGCACTCCTTCTCTTTAAGCAGTGCCAGGATCTCCTCAGGATCAGAAGACGGTTCCAACCCCTTCAGCAGCATCGATTGCCGCTTTTCACACTTCGGTGTGAATGAGTAGTGCTCCGTCGTCGTTTCCTTTAGGAGCTCTTTAACTTTCGCGTAGCCCTCCACTGTATTACAGTGGATGGCATGGCGATCATTCCCCAATCTCTTAATATTAAAGTTATTACCAATGACCAACTTACACAGGTCCTTGGTAGCATTTACCTCTAGTTTATAGGTGTTGATAGGAGGCACCTTCTCCTTCTTCTTCTGCTGCTGCTGCTGCTGCTGCTGTTGTTGTTGTTGTTGTTGTTGTTGTTGTTGTTGTTGTTGTTGTTGCTGCTGCTGCTGTTGTTGTTGCTGCTGCTGCTGCTGTTTTTGCTGTTGCCGTTTTTGTGGCTGCTGCTGTTTGAGCTGTTGCCGGTGTTGTGACTGTTGTTGTTGTTGTTGCTGGTCTTTCTTAGGCTTTTGTTGGTGTAGCACTTGTGCTATTTTATTAGTTTGGTGTTGTTGTTGTGCCTGCTTTTGAGCAAGCTGCTGTTGTTGGGATTGCTCCTGCTCTTCCCTCTTCCTTCTTACAATTTGCCTTTCTTTTATGGCCAGCACTCTTTGTTGTAGCATTTTGATGCTGCTACTTATGGCCTTCATTTCGTCCTCTTCATCATCAGATTCGCTTGCTGCCAATGAAGCGAAGTTGTTTACCGTTGATAGGGTTGGACGTTTTATCAAATTGGAAGTTGGAAGCTTCCTCCTTCTCTTTGTTTTCGGCGTTTGGCTCGAACCACTCGACGCCTCACCTGACACTTCAGCAGGTCCCGCTATGGGCATAGCGGACCGCTCTTCACAATCCATCACGTGATAGACAACACTTTACCACCAATTAACTTTATTGTTTTTTTTTTGTTTTATTTACTTTTAAAAATAAAAAGATGCAACTGTTTCGGGAATCGAACCCACGACCCCTGTTTTGTCGGTCGGACACCACTGCTACTGCGCCACCGAAGCACTTGGCGAAAAAGTTTTTAATTGTTTTTTTTAATTTATTTCACTTGCACTTGCAAAGAAGCCGAAACACATCCGTCCTCTATCGAGGTCTATGAACGACTGAGGATGAAATGATGTCTCTCCTGAATAATGACACATGGATTTTGACTGTCCTACCGGGTTGAAAAAAATCAATCAGCTCGAGATGGGTTTTCAAGACAAAACTCGATACAAACGGTGATCTAGTTCGTAGGAAGGCTCGCCTAGTAGCAAAAGGATTCAGTTAACAGAAAGGCATAGACTACGACGAAACCTTTTGTGAAGTACACACCAATGCGTTTTCTTGTAGCCCTGGCGACGAAACATAATTTGGTAATATATACATCAACTGGACGCAGTAATAGTGTTCCTGAAGTTCCTGAATAGTGAACTTCAAGACGAGATTAAACCAGACTCAACCAGAGGAGTTCAATGATGTTTCTGGCGGAGTCTGCCCTCTACGGTCTAAAGCATTTAAGTCGAGTCTGGAATATAAAGCTTAACTCTGTATTATTGAAGGTTGGCTTAAAGCAGAGTGAAGCTTACCAATGCCTGTACTATCAAGTATTTGACCAAAATATGTTATATATGGCCATTAACATTGATGATGGCTTGCTGCGCAGCAACACTGAGATGATCAAAAATTTTAAAATTGAACTATACAAAAATTTTCAAATGAAGGATATGGGTGAAGCCAAGTCCATTCTGAATGTGTGGATCCGACGTGTTCTAAAAAATGGGATCACAAAAATTGATCAGACGCACTACATAAAAAACGTTTTGAATAGATTTCTTATGGACGATAGTAGTCCCGTGTCAATACAAATCGATGCGAACCAAAAATTAACTTCGGAGATGCCCCTAATAAGTGATACAGAGAGAAGTGAGATGTCGCAGGTTCCACATATGCAAGCTGTTGGTTGTCTGCTGTTTGCTGCGTAAATCTTTCGACCTGATATCTTCGTTGCGGTAAATTTGTTGAGCAGATTCAGTTCGAACCCAAGGAAGGTATATTGGGTAGCTGCCAAGCGCGTCATGAGGTATCTGAAGGGAACTGCTATTTTATGGGGCACGGAATATCAGTGCACCATTACCTTACCGTCTACAAAGAGGAGTATATGGTATGTCTGTAGTGTCAGTAGTTCAGGAACTTGTCTGAATGATACGCACGCAGCATGAACTGATGTAGGAAGGAGAACAGTCTACAGCACTTTACTGTAACAACAAATAGCCACTAATGGTTTATATTCTCCA
Source organism: Volucella zonaria (assembly GCA_963966105.1). Classification (NCBI taxonomy): domain Eukaryota; kingdom Metazoa; phylum Arthropoda; class Insecta; order Diptera; family Syrphidae; genus Volucella; species Volucella zonaria. Next base: position 126,289,637 of record OZ014531.1, read on the forward strand.
AGAACTAAACATGTTGACATCAACGAATGAACTCGTTAAAAATTACAATAGGAAATACTAAAATAAAACTTGCTTACATCGGTAGGGATAAAATGTTAGCAGATATTTTGACGAAGCCTACAGTTGCTACTAAGATCTTATTTTCCAATTCGGGACGAATTCAGCCAATAGTAAATGTAATTTTCTTCAAAAGAAGGTAAAATATTTTGTTTTGTATCCCAATTCTGTACTTTTTTATTTTTTTAAATATTGTATAAATTCAAATTATGAATTTTGATTTAAAAATTAAAAAAAAACACAGAATTAAATTTGACATAAAGATAAATAATAATAATAATCTTCCCTTCTTTAAAACTGGTTCAGACATCTAGAATATTTATTTTTAAATTTACAAATAAAAAAATTTGGAATTAAAGTTTATGTAATAAAGAATATATTAAAGATGTTAGGTCTCCTACTTCTTTTACCATCGCTTAAAGGGTTAAGAGCTAAGCTAAGCTAACACAGAATTAAATTTGACATAAAGATAAATAATAATAATAATCTTCCCTTCTTTAAAACTGGTTCAGACATCTAGAATATTTATTTTTAAATTTACAAATAAAAAAATTTGGAATTAAAGTTTATGTAATAAAGAATATATTAAAGATGTTAGGTCTCCTACTTCTTTTACCATCGCTTAAAGGGTTAAGAGCTAAGCTTTTTTCTTTTCCTGCGCAGCTCGCATATTTTTATCAAAGATTTCTCAGAGTCCCCTGCTTTAAGATTTAGCTAAAGCTTCCGCCATGATATAAAGTCAACCATCTCGGTATAATTCACTCCATTTGAGATTGTCGTAAGAAAATATTTCATCAGAATGCACACATGAATAATTCACCCTCATTTTGAGATACTTTTCCATGCAAATGCTATTTGTTAAGATAGCGTGAGTGCGTTTATCTAATTTTAGTTTTTAACTGAATTAAAATACTCTTGAATGTCAATCCTTTTAATTCTAACTCATGAACTGAGTTTAATCTTTGCATCATAAAATCTACGAAAACTAAAAAACTAGACAATCCATCTGCTTGCATGGCTTTTTAGACACATTAAAGCATTTAACAAATCCATCAGACTTTTCAAACTTTACCACTTTAGCTGATAGCAAGTTCAAAACACTCTCCCACCAGGGATACACTATAACAGCACTTATCGCAGAAATCAGTTCGTCCAACTGCCATATCCTTTCAACTAATGACTGTGTAAGTCAACGAAGAGTCTATTTAATTAACGACCTCGTTTGACATAAAAAGTTGTTTACCAGAGCAAACATTTTTGTTGTAACTCGTATTGTGTTAGGGCACAATGATTGAGTACAATTCTTGTGGAGTAATGGTGTTACCGAAGTAAGGAAAACTTTTCAACTACTAAACAGTGAACAACATTGTGTAAGTGCCAGGACATTCAATACTCAGTTTTTAAGCGACAGGAACGTCATGCCTTCTTACTTTCATCAAGCTCCCCCACTACGACGAAGAGGTTTGATTTAAAAAGCAGTCCTTTCTCAGCAAGTGATTGCTGCAAATGGCAAGAAATTCAATCCACATAAATATAAATAAAAAAAGGAAATCCTTCTCGAAGCCAAGTGATCTTAAGGACTTAATTGGGTTTAACATCGCAGTAAAAGCTCACAGGAAGATATTTATAAGGGATAAGCAGAGCCAACGACGAGTGTTTATCTGTTAAATTGTTTTTCAAAAAGGCATGCAACACGTTGACAGGTCTATGTATAATGGAGATGAACTTGGAATTGTCATTTTATTTTACCACGTAGACCTGTTTCAAACAGAGGTAAAGAAAAATTCAAAAGATAAATGGGTTTGCCTTCATATCATTATTTTAATTTAAATAGAACCTAATTGTTGACAGGGGATGTATTAATATTTAGCTACGAAGATTTTTTGACTAATTCGTTTCCAGCAACATTTATTTTATTGTAGGTCCCTCAGAGTGGGGGTTTTGCATGTGGTTATCCACGTTGAAAGCTCTTTTACACTGCCAAAGGAGGTCCAAAGTTTGATATTCAAATACCCTCTTCCTTGGAAAAATTTAGAAAGAGTTAACTGAAAGGTAATTTCTAGCGAACCAATTATTAATCACGTCTAGGGATGCTTGCATTTTAAAACGCTAGACATGACCGAACAGACAATATATCTGCATATGGGTAGGCACAGGCCTTAGAACCATTGAAAGTACTAAGTAAGTCGTCCAATATGTACAATACATAGCAGTGGGCATAGAGCTCGAATCACCAGAATTGCTCCTCCGCATTGGTAGACATGTTGGATCTTGGACAGGGAATACATTCGTAAATTCATTAATCTGAAGCTTCTGGTGAGCGCGTTGTTATCTTTACGATTTTCGGTATGAAGGCTACTCTTACTGATCGCTAGGAGTTCAATATACATGCCAGTACGAAGCCGACAGTAAGAATTCTCCTCAGAGTCGTTAGCAACTAGTCTATACCTTTGTATAGCATAACTAGATATCAGATATTAAGTGTGACAGATATAAGCCACGGTGAGTTTTGTTACTCGGCTCACTTGTGTCTTCAGGCATAACCTGACTACGATCAACCTGGCTAGTGAGTCTCGAGCATGAGACTAAGAATCTCTGCTTTCGACTCTGTGTATGTGTTATCAGATCTTCGAGTGTTTCCAATATGGCAGATTTGGTGCTGGTTTCAATGGATCTCTTTATCGTTCCGCTTTTTTAAGAGGGACACTTCGAAGCTTGATACAGTTTCCCATATTTGTCTCGATTCGGTCTGCAAAGGCAATTAGTTGCTTACTTACTGTATTACTTGAGAGCCAATTTAGTTGACAATCAGGTTAATTCAGGAGATGTTGCATTTCTTACTGCTCCAAAGCGCATTCTGATTGCAGGGTATGATAAATCCCATTATTCTGGAATCACGGTCATCCGAACTGATCGAAGCTTGATCGGTTTTAGTGGTTGTTACTTCCACCTATGTATTTATATTTTCTGTCACTTCTAGCGAAATGGCCCTTAAAGCATCTGCCCCCTCTTTGCGCCGTGAGTTTGTTTCACAATACAAGCTGTGTCTTTGTCTTGGCAAACTACCTGCCTTTTTAGACAAATCTTAACCATACCAGGCCGGGCCATCTCGATACTCCCTGCATCGAGTTATCGAAATAAGAAGGTCTGCAAACTTCTAGATAAGGGCATGAATGAGTGTGTTTTTCATTTGTGTCCTATTTTGGGCCCCTAGAGTTGGATTTCTGCCATTGCGGGAGTTAACTCGGCAATGTTTAGCGATTTTGCATCTAGGCTGGACCTTCGCACTTAGTTCGATGTCTCACCTGGATTATTTTCAGAACCTTAGAATTGTTGACCCTTTAGCCTTCCTGCCATTCCAAGACAGTCAATGAGAGGAAGCCTGGAGTCTCATTGTATGTATTCAAAAACCATAGTGTAATACGATAAGGTCAGACTCTTGTGGGTATCAGTTCAGGTGTATTAAAGGCAGCAAAACAAATGATGAATTAGCAGAAAACTCTACCTCTAGATTTAATACTTTACCAAACTAATGAAAAAGAGGGCTATACCTAACGCACCTGGTTAATGTTAATTGAATATAACTAGTTATGAGAACCCATCTAGTCTTTGAACAAAAACTGTGGAAATAATAGGAATGATATCAGAGGATTTAATATCCTTCTTCCTCGACACTTTCTTTACCAGAGACCAAACTCAACTTTTCGTCATCGGGTTAAATAAATTACCTTATTCAGGTATAGACGTAGTTTTCGGGAACGATTACTGCTGCCTTAGCTAGAGCAAGATGAAATTTGAATTACTGGGTATGTTTGGTCTTTTTTTGCCTAGAGCTGCGTACGCACCTCGCCACCAGTCCGCTCTACTGACAAGCCCACTGCTTTCTTATTCTGCAGCTAAGCAAAGTTTGTAATCAGCTCCCTTTATAACGTCAGCATGCTTTGGACATGTAACCAGATTACCACTTCAGAAAGAAGTGGACGGCACACTTTAAAATCATTAGTAAGACGTAATCCTGTTCAAAAATTTCTCAGAACTCCTTCCGGCCAACAAGATCGATACATTCGAACTATAACTTCGAGGTGATTCAGAACTTTTCAGTCACACACGAGCAGCAGTCACTGAGTAAAAATCAGATGCAAAATTATTCTTGCAACCGAGAAACAGAGTCTTCTCTCAGCAGAGGGCCTCAACCAACTTGGATTGCGTTGCTAGAGGCAGCTGCGTTGATTCTACCTGCTGAGGCTTCTTGGTCGAGGCCCAGGTTCTCCCCGAGCTGTTGCACCACCTGAATAAGTAGTTTAGACAAAAACCAAGGCGCAACAAGTTTTTATTATATTTACCCCTGTTCCCTATGAGTTACGGCTACTACAAAAAATATTTGCACATATTTAAACATTACAACTCCTTCTCTAATTAAAGGGTGACCAGATTAGAATGATAGTTGATTCTGGCTTTAATTTGAAGCTAAGTCATTCAAATGGCCGCCTCGGCTTCGCTGGTAGTGCTTCAAGTGGTCAGTCCAATTTTTGATGACTCGGTCAAATATGTGCGGCGTTATTCCGGGAATAGCGTGTCGAATGTTGGCCTCGAGCTCATCCAAAGTGGTTGGTTTGTTAGCGTAGACTAAGGGCTTGACGTGGCCTCAGAAAAAATAATACAGTGGTGTCAAATCGCATGATAGCGGCGGCCAATTGATGAACGCTCGCATTGAGATGACCTAGTAGCCAAATTTTCTCCTTCATAACTTCGAAAGCTGCGTCGCTTGTACAGCATGTGGCACCATCTTGGAAGCACAGCTCGGATATATTGATGTTGTCGAGCTCTGGCCACAGAAGGTCGGTTAACATCGCTCTATAACTGAGACCATTGATGGTAATGGTATCCTTTCCTAATTTCAAAAGAAACAAGGTCCGATAATGCCGCCATGCCATAAACCGCACAAAATAGTCATACTTTGTGGATACATTGATACTTGGCCGAACACTTATGAGTTGTGTTCGCTCCAATAATGCCAATTTTTCTTGTTGACATAGCCACTGAGCTAAAAATGGGCCTCGTCGGAGAAGATGATTTTTTGGGCAAAATTTGGATCTACGGCCAACATTTCCGGTACCCAATCAGCGAACTCACGGCGTTGCCTATAGTCGTCCGGCATTCCTTCTTGCGTCAGCACAATCTTATACGTATGCAGGCCCAAAAACAACCGCAAAATAAGTCGGGTTGACTCTCTGGCGATGCCCAGTTCAGCTGATCGGCGCCAAATCGACATTTCTGTGTCTTCTTCGATACTGGCCGCTACGGTGGCTATATTTTCTTCATTTCCCATCAATTTTTGTCTGGTTGGTGACTTAATACCCAAAAGGGTGTACTCACGCTCAAATTTTTCCACGGTGCGACGAATTGCCTGCACACTGAAGCCAAGATGACGACCTAGCTAACGACGAAATTCACGTTGCGTATTTACAACTGAGCCGGAATTTTGATAATATTTTTTAATAATTCCTGCACGAGGCATGATGAAATGGCAAATCTTAGTGAATATTTTGACAGCTGTATGACATTGGTAACTTTGACAGCTGCTGAAACATAATGATTAGAAAAACTATCATTGCTATCTGGTCACCCGTTACATACATACTCGTATATAGGTATGTATGTCCAAGCTGTGTGCGTCAATAAAAACTTTCTTTTCCATCGGGGGAAGGTGAATATCTTCTTTAAGACTATGAGAATCGCAAAGCTTTCTTCAGTAACCTTTGCATCGAGTGTCATCCGTGGTATTTAGCCTCTCTTGCAAAGTTTATGAGGGTAAGCAGCCTGCTTGTTCTCTGTAACTAAAGTTTGCTTGAGCAGATTTGGTTTCATTGAAGGCAATCTGCCAGACGTTTGTCCATTCATTAACATTATTAAGAGCCTTTTGTAGTTAAACCATTGCTCCATCAACCTTTTACCCACTTCTAGTATAGCAGAGTCATCAACAATCGCAGCTAAAACGGTCCTGCTTCTTGTGGTATATCACGAGAATATATGGACAATGTAAAAGTGGACTGAGGCCATTTCCTTGCCGTGCGCCGGCTAAAATTTGTTTGTACGGCAAGAACTCTTTTCCGTGCCTGACATCGATTAGTCTGTTTTTCAAATAAGTTTTTAGTATAATACAATATATAGACTTAAAGGCAAGACCTGTTGTAATTTGAATTCTTAATTTCGGCTTGTGTAGCTATTGCACGCGGTATATTGAACGATTTCAACAAAATGGTACGAGTGGTACGCTCAGTTCGGCTTTTTATTCAATTTTTCTCTTGAAACCTTCCCAATTATTGTAGTATTAATTCCAATTAGTTTTAGTGGTTCTTGTTTTTTTAATTAGAGTTTCACTCATTATCAAGATGACTGGAGAATGGTTAGAGTATAGGTCATCATCATTTTTATAAAATTGGTGGATAGTCATTGGTTGGCATACCACCATCTTACTGATTGCAGTGTAATTTTCTCTCTGTTGGCGATTCTTCGTAGATTGTTTCACAAGTAATCAAATTAGAAAAGTATCGCATTGTTTTTGTACAATGGAATCGAAGGTAACTATTTTATCCAAATGCGAAACAACGCAAACGTCAAAAGTATACTATTTAACTCTTGAGTTCTTCGCAAAAGGGTTACAAAAGGATTTTCCAGCACAGCGGCCACCTTGGATAATTATACTTTTCGTGTTGTCCAGTGCACATTTTATATCTCTTACACAGAGTGTGAATTTTAGTCGCATACCCACCTCGAGTATGTTTTAACTCCTACTCGAAGGCAGCAAGGCAGACAAGATGAGCACAGCTTCATTGCTTTCGAATCGAAATATACTCGTAGTGTACGTAGTATATAGTCCATCTCATGCATCGGTATAAAAAGAACAATGAGAAAGGGTTTCTGAACGCGGAACAGATCGAAATAGTAAAAGAGGACAACTACTTTGATATGGTTTTCACACAAAATCTTAGCGTGGATCGACATTTCTATTGACCCACTTTCGCCTCCCACTGTTAAATGAACGCAACAAACTAGCGATAAAAAGGTATAGCATACGTCTATATCTCGCCTATCTGCACAACAAAACAAGCGTCATGGATTCCATCCAGCAGGAAGACTTTCCTAACGATGTTAAAAGTTTCAGAAAACTTTATATAAATTATCCAGAGATTTTCAATTAGTTAGCACTAGTATTAGTGGCGTTTCCAACTATATGGAGAGGGAAATAGACCTTATTGTTGCAACCGATCCCATTAATTCCTCAGTATATGTTATTTAAATCCATTTCCCTTCATGTGCCATATTCCCGCCATAAAACGCCTTCTATTTTGATAAGGGCGAATGCCTCCATTTATTCGGCTTAATACAAGCTATAACTTAAACTAAATTTAAAACTAAATCCACTCCATGGTATAATCCTAGACTCCGCTCTCTACGAAACAAAATAAACAAGTTATGGCACGTATTTCTTCGCACCAACTCTTTTTCCGACTATTCACACTAGTAACTAAATAGTACGCAAACCAATCTGATAAACAACCGGATGTCCTTTTTTCAATTTGTCAATTACAAAAGTAAAGCCGATAGTTATCCTTGCTCCCTCTCTTCTGAAAACAAATCTTCAAATGATCCTCCTACCATCGACAACTTTTTTGCTTTTTAAAAAATCATTTGCCAACAACTCCATTGTACCAGATCCCTCTAACTTCGACGACCTACCTACCTAATTTCTCTGTTGGTTCCTTTCTCATTTAAAATTTCCATCCTGCAGTTATGGAAGAAAAATTTTAAAAACTTAAAGATGAATTTTTACCCGGTGTAGATGGTCTGCCAGCCGTTTTTCGTAAGAAATGTTTTTCCAACCTTTCTTTCCCCCTTTCGCACTAACCATTCTTTCCCCCTTTCGCCCTAATTTCGTCTATCTCAGATATCCCGATAATGTCCCTAGATTCGGAACACCTCATTTATAATCTCGATACACAAAAATGGATGAAAGAATGAAGTTATCAATGCTAAACTCTGTCATACACCCAAACTCTTTTTATACGAAGCCTTAAGCTTCAAATGCAAGTCCTTCACTTCACCCAGACAACATGGTTTTCTTAAAGGCAGATGACAAACCATAATCCTGGTTGAATTGTTTTTTCTTTTGTTTTTCTACAGTAGTGCGCCACCAAGGGGTTAATGTTAAGAAAAATTAGGGAGGAAAGAAAGATACGAATAGGTACCGATGCACGTTGGTTTTTAATATCTGAATGTTATAATGACTAGGATATAGAGAGCTCAGCAGGGCATTCCATAAGCGACTTGTTCGGCTTAGGAACGAATCTGGCGATAGAAGTGGTAGCCCAGGGGCCACCCGCATTTATTTTGTGAATATCAGACTTAAAACCATCCAAGACAACTTGAATTGAACGTTCCGACAAGTAATTTCTAATCCATTGACGAAGAGAGGCATCGATCATCCCAAAAGCACGCATTTTCGACAAAAGGGCCTGATGCCAAACTCTGTCAAATGCCTTAGAAATATCTTGCAACTATCTTGCTTTCGCCAGATTGATGTACGCTTTGGTTCAGTGAGACATTCTATCAAATCCCCAGTGGACTTGTTGCTACGAAAACCATATTGCTCGTTGAGAAGTTTTCGTGTTTCGAGATACTTCATGAGCTGATGATTTATCAGCGTTTCTATGACCTCAGAAAGAGGAGACGTAAGTGCAATGGGTCTATAGGAGGAGAGAGAAGATGATTCGTCTTTTTTAGGGACGGGCTGGACAAATGCTATTTTCCGTTCGCTCGGAAAGTGTCTTAAAAAGTAGGATAGATAGAAAAGCTTACTCAGTGGTTTTGCCAGCGTGGAAGAACACCTCAAGTGTAGGCGGGGACAAAGCACAATCTGGAAGTGTCGAGCGGGCCGCAAAGTGTGAACCAAGCGGATTGGCCTTGTCCAAAGAGCTGACAGCTGGAATGTCATTGTAAATGAGCGTTGGGATGGAGGTTGAGGGAGAATTTCTAATGTTTTTGACGAAAGACCAAACATTTTTACTGCCTTTGGGACATTGCAGTATTTTTTGCCTTAGTTTTTGTTCGTATTGGAATTTAACACGCTAGAGAGAGACGTTGCAGTCATTGCTGGCTCGTTTAAACTTTTTTCGGTTTTCCTCAGTCGGGTTGGTTTTGAAGGACCAAAAAAACATTTCCCTAACCGTGACAGCATCTTTACAGCACGAGTCGTACCATGCATTTTCTTTTGGTTTGATACTCTTGATCCCATGAGGGATAAAAGGTATCATTCCAAGGAGAATAGTTTTTGTGATCATATCAGCAGCGGCATCCACGTCAGTATCGAGGAAACATAACGACCTGTTAAAATTTGTAAAGAAGGTGTTATTTCCGCTCCAATTGGCTTTCTCGTATTGCCATACAGGAAAGTACATTAACGGTGTACTTATAAGGGTGAGAAGTTAAAAATAAATCCATAATATTGGCGGTATGACTATCAACGTTTGGTATTCCCGTGGGCTCATTTACAAGCTGGGTTAAGTTTTTTCCACAGCGAAGATCTCAACACACCGTCCTTCGGGTGTTGTCTGCCCAGGATGTCGAAGCCACCCAGAATTGTATATTGAAATCGGCCGCAACAATTATTTCAGTATGAGGATATAGGGATAAAATTCTTTGTATGGAGCCAGGCAGCGCATCAAACTCCTTAAAGGTCGAAATGCTGTCCAGTTTGGGGCTTCTGTAAATAAAGCAGTAGTGTATAATTTGCTCACGGAGATAGAGTTTTAACCACATTAAATTGAATTCCGGATTGGAACAGGGACTACATTGTGATGGAGTTTGGTAAGCTATATCGCTACGCACGTAAATGGTGAGACCACGGTGAGAGAAGAATAATGGCACTAGTTCGTAAGCAGCTACTTTCAGATCAGAGTTATGGTGTGGACGGTGATCTACCTGTTTTTCACTAAGTGCCAAAACAGCTGGTCTGTATTTACAGACGTAGACCTATACAGAAAAGTGATTACTTTTAAGCCCGCGAATATTGGCTATATCCACTCTGAATTCTCGCATCATTATTGAAAACAGTCTGACACAAAAAGAACAAACAACGACAATACTAAGTGCAGCTATGAAGAAAAAATTCAGAATTGGTTTGCCGAGTCAAACCATTGTAGGTGGTATGCCCTTACAAGAATAGAAACAGGGCGCCAACAAAATTCTCACTCACAACCCGCTATCCATCAGTTATTGCCTGCACTCAGCCACTATGACAAATACAGCAACGTCAGTGACTGAGTGCAAGAAACAGCACGTACGACCAGGAGCGGGAGGGGTGTGATACCCACACTGTGTAATATTTTTTGTCCTTCGCTGCACTACTTGTTTTTTTTTTTGTTTTTTCTTTATTTATTTAATTTCTTTTTACATACGCGTGCGCGGTAGTTTGTTTTTTTTTTACAGAACAAAAAAGTTCACGAGTGCTCTGCTTAGCATATGCACTCAGCGGTGGTCGACACGGTATTCGTTTGCTTTCGCAGGCCTAGAAAATAGCAAAAAAATTGATGTTATCGCATCCGTTTTCACTAAAGCTTGATAAAATATCTCATCAATTGATCCTCTTGAAATTGCCTACTCTCAGTTTTAACCTCTTTCATTAAAATGGATATCTTCTTACCTGGTAAACCGATATTATATTGTTCCGTTTAGATCTGCCCCTTCAGTTCCCTTCCTAGCCTCATCTGGGGTTCCACAAGGCAGCCACATTAGTCCCCTTCTCTTCATTCTTATTATTAACGATCTAAAGAGGTTTATTAAATACTCCTCCCTTCCCTTTACGCTGATAGCACAAAATTGTTTGAAACTATTTCTTCTCTGCATGACTCCACCCTTCTTTAAGAAGACCTCGATCGGTTGCCTCAAAAACTGCCTAGAACCTAATATCACCAAATGTCAATCTATAACCTTCTCACGTAAATGCAAAAAGTCTCCCCCGACTTTATTTTCTCTATGGTCAACCTATTCCCCTGGTTCAATTTTTCATGATAATGATATCATTTCATTTCATGATATCTTTTGTGATAAAATTGCAAGCGGACCTATTCCACTAAATTTTCAACAATATACTTTTCCCCCTCTGGGCTGGCCACAATATATAAGGCGTTCATCCGCCCAAAATTGGAGTACAAAGCCCACATCTGTCAGGTGCGCCTAAAGTATCTCTGCACCTGCTACATACGATTCAAAACCGTGTGATAAAACTAATAGGTGATGCTAATATCACCCAGTCATGTCTCATGTTAGTTTAGTTTTAAATGCATTTTATTATCTTAATCATTAACCCTTACATACTAACAAAAAATGCTTAAATGCTAGCTTAAAATTACTTAACAATCTTATATTAACTTATTGGCCCCACACAGGCACTCTAAGCTACTCTAAATTCTTATATCTATGTCTTTTGACTATATTTACATTTTACTTAGGAATAATTATTTTCTATACTTAAGGCTAAGAAAAAATTGTTCACAAAAACTTAGCATATGGACTTAATTTTTTATAAAACTTAATATCTAACTTAAAATAAACCTTAGTCTACCTAACCTACATACACAATACACACACACAGATATTATACACAATTATATACATATATTAGTATATACAAAGGTATATACTAATATATGTATATATTTCTTAAATGCTAACCTAAACCTACGTAAGCTGGCCATCGCTATTCACAGAGCAAATAGATTGGTCAGCTCTGCCTCATTAGTGAGGCTGGTCCGTAATTGACGGAAACGACGACGAAACATCTTCTCCATCATTCAACCACCAGAAATGCTGGTGCTGCCGAACGACATCCCTCTTATCGCGATTCCCCACCGCCCTACTGAACCTGAGACGATCCACACTGCCGTGTGCGACGTCTCTGCCGTAGTTGAGTCGCCTGTCCCCAGCTTTCCGAGCGACATGGAAGATTAACGGGACCGCTGATCTATCCTGGATCAACCCTATCTGATCTAGGTAGAGGAATGCTTCCGGTGGAACGAAGCCGTCAGAGCCCACACTCTCGTGGTAAAGGTAGTTGGGGTAGTAAGCCCCAGATATCAGGTTATTCGTCGAGGCCATTGCTCTTGCAATGTGCCTTCGAGTCAGCTTAATTACGAAGTTATCCACTCGTATTAAGTTCGCCCTGTTGTAAAGGACCTCATTACGATAGAATTTTTTGTACTCCGACTCTGGTGTTCTGTACAAGCGAAGGCAAGCCCTAAGGCAAGCCCTCTCAAACACCCGAATCTTTTCCATTAAGCTTGCTCGCACATTGAACCACACGGGACAACCAAATACCAGCATGGGCCTGATAAGGGCCATGTAGCAGATTACCTTTACCCTCGCATCGAGTTGGCTGCTATAAAACAGTCTCTTTGTAAGGGCAAAAGCGCCTTTGGCTCTGGCCAGAGCAGCATCTACATTTTTATCAAAATACAGAAACTGATCTAGCCAGATCCCAAGGTATCTGACTACATTTCGACAGGCAAGAGGCTGCCCGCGTTGTCCAATGATCGAGAACTTTCGCCAATTTTTTCTAGTATCGCTAGAGGCTCCAGACAACGGCGTCCTAAAGAGAATGGTTTCCGACTTCTGAAAGTTGATTTTCAACTTCCAGTCATCGCAAAATCGTCTTATCTTATCGAAGTCACGCTGCAAGAGAGTATTAATGACCTCGATTTTTGGACCTGTCCTGTACGCTATCAAATCGTCTGCGTACGCAATAGTATGGGGAAGTGAACCTATCAGATCGCTTGTATAAATGTTGAAGAGGATCGGCGAATTGACCGCGCCTTGCTGAAGACCATTTTTAATTTGAAATATTCCAACAGAAGTCACATCGCCATTTTTCACGATGAACTGTCTGTTGTTTAGCATATTATAAAGAATGTACAAGAGTGGTTTACTGATCCCCAGCCTAGTCAGCTTATAGAAAAGACCCTCTAACCATACGGTGTCGAAGGCCTTCTCCAAGTCAACAAGGCAGGCACCAGTGCATTGGTTTTTGCCTTTATTCCATTGGATATCGGACACCAGTTTAGACGCGGCATGTGAGATATCATGTCCTGCCTTAAAACCGAATTGATTATCCGGAACTATATGTTTGTCCTCAACCCACCTAAACAGAGCTCTATTGATTACTTTTTCAAACAACTTACTGATATTCGGAAGGAGACTTATCGAACGGAGATTCGCCGGATTGGATATATCTTTTCCCTTTTTGGGGATAGGTTGAACCACCGCCGTTTTCCAATGCGCTGGATAATGTGCATTATTCATTGCATTATTAAACAGGGTGGTGTAAATGTCCACCGCTTCTAGAGGAAGATGTCGAAGCACGATGTTCGGAATACCATCGGTCCCCACTGATTTTTTAGCCCTGATTGTGTCGAAGATCTCATGGAGCTCTTCCTTCGAAATGAACGGGGGTAGGTCACCCTCTCTGGTAATGACATTATTTGCCATATTTTCGTCGCTGAACCGGGTGAAACCAGAGCCCTCGGATCGCCAGTTCCCTACTTCTTTTCGAATGTAGAGGTCGTGCACCAAGACGCGATTGTCCAGGTCATAATTAGGTCCAATGGTATCATTGGCCTTGTATATTTCCTGGAAAGTCGCTCCTATGGTCTCAACCTTCTCCTGTGGATCCTCGATCACAAAGAAGTCGTCATCATCAGCGGCCTCATTTGGATCAATACCTGCTATTGTCAGTAACCGTTCGTTGTCTGTTGTCCGGGCTATTTTAAGACACTGAAGGTCGTTTTGATTTTTTCTCCGAAATAGTTTGTTTATTTGAGGGAGCATATTCGGGTTGCTGGTGTTTACAGTCCGAACCCTGTTGTTCCAATATGAACTTACAGAAATTCTGTAATTCTCTTTTATTAACGTTTGAATATTTTTAATCGACGCCTTCAGTGTCCTAATCTCCGGGTCTTGTCTGTCAGTAAACTGTCTGTACAAGTTTTTGAGTCTTGTCAGAAGTCTACTTTTCTGTCGGTGCAGTGCGTCAATAGTAGGATTGCGGAACAGGTCTTCGTTAGTCGTATGTCGATATCGTGGTATTGTAGCGTCCATAGTTTGTTTAATTGTCTCGTCCATTTGTTTTAGGTAATTGTCGATCTCCTCGTTTGACAAATTCCTATTGGACGGTGGACGGTGGAGCGTGTTCGAGGCGAGTGCTCTTGTCAATGTTGCGGAGAAGCGTGTCCATCGAGTCTTACTGTAGTTGTAAGAATATCTTTGGACAAACTCCTCCAATTCCGCAATTTCGTTGGGAACTGTAATTTCGGTGCTAAAACCGCAATGGTCACTGTCATACACGAATGTGCGCAGACAGTTTAGCGTTTGTAAATTCGTACCTGTCAGTCGTATACGTTCGTCGTACAGCAGTAGATCCAAATAAGACCCGCCTCTGGGAAACGACGGGTTATCCGTCGCTTTAAGGCCGAGTCTGTACATGACATCGTGCTGACCCCACCAATCGAGTAGTAGGTTCCCTCTAGTATTTGGCAAATTATTTCCCCAATCTTTGTGCTTAGCGTTGAAATCCCCGCCGATTACAAAATAATTCTCCCCCGATTCCAGCCTCAGAAGTCGAAAAAGCGTGTCAAGCTCTGTAATAAATAAAGTGGATTGTGAAGTCTCAGGTGCATAAACAGAGGCCAAGTACAGCCGCTTTCCACTGCGGAGCGGGATGTAAATGACGACTGCCTCCAACACCCGGAACCTACGCAACACTCCCTTGTACACTCTGTGAAATTTTATACCTTGTTTAATGAAGATCGCAACACCGCCTCCACGTTTGGATCCGGGCCGGTTTCTTCTTCTAACAATATAATTATTGTACTCCAGTTTGTGCTTATCGGTTAGCTTGGTTTCGCTAGCGAAAAGCACATCAGGAGTTTGGTCTTGTAGCAATTTAAACATCGCGGCCCTTCGTTCGATCCTAATCAGTGAATTAACATTCACCGCAAGGACCTTCAAAGATTGCTCCACCATGTGCGTACCCATTACGACATGTGTTGCGTTAGGCCCGGCAGCAGCGCGTAGATCTGGTCCACCCGCATGGCCTGTTCTTGCACCTGCTTTTGCAGCTGAGCCATCTGCCCTTGGATTGCGAGCAAGATGGCCAGCATGTTAGGTGTCGCTTCCGTTGTTCTCGGCATTCTCGCCGGAGAAGCAACAGTCGCTTGCTGTACCGTAGCCCCCCTACCTGCCGCCATTTGGGCGTAGGAAATTTGGGGCGTGACGGCTGGTGTTTGAAACCTCACAGGTAAACGTTTGACCTCCACCTTCTGCTGTCGAGTCAGTTTTGCTTTTTTGATGTCAGCGAACTTAGGACAACCCCGATAGTTTGCGGTGTGTCCCACGTTCCCACATAACACGCACGAGAGCTGCGCCCTATCGGATACTCCGTCCCTACCCAGAGCACACTCCTCGGAACTGTGGTTCTTTGCGCACTTCACGCATCGAGGCTGCATTTGGCAGTTCGACGCGGCGTGTCCGAACCTCTGGCAGCGAACGCATTGTATAACGCCTTCGCTCCTTTTTAATTTTTCCCAGTGAACCACCTGGTAGTCTAGGACCTTGATAGTCCTTAGACTATCCAGACGGCTTTCGGGACTGAGCTGCACCAGGAAGAACGGCAGACTCCGTTTCTCCCGCCTGGCTCTAGCTGTGGTAAATGGCTTTACCCCCACAAACTTGAGTCCTTCGCACTCCTTCTCTTTAAGCAGTGCCAGGATCTCCTCAGGATCAGAAGACGGTTCCAACCCCTTCAGCAGCATCGATTGCCGCTTTTCACACTTCGGTGTGAATGAGTAGTGCTCCGTCGTCGTTTCCTTTAGGAGCTCTTTAACTTTCGCGTAGCCCTCCACTGTATTACAGTGGATGGCATGGCGATCATTCCCCAATCTCTTAATGTTAAAATTATTGCCAATGACCAGCCTACACAGGTCCTTGGTAGCATTTACCTCCAATTTATAGGTGTTGATAGGCGGCACCTTCTCCTTCTTCTTCTGCTGCTGCTGCTGCTGTTGTTGTTGTTGTTGTTGTTGTTGTTGTTGTTGCTGCTGCTGCTGCTGCTGCTGCTGCTGCTGATGTTGTTGCTGCTGCTGCTGCTGTTTTTGCAGTTGCCGTTTTTGTGGCTGCTGCTGTTTTAGCTGTTGCCGATGTTGTGACTGCTCTTGTTGTTGTTGCTGGTGTTTCTTTGGCTTTTGTTGTTGTGCTTGCTTTTGAGCAAGCTGCTGTTGTTGGGATTGCTCTTGCTCTTCCCTCTTCCTTCTTACCACTTGTTTTTCTTTTATGGCCAGCACTCTTTCTTGTAGCATTTTGATGCTGCTACATATGGCCTCCATTTCTTCCTCTTCATCGTCAGATTCGCTTGCTGCCAATGAAGCGAAGTTGTTGGTCGTTGGTAGGGTGGGCTGCTTTACTAAGTTGGAAGTTGGACAAAGCTTCCTCCTTCTCTTTGGTTTTGGCGTTTGGATAGAACCACTTGACGCCTCACTTGGTATATCAGCAGATCCCGCTATTGACATAGCGGACCGCTCTCCACAATCCATCACGCGATGGACAACACTTAGTACCACTTTAAATTTTTTGTTTTTGATAAAAATTAAAAAAAAAAGTTGTTATAGAGTACACGGGGATTCGAACCCACGACCGTCGACTGTCGGCCGAGCACACTGACACCCTGCTAATTGGAGCCTATAGCAATTTCCTCAAATGTCTCGTTTTCACTGATTTCACTGTACACTCGCAAGCCGAAACACGTCTGTTCTCCACGGAGATATGTGAACGACTGTCATGTCTCATGTCTCATGTCTCACTTTATTTTATCGCTATTTTCACCATCAGTGCTCCATAGAAATCGTCAGTAGCATTCCGCCCCTTCAAACTTTCAACCGTGACTACCCTATGAATGCTTATCAGCATATCCTCAAGCCAACTTTCGGACGTACTCTCAAACATTGCACTCGTAATTCGTTCCTAAGCCGAAGAACTCGCTTGTGGAATGCCCTGCCGAACTCTCTATTTCCTAGTCATTATAACATTCAAACATTTAAAACCAACGTACATCGGTACCTATCTTTCTTTCCTCCCTAATTTTCCTTCGTCCGCGCTGTGTGCAAACTTTAACCAAAAAAAAAATAGAAAAATAAAGAGATCTACCGTTCTTTTGTTATCAATTGTACATATATAACATGGCGGAGAGGAAAGATATATTTCATTTCGTGGAAAGATATACCACGCTCCAGGAAACAAGGCGGCATGGCGTGGAGAGGGAGGATATATTTCATTTTGTGCGAGGAGGAGAATGTCTAAGGCTCCTGGAAATAAGACGGCACTTTTTCGGCGAAGGTCAAATCCACGATTGTAAGGCAGAACTGGTTTATCGGCAAAGAATTATTACTGAAAGTTTTTAATTCTGATCCAAAAAGTTACATTATGTTGGAATAGCATTTATTTTATGAATGGAGAAGGAAGCAATTAGAAAAAAAGGATGAACAACTAATGGTGTTAATCGGACGTGCTTTTATCGATTTTTTTTTTTTTTTTTTTGTCAAAATTGTAAAACCTAAGTTAGGAATAAAATCAAGTCTACATATAAAAAGAACTGAGAAGAAGTAACCGCATTCGTCCCATCATCCCTACATAGTTCCGAGAAATTTGGCGTAGATACATAAAACGGTCAGGTCTTTGGAAATAAACACTAAAGACCCCATCGATTACTAACCTTGATATAGTACCTAGCTCAGGCATGCATTGAATGAAACATGCATTTCTAGTGAATAAATCCCGTATTACTGTTTTTATTTGAAAAGCAACTGAGATACAGCCATATCTATGTCATAATTTCAATGATGTCACGCATTAGAACGACAAACTCAACAATCAGTTTCCTCGAAGGGCCAACTCTAAAACCATGTCATCGCACTATACCCCAGAACGAAATGCCTCAGTAAAGGAAAGAAAGAAAAATAGCGGCAGCGTTCAAATATTGATTTCATCCTAAAAGTTAGAAAGCATGTGAGTGTATGTGAAAAATTTGAAGCACGTGTGTGTGCAAGATTTGCTTCCTGGAAATATCTCCCTGTCGGTGGAAATATAATATCCGACATGCAAGAGATACGCGAGACACATATCGCCCAAGGAGCGTGAGATGTTATCGAAAGCCAATTTCTGTTTCAATTCAATTCAATTTCTTTGTCATTTTCTTTTATTTTTGTGTAGAACGATGGAAATTAGCCTCAACTTATATCCTTTTCGCTTTTGTTAAATTCTACACACCCATTGGAAGAAATTGCTTTTCTCGTTCAAGAAAATTAAGATATGAAAAGTAGGAATAAATTTCACGAGTGAGCTCGACACAAACGCACAGAGGATGCTTTGTTTTAAGAGCTGATGAATCCCCTATCCTGGTTGTCTTTGTTTGAAGAGCTTTTACCTCTAGGCATTTGTTTGTTTTCGTCACGTTTGCCTTGGCTGTATTTAACGGGGTTAGGGAAATCGTTGTCGGTCGGAAGATCGGAATCTGAATGATATCGTTTCGTTTAGAACTTAATTTGATGCCAAAACGCTTATGTGAATTTTTTCGATGTTTTTTCCTGCCTTCTTCACAGTTCTGGGAATGTGCATAGTAAAGAGGCAAGAGTGGGAGTTTCTCTTGATAAGGCGAGAATTTATGTATACTTCGCTCATAGGTACAGCTGAAATTGAAATTTAGATTAAAATTTAGGCGAAATGTATGAGTACTGAAGAGCATACGGTTATCGGCATGAAAATGGTTGAAACTTTGATGGCACTCTTTACCCAGGGATGAGCATCTGAAGATGACAGATATTGCAGACGGTAGAATATAAGTTAAGGATTTTAATTTCGCTTAATTGCTCCTGGAAGTCTGGTGAATTTGCTCGTGGCGAAGAAAAGTAATTTTAAATTTTGTGCAAATGACTTTGGGAGATGCTTGCAGATTGAAAATGGGATTAAAAATTAACCAACATTTGAAAGTGAAAGCACTCCAAAGGCAATGATACTCTTGAGAGTAGCAGAGTTTGTCTTCGTAAAAGTTTAAGTTGTTAGACACACATATCTTTGTCCATTACTCATAAAAATTACAAATATACCCTTCGAACTGGCTAGAATTTGGACTTATCAATAATAATAGGAAGTTAATGAAAATAAGAATTCGTAAAGGTGTATTCAAGAGATAGTATTGCACATGCGAGTAGGTGAAAACTATTGCGTTTTTATCTTACTTATGTACTTACTCGCTGGCACTTCAGACGAACAAGCCTCTGCAGATAGTACGATCTCTCGCGAACTGCCTTCAATGCCGAACCACAAATTGACTGAAGTTCCGTTCCACTTGTGTGGGCCATTTTCGATGCGTTCGTCCTCGTCTGCGCCTTCCCTCGGAGTTAGATGCTGAGACTCTTTGGGTTGGAGCTGTAGTGTCCATTCTCTCGACATGACCCAGCCATCTCAGATTTGGAATCCATCTCAGACGACTGGCTAGGCCAATGTTGCTGCACAGCCTTTAGAATTCGTGTTTTAGTCTCTCTTCCAATAAAAACTAGTCCAAAAATCACGACCAGTGTATTTACCTCAAAACAGTCAAGTGCTTCTTCATCCGCTTTCGGCAAGGTCCAAGCTCCTGTAGCATACAGCAGGATTGAAAATTTTCCATAGACATCGTGCACAGGATTAGGTTGGAAGGGATGTAAAACTAGACATTGCGATGTATAGCTTGCGGCTTTCTAAGAATATTTGATCAGCTGTGAACCCTCCTGGCCTGAAACTTCACTGATATGCACCAACCAGATTATTCATGAATGGTTTCAAACGTTCAGATAACACGACAGAAAAGATCCTATACCATACCCTGTATATATGCACTCATCAATAGTTGACATAGTCAAAATCTTGTGGATCAGACAAACGCTGCCGAGATTCCTTCTATCGACCACGCTTTCATCTGCCATATGTGATGTACAGGTCCATGTTCCCAACCAGATCATCTTCAGCTGCCTTAAATAACGCAGTCGGTAGTCCGATTTGATTTTAACTTCAATATTGCTGCCTTCATCCGGTTAGGGGGACTGAATTCATTACCATCTCCATCCAAGGTGAGTGGTGCCCTCAACTTGACAGCGGTATTTTAAACATCACCATGCAGGAGTAGTATTTCCATATTCTCAATATAGACTGCAACTATGCTCCAAGTTGTCCATTTGTTGCTCATCTTTGCACGCTTCATTTCTTACTCCGCAATCCTGGAATTTTCGTTTCATTCTGTAATAAAACTTTCGAACGTTATTCCGGCAGGAACACCTCTCCATTCCATGGTCGCGACTCCTCGTCCTCTTTGTTTTTCTTTCTAAAAGGCCTTCTTTTCCGTTCGTAGAGCTCAGGAGCTCCTCTCATCCTTCGATGCAGAACAGATTTACATGTTTCTTGTTTGGATGCATGTACCTGCCAAAGTTTGTCGTCAAACCAGAAGTTTCTTCTCTGATGGCATGTTGAAAACATTTACATTGGTATTCTACGGTTTGTGTATTGAGCCAAGGATTTTGAGTGAGCTTGAGGGAAACGCAATTGGCAGAGATATAGAGGGTCTCTCGGGATTGCAGCTTTTC
Source organism: Volucella zonaria (assembly GCA_963966105.1). Taxonomy (NCBI): domain Eukaryota; kingdom Metazoa; phylum Arthropoda; class Insecta; order Diptera; family Syrphidae; genus Volucella; species Volucella zonaria. Next base: position 126,310,411 of record OZ014531.1, read on the forward strand.
AACGTCGAACTTCTCTTACTCGACCCCGTTGTGCCTTTATCTAGTTAGTGTGTATTAACTACTGCTCTCCCGTGGGTTCCTGATACCTGAATTATGGACGGATAGCAGATTTAAAGCAGAGGCGTTGACCGATGAACCAATTATACGCCAACGCCAGGGCTCACATGAAAGCAACATGTTACCGACTCCAGTTTGAACTATATTCTATGAAATCCGAGTGTGCAAAGGTCACCAAATGGTCCGTCTCCAACAAACCAAAAACAAAACAAAACAAAAAAGCTGTTGGAAATATCGGCGTTCTTTAACCAAACAAGGGCAGATGTCATCGAAAGCATTTAGGTAGATTTACGATTATACGGGAAAGGCAGATATACGCCAACTGCATGCTCAGAAAGCCCACGGAAATTACTTTTAACGGTATAATCGGAGAACTATCTTACCAGCAAGACCTTAGTGTGGAAGATATTGTAAGATGGAGCTCTGCTTATTCTACCATATGGAGTTAAGGCGACCGGTTTTACCGATTTTATCAGCGTGGTTACCGTGGTCCAGCATAATCATGAGATACAATCTGTTACGGTCAAAGTAGTCGCCAGGGTCAATAATTGGCAAGAGATAGCCTGTCTAGAACTAATCAATCGAAGTCAGGAAACAGGAAGGATTTTCCGTCTGTGTAAAGGCTGTCTAGAATCAGAACAACCAATTTCATACGAAACAAACTGGAATGATCAATATCGACATTCTCGCCAACGAGCATTCTCTGCACCGTTACCTGTAGGATTAAAATATAACTAAGTTCAACTTCTGCCGTCGTAAGCCAGGTGGAATATAACACCAAATAGCTCATGGAGCCACGAACTCGGCAATGAGAGCACAAGAGTGTCACAACTGCTCCCTTACGCAGTTTCCGTCCCTAAAAAATCAGCTTTTGAAAATATCTCATTAGGACATGATATAACAGCTCGCCTTGTCGGCCTGAATATCCACACGAAAAGAAAAATACCGACTCCGTAATATTCAACTGCATACACTTCTTAGAGGGAGAGTGAATGAATCTGCAGCAATGAACGTGCTTAGATGCTGGAGGATTCATTTTGGAGACCTGTTCGTTCTTTAAAGCCATTGAGAAGAGTCGCCAAAGAAGTAAATACAGATGACACAGCGATGAAAAATATTTCGGCGAATCATTCTCGCCAGCTAGTGGTTTAGGGTTTAATATGAGCCCAATCAATCATCAGATGGACAAAACAAACATGTCGCACAAGACAAACCATCTAAAACCAACTGACAAATACCACCAAGAGGACACGAAGTACCACTTCGAGTAAGAACTATAAAATTGAAAAGACAAGAGCGAAGGCACCCCGAAGAACAAAAACAAATCAGTATCCAGTGGCTACCACGAAGAGGGATTACATCTCCTGCTGCTATCGTTGTGAGAGATACTTGATCGCTGCGCTTGTCTTCCAATGGCAGAGTGTCTTGTGATTATATTTATAAGCCTGAAGATACCCCTTCTTCTGAGTACGGACCACATTAGTTCGGTTGCCTCCATGAATACAACTCTGACTGGCCTTCGAGAGCATTAAAATGTTTGTAAAATGTTTGACGAAGAAAATTGGCTTGATACCGGCTTCCATTTGTTCCAAGGGATCTGATTCCGATTCAGATCTCAATTCATCAATGGCACAGTTTTCTGACGACGTCCGAGTCTCTCGGAAGCCAACAGAGTGTGACTTTGCGCAGCATAACCATCCCTGAGAGAAATGCGTGGTACGCGTAATCTCTATCCTTAAATTTGTTTATGATATTCAAAGTTAGGGATCTGATCGCTGATGGTCTGTATGTTGCAATATCTGACGAAAATATTGGATTCATGTTGAGCCACGCAGCGATTTGATGAAAAGCTAAAACTTCGGCTTGGAAGACGGTACAGTAGATATGTATACTGTCATAACTCACTTCATTGCTGAGTTTCTCTCACCCTAAGGGCACAGGTAATTGCAATCTGAATACCGAACATGTCTACGGGTGGCAAAAGGAGCAAAGTTTGGATAGCCGCCGTTGGAGAAGTTCTTAACGGGCTAGTGATGCTTATGCAGATAGCTCGTTCCGTCTTCTCTAACAAGCTTTCCAGAGAAACTTGTGAAACGGCTATGTGTTATAAGAACAGAGCATGCCATTGGAATGCAGAGGGTGTTTTTTGTTCTACTGATAGATCTACCAATAAAGCCATTTAGCTTTTGACATTTACATTCAGTATTGTTTGACAGATCATCACACCGTATAAATCAAATTTGTTTTGAAAGTCAGTCTTCGCACATAACCTGATTTTATTGGTCATTATAATCAACCAACTCAACTCGCTACTTATCATGGATAAATTTCGTATCACATACACTCAACAGGACTCAAAATCAACAAGGTCGTAACGTACTGGGTATACAGAAGAAACGGCAGCCGCTGTGAGGTAAAGCGTGGCGGAAGATCAGAATTTGTTAACACGCCATCAAATCCCTTTGTCCGTTCAACATATCGAAAATTTTGCGAAAACATCTCGCCTTACACCCGTATAAGATACAGCTTACCAATAAGACCATAGCTTTCGACGAGAGTTGGATAGCTTGAAGTATAATAGATCACTTTTGGCTTGATGGGTTTGTGAAGAAGTAAATATGTGTATGGTGTGGTATTCACGCTATTTCTGCTTACCGATGGACTTTAGGTAGGTAAAAGTGGGTGTTCAGAAGACCAACCCACGTAGGTCTATTGACCCATTGTGATGACACGTGATCCTCCTACTCTTGGAATCAATTTGAGCTTCTCACGAAGAGAATGAGACTGTTAACGTCTATATCGTCTATATCGCTTAAGTCATTGTAGAAGAAAGCTCTTAAGTGGAGTTTCCTCCTTTGAGAGAGAACTGGGCATGTGCGGAGTAGGCGGAGAATTATCTCTTCCTCCTCCTCGTCGATGGAACAGAAGTCATTTGTTAAGACACCAAGCCTTCTTGCCTACTTGCCTGTAAGACAGTGTCCAGTGATGACACCTATGATGGCGCTGAGAATTTTCCTATTTAGAAAGTTCAAACTCTTAGAGTGATTCAGATCCAGCTTTGGCTATGTCTGTTTGGTCGCTAGACATGTTGATCCAGCAGTCCACCTAAGGTTTGCTCCTTTGTCCAGTTTTAATATTAGTTTGCACGTAGCGGTTTGCATACCTATGCTACCCTTTTCCTGTAGAACAGGGTAGGATGAATTTTTGGCAAGTTTATCGGCCCTATAACTCCCTGGAATGTCTCTATGACCCGGCACCCAACATAGGTGAAGGTTGAACTCCTCTACCATCTACCTACCCCAAGAAATGATCGGTAGTCGAGGGTGGTTCTAGAATTTAGTGAGACTGAATCCAGAGACTTGATAGCGGAATGACTATCCGAAAAGATGCGGATATCCTTTGCTTATTTTTTTCATCCAGGACAAATCTCCTTTAATCGTGAAATTTTTCCACCTGGAACATGGTACAGTAATTTGGAAGGCGAAAGGAGAGGCTTAGTTTTAGCTTATCTGAGAAAACACCGACACCAACCCCGCTATCGGTCTTAGATCCACCTGTGTAAAAGTTGATTATCTTGACCTCTATGAATGCGTCTTCCACCCAGATGGATCTTGAGGGGAAACTTACATGAAAGGTTTTTGTCAAACCAAAGTTCGGGTATAGTGTAATCAATGTTCACTGTGAGGATTCCAAATATATTAAGACTATTAGCGTGTCCAAATAAATTATTTGTCCACTGTGTAGTTGCCTGCTGAAAATATCGAGTGGTGTCAAGTGAAACAGGATATACAATGCCGGGAAGGGAGCAGAACGTAGGGCTCCGCTTATGCATAGACGTGCTATTTTTTGGACAACAACCTCGTAGGTGAGTATCGCTCTTATTATGCCAGGTTGGATGCCACATTTGTTCCCAATGGCTTTTTGCAAGAGAATAAAGCTACTGTAGCTATCTTGACTCTTTCTTGAATGTTAGGTTTCCAATTTAGTTTTCTGTCAAAACTTATCTGCATCGGAGAAGACTAAACTCCTACCTTTGATTGAGGAAGGGTCTATGATTGGAATTTTATATTCCCTGGAAAAAGGGACAATATCAGTTTTATGGGGGTTTACTCCCAATCCACAGCGATCTGCCCAACGGGTTAATCTGTTAAGACTTAGCTGAAGGAGTTCTTTAATGGTATTAAGATGCTTACTTGAGACGGCTGTAGCAACGTCATCTGCATAGGCAATCACCCTGCTACCACCCGCCTCCAGGCATATCAGCAGTTCATTAACCACCAAGTTCCAGAGATGGGGAGAAAGGACACAGCCTTGCAGTGTACCTCTGCTGACACATATTTAGCAGAAGCTCCACCCAGTTTGGTGTTGATTGTCTTGCTATTGTATTTAGCATAAGGCTGATCAACACCCCAAGTGAGTCGTTTACCTGTATAGTTGACAGCAGGGTCGTGATTGCGGATATGTTGAAGTTATTAAAGGCACCCTCTATGTCCAGGAAATCGATAATTATGTACTCTCTATATGTATTATAGGGGTCGTTCGATGTAGCTAGTCGGTGAATACAGAACCGTTTATACCGACTTTCCTTTAAAGTAAGCATTTTGAGCTGTTGACAAAAGTCTTGGATCAATTTTAGCTTATATATATGTAGATATCAATCAGTCGTTCTAGAGTTTTCAGAAGGAAAGATGATCGACTTATAAGTCTAAGATCCTTTGGGGAAACATAAGAGCATTTTCCGGCTTTGGAAATGAAAACTACATTGACTACTGCGACTGCAGTAGTTCTGGTAGAGTTGTTACTGACCGTGGATAGCGACCTGGAGAGTGGGAGCCCAGCAGCAAGTTGAGTGATTCATCATTTGATGTTGTCCAAGAGCCATCGCAGCTAGGCATTATAAGATTTATAGAGAGGATTTTTCTTAGCCGCGATGCCTCAGAGGTTTCTGTCATTTTGTCACATAATGATCTCCAGGATTGTCGCCTTGCTTTCCTCAGCTCTTTTTTATATACGTACATATTGTGAGGGATTCTTTGTATGAGTCCCAGTCAGTCACTCTTCTTGTTTTCTGCAAACGTTTCTAAGCGGTCCCAGTGCTGAGTGCTGATATCCAGTAGTCCGGCTTTTTCTTGGCTATAAATTGAATAATAGGGTAGAAAGCGGTCAGAGCCTGATTGAGAGCCAGGGTGAATTCCTTGACTTTCATGTCAAGCTCGTTGATATCACGCAGGGGACTTGAGAGTTCAGAGGATAGTGTTTCTGGCAGTATTCCCCTGTATTTTGGCCAATCAGTTTTCCGATAATTCCGGAATGCTGATTGGCTGGGAGGAGCATCACGCAGGCTGAATTCGATGTATCTGTGGTCTGAAAATGAGTGTTCAAATGATACCATCCAGTTCCTTAGCGTTTGAGTGCTGTTGTCGGAGGCAAGAGTGATATCAAGCGCTTCCTGTGGGTTTCTTCTTATAAAAGTGGATTCATTGTCAATGTTGCAAACAATGAGGTTCAAAAAGTGGTTCACCTCTATCGTTGATGTCGGTACTGCCCCATATCGTATGATGAGCATTAGCGTCGCATGAAGAGGCCAGTTTTTAACTTTTCAACTTCCAGTATCACCCTTTCTGGGTTATCACCAGGGAGAGTGCCCACATGATCGTGGCCAAGATATGTCGATTCCAGTCAGCGGGAGCCATTGGCTGTCTCCAGTCTGGCAACGGATCGCTGAGTTTAGGAAGTGAAAATGCATTAAGGCAACGTTTCACTTACAGCTTCTAATCTTACCTTTTTCTTTTGTATAGAGCGGAGCGTATCGGATGTCCCAAGACCACGAACCACGCCTTGTTCGATGCATGGTTTCTGGATTAGGATGATGTTTTTAGAAAAACGCAGAATAAGTGCGGCCGATGCCTTTTTTGAGTGATGGAGATTAATCTGGAAAAACCGTATCATTGCCACAATTTACCAGAGTAGCCTCCACCACGCTGCTGTTCGAGGCCACCGATTCGCCCAAGAGCTCATCTTCTTCCTCAGATCGAAAAGGATCTCTTTTTGGTTCGTCATCGATTTTGATTGCCGACAGAGTATTAGAAGAGGAGACCGACGCCTTCGTTGTCGCCTCGGATAGATTAGAGTCGTCGCTATCCATTTTTGAAAAGGATATTGACGCTCCAAGATCCAAGGTTTCAGTTAAAGAAAAAGGGGGTTGCTTATCAGCATCCAGCTCATTCTTTTTATAAACCCTTAGGTGAGTTCACTCGAAACCAAACCGAATCATGCCCTTAGTCTGCACTAGAGGGTTAAGGGATTCCTTATTGATCACAATCAACGCGCATTTATAAGCGCCCGTTAATTCTTCCAGTTTCGCGACTTTCCGGTCATGAGTCGGAAGGGTTGGGTTGCTGAGTCTGGTGATCTCCAGAATGCTTTCTGAGGGGGAGGGTTCGGCTAGAATCCAGATGCGAGTTCTAGGTCTGCTAGAGATATCCTCCGTAGACACGACTTCGAGTTTTACACCTGGCCAAATCTGGCAGTCTTTTAGCGTTTTAGTAGCAGTGGGTAATCCGTCTTTCAGGATTTTGTTAGCCTACTCAATCTTGCTATTTATGTCCGCACTTCTCTCAACCCCCGGAATGGATTGGAAGGTTTGATAATGCGTAGAGCACTTCGGCATCTTATGTAGGGCACCTTAGATGGAGCTTGCCGATACGGCTGAGCCCCCGATTCCTCCTTAGAGGGAGGAATTTTAGTAGCAGCAGCCAGTCCGTGGCTAGGTGTGGAGGAAGTGATATTGCCGTAGATTGCCACAGTTTTATCACTCCCGCAAACCCGATGGACCTTTATCTTTTCAAAACTGTGGCATTGTAGTCAATGGCAAGTGTTATTGAAGAATGATTGTGAATTAATTCTTCGAAAATATGCTTGATTGATTCATCGACATCATTGTTTCATGAAATGGACCAGCGAATTGGTCACTGATGTCATGCGACTTGACGCCACTTGATTACATCTTTTAGGGCTATGTAAAGCTTCTAGTGTCTGCTAATAAACTGAAAATTAGCCTGATCTTACAAAGCAGTATTCAGGGCGTTATTGGTGACATAGGCAGCTAAACCTTCCGAAAAGTGACGCAAAATTGGACCACCAGGATGCACGTAGCCAAAATCAGTCGAGGAAGCCATATCCATACAACTTCAGGCGTGGATACGAGGGCGGGTCAATAAGTCCGTGACTTTTGGATTAAAACAGATTTTTTGATAAAAAAATAATTTTATTTTTCAACGTAGTCTCAGTTGAGCTCTATACACTTTGTCCAACGCTTCTCCAATTTTTTTATCCCTTTCAAATCTTTTTCCACCAAGCCATTTCTTCAGGTTTGGGAACAAGAAGTAGTCGCTCGGAGCCAAATCTGGAGAATAGGGTGGATGAGGGAGCAATTCATAGCCCAATTCATGGATTTTTGCCATGGCAACTGCACATGTGTGCACCCTTGCATTGTCTTGGTGGAAAAGAACTTTTTTCTTGGCCAAATGAGGTCGTTTTTTTTTCAAATCGTCATTGAATCGGTCCAATAAGTTGGCATAATATTCCCCATTGATTGTTCTTCCCTTTTGAAGGTAGTCAATGTGGATTATCCCGCGTGCATCCCAAAAAACAGTCGCCATAACTTTATTGGCTGACAAACCCACCTTGGCCTTCTTTGGCGCCGATTCACCCTTAGAAACCCACTGTTTTGACTGTTGTTTGTTGTGATGGATCCATATTTCGACCACGGTTACAAAACGGAGCAAAAACTCCTCCATATTGCGATTAAACAACGCCAAACCTTCCTGTGAAGTTGTTACACGATTGCGTTTGTGGTCGACTGTGAGCAAACGCGGCACCCATCTTGCGGAAAGCTTTCTCATGCCCAAGTGATCATTCAAAATTGAAACCACTGAGCCATGCGAGATCCCTACGGCTTCCACAATCTCTCGCTCCTTCAATCTTCGGTCGGCCAACACCATATCGTGAATTTTTTCGATTGTTTCGGGTGTAGAGACCTCAACTGGGTCCAGGAGGTTCGGCATCTTCAGTGCTTGTACGGCCACAACGAAATTCAGTAAACCACTTTTTTACCATTGAAATCGATGGTGCAGTATTTATCAAGCTTAGCCTTGGTCTCGGTAATGGTTTTTTTTCGCAAGAAATAATGCTTAATAAGCACACGAAATTTACTTTTTTCCATTTTCTCCTCAAATTAGTGAGTAGTCTGATAAAAATAGCTGTCAAACACAAACTAACTGACGCAGCAAGTTTAAATTTTGACAGGAGTCAACCGACAGATGCCTGTTGACAGGAGCAGTGTTGCTGTTTCAGTAAAGAGGTCAGAAATTCAAAAATGCACAGAATTATTGACCCGCCCTCGTATAATGCCATGAACCATACCTCAAAATGAGTTCAGATTTTTGGTTAAAACGCTATTCTGTCGTTTTTGTGTAAAAACAAATTCATTCGCTTTCCAACATTTTCTTTCCACCTCGTTCTTCACGAGAAACTCAGGGGGATGCGATGGTTCAATTTTTAACCTCGGTAGGATTTTGAAGGGTATCCCAGTGCCGTTTGGTTTGGATTTACTCTAAGGTTATAGCTACGTATCCAAGGGGAGAATCTGCCTGAAGCATACTTGAGAATGTTAGAAAGTGTCTTTGGATGATTGCCTGACATTGGAACGTTGTCTGCTTAAGATACCACATCAGTGAGGAAAAGATTCAACGAGTACGCGCCTCTGGATATTTCCCTATGTTGTTTCTTTCTTGTGGAGCAGCGTCCAAGGTCCGAATTTATGACTATGCTATTAAGATGAAGTGGATGACTTTACAAACAGAGTCATTTGTGTTCGGGGTGATGAGATTAAATTGTGCTACAAACATATGAATTCATTTAGTAACATCATGTCTAGTGAAGGAACACTCAAGAGCTGCTATAAATCCAAACTTCATATAAGACAGATTGATGTTTACAAATTTGAATTTAAAAGCATGTTTCAGAATCCCCGTAGATAGGCACTAGCAAGCATCGTCTTTTGGAATGAGAGCGCAAAAACTCATAAAACCTTTCGACATTGAAAGATGGAAAAATTACACTCATTTTGGGAACCAAATTTTGCCATTTCATGACATTTCCCAGTAATCCGTCCAAAAGCATTCTGCGAATTTTCTCACTTTTATTTGCAGTCCAAAAAGATTCCCAACATAAAAAAAGGGGGACCAAATCGGTTTAACAGGCCATTAACAATATTTCGTCCTTATTTTCACATCCGTTTTCTTAGGGTACTCTCCGAATACCAATTCCAAAGAAAAAATAAAAAATATCGTAATAAAAAAAAAAACATTATTTGGAATCTGCGATTTGGGTTTTCTTTTTTGGAGCTCTTTCGTTTTATTTTTCAATTACGAGTACAACAGAGAAGGAAACTGGAAACGGAAAAAAACCCAAAGGAAGAGAAAGCAAATATAAATTATGGGAATGGGAGTGTTTATGGTGAAAAGTGGTTTGTGCTTGTTTTGAAGGATTTTTGTTGTATTCTTCGTTTCTTACAGTTCTTTCCGCGCTCGTGTGTAGGATATTTACAGTTATTTTATAGCGAAAATAAAATTCTTAACGAACTGGAAAGATACGTTTCTGATTAAATAATTGAATTGCGACGCATGGTTGTTAGAAAGAAGAAATTCCGTTTCGCTGCATTTGTTTAATTACAAATGTGAAATATCGATTTTCAGGATTGGAAGTGTCATCGTGAGTGATGAATGAGTCAATTAAAGGTTAAAATTAGAACACTTTCTCGGAGTAATTGGCCGTGAAAGAGGGGTTTTGGAAGCATGCCTCTCAAGTAATAATGTGATGCTTGCCATACAGGTATAGGAGGTAACAGGGGGTGCAAAAGGTTTAATAGGGCTTTTTGTTTTATAGATAAGGGTATGGAGTGGAGTGTTCTTTGACTTAATTTATTTATAGGTTTGAAAGTGAAAAAATGTTTATTTGAAGAAGTGGAAAAAGTATAACACATGCTTCAGAGCATTTCTGAAAGTGCTCCCACGTAATAGGCATAAATAGATACCCGTTCATCGAAGAAAAGCAGAGGGAAATTTATTTCCCCTAACCTTATAAATTCATTTGAATTTTTTTTAAATGTTGAGGTATCGCATGTACACTTAAATGCTTTGAAAAAGATTTGGTTCGATTTGAATGGCTTATCTCGCTTTTTTTCGATCAGAACATACATAACGCTATATACAAAGAGCTAGCCCATTGTACTCCTTATATAATCCATTTACTGAAATTTCTCAGTCTATCTAAGAAATCTGTCTTTGGCTTCTGTGATAAAGTGCCTACAGTACCATTACAGTTGGAAAATCGTTGAACTCTTAGAGACGTCTTCTACCGTGAGCATCGAACTTGTCGAGTTGTAGAGGCTGAGTAGGGTCAATGACTCTCGAGAAGAAATTCTCCAGACGAGTCCTGAAACGAAAGGATGCTCCCCCCCCCCTCCCCAACTCCCAAAGCACTCCATCATTCCCCTGGGCTGGATCAAGGTGTTATACGACCCGTGCCGAAGATCAACCTGGCTGAGGGCCCAGTATCTCCAAAAATAGCTCAGTCGCAAACGGAGTATCCGGATACCTGGCGACCTCCGGATTAGCTAGCCTTATCTGTATATGGCGGATCTCTGTACAGATGGACATCCCTTTCTCCGCTACTCGTGGGACTATTATGGACAACAACCTGACAACAAAAACCGAGGCCGGTACTCCTCAATTACCGGGCGGTGGAACGGTGACTACACCGACTACCGGCAAGGCTCCTGCATTGCCGAGAGGAGGCAAAACTGTGGCAGGCCATAGTGCGCCATCCTCTAAAGGCAAAAGGAACAAGCCAAATAAAAAGAATTCAGGAAGTGTTAAGACTGTGGCAGGCCATGGTCCTATCACCTCCTCCACCCCTAGCAGCAGCAAGTTTGTGGCAGGCCACGGACTTGTCGCGGCTACCAAAACTCCTTCAGGGAGTGTTAGGACTGTGGCAAGCCACGGTCCTATCACTTCGTCCGCCCCTAGCAGCAGCAAGTTTGTGGCAGGCCACGGACTTGTCGCTGCTACCAAAACTCCTTTGGGGAGTGTTAAGACTGTGGCAAGCCATGGTCCTATCACTTCCCCCGCCCCCAGCAGCAGCAAGTTTGTGGCAGGCCACGGACTTGTTGCTGCTACCAAAACTCCTCCCTCCAAAGAGGAATCTGGAGCTCAGCCGCATCGGCAAGCTCCATCTAAGGCGCTATACATAAGACGCCGAAATGCTTCACGCATTATCAAAACCTTCGGATCCATTCCGGAGGTGGAGAGAAGTGCGGAAATAAAGAGCAAGGTTGAGTGGGCTAAAAACATCCTAAAAGATGGATTTCCCACTGCTTCCATTGCTCACAAAATGTCAAAAGACTCCTCTAAGCGTCAGAGATCGTTGGAGGAAACCGTATCGGTTTCCAAGAGGCCCAAAATTCAGTTCAGTTCCACAACCCCTGTGCCATCCAACAGCAGATCTCTGAAGTCTTATAACGAAGTCCTAAAGGACGCATTGGTGATCGCGGTGATCGATAGAAGCGATACCGACGGTTCCATTACACCGGAACGATGGCAATTGGTCAAGTTGAAGCTCTCCAGCAACTTCTTGGCCATCATGCGGGAGAACCCAGGACCACCTCCTATCACAAGCGACGCTGGCTGGCACCAAGGCCATGTCAAGCTCATCGCTTGCTCCGACCAGAGATCTCTCGATCTCTTCACCAAGGCCATCGATGGTTTAGGAGAGGTTTGGCCAGGTGCAAAACTCGAGGTCGTATCTAAGGAAGACATTCCTAGTAGACCTCGAACTCGTACCTGGATTCCAGCCGAACCCTCCTCTCCAGAAAATATCCTGGAAATCATCCGGCTCAGCATGACTGGAAAGTCGCGAAACTGGAGGAACTAAGGGGTTCTTATAGATGCGCGTTAATTGTGATCAATAAGGAATCCCTTAATCCTCAGGCGCAGACGAAAGGCATGATTCGGTTTGGATTCGAGTCCATTCATTTAAGGGTGTACAAAAAGGATGAGTTGGATGCTGATAAGCAACCTCCTCCTCCTTTAACACCTGACATCACAACCGTGGATCTTGGAGCATCGATATCCTTTCCAGAATTGGATAGCGATGACTCCAATCTGTCCGAGGTGACTACAAAGCCGTCGGTCTCCGATTCTGACACATTGTCGGAAATGGAAACCGATGGCGAAGCAAATAGAGGTTCTACACGATCAGAGATTGAAGATGAGCTCTTGGGCACATCTTCAGAATCGGAGGACCTCAACAACACCGTGGTGGAGGCGACTCTGGAAGACTGTAGCAATGATACGGTTTCTCCAGATTAATCTCCACCACTCAAAAAAGGCTTCGGCCACACTCATTCTGCGTCTTTCCAAAAGCGCAGAAGACATTATTCTAATCCAGGAACCATGGATTGCAGAAGGCGTGGTTCGTGGACTTAGGACACCCTCATACGTTCCGCTCTATACAAGAGACAAAGGTAAGATTAGAACTTGTATATTAGTGAAACGTAGCCTTAATGTATTTCTACTTCCCAACCTCAGTGACCCCGACCTAACCGTTGCCAGATTAGAAACTGCCAAAGGCTCATACTGGCTGGCATCGGTTTACCTTGGCCACGACCAAGTGGGCCCTCTCCCTGGTGATAACCTAGAAAGGGTGGTACTGGAAGCGGGAAGGCAAAAAACTGGCCTCATAATCGGATGCGACGCCAACGCACATCATACGGTATGGGGCAGTACCGACATCAATGATAGAGGTGAGTCACTTTTAGACTATATTTTAAGTACTAACCTCTTAATTTGCAATATTGGCAATGAGCCCACTTTCATAACAAAAAACCGACAAGAAGTTTTAGATATTACTCTTGTCTCCGACAGCATCACCCAAAGGCTAACAAACTGGATGGTATCGTCTGAACACTCCTTTTCGGACCATAGGTACATCCAATTCAGTCTGAGTGATGCTCCCCCTCGCCAACCAACTTTCCGGAACTACCGGAAAACTGATTGGACAAAATATAGAGGAATCCTATCGGAAACGATATCCTCCAAACTATCAAGTCCCCCGCGTGACACCAATGAGCTCGACATGAAAGTCAGGGAATTTACTCTGACTCTCAATAAGGCTATGGCCGCTTCCTGCCCTCTTATTCAACCAAGAGGCAAGAAAAAGCCACACTGGTGGACATCGGCACTAGGACTGCTCAGAAACACATGCAGAAAACTTTTCAACGCAGCAAAAAGCACAAGAAAAGTGACCGACTGGGACTCATATAAAGAATCCCTCAAATTATACAAAAAAGAACTGAGGAAGGCAAAGCGACAATCCTGGAGGTCATTCTGTGACAAAATTACAGAAACCTCTGAGGCTTCGCGGCTAAGAAAAATCCTCTCCACAAATCCTATGATGCCCAGCTGTTTGAAAAAAACCGATGGCTCTTGGACAACCTCAAGTGATGAATCACTCAACCTGCTTCTGGACACCCACTTTCCAGGTAGCTCCCAACTCGCGGCCAGTAGCAGCCCAAACAAGCCTACTGCAACCGTGACCAAAATTCATAGTCTGATTACGAGAGACAAACTGCTCTGGGCGCTACATAGCTTCAAACCATACAAGTCTGCTGGTCCGGACGGTATTATACCTGCCGAGCTACAGAGATCCTCAGATATTATTCTACCAGTGTTGGAAAATATTATGAGGAGCTGTGTAGAACTTATCCACATTCCACTGTTATGGAGAGAAGTCAATGTAGTATTCATTCCCAAAGCTGGAAAATGTTCTCATGTGGTCCCAAAGGACCTCAGACCCATAAGTCTATCGTCATTCCTTCTGAAAACTTTAGAACGACTGATTGATATCCATATTCGAGCTAAAGTTGATCCAAGATTTCTGTCTACGGCTCAACATGCCTACTGTAAAGGAAAGTCGGTGGAAACGGCTTTGCACTCTCTGACTAGCCACATCGAACGATCCCTACAATATAAGGAGTACACAATGGTTGCTTTCCTGGACATAGAGGGCGCCTTTAACAACGTCAACACATCCGCAATCACGACTGCGTTGTCAACTCTGCAGGTAGACGACTCACTTGGGGAGCTGATTAATCTAATGCTAACAAGCAGGATAATCAACTCCAAACTGGGTGAGACTTCTGCTAAAAGATATGTCAGTAGGGGTACGCCGCAAGGCGGTGTCCTCTCCCCCCTTCTTTGGAACTTAGTGGTTAACGAACTACTGATATACCTGGAAGAGGGTGGTAGCAGAGTGATTGCCTATGCGGATGACGTTGCCATAGCCGTCTCAGGAAAACATTTAAATACCATTAAAGAACTCCTCCAAGTAAATCTTAACAGATTAACCTGCTGGGCAGATCGCTGTGGATTGGGAATAAACCCCCATAAAACTGATCTTGTCCTCTTTTCTAGGAAATATAAAATTCCAATCATAGACCCTCCTTCAATAAACGGTACCAGTTTAGCTTTCTCCGATACAGCAAAATATCTGGGTCTCATTTTTGACAGGAAACTAAACTGGAAACCTAACATTCAAGAAAGAGTCAATAAAGCTACAATAGCTTTATTCTCCTGCAAGAAAGCCATTGGGAACAAATGGGGCCTTCAACCTCGCATAACCCACTGGCTATACATCTCGGTCATAAGACCGATACTCACTTACGGGGTGGTTGTCTGGTGGACGGCCTTGGAAAATGCAGTCAACTGCATTAAATTAAGCAGAGTCCAAAGAACAGCATGTCTATGCACAAGCGGAGCCTTGCGGTCTACCCCCTCTGCGGCATTAGATATTCTGCTTCACTTGACACCCCTCGACATTTTTAGCAAGCAAGTAGCTGCGACTGCAGCTATTCGCCTTAAAGCGACTAAACAGTGGACAAATAATTCATTTGGCCACGCCAACATTCTTAATACATTAGGAATCCTCACAGAGAACACCGATTACACCATACCTGAACTTTGGTTTGACAAAAACTTCCATGTAAGCTTCCCCTCTAGATCATTCTGGGAGGAGGATGCTTTCATGGAGGACAAGTCAATCCATCTCTACACAGATGGATCTAAAACCGACAGCGGAGTTGGCGGCGGTGTTTTCTCAGATAAGCTTAACCTAAGCCTCTCTTTCCGCCTTCCAAATCACTGTAGCGTGTTCCAGGCGGAAATTTTGGCGATTAAAGAAGCTCTGTCCTGGCTGAAGAAAAACGTGATATCTGCAAAGGATATCCGCATATTTTCGGATAGTCAGGCCGCCATCAAGTCCCTGGACTCGGTCTCATTGTGTTCTAAAACTGCCCTTGAATGCCGATCATCTCTCATGGAGATGGCAGAGCAGTTCAACATTCACCTCTGTTGGGTGCCGGGCCACAGAGACATTCCAGGGAACTGCAGAGCCGATGAACTCGCCAAAATTGGAACCACTCTACCTGTCCTACCAGACAAAGGTAGTATAGGTATACCAATCGCTACGTGCAAACTAACACTAAAGCTAGATGCCAATAAAAGAACGGACCTTAGGTGGACTGCTGGACAAACATGTCTAGCGACAAAACAGATCTGGCCAAAGCTGGATCTGAGTCGATCTAAGTGTCTGATCCTCTTAGAAAGGAAACATCTCAGCGTCATAATAGGTGTCATTACCGGACACTGCCTCATAGGCAAGCACGCAAGAAGGCTTGGCGCTTTTACTAACGATTTTTGTAGAAGCTGCATGGACGAGGAAGAGGAGGAGACAATCCCCCACCTACTCTGCACATGCCCAGCTCTCTCTCAGAGAAGGAAGCTTCACCTAGGAGCTTTCTTCTACAACGACCTAAACGATCTAGAAAAAATAGACGTTAACAGTCTCCTACGCTTTATTAAAAGCTCAAACTGGTTCCAGTAGTAAGAAGATCATAGATCCACGTGGCATCACAATGGGCCAATAGGCCTAAGTGGGTTGGTATTTCCAACAGCCACTCTTACCTAACCTAACCTAACCTAACCTAGAGACGTCGGTAAGCATTTGGCAGGTCCGCCGATAATTTAGAGAGCCATGCCCTCTGCAGTTATGCCTATATTAAACCCAATTGTCTCTGGAAATCCTAACCGAGTCCAAACGTAGCTTAGAAACCTGACTAGGAAATCCGCCGAAGATTTCGTTTGCTGTGAACCCAGTATGACCTGGGACCTTAGCAATACTCCGTGAATATAGCCTACCGACTACGTCCACTGGAGTCTGGCATCCTCGAACTAGATGGCAAGTCGTTAAAGGGTTCAGAAAGGCTTTAAATGCAACCTGGCGAACTCTGAAGATGCAGATACTCCACCCCCTGCACCGATTCTTTGCAATATCAGGATATCACATATCTCCGCTGAAGTTTTCTTAACGAAGAGTAAAAACTAACGGTATCGTCCTCCAGAAAGATACCACTGCCGTATACTATATTATTTGAGAATAATCAGTGGAAGCCCAACTACATTCCTTCTTGGCTCAGATTCTAGCCGAAACCATTCCCGGGCACAGGGAAAGTATATTTCGTATTTTGTTCCGCAATAGAGGTTCTAGTATCATTGCATCAGACGGCATATCATTAAAACTCCAGTGCGTATTGTACCGTAGACTACTTCTCTTTAAACTGAGGATGGCTTTCAGAGTGCAGCCCATAATATTAATATCAAATGCAGGGAGATTAACCAGTACGCCTAAAGCAGAGCCAGGCTTGGAAAGCATATCCCCGACGGGTGTTCTTTCAAATCTGGTACAAGCAGAACTGACGTAATTTCGATAAACTTTGTTCCACCAGACAATCGGTACAAAGAATAAAATTGATCTTATCATATCTGAGGACTTTCCGCGGTGACAAGCCCTATAATCTCTTATTGCCGAAAGCTCGTTTACACTCCCTAAAGGTCAACAACGCACTAATGCCTTTACGAACTATTTGAGTCAGACCAGACTGCTTCCTCCTTTTCGTAAAGAGAACGAGCTCAGTTTTGAGAGAATTGACTAAAAGTCCATTTAGAGCAAACAGCCACTGTACCAGGCAGTACAGCTATACCATTTGCGTATGCTTGAGCATAGACATCAGAACTATTGGGAGCGTTAAGTGCACCGGTGCACCATAGCTGCCTTGCTGGAGGCCCCTGTTTACCCCTGACATCAAATATTGACCGCAATCCGTGGGTGGCCGTGGCTTAAGTGGTAGTGTGTTGGCTTCCCAATCGGACGGTTCGGGGTTCAATACCAGCCGTGACCGAAAGACTTTTTTTCAGGCAACTAAAATCTTGTGAGATGAATGGTTGCCTAAATATAACATCGAGTCCAATTTACACTAGTAATTTATTCTCCCCATTAAATGTTGGATGCCACCCATGGAGCGAAATAACCACTGAGCCCAAAAATCTTTCTCTCTCTCTCTATCCACTCTTCCGAAAAACTTAACACGTGCTCCGGCATTTTAAGAGTAGTAATACCCCCTTGAGTGTTAAGTTCTTTCTTAAAAAAAAAAAAAAAATCCGCACCCGCAACTAGTATCCTATTGACAAGCAATGTTTTTATTCATAACACGAGTGATTCATCTCCGTGAGTTAGGCATGCCGTCAAAAGTTATTTTGTCGTAAGCAACCTCAATCACGATGAAAATATCCGGCTCGCATTGTTTCTGCGCCTTCAGTTCTGCCCAACGGATCTTGAAGCGCAGGATCGCATGATCTTCCGCATTGGTAGGCATGTTACATCTTAGACAGAGGACGAATTCGCAAAGCAGTTTTGCACAGATGAGACTCAACTATTCCCTACTTGCTCTTCAATATGAACGAAGTCAGATTGTGAGTCTGAAGCTCTTGGCGAGCGTGTAGTCATCTTTTCCGATTTCCGATATAAAGGCTGCTCTCACTGTTCACCAGGATTTCGGTATGTATGTCAATACCAGACAACTAGTCTAAAACTTTTTCTATCATAACTGCGTATATGACATCGGTGGCAGCAAGTTGGAAGCCATCAAACGTATTTGGTGGCCTCGTCTGTCATCACAACCGACGAGAGATACCAGCTGCGGTACGATGTGTTACTCAGCTCACTCGCTAATTGGCAGTTGGTTCTGATTAGGTTACCTGGGATGTGAGTCTTAAGCATGAAAAAGATAGTCTCTCGACTCAGTGTAGGTCCCATCAGATTTTCTGACTGATTCCAGCCTGACTGATTTTCTTCTTTTGAGGACTTTTAATCAGCTTCTTATTTTCTTTTCGCTTTGATAAAGATTCCAGTCTTCCGCCACACTAGTCTTAAGCGACTTGTCGACTAGTCTCTTACATAACCGCAGCAGATTCGTGTTCCACTATGAAGCGCTAGGATCTGCACGATTGTTGCCTGGTAGTCAAGCACTTATTGAGGGTGCCGTTCAGATTCAGAGCCGCTTTGTCTAGCTTTTCTTTTGTTCTGAGATAAACCGTACGAGTTCTCCAACTTAGATTGCACTAATCCATAATATACTTTTTTAAGTGATTAACGTTAGAACTGTCAAAGTGGATTTGTGATTGAAGATCGCTAATCAAAAAAAGAACAAATTTAAAATACAAAAACTGAAATAAAATGTGTAACTTTGGTGTAAATGGCTCCCTAATTAGCATAATTATCAAGTTAAAACCTAACCAAACTATAACCACCTCATGAGTAACATTCACGTTACGAAATCGAAGAAAACAATCGCTGTAACAAAAAGGAATGTACCCAAAAAAGGGTGTTGAAATGACGAGTCCAATTGAAGTGTTCCAGTCTACCCGATCAACACAGAATTAAAGTTACAAATTCTAAGTTATAATATAGCAGGCCTAAAAAGAAGAGCAACATAAATCACTTGTCACTGTGTTTGTACACGTCAATCCCCAAAACCGCCTAACCGATTTCAATGAAATTTCGAGAGTATGTATGATTTGTTCCAGCGTGAAAGATAGAATACTTTCGTGCCCGAGAGGTAGCGCTGTTGTCGAGATCTAAAATTATTCGTTTAACGAAAATTTTCTTTTACAATTTTTTCATATTCCTCATCCAAAACTACATACAATCCCAAGTTTTCACCCATCCTTCCTCTATACAATATCTTTTCATCGTGATTTTAAGGATTTTCTATAGGAAAAACAGTCGTACAGTCACTATGAATAAAAATTAATTTTTTATTTGTGTAAGTTTTGTGTAGATTGACATTTTTTTTTGCTGGCAGAGTGTTTCTATTTTTTTTTATAAATTTATGAAAATAACGTGAAATATGCCGACAAAAGACGTGGTAAAGCTGTGTATTGCAGTAAATCTGCGAACATTGTCAATGTTTAAATATAAATTAAGTATTGTACAACCGGCATTGTGGCATGTGCATTCATCACACTCAAACATCGTTTCATTTTCAGTATTGATTTAAACGTTTCCCTGTTGCTACAATTTTTCTGAAGTGTTCAAGGGATATACGAACATAAACAACGTGTGAGTTTTGCTTTATTTTATTTATCATTTATTTATTGTTTTTGTTTTTTTTTTCGACTTTATTTTAATTGTGCTGTGTTCATTTTGTCTACTATTGTTACATAAGGTAAAACGCCGCGAAGAAGGTCAAACTTTAACAATGCACACAGCATAGGAGCACGGTGACAGCGAAAAGCAAAAGAGAATAGAACGTAGGTACAAACTGCGTAAATAAATGAAGAAACAGAACCATCGCTGTAGAGAGACGTACGTAAGAATCTCAAGTACACGGTGAATTACTCGAACTCCAACTTTTTAAAATGCTATAATTTTTTTATTTTTTGATAAATTTTATTGTGCCAAGATAAAAAATATTGGAAAATACATCAATTTTCAAATTGTATCAGTAGTTTTCAATATGTTCACCTTTGGCGCGAATAATGGCCTTGATACGGCCGAAGAAAGCATCGCATGCTGTACGCAAGTGGCTCTGCGGTATTTTGGCCCATTCCCGGCGAAGTGCTTGTTTGAGGTGGTCCAAACTTTGGTATTTTTTAGTGCCAACCTTCGCCCCTTTAAAATACCCCAGACGGAGAAATCCAACGGATTTGCATCCGGAGAATTTGCAATCCATTTTGTCGAAGAAATGAAGTGTGGAACATTGTCTTTTAGCCAATCTTGGTTGACGCGCGCTTTGTGAGACGGTGCCGAGTCTTGTTTAAATGTCCACCGTCTCCGACCGAAATGATTGTTTGCCCAAGGCTTCTATACTGCTTCTAAGACAGTTTCACGGTATACGATCGCATTCATTTTGACGCCACGGTCCAAAAATACGAGCGGAGGGTGAACATCGGCGGTTATTACGGCCCAAACCATCACCATCGGTGCTGCCTCCTTTCTGGTGGCCGTTCGAAGGTGTAAATTTTCGAAGGACCTCTCTGGCAAGTAAACTCAATCATTTTGTTTGTTGACATATTGTTCGATAAAAAATGGCGACTCGTCGGAAAAAACCAAATTCGGCAACTCACCACTTTGGTGCAAGCGTAGCAACTCCTTCGCTCTTTCGACTCCAACTTTTTTGGGGCTGTGTAAGATTTTGTGCTTTGTGGAACTTTAATGGCTTGAGCCCAAGCTCATTTTTCAGTATGTGTTGCATCCGTTCCAACGATATGTTGAGCTCACGAGCCATTTTTCTTCCACTTCGACGCGGATTTCGCTCAATTCGAGCCTTCACTTTCCGAACCATTTTTGCCGATGTTGCTGTTTTTTTATGACCACCTCCACGGCGTTTTGGAACGCTGCCAGTATCATGGCAACGAGCACAAATGATTCATTCACGTCGAGGTGCTGGAGGGCTCTAAGGATAGCTACTTGTGGTTTTCCAGCCAAATATAAGGCAATCACACTATCACGTTTGAATTCCATCGCGGATAAAAATTTTTCAACACCATTGAGACGCAAATCGTTTAAAAAGCTTGTAAATAATAAAATTATCTGTCATGTGTCAAAATTTGAGCTCACTATCATGAACGGTTTGGATATTATAGCATTCTGAAATTGGTTCCAGTTCGAGTCAGGCAGGGTGTAGATCGCAACGAACATTTGCAGCAAAATGCAGCAAAAAGAACGACAAAGGCAGCCGTGCACGTGCATAATTTGTTCGTCTTACGTTCGAATGTGCACCAGACGTCTATTATTCAGCGCATTTGAAAATTGCCATCAGCGCAATGGACAATTTCAACACTGCCACGCGATTTCTCATGATGCCACCGTAACTCTCCGCTCAAGAAAGCCGCCGCAGTTACAGCAATTGGAACACCAAAGCAAATAAATAAGCACACCAACAACATCTAAGAGTGTACAAATTTACCCTTCTATAGTTGTAACTCTTTCTGAGCTAGAAAAGCACTTCAACTAGCACACAGAAGCCATCACTAATCATTTTACGGAAGAAATAAAGAACTTACGATGCGATATAATGGGCCAAATATCACTCATTGAGCAAAAGTTGGCTCATCCACGGGTGGATAAACTTGAGATGCACACAAATCAATCAACCTTCCCGGGTGATGAATTTGTCGATCTTATGAAAAGATTCGACGCATTGGAGAGGAGAGAACTAGCAGCTAACGCAATTCTCTTTGGAGTTCCGCAGCTGTATGAAGAAAATTTAAAATCGATTTTCAACTGTATATGCCATGCAATTGAATGCAAGCCATCGACTCTTAACTGTTTTCCGGTTTCAAGGTCGAAACAACACGAATGACCCCACCATCACATTTAAATTTAATACAACACAAGACCGTAACCGTTGAGAGCAATCACCCAATACCGAAAAAAAGAGAAAAGGCAGATATGCCTACGTGATGTCGGACTAGGCTCAAACGAATCAATATACGTTAATACACGCCGTGCCCATGAAAAATCAGAAAGAGATATTTTCTGCTTACACCAGATCCGGATCGTTTTTCATTAATGAACATCAACTAGGAAGAAACATCTATTATATGCATAGACAACGAAGACACACTTAGCGTAATTTCCGTGAGGTGTCAAGCAACAAAATCGGCCGATGCAGTAGAATCTCTTCCAAAACAACAACGCAAGACCATGAACACTTAATTAACAATGAAACTCCGAATGTAAATTCTCCTTTCTTTCATTCCTTTTCACTTATTTCATTTCAATACGTTAATCTGTTCAAGTTGATATTGATATCATGCCTATCATTTTTCTTTTTCATTTTCTTTTTTTTTTGTAATTTTATTCCAAAAGTAAGTCATATCATCCACACTATTGTAATTGTTTTTTGCTGCATGTCGGTTCAACTTTTTGTTATTGCCTTTATATGAGCAATAGACGATAATTCCAGGGTGGCCACATATATAGATGACACGAAAATTATGTTAAACGTTCTTTGTAAACAGAAAAACGATTTTAGTATGCATCATTTGATTGTCCAAAGACTAAATAACAAAATAGACGAGTTGCGTTTAATATGGTCGAAGTTATTTGTCTGTCAAAAACGTGGCTGTATCCTAATATTAATGACGACCTCTTTAAAATCAGTAATTACCATAAACCCAAGCGTGCAGACATAATAAGTTAGGAGGTAGTCATCCATATATGTATATTAGGGTGGTCCTTATTTGTATGAAAGAAAAAAATTTTTTTTTAATTCAGCGCTATTTTTTTTTATTCCACTACATGTATTCAAAAAGTGTAAAAAAAAATTTCAAGAAAATCTGCTTGTAAGGTGAAAAAAAAACATCCAAATGATTTGAAAAATTTGTTTTTAAAGTGATATTTTCATAAACAGATGAAGATTTTATAATACGAGTAAATAGTTTTATAGATGATATCTGTACAAATAATTTATACACAAATAAATAATGAAACTCAGTCATCGTAACGAGCTTTGAGACTTTCTCGACTACATCCTGGGTTGTTTTGGCGATAATTTCCACAGTCCGAAAATTTTAAATTTGAATAGAAGTTATTTAAAATTTAAAGTATATTATTAAGATAATCTGTGAGTTCTTTTAAGCAAATGAAAATGGTACTCACGTGAATTAGAAATTGCTTTTGATCTTCGTTAGTGAGTTTGTTATTGAATTCTTCCATTAGTTTAACTCCACGTTCAGCTGTATCATTGACTACTTTTAATGATTCGACTATTTCCTTTGCTCGCCTATAATCTGGTTGGTCATTCCAAACTGTTGGATCAATGTGCAAAAATTCTGCAGAAAGCCAAATTTTTCGAAAATTTTCAGAGATGCTGACAGTAGATCTGATGGAAAATTTTTGGTAATGAAGTGTGAAACATCAGCTGGTTTCAGATGTAATTTCTTCTTTACTTTGTCATCCTTTTAGTTATCTCCTTCCAAAACTTTTAAAACCATTTTTCGCATTTCTTTAACATTTAGGATGTCATCGAAAAACGATATATTCCTTTTGCCATCCACCGTGCCAAATGATAAGCTCCTGGTGTCCGAAATTTAATGCCACTTGGAGGACTTTCTCCCAAATAAATAACTATCAGTTCTAGAAACTCCTTATAGTCATCCGGAGGGAAATTATCTTCTAGCCTTTTCATAGCAAATACTAAAATTTCTTCCCCTACATCTGCAAGGACGTGCAAAGCCTTTTTATCCATGGACCATATGAAAATTTTACTTTTATCAATCGTTTTCCACTGAGTTTTAAATCTTTTAAACAAAAGAATATCAGATCCAGAAGATGGATCCAATTTAAATGCATTAAATACTCCTTGAAGAACAATTTCAAAAATATGATGTCTGAAAGCCAGGTAGAGTATGTCTCGACCAATTTTATTTTCTAACAGGATACAAGCTGCGTTCAAACCTCTGGTGTTAGATGCAGTTGTATCACAAACAAAAGCTTGCACTTTATTCATCAATGACCAATCTTCCAATACTTCATACACTGCAGATGTTAGTTCCACTTTGATCTTCAACTCGTTGTTTGGTTCTCTTCTCACTATCCTCTTTTCTTTTTTCCATAGCTGCAAGCTTGTAGTCCATTCCAAGCATACACCCAGGTCAACCTTTCCATCTTTGTAAAAGCAAAAACTTTTTATCCTCTTCAATTTTTATCAAATCCAAGGCTGATGCATGAGCGATATCAAATAAATCGTTTAAGGTTTCCGCAAAATTCTTTTTTTTCGTTGTCTCAGTGTTTCTGTTTTTACTTTTCTCAAGTTTCGTAGTTCTTCGTAAAGTTTTTTCAATTGTCTTAAGCAATGACATCGACCATGAGTAGGAATTCTTACTTTTTTCAAAAATATAAAACACCGATCTATTACTAAACTGACACTGCTTGTTAAACTTCACTTTTCGCATATTATAAAAAAGAACACCAAGTACATCTTGTTTTGAAGGTAATTTAGAACCTCGAATTTGATTTTCCATAAAACCGAACAAAAATAAATTTTCTCGTGGCATTTGTTAACAACTTAACTGACAGAAATAATAAAGTGCATTTTTAATTCCATCGCCTACGTTTTCTTAGAAAAAAAAAAACTTTATACAAGATAGTGAAAGGAAGTTACATACATTACATACAATAGGTATTAACACAATAGATGAACTTTCGTAAGAGCGGGTAATGTTTTTAGATGTCATGGAACAAAAAAAAATCCAACTTTTGAAAATAAGGACCACTTTAATATACATTGTATACTAGAGATCTGTGCAGAAATCATTATCTGTAGAAATAGGAACTTAAATATATTAGAGGGTAATAATGAGCAATTAATTAGTATAGTAGAGTCCTTTAATCTTTATTTTAGAAATAGTACTCACTTCACGCCTAACAAAAAGCCTTCGCTTTTAGATGTACTCTTAGTTTCTAATATTGATCCGGTAATGCTTTATGATCAAATTCCTGCTCCAGCATTTTCACATGACGACATAATTTTCCTTACAATTAGTGCTTTTCCTTTTTATGCAAAAGAAAATCCAATAAAATCATACAATTTTTGCAAAAACAAATTATGATATACATATACAGCCAGCAATGTCAATACTCAGGTGGAAGATATTTAAAATTGTGTCTTCTTTTTATTTCATAAACATGTACCTACCCTTAAAACATGACAGAAAAACTAATAGGGCCAACACTCCATGGTTAACATCAGAAGTTTTCAGCCTTATAAAAAAATGCAATCTCTCTTACTCTAGATGGAGAAGATATAAAAAATATACCATTGCACGAAACGCGGTATCTCTTCTAATATGATCGAACAAAAACATCAAGATAAATTTAACCCGTGGGACCCGAGTTCCAAATTCTCTTAATTTTCTTAGTTCTTAATGAACTAAATAGGAAGCAATCACAATAATTTTAATCAACAGAACATCTCTGCTTCCTTCGACAACCAACGAGAAGATGCTTTTTCACACTCTGGAATTGATGATATATTGTGTAGTACAATATATGTAGGTCAAACAATCTTAAAGATCAAATCAAAAGCAGCTGGCTCTGATGGTAAGTCTTGCCTGAATAAGAAAAGTCTTGTCACGAAATTTCAGTCGGATTTTCGTGCAAAACGTAGCTGCTTTACTAAAAGTGTACGAAGATATACATACGTGCCGGACTAGATTGTGATATGTTTAGCTTCGTTGTCTTTTTAGACTTCTCAAAGGCGGTTGACAGCGTCAATCACTGTACACTACTAAATAAACTGCATAGTCAATTCTCCTTCGAGAGATCCGCGTGCAAATTAATAGCCTCATACTTATCTGGCCGCCAACAATATGTGTCTGATGGCACCAAACACTCCTCACTTCTACAAGTTTCCTTGGGTGTCCCTTAAGGTTCCATACTACGCCCTCTCCTTTTTGTGTGGTTAACGGATGATATAGCCTAATGTTTCACAACCTCCGCACACCATATATTTGCCGATTATATAAGGACTGAAACGAATGAAATTTGGAAACTTCAAAGTAAAAAGAAAATATTTTCATAACTCATGTAAATTTTTTTTATTTGCTTTAAAACTCTGTTTTTATTAAATTCATTCACAATTACAAAAAATAAAAAAATTATTTGGGTTCCCATTCTTTCCTCAACTTCTTTCGAATGTCCTTCATAAAGTTGGTGACAGTTACATCCGTGATCTTTTTGGACGCTCTTTTCCATTTAGCACTAAAATCTTTTACGTCCTTTGCACACTGCTCACTTTTCCTCAATTTAGCTTTGACCAAAGCCCAATACCTTTCAATGGGACGGCACTGTGGAACATTGGGTGGATTCATGTCTTTTGGGACAAAGTCGACATTTTTAGCAACAAGAAAGTTCAACGTCACATGAGCGTAGTGAGCTGAAGCTAAATCTGGCCAAAATAACGTTGAACCCTCATGTTTGTTTAAGAAAGGAATCAACCGTTTTTTTAGGCAATCGTTAATGTACACTTCTCCGTTAATTGTTCCCGTGGTAATAAACGATGAGCTTCTGTGTCCACATTGGCAAATGGCCTGCCAAACGAGATATTTTGACCCGAATTTTTCCATCCCAATCGATGTTGTTGATTGCGGAAGAATCTCAGCTTCAAAGGAGTTGTAAAACTGCGCACCTGGAAGAGTAGTTAAGTCGGTTTTGACATAAGTTTCGTCATCCAAAACCAAGCACACTTTCTTGTTGCCGATCAACTCGTGTAGCTTTCGGGCTCGTGTTTTTATGACTTTTTTTTTGCTTTTCAGTAACTTTTGGTATTTTTTGTTTTTTTCGTGTTTTTAGACCGTTACGTTTTTTAGATCTCTGTACCATTGTTTGGTTGGTATTACATTTCTGGATGACATAGTCCGGTTTTTTACGATGATACCCACTATTTTCCTGTCCAAATTTCTATCATGTGCTTCACTTCTAGCTCCACTTTTCTATTTTCGCTTAACTGTCAACGTCTCCAAATATCGTTTAATAACAGAATCCACTGTACTGCGTGCTATGTTTAAATTTTTTGCGATTAAATGGTTTGGACGCGAAGTATTTTCGAGCCATTTGTCGATGATCTTTTTACGGCGTCCCTCTTGACTCATATTTTATAAATATTTTAAACCGCACCGAACTAAAATCAATAACAAACTGAAACTTGAGAATATGCAGGCTAATTTGGGTACAAAATGGGATTGCAATTCTTACGCATTGGAAGTATAGCCCGTATTAAAATTTACAGATTTTATTCGTTTCAATCCTTACAAATATTGATAAATATCAATATTAATGATGATCTTCAGCGAATCCATGCTTGGTAAATAAAAAACGAGCTTAGTCTCAATCCATATAAGTCAATAGCCATGCTGATTAATAGAGTTAGACAAAACGGAGATTCCGCCTCAACTCTTCTTAACAACACTCCCATAGAGTATGTTGGAGTTTACTTCACTAG
Source organism: Volucella zonaria (assembly GCA_963966105.1). Lineage (NCBI taxonomy): Eukaryota > Metazoa > Arthropoda > Insecta > Diptera > Syrphidae > Volucella > Volucella zonaria. The sequence goes on from OZ014531.1 coordinate 126,337,931, forward strand.
TACATTTACTTGGAATTTACACGTAAACAAAGGAGTATCAAAAGTGTATGAGGTTTTTCGTGGTCTATGCCCTACAAAAAACTACCTTCCAATAGCTGTTAAACTGAAATTAGCAAAAAAATTTATTTTGCTGATATTGCTTTACGGATGCGAAATATACGCAGACTTGGACTATGTGTCGAAAAGAAAACTAACTGTGGCATATAATAGTTGCGCAAGATACATCTTTGACATTAAACGGTCAGATCACATTAAGCACTTAGCTAAAAAAATAACCGGCTGCTCCTTAATAGCCTTATTAAATTTAAGAACCGTACTACTGCTTCACAAAATAATTACTACAATACAAAAGAACCAAGCTATTTATTTGATATGATAAAACTTGCGAGTAAACCATCAAACAACACAAATATATTTACAAATGAAGTTTTTAAATACTTAGCGCAAACTTACTGAGGGAAATTCTATACCTTTATTTTTCACATCTTTTCCCTTCCCACATCCCCTATTTCTTATAATTATTATTATTCTCATTTTATTTAATCTTGTAATGTATTTTTGCCTAGGTTGCACAATTTAAAAAGATTCAATCTTAAATGTACAATAATTTTTATGAATTAATAAATAAATAAATAATTCAGAATCGATTATTCATTTGTTCAAAACAGTGTCACCACAATTCAGAACTGACAACTACCAAATCATCATCAAAGGCAACAAAGTACCATCTGGAGAACACTCTTATAGGTTGCTCTGATTATGGTCAGTGATCCAGTTGAGAGCCGAGCCATCACTGTGGATACGATTTCAGACACACACCATTCGTAAGACGCGCTCAAATATCCGCTGATATTTTGGGAAAGACAAGATGGATATCACATCAGTATCAAGAAGTGAGATTCAGTTAGAGGCACAATCTTTTTTTTTACTAATTTCATTTCTTATTTTGTTTTATTGTAGTAATTTGTTCAGGTGTCCAAACAAAAAAATCAACTCTATGAACTACTACGCGTACTGATTGATAATTAGACATAATCAGGAAAACCATATCCTTCTATGTCACCAGGTGTTCCATCAATATGTTGGGGACATCTACGGAAACATCGAAAGCGAACGTTTGTAAAATATTTGATTCAAACAGGCTAGATTGCAATGGAAGGAATACATCCTCTTACGAGATGCTACGAGTATTGACGGAAACGTCGATGGAAATTTAAATATCAACAACCTCGGTAATAAATGCATACTACCTTCAAGCTACATCGGTAGTCTACTACACATGCAGGAATGCATACGAGATACAATGTCTTATGTATGTCATTCCGGTCGTCCAGATTTGTTCATTACATTTACATGCAATCCAAAATGGAAGGAAATACAAACTTTGCTATTATCAAGGCAACAACCAATGCATTGTCATGATATCACTGCACATGTGTTCAAGCAAAATTAAAATCATTGATGAATTTGATCGTAAAATATTCGATTTTCCGTATCACACGTCGTTGCTGGATGTACATATTCGATTGAGTGGCAAAAGCAAGGTTTGCCTAATGCTCATATTTTGATTTAGCTTGATGTTAAAATCCGCCCGGAAGAAGTTGATCAAATAATTTCGGCAGAAATTCCAGATCCATCAATTGACCAAGAATTCTATGATATTGATATTTAACATGAAATCGCCATGCATGAACAATGGAAAATGTGCAAAGCGTTTCCCAAGGCAATGCATCATTGATACTATTACGGATATCGACAGTTATACAATGTATCGCCGCAGAAACATTCGCGCAATGCGAATGTCAAATACTAGAAATCAAATTGAAATTGATAAATCAGTGGGTGGTACCATACTCACTACTCCTTTCAAAAACATACAAGGCTTATATTAATGTCGAGTTTTGCAGCTCTATACAGTCCATCATGTACATTTGCAAATACGTTAATAAAGGCAGTGATTCGGCAGTATTTGCAGTACAAAATGTAAGTGAAAACGACGAAATATCACGATACCAAACGGTCACTGAAGAAAATCCTCTCCAACGAGCATTCGGGCCACCAATAACGACACTTATCGAATTTTTCACACCGTGCCAAAAACCTGATGTTTTCAGACAATTCGCACAAACATACCGACGTTTCGCGCTATTTTACATGGAACAAACCAGGTAAAAAATGGGAGTCACGTAGACCAGACGAACCACATCTAACAACCGCAGGCGTATTCAAAGCCAAGACATTTTGACGACGTTACACAGTACATCCAAAACAACGGGAATGTTTCTTTTTGCGTTTGTTGTTGGTGAAAGTTCCAGGACCAACGACTTTCTGTGAACAGTCAATGGGCAAATGTTCAATACATATCAAGATGCATGTCGCGAGATGCGATTGCTGTAAGACGACGACAATCATTGGGATCTGACATTTGCCGATGCAGCAGTTGCATCCACGCCGAATAACATTCTCCAACTGCTCGCAATTATTGTATATTACCGACATGTTATCCAACACAATCATCGGCTTTTTGGGGAAAATGTAAAAACTATAATACACGACTGAAGACATACTGCACCGAATTAGACTGACAAACCAAGGATTTAAACATTGATTACACGCCATGAAGGTACAATGAAGCATTAGTGTTGATCAGGGATTTGTGTATTCTAATTTCAATTTGGCCGCTTAATCATGACGGTATGCCATCTCCTGATCGTTCGCTCGCCAACTTCTTATGAGGCGTGAAAAACAGTATAACAACGTTGACTTATCTACATTTGTTGCGAACAATGAACCATTGATGACTGCCGAACAAAAAAGCATTTATGATCGGATTATGCTGGTAGTGGCTGGTAAACAAGGCGGCCTTTTCTTCATGGATACACCAGGCGAAACCGGCAAGTCGCTTCTAATATCACTTATAATTGTAAAGATACTAGTACGTTCGCAGCAGGAAATTGTTTTGGCAATTGGATCTTCAGGATTGCTAACACTTTGTTATATGATGGACGAACGCCACTTCAGCACTCAAACTGCCATTAGACGTTCATAACAAACCGAACGCAGTGTGTAGCATAAAAAAATAAGAAGCATAGCTAGAGTATTGCAAAAGAGTTTGATCATTATCTGGGATGGATCCACTATGGCTTATAAACATTTACTCGAGGCATGGCATAGAACTGTGCAAGATTTAAACAGCAATGGCGACAAACTAATCGGTGGAGCTATGTTACTACTATTCGGTGATTTCCGACAGACATTATCAGTCATTTCACGTTCTACTTATTCCACGTTCAATTTTATGGTGAAGCGTCGAGACTGACCATCAACATAAGAGTATAATTGCAAAATGATCCGACTCGCATAAATATTTTCTGAACAATTGCTGGATATTGGCAACTGTAAAATCCAAACACACAGTGCATCAAATTGCCAGACAATCTCTGCATTATCGTTAATTCAAAACATGAATTAATTGAATAATTACTGCAACCATAATAGTGCAACGGCACACGTTGGCGTTACCACCGTGCCAAACTTAAAGACCGTTTGAATAACCTGGGATCAACGAATTTAATGCTCATCTGTGATTTAAATGGGAGAATAGGCTTATCACAGAACAATTCCTCAAGTGGATTTTACATGCATCACCTACAAATCGGCCGCAACTCTAAGGAAGATGGATGGGACAGGAAAGTTTTAAATTATAGCAGTGGAGGAGACCCTTTGGGGAGACATATATGTATGCCTTTGGTTTTTTTACAATGAAAAAAGGTTACAAATTCAATCACAAGAAAATGAATACATGATGGCTGAACCACCCCAGATTGTCAACCGACGCCGCTGGATGCTAACAACGAACTCACATTCACTTCCATATTTTTATTCGTCGCTGTCTCGCCCTACCAGAACGACCATATATTTAGCTGATCCAGCACTTTATACCACTTCCATGCTCGGGCTACCCACGTGAACATGATCCCGGCTCCACATGCCCCAGCGACGAACAGTATCAGCTTCCTCCAGTTCATTACTTGCAATCATTGCTGGGTTTCATTGCTTCTTCGCTTTTTATGTACATAGATTAACGGGGTCAGGAACATTTCGTTGCCACCGACGTGAGCCACCTCCATACCATGACGAATATGAGACATCCGTCGACTTCGAAATGCGATCACTCTGGAATGCTGTAAAGTGAGGACGACGATGAAACCATTTCCATATTACTGGGGCAATCGGTCAGCAGTCTGGAATGATTCATAGAATTACAAATGAAATTACTTCTGATTATCTGATACTACTTATCTTTACTGTCTCCTACATATATTCTTGCGTGTATGACAAGCTCAATAATTGAAAATGCGTGCTTTTGGGATCGATTACTCTCTTCTTCAATGGATTAGAAATTACCGGTCGGAACGTTCAATTCAAGTTGTCTTGGATGGTTTCAAGTCTGATATTCAGAAAATAAATGCTGGTGTGACCCAGGGCTCCGTTCTGTCTCCGACACTCTTTTTAAATTTCATCAATAATATCTTGTCTGGCACTTCTAATCCAATATATTCCTTTGCTGATGACAGTACTCTCTGCTTCTCATATTCGTTCCCAGATTCACGTCCCTGCTATTCGGCTGTAGAACGGAAACGGCAGCGTAAGTTAAACTCATTAAGTTCCGATATTAACAGACTTACCAATTGAAGAATTATCAAGAGAGTGGATTCTAATGTTTCCAAAACACAATGCCGTCTGCTGTCTTTAAAGCGAAATTTAAACACCCAGCCGTTATCCATGAATGGCACTTGCATCAATGAAACCGAAAACATATTCCATTCTCGGTATGTATCTCAATGCCAACTGACACATATTGACACCAAAAATGCTACACAATGTCTAGGTTTCCTCAAACGATGTAAGACATATTTCACCCCCTCTGACCTGACCACAATATATAAGGCCTTTATCCGCCCAAAATTGGAATACAATGCCCACATCTGGTCAGGTGCCCCTAAGACGCCTTTGCACTTGCTAGGTAGTCATTTGACGCCCTCGAACACCTGTCTCAATTTCTCACCGAAATTGCCAGAAGCGTGTCGCCCCTTCAAACTTTTAACCGTTGCACCCTCCAGCCCATCTTCGGACATACTATGAAATATCGTGATTCTTTCCTAAGCCGTACACATTGCTTATGGAATGCAGTGCCGAGCTCTTTATTTCCTAGGTAGGGAAATAAATGCATACATTTAAAACCAACCCAGATCGGTACCTCTCTACTTCCATCCCTAACTTCCCTTCGCCCGCGCTATGTGCAAACAACTTAAGGATACATAAAATCCTTTGTGCGCGCGCCTATTGTAAAAAAAAATTGTCTTTTAATGAAAAGGTGTACAAACTTCAGGTTATTTTACTCTCGACATTCACCGCTAAGTTGCCCTGACTTACTCAAAACAGAAAACGTCTGCTTACGTTCTTTTATCAACTGCAAGTTTAACCAAAAGGATAAAGTGAACAGTGATACGGCAATGATAGGTTCGGTTGAATATCATACCATGATAACTGCAAATTGTACCTCGGATTTATTTTTGATACGTATGTCAAATTCAATAGTGATAGCAATTAATTAAATCAAAGGGTGAATCTGGATTTAGTTGTCTATGTTACTTACATTTGCGTATGTATGTAGTTTAGAATAAATTAGGTATAGATTTCCAAGAAAAAGCATTGAAAAAATTCATCAACTGAAAAGTTTTTTTGCAACTCTTAACACAACCCCTTTTGTAAAAAGGAAAATTGGGGTCGTGTTTTGTGTTTGTGGCAGCCTCTCTGTCTATGGAATTGGTACTTCAAACAAGCAAAGGATTCCATTTGCAAAATACAACAGTTTATCTATCCCTGGGCATATTATGAAGGGGTGGATGCGGCTGTCCGTCACTTTTAAAAGAGTTCCAGAGCATCCATCTGGCTCTGTTTTTCCCAAGGACCGGCTGGTTAACTTCTCCGAAAAGTTTCAAGTCAATAGTATGGGATCAGCTGCATCCTCCAGTTTTTCCCGCCAATACGTTTTTCCAAGGAGATAATGAGTAAATCGATAACGTCACATTGTTATGAGAGGTCAAGTGTGTAGCTGATTGCCATAGCTTACCTTAAGCTCAGAGATTTCCCAACAGAGGAGACAAAGGGATTAAAAGTCGAATTCTTCACCCTTTTCTAATTTAAAAGGCAATCCTTTTATTCCCCCGGTTTGTGTTTATAGTGTGGGGGTAGTATGAATGGCAGTACAACATTTCTGTGGAATTGGACAGATTAACTTACCTGTGCACACCACTCTCCCAGAATTATATCTGAGCAGCGGTAGGGAAGAAAAATTGGAAGGGCAAAAATCATACAAAAATAGGGCCTTTAGCGGGAGGAAGATAAAGAGTTAAATTTTTTTTTAATCTGTCAAATTTTGCAGGAATTATCAGGTGAACCTTTACTTAGGCCAACTGTAGAGTTTGATCAATCGCAACTAAGTAATATTCGCTGTATCGTAATACAGTTTTTTAAGTAAAGTACAACAAAAAAAACTCTTGGCGAAAGCCCAGGTGGACCAGGCCTAGTCTTTCCTACTTAGCTCGTTGTTCCCATAATCATTGTCTGCTGAGTAAGAGACGGCCTATGATTTTGTACGGACTTCCAATGTCAAAGTATTTTTCATAGGCAGAAAGTTTCACTTTCAGGGGTTCCTTTTACTCGTTGAAGATAAAAATAATGCTTCTTCTGTTTATTGGTTTTTGACCGAGTTTTGAACCCAGACTATCTTACGAACAAGATGGCGAACTTGACCACCGCATCAGCCCACACCTAATAGCTAAATGAATACTTTTTTTTTAAGTTGAGTTACATAAAGTTCAAAAACTAACAGCCACAGTTGGTGCTGAGAATCTGGAATGGTGATAATCGTGAACACTCCACCGCGGCATCAGGCAGAATGAGCTGTTCAACGTGGGTAACATTTCCGTCCACCTGAGCAAGATAAAGTCAGAACAACAATTTCCAGGCTTAAATTTTACTAAGCTTCTGGACCGGAAACTTTAACTGCCGCAGGTGCTGATTGGATACGTTAACTCATCTCTAAAATCTGGGTCGACGAAAATATGCTCGACAAATGGAATCTCAGCATTGTTTGTTCCGTCCTAAAGAAAGGAGATCATCAGAACTGCACCAACTACAGCGGAAAAAGTCTGCTCAGCATGGCATATACTATCCTGTCTGCGGTATCATGCGAACGCCTACTGCAATACGTCCGACAGTCCGACCGGTTACAGGAAAGTCTTAGGCCAGGAAAATCCATCAAAAATCAAATTTTCGCAATACGACAGGTGTCAAAAAAGACAGGAGCACCAAATAGATATACATACACCACCTCTTCGTCGATTTCAAACCCGCATGTTACAGCATCTTTAGAGTTGAACTATGAAGAGCTATGCAGAGTTTTGTCATCCCTGCCAAGCTTATTCAGCTTTTCAGGACGACGATGGAGAATGTACGCTGCTCCGCCAAGGTCGGCAATGACAAAACCAAAACCTTCAGTGTCAGAAAAAGACATAAATCCGATGCGTTCTCATGTGATTTTTTCGACATCGTCCTTGCATCATAAAGCCAAAATCACAAGTAAACTGAGGAGGTACCGTCTTTCAAAAGTTTGTTCAGTTATTCGCGTATGCAGACGACATTGACATAATGAGAAGAAGACGGCGGACTTTCAATGGAACGTGTGCAACTTTTAAAGTAGAAGTATATGCTGTAAACAAAGAAGGACATACAACATCGACACCTAGGCTAAAACATCAGGATAGGCGGCAACAACTTTGAGGTTTTAACGGACTTTGTCTATTTCTGCTCCACGAACAACTCCGACAATAACACTAGCGCGGAAACCATTCAAAGAATCAATCTTGCTTCTTTGGGCTTCTAAAAAGCCAATTTAGTAGTAAAGTCCTCTCCCGAGCAACTACAAAGGCATTATACAGGACACTGATCATTTCAGTTATGCTTTACTGCGGGAAGCGTCCCGTTTGCATCAATGGAGAATAGAGGAAACTTTTCAACAACGAACTGCATAGACTGCACAGCGGCACCGACTTTGTCTGAAAAGCTCAGATAACCCGGCTTATATGGCTAATAAGCTGATGCCCATGTCCACTGTAGCGCAATCTAAGTAAGTAAGACTTAAATTCCTATTTTGTGGTCCAAAGAAGGGTTCCCCGTATTTGGAAAAAAAAATTCTTAAAGCTATTAGAAAAGCAACAGTTTTACTAATGGAGATATCTCTATCAGAACGGTTTTGGAAAATTGCACAAGATACGTTTATCCTTTGAAGTTTAGCTTTGCATTTTTAATGTTACAAAATTTGCGAAATCGAATTCAACATCTGACATTGACAAGCACACGCATTATCATTTAGTACTTGTCCTTGACTTTTCCGCTTATTTTTCTCTTGGCTCCATATTCAAATGTATCCAGCTTTCCTTACTACTTTATTACCATTTGCTGCTTTCTTTTAATTATAATTTAAGTATAAAAGGTTAAGTATGTACTTAAAACGTTGGTGTAGAGAAAGCAAGATGTATAAAGCGAAAACTCTGTTAAATGGAGATTTTAATTTGGAAGGCAGACACTGCCTCCTTTAAATGTACTCATGTTGTGTCGCAAATACATCGTTCCTGTTTTAATATATTAAGTATAAATCGACAAAAGCACAACCATTCATTAGAACCTGATCATCCTAAAATCTTCTCATGGTATCATATACTCGTATACTGCTCTGATTCGTCATATAATTGCCGTCTATTAAGTCGTAAATATAATGAGATATATAGTAATCATAGCTGGAGCCATAATCATCCGGCTAATCAGCTAATTGCTATAGCTAATTCCCCTTCCGATTACGCGATTTTCCACCAAATAAGAGTATCTGAATGTAAATGGTTTACTTCTGATTTTACAGGGTATTTCCGATAATGTGTCAAGAACTTTGGGTGGATTCTTGACATATTTTGAGAAAAAAATCGTATTGCTGCAAGAGCGGGTTGGAATTCCAAAAATTGATAACAATTTTCGGAAAAACCACCCAAATATTGATTGGACATCTTTATTTTTATTTTTGTGTCATATCAGTTGTCTGAAAGGCAAACCATTACTACTTTCACAGCTGCCAGTATTGTTATTTCTTAAAAGTAAATAACCTCTTTTATCCGTAGGCACTTATAAATACAAATCGATTGAGGTTAAGTCCGGATATCTACAAGAGGAGGCCACAGAATGTGTCCATCGCGCACTATCCACGAATTTTCATATAAAGGGTGTGTTTTTTAGACGTTTGATTTTTAAACCGGCAACACTGTTTCCACAGATTGTCAATTTAACAGCTGAAAATTTAATTCTTGTTAGTACGTTTTGCCATTTTACGATAAATAAATTAGCGTCAGAATAACGTGTGCAAATTCTGCAAACTTATTTTGAAAACCATGGCTCGGTTCGCCAAACTTATGGAGCTCTACGTCCATTTTATTGGGTCTATTCGTGCGGTTTGCTAAGAGATGGCGTAACTTGTATTAATCCATTGTTATTATTCCATTGTTATTAATCCACTGTTTTTGCGGGGAGTTCTTCTTCATTACTTTAATATGAAGAAAACTGCTGCCGAAAGTCATCGTATTTTGGTGGAAGTTTATGGTGAACATGCGCTAGCTGAGCGAACGTGCCAAAAGTGGTTTGCACGATTTAAAAGTGGTGATTTTGGCTTGGAAGACGATGAACGTCCTGGGCAGCCAAAAAAGTTTCAAGATGAAGAACAGGAAGCATTACTCTATGAAGATTGTTGCCAAACACAAGAAGAGCTCGCAGAATCTTTGGGTGTCACTCAATCAGCCATTTCAAAACGTTTAAAAGCAGCTGGATATATTCAAAAGCAAGGAAATTGGGTTCCACATGAACTCAAGCCGAGAGACGTCGAATGGCGGTTTTGCATGTCCGAAATGCTGCTGGAACGCCACAAAGTCATTTTTGCATCGGATTGTTATTGGTGATGAAAAATGGATCCATTACGACAACCCCGAGCGCAAAAAATCATATGTGAAATCCGGCCAACCAGCCAAATCAACGGCAAAGCCGAATATCTTATGGCGCATATCTATGGTGGGATCAGATGGGTGTGCTGTATTATGAGCTACTAAAACTGTGTGAAGCCATCAATGGACAACGGTACCGAACACAATTAATTCGTTTGAAGAGAGCAGTGGCCGAAAAACGCCCGGAATATGCGACCAGACACGAGGCAACAATTTTCCATCATGACAACGCTCGGCCCCACGTTGCTGTTCCGGCTAAGAACTATTTGGAAAACAGTGGATGGGAAGTCTTACCCCACCCGCCTTATAGCCCAGACTTTGCCCCTTCTGACTACCATTTGTTCTGGTCGATGCAGAACGCCCTCACTGAAATACGGTTCACATCAGAGCAGAATATCAAAAATTGGCTTGATTCATTCTTGGCTGCCAAGCCGGCGCAGTTCTTTTGGGATGGGTTCCACAAATTGCCAGAAAGATGGGAAAAAGTCATAGCTTCTGATGGGCAATATTTGATTAATATTATTGTACATGTTTTTCATAAATAAACATTCAAATTTTGAAAAAAAAACCGCATGAATTAAATTATATACCCAATACGGTCGACATAATCGTCCATCTGAGCAAATTATTCGGATGAATCGTTTTCGCACCACGTACACTATAGTGGATAATATGTAACCCCAAAGATGACAAACAGTGAGAACAGAAGAAGTTATTGCCGTTGTGGAGCCCAGTGTTAAGGACAATCGGAATGAGTCGATTCGTCATCGTGCACAGCAATTGGAGTTATGCCCATCGACTTTGTGGAAGATTTTACCGAAATACTTGACTGAAAAGCTTACAAGATCCAGCTTGTACAAGAGTTGAAACCGCGTGACCATTATACGCGTCGTAGGTTCGGTGAATGAGCGGAAAACATGATTTAGCTTAATCCTCATCTTCAACGCAAAATTTTGTTTTCCGATGAGGCCCATTTTTGCTTAAATGGATATGTAAACAAGCAAAATTGCCGAATTTGGAGTAGAGAAAACCCAGAAGCCTTTATCGAGACGCCCTTACAACCATTAAAACTCACTGTTTGGTGTCCTTTATAGGCTGGTGGAATCATTGGCCTATATTTCTTTAAGGATGATGACGGCCAGACTGTTACCATCAATTGAGAGCACTATAGAAACGTGATTTCTGACTTCTTCGTTCCTCAGTTGAATGGCATTGACGTGACAGAGCTTTGGTTTCAACAAGATGGCGCAACATGCCGAATGGCATTGACGTGACAGAGCTTTGGTTTCAACAAGATGGCGCAACATGCCACACGGCGCGCGACATCAATTTATAGCGGGAAACATTTGCTGAGCGCATAATTTCGCGTAATGGGCCTGTGAACTGGCCTCCACGATCTTGTGATCTCACACTTTTTGTCAACATTCGCCATGTTATTGCTGATATACGGCATCAGTTGCTCGATAAAGTTGTCGAAAATTGGACTTCAGGATTGCGCTTCATTCGAGCTAGCCGTGGAGAGCATGTGCCCGATATCATACCTAAACCCTAATGCCATAATTATCTGTTAAATAAAACTAATACATATCATAGGCATTAACACTAGCTTCAAGTGTTTTATTTCATATTAAATTTGTATACAACTAGTACCCTTTATTAGGTAAACGTTTCAAAGTAGCAAAAGGTGAGATTTAATGAAATAAAATGATGGTAAAGTCAAAATTTTGTAAAAAAAACAAAAATATCACTATTCTCATACTCGTTCCCTGTTCTTCGGCTGTAGAACACGGACGACAGCCTATGTGAAGCACATTAAATTCCGATATTAGCAGCATAACTAATTGGAAAACTATCAACAAAGTGGATTTTAATGCTTCCAAAACTGAAAACACAATGCTGTTTGCTGTCGTTACAGTGAAATTGAAACACCCAGCTATTATCCATAAATCTCACTTGCATCGTTGGAACCAAAAAACTTTCCATTCTCGGTATATGTGTCAACGACAACTTACGTTGGAATGACCACATATTCGATGTCGCAAAAAATGCTGCGGAATCAAAAGATGTAAGAAATGCTTTCCCCCTCAGATCTGGACTCTATATATAATAGAAATTATTTATCCACCAAAAAGTTGAGTACAATGCCCACATCCGGTCAGGTGCTCCTTAAAACTCTCTGCACCTACTTGATAGGATTCCAAACCATGCGATAAGACTAATAGGTGATGGTAATATTACCTAGTCACTTGACATCCAGGAACATCGACGGAAGGTTTCCTGTCTTACCTTACCCTATCGCTATTTTTACAACCAGTGATCCACTTAAATTGGCAGTAGCATTCTCTTTCAAACCGTAACACCTGTCTCGCTACGAAGGCTCATCAGTCCCACTTTCGGACGTACATTGAAATATCGTGACTTTTTCCGAAAGCGTACATTACACTTATGGAATGCCCTGCCGAGCTCTTTATTTCCTGACCATTACAACCTTCAAGCATTCAAAACGAACACACATTGGTACCGCTCTTTCTTTCCTCCCTAGCTTTCCTTCGCCGGCGCTGTATACGAACCGATTGAGTGCGCGCTAATTTAAAAACGAAAAAAAAAAAAAACAACAACAACCGCGAGCGAAAAGAGATGCTCTGGGTGAACTTAACCACCAACGCTTTAGATGAATTAAATCCCATCTACGCCCCCCCCCCCCCTTAAAACGAAAAAATTGATATCCGCTAAGTGGTCGCCTCCAGAATTGATGACCATTCGGGCACGATTAATGGTATTTTCCATCACTCTTGCCAGAACTCGCGTTCTTGACGGATATTCTCTTTGAGAGTTTCAAGAGTCTGAGGCTTGTTGACATAGACTCGTTACTTCAAAAAACCGCACAAAAAGAAGTCTGGAACGATTAAATCAGGCGATCTTGCCGGCCAGTGCAAATCGCCAAACAGAGAGATTAAAATACCCGGAAATGCAGCCCTCAGAGTTTCGGTTGTGGCTCGTGCAGTATGAGCCGTTGCTCCATCTTATTAGAACCACATGTTCTCTAGTCCCAATTCATTTAATTGAGGAAGGAGAAAGTTGTTGAGCATGGCTCTGTAGCGCTCGCCGTCCACAGTAGTCGTATGGCCCGCGGCGTTTTCGAAAAATAAAGCCCGATGACGCCTCCACCTTAAACAGCACACCATGCAGTAACTTTGAGCGGGTGTAATAGCTCTTCGTGGGTTATACGCAGATTTTTGGTTCCCCAGAAGCGATAATTTTGCTTATTCACATATCTACAGAGATAGAAATGGGCCTCATCACTCTTGACGATTTTCGATTAAAAGCTGTCTCCCTCGTGGTCAAGATTCAGGATTCAGGTTACACGCGCTTGGCGGTCAACAGCTGATGCACTGTCTGCACTTTGTAAGGGAATATCTTACAGTCTTTCAACAAAATTCTCTGTAAAGACCGCCTGTTAATGCCAATTGCGTGGCACGTCGTCTGGTCCTCTGAGACATCTTCAACCACAGCTGCGATATTCTCAGCAGAACGGCTGCTCCGGAGCTGCACAGACCTGGCAGCATCTCGTGTTGTTCCATTCTCTTCTAGGCGAGCGGCTAAACGTCGTAGTGATTGTCCTGTTGGTGTCGGACGGTCGGGAAATCTGGGCTGAAATTCACGCAGCGCCAACACCACCGACGAATAATTGTGCAAAAAATCGTAAAAATGACTCCGCGTTCTTTAGGAGTATAGCGATTCAAGTCTTGTTGACTTGTATTTTGTCTCGTACATTTGTCTGTTTATTTCACAAATGTCAAAGTGGAACTGACATTTGCCGCCATTCGCAAAACTTACATCTTCCGATAGGGTGATAACTTTTGCGCCACTTTATATAAGTACATTTTTTTTTATTCTATGTATTTATAATATTTTTTTTGTTTTAAGATTTTTTCTCAGAATACGTCAAGGTATCTCCTCTTAAAGTCTTCGACACATTTTCCAGTACACCCTGTATTTTATGATCGTAATGATATGGTGACTTGTTCTTTTTTTTTCCTCCCCATAAAGCTTCCTGTTACAAAAAAAACTCTGCCACGGTTTAATGAAGAGGACCATGTAGGTCTGGTCCTGAAAAATGATAAGGCGTCAATATACAAGAACTCGTACATATACTTGTAGCTATGCAATGTGATTTGCTCTTATTAATTCATTTCAGCGATACTGAACATCTTCAGATGCTCCTTGTGTGACATTAAAGGGAAGTGACACAATATCAAATAAAATACGATAAGTACTTGTATTTTTAATAATAAAAGATTGTTGCTGGCGTAAGGATTTTTTTCCCTTCTCACTTTTATAAGGGCATCGACATGAAGTGTGTAATGCCGTAGATCGATTTGAAGGAAAATAGGACATTTAAAAGTAAAAAAATAATAACAATTTTATCAGAGGACAAGGACAAGGTCAAGGACAAGGTTCTAAGTACAAAGGTGTGTTTTCTAATTGCTAAGAGAGCATTGGAAATTGTAGCTACTGGTGAAATGGGTTTTTTGGCTTTCTAATGAATTTATCAAAGGAATATTTGCTAAGACCTACTCGTATACAAAGCCAATGATACATCAGTCAGAGTGGTAGATACAAATTTCTTCAAGAAAAACATCACTTCTATGTGCTGGTATGTATGTATGTATGTATGTATGTATTTAAGGATCATTTCACATCAAACTCTGAGCCAGCTCACGGTGTCGTATGGGCAATATCGAATTGACTAATGTTACTCAAACATTTTCGGTGGCGTATGTGAAACATTTTAAGTTTATATTTGATATGCTCCTAATTTTTATTGCTTATTTTTTAATTTCAACAGAAACGGGTCAAGTCCGGACGATTTCTAGTTTACTGCAAACTGCTCTAAACTGAAACTAAAACTAAAGGACAGAGATGAACAGGCCCGGGAGAGGTGGTAATTGAGGGTGCTTCTGCTTTAATGGAAATCGAACACTTGGGAGTTTGTATTTCGTTAAAACCATATTCCATCCGATGGTTATTTAGACGAAAAGGAGGAATAGACCTTAAATTTCGGAGGTTGGAATAAAAAAAAATCTGATCCAGCAGTGAGGGACAGTCGATTGAGCCAGTTAGGAATTGGTGTATAAAGAGAATATTGACGGATTCACGACTTTTTTTCCAGAAATACTAGGCCCAGCAATTAGAGTCGGTCATTATAGGGCAGAAAAATTCAGTGATCAACCCGTATGAATCTGCGTTGGCTAGCTTCAATGGGTAGAATATAGTTTTAATAGTAAAGGGACCATACCTGGCGAGCATATTCGAGAAATGACCTAAAATAAGTGATGTAGGGATTTTGTGACGTAAGGGTCAGAGAACTCTTCGGACCATCGTTTAACAAAACCAAGCGCAGAGTTAGCACTGCTAATTATGGGATCAATGTGGGTGCGAAAATTGAGTAGTTCAATATCACAGATAACGTCCAAGTCCTGCATTGAAGTGACCGATGTTACAGCTTGGCTTGATATATTGTAAGTTCGGTAAAGAACTGTTCCGGAAGTATGAGATGACTTGGCGTTTCTTTACGTTGAGCTCAAGGAAGTTTTTGTGGCAAAATATTGAGAATCTATCGAAATCGTGTTGTAGAGGTTGAGACTCAGAAAATTGGTAAATTTTCTAAATTTCGGTTTAAAGCGGATACTTGCTTATACCAGGATAGCAGGATGTTGTATCAGTTATGCCCAGAAAATTTAAGTGCTTAGCAAGAGTGTAATGCCCAGTCACGACGACATTGAGTTTTGGTTTTTAACGTTAGACACCTGTCGTGAGACTTAAGGCAACGGGATGCCCATACATCCATTGGAGCTAGGATATGCCTTACCATCGCCTGCCGCCTTCCTGAGTACCAATTCGGAACTCAGGCACAGTTCCATCCTTGGCATGAGTCGAGGCCGACCTAATACCTCTTACTGTTCTTAGGGTCACAGCACCCAGTACTTATTGCAACTCTATATTCGGCCGAGACCCTTCCTGCGATTTTGGCTTAAACCACAGCCGCAATGACGCTCCCACAACGGGGCCTACCTCAACAAGTTACGCCCGGATCGGGATCCGGAAGGCTCCCGACTCCCATGGTACCGTGATTTAAGTTCTGGTAGGGGCCACCGGTGGTCCTGCCGCCAACAAGACCTATAACCGGCAACTTGTAACTGGTCAAATCGTTGCAACCTTCGGTACAACCGTTACGATAAGACCAGGATTTTGCTGTGCCCCTGCTTTTTATTAGACAATGTCGTTGATGGGCGAAGCCTTGATAATTGGGCGTGGGCCCTGTTACGACGACAGTAAGAAGCCTGCAGGCTTTCCTGCTGAGAGACAAGTAGACCACTTCCTAGAGACATCGGGAAGCATTCGTTTATTCTGCCTTAACCGAGGACGCAGGCAGACCCAACGAACCTCCGGATCCTGAAAAAATCTCCTCCGAATCTTGCCTGGCAAGTTCATCGGCGATTTCATATCCCGTGATCCCATTCCGTCTGGATTCAATGATGTTTTGCATCCTTGAACTTGCTTGAAAGTCACAAGAGAAAGCTTGGCTATCGCTACAGATGCAAAGGCTTCACAATTTCGTTCGTTAGTATCAGGGTTGCGTATATCTCCGATTGAAAGACAGACGCATGTTTCCCTAACGAGCAGTGAAAACTAATGTTGTCGTCATTCAAAAAGGCATCAGCGTCACATCCTGTATCGGTTTTGGAGCGGTCCGTGAAGACCCGGCTGTATTCTTTTCCTGATTTAGATTCTGGCCCAAACCAGGCCTGGTAGCAGGGAATGTCGATTTCGTATTTTTGCCGCATGTTCATAAGGCCAGAGTCAGAAGACGACCGGCGTGCAAGATCATCAAAGCTCAATATCATCAAAAGAATATCGAGGGGAGGGAGATTCATTAAAGCGTCTATAGTGGAGCCAGGTGTGCAAGGGAAGCCGACACAAACCGTTTTTTAGAGCCTGGCAATCACATATTTTGGTGAGAGCTTATTCCACCAGACAACTGACGCATAGGATATAATTCATCTTATCATAGCCGTGTAGATCCAAAATACCCTTCTTAGTGACAGACGCAATGTCTTGGCGAAGGTAAACAACGCCTTACGGGTCCAAATAACGCTGTCAGGCAGAATGAACTTTCAACCTGGACGATATAAATCAACAATTTCGTCTACACCACCTGGATGAAGTGAAGATACCCATATCTAAGCTCAAATTCATCAAACTGCTGGAGCGAACTTCCTGACTGCTAAGCCCTTCAAATAGGTAAGCGATGACTTGGTAAAGAGAGTACATCAACTTATCTGTTGTAAGATATGGCCGAACAAAAGTGTGCCCAATGAATGGAACCCCTGCATTGTTTGTCCGATCCTCAAGAAAGGAGACACTCTGAACTACGCCAATTAGAGGGGCATCAGTCTTCTGAACATCGCCTGCAAGATCCTATCTGCAATATTGTGTGAACATCAGAAGATGTCTGACAACAACCTGGTTGACCCATTTCAGCCTGGCTTCAGGGCAGGAAAGTCCACCATCGACCAAATATTTACACTACGGCAGAGGCCTATGAGCTCCAAAGCGATTCACATCACCTATTCATCAATCTTAAGGCTTATCAACAACTCGTCTGCTTACACAAGATGATGTTGGAGAATGCACGCTGCTCCATCAAGGGCAGAAAAGAGCTCACGAAGACCTTGAATAGAATTTCTTAAACATCATTCTTGAAGGAACAGTGCAAAAATCATGACCCAACACAAGAGGCACAACCTTTCAAAATCCCGTCCAATTAATCGCAGAGTAATATCAGTGGTAATTTCGCGAGTATACGAGATAGAAGCGGCGAAGAGGACAAAACCAAGTATACATATGCTGTTACCAAGCAAGGACACCAAGCACCGACGTCTCGGACAGAATGTCACCCTCGACAGATATAACTTTGTGGTAGTTAAGGACTTTGTCTACCTAGGTTACGCTATCACTTCAGACAACGACACCAGCACTGAGATCAAACGAAGAATAATTCTTGCCAATCGCTGCTTCTTTGCGGTAAGAAGGCAGATGACTACGCCCTCTCTCGAGCAACAAATATCTTAATAATCCCAGTTCTGTTCTATGTCCTAGAGGCGTAGAGGCATGGACTTTATCAAAAATGGGTGCTTTTGGCTGCTTTGAGAGGAAAATTGTTCGAGTGATTTTCGGTCACGTGTGTATAGACGGTGAATGGAGAAGGAGATGCAGCGACGAACTGTACCTGCTGTACACCGTCATCGACTTGCCAGAAGAGTGAATGTCCAGCGACTGAAGCGGCTGGGTCATATAGAGCGGATGGATTCCAATGCTCCGGTCAGAGAGTCCTTTGAATCCACCCCTAAGAGACAGCACTCAAGTGGCGCACGCAAGTGGAAGGGGACCTCAGTCATCTTTCCATGCGAAGCTGGAGGCCGCTAGCTAAAGATCGAACTGCCAGGAAACGCTTGTTGCTTGAGGCCGGGATCCACCCCGGACTATAGCGCCTAAGACAGTATATACAAATTTTAAATATATAAATGAAATATCTATGAAATATCATATCCTACATTTTGATACTCTTATCCGAAAGATAGCAGGAAAGCTTTTTCTAAAAAACAGTATTCGATCTGATTGTTTGCAACTCGTGAGCAAGATCGTTCCACGCGCGAATTGCATACGCAAGGAATGAGCGTTCTCCTATGCAGTAAGTGAGTGTGAGGATAATGAGTTTCTTGCCACTATTAAAGTGCTCAGCATTTGGTAAATTGCTTTTGCATTACTTGAAGTAGTTTTAAAATACGAGTATTACGAAAATTAAAATATTGTACAAGCTAAGATTTAAGCCTTACGGAAGATGTTAAGCTGGAAACGGAAAAAGGCCCGGGAATATTATAAGTAAAAAGGTAAAAAGGTAAAAAGGACACAATCATTAAAAACAACTTTAATTCTAACCCTATCTAAACAGGGGAACACAGAGTCGTTAAACATGAAGAATGGCATTTTCAATTCAATTCAATTTATTATTAACATATTTTAAGTGTACATTGAGAGCATTCTCTTTTATAGTACTCGGAACACATCTAAGTACTCGTAGCATAAAATTCAGTAATTACAAATGTCACAAGCTATAATATTCACTGTTAATAAAAAATTCAAAAACATAAATTAACATTGGAAAAGCAAAAATACAAAGTGAGACACAAAATAGAGGAAAAAGCGAAACGGCAGTTTGTAGAAAGCACGCAAGTAATTGAAGAAATGAAAGATGTAAAAGTTGAGGTTGAAGAGTAAAGGATTGCATTTTTAAAGTGGAATTTTTAGTACCCAGCTGGGGTATTATGCTGGATATCTTAGTTTGTGCAGTCCCCAATAAATTGTTGGTAATCTGTATTTTATTGGGTCGGAGCAGGTAACCGAAGAGTAAATATGAAAGCCACGATATTTGAAAAATCATTCGGACAGACTTTGTTTTTTTAAAGAACAATGCATACCGTTTTCGAAGGGTTTAAATTCAGCTTATTACATATTGACCAGTTTTATATTCTTAAGATCTGCATTAATCCTTGCAACGCAGTCTTCCGTAAGGCCAGTTGAACGTGCGAGAAATATGATCACATCATCAGCATACATATGCATTTGCCTTAACGCAGAACCTTGTGGTACACCAGCGTGTATCATTTTTGGGTTAGAGTAACAAAGATGTGTAGTAATTGACTGCATTCTATTTTCGAGACAACAATTTAGAACTTCGAAGAAGAATATGAGAAAATAAAGTAATCTACAATCTTTCTTAATAACAGAGCGTGATAAATACAGTCAATGGCTTTAGAAAAATCAAAGAGAACTGCTACACATATTTCGTTATAATCTAAAATAGATCTAAGTGTGTCATCATTTATACACTCTATAAACAGCCCTGCACGACGTGGTAGGGAAAATAGAAAAGAGTCTACACTTCGGTGAGCCTGCGATAATGAAGGAGCCTTCAATAACGTGGAGTGCACCGCCATTAAAAATGCTCTAGTAGACGCTAACACTGAACAGGGCATTACAAACTGGATTTCTAATATTTTTGCAAGCAGGAATATAAACAGTTCTATTTGGCAAAACTCGGATAGAATGTCCGCAACCAGAGGAACCCCCTCAGGGGGAAGTCATATCCCCACTCCCTTGGGTGCTGGTTATCAATGACACCCTCAAAAAGCTTAGTGCAATAGGTATAAGTGCCACGGCATACACAGGAGAAGTGGTCATAATAGTGCAGGGAAAATAGTTAAATATTTTATCCAACATTATGGAGGTTGCCCTGAAGACGATCAGAACTTGGGCAAAAAGCTGTTGTCTCAGTGCCAACTCTTCCAAAGAACTGGTTCTTTTTACCAGAAAGTACAAGATACCGCCATTCAAACTCCCAAAACTCAACCGAATTGGAATCCTAATGTAGAGGAAAGAATCAAATCAGTGTACTCGAATTATGCTCTTTT
This sequence comes from Volucella zonaria, assembly GCA_963966105.1. Classification (NCBI taxonomy): domain Eukaryota; kingdom Metazoa; phylum Arthropoda; class Insecta; order Diptera; family Syrphidae; genus Volucella; species Volucella zonaria. The sequence goes on from OZ014531.1 coordinate 126,358,572, forward strand.
TATCTACATATAACCGAACAGTAGGAAAAATTTGGGACTTAAAAGCTTAAAACCGGTGGTGATAAGGCCCATACTTACATACAACGCACTAGTATAGTGGCAAGTAACAAAGACGAACACGGTTTACGGAAAATTAGAAAATCCGTATCACCGCTATGGCAGCACTGGACACCTTTTTGCACCTAACTCCACTTGATTTACAGATCAAAACACTTACTGGCAACAGTGCGATACAACTCACTAATCTGCGTTACTTCAAGGGCAGTAGTTTCGGGCATGGCTCGGTGCTAGCGGAGCTACTGCCAGGCAATCCAACTCTAACTGATGAAATTGCTTCCTTAGTCGACTTCGACATCCCGTATGATATAATTTATCCGGACAGGGAGAACTAGGAAAAAAATGCAATAATCAGATCAAATGAAATTGCAATTTTCTCAGATGGCTCAGAAGCAGAACAAGGAACAGGTTCTGCTATTTTCTCAGAAGACCCAGATCTAAGAGTGCCTGAAAGACTGCCAGACATAAGCAGTGTCTTCCAATCAGATGTTCTAGCTGTGCTCAGTGAGGCTGAGCTAGTGCAGATGAAATCGGTTTCCGAAAGAGATATCGCTATCTACATCGATAGTCAGGCCGCATTCAAGGCAATGGAATCAACCAACGTTAATTCTGATACAGTCAGGGGCTGTCGCACTGTGCTCAAGGCACTATGCAGTCAGAATCGGGTAAGATTGTGCTGGGTGCCAGGACATTGCGGCATCATGTACAAGCGGATGAGCTTGCAAGGAAAGGTGGGCTACTTGACAATAGTGAGGTTGCCAATATCAAACCATCCCTTTGCATAGTGAGAGGCACTATCGAAGAAAAAATCACAAAGACTGCCGACCTAAGGTGATGAAGTCTTGACGGAAACAGGATATCCAAGGCTCTCTAGCCACTTTTTGACGGCAACAGATCTAGGGAGCTAATAAAATTAAACAGGTGATTAGAAATGGATTTAATTTGAACATTGAATTCTGCCCCGAATGTAGTGTAAATGGACTATCTGACTGAATATACCACCTTGATCAAAAATTTCCCGCACCACACCACCGTGTGGCGCTCCCATTGTTCCCATTTAAGTTCTGTTTTTTTCGTTAAGTTGATAAAATTTGTTATTGACATTCCCTGTAAATCTTAGCGTCAAAGCTTGACATTTGCAAAAGCTACGTAGCCAAGAGTACATCTATCCCAGTGAGTGTTGGCGATTTTTTACAATTTTAGAAATGGATTTAAATTTGCAACAACGAACTTGTGCGAGTATTAAATTTTGCGGAAAAAACGGATTTAATAGTGCGCAAACGTTGGAAATGTTGGAAAAGTGTTTCGGCAACGATTCTCTAAAGAAAACGGTCGTTTACCAGTGGCACGAGCTGTTCAAAAGTGGTCGGGAGTCAATCGAAGATGATGAACGCAATGGCAGACCATCGACATCGAAAACAGAGGAAAACATTGATGAAGTATAAGAAATGTTGGTCAATAACCGCAAATTAACCATCAGAGAGATAGCGGAGGACTTGAACATTGCCTATGGATCCGTCCAAGACAATTTGGTTAATGATTTGGGTTTCCGTTGTGTAGCAGCAAAGTTGGTGCCAAAAGACCTCAATTTCATGCAAAAAAGAGACCGTGTTGACGTCGCAAAAGAGATGATTTGCGAGGCTGAATCCGATCCCACATTCATCAAAAGGATCATTACTGGAGACGAGACGTGGGTTTATGAGTACGACATGCAATTCAGACATCAGGCAAGTAAATGGCGTTCACCAAAAAAGCCGAAATCAAAAAAAACACGTTTTTTTCAGTTAAAAAAGAAGGCGATGCTAATGGTTTTCATGGTTTACAACGGTGTGGTGCATCATGAATTTTTGCCAGAAGGCCAGACAGTAAACAGAGAGTATTATTTGGGCGTTATGAGACGTTTGCATGAAGCTATTCGCCGAAAGAGACCAGAATTGTGGGCAAAAAACTCGTGGATTTTGCACCATGATAACGCACCATCGCGCAGTTCGATCGTTATTCGTAATTTTTTGACGAAAAATGCAATAAATTCCATCCAATAGCCACCGAATTCACCTGATTTGGCTCCCTGTGACTTCTTTCTGTTCAATCGAGTTAAAAAACCACTACGGGGAACGCGTTTCAGCACACGAGAGAAAGTAATGAAAAATCTCAGAAGGCACTGATGGACATACCGAAAACCGAATATAAAAAATGTTTCGAGGATTGCATCAAGCGCTGGCATATAGGAAGTGTGTTGCAGTTACTGGCGATTACTTTGAAGGGGACAATATAGATTTAGATAAATAAATTTGTATGTTTAATTTTCTGAATAAATTCCGCAAAATTTTTGATCAAGGTGGTATGTATAAATATAATATACAGAACTTTATTGGATACAAACTGATAGGATACTTAGCTGATGAATGAGTGTGCCTGCTGCGATGAACGAAATCCAAGTGGACGAGAAAAACAAATCGTCGCATAGGCAAGCTGCAGTGCTGATCACCCACACTCAGTGCATGTATAAGAGGTGAGAGCGCAAGAGAACAATTTTCTTACATTATAGAGTATAGTAATAAAATTAACAAAATTATACAATATTAAATTAAGAAAATAATGACGGAAAAAAGAATAGTAATAAAGAAATAATATTAAGTAATTTAATCAAGCAGCAATTTTGTAGGTAGATCACAAACAACAGTGTTAAGCTTATGACAATAATAGGAATCCTGAGAGTAGACTTTCTTCTGCGAAAACACATTGCCATTTGAATACAAATTCAACTGGTTCCACGGGGATGGGCCCGTTTAGATACCTGGTGTCTGTGTGATGGCAAAACCATCATACCCCTGTTTAACCTAACCTAACCTAAAATACCATACATAGATCTACTACTCGTATCACTGGTGATTTTGAAGACAGCGAACTCACAACTACGTTTTGTATGAAAACCAGATTGCCATTTCGACAGCTTATTATTACCTTCTAAGTATGTTTGGGTCTGATTAGATAGTACGACTTCAAAAGCCTTAGACAAAAAACAAAATATGCCGGTAGGTTTGAAATCAGCAGCACATTTTCGATTGGACTTTTTTGATCTGGTATAATACTAGCTACTTTCCATATATCGAGGAATTGAGAGCTGAAAATGCAAATATTGAAAATATGATATATGTACGAGTAGCTTGGATTATAATTTGGAGAAGTACCATCAGATCCTGTGGTATTCGATTTAAGTCTGTTTGAATACATAAAAATCCCCAAATACACTGAAAATAAAATGAATCCTGTTCTGAAACGCTTTGATCATGACAGGAAATCGATGGTGCAAAAGATTCGCTCATCTCGTTTGAAGGTGTTGATTTTTCAGTAGTAGCTTAGAACGTCCAGTTTCTTTCGAAAAACAAGATCCTTTGGCAATTCGTACAATACAAGGGTTGTGATTTCATTACATAATTCATATTTTAATTTACTGTCTGGTGTAGGAATACGCGTAAATTTATATATCCATAGGACCAGAGTAAATAGACAGTCTGAGCACAAGGTTATCAAAACTTCAGTGTATGTTATGCCATAGACCAATTCTTCTTAGTCGGAAGACGACATTCAAAGTTCGGCCCATGATATAAATATCAACGGGAGGAAGAGTCAACATTGAGCTAGGCGAATAGAGCTAGGCGTGCTAAAGAAAAATCCCATACCCCGAGATAGACTGATAAAAGCAGAAGAGGTATTTTTTTTTTTTGAAAGAAAAGAATCTGAAGCATTGGACTTAGAATGAAGATAGCTTTGTGGGTCTCTTCTCGTGGGCAATAACTATGTCGTGCCAAATTCCATCTTTATGGGCAAGCTAAGCCCATAGAAATTTGTTATTCAGGGTGAAACCCATTCTGCTTGTTAAAAGGACGACCTAAGTGTCAAGTGGGTTAGAGCACCAGTAGATGCCCTTTTCCGTTTTCATATTAAATTAGAATGCAGCGTGGTATTTCCCCTGTGATTTTCCTCTATATGAATGCCAAACAATTTGTCCATTACTTTCCAGAATAATTATGTAAACCTAACCGGACGATAGAATTAAGAAGGTTTGTTGCCAAGCTTCGAGGTGAAAATACGCTACCACGTCCAAACACCTTCTGCCAGCTTGTGGCATGAATTCCTTGTTAAAGCTAATTCATAAGAGGCTACCAGAAGAAAGATTATTAAGTTGATACCACTTTGTACCAGAGACGAGAAATCTCTATCGCCCTCTGGCGTCCTGTCAGGTTTGTGTTAGCCAATTGCTCATTTTGCTTCGTCCGTGCTATAGTGGTTGCTTGATAAGCTATTAGTTCTAACAGACTGTAGAAATTAACAAATCAATATCAGAAACCACCTGCTACATCTTCTTTCGCACAAAGAAAATAAAGGTATCCTTTCAAATCAATGAATATCGATTTGTGTGCGTGCGTGTCTTACTGCAGAGTTGAGTTTTTTGTTTCTCTTGGAAAACACCCAGGATTAAAAACTTCTTATCCATCCGCATTATTGTAGCCCCCTCGACTATGTACATCGACGGGTATCTTTCTCATTCATATACAGTACTGTGCAAAACCTAAGCAACCATCTCGAGTCAGCACTTCATAGAATATCTTTTCAACTTTCTACTCCACCAAATAAAAAGAAATGGATTTGTAATGATGTGTAATGATGTGTAATAGAGTGTATTTTGAAATTCACAACTTTTTATAAAAGTAATAATACTTCAGATTAAAAACAAAACGCAAAAACCAACAAAGTCGCCAAATTGAGCTGTGCAAAACTTAAGCTCTATTACACATCATTACATATCCATTTCTTTTTATTTGATGGTGTAGAAAATTGAAAAGATTTACTATGAATTGCTGACTCCAGATGGTTGCTTAGATTTTGCACAGTACTGTATCTTTTCAATGATGCAAATTTTAATTGCGAACACAAACAATTTTTATTTCTCAAATATCCCAGAGCAAAATCACCGTCCTATTGACGGCAGGAAGATTAAACCATGACAGGAAAAGATGAAGAATACTTCGGATATATTTGGGTGTGTATATCTATAATATTTTCTGGAAAAAACTCTGTGTGCCATGAAGCAAAGCAGACAATCGGTTTAGAGACTTTGGGATTTCATACGAGGAAGTGTACGAATATTATGAAAACGTCCTCAAGGCAATGCGCACTCAAGAATTTAACGGTGTATCTTATTACGGACTACACTGTCAAGTGTATATGTAGGTGCACACTAAGAGAAAATTTTCTCTAAATTTATGTAATTGGATGCTTAAACCAAGTATCTATGAAGATTGATATCCATCCTCGATTTGATGAAACTCATCCCAGAAACCGTAAAGACTTTCTGGATATAATCTCTTTGAAAATGCGTAAAGCCCCGGCAACGTTCATTTATGAAGAGTTCAATAGTTCCTGAGTGGCATTCATCATTTATCAAGTTTCCCATCAAAAGACCAAAGGACATACTCGTATGATGTTTTTTGCCATACGTCGGCCTCAGCTTTATAAGTCAAGTTCTCAGTATTCGTGATTCATGGAATCACTTCTTTAAGGCAACTGACAAATGGAAATTTGGAAATGTTTAGATTCACTGAAAATTCATACGGATAATATAGTTTTGTTCTGGTCTACGGTTCTATTGTGATGCAAAGACCTAATTATCTACAAATGGGTTATGTCGTGGTTTTGGAGTTTTCACTATGCTCTCCATACGTAGGTAAATGGGATTTTGAGTTTTAAAGTGTGTGGCAGTACCGGCATTTTAAGTAAAGACGACAAACAAACCAAAGGTACTTGGCAATTTTATGCCCCGACATATTGTATATCAACGTACCGGCAAATGCTTGACACATCCTTTTGTCTTTCTCATATTCATACGTGCCTTTTCATTTATGTAAGTCAATTTCTGACTTTGATAGTGCTTGTTTTACGGAAACTTTTCCCCGAATCAGTGCGTAAGAGATGGAGTTTAATTATCGTGCTAAGATGCCTACAGGCCCCCAAAAATAAAAAATAAAGCCCCTGGATCTGGGTTACCAAAGATTTTTTAGGACTAGTCAGGAAGCATAAAAATGGTGATGCATGAACTATTAACGGGTTACTGCATCCAGAATATCCAGCCCGTTTCGAATAAACTTCTGATCCCTGAAGACTGGAAGATGCGTTCGGACATTGAAAAAGACATGTACACCTAAAAAACCAACGAACGCCACAGACTGCTAAAAAGCCGATATCATTGCCATCCCGGAAGTACAGAGAGATTGCCCAAACAAAATAAGAATGAATACCTGGGACATATAGACGCTACGGTGACGTCTACATAGAGCAGACGTAGCGTATATTTGGGTGCGGTTTATTGAAAACGGCAGACTCAGGTAAATGTCTACAGATTTTGACACGTGATAGAATGCATTATGAAAATTCACATCAAAATAAACTTCGCCAACATAAACCTGCATGATTGTCGCGTAAGTTAGAAAAGTTTGGTTCTTTAAAGACGGCGTAACAAATTTCTTTCATCCACATTTCATGATGAGGTAGACTCTAATACCAACGAACGACCCGGAACGTTCGCGGACTACGAATTGACAGTATGCACCTGGAACGTAGGTACAATGTACACTCCTGATGCTGCTTAAAAATCTGTGCTTACGCGGTACAAGGTAACCATTACCGCGATCCAGGAGATAGGATGGATAGGTGCAAGTATGCTATTTGAAACATTCAAAAACATCAGCATAATACGAGTATGTGCCTGCGCCCCTACTAATGATGCTACAGACTCTATCAGGAAGGAGTTCTGTGACTTCTTGGTCGCAGCCTTGTCGGAGTATGATGTCAAAATTGTACTCGGGGCCTTCAATGACCAAATCGGTATGTAAAACTTGAGCGGATTACTCGGAAGGCACAGCCTCAATGACACAACAACAGACAACGGCTTCCGGCTAATCGATTTTGCAGCAGCTTGTAATATGGTAGTAAGTAGGACCAGACTTCAAAGACTACGAATCCACACATCAACCTACTCAAGATAGTCGAACCGCCAACCAAATCGACCATTTGATAATAAGGACTGAAACGAATAAAATCTGTAAATTTTAATACTGGCTATACTTCCAATGCGTAAAAATTCCAATCCCATTTTGTACCCAAATTAGACTGTATATTCTCTAGTTTCATTTTGTTATTGATTTTAGTTCGGTGCGGTTATTTATAAAATATAAGTCAAGAGGGACGCCGTAAAAAGATCATCGACAGATGGCTCGAAAATACTTCGCGTCCAAACCATTTCATCGCAAAAAATTTAAACATAGCACGCACTACAGTGGATTCTGTTATTAAACGATATTTGGAGACGTTGACAGTTAAGCGAAAACAGAAAAGTGGAGCATATTATACAATTTTGGACAGGAAAATAGTGGGTACCATCGAAAAAAACCGGACTATGTCATCCAGAGATGTTGCTCGGAAATGTAATATCAACCAAATAATGTACAAAGATCAAAAAAACGTAACGGTCTAGAAACATGAAAAAAACAAAAAATACCAAAAGTTACTGAAAAGCAAAAAAAAGTCATAAAAACACGAGCCCGAAAGCTATACGAGTTGATCGGCAACAAGAAAGTGTGCTTGGTTTTGGATGACGAAACTTATGTCAAAACCGACTTAACTACTCTTCCAGGTGCACAGTTTTACAACTCGTTTGAAGCTGAGATTCTTCCGCAATCAACAACATCGATTGGGATGGAAAAATTCGGGTCAAAATATCTCGTTTGTCAGGCCATTTGCCAATGTGGACACAGAAGCTCATCGTTTATTACCACGGGAACAATTAACGGAGAAGTGTATATTAACGATTGCCTAAAAAAACGGTTGATTCCTTTCTTAAACAAACATGAGGGTTCAACGTTATTTTGGCCATATTTAGCTTTAGTTCACTATGCTCATGCGACGTTGAGCTTTCTTCTTGCTAAAAATGTCGACTTCGTCCCAAAAGACATGAATCCACCCAATGTTCCACAGTGAAAGGTATTGGGCTTTGGTCAAAGCTAAATTGAGGAAAAGTGAGGACGTAAAAGATTTTAGTGCTAAATGGAAAAGAGCGTCCAAAAAGATTACGGATGTAACTGTCACCAACCTTATGAAGGACATTCGAAAGAAGGTGATCAAAGAATGGGAACCCAAATAATTTTTTTATTTTTTGTAATTGTGAATGAATTTAATAAAAACAACAAGCAAATAAAAAAATTTACATGAATTATGAAAATATTTTTTTTTTGTACTTTGAAATTTCCAAATTTTATTCGTTTCAGTCCTTAGATGCGAGGCACGCCATCAGATATTCGGAACGTGCACATATTCAGACGGGCAAAAGTCTGATCTTTTTCTAGTGGCAGTGAAATTCAGAAGTCAGGCTATTCAACGAGAAGAAGCTGCGAACCGCTCAGAAAATGAAACCCAACATTGGAAGCCTTACCATGACTGGAGTAGCCAGAGCCTACATAATGCGTCTGAGCGAGAGACTTTCCGCTGAACATCCACAAACGTCAACAATCTGTGCAATCTTTATCGCGACATAATCAAAGAGGTAGCCGATACCATCGTAGGCTACCAGTCACCATCGGAAAAGACCCCTTGGTATGCTGAGTACGTACGCATTAAAAAGGTGACGGACAATGCACACCAGCAAACGCTGCAGTGCAAAACAAGTGCAGCGAGAGAAGAATATCGAGCCAGAAGAAGTGAGGAGAAGAAGATCTTGCGTAAAAAGAAAATGGACTGCGCAGTTTCCCAGCTCAAGGATATCGAAGATAAAAACAACAACAACAACAACAACATCAAGAAAACTAAGAGTCTGGCAGCTGGCTTCAAGACCGGGACGCGGACTCTTCGAAACAGTGACAGAAAACTAGTCACCAAAGCGCAAGGAATAGTATATGTGTTTCATGTAGATGCATCAGGGAGAGAGAGATTTTCAAACATTCAGGTGATGTTTTGGTAGGCCGCATGCACCAAATTATCAACTAGGTATGCGTGGATGAAGCCATGCGCATTGATTGAATTATCAGTGCCATATGCCCCAAATTCAAGAAAGGCGATCCTATATCTTTTAAGAACTATCGAGGCATATCCCTGCTAAATCTAGCATATAAGATCCTATCCAATATACTGTGGGAACGCCTCAAGCCTGTCTACAGCACACTAATCAGTACGTACCAGTGTGCCTTCCAGCCCGGCAGATCGACTATCGACCAAATTTTCACACTAAGGCAAATCCTGGAAACGACCAACTAATTTCAACTCGGTTCTCCCCCTCTTTTCATCGGCTTCAGAGCCACACATGTCAACGTTCATCGTCTTGAGCTCTATACGGCGATGGGAATTTGGAAACAGTTACTCCGAGCTATTCCAAACCTGTACCGGGTTTTGGACATTTTTTGCTGGAACAGATAGTGTGTAGGGGAGTGTTAACATGGGGGGCACTATCTTCAATAAATCTGTCCAGATGCTAGGATAGGCAGACGACATCGACATCCCATCGCTCCGTTATAGAAGCTTTTGCGGCAATCGAAGAGCAGGCGAAACTAAGTAATTGAGGACAAAACCTCAATCTCCGAAGTGGTTAAGAAGTTTATCCCCGGAGTAAACATCAACCCCACGAATGACATCCTAGTGGAAATTTGGTGAAGACTTACGCAAGGAAACTACTGCTGCTTCGATTTGGCGAAACAAATGATTTCAAGACTCTTAACTCAGAAGATGAAATGCATGCTCTACAAAACATTAGTTCTACCAGTTCTACTCTATTGAGCTGAGTGCTGGACGATAAGGAGGAAAGTTGAGCAGATATTGAACACGTTCGAGCGAAAAATTCCTCGTCGAATGTTAAAATTTGGTCTCGCACGCGAGGAGGCCGAATTGAGGAGAAGATACAACCGTATACTCTGCGAGCTCTATGAAAATATGGAAGTAGTCCAAAAAGATAAAACAAGTCGACTAAACTTGTTCGGCCACATCGAGCGAATGGACCATAATGTTTCAGAAAAAGGATCTTCGAATCACAGTCGCCAGGTTACAGGTAACAAGGCTAAGTGCTTGGTATAGACAACTGGTAGCACCGCATCTGGGATCGAAGAGAGTAAACGGCTGCTGTATTTCAGGTAGAGATCCTTCGCGGGTTGGGAGCCCGTTAAGTGAATATCATAAGTAAGTATTTTATGCGTTCTCGCAAAGTTTTTCGTTTCTTCTTCATCTGTGGGAGTTCCGAGGTCCCCGTTCAAATCGTTATTTCTTATGTACAACGGCGCATGGATAATATCTATTAGCACCCTATTTTCTAAAAATTTTAAAATATTGGCGCATTCGTTTTGATTGTATGATCGTTGAGTTGTATACTATAGGTCCACACGGGCCTCAGCATATGCTTGTATTAGAGCAGGTTGTTATCGGTGCTAGGCTTGGAAAAGCTTACAAGTAAGCAGTACTCTTCTTTACGCCTGTTTTCGAGTCCTTAACGTTTTTGTTTAAATGCGACTTCGATTTCGATTCCTCGTCGATTATCGAAATACGTTGTTAGTATATATGTCTGAGGCTTGTGAGACATCAAGAAATGTGCTGAAATAATTTTTTTCTTTAAGAGCTTTCTAAATTACATCGGCGATTCTATGCACCTGATCAAAAGTTAACGGTTGCTTCTGAGTCCAAACTGGGAATAGTCTCTGTCCGTTAATAGCACCAACATCCATAACATGGCGGTCACCTAATCCTAAAATAATTGATCAACGCAAGGCGACTCTTGAGCGCTAGGAGTAAAAAAGGAGCGAAGAATATCGGCTTTTCTGGAGGAAAATAAAAGAACATAAGAGCTCCCGATAGCGGAAGTATAGGTATGCCTCTCAAAACAATTCAATTCTGCGGATTGGTAAACGGCAGAGACGACATAATTCCGGCCAAAATTACGTAGAAATAGAAATATCTTATCTTGTGTATAATAAGGCAAACGTATTGAACTGCCTACCTGCAGGGCCAATTATGACAGCAAGAGATGATATACGAGAAAAAGTATGCCTGATACACAAAAAACGCGCAGCTCTAAGCGCCAGCAACAGGAGGGGCATGTCTAATTTTAGCTCTCTTTAAGTTCATTAAATTGTGCGCTATGACGATGGAGGAAGCTCGCTGCCGCGAGAATGTCTGCAGTGATTTTTCCATGTCTTAAGGGTAAAAAACATGCTGCCTACCTCGCTATTTTGCTCTGATAATGGCACCTCATCAGAAACCAAAGCTTAATATTTCCCAATCCCTTAGCTTACAATTGAGTAAAAAAAATTTGGTCAACAATTAGTAGACCCTATGTAAAACCCTGGACACTATCCGAGCTGATGAGTATACCCTTTTAAGTTTTGAGTGCAATATATTTCCAGAGCCTGCGACCGACTTATTTTGAAAATCGTGGTTCAATTCGCGAAACCACCATGAGCTACTCGTATGTCGACTTTACGTTCGACATAATCGTCCATTTGAGCAAGTAACTAATAATATTCATTCGCAGAGATGTCGTACAGCGCCCACCGAAGAAACTGTTGCTGCTGTTGAATTTTGGTGGGCGCTGAGGTCCCCATTCAAATGGCCTAATACAAGCTCAGGTCAAATGGAAATGCAATTTTCACAGATGGCTCGAAGACAGAGGGAGGAACAGGTTCTAGTACCTGCTCAGAAGACCTAGAACTAAGTGTGTCTATAAGACTGACGGACGCAAGTAGTATTTTCCTTTCAGAGGTTTTGGTTGTCTTTAGGGCTTCTGAGCTAATAAAATCGGTAGCAAGGCCGCACTCAATGCAATGGAATCGACCAACATCAATTCTGATATAATCAGGGGGTGTCGCACAATGCTCAAGGTTGTATGCAGTCAGAACCGGGTAAGGCTGTGCTGGGTGCCAGGACACTGCGCTAAAAAAAGAAATGAGCAAGCGGATAAGCTTGTAAGAAGAGGAGAGCTACTCGACAATAATGAGGTTGCCAATATCAAACCACCCCTTTGCATGGTGAGGGGCACTATTGAGGAAAAAATCACAAAGGCTGCCAACCTAACGTGGTCAAGTCTTGAAGGGCACAGTGTATTCAAGACTCTCTGGCCACTTTTTAACGGTAAAAGATCTATCGATCTAATAAAATTAAATAGGGTCAAGCTTGGGACAATAATATGAATCTTGACATGACAAGTGTCAGATACGGTTAATTGCAAATTCTGATCTGCAAGCTATAGAGGACATAACGCACGTACTGAGTGAATGCGAGGCAATATCGCGTAGTCGAAGGAAATTTTTAGGGAAATACTTTTTCGAAAACCTAGAAGAAATAGACGGCACGAACTTCAAAGGCCTTCTTGGCTTGTGTTGGGTGTTTCACCAAGGAGATTGTTTAGGTTTTTGCCATTTGAAGACAAATTCTACTAGTTCCACAGGGATCGTTTTGGTATCTATTGTTTGTTTGATGGTCCGTGTTTTAACCTAACGTAAGGCTGCAGTTAGGATCAGCTTTGGGATGGGAATAGGAATTGGATTTAGGTGATTTATTGTATAATTAAGTTTGTTAGCTGAGGCGTTGTTTCGTTTTTTTTTCTAAAGTTTTAATGGAGGGTTTATCCGTCCATTTGGAGATAAGCATCCTTACAACGCTAAGGTTGATGTTGGATGGCTTAACACATAACCATTAATATCTAGCCGGTAAGTATAGCTTTAAATTGGGCTTATTTTTGTGGTAAGATGTTGGAGGTGTTGTGCATTGGGTGATGATGATGCCATACCTCTTTTTAAAAAGCTCAGAGTTTCAAGTAGCGTCTGCGTAATTAGAACACCTTTGACGAGTAGTGTGGTTAACACCTGGTTCGTTGTATGAAATCGGTCTAGCATGCTTTCCCACTATGAAAGTGTCCATTTCGGGTTAAATTGTGGGATAAGTTTCCGTGTGGCGGCGACAGGAGGAGTTGACGTTGGAGCAGCAATATATGTATATCAGCATAAGATCGGCGGGCTGGTTCGAGGATTTGCAGGTTGGGCTGTCGGCAATGGATGTGGCAATTATTCGGCTTGGGTTACTAATTATTCAGCCAAAAGTGTTGTAAATAGGCTTGTGTCGCCGCAGGCGTGGGTTGAAAAATCATCGATTTTGTGGTATACTGTTTCAATGAGGTTTTCAAAATCATTCAACAGTATTCCGTTCGTAGTAAGTTCTTCACTAGCTCGTTGGTTTTATCGAATAGAACGTCAAGCATGGACTCGTACTGCTTTGAGGGTGAATGTGGATGATAGGACATGAATATCTATATTTCTTCGAAAAGAGGTTTTCTGCTGGAATTCATCATTGCGGTGCCGATAGATACAATTCCCTTGCTTCTTCAATTCCGAATCTAGCAGTTTCTAATTCAATTTAACGGGCAATTTGTTTTTCGATACTCTGAGCAAAGTGTTCCGCACATCTTACACTACTTCCAAGATTGATAGTTCGTCCGTTACCATTCTGACGAGTGAGTTTTGGTTGGATTCACTGGAGTCACACTTAATTGCAAGGATTACATGTGAGAGAGATATTAATATATTCGTAACAGAAGAACAGCAGATTTTCCGAAAACTCTTTAATGAAAATTAGTTCGCAAACTTAATTATCTTGAGAATAAATAAAAAAAAAATTAAAAATGCTCTAGATGCACCATCAGGAAATTAACAAACTACAAACTGATGTAGGTAGATAGGTAGGTAAAAGTGGCTCCTGGAAAGATCAACCCACTCAGGCCTATTGGCCCATTTTGATGCCACGTGGATCTGTGATCCTCCTACTCATGGAACCAAGAAAGGTCCTAAGTGAAGTTTTCCTCTTTTAGAGAGAACTGGACATGTACAGAGTAGGTGGAGGATTGTCTCTTCTTCCTTTTCGTCCATGCAGCTTCTACAGAAATCGTTTGTAAAGGCGCCAAGCCTTCTGGTGGAGTCATTGATCCATATATCTTCATATATGATGCAGACCAGAATGATACGGTCAATGGAGAGCGCTGTAGATCCCTGATTAGTGACTTTTTTGTTTCCCAATTTATTGACATTGATTTGGAGGAGCTGTTTTCAATCACAATCGATAACCGCATAATTTTGCCTAATGGAACTATAAATTGGCCAGCAAGACCGGGTGATTTAGCACGCTTGCATTATTTTCTGTGGATATGTATTAAGTCGACGGACGATTGATGCCTTGAAAGCCAATATCCGATATACGGTACCCGTTGCTCGAAAAAGGACTCCCAGATTGGGATGCATTCCAGCCAACCGCGTCACTCATATGCTCGAAATCAGATTAAAGCCAACGGTTTTCTGTGTATTTAATGTCATACCGAACGTCTATACCTCTAAAAAAACCACCCATTATAGGTATAAGGGCAGATCAAGTGTATTCCTCCCTAATTGTCCTTAAAGTCGCAGCATTCTACCTTCCTACAGCGGAAAATATTGCAGACTTATTTACAGTATTTTAAGAGGAGTTTGTTCTTTTGCTCTCTATGGATATGCTAGGCTTGTAAGTGTGATGACAACGCTTTCCCTGTTAATCTTAGGCTTACACCATGCATATGCAGGCTAAAATCACCAAGGTTGGATTCGCTTAAATTTGTGATGTTAAATGGACAAGCATCTGCGATATACTAAAACGCACCATAAATTTATCGAACGCTCTTTTGGAAGGACAAATATTACACTCAGCCATCGTCATGTACTTCAACTTTAATTTATCTCTAGAAAAATCATCTCACAGTAGATGGTAAGAAATTAGACTCGCCCAATCAAATCAACAAACTTGTGGAGGAGAATATTTAGGATTCAGTTGAAAAAAATCTCTATTCCTCCACGGACATGTGGGCGACAAAAAACACCAACTTTCCTAATGTATAAAACTTTTGCCGTCAAAACTACTTTTGAGCTCATCAAATATTTACGGGCCGTTCCAAGGATATAGTTAAACAATTCTGACCAAACAAATAACGCTTCGGCGCCCTGATTGATTGTATACAAGTTTAGGTGAGTACAAAAAAAAAAAAAGACAAATAGATTCGGATGCCATGCCAGAAGGATAATACTTAAACCACCATCATACTGGCAACAAAAATGCCACAACCTATTGTCCAGGAGACCAACGTTTATTTATGGTTGTGTTCATGAATATTGTTACTTCACTACCGTTATTAACGTCAATCTTTTCAACCGCCTTCATTCCGATGCTATGCACTGTATTAGTGAGTTCAAATTATGTACATACAAGAGTGCTATTTCCAATCACCCGAATGGAATAAGAGAATTGGGTTACCAGAAGTTTGGCCTATTATTTTCTGTAAGTGGCGGCTATTCGTTATTTACCTGCAGTTGTGAGATGAAAATCAATAGAAAAGCGAAATTGAAAACTATTGCTTCGCCAACTTTGTTAATGTTTCAGATAGCCAAGGAAGGGAAGAAACTTTGGAGAGATTGCGGTGCGAATTATCAAGTATAAATAGATAGTCCTTAGCCATTATCCTGGCATTTGAAGAATCAAGTTTTGAAAGTTTGTTTGGTATTTAAAAATAATTTTCAAGTTATTTTCAAGGGTTGATCAGGGAGTGAAACAGTGTTTTTATTCAAAAGTTTTAGGAAATTATTCAAAAACTTTAAAATTTTGTAATTTTTTTTTACGTTCATTGCACTCCACCCTCTCAAATCTACTACTGAGTAGAGACCCGAGGAAGATTGATCCCAAGAACCCGCTGCTTCTTCGTTTTAGTACAAAACTCTTATGCAAAACGTAAATCTGATATCCTATAACACCTTGATCCTGGCAGCACTGCAAACAAACAGAACTGAAAGTGATTACCAATCGTGTACGAGGAGGCCGAATAGAAGAAAAGAAATAACCGCAAACCTCTATGAAGTATGATGAAATTTTTTGGTCAACAAGAGAGTTAGAAACGTAAGGGTTTTTCATTAGATGCGGCCCATAATACCATTAGGAATTTGTTGAACTCATGCCTACTATCTTTTGGCAGGTGTCATATTTGTATTTCAGATACATCTTCCGGGATGATGCCGGATAGTCAGACACAGTCCATGAAGACCGCTATTGCTCCATGACAATGTCACTTGCCAAATAATACGAGTACTCTTTGTTTACTATCTGGCATTCTGGCAAAAATTTATGATGCACTACACCGTTGTACTCGTAATCCATGAAAACCGTGAGCATTGCATTCTTTTTTGACTGAAAACGACCTGGTTTTTTTGGTCTCGGCTCATTTGGTGAACGCCATTCACTTGCCTGATGTCTGAATTGTGTGACGTACTCATAAACACGCTTCTCGTCTCAAGTAATGATCCTTTTGATCGGATTCAGCCTCCCAAATCATCTCTTTTGCGACGTCAACACTGTCTCTTTTTTGCATGAAATTGAGGTCTTTTGGCACCAATTTTGCTGCTACACGACGGAAACCCAAATCATTAACCAAAATGTCTTGGACGGATCCACAGGCAATGTTCAAGTCTTCCGCTATCTCTCTGATGGTTAATTTGCGGTTATTGATCAATATTTCTTTTACTTCATCAATGTTTTTGTCGGTTTCGGCGTTCATCATCTTCGGTTGACTCACAACCACTTTTGAATCGCTCTCGCTCGTGCCACTGGTGAACGACCGTTTTCTTTAGAGAATCGTTGCCGAAACTCTTTTCCAACATTTCCAACGTTCGCGCACCATTAAATCCGTTTTTTACGCAAAATTTAATACTCGTACAAGTTCGTTGTTGCAAATTGAAATCCATTTCTAAAATTGTAAAAAATCGCCAACACACACAAAGATAGATGTACTCTTGGCTACGTAACTTTTGCAAATGTCAAACTATGACGCTAAGATTTAGAGGGAATGTCAACAATAGATTTACCAACTTAACAAAAAAAACAGAACCCAAATCGGAACAATGAGAGCGCCACACGGTGTGTGTGGTCGGGAACTTTTTGGTCAAGGTGGTATACGAGTAGTAGATTAATTCCTCCAGTACCTCAAAAGTGTCGATTGTCATATTCAGTTCTAGTATGTGTTCAACAGATTGGATTTCTAAACCCTCCACTGTAGACTCTTTGGTATCCTTTATCGATATCACTTTGCTTCTCCCTCCTTCTCGTTTTGTACTCAACTCATATGCCCCTCTTTGTTCTTTGCAACGTCTTCTTATAGGGAGTGTTTGGTAACCGAGAGTTGCTTCGGCTACTCCTAAATGTTCTGCTTAATTAAGAAATTTTTTAAGACTTTTTAGTGCAGTTGTGTGCTGAAGTCTCTATAGTTTGTAACTAGCGCGCGCTCAAGGGGTCATTATACCTTCAAAATATTTGCATACAGCGAAGGCGAAGTAAACTTTGGGTCGAAGGAAAGAAAGGTACCGATGTACGTTGCTCTTAAATGTTTGTTTGGAAACAAAGAGCTCGACAAGGCATTCCATAAGCGAGTTGTACGGCTTAGGAACGAATCACGATATTTTAGAGTACGTCCGAAAGTGGGCTTGAGAGTGTATTGATGAGAATTCACAGCGAGATGGGTGTTACGGTTATGGTGAATGGGCGAAATGTTACTGGCGATTTCTACGGAACACTGGTGGTGGAAATAGTGATTGCGTCCATTGTCTGAGTGATATTAGCATCGCCTATTAGTTTTGTCGTTGATTGGCTGCATAATCATTTCTAACATTAGTTAAATTCTGCAACTAAATACAGATCAGAGACCATCTAAATTAAGGATTTTTGGCGACTATTTAACGTTAATCACCGCAAAATGAGTGAGTCAAAAGATGTTATGGACGGAGACTTTCCTTCCACACTGCCAGGTAATTTTACATGAACTCCATGATCTCAGCATGCCACAAAGATTACTTAGTTTACAGTAGAGGTACATACTTACACAAGTAGATCATCGATAGTCTACGGATCCATTAAGTTTACCAACAAAGAAAACATTTTCCTTCAGGAACAAATGTCGAGGACTATATGTATGCTTCCCAAAACTTGAATTCCAGCGGCTGGTGTTATGCAGTAGTAGCGTTTTGAGATGGATGCTGGTTCGCTAAATTATGAGGAAGAATCATAGAATACAAACAAGTTAGACATAAAGGGTGAGCCAACAGATGGTGTGGATGTTGGCTGTCAATTACTGTCACTTACTGAATTCAATGTGATTGATCTTTTGATAGATGTCATAAAATCCTTGGCAATTTTAGTCATGGAGTTGTTCACCACGCAACGACGCGATTCAATGTTATTACGAAAATGGGCAATCTGTAATAGTAACATTTCGTAAGATTGCCATCGAATTTGATCTTGTCCGATGAAGCCCATTTTTGGATGGATGGCTACGTAAATAAGCAAAATTGTCATTTTTGCGAAGCACGATACGAAATTCACGAAAAACCAATGCATCTCAAAAAAGTCACTGTATGGTGCGGATTATGAGCTCTCGGCATCACTGGCCCTTACTTTTTCGAAGTTGACGCTGGAGATATAGCAACAGTAAATGAAGAACATTACCGCAACATATTTACCGGCTATTTTTTTTACAAAATTGAATGAATTGGGTCTGAACGATCTCTTATTTCAACAGGATGGTGCTACACAAGCCCACACAAGCCATCAATCAATCAATTTATTGCGCACGAAATTTGAGGATAGCACTATTTCGGTTAAAGGAGAAATTAATTGGCATCCAAGGTCATGCGATTTTAAACCTTTAGACTTCTTCCTGTGGGATTATTTGAAAAGTGAAGTCTACGCGAATAACCCAGGGACAGTTCAGGATCTCAAATACAACATCCAAACTGAAATTGCGGCCATTGACCCACTTATTCTTCAAAAAGTCATCGATAATTTTGACCATCGAATGGTCGCTTGCAACAGAAGCCGTGGAGGTTACATGGACGATGTTGTGTTCTATTCATAATTGGCATCGACCGAGTATTATTAACCAATAAAATTCTATATTGATTTTTTAACAAGTGTGTGTTCAGTTTAATCAAAACTTCCACACTAGCTGTTGGATCACCCTTTACATTATATTAAGTTGCGAGAATATTTAAAAAAACATTCAGAGATAGCAAAGGGTAGAGGGCGTGTATCCGCTACAAAATAAGAAATGCGTGGTAAGAATTAGTAAGTGCGCATGACCTTATATACCAAAATGACAACGGCAAGCATTCGATCGATTTCCACAAGATCGAAGCAGTTGAACCATGTTGCAAACAGTTGCGGATTGAAAAGTCGTAATGAAATGCAATCATTACATCGAGTACACATTCGAACTGCGTCTATTTATACCAACCACACCAACAATTATTACCATACCCAGCCACCATACCATCCAGCTACGAGGACCATCTAAACTTTTGTACGGAAACAATCACCACACAAAGTATCCACAACTTCAGGTCAGAAGTAGGAGCTTAAAATTGATAACGGATAATATATTCCCTTGAAGATAAGGATATAAACAATGACTTGATAGTCATAGGAAAACCTTCCAATTCATATATAAACAGCGGTTAATTTCGCATTCCGTGTCAAAAAAAATTTTTAACTTTATGAAAATGTTGATCACTGTCAAATTAATCAATTTAAGATGAACAATTTCCATTTTATTTTTTAAAACTATTTTTTAAGCAAAACAAAAACTATTTACTAAAGAAAGACTTAAAATAAAGAGTTTAAATAACTAATAAAAAAAAAGTTTTAATATTTGGTGTAGCCACCAGTTTTGGTTATTACTTGGAAAATTCTATGTGGCTTTGATTTTATCAAGTTTTGACAAGCTTTAGTGGAAACATGTAGATGCCCAAGTAGAAGATTCCCAAGAGAATACTTCTGGCAGGCGACTCTAAAACAATTATATTTATCGCTAAATACCATTCTTTTACAATTCTGGCGGAGTGGACAGACGCATTGTCTGGCTGAAAAATTAAGTCTGCTCCGCACACTATTGCTGTCTTTTCCACCATCATCTGTTCCACATTGATCTTTGGCGGCACCCATACTATATCCATTCTTTCGTTGAATAAAAAAGGAGCCCATACCATCACACTACCTCTGACAAAATTTCTACTTATTCAAACATCCCGAAATTCGTTATAAGACTTCATAAAAGAAACAAATACAGTTTCCGAAAAGAATAAATTGGCATCATTATGTGCCACTTATGTTGCTAGAGGTGAGTAATCCTTAGATATTAAGTTTTTATAAAAAATAAAAAATTATGTTCATATGCTAAGTTTTTTGTTAAATTATTTTCTTAGCTTTAAGCATAGAAAATAAGTATTAATAAATAAAATGTAAACAAAGTCGAAAGACATATATATAAGAGTTTAGAGTAGCTTAGAGTGCCTGTGTGGGGCCAGTAAGTTAGTATAAGTTTGTTAAGTAATTTTAAGCTAGCATTTAAGCATTTTTTGTTAGTATATAAGAGTTAATGATTTAGAAAATAAAATGCATTTAAAACTAAACTAAAACTAGGTGAATAATCCTCAACTACTAACATTGAATTAGTTTAAATATTATATGGGTGTACATACGACGAAGTGGAGCACATCCTCTCTCACTAGAGTAAATTTGCAGTTTCGGGCGGTGCGGTATGTAGTAAAATTAGTTAGTTCTCCTCTTATTCTTCATCTTCAATGGTGCTTAACATATGCATTGAGTTTCTTGCCAAAAAAATACGTCTTGTTATCCAAATTATGGTTCATTTTGCTGTAATATTATCGAAATTACAATGACTGGGTTTCATTTGTGTATTTTTGGTACACAACCACGACCAGGTCTAACCAGCTAGGTATTGAGTTTTTATTTTAAGGAAACGGCCCATTCATTTGGTTTAACTAGCAGACAAAATAACAATCCGATGTTAAGTATTCCATTCCTGTACACATTTACCCCCCTGGAGTATAATTTACGAAAGCACTAACTTGGGTATCCTTTTTCGATGACCCTCACCACATAATCAAGGTGGAGCTTGAGTGTATCCAGGAATTGAGATACCCTTTACATGATTTCAAAGCAGCATACTTGTGCTGCGTAGAAAAGGATAGATGTTACTGTGGCACGGAATATTTTCTGTTTCGAGATATGCGATATACGATTATATATCTCCCCCAAATTGCACATATCGCCCGCTTAGATTCACTTAGCTTGATTTGCAGATGCTTTTTCATATTTAAGTTAGATGTTACCAAAACTCCAAGAAACTTATTCTCCCGCACAATCTTGATCTGTTCACCTAGGAGCATCCACCTTTCTTTTTGAACGTCATCTTTGACTTCGATAGGCTTACGAGTACACTCAGGTTCCAGGTTTTGCAGTAGCTCTCGAGTCTGCCAACCATGCGCTGCTAGTATCCAATGAATCTGCTAGAAAGAAAATATTGTCCGCAAATATTAGAGCTGGAATTTTGGTTTGACTCAGCTCTATTCCCCCTTAAACATGGTCTGTTAAGTCATTTATGTATGTTATAATATGAATCGCAGTGTGTTTAGGACGCATCCTTGTTTCACGTCTATCGATTTACTCAATGTTTTCGACACGCTGTTGCCATCACAGACACATGCCACGTTATTTTTGAACATAAATCTCAACACTCTAATGACTTTTATCTGAAATTCTATAACCGTTGAGCTTTTAGAAAAGCGCTTCCGCTATATAGTTAAAAACCGCTTGCAAATCTACAAAGAAGGCATATATAGTTTTTTGTGTTTGTTCTTATACAACTCTGCAATGTAAACAAACGAGAATATTTGATCAATAGTCGAATAATTTCTTGAATCAGCTTGAAATTCTAATAGGACATTCTTGTTTTCCACTCACTGGGATAGTCGATTGTACATTACACCGCAAACTGATTGGTGGATGTATTCAGAAACGAAATATTCGATTAAATTCTCTAGCGAGTGCAGATAGGAATTCCTGTGAACAGTTTTTATAGCATTCAAATGGGATACGATCATTTCCTGGAGCTTTGTTTTTTTTTTGCTGTTGTCGATGACATCTTTACTTCAGCTTTTGTAATCGGTGCATCAAGGAATTCGTCGATACTCATGGGATTTGCATATTGAAAGGGAGGCGATTTCCCCTCGGCGTTGAGAAATGTTGCGAAATGGTGTGTTAACTGCTCTGCTTGTAGTCCAGAATTTATGATATTTGATTTTCGATTAATAATTTTGACGGCTTTCGAAAATTCGGCGGAAGATTTTGATCCATTTATTAAAGGAATATTTTGTTCCTCAAATTCTATCTTTTTTGAATTACAAGGAACTCTGAGATGTTCATTTGAAACGGCGTAGAGGATTTTCAACGCGCTGTTACCGCTTTTTCTTAACAATTTTAGAAATACAGAGGACATCACTGGCTAGAGGCTAGCACTGTCTTTCCATGTCAACTTTAAAGGAGACCTCTAGTCACTGATGCGAAAACGCCAATTTCCAGATATTTTATTTTTTTTTTAATGAACTTAACACTCAAGTGGGTATGAATAGACTTCTAATGCCTCACCATGTGTTAAATTTTCGGAAAATGGGATAAAGAGAGAAAGAAAAATGTTTGGGGTCAGTGGTTATTTCGATCCATGGTGGCATCCAACATTTAATTGGGAGACTAAATTCTTAGTGGAAGTTGGCTTCTAGACAACTGCTCATCTTATTTAATTTTTGTTAACTGAAAAAATTAATGTCTTTCGGGCGAGGCTGGGATTCGAACACCAAACCTTCCGATTTGGAAGTCAGTGCACTACCACTTGAGCCACGGCCACCCATATAAGGCAGTGGCTGATATGTTGTAACTTAAGATTTTTAATTTTTTTTAAATTCAACATTGATCTGGCAGACGTGTTCACCTCAATTATGAACAGCCACTCTTGTGTACACCCGAAAAGCCTACAACTTTCCTTGTAATTTCACCTTCAGCGCGCTTCTAATTTCTGCGGCTGACGGCTTTAGATGACATTGACAGTTCATATGCAATACTTGTGTTTTGTTTTTGCACATTACTCTTATTAAATTGTTAAATGTGCGGGAATTTCTCCAAATATTTCTTGAATTGACTTCCTTCCACTCTCGATGCCACATTTTTGCCCTTTCGATAAGTCCCACGTGAACAGCTTATCTGCAACGTACAGTTTATCGTCTTTAAGAACAATTTTCATTTCCAGTCTTTTCACGCGAAGAAATTTTATTAGAGTAAGTAACCTGGCCTTTCTCTGTCGTACGTTGCGCGGAATGATTTTCTGGACGCTAATTTTTGTGCCCTTTAATTAGTTTGCGTTCTATAGCACAACCTTGGCGGAGCTTCGGGATTTCATGTTAACTATTACTGAAGCAGTACGAAGGTCTCGGCCTGTAATTCTATTAGATGAGTCGATGTCATTGTTTCCATTGCCTTTGTCCAACAGCCCCACACATATGAACTTCGCCTTTTCAATTCAGTTTATGTTGGTCTCTACGGGTTTCTAGTTTCGACTATAATTAATTGAGTAGCGATTTGAATGCAGAACTATCTTAAATAAAGGGTGTTTTTTTTAGATATTTAGTTTTAAACTCTCAACATTGTTTCTACAGATCGTTAGCTTGACAGTTGAAAGTAGATTTGTGGTTAGTATACTTTGTCATTTCAGAATGAACAGATTAACATCAGAACAACGAGTGCAAATTGTGCTAACTTATTTTGAAAACTTATCGTGCGCTAGGTCCATTTTACGGTCGACATAATCGTCCATCTGAGCCAGTTATTCGCAACACGATGAATCGTTTTCGCACCACGCACACTATAGTGGGTAATATGCAACCCCAAAGACAACAAACATTGCGAACATTGTAGAGCGCAGTATTGCGGAGAATCCGAATGAGCCGATTCGTCATCGTGCACATCAATTGGAGCTATGCCCATCCACTTTGTGGAAGATTTTACATAAAGGTCTTGGCTTAAAAGCTTATAAGATCCAGCTTATACAGGCGTTGAAACCGCGTAACAATTATAAGCGTCGTAGGTTCGGTGAATGAGCGGAAAACATGATTTAGCTTAATCCTCATCTTCAACGCAAAATTTTGTTCTCCGATGGGGCCCATTTTTGCTTAAATGGATATGTAAACAAGCAAAATTGCCGAATTTGGAGTGGAGAAAACGCAGAAGCCTTTGTTGAGACGCGCTTACAACCATTAATACTCATTGTTTGGAGTGCTTTATGGGCTGGTGGAATCATCGGCCCATATTTCTGTAAGAACGATGCCGGCCAGAATGTTACCATTAATGTGGAGCGCTATAGAAACATGATTTCTGGCTTCTTTGTTCCTCAATTGAATGGCATGACCTGACAGATACCACAAGATGGCGCAACATGCCTCACGGCACGCGACACCATCAATTTATTGGGGGAAACATTTGCTGAACGCATAATTTCGCGTAATGAACCTGTGAACTGACCTAAACGATCCTCTGATCTCAGACTTTTAGATTACTTTCTTTGGGGGTATATGAGGTCTCTAGTCTATGCCGATAAACCAGAGACGTTGGACTATTTGGAAGTCAACATTCGCCGTGTTATTGCTGCCCCAGTTTCTCGATAAAATTGTCGAAAATTGGACTTCACGATTGCGCTTTGTTCGAGCTAGCCGTGAGCGCATATGCTCGGTATCATATTGAAGCACTAATGGTATAAAATTATCTATTAAATAAATATCACAGACATTAACATTAGCTTCAAGTGTTTTACTTCATATTGAATTTGTGTACCTCTAAAAAAAAACAAGCCAATATTTCACTTTGCTTAGAAACACAGTGGACGATTTTAAAATTCTTATTTCATGTGGCAATATGCTAGAGTTTGGATGCTGCCGCAATAAAGAATTTTATAAAGTAAATTTTATGTGCAAGTGAAGTGTTAAAGAGCCCAATGTTGTTAAGTCTCGTCCTATAAGAGATTGATGACCTGAGACTAATGCTGAAACTTTCGCAGTTTTTAAAGCAGAAGGAAAATGCCACGATTTACGCTCCAATTAAATAAATGACTTAGCACATTAAGTAAAACAAATTAATTTTTTTTTGGAATACAATATTGGCAGCACCGGGAGAATTCCTTCGAAATCCCGTGCACCGGAACCACCTCCAGATTTTCCTCATGAACTCAAAGTCAGCAGTCAAAACATTCACATAATTTACATAGAAAAACTTTTTACATTCAATTGTGTTGTCACTTTGCTCGATTTTTGCCTCACAAAGGCCATGCAACATGCACCAAATAGTGAATCTTTGTGGATGCATCAATGCTTGGCCAAACACTTGTGGATTGTGCTCGCTCCAATAACGGCAATTTTGCTTCTTGACCTAGCCGCTAACCCAAAAATGGGCGTCGTCCGACAAGATGATTTTTTAGTCAAAAGTAGGATCTCCGGCCAAATTTTCCAACTCTCAATTCTCGTACGCACGGCGTTGTCTATGGTTATCCGGCTTCAATTCCTACGTTAGCATACACACGGATGTAGGCCCAAGTCCAACCACAAAATAGGCCGGATTGACTTTCTGGCGATGCCCAATTCTGCTGATCGGCGTCGAGTGGACATTCTAGGTCTTCTTCGCTACTGGTCGCTACAGCGGCTATGTTTTCTTCATTTCGCACCAACCTCTGCCTAGCTTGTGACGTAAGATCCAAAAGAGTGTGCTCACGCTCAAGCTTTTCCACGGTGCAAGGAATTGCCTGCAAACCAAAGCCATGATGACGACCGAACTCACGACGAAATCCACGTTGCGTATTTAACCCTGAGCCAGAATTTCGATAATATTTTTTAATAATTTTCCCAAGTTCTGCAAGCGTAAAATAACACGTGATGAAATGGCAAATCTTATTGAATATTTTGACAGCTGGATGTCATTGGTAACTTTGACAGCTGCTGAAACATAACAATTGGAAAAAGTATCATTGCTATCAGGTCACCCGTCACAGACATGAGTGCTTTTATGTGAATTCCGGACATTGTATCTTTAGCAGCTTCTGCCCGTTTATTCG
The DNA here is from genome assembly GCA_963966105.1 of Volucella zonaria. Classification (NCBI taxonomy): domain Eukaryota; kingdom Metazoa; phylum Arthropoda; class Insecta; order Diptera; family Syrphidae; genus Volucella; species Volucella zonaria. The sequence goes on from OZ014531.1 coordinate 126,384,718, forward strand.
TCTGATTTTTCATTTTACCAAAACCTTATACCTATAGAACGGACATGATCAGAACTTGAAGCTTCCACACATTCACAAATCATTGATCGGAAAAAAAGAGGACAATGTTCAAGATTCGCAGAGGAAAAATATTGTCAGTATTAAGGTTAAATTCCGTATTGTTACGATAACACTAAAGTACTTTTAAGTAACTAAATAATATTTTATATAAATATTTTTTATTTCTAATGAAAAAAAAACTGACCACCACTTCACTTCTATTTTTAAAAACGATTGAATAAATAATTAAATAAAAGAGAAATATCATAAACATCTGTTGACTGACGCATCGCATGAAATACAAATCGCAGCAATACTTGCAAACGAATCCAAAAATCAATAACATACAACCCATATGCGTCATCAAAACATCCCTGATCATTATTTTGATTTCTGTTATTACAACGGGTTAAACAATTTCTGCTAATTTTTGCCCCACAATTATATTGTCCATTTTAACAAATTACAAACAATTAAAAGTGATATGAAAATTTTCTCTCACAGGTGTGAAAAAACGCACACATTCCCACATAACTCACAGTCATGCGAAGGTTTTTATTGAGGTTTTAATTATCCACTTGCACGTCAACCGCAAGATCTCATTACCATACTACAATTGAATTCCCAACTTATCAACAATTTACAAGAATTCAATTATAGCTGTGGCAACGGCAATGCAAATTCGGCCACCTTCCAGCCCTTACAACCGCAGGACCTTTGCAAAGTTTTCTTTTATTTTTCGAACTAACTTTTAACATTCTCCAATGTCCAACCGCACGTAGTTTCCGTCATTTGTTTCAATTGCATTAAACTTTCCGGTATCCCTTGTCTTATAAAACTACTCTACCCATTCTAGACCAGTTGTCATAGACAAACGCGTCCTGCTGACGCAAACAATTCACACTAAATGACAACAACTGATTTGAAAGGCAAATTGTTTTTGCTTCTCAAAAATCCGCTTTAAACCGAAATTTTATTTGTGCACAAGCATAACTATGACACAGGACGAATTCAAATACGAATACGAAACCCTAAATCCCTGAAAAGCGACCCAGCGATATTCAAAAGTCACGACATTTTCTACTACTCGTACCATGGTATTTGCATATGCAATCTATTGAGTGCAAGAGGATGTGGGTTGAAATTCAATGAGAAGCACAATTAATAGCAGCTGCAACAAGGCGGAAAGATTCCCACACTCCTCGAAAGTACCCGACCTCGAAAATTGTGTTTAAATATGTACGTATGTTGTTGGTGGTTTTCGAAAACCATTGAAAGGACCTTTTCTTGTGGAACTGGGTTATGAGACAAAATGACAAAATTTGTATGCACATTGTTGTGTGGGGATTGAAGATTATGTAAAAGGAGAAGAATGCATGGCGTACTAATTAATGTCTGTAGGCATTTTTTATAAGAATGAAAGAGCCCTCAACGAATGTAAGTGGGATATTTTTGGGAGACAAGCAAGAACTGTATTCCTGAGATGGGATCTAAGGCCATGATGGGCCCGAAAATAAGTTTTTACGAGCTCTACGGCAAGGCTTATGGCATCACAAATATAAAAGGAGAAAGAGCACAGTTGTTACAAGAATTGGAAGCATACCCTACACGACACGTAACCTATTTACATTACTAACAGAACCATGGTAAGCACACTCTTGAATTATCTTATTCGTCCGAGAAACGAATATTACGTGATTTGTTGCTCCTCATGATCCGTCAACATAGCTCAATTGATACATTTCTATATAATACAAAGCTACCAAAGCGTTTACGTAATGTGGGTACCAGTAAATTGCAACCGCTATGTGTGAAAATGTGGCGAAAAATAACAATTTGGCCTTTGTCCGTGGAAATGTTGCAAAAAGATCTCCGTCTAAACCCGTAAGATGTAAATCGCAAATTTTTTCATTAACTGTCCTAGGGTCCTGGTCTTTCATAATTAATTGGTATTATTAAAAATCTTGGAACAGAGCTTGGTCTCATCGATACCAAGACTAGACATAGGTCGTGGCGCATGCCGATTTGGAGTTCTTGGGTTTTTTGCAGGATTTGTCGTTTTGTGAATATTTTGTCTTAAGCCACATTGATAGGCGGCAAGTGATCTGCCACTGCTTCGAATTGTTCGGCAGGTAGCCCGCCCGATCCAGCAGTTTTGCTGTTCTTATATTGCTGCATTTTGGTTGAGTGAACGGATTTCTTGAATTTTACCGTCCAGGTTGAATGGTTGATTTGGCCTGATTTTCGCCGTTAAACAGCCGGCGGAAGCGCTTTTTCCATATTCACAGTACTAAGTGTTACTCTACTACTATGCTTCCTTATATATCTCTACAGGCCTCTGTCCATATCTTGTTGGCTATGCACATTCTTTTTACTTTTTGATAAAACTTTCGAACATTGTTCCCACAATAGCACCTCCCTACTTTTTTGGTCCCACGCTTCCTATCCTCTTTCATTTTCTCAGAAGAAACTGATGTTCTTCGCTTCTGTTTTGCTAGTAGAGCTCACGGGGCGCTCTGTGTCTACTCGTCCGTGGAAGTGGTCATCAGATTCGGCGTTTCTGCACTTGACCTTGACATGTCGAGAGGTTGAGGCATACGCGATCGGCAAAGACTGTCGGTTTCTTGCAATTGCTGCCATCCAACGTTAATTAATTCTCCCCATAGTATCTTTTCGATGTTGTGGATTTTGGATTTTAGGAAGCCGAGGACGTACAATGGCTATAACGAGATGGTGATTCTTCGATCAGAGCCAAGTCAGACTTAGCAGCTTTTTTAGGAATTATAACTGGTCACTATGTTTCCTAGACGTGGATCCCACAGACACTATTCTTTTCTAAATGAGATCCTTTAACCCTCATCGAATGAAGTGTATCACGCTAAAAGAAAAGCCGTGGTACGATCGAGCTGCAAAGACACTGTCAGGGTTAAATAACAGCTTTTTTAATTCTACAATACTGAACGGACAGAGGAATAATGAAAAAAGTTCCAGCGAGCAAGAACTGACTGCAACGCGATGTTTATTTGAATACGACCAAAAATGTATGCAGAAAATTCTACAACGTCAAAAACGTAGTACAAATTTTGGTTGGTAGTCAAAAATATTAAAAATTCTGCTTCATTTACCATCTCAATGCTCATACTGTAAAGACATTCTAGCTATCAGCACTTTAGAAAAGGCCAGTCTGCTCTCTGACCGCTTCCAGATTGTGTCATGTCTCCGCCTACACTTTAGTACGTCGAATCGTTGCAAGATAAATTAAAGATCTTAATAAACAGTACACCCGCTGGTCCAGATGGTACACCTCTCCTTCTTCTGAAGAGGTGTTCCTCCACGCTAGCAAACCACTTTTGGTTGCAAACCCATCAATGCAAACGTGACCGAATATTTTTCGATAAATGTTTTTATAGAAACGAGTGAGGATATCTTCATCCGCATGCCACGCTTCAGCGCCATAAAGTAGGACTGGGATGATCAAGGTCTTGTAGAGAGTCTCCTTAGTTTTTCAGGATAGGGCATTACTACTCAATTGCCTTCTTAGCCTAAGGAAACAGCGACTGGCAAGAGTTATTCTTCAATTTATTTCTACGGAGATATTATTGGCAGAATTGGTGACAGAACCAGGATAGGGAAAGCCCCATACTACTTAGATCTTAACGCTGTCGATTGTGACGTTCTGTCAAGATCGTTGATGTTTTGTTTCCTTTTTGTTGACAGCATATATTTGCTTGGTTTCGCCCACCGCTAAACCCATTTTGGAAGCTTCCGTTTCAATATTAGCGAACGCATCGGTGATATCCTGCTGAGTTCTCCCAATTATGGTGATATCATCGGCGTATGATGGTAGTTGCACAGACTTTTGAAATATTGTACCTCCGCGTTCACTTGTGAGTTCCACACAACTGTTTAAAATATATTATTGTGTTAAAAGAGTCACATAACAGCGGTCATCTTGTCTAAAACCTTTTTCGACATAAAAGATCTTGGTTAAATCATTACCGGCCTTGACGAAGCAGCGAGTGTTTTGCATCGTCAGATTACACAAACGGACGGGATTGGGAAGAATGCCAAAGCTAGACATGGCTCTATATAGTTCATCTGTATCAATGCGGCCTGAAAATCGACGAAAAGATGGTGGGTATGGGTTGACATTCCCTGACCTTTGTTATCCTTACTTCGTATTGGCCAGTGTTGGCTATCATCGTCTTAGTTAAATAGTATATTCTGCCTGACGGCTGTATCTTGGGCTTCGTCATTATACAGTTTTCAGAAGAAGTTGTTCCATAGTCTCAGAACCGACTGTGACTCTAATAGAGGATTTCTTTCTTCATCTCTACAGGTTTCTGTAGGGGTCTTCATGCCTAGATATATTCTTTTTATCTATTGGTAAAACTTCATGGAGTACAAACTCTCAATACCTTTTTTCTTCTTTTGGAAAAGCAGATCCTATTCCGTTTCTTTTATTCGTTGAGCCCACGAGCGGCTCTCGTTCTTCGTTGCAGTGCCGCTTTGTACGCTTCTTGTTTAGCTGCATTCTTCATCAAATCAGGGATTTATTGGTGTTGGTCGAGTAAAACCCAGCATATCAGTTGCGGTGTCTATGATGGCAGGTTAGCAGCGTTGCCGCTGGTCTTCCGTTCTTTATGCTGGGAACATTGGTGCTGTTGATTGATTTCGGATACACGTTCGGGAAAGATTTTGGGGGTCTTACGATTACTGCTTTTCAACGTTATATCTTCTTATAGCAGTTTTTCTTTGTTGTGGCGTTTGGGAAATCCGTATCCGTACCTTGCCTTCAACGGGGTAGTAATCCGGGTCAATGTTCGCCGCCCGGAAGGTTCAGACATCTAAAATACTGGAAGCATGCCATGCGTCGGCGGCAAAATGATCAATTCGATTTAGCGTTTCATGATCCCGTGTATATTGTACTTGTATATTTTGAGATGAGGAAACCGTGTCATATTTCCTCCCGTCGCAAAATCAATAAGCCTACGTATGCCTGTTGTTAGATATGGTTAGGCTATGCTTTCCAACTGTCTTACCAAGGATGTTCTTCTTTCCTATCCTTTCCAATGTCATATGTAGGACATTGTTCATAGGTCTTGTCCAAGAGCTCGTAGAAATATTCTCTGATGGCGTCGTCCTTGTCTTCCATGAAATCATATTAGGCTTAAGTTAACTGATTGAGCCTTGATGCGGATTGTCATAAGATGCTCGCTCACGCGTCGGAAGCTGAAGACACCTTGACTAAGCCTGCCATATACATGTAACAAATCCATACCTTCCTGGATGACGGTGATATCCGCTTGATAGCAGTCTAGAGCCTCTGGTAATTGTTCGATTCCATGTATCCTCTTAAGGCCACGAACATTCTATGTGCAAATCCGAAGATCGTTGTCCTTTAATCGTTTACCAGGGTCCGTTAATAGCCGAGGCTATTAGTTGGTTCGTCAAACTTTTTTTATATCTTCCGTATAGAGGTGTGCGCCAGCGACGACGTAGGCCAGTATGGTGCTACTGGTCGCGCATGCACTTGCCATTTCATCCTGGGTGAATAATGATTTACACTGAGGAAGGGTAAGCACTACGCTAAAAATTTGATTGTTGCGCTGCTGGCTCAATTCAAGTTATAGGGCAGTTAGCCGTACCTTGGTCAATCGCCGCGCAAATTGCAAAACACTATTTCGTGAGGATCAGGTGAAGTGGGCTAATCTCCTGCTGATAATCGCCTTTTTACTAGATAAGGCTAATAGGAGGACTTTGCAGAACTTGAACCCGTATTACGGCTGCCCGCATCATCGGGTAGAATTTTCGGTATTTCTTGTTGGTTCAAGTACAGCTGGGATGACTCTCTAGCTTGCAGGCAGACCAAATGAATGCTTCCCAGATTCAACAAAAAGTTAGCGGTATTTTTGCTGAGCCTTATCAAGAAAGACTGTAGACTTCCTACTGACGTTTTAATAGTGCAACTCGCTATTTCCGAGCACCCACGTCTACTAAGCATGATTTACACCATTTCCGGTTATGCTTGGACGACACCGCGAAGTGTCACTAATAATGCGAGTGATCATATAAAATCGATTGCGAATGAATTAGTGGTTCAGGATTGCACCGAAATCCTCTTTTACCATAAGTTGGCCTTAGAAAAGAATAAGCAGCTGTATTAGGCTTCCCTACAATGTTGTTTATAACTTTAGCCCCAGTTCAGCTCTTTCTCCTTTGTTTTCTATTTCATAGATAGCCGACAGGCTACTTTTGCAAGCCATCAGTTTATTAAAAAAATAACCTTTTTCAATGGCAGCCTTTAAACTATAGGTATCATCGCGACTTTTTTTACTTTGTTTTTATTCGTTCGGTCGGAACAGAACGCTCAGGCAAGCAAATAGTTCAATTTACGTTTCTTTTACTGAAAATGCTCCGTCTTTCGTAAAACGATAACTAGAGACTTTAGCGATAAAGACCATACATTACTAGCGCCCATAACATCATTGCTATGATCTGAGCGAAGACGTGATGCTCACAGGTAAAGTGCTCTGCTCTTCTCTGCTCTTACAGCAAATACCACAAGATGTCGTGTCTATACCATGTAATTTCTTAGCAAAAGGGTAATGCCCCAATAAAGTCCTAATAAACAGTCTGCAGTCTTTTCTAACGAGAGACAGCAGTTAAATCGTTGATTTTTCATATACGATTAGGAGCATCTGTGTGGTCTACCGGCATCTTGGTGAGCCCTGCTATTTGCAGTTGTGTTGGGCAAAAGCTTGACTATCAACGAGGGTTTTCTGGCGATTTGAAATCATATGATTCCATTGTAATCCCGAGTTCAAATAAGAACTCAGCCTTCCAATTGCATCTTGAAACTTGCTTGCAAATGGTGACAAGATTCGGCGACAAAGGCAGATACTTAGTCCTCCCTTACAATTTTTTAGAATACAATTCATCGACATCAGGATTGCCTGTTGTATATCTAAACAGCCCAGTGTCGAATTAAGGTCGAATGTTATTCTACCAAACAATTTAAGCTTAAGGTGGAATTCATCTAATCATAACCGTGTAAATCTAAAGAGTCTTCCTTCTTGACGATCTTGAAATCTTGCTTAAAGCGGCATCTCATTGACAGAAAGTCGACAGCCTCTTTCAGACTAAAAAATTTGTTCACCAGGATGACATCCTAGCATTTAGATTCGTTGAAAAAGCCGGTGATAATAAATTCAGGCTAATCCTTCTTGTAATTACGAGTAGAATAGGGACATAAAGTTTTAGAGGATTGACTGAAAGCCCATTTCTAGTGCACAAATCGTCGTTTACGTTTAGGGCTACCTGCCTTTTAGGTCGTAAGAGGTGATCTGACAGAACGTGGAGCTATATTATTTGAATACGTTAAAGCTGTTGAGGGTTTTATGCAGGGAGGGATCAACGCGCACGATAGCAATGGAGGCAAGCTGCCGCCTTATGGGTAAGCTATCATATATTGGTGTCATAGAGGATCGGCAACCAGGGGCTTGTTCACTAACATCTCTTAAATCCACATAGCTATTGAATCGTACGGTAGAGTGTTGAACTTGTGTTTTCGATGATACCTCCAATGACGATGAAAATTCCCAATGTGTACACCTTCCAGTTGAGTGTTCGTCTAATACTGCTACCGGATGTAAGTCATTGATATGCTAGGAGTGAAGATGTTCTTCAGTGCCGCCAGCAGCTGGAACTATATCACCTATCACCATAACCAGATATCAGCTGCCGTGAGTTGTATTATTAAACTCACTTGTTGTTCCAGTGATAAAACTGGTTGTAAGCTTGAGGGTAACTGATTTCGGCTGAGTGTAGATGCCATCAGATATTCTGAGTTTTTACAATCTGGGTGATTTGCTGGAAAATTGCGTTCCACCATGGAACAGGTCATTTCTAGGTATTTTTACTGACCGAACATTCCTGCTCAAAACATTTGGTGGAAGCACTATTCAGGCCCAGAACAGCTTCCTATAGGTTATGCTTTATACAGAGTCTATGCCAAGCCTGTCGGATGTGTCGAACTTCTCCTGAAAGCATATCATTTCACTTTTTATCGGATTTCCCCATCGTCTGACAAGAAAAGTATAACTTTCTTGTCAGTTGTTACAAAATTACGTAAGAAAGTATAACTTTCTTGTCAGTTGTTACAAAATTACGAGTATTAATCAAAATTTTGTACGGACACAATAGTATGAGCGGTATCAAAAAAATGCAAACGGGTTAAACGAATGGCAACTACATATACTGGAACGCAAACCGCTTTAGACTGAACCGCTATCTTCCGTCTTCCTTAAAGGTTGAGAAGTTGCCTTTTCCTAGCGGCTCGCGTATCCCTTTCTTCTTTTCCTTTCTTTTCTCTTTGTACGGGAGTTTTTTTTCGATTACGCGGACGAAAGCCTACCAGAATCCCACTACACAATCTTGAAACAAAATACTTAGCTGATATCCGTCTTTCTTCGTGCTTCTGAAACTCTCTGTAGCTCCCTTATCCTGCCCAGTTTTCCCTTTCTTTTCTGCTTTTCTTCTTTGCTTTCCTTTTGATAAAACCTCTTTTACTCGTGGCCGCCCTGATTCAACCTATGGCCACTCAACCCATTGGCCACCCACACATACATTCATTCATTTCACCAAATCGATTCTAGCGGGCGCAATATCTAGTATATGCGTACAAAGCTCCACTACTTAGCTGGAACGTGTAACAATATCTTTAAACTCCACTACGCCAATCTTTAGGACTCCCAAGTGTGCCACTTTCACAACTCCTTCTTTCCGCAAAATCGATTCCTGAAATACTCGTAATTTAAGAATATACATTTTCGATTTGGACTTAGAAAGATTAAACAAGTCAGGATCTAAGGGACTCAAATAAAACTTTAACAAATTATTGGCTTTGTGATGAGGGAAGAAGGAAACTTTTCTCAACCTCAGTTACAATATCTAATGGACCCGGTGGATTTTGGTGCAAATTTGTGAGTGGAAGAGGGGAATACCAGATAGCGTCCCATTCTTCACAGTAATAATGATTTTTTCTGTTTTCCTTCCAGGGTGCTAAGAGAGATGGCTGATACGTCCACGGCTGCCCATCACTATTTCAGGATGTTGGAAGAACAAGCATTTAGAAAAAAAAGGTTCGAAGTAGTTATGGAAATATTCTTCAGGAAAAAATTCCAGCTTTTTGTGGTAAATTTTATCGCAGCACGGTTACCCTCTTACCGTAACCATTGAATACTTTTGGATAGCTTGGATCAAATATTGTTCACAATCCGCTCAGGAAATAGTATGAAATGCAAGAAATGATCATCTCTAATGTTATACTTGCTACTGCACCATACGTGTTCTGAGCAGTATCACTGCAACATATGATAAGTCCCATCTTTTGAGGGTGACGGCAATACTTATGATTCGTGGAAATAAGCTCCATTTTGTAGCAACCAAAATCTTGACCCAAGTTAACATGAAGATAGTGAATTTGGCACCAAAATGATAAGTTTTTGGTCTTTGAGATCACTCATCATGTGTAACATAAAAAAGCATAGAGGCCCTTTTTCCACACCCTCGGTTCCTGTATGAACATTATTGAAATTTTGTTTTCATCAAGGAGGCTTTCGTATAGGGGTGAAGTAGAAGACTTGGAATGCTGAAAGTTATACAATAGATAAATACTGAGAATATCTTCTCTTCTATGTACGCATCCATTTGGAGATAAAGTGTAAATTGTTCCTTCTAATTTTAATTTTAATTTTGGTGGGAGCTAACGCCTCCATTTATTTGGCTTAATTCAAGCTTAAAAAACTGGGATTTAAAAACTAAAAATGCAAAATATTAAACTAAGGTAATATATAATTAAGCTAGGGATGGTGAAGGAGATCGAATTTGAGAGAAAGTGTGTGTGGGAGGTTACTTTACGCAACATACGGAAGATTGGTTCGTTAGAGCCATATGTGGTGCGGTGGATTTGTAGATAAAATAGATGGGGGCAACGTACTCGTAGATTTCGAGGGCTAGTGTAAAAGAAAATGGCGTTGTAAAGAGATGAGCAATCGACGGAGCCTGAGAGGAGGCGGTGAATGAAAAGAATGTCGGCTGTGTCCCTTCGTTCCTCAAGGGTATTCAGGTTAACGAGTTTGAGACGGTCTCGATAGGGAAGTAAGATTAGAGGATCGTTCCAAGGTAGACCTCGAAGAGCAAATCGAAAAAAACGACACTGGATCCTCCACACCAGACACCACGCTTGGCTAGCATACTCGAGAAGGGGGCGAACGTAAGTGATGTATAGTGATCTGTACGGGTTACAGAATTTCTTGGACCATCTTTTAACGAAGCCATAATATGCCAAGGTTGCGGATAGTCTGAACAAGGGATATATATAGGTTGGCCGTGGTAAATTCCTGGAGGAGACTTGTTGCGCTTACGTGAAATGGTAATCGATTCACATTTGATTACATTAAGTTCTAAGCAGTGATGCACCAGGTGGAAAAACTATTTAGATCTATTTGAAGGAGGTTGGAGTCGTGTTGTGAGGAAATGGGTGTAAAAAATTTGGTATCGTCAGCATAGAGAGAAAGTGCTGAGTGGTGAATGACCTTTCAAGATCGTTAATGGTTAGGATGAAGAGAAGTGAACCCAGGTGACTACCTTGAGAAACACCTGAAGTGGAAAAGAAAGGGGCCGATAAGACAAACCTGAAACGAACACTATAAAAACAATTATCCAAAAACGGACAATTTGAACAGGATTAGTTTATGAGATGTTTTGTCAAAAGCCTTAATGAAATCAGATGTTATAACGTCAGCTTCGTTACCACATTCTAAGTCTGAGAGAACAGAGAACACGAATTCGACGAGGTTAGTTTTAGTTGATCTACCTTTCACAAAGCCGCTTTGATTAGGGGAAATAAAAGATTTGCACTTGGGGCTTAAGGCTTCGTACAAAATGCTTTCGAGGAGTTTGAGTATATGCGAAAGTTTAGCTATGGGGCGGTAATTAGTGACTTCGCTCTTTAATACATTTTTGTGTATCGGTGTTGTGAAAGAAAACTTTTCCATATCTGTGGAAAATCACCTTAATAGAGCGATAATCGGAAGAGATTTGCAAGGGGGTGGGAAAGTGTCGAGGAATACTTTTTAAGAAATATGGATGGGCCGGGCAAGTATTCATCATTAAGTTGTTGTAATTTTTTTTTATTACTGTTTGGTCAAAACTTTGTGAAATAGAGGGGCCAATGGGGATGTTAAGTAGGTATTTGGAATAAGAGGGATCCAGTACGAAGGAATTATCTGCAAAAAAATTGCTTAAAAATGGTAGCGAAAAAATTGGCTATACTATGCGGATCGGTTGATGATATGTTTTCATATGAGAGCGATGGACAGAAACCGTCAGATTTCTAGAAAAACTTAGAATCGTTTATAAGCCTTGATTGCGCACTATCAAGGTATCGCTGGTAGAGAATGTTGTAAAGCTGGGCGAATTGAAGGTATGACCCGTGATATTTGGAATAGTCAGCAAAAGAAATGGATCGGAGGAAAACTGCCCATAATTTATTTCTCTTGTTACGTAAGGAGCGAAGTTTACGATTATACGAATTTGGGCTCGTTTTATTGCGCCAAAAGAGAGAAATAAAATTGAATAATTCTCTGTGGAAAATAGAGAAAGCACCTTTAAAAGACATATTTGGGAAATCAAAAGAACACTTAATAAAATATGCGTTAATTTTGCGGAAATTCGATTTATGAAGGAGAGTGGATATGAGAGAAAGAAGAAGTGGCGGGTGAAAGTTATCAATGGTCGATAGTGAAAGGGACAGAGCAAAACATATATTGTAGTTGGAGACTCCACTAACTTGGCATAAGCTAGAGTCTGTGAGCTCAACCAAGAAAAGGCATTCTTTAATCGAGTTAGGGTTTGCGATAGTACAGGTACAGATAGTAATATGTTGGCTCTGAAGTTGACCAGGATCTAACAGATGACGCAGGTCAGCTTCATTAGCCTCAAAAGTCTTATCCCTTAGAGGCGGAAAGATATTCGACTTATACTTGCTTAGTGATTCAAGAATTTACTGCTTGGAGTAGTTCACCATCGTAGCTCTATGCTTGAATGTAATTATCGCTCAGTGACTTGCTATCATTTCCAGCCTTCCCAATTTGAAGCATCAGAAAGAGATAGCGTTACACTCATAATAAAATTATCACCATTGACAATCTTGAGGACAATTTATGTTTGTCGTCAATACCCAAACAATTTAGCAATACTTGACAGTTGCTTCCCATTCATATGCGGAATCTTGAATGGAATACCTACAGTACTGTGCAAAACCTAAGCAACCATCTAGAGTCAGCACTTCATAGAATATCTTTTCAACTTTCTACTCCACCAAATAAAAAGAAATGGATATGTAATGATGTGTAATAGAGTGTATTTTGAAATTCACAACTTTTTATAAAAGTATTAACACTTCAGATTAAAAAAGAAAGCAAAAACCAACAAAGTAGCCAAATTGAGCTGTGCAAAACTTAAGCAACTTTGTAATCCACTGTAAAAAAAATACCTAACAGTACTTTTCCAGTAAGGTTACAAATGGAATGTTGTAAGCTCTATCTCTTTGATCTTGAGTGATTGTCATTGATCAGTTTTCTTTTAAGTTAGTCGCATAATTGATATTTTTTAATAATGTAGCGACAAAGTTGCTCTTCTTCTCTTACACTAAAGATTATTGATGAACTTAAGTCTGGAGATACTCAGGCAACATTAGCTAAACGTTATAATATTAATAAATCGATTATTTCACGTTTAATAAAAAAATATATAATGCAACGGGAGTCGTTGAAAGTCAAAATGTTGGTGGTAGGCCGCGTATGACAACTTGTCGAACGGACAGAAACATTTGTGGTGTAATTAAAAAACAACCGTTCATAAGTTTGAACGAAGTCGTAAAATTACTTGATTTAAACATTGATGCTAGCGCGGTGCGAAGACGTGCAATTGAAAATAATCTTCGGAGTTACAGTCCGTGCAAAAAAACCGATACTCTCAAAAAGACATTTAAGGAACAGGTAGTGCAATTAAATTCTTTAAACATAATTCAAACCAAAATCTTTTTTCATATTAGGTTAAATTTTGCTAGAAAATACGAGTACCAACACTGGTCTCCTGACAAATGAAAAACAGTTCTTTTAGGCTATGAGTCAAAATTTAATTTAATTAATTCTGATGGGATATGTTATGTGAGACGTCGTAAAGGGCAGCGACTAAATTCTAGATTCTGCACACCCACTGTAAAGCATGGTGGGGGTAGTGTGATGGTGTGGACCCGTTTTTCGGCAGGAGGTGTAGGTCAATTCTACGAAATAGACGGAATCATAGACCGGGTCAAGTATATGTAAATCCATTCTAGAATCGGTACCACTACCACATGCGGAGTGGGAAATGCCATTTCGTTGGGTGTTTCAACAGGATAATAATCCGAAACACACATCGAAGTTGGTAAAGGAGTGATTAGCGGATAGTAGGATTCAAGTCCTTGATTGGCCAGCCCAATCACCCGACTTGAATCCCATCGAAAACCTGTTTGGCATCCTTAAAAGCCGTGTCGCTGGACAACACTTTTCCAACAGGTCTCACCTATTCAATGCTTTGAAAGTTGAGTTGGAAAATATACCGGAATACACTTTCAAAGTTAATTACTTCTATGACTCGACGTTGCGCCTCTCTTATTTAAAATAAAGGATATTGCACAAAATATTAAAACAGTTGCTTAGGTTTTGCACAGCTCAATTTGGCTATTTTGTTGGTTTGTTGGTTTTTTCTGTTTTTTTAAATCTGAAGTATTAATACTTTTATAAAAAGTTGTGGGTTTTAAAATACACTCTATTACACATCATTACATATCCATTTCCTTTTACTTGGTGGGGTAGAAAGTTGAAAAGATTTACTATGAAGTGCTGACCCAAGATGGTTGCTTAGGTTTTACACAGTACTGTACGTCGTTTGTTTTACAACCGCATTCACAAAAGTTACATCACTAACCACTGAAAATGGAATTAGGTTCTAAGCATATTTGTTTTTAGCTCTAATAAGAAACTGACAAAACAACAATGGTATGCCCACGAAAACCCAATCGAAGTTGAAAGTGATTCATTAAGTCCTTTTTTTTATACACTGCTTAATAAATTTGGATTATACCCAATACTACCTCTTATGGCCTAAGTGGAATATAATCGATTATCGTCAACACATGCCTATATCCCTCATACAGAGGTAAATTGCCAACCACATACATAAGTCCTGGATCAATTAAAAACTCAATCAACACATAATTGCTGACAGTACCTTCGTTCGAATACTGCTATCCTTATCTTATCCCGTCAACCTCTGTCAAAATTTTTTTCATATTTTCCAGCCTATTACACAGAAGAATGACAGCCACAAGCAAATTGTTGCCGCAAAAAAAAAGATTATCCTGAATTGTTCATTAGAATTTTGCTGAAAAAGCACGACTGCGACTATGCAACTACGAAATATCTGGATATCGGAGTACAAAAGCCTCTTCTGGAAATTAATAAATTCCATAAAAATAATTTCTTGCTCCATATCACAAGTAACAAGGAAATCAAAAGAACAAGAGGTTTCAACAACTCAACACTTTTTCGTTTGAATTTAAAAAATTCCGCAATAAATTGATTTTTCTGTTCCTGAGTAGAATGTCTAATATCCTGGGCGATTTCACAAAATACTTGTATACCCTGATCGATTGACTTTATCCCGCCCATCCTTTTATGGACATCGGAAGGTGTTGGAGTGACCACACCATTCGTTTCCGGAGTAAATTACTTCCTTTGAGTGTAATTTTCTCACATTTGAAGGCAGTATTAAATCCTTCAGTTATTTATGACTGGTGTCCCTTGGATTGCTTGTGAAACGCTAATGATACATATTGACATGAGCACTAACATCAAGATGAAATCAATAGCAGCACATACGCCGAATAAATGTTTATGGCTTTGTGTATGTATGAAAAGTTGATGCCTTTTGTTGGCTCCTGTAGACATGAAAATAAAAACTTATGCACCAACAATCACTTAGTTTTGATGGTGGTTTCTTATATTTGCAAAGTAAGTACTTATTACTATGCAATAAGAAAAGGTTCTTGGGCCGCCCATTTATCGTTAAAACAAATCACGTAAAAGGAAGCAATTTCAGTATAGCTCACTCACTACTTTTCTCACCTCCATCTACGTTACCTAGTTCCCCAACTAACTAAAGTCGTCGGTTCCAATCCATTTTGAAAATTATTGGTGGCACCTCACGCAAGAGGTGTCCTGGAAGGAAATTACAATCAAGAGTTAACAGGAAAGTATTCTAGAAGAAAACAACAGTGGACTTAACTCCGACCTTACATGACGGAGAAATAAATGCTCTCCATCGTCGTTCTACACATTCTGACGAGCTCTTAGGTTGTCTAAAGTTTCTGACTGATTACCACAGACCAGAGACTGAATGTAGCCCTGAAGGAAAGAGACTAAAAATTTTAAATATCATGACCGGGGCGGCCAATTGACAGGGAGTTTTCTGGTGATGGTGATATAGAGATTCGCGTTCAATAAGTCGATTGTGGCACACACTCAATGGCAAGTAGCATCGTCATTTTAAAACCACATATCCCGCAAGCCTTCTAGTCTAAAATGCATCATAATTACCAACGTGGAAGATGCTGCGAGAGTGCGCTTCAAAATCTGGTCGGCAGAATTAAAGGCGCACTCGACAAGAAGGAATACCCGCTGGGCATCTTAATCGACATTGAGGGTCATTTGACGGCATGCGAAATACGACTACTGGTTTTGTGGATAAATGCTGGTGAATAGGATACAGATAGCGGATGCTGACTGCCACCAATATGTGGCAGTGATGGGGGCGGTAAACAGGGGTTGCCCGCTAGTCGGGGTGTTATCTGTATTGCTATGGTCCATGAAAATAAGGGACGCAAGAAAAAGAGGTACCGATGTACGTTGGTTTTAAATGGCTGAATTTTATAATAACTGGAAAATAAAGAGCCCGGCAGGGAATTCCATAAGCGAATTATACAGCTTAGGAAAGAATCAAGATATTTCAGACTACGTCCTATCGTGGGCTTGAGGGTAAACTGATGAGCATACATAACGAGACGCGTAGTATGGTTAAAAGTTTGAAAGGTCAGAATGCTACTGGTGAAAATGGAGATGGAACAAGGTAAGACAGGACACATTTCACTCACCTATGAGTTTTATAGCACGGTTATCCTATCTAACAGGTCCAGATGGATTTTAGGAGCAATTGACCAGATGTGGGCTTTATACTCGACTTTTGGGCAGATAAATGCCTAATATATTGAGGCTACATCAGAGGAGATAAACTATTTCTACATCGAAAAGTTTTTCGGTTTTGACGATTTGGGTATTTAGATTTCGCTTTAACGACAGCAGACAGCATTGTATTTTGAAAACATTGAATTCTACTCTGTTGGCGGTTCTCCATTTAGTAATGCAGTTTATATCTGCAAACGAAGAACAGGGATGAATTTGAAAGCTGGGAGCTCTGTCATCAAAGGAATATATTGGATTAGAAGTAGCAGACAGGATATTATGAAGACTAAAAAAGAGTGTCGGAGACAGAATGGAGCCTTGTGGCACACCAGAATTTATTTTGTGGATATCAGACTTGAACGCATCCAAAACCAATTGAATTGAACGTTCCGAAAGGTAATCCCGAATCTAATGAAAAATAGAGGCGTCGACCACAAAAGCACACATTTTCAACTACACTTACGGATAGCACTTAAGTTGCCTGCTGTGAGAGTGATGATTATACTCCGGAACATTATTTTTCTTGAATTTACGGCCTACGCTCGTATCAGGCTACAGGCTCTGAAGGACTGAGAAATTTCATGAAAGGCTTAGATGTAGTTCAAATTCAACCGAAAAAAAAATTGGTTAAGGTGGTTGTGACCCAGTCGGCGCCATATCTCGGAAGAAGAAAAGCCCAATGATACCTCCGGTATGAAAACCACACCAAACGCCAAGCCCTGTCCGAGCAGTGTGAGGAACTGCGAGGTACTAGGGACTCAGCCATTAAATCCCTGAGGACAGCCTACGCAGGGACGCAAACAGCAATCATTAGCCTCCCGATTAACGCTGCCAAACGCTGCAGCGTACGGACCAATAGGAGAGGAGAGGCTCAGCTAGAAGCAGTATCGTCACTTGACGCAGTACTGCTTAATACGGGCAACGAGCACACATTCACCAGAAACGGTGTAGGCTCCAAGGAACACCTTGAAAGAACGTGCGACAATGCCGCAAAGCCGCAAAGGTGAGCGCGGCCTTATCCAGAATAATGACAAACATAGGAGGACCCAGACAACAAATGAGACTAGTTATGTCAAGGGTGATGCAGTCAATCACAATGTACGCGGCACCAATATAGGCGAAAACACTGAAAATTAAGTCATACGCAAGAAAGACTAACTCTGTCAACAGACTATGTGCTCTGAGAGTTCGGACAGTGTCAGATGATGCTATATATGTCATTGCGGGAATACTACCAGCAGATATACTAGCTACTGAGCTACAAAGGACCTACGATGCCAAAGTTCAGGAACCCGGAGTTTCAGTCAAAGATATCAATCAGGGAGAAAAGCAGTTCAGCACAAGTGCGTGGCAAGAGAGATGGAACCAGTTTACAAAGGGGAGATGGCCCTACCGACTTATACCCGATATTCGTAAATGGGTAGAACGTAATTACGTGGACACGGCTGCTTTCAATCATATCTATATAGGTTTGATCTGAAGGAATCGCCCTTCTGCTTAAACTGCGGAGCGGCCAGGGAAGATTCACAGCACGTATTTTTCCAGTACCCACACTTCAGAACAGAGCGCACATTAAGTATAATATGGGATGCGGTGAAACAGGCTGCTGCAAAAATAATGAAGGAACTTCGGCAGTTGGAAAGAAAATCAAACTCAGACGGCATCTCTAATACAACAAAAACAGTAAATACTATACATAATGTCGAACCAGCAAACGGAGAAAGAAGGGCACAAAGTGAAGTAGTACTTACGCGAAGTAGTACTTAACAGCAGCTCCGCAAGGAGAGTGGTAGAAGAATGCAGGGTGTGGGTTAGAACGTAGGCGCACCCCCGAAATCGGGTACTTGGGATTTGCGAATCGTGCATGCTGATAGCCAGGGCTATTAGTATTTTCCGAAGATTGCCACATCCTTGGGCGCCACCAAAAAAAAAAATACCAGCGTCAATGGCAATGCCATATATGTATGTGCAACAAATTCATATCTAGTATTTCCAGAGTTAGTTGGCAGGCTACACGCAACCAGTTAAAGATTCGAACTAGACCAGTGTTTTGTGATTCCAACGAGTAGGTATATAAGATACAAATGATCTGTATTCATAGTAACAGCACAAATTATTGTCTGATTGACGTGTCTCGGTGCCTGCCATAATCATATAACAGCAATCAACCATTATAACTTTAACTAGTTGAATTATAAAATAAAACATTTCCCTTAGCTCAACTTTCACAATATTGTAAAATCAGATAATCTAATTTACGTACCCTTAAACTTCCAGTAAAAATACAAAAGTTTTAATTCAACCACGTCAAATTTACTGACGAAAGGGCGAACATACGAAACATCAATAAACCTCTCTGTCTATTTAAGACCACCCCTTTGATGGTCACATTTCAAAGCAGCACACCACAGTACCAGGAGAATCTTCAAATTTCTATTAAGCACTTCATTCAGATTTATTCAAAACCTGCTCACTCCTAGATCCTTTCATTCCATGACTCTTTAAATTTACATGATATCTATCGCACCTTGCCTCCACTTCTGGGAGGTAGGGTGCAATAGATTACATCGTTTAACCCTTAAGCGATACCAAAAGATTAAATGACAAAGTTTATCAATTTACATAGAGATTAAGATGCTGGCGTTTGCATTGTTACGTCAGAGCTTAAAAAGATGTTCTCCCCTAAGTGGTCCTTGTTGTGGTATTACATATTAAAATCCTTTTTCACTCCGAGGAAATACATAGCACATACTCATGCTTCTCCGTAAGACAAATCATATCCAGCATATTATTATCTTTCTACTCGAATGAAAGCATTTCCCATTCGTATTCCTTATGGGATTGAAAACGAAGTAAAAGGTGGTGAATAAGTTGCGGTATTGCGGAAGATATCGATCGACATCATGAGGAATTGAGTGTAGGTGTAGTATTGTGGTTCTTATGAGATAATTTCCTATCAATTTACCTCAAATGAATAGATGTAACTCAATTGAAAGTTAATAACACGTCGTAGATGACAGAAACACTGCCAGGAAATTATTTGAATAGAGTTCCAGTAGAAACTTACATTTATGCATGTATGCTTCAAAACGAGAATATCTGGACCCTTGTTAGTAATATACTCAGCGAAAAACGGTTAGAGCGTCAACGTGGAACGAGTAGGTAAAATAATCGAATAGAGTAAGCTAAATCTTTTAGTAATGCCTTATGGGGTGCACAAATCTGTATGTTCAGGTGGAGGTGGCTTTAGTTGGTAAGAAGTCCGAACTATCAACGGGCGTCGGCCCAGTCATGGGAATGCTGATAAGTCATCAGATCATGAAATGTCTCGAGACACGGAAAAAAAAAAACAAAAAAACCTTCTCGAGAACATTCAATAAGTTTTTTTTGTAGCAAGCTATACACTGATGATTTGATAGCGCATCTCATTGAAAACTGAAATCAAAGTACCTTGTGAGCAAGGCATTTGACATATTTTGGCATCCGACTCTTGCCGAAAATGCGTGCAATTATTAGAAAATACCTTTAAAAACATTTAATTGAAGTTTTTTTACGTTTTGAAGTCCAATTTACGCAAAAAGAATGCTGAAGTGCCTCAAAGCTTTTGCCTCTGAGACGCTTTTGGATTTTATTAAATTACTTTGCAGGCCAAAAGTTTGAGACCGCCTTCAGGAAAAATAAAATCTAACATCGAAGAAAACTTATCAGTGGAATAATAATCATGTAAAATGAAGATGTTAAAAAATAATTTTACACTAATTTTTCCAAATAATGGAATACCCTGTTTTGTTTACTTTTAACCAATCAAACATTGTCATTTGTTTTCTTCGTTAATTTTTTGTTTGCCTTACTTCCGTCTAACAAATGCACTCTCTCACATTAAAGTAATCTTTTGAACCTACAAGATCACGCTTGAGTTTAATTTCGACTAAATTGAAAGCCACATCAAACATCGCCATCCACGAGACTTTTATTTTATAATTTCGCATAAACATTTGGAGGCCCCGGCGAGATAAGCTTTGCGTTTTATTAACGTGCATTATGCAATCACGTGAAATGTTAGACTGTGAGCGTCATCCGGGTACCAAACCCACAAAAGAGCCTTCATAGTGCTACGATTAAACAAGATCAATTTGGATGAAGCTGAATCTGCTGCTGGTAAGAAACCGGACAAAATGCTTCTAACACTTCAAGCTTGACGTTGTATGTGCGAACAGCAGATCGAGCGCATAGAGGAGTACCTAACACATGTTCGGACGAATCCACGTTCCACACCGGTTGCAGAGATGAATATTCGTGCCGAAGCATTGGATTCAGCATTTGAAACATTTTAAAGTGTGCAAAGTAAAATCGAAGAAAAGGATTTTGACGAAATCTTGAAGCCAAATCGGTCAACGTACGAGGAAATATATTATCTAGCCGCTTCAGCTCTAAAGGTTCTCATTGGAACGATGGATGCCCAGGAAAATCTTTCAAACAAGGTCAATAATTCAACAACAGATCGGGACGAAAGGTATGCTTAATAACTTCCAAAAACTGAACTTCAGGAGTTTACAGATGATGTGACAACGTGGATAAGCTGGTATGATGAATTTGTCTGTTTGGTTCATAATAACGGAAACCTCACAAAATTTGCCAAACTACGATACTTTATTTCAAAGCTAAGCCCCACGGCTAGAGCTCCGAAAGTAGGTTTGAAAATAGTTGCACAGAATTACGAGGTAATATTGGATAAATTAAAAGAACGCTTTGAAAATAAAAAGATTATCGGAAAAAATGTCTGAAAAGTTTCCGACCGAACAATTTTTCTCAAAATCTCTCTAACCCGTCCTAATAGAACTTGGCGTTTTTCTCTGCAAAATAATTTTTCACGAAGGTGATTGCCTCCCCATTTGACGAAAATCTCTGTCCTCCGAGCGCAGTTTTTAGATGAGGAAACAAAAAGGATTTTCTTTTTCTGCAAATGTGGCCGTTTTTCCGCAATTTCTGCCTTCAGCTTGAGAAGTAATGATGCGTAGTATGCTCCTGTAATGGTTTTTCCTTTTTGAAGATAATCGATTGAGCTAACTCCTTTACTCTCCCAACCGTCGCCATCACTTTCCTAGCCGAAAAAAACAGTTTTTGCTTTTTTGGAGCCGGATCGATCTTTGCAGTCCACTGTTTTCACTGAATTTTTGTTTCAGGCGTATAATGGTGTATCCAAGTTTCATCTACATCTCTACTATCTCTCTCACTTTAATTTGGCGGTCGTCTAACACGATTTGGTGAACTTTAGCAATGTTATCGTCAATGGTTGCACTTTTTGGACGTCCCGAACGTTCATCATCTCCCAAGCTCTTACAGCCACGTTTAAATTCAGCTGCCCAAAATTTCACTGTGTTAAATGATGCTGCAGAGTCCCCATACACAAAGTCCAACTGATTTGCGTTGGCGTATTGCCTTTCAAAAACAAGAATTTAATAACAGCTCGATACTCAATTTTTTCCATTTTCACTCACATCGACTCACTAAAACGACTGTCAACTAAAAACTGCGCGTCCAAAATGACTGAAACTTCGGTAAGGAACTGTCAAAAGATACACAACTAGCATTCACTAGCTCTTATTGGTGAGTGCCGCTATCTTTACGTTGCGGTCGGAAACTTTTCAGACAACCCTGGTATTAAAAATATTTTTCAACATCCGAAAATTTCTTATGCAAATGCTGCAAACCTTCGAAATCTGATGGATAAGATGAACAACCACCTTACAGGATTGAAAAATATCAATCGACCTGTTGACAGCTTGAACAACATTACAGTGCACATCATAACCACCAAACTCGATCCAGAAACAGCATTAAAATGGAATGAAGAATGAGCTGTGGACAGACTACCAACGCTTGCCGAACTGATGACATTTTTGAAAAGAAAGTGCCAAATTATCGAAAGTAATGTTAATTTAAATTCCGTAGTACCTAGTTCAAACAAGATCAGTAGTGGTATCTTATTGTAGTTAAAAATTAAAAACCACCAAGGTCATTTATGACGGTTAAAAATGCATGCAACTTCTGTAATAAATAAGGTCATTTCATTTATCGATGCATCGCTTTCCTAAATTTGCCTGTAGCAGACAGATTGGATAAAGTGACTTCACTTAAACTCTGTACAAATTGCTTAAAGGTTAACAATCGCTCTCTAGCTGACTGTCCGTCCAAGAGCAATTGTCATACCTGTGGCAATAAAAACCACTCATTGCTCCATCGTCAAACAGCATCGCACAATCCAACTTGTTCCTCTTCAGCTTTTAGTAGTTCGTTTTCTCCAAACCAATTCACACCTAACCGGAACTTGCCATCAAACAATAAGATTACCTTGACCAACGCACCTGCACCCTCCTCTGCATCAAATCAAACCTATGCACTTCATAGCATCTCGGGAGAATACAACATATTAGGAACAGCTATTGTTTACCTTATAGGCGTAAACAACCAATACATTCCTTGTCGTATTTTATTAGATACTCGTAGTACATCTCAGATCAATATCATGACTGAACGCATCATTCGTATTGCGGGTATCAAACGACGATTTGCACCTACAAATTTCTTGTGTGTAAATGACACTTCAGGCAGCTCAAAATACAAATGCAGTTCAGCTCAGGCATCTCAAAATACAAATGCTGAGTTGTAATAAAATCGATGTTTACTTCCTTTTCCACAACACTAGAAACTTGAGTCATGACTCAAATAACTGGGATATCAAGGTAAACGTTGATGGCTGGAATTTTCCATGTCACATTCAATTATCAGATATTCACTTCAATTTTCCACAACAAGTTGACTTGCTCATAGGAGCTGATATCTTTTACGACATTTTGGATGTAGGAAAGATTAGACTTGGTCCATACCTACTCTTGTTAACACGCTGCTGGGATGAGTCGTGGCTGGAAGGTTGCCAACTATTTTGGGCATCAACATGTATCAGCTAATGTCAACTTTTGAAGGTTCCAGATATTCCTACTTAATAATGAAATTTTACTCAATCATACATTAAAGGCCTTTTGGGATCTTGAAAATTTTGAGTCATCAGTTGCAAAGGTATCAAAGGAAGAAAGGGAATGTGAGTCACATTTCTGCTCAGACGTTGCTCGCTTATGCTCTGGAGGATATCAAATGAGACTTTTAGGAAAACTTCGCTCACCTTATGATATTGCGCTAAAAAGATTTTTTAGTCTTGAAAGGAAGTTTCTCAAAAACAAAGAGCTTAAATTACAATATACCCAGTTCCGGGATGAGTTATTCAACTCCTCGCACATAGAACGAATAGAATATTTCGACTTTCATCAACCTCACTACATAATACCACATCACTGCGTTTTTAAAATGTCCAGCTCCAGTACAAAGCTTCGGGTGGTCTCTGACGCTTCATCAAAGACAAGTACTGGTGTATCTCTTAATGATATTTTGATGGTATTCAACCTGATCTTTTTACCATAACACTAAGATTCAGGTTTTACACATATGTATGTTTTAACCTCTGACATCAAAAAAATGTATCGTCAGGTGTCCTTACATCCAGATGACCGACGTTTTCACTGCATTCTTTGGAGATCGAACATAAATGATCCTATTAAACTCTATCAACTTACAACGGTTACATATGGCACTGCTCCGGCCGCATTTCTCTCTACTCGAGCACAGCAGCTATCCATAGACGAAGGCACACATTTTCTCATGGCCTCTTAGTCAATCAACTCCGACTTTAATATTGACGATATATTAGCAGGGACAAATACTTTAGAACAAGCCATCGCTTTACAAAAGCAGTTATCCTCTATCCTGTCGAAGGGTGGATTTAAATTGAAGAAGTGGTATGGAAATCATCCTGATTTGTTAAAAGAACATACCTCAAGAGGATCAAGAAACCTTGTTTAAAATCAGGAGTTGTAATGCAATCAAGGCTTTAGGAATAATTTGGAACCCTTCTTCAGACTGATTTTCATTCGAGGACAACGATAGTTTTCACAAACTAATTACTGTAAGATCCGTGTTGTCCGAAATTGCACAATTCTTTGATCCTCTGGGTATTATAAACCCAGATGCAACAATTGTGGTGCTTGAAGTTAGATTGGGGTGATCCTCTTCCGCAGGAATACTATATACGAGTAAAGGGCCGTGAATTAACTTTAGAAACCAATTACAGAAACTAAAGGATTTGGAAGTACATTGTCATGGGTTTTCAGCAGATGCTCGCCATGAAATACATGCATTATCAGATAGTTCTGAAAGGGCATACGGGTCATGCGTTTATATTCGATCCGTAAACCTCAAAAATGAAATAAAGGTTAATCTGCTGTCTGCCAAGTCCAGGGTTGCCCCTGCAAAAAAATGTTCGCTACCAAAACTCGAACTCTGCGGTGCGGTGATTATGGCACAACTTGTGAAGCGAATTCAAACCATTTGGAATTCAATGAATCCTGCAGATGTTCTTTCTCGAAGCTCATATCCGTCAGATCATATTGATTCAAGCCTCTGGTTTCATGGACCCGAATTTTTATTACTGCCTTCTAAAAACTGTCCACCATTTAAATTTAATTTCGAAAAGGATGAAAATAAGTTGGATACAAACAGGAATAAAATAGTTCTGCACAATAACACAATAGATATTAATTCTTCTTTCATAACTAATATTAAATACTATAACAATTATAAGTCCCTTTTACACGTTGTTGGATATATTTTGCGCTTTAAAAACAACTGCTTGAAGAGGAATAAAGTTTTACGCATCTTAGGACCCTTAACAGTTGATGAAATCAATGTATCTCTCATAACTATTGTAAAAACAGTACAAAGAACGGCATTTCCTGCAGAGAACATTGTATTAGAGAGGGGTAGGGCCCTTCTACAAAAGAGTCATATTCAATCACTTGTACCTTTTATCGATCAAGATGGTATTGTATAATAAGAGTTGGTGGACGTTTAAAATTTTCAGCGCTGGACTTCAACAGTAAACATCTAATACTGCTGCCGAAGAACCACTCCTTTACGAACATTTTCCTTCGACATCTTCACATCGTCAACCATCATGTTGGACCACAAACATTATTAAGCATTGCTATGTAGACGTTTTGCCCAGTTCAAGGAAAAATAATATGTCGATCGATATACCATATAGCAAGTGCATTACCTGTTTCCGAGCTAAACCCATCAAACAAGAGCTTCTTATGGGAGATCTACCCGAGCTTCGAGTTCAGCAATCACGGCCCTTCGGCGTTATAGGCATTGACTTTTGCGGACCCCTTCAAATATATTTCAGTCGTCGAGGGATTACATCCACGAAGGGTTATGTGTCAGTGTTTGTTTGTTTTTCAACAAAAGCATCACACTTAGAATTAGTGGAGGATCTTACTACAGCAGCATTTTTGGGAGCACTTAAACGTTTTGTTGGTGGTCGCGGATTGTGTTCTACGATATATAGTACAGCGAAAACGCAGCAAATTTTATAGGTGCCAAGAATGAGCTACATGAATTGTACAAACTGTTTAACAATCATCGACATCTTAATAACATCCTTAGCACTTGCATGTCTATGGGAAGCCGCCGTGAAATCTACCAAGTTTCATCTTAGGCGAATTTTACAGAATGCTAAGCTTACTCGTAACTTTTGTGAATTTAACACACTTATTATCCAAATTGAGTCCGTTCTTAATTACAAGCCAATCACACCTATTCCTGAAAGTTGCAGTGCCATACCAGTAATAATACTTGGTTACTTTATAATAGTTACAGCAATGAACACCATACCAGAACCAGATCTTAAACTTACAAATGTCAACCGGTTACAACGTTATCAGAAGCTGCAGTGGTACTTACAACAACTTTGGAGTCAATGGTCAGCAGAGTACTTACAAAGCTTACAGCAACGATCAAAATGGGCGAAACACGCGAGTCACTATGCATTGGTGACATTGTGGTTCTAGACGATGGCAACTTACCTCCTCTAAAGTGGCGATTAGGCTATAACACATCCGGGTAAGGATGGCGTCGTAAGAGCTGTAACAGTCAAGACCTACAGTGGTGAAACTCAAAGGGCAGCTGCTAAAGTAGGACGTCTTCCTATTGATCGGATGTCCTCTCAAGGTGGGGAGTATGTTAAGAAATAATTTTACACTAATTTGCCAAAATAATGGAATACCCTATTTTGTTTACTTTTAACCAATCAAACATTGTCATTTGTTTTCTTCGTTAACTTTTTTTTTGCTTTGCTTCCGTCTGTCAAGTGCGCTCTCTCACATTAAAGTAATCTTTTGAACCTACAAGATCACGCTTGAGTTTAATTTCGACTAAATTTAAAGCCACATCAAACATCGCCATCCGCAAGACTTTTATTTTATAATTTCGCATAAACTTAAGATTTAACCGATTTTTCGCCCAAAAGAGCCCTTTTCGATTACTTTGTTTATAAGTGTTGGTATTCTACAAGTTGCTATCAGTTTTTGAATTGTTGCAATCTAATAGCATATTCCACAATGCAGACGGACACTGTTTCCGGACCCTTCTACGCAGCTCCTACCACAACAGCTCTATAGGGTTTAAATCTGGTGATTGCGGCTGCCGTATCATGATTTGAAAAATTTCTTCATCTCCCCTCTGTTTTCACATTGATTCACATTATGAACTGTTCGACGTCTAGTGAAGCGTTTTTATATCTTCCAAAAAGATCCAATAGACGACATAGCAACGCACATGAGCAAATTAGAAAGCTTAGTGCAACAGTTAAGAGATGTTGGAGAAGTGGTCTCCCAATCCATGCTGATTACAAAAATCTTGATGACCGAGTCGTTTTTCACATTTCTTTAGTACATGGGAGTCTACAGACATCCAAAGCAGGATAATTGAGAATCTAAGATCACGACTCATTATGGAGGAAACCAGGTTAAACGCAATGGATCATGTGACATCGACATCTGCATATAAAAAAGAAAATAGTGCACTTGTCGCACACAAAGCACATCGGCAAAAGTCTCACAAAAATACTGGTGGTAAGAAAAAACGTTCAGATAAGTGCTTTGAATGTAATCAATACGGTCATTGGAAGTCCGATTGTCCAAATAAAAATAAACAATTAAATTATATGAACGAAGAAGAGAGTAGTGACTGCGATGCTTTGGTTTGCGCTGCAGTAAATTCTAATGTGGTTGTCGGTGCTGATGATTGTCAGTCTTACTTCAACTAGAGACAGGTGTAAAATTGTTAAACCTAATGGTGTTGTTATTGCTGTTGGAAATCGTTCAGGTCGTTTATTTAAAATGTTGTTTAGGGTAGTGGAACCAGAAACATTAAATTCGGCTTGCACTTCATTAAAAGCCGAATCGCTGCAAACATGGCATGAGCGGCTTCGACACTTGTTTGTTGGTCAAATATGAAGATTTCTGAAATCCAATAAAATTCAATTTAATGATGACTTACAATTTTTCTGTCAAGCATGCGCAGTTGGCAAAATGCATAGATCACATTTTCCAAAGAGTAGCTCGCCTGCTAAGGAACAAAGTGAATTGGTACAGACAGATCTATGTGGCCCGATGCAAATGTCATCAATTGGCGGATCTAAATATTTTTGTCTTTTTAAAGACGATTACTCGAATTTTAGGATCGTTTACTTTGTTAACGAGAAATCGCAAGCTTATGCCATGATTGAAAGGTTTTTTAACTTTGTTCATACTCAGTTTATTCATCAAGTCAAAACTTTCAGATCCGATAATGGCTTAGAATTTAAAAATAAGGAAGTCGCGACCTTACTTCAACATCATGGAATCTGCCATCGGACCTGCATACCCTACACACGACAGCAAAATGGCAGAGCGGAACGAGACTTGAGATTTATAGTATACTTGAGACAGCAAGAAAAGTGCTTCACGCAAAGAACTTGCCGCTTAGACTTTGGGTTGAAGCCGTAAATATGGCAGTCTTTATAGTAAACAGATTTGGGCCAAGTCCTGAAAAATCAAAAACTCCTTTTGAATTATTTTGTAATTAAAGAATGACTTTACATAATTTAAAAATATTTGGAAGTGAGGTTTTTGCACACATTCCAAAGGAAACAAGGCAGAAATTGGCTAAAAAATCAGAACCAAAAATTTTAGTTGGGTATCCTGAAAATGTAAAAGGTTTTCGTGTATGGTTTCAAAAAACTAACAAAATGGTAATTTCAAGGGATGTTTTTTGTTCAAAGAATTTTCGGTAGTTGACATAGATTGGAATTCAATGAAGGAGAACGATGTTGAAGTTCTAAAACATGAGGTAATTTTTGAAACGGAAAATTCAAATATTATGAAAACGACATATATCGGTGCCGATCACAATAAATATCAAAATATCAAGAAAAACTTCAAAGCCATTCTGAAAATAATTCAACGCTTGAAGATGCTCTTTCAAATCAAATAACTTGAAACTACGGAGAAAAACTTCGTAGTCATTCTCGAAATAGCTCAAAACAAAGTTCTGGATTTTACACTAATGCCTTAGAAGGGTATGCCTTTATTTGTAGATCTTTTGAGCCAGAGACTTTTGAGGATGCTCAAAAATCAGATGAAGCAGCTGAGTGGAAAAAGGCATGGGAATTGGTTGACTTACCCCCGGACCGGAAAATCACCAAGAACAAATGGGTTTATAAAGCAAAGTTATCATCAACAAATACTGTCAAAAGATACAAATCACGTCTTATTGCTAAAGGATTTAATCAACAAGAATGAATCGGTTATGCTGAAACCTTTAACCCCGTTGCGAAATTTACATCGATTCGCACAATTTTCTCTATTGCAGCGAGTCAATTCCTAACACTTTACCAGTTTGGTGTTAAGACTGCCTTTCTCAATGGTAAGCTAAATGAACAAATCTATATGTTCCAGCCTCAGGGGTACAATGATGGTTCTGATATAGTTTGTAAACTTATTAAGAGCATATACTCACTGAGGCAAGCCGCAAGGTGTTGAAATACGAGATTCACAAGCATACTGGTCGAATTTGGGTTTATCATCTCTAATGCTGATCCATGCGTCTTCGTGCTACAACACAACCAAAGATTGATTTATCTTGCAGTGTACGAGTATATTGGTGATGGTTTGCTCGCTCTCCGAAATGCACTTGATATGGAGTACATCAAGAAGGTTTTAACTCAACACTTCAAGGTTAAACTTTTTAAAGCAAATTACTACCTTGGACTACAAATTTTCCATAAGGCAGGTGGCGGATACTTCGTTAATCAGTCGAATTACGTTGACAGGTTACTTCGCAAGTTTAAAATGTCAGAATCATGTCCTGTACTTACACCAAGTGAACTTGGAAGCAAGTCTGCAGTTGAATCGGAAAGCTCCTTATCGAGAGGCAGTAGGAAGCCAAATGTATTTAGTATGCAGTGGATATTTCGTATGAAGTGGGTATTTCGTATGAAGTGGGAGTAGTTAGCCATTTTCTGGATAAATCAAATTCTCATGATGTCAAAGCTCTCAAGCGAATTATCAAATATTTGAGTAATACAACAAATTTTGGTATACATAGATTTTAAACCAAAAACTTTACTTAATTATTGTATTTATAACGATGCAGATTTTGCAGCAGATTGTTCGACAAGACGCTCAACGAGTGGACGTCTTCTTGGAGATAGCCCTATTTCTTGGTCGTCAGAAAGGCATCGATGTACGGCTTTGAGCACAACAGAAGCAGAGTATGTAGCTGCATCGGAAGCAGTCAAAGGATTGATGTAGCTTCATGCATTCATACACGATCTACTAGTTCCTCAAATTATTAAACCAACGCTTTATATCGGCAATCAGAGCGCGCTTAGGCTAGAGAAGAATCTAGAATTCCATGCAAGAACCAAACACATTGATGTTCGTGTTTATTTCATCCGAGAAAAATTGAACGAGGACCGATTTGAGATTTGTTTTGTACCATCAAACGACCAATTAGCTGATGCTTTCACAAAACCACTTGCTGCAGCTAAATTTGAATTATTTCGTAAAAATATTGATATTTTGAAGTTGGACCTTTCCCTCTTTATAAAGTTTCACATGTATAAATAAATACTAATCCGAATCATTTTCTCATTTTTTAATAGAATAAGTCAAAAAAAGTGGTTTTCATCATTTTCCTCGACATCACTGCGTTCCATTTGTTCTTTCTCCGTTTCAGGAACCAGAAGACATAAAGTTTCCGATCAGAATGGCTGGCTTTTCTTACGTGATTGTTTTTGACTGGTGCTTAGCAGTAGATCAGATGTAACATAAGTAAAAGTATGTTTAATATGTGTCTATTGCATTTGACTCTGTCAAATTTACGGGAGAATTTCTGTCTATAAAGCCTGAAGTGCTTATTACGGGCTTCAGCAGCCTCTTCAGAGAGTTGCCCGATTGGCAAAATAGAGTGCACTGTTGACCCATGTATTAATATTTTATTTACAGCGGGAGACATTGGATGCCACCCGCACAGCTGAATGTAACAGTTTTAAATGTATACTCTTCGAATTTTTTGTGTCAATCACATGGCCACTTGAAATTGTTTCCAAGATCACTTTAAACTTGTGGATCAATATCCTGTCTATTCCTGTGATTCGGAAGCAGCTTCAGTATCAGAAAAGGATCTTCGAGATGTGTTCCCATCGTTAGTGTTTCCGAATCCTACTTTTGGTATGTCCACCAATAGGCCCATTTCTTCACGAAATGCCTTTTGGATTTTTTCTTTCCGGTCTTTTACTATTTTTTTGTCTTCAGCTAACCTTATTTGCCATTTCTTAACGGCAGGCTTATAGGATAGATGAAGCAAAAACTCGAAGAATCTTATCCTTGCGTGGAGAATGGAAAGCTCAAACTTAAGGCTATCGGGATCTACTTCATTTCGTTTCGTCAGATCATTGAAGTCTTTGGAAGTCAGTCCACAAATATAGCATCTCCTAGTTGAAGATGTGTTTGTAGCTGCATCACAGATTTTGGCGTCCACCATTGTTGGTAGAAGTTTGTATGTAAGGTAAATGGTGCCGTTAGCAGTAGGTTTAAATTCCTTGCCTGGTCCTCTATTTCCTATATATAGTTTATAATTTCCTCATTAGTGACATTTTATAGGCCTACAAAATCTAGGTGACGAAGCAATGGATTCTGTCACACAACTGGATTCTGCGAATTCTGTGTTTGGTCGACCAGGTTTTCTTGCAGCCCAAACGGCAAATTTAAGGGTGCTTCTTAACCATTGTTAATTTTTTTTTTAGGAAGCGATCATGTTTGTAGTTTGTAGCTTTCCATTTGTGCTTAAAGTCATGCTTAAAATGGCTTAAGGTGTATTTTAATTGTCCAATATCGGTATAAGGACGTTTTGTTAACTCTTTAACTTTGTTTTCCAGATGCATCAACTTTTGGTCCATTGTTTTATCTGTAAATCCTAGAATTATATCATATCGCTGTTTTTTATTTATAATCTCAAACTTCCCGGTCGAATCTTAAAATAAAAGAATACTTATTGCAAACAATACATATGTAATATGAAATCCAGTATCATTAAATTTAAATGTCTAGTAAACAAAATGGCGGACTAAAGCGGAACTTTTTTATGCCATTCTCTTCGGAGAAGCCTCAATTTTATTTAAAATGAAAATTAACCACTCGGAAGCATCTGAAACACATACAAAACATCTTTGTTTGAATATTTTTAACTCAAAAAAAGAGTAATTTTGTAATTATTTATAATAATGACAAAAGGATTCACGCGTATTATAAATTAAATGTAAATTAAATATAACATGGGCGATGGAAATGTTGGCCGGAGATCCTGATTATCTTATGGCATGGCGACATCATGGGATCGTATTTCTTTCGAAAGAGGAAAGAGGCACCGCTACCGTCATTGGTTTCGGGTATAGAGCGATATTAACCGACTTTCTGTGGTCAGAGCTCGACAACATCGATATGTCCGAGCTGTTGTTCCACCAATACGGCGATACATGCCATATAAGCGACGCAACGCTCGAAGTTGCGAAGGAGAAATTCGGTGATTGGGTCATCTCACGGAGTGCGTTCATCAATTGGTCGCCACGATCATGCGATTTGACACCACTCCATTATTTTCTCTGGGATTACGTCAAGTCCTTAGTCTATGATAACAAGCCAACCACTTTGGACGAGCTCGAAGACCGAGTCATCAAAAATTGGCGGTCATTTGAGTGATGTGCTATTTCACTCGTAATGGCATGAATGTAGCTTCAAAATAAAGCTAGAATCAATTTTAAATCTCAAACCACTGTTTTTTGTTTAAATTTTTTTTCCTATCGTTCTTATCTGGTCACCATTCAGATCTCCCACTCCACTTGGAGAGAAACATTCCCAGACCATAACTGATTTATTGTAGAATGATTGAAAGTGTTTGGTTGTGCATAGTACGTATGTTGTTAAATGTTTTAATGAATCGTGTAATGGGTTTTAGAACATGCCGCATGTGACGGTAAGATAATGAAAATGCACGGGTGTGCACGTCCTTTTCCGCTTTTGATTCTCTTTCAGCGATCGTATCTGTATATTTGTTGTTTTTAAGTTCCTTTTTTTTAAATTTGAATTTTTCTGAGAGCAAGTTTGAGAGACCTGCGCAGTATACCGGCCAACTGTTTTGAATAGCACTATACCCTATCATTGCATTTGTGTTTGGCATATCAAAACAATACTGGTCCAGACCGCTGCACTTAGACGCTGAGTTAAATATTTTCCCACACACTTCGCACCTTATGCTCGATTCAACGCGAATAGCATTTCCCTCGAGGAGGTTAAATAAGCACAATTGATGTCTTGTCACTGATACAGAACTGGGTATAAGCAGATTAACGTCGCTCAGTTCCTACCCTATTCGTACAGTACCCAAACGCTCTGAATAAAGCTCAAAGGTTTAAACTGAATCGCCGATGCACTTATTTGAAAAGGCTTAAGAGAAGACTTCCTTTATGCACAGCCTTTGTTGTGCCATGAATAACTCAGAGCACAAAGGACACATATCATGATAGCTTACGTACCCGACAGCAAACGACGTATACTGTAATTTAGAGACTCCACCACCAACTGTGAACTTACAAATCAGCATCTTCTGCTATTTTTTGGATCAATTTGCAACCATTTGGAACCGATCGCGATGTAGTGACAGTTGGAATTGTAGGAAGTTGTAAGTCTGTGAAATTTTAAGTAAAACTAAGTAGAAATCTAGGGCAGAAAAATAGCAAACCCAATTTAAGATCCATCTCCTGTTTCATTAAGGATACGTAATACCTGCTAATAGTGTAATGAGCAAACTTCAGAAAAGGTCAACAAAATTATATTAATGACATTCAAAAAAGCCAACCTACACATCCCTTGTCAAAAAAAAAACCCACAAACTCTGTGTTGTTGTCCTTTTGATGGAAAACGTCTATAATGATCGATTGTCTGCTTTTAGCCGTGTGGAGTGACTTCCCCGAGACTTCAATTTTGAAGCTCTCCTGAAGCGCCATCAATTACTTGTACACAAATAATCTGATTTGACCATAGGAGAGACGGATGAGCCTAGAGCACGGTTGTTCAGAGGTAACATGAAAATTGTTCGCTCGATTTGGACACAAGGCAGAGGGTAAATGTAATTTGCATATCCAATGAAGTTAAATGTCGGATACACGCTATTTGTTAAATAAATTATTCTAACAAAATGTCCTTGCGTTGGAGAAAATAACACATGATATATTAAAGGAAAAATAATAAACAGAAATTTGAATTTTGGGAAAGGGAGTATGTGCTGGCTGGAAGTTTTATGAAATATGTTAGCCGATGTCATGGTTATAGTGAAGTGTGGACACAGCTGGATGGCAGATACACTTTCAGGGGTTTGGCGAACTGAATTCCGAAATCAGGTCGGAGCTCATAATTTCATTCATTTTTCATGCACATACCATACATTAGAATTCATCAAAATATGCCATCAGTATTTTTTTGAAAAGCAATACAGCAGTTGACTTGCAACCTTGTTAGAAGCAGAAAACTCCCAGTCGACCGCAACTTTGAGTGTCGAATACTTTTCAATGGCGTGAACCTTGCACTCAGCTTGTTTCTTTTTTTTTTTTGCCTTTCCCGGACTTGGGCGTTCTCCGACGCCGATGTGGCATGTGTATGACTAATTCAAGTGCAAGATCTACACAGCTCCATAGAGTGATCATTAAAAAGCTGAGAAAGTTATGGCCAGGCGAAAAAGCACGAGGCTGTCACATAATGTAGATCCCTAGTTAGCTGAGATGATTAATCAGGATACCTGTCGAAACTGCTGGCCAGTTACCCCCAATTATCAACATATTTTTGGAAGATCATAAATTTGGAAGAAGCCATGCGAAGGACAAGGCAAATGATAAGGTGATGCCATCGTTGATTAATTCTAAATCTGAGGACTCCCCCGTTATTGCAAATCCGCATCACAGTATCTGAGAGATTTTCTTATTAGTAACATAGAAATCTAATCACTCCAATAAAGAGCGAGAGCCTACTTTATTACTAAAAAACAACGAGAATTCAATGACTCCTAATTCGACTGGCTCAATTTAAGATATATTGTACATACGTATATATGGTTGGTTAAACAACGAATTTTCTGGCCAAAAATACTTTTTCTTTAGTACAAAGGATCATTTTCCCATGTAACCTACCTTAAAAAACCATCACATGCCAGACACATTTGAAGCAACTTCTCTTGCAACTGCCGATTGATTCTCTGACTTAAATATACAAAAAGCTTTCAAAGATGGATTTCCAGTTAACATCCCCGGGTGTGAACCGAAGTCACTTTGGTGGAATACTAAGATTCAGGAATTTTGAGCGCAAAATGGACGGCTTTTCAAGAGCTAAGCCCACTAGAGAATACTCTAAATTTCAAATTCAAAGCTAAACTTAGGAAAACGTGAAGAAAATATAACGAAGTCTTTTAACCTTAGTTTTTGCATCCAACTCGAGCTATTTAGCTATACCTGATGGCTCATGGATGACTTCCAATAACGAAATGATTAAATTTCACTGGAATCTAATTTTTCTATGTTGACACGGGAACTATCACAAACTGCAGGGCCTTCCAATAGGGACTTCCAAATTTTGACAGCTGCCATATTGTTGAAGCTACGTCTATCAAATTGGTTGTCATTTATTCAGCCTGTTTTGCCGAATCACCACGGACATGCATAGTGTTCAACAATACTTGCAAATGAAAAAATTGTTTTATCAAAATGGGTGTTCTGTTCGGACAACGTTCCGCGCATTTCACCCATTTTACGGTCGCCATAATCGTCCTACTGAGAGGACTATTCGCAGTGTGGTGGATAAATTTAAATCCACTGGTTCGATAAAAGATAAACCAACACCAGTACGTCGACGAAACGTAATATTTGCCGAAAACATAGCCGCTGTCCAAGCGAGTGTGCTGGAGAATCCGCGGCAGTTGATTTCGCGTCGCTAACAAGAACTCGGCCTTTCGCAGACTACAACTTGCGAATTTTGCATCGTGACTTGGGCCTGCACCCGTACAAAATTCAATTGACCCAGGAGTTGTCTGAAGCAGTTGGAAACTGACTGTAATTTTCATGGAGAAATCATCTTCAGCGATAAGGTCCATTTTTGGATGAATGAGTACGTCAACAAACAAAATTGTCATGCATCCCAAAAAGTCACTGTTTGGTGTGAATTTTGGGCTGGCGGCGTCATCGGTCCATATTTCTTTGAGAACGTCGTTGGCTAGGCCATCACCATCAACGGTGAGCGCTATAGGTCGATGATTACCAACTTCTTTTGGCCTGAATTGGATGATATGGGCACCAACGACATGTAGTTTCAACAGGACGGCGCTACGTGCCACAGAGCTCATGCTACATTGGAAATTTTGCACGATCGATTCGAGGGCATGGTCATCTCACGTGGAGATGATGTGAACTGGCCACCGAGATCGTGCGATTTGACCCCGTTAGACATTTTCTTGTGGAGTTTTCTGAAGTCGCAGGTTTATGCGAATAAGCCACAAACCACAGCGGAACTCAAAGCCAACATAACCCATGCCATCGGTCAAATTTAGCCTAATTTATGTGCCAGAGTCATGGAAAATGGAACATTTCGCATGCGCGCCACCCACAGAAACCGCCGC
The DNA here is from genome assembly GCA_963966105.1 of Volucella zonaria. Lineage (NCBI taxonomy): Eukaryota > Metazoa > Arthropoda > Insecta > Diptera > Syrphidae > Volucella > Volucella zonaria. Next base: position 126,421,254 of record OZ014531.1, read on the forward strand.
GGACATTTTAACGATGTTATATTCCATACATAATGGCATCAATAGGCCTTTCAAACGCATAAACAAATTCGATGATATCTCACACACACTTTGTTTTATTAAAATCTAAAGATAGGAAGCGCTTAATGAAAGACCCTTTACATCGAGTCATCCGGAAAGTGTGATCACCAGAATAAAAATCAATTGGGCTATAAATTGATTCGACTCATTTATGACTGCGGAACCACATACATAGTATCTTTCCGTAATCGGATAAACTTCCCATATAACTTTATCCTGACTAGAACCCTTGAACTGAAATCTGTTCGTCTATTATCATTCCATTTTTAAATGTTGGAAATGTTGTATAGCCCAACGAGTGAGTGATTTGTTGATTTTAAAAATACAGAATTTGATTATCAAAAATCATCTGATATGGCATAGCCATCTGCTTGGTTGACAGAATATACAATAAGCCAAATATATTTACAAGTGATTGCAAAACTCGTGTGATTTAACACGTTTGAGTCTTCGGGTCTGCCCATTGGTGTCACATAACCTTGCTGGTTCCTGGATGTGGTGTCTCAACTTTGTTAAGTGCGTTCTTGCGTATTTTGAAATTGTCACCTTTACAGTATCTACATAGATTAAGGTCGCGTTGTATAGTAAGTCCGTTTTCCTCACATACCATGGAGCTCTAACAATGTCTTTAACGATTTATTTTGGAATCTTTGAAATATGGCAACATTTATTGGCTTTGAATACCGTATGTCCATACTGGTTTTAATATCTGTTTATGTACTAAAAGTTTGTTGTGTGCTGATAGATGCGATTTTCTACCAATGAGCCAGTTTATTTTTCTTAATTTGATATTAAGCTCTTCTTTTTTCTTCTTCATATGTTCTTTCCGTCTTAGCTTCTTCATTCCTAGATACTCATGAACATCTGAAATAAATATTTGTACATGGTTAATTTTTTTTGTTGGTGAAATCAACATGGACCGACTTTGAGCTGAGTTGAAAACTTCATTTACAACTGTTGCTATTGTGCAATTTGAAGGTGTTGGTAAGTCGTTAGTAATTAAAAGGTATAATACTGAGCCTAGGATACTCCCTTATGGGACCCCAGCAAATATTTCTTTCTTGAGAATAGGAACTACCTTGTTTAATTCTAAAATATCTATTTGAAAGGAACTATTTTAATACTTCTGTATATTCCTTGGGGAATTATAGTAATTTTAGTTTTTGAAGAAGGCCTTCATGCCAAGCTTTATCAAATGCCTTTGCTACGTCCAAAAATACAGCTGAGCATATCATTTTTTCCTCCAGAGCTCTTTCGATGTCGGTAATTCGGTGTATCTGTTCTATGGTAGAATGTCTATATCTCTGAAACCAAATTGATGTATTGGAATCATATTCCCACCAGTGATAAAATGGCTTAATCTCTTCAGAAAAACCTTAGACAAAATTGATAAGAGAGATGGGCCTGTAGGATGATGGTTCGTGGGTATAATTTCCTGGTTTGGGGATCATAATGACGTCTGCTACTTTCCAATAACAGGTTTAAGTTAAAACACGCGTTTATTAAAATTGTCAGTTTAAGCAAAGCTCTTGGTGGTAGCTTCTGTAGGACTTCGGTAGTTAGTTACATTAATTTCATTAGGTGTGACAAAAGGAACTTTTTCATTCGATTGCTGCACTTCTTCGACTTGTAATTCGTTGGATTGAAAAATATCCATTATCCATTATGTCCGGTGTTTCTTGATCTTAAAAGTGGGTTCTGTTGTATTGGACGTTTTAGGTATTTGGTTCGAAAGAGAGTATTCGGTTTTCTTATCGGCTGTAAGCTCGCTTACAAATCGGTGAAATGATTGGTTTTTGAACTTTTAGTTGATGTCTTATCACTACAGTTAATCTATTGAGTTGTGACTTGAAGAGCGGATATCTCGTTTGTTGTCATTTTTTTCTAATCTTTCTCTTTTCAGCTATTAGATTCATTATCAGTCTTGAGTATTTAACTTCAGTTGGCTTTTTATTGACAAGTGGGGTACTTTTCTAGGCTGCATTTTGTATTTGTTCAGTAAAACTAAGTACTTCGCTCTCCAGTTCAGTTCTGGTAGTTACTATGTAGTTTGTTAAATTTTAAGTTTTGATCTAACGGAGCTTTAAAATATGACCAATCTGTATGTTTGTTGGTGGGGTGTAACTTCGGATTTTCGATAATAACGCAACAAATGTATTGGAGAGTGATCAGAATTGAAGTCCCTTCCTTCTTCTAATGCAAGAAAATTTTTTGAAACTTGCTTTATTACGAAGAAGTCAATTAAATTTGGTATTTTGTCTCTGTCTTTGGGCCAGTACGTCGGCTTACCAGTGGAGATAAATTCACATATCTCCTTTTGAGTTGCTTTTAATAGCTCACGTCCTTTTGCTGTGGTTAGCCTGGAACCCCAATGTGTGTGTTTTGCGTTAAAGTCCCCACCCATTATGAATCGGCTTTTGTGTTTTAAAATAGATTTTTGTACTGTTCGCAGTTAATTCTATGCTCTGGCACACTGTAAACAGACGTAAGAGATAATTGTTGATGTTTAGTTATGACAGATACAGTTGTTGCTTGGAACTCTTCCGTACGTATCTTATCTTCTTCGAAATTATCAATGGATTTTATTCATAATTATTGCACTTCCTCCCCTTGCATTGTTGACTAAGTGCTTTGTATAATACAATATGTTTCGTAGTTTTTAATTTTGAAATAAGTTTGGTCTGTAAGATGTGATTCAGTAACCAAGCATATATCAATTTTTTCTATTTCAAGTACGGCTTGTAGTTCTTCTTTATGGTTAAGCAGGCCGTTTGCCTTCCATAACATAATTTTAAGAAACTTAACCATGGATTGTTATTTGTAAGCACTGATCAATTATTACTAGACGTATTTGAAAGCAGGAGATAAATTTGTATTGCTCATCTATAGATAGTGTTATTAGTGTTGATGAAAGTAAGTTTTAACCCTTACTTCTAGAATTTATATGTGTTTGGCTTGCATTTTTGACTATCTCTGCATAATTAAGCAAGTTTTCCTGTTGGGTCCTTAAGTTTTTCACTCAATACTTTGGTCTCTTCACTTGTATTTATGGAGTCTACTTCTTTAGTTTTTTCTACGAGTATTTCCAATGCTGTTTCTCTTTTTTTGCAGATCTTTTGCAACCAAGCCGGTAGCTGGCTGGATGTTCCCCAAAGCAGTTGCTGTATTTGGGTACTTTTTCTCGCGGCTTGGAACATTCAAGTGTACTGTGATTACCTGCGCATTTAACGCACTTAGGTGGTTTAGAATCATAATTTTTAGTGTGCCCGAAGAACTGACAGTTTTTGCATTGTGGGATCAGCGTGGAAGCCTTAATTGGTTCTACTTTCGCAATAGTATTTAACTCCTTATTTATTTCGGAGATCTCTTCAATATGTTCTGTTGGTTCAAAGCTGAGTAAGATCATGTTGAGTGGTTTTTTAGTTCTCCACTTAAGCTTATTTACAGCATTAAAAACTTGTAGGTTTTGCTCTGTATGAGTTTTTTATTGTGACTTTGATTTGCCTTGTTTGTTTGTCGTCGTATGAATACCAGATTGTTTTGGTCTCATTCAACATTCTTGTTAGGTTTCTACATATACATTATATATACAGTATATACATCACCAACTATAATTGAGAAATTCTGTGTGGTATTGATATTACCAAGTTTTGAAAAACTTCAGTGGAAAGATATAGATGCACAAGTAACTTAAATAGTATTTATCTTTGTGATCCTTAACTGTCTCGTATTGTCGTCCTTCTTTATGCACTCCCCTCACCAGGATTCCCCAGAGGTTTTCTGCAGGGTTTAGATCGGGACTTCGGAAAATCCACCGTTAAACAGTTATATCTAAAAACCATTCTTTTACTATTCTGGCGGTGTGAATAGGCAGCCAGACAATGCGGCTAAAAAATGAAGTCTGCTCCGCATATATCTTCTGTCTTTTCCACCGTCATCTCTTCCAACAAATTTGGGTACTTTTCCGCATTCATCTTTGGCGGAATGCTGTATCTGTGTTTCCGTGGAATGAAAAAGCTGCTATCACGCTACCTTCTCCAATATTTCTACTTATGCGGACTTCCTCTTTGAGCCTTTTCTCATGACATTAGCTCAATAGCTAGAAAAACTATCAGGTAGATCCAGATTGAACTTTTTGTCATCACTGTGCTCCCAGTTGTTGGTCCAAGTCATATGGTCTTACGCGAATTTTAGATAAAAATCAAAGCTGGTTTTGAAGCTGATTTTTTTTAAGTAAGATTTTTATCACATTCGTATACGGTGAGTAGTGACAGGGATCTTTGGTTTTGCCTTCATTTCACTGCCTTATCCGAATTTCAAGAAGGATGTCTTGTTTTTACCTCGATGAAAATTTGTTATGTATTACGGTCATGCTCTGCTTTTTTGGCATGATTTTTTTCTCCATGAATTAAAAAATTACAGATTGCTATTACAGCGTCATTGTATGCTGAAAATTCTATGTTTAAAAGCCTTCCACGTGGCATTATTAAAAATTGAAATTTTAGACTAACAGCTCCAAAATTGAACTGACATAATACTCGTAACTTTAAAAAAACTGATTCCATTTTATTTATATTTCTAAAGTTGTCTTTTATCATATATTTTGCACCGCTTTTATGTGAATTTCGCTAAAAATTACTACTGAAATAGCACCTCAGTTATTAATTTAACTGCTAATGGTTTATATATTTCTGGAGAATTTTAGATATTTACAAGACAAGGATCCCAAATTAACTGCATTTATATTTGGAGTTATTCAATCAGACGTGATTTTATTTTATTATAAATAAAATATTATTTAATCAGACTAAATGTTTCCTTATACTATACTGTAGGGTAGTTTTTAGTAGATTGTCGGTAATCTTTCATTGCAAAACTCACAACAATGGTATTTCAACTATCAACTCTTTTAGAGACTAATCTAATTGTTGCGCACTTTTTGCAGATTTTTCCATGCCTCCGACTATACTGAAGCTCGTCCAATCATCGACTTCTGAACCTATGTAGTAGTAGGAGTATTCAAGGACCTTAGATCTTAGAATATACAGATCCACTACATCAGTTTTTTCATCAATCGTACTCCTTAGGACATTTTCCGTTAAAATGTACATCCTATCCCGTCCCTACAAAACCACAAATCTTTTCCTAGCTCCCCCATTGCATTTACGTCCTTACTCAAAAGATCATGGCAACCCTGACACTTCTCAAAGGTTGGCAATACGGTTTTCATAGGAACAGGTCCACTGGTGATTTGATTGCTTATCTCACCAAAAGTGGAACTAAAGCTACATCGCATTGCCGAAAACATAGCACCTGACAGAGTTTGGGATTAGATTTTTTTTTTGTGGGACATGTGTACATTCGGGATCTGCAAAACTCTTCTTCAATGATACTACTTTGCAAAACGTTCAATTAAATTGGCTTCGACCGTTTCAAGTCAGGTATCCATACAATAATGGTAAACTCCGTTCTCTGATTTTGTGATAAATAAAAAGAGCTGTTGTGCCACCAAAAGTAAACTAAGCAAATAATGGGCTGATGTTTTACCAAAAAGTAAGAGGATGGCTGGTGTGTTTTCCAAAAAAAACTCGCACTCTTAACCTCAGAAACTATTGTAAGGTATCTTATGAGAAACGAAATTTTCGTCATTTAAGACATTTTCTAAGTGCAATGTAATAACTACTGGGGATATCTGCAGTCTCACTCAGTCTCACTAAATTCTAGAACCGCCCTTGACTGCCGATCATCCCTTAGGGCGGACCAGTTCAACCTTCGTTTATGTTGGGTATTAGGCTCATTCCAGAGAATTGTAGGACAGACGAACTTACCAAAATTGGAACCACTCTACCTATTCTACCGGATGCTAACAAAAGAACACATATTAGGTGGACTGTTGGATCAACTTGTCTAGCGACCAAACAGATCTGGCCAAAGCTGGATCTGAATCGCTCTAAGAGTTTGATCTTTCTATTTGAATAGGAAACATCTGAGCGCCATCATAGGTGTCATCACTGGACACTTACTTATAGGCAAGCAAGAAGGCTTGGCGTCTTTGTAAACGATTTCTGCACAAGCTGCATGGACGAGGAGGAGGCAGAGATAATCCTCCACCTCCTCTGTACATACAATTCTTAGGAGCTTTTTTCTAAAAGGACTTAAGCAATCTAGAGGATATAGAGGTTAACAGTCTCCTGTGCTTTATCATAAGCTCAAGTTGGTTCCAAGATCACAGATCCACGTGGCATCACAATGGGCCAATAAGACTAAGTGGTATGTAACTACTATATACGTACAATGGATGACAAATTGTAAGTGATCCGAATCAATAGGCTAGAATTTAATTAAACGGATCTGTGACCTGCTTCACAAACCACTTTTCAACTTGCACTTTATACTTTTTCAAAAATATAATTTCCTGCAAAGTATATGTACATAAGTGTTAGTCTAAAAAAGCAAAGTTCCCACGACATTGCACTTTGCAATTTTTCAGACTTCTGAAGAAGTTGACTTCTTTGTAATTGGTTTTATATACGCGAGTTTCCAAGGAGTGGGAAAGTAAGATTCAACTAGACAGTAATTATAGATATGCGTAAACGTGTCAATTACAAATGGCAATATTAATCTGATTAATTTCAAAGATATTCCGCCCAATCCTATAGCAAAAAATTTGTAATCTGAAAACAAATCAAGGACCTAAATATGCTAGAGAGCTGCCACAACTCTCAGATTTGTCAAAAGGAAGAGTTGTGTCTGGTACACATGTAGTAGCAGAGTAATTATTTAACGCATTCGGGTTAATGTCCATATTGGGATAGGAATTATACGATAGTTGACATTAAGTTTGACACTATATTAATATTGTTTTCTTTTTCGAACCACTGCGTGTTTCTCGACCTGACAAACTAGTTAAATTTAAAAACATTGTCACATAGGTTTTGCACCTATGATAAGCTTTGGCATGTTGTTGTTGTTTTTGTTGTTGCCATGCCACTTCCAGCCATCGCAGCTACCCAGCTTAGGCATCCTTCATCAAGGAAGAGAAAATCTCAAGCTGAGGATGACGAATTAAAAATTTAAAAAAAAAACAACTGTTGAAGTTCAAAATTTGTAAGATTATATTGGAAGCCCTTAAACTGGAACATGAGCTCAAAATTCACCAAAGGATTGAACACCGACGGCAAGAAAAATTATTGTTCTAGTGAAGAATATATACTAAATGTAACAGACTATTTTTCTTATTGTCCTTTTGCTATTGTCCTTTTATTTTCTATAATTTCTCTTAATCAGAAAGAAAACTTCTTTAATTATTTGAAAGTGTAACAACAGTTTCATTTGTTGGTACACTGTAATCTATTCTGATGTCTTCCATGTAATTTTCTTCAACATCGCTGTTATTATTCTCACACGCTGATTCTTCTCTTTTCACTGCCAGGCTATGCAAAATGCGGCAGACTAAAACAATTTTACCTTCAATAGTGCGCAGCAGATGGAGGTGATTTAATCCTTGCAAGAATGTGTACACATGACATATATGTATATCTACCAAAATTATTTTCAATGTGGCCGGTTAAAACGCTGGATCCACTTAATCATCCAGATTTGCCTTTAATCCCTTAAAGAATAAGCTCTTTCTGCTCTAAGCATTACATTTGATACCCTGCATTGAAATTTGCTGCCAAACGGGGATTACTTAATTCCGTGCCTGGCCAGCTTATGTTAACAACAGAGAAAGATCGGTTCGACTAAAATCATCATTTAATGCAAGCGTTCCATGTCTGTTGACGAACATTTTCTTTGGGTGCATCGATGTTGATCATCGTGCCATCAACGCATCCACCCACTCAAGGAAACCATCCTTGAGCTAAAAATTGGGTAGTTATTTCCGTAGAGTTTTCTGGCCAGCAAATGGTGTTTGCAAGAAATTCATCAATCATTGCGCCTGAAAGCCGGTGTTGTGCGCTACTTATTCCGTGCATGGTTGCGACTCCATGATATTGAGCTCCATTTCCAATCCAACATAGTGTACATAAAAGTTGTTGCAAGGGACTTCAATAATTATTTCTTTGGTTGTTAAACTTCAGCTTACGTTTTCACAAGACACCTTCAATATTAGCCTTTGTTAAACGGAAGCTTCATCCCTCATCGGATGAAGAGTATCAAACCAAAAGAAAAGGCATGGTACGACCCGAGCTGTAAAGAGGCTGTCAGGGTTCGAGAAATGTTTTTTCGGTCCTTCAAGAACAACCCAACAGAGGAAAACCGAAAAAAGTTTAAACGAGCCAGGTATGACTGCAACGCCTTTCTCAGGCGTGAGAAATTCTAATACGACCAAAAACTGAGGCAAAAAATACTGCAATGTCCCAAAGGCAGTAAAAATTTTTCGTCGCTCGTCCAAAACATTAGAAATTCTGCCTCATCCCCCATCCCAACGCTTATTTACAGTGACATTCCAGCTGTCAGCTCTTTGGACAAGGCCAATCTGCTTGCCGCACACTTTACGGCCAGCTCAACACTCCCAGATTGTGCTTTGTCCCCGCCTACCCTTGAGCGCGTCGAATCTTCAATGGGGCGAATATCCACTTTTGCACTCGTGTAGTAGCAAGAGTACTTAAAAATCTTAATATACATAAATCCGCTGCTCCAGATGGTATATCTCCCCTTCTTCTCAAGAGGTGTTCTTCTTCGCTGGCAAAACCACTGCGTAAGCTTTTTTATCAATCCTACTCTTTAGGACTCTTTCCGAGCAGATGGAAAACAGCATTTCTCCAGCTCATCCCTAAAAAAGGCGAATCTTCTTCCTTCTCCTCCTACAGACCCATTGCACTTACGTCCGTTCTTTCTAGGTCATGGAAACGCTGATAAACCGTCAGCTCATGAAATATCTCGAAACACGAAAACTTCTTAATGGCCGGCAGTATGGTTTTCGTAGCAACAGGTCCACTGGTGATTTGATGGCATGTCTCACCGAAAAGTGGAACCAAAGCGTACATCAATCTAGCGAAAGCAAGATAGTTGCACTTGATATTTCTAAGACATTTGACAGAGTTTGGCATCAGGCTCTCTTGTCGAAAATGCGTGCTCTTGGTATCGATGACTCTCTTCTTCTGGATTATAAATTACCGGTTTCAAGTCTGATATTCACAAAATAAATGCCGGTGTGCCACAGGGCTCCATTCTGTCTCCGACACTCTTTTTAATTTTCATCAATGATCTCTTGTCTGCTACTTCTAATCCAATACATTCCTTTGCTGATGACAGTACTCTCTGCTTTTCATATTGGTTCCCGGACTGTAGAACGAGAACGGCAGCGTATGTTAAGCTCATTAAACTCTGATATTAACAGCATAACTAATTGGGGAACCACTAACAGAGTAGAATTTAATGCTTCCAAGACACAATCCTGTCTGCTGTCGTTAAAGCGAAATTTAAACACCCAGCCATTATCCATGAATGGCATTTGCATCGACGAAACCGATAAACTTTCTATTTTCAGTTTGTATGTCAATGAAAATTTACGTTGGAATGACCACACTTTAGGTGTCGTCAAAAACGCTGCGAAATGTCTAGGTTTCTTCTAGCGATGTAAGAAATATTTCACCCCCTCTGATCAGGCCTCAATATATGTATAAGGCATTTATCCGCCCGAAATTGGAGTACAATTCCCACATATGGACAAGTGCGCACAAAACATCTCTGCACCTGCTAGATACGATTCAACTGTGCGATAAAACTCATAGGTGATACTGATATCACTCAAACAATGGACACCCTTGAACACCGACGCAATATCTCGTGTCTCATTCTGTCTTATCGCTATTTCCACCAACAATGCTCCATAGAAATCGCCAGTAGCATTCCGACTATTCAAACTTTTAACCGTAACACAAGCCTCGCTATGAATGCTCATCAGTATACCCTCAAGCGCACTTTCGGATGCACTCTAAAATATCGTGATTCGTTCCTAAGCCGTACAACTCGCTTATGGAATGCCCTGCCTAGCTTCTTATTTCCTAGTCATTATAACTTTCAAACCTTTAAAACCAACGTTCACCGGTACTCTCTTTCTATCCTCACTGATTTTCCTTCGCCCGCGCTGTGTGCAAACATTTTAAGAGTACTAAAAAAATAATCCCTTGAGCGCGCGCAAATTATAAAAAAACAAAAAGCTTTCTAAAATTGAAGAATTATTTCTAAATTCAAAATTCAGAACAACGCGTTCTGAACGCAAAATTTTGTTCTCCTGTGAGACCCATTTTTGGTTAAATGGGTATATAAATAAGTAAAATTGCCGAATTTCAAGTGGAGAATACCCAGAAGCCTTTGTTGAGAAGCCCTTTCAACCATTAAAACTCACTGTTTGGTGTGCTTTATGGGCTGGTGGAATCATCGGCCCATATTTGTTTAAGGACGGTGCCGGCCAGATGTTACCGCCAATGGAGAGCGCTATAGAAACATGATTTCTGACTTCTTCGTTCCTCAGTTGAATGGCATTGACATGACAGAGCTTTGGTTTCAACAAGATGGCGCAACATGCCACACGGCGCGTGACACCATCAATTTATTGCGGGAAACATTTGCTGAGCGCATAATTTCGCATAATGGACCTGTGAACTGGCCTCCACGATCCTGTGATCTCACACCTTTAGATTACTTTCTTTGGGGTATGTGAAGTCACTAGTATATGCCGATAAACCAGAGACGTTGGACGATTTGGAAGTCAACATTCGCTGTGTTATTGCTGATAAACGGCCCCGGTTACTCGATAAAGTTGTCGAAAATTGAAATGCACGATTGTGCTTCATTCGAGCTAGCCGTGGCAAGCATATGCCTGATGTCATAATTAAGCGCTAATGGCAGAAAATTGTTTATTAAATAAATTGAATATCATAGACATTAACATTAGCTTCAAGTACTTTATTTCATATTGAATTTGTATACCTCCATAAAACACACCCTTTACATTTTCAAAATGTACTTCGAATTGGTTCGTTTTAATTATGTATTTTAACCAAATTTTCACATGTCTTTGCATATTATTGACAACCTTTGCAAAATTTGTATTTGGTGAAATGAAATTTCGAAAAGTTACAAGTTAAAAATAAAAGTGGTTGGTGAAATAGCTGAATCTGAAGCTGAATCATAGACGCACCCAACCTAAAACATTAACATATCGTCTTCCTAATTGGCATTATCACAGGCCAATATTTAATTCGCGGGGATACTATTAGACTAGGCCGTCGTTCTTTAACTTTTTCTTTTATTAACCGTTTAAATATGTAACGCGTATAATTGCTCGTACATGTAATGTTAAATACTACTCCCACGCATCTGCATTGCTACTGCAGCTGTTGGGCTCATCTATGGGAGTTCATCTTAGATAATCTTGGAGACTGAAATAACGATCTCTAATCAAATCAGATAATTGCAAATCACCATATCCTTCTAATCTCCTCTCTAAGGTATGTGTATATTAAGATCCTGTGGTATCAGAAAGTGTCTTGTTTGGACTACCTACTCGATGTAAGTAGGCAACTTACATCATCTTTCTCTACACCACACTCAGTCATCCTTAACCGAAATATACAAAAGATCAAATCTCATTTCAATATGTCAGGAGACTCAAACTGCTTTACATGGAAAAAGGGCATACAAAGATAGCTTCACCAATTTCCCTGAAAATATTGTATGCCGAGTACCACAAAAAACGTACGCTGGTACTTGATTTCCTTAAATTTTAAACGATCAGAGATTGTGCAGATTTAACGTCTACTTGACACAACGGTCATTCGCAGTCGATATCGGACCGAATATTATGAGAGATTGGCAAGGCACAAACTACGCCTTGAACAAACAATGTCCTTCGTATGCAATCAACAATGCAAATATTTCAGCGCTTCATAATCTCCAAGAACACCACTTAAACGGGTCAATTCCAAAATTTATTTCTTTTTATACCAGTGATTACCGACTTTTTGTATCTAAAACTATTCAGCTTAACTTTTCTCGCCACCTGCTCATTAGTTCTTTTATGATTAGTAACAGAGCGCATGTATTTACATTTTTTTCGAACAACGGAACATCAAGTAAGAGTACTTCCAAATAGATGTCAAGATTTGGGTTTACGGGTCGGGAAAAATAGGCGGTCTCAGCACGACTGATTCATATCCCATTACCTCTAGAAGAAAGCTTCTTGGTTTCAGTTCTCATTGCTCATTGGTCAATGACCCCTCAGATACGTAGAAATGGGTTCAAGGATGTATTGGTGAATATTCATTGGGAGACGACTATTACGGCTAAAGGTTTGAAGGTGCTGAATGCTTTTTAGCTAGCTACAACGTAGGTTACACTGTAACTTAGGCTTTGTCTGCCTAGAATAAGAATATGCTGTCACTTACTAGCAACGTTCTATTCATAGCCTATATTATCTAAAGAACAACCCTCAAAATCCTCTATGCACCCCGATCCAGTTAATTGAAGGTTTTTGTGAGCAATAGCTTACAGCTTACGTTACTGTGGACTTCAGTGTATCACTTTTTAAAAATTTTCTTGTACGAAATGGAAGCGTCCTGCAGCCGCCATGCTAATTAATGCGCCTTATAATCGACACTAAGCGGTCAACACCAAAACATTGGCTAAAGTCAAACGCAATTCAAAGGCACATTCAACCCAAAGTGACAAGAAAGAGTCAAATAAAAATTTATTTGGATCTTCACCCTTTGAGGTATTCACTAAAACTGCCCCATAAGCAGACACCACATCCTGATATTCATGATTATCATAAAATTATCCCTCAAATCACATTCCTGTTTATTACAACTTAATTGGGCTCACGGAACTGGGACAATTCCACCAGGAACCGATACCTTGCTATTTCGTGACTGATCACGCCAAACGGCTTTTGTACAAAAAAAATGCAAAAAATGACAAATGATATCCCTGTCATGTTCACGAATAAATAATTATTTGCCACTTACATAGCGACACTTGACACCGATTTTATTATTCGTCCTTCGATATGCAAAGTCCTGCCGTACTGGACGACGATGACTATCAAATAATCTGCTATTATGCCGATGGGGAGGACTATGACGTCTTTGTCTTTAAATAGCCTGACACAATGGATGAATGTTTCTATATGAACAAATCTGTTCGATACTAGAGTGGCTTTAACAACTGAATTAATTTATTTCCATCGCCATAGTATCTTTGGCATGGAGCAATTAATGGTAAATTTATCCCGTTTAAGTGTTCCTTAATGGGAATGTCGAATGACATAATTAACAGAAAGCTATGACAAGTCTAAATAGATAATTATTCAATTTATGTGAGAGAAGAAAAATAATTATAGTTCATAAGGACGTAGAAACCTTTATGTAATGGCTGGGAATCTTTTAGCACTGTTTCCGACATACGAGTATTCGTACTTATGGTACAGTTCGTTAAAGTCGAAGAGTTCGAAGTTCCCTTTTACTTGCGTGCGCCATCTGAGTCGCGGTCTTCAACTACTGCGCTGTCCCTCAAGGCCGGATTCGAAGTCTTTTCGGGCCGGAGAATTGGTGTTCATCCGCTCTAGATAATCAGCTGTCTCAGTCGTTGGACCTTCACTCTTCTGGCTAAGTCGACGTCGCTGAACAGCCCGTACAGTTTGTCGTCGTATCTCCTCCTCCATTCACCGTCTATGCAGACGGGACCGAAAACCATCCGAAGAATTTTCCTCTCAAAGCAACTAAGAGCACCCTCATCCATTGTTGGTAAAATCCATGTATCTGCGCCATTGAACAAGACTGGGCTTATTAATGTCTTATATAGGGTCACTTTCGATGTTCGTGAGAGGGCTTTGCTAGTCAATTGCCGTCTTAGCCCAAAGAAGCAGCGATTGGCAAGACTTATTTTCCGTTTGATTTCAGCGCTGTTATCAATTCGGGGCCTAGGTAAACGAAGTCCTTAACTACCTTAAAGTTATATCTGTCGAAAGCGATGTTCTGTCCGAGAAGTCGGTGTTGACAGCATATACTTGGTCTTGCCCTCGTTGGCCGTAGAATCCGTCTTCGCCGCTCCCGCCTCAATACTCGCGAAAGCGCAACTGACATCACGCTGTTTTCTTCCGATTATGTCAACCTACTTTTGAAGGATTGTGCATCTTCTTTATCCTGCACAAACGAACGAGTTTAGCGAGGGCGCCAAAACTACACGTTGCCCTGTAGAGTTCGTCCCCATAGATTTTGTTATACGCGGCCTTAAAATCGATGGAAAGACGAAGCTCTCGAGTTTTTTCCAGGATCTGAATATGTGTGAACATTTGGCCGATTGTGGACTTTCATGGCCTGAAACCGCACTGATATGGACCAATCAGGTTTTTGACGAACCTCTTCAGATGTTCACACAATATGACCGATTGGATTTTATACACGAAGTTAAGAAAACTGATGCTTCTGCAGTTGGTGCAGTTCAGAGGGTCTCTTGTCTTAAGGATCGGACAAACAAATCCGATTTTACATTCATCGGGTATACTTCGACCGATCATATGTTACAGGTGGCTTCGTGTATGCTCCTTTTCAAGTCATCACCTGCCGCTTTAAAGAGTTCTGCTCCAGCAGTTTGTTGGATTTAAGCTTAGTTATTGCCATCTTCCCTTCACCCAGGTCGGATAGACGGAATTGTTCGTCTACATCGTCCAGGTTGAAAGGTTCATTCCGCTTGACAGCGATAGTTGGTTCATCATCGCCGTTACTCTTATACCGTATATGATCTTCCCAAATCCTCAGTATCGACTGCGATTCTGCTACTATGTTCCCTTATACGTCTCTACAGTCTACGTGTTCGTGGCATGTTTTTTGTTTTACCTTCTGGTAAAACTTCCGAATCAATTTCCTGGAGTAGGATTTCTCAATTTCCTCGACGACGCGCTCTCATACGCTGCTTTCTTAGTGGCATGTACCCGTACTCGTGACTTAAACCAGGGGTTTCATTGTGCCAGCCGAGTGAAACCAAGAACATCAGAGGCGACATCTCTGATGGCTTTTTGGCAATGTTGCCACTGATCTTCGGTACTTGATGCTGCCGGTATAGGACCTCTTTAGGGATTAAGGGAGACTCGATCGGAATAGCATTTGGCTATCTCTTGGGTTAGTAGCCGTGCGCCGTCGAACTTCTTCATGATATTACCTTGCCTTTGCGATGTGAGGGAAATCCGCGACCGTACCTTTGGGGGTGCTAACTCTATTATGGAAGGACCAGGTGATATCAACCACCATGGAGTGGGCTTTATGCTATTGAGAGGGGAAGCAGTAATTTTCAGTATTTCTGACGGTGAAA
The DNA here is from genome assembly GCA_963966105.1 of Volucella zonaria. NCBI lineage: Eukaryota > Metazoa > Arthropoda > Insecta > Diptera > Syrphidae > Volucella > Volucella zonaria. Next base: position 126,436,629 of record OZ014531.1, read on the forward strand.
TAATCTTCGAGTATGGTATGAACTGTCACCGTCGAGGAGTGCTATGTCCTATTAAATCTCTCAACTGAGAACGAGAAGGACAAGTTTTACGGTCAGCTGAGTGCGATTAACAACACAGCACCAAACGGAAGCATTGTCATTGTAATAAATGCCCAAGTAAGCAACAGCAGCCAAGGGCCTAATCATGTCATAAGCACTAGGGGTCTCAAAGAGCGAGATAACAATGGTAATCATCCAGTTCATTGAGATATGCAACGCTAACCGCTTTGTTAGAGCTGGATGTAGGAGGACAATGCCAGGCACATTGAGATTGATCGAAGAACGGATAGTTGCAAAGACTTGCCTTCCAGCTAACGTAATAGCAGGGAAGAACGATCTTATGTGATTATATCAACTAAAGATTAGAAAAGCACAGCATAAAGTGCGACGTGACAAATACGAATACACCAATTTGAAGCGCATGGAAGTAAAACCACCTATTAATAGTGTCTGATAGCAGAATCATCGAAGTATGAGAGATCACTATGTTAGTAAAAGATGTTATGGTATTTCAGCGAAGCACTTAAAACCACCGTCAAAAGTATCTTTTGGCGTCCTGCATTCTAGGAAACCAAACAGTGAAACAGAAGAATTATCGTTTTGCTTTTGAACTAGTGTAGCCTTATGGATTCGAAAACTGAAAAAAAGATTTGTGTATTTAGTGTAGTCATGGCAATAATTATTCTAATAATAGTCAAGCGAGTTAAGCAAAACCTAGTGCATACATATATGTACTCGACGTAGAGCAGGTAGATTTTTGATCGGAATCTTTCTGCGTCGACTTCAATTGTTCTGCTGATTATTAACTTTGAAAAGGCGTTCGTTAACATTAACGGAGCTTGCTTTGTTCATGAAAGTCATACCAGATAAAACTATAGGCTTATTCTACATAGATAAAAGCTGTCGAAGGAATTGCATTTGCAACTCAATTGCTTGTCTTGTTATTCAATTGAGTCCGCAAACCCATTATGAAACAAGAGTGAATCAACATCACTCTTGCAGCTAACGTAGAAGGAACCGGGATACATAATAACATAATACCTACCATACTTGGTCAGTTACCAAAAGCGTGGTGCTTCGTTAAGTTGGCAGTAAGCAGTCTAGAATTTTTCCTTCCAAGGGACAGAAATAAGGCCCTTGATCTTTTGAGAAGCCTGAATGTATTCTTTTGTTCGGCTTGTACCTATGATATGGAGAGTCATACCACCAACACAAGCTTCAATGGAAGCTTTAATGAGGACGCAGACGGTCCCAATGCAAGTTGAGAATTCAGCCTTTTAACCTCAGTCAAAGAAACTCTGCATTCTCGAACTAGCCTAAACGGGACAAGGGACTTCAGTAAGGTTTAAAACATAATTGGCTGTCACTGCAGACGCCCATACTTCGCTTCCATTGCTTCCTCACAATATAGACCAAGATTGCCATCAGGATTACATTTATCTCTACCTGTGAAGGCAGATGAAAATTTACCTGAATAGAAGTCAAAAGTTAAAATACTGCGCGACAGCCAACGAAGTTGACTTCAATGCTGGTCGTGAAATAAAAAAGAAAAGCTTCCAATCAGGGTAGATCACTTGTTTTTGTTGTCTGGTAAAAGTACCAATACCATATTTCTGTGAAAACTTATTCCACCAAAAAACGGGCGACTTAGTCTTCTCCGTTGTTATCACTGACAATGCCCTAATCGACAACGCTAAGTTTTGATTTATCTTCATTTGGTTTTCTGATAGAGTTGCACGTCTCATTTAAAGATGTGTTGTTGATGGTACCCTCAATGTCAAAAAATACGCACTTTTTTTATGCATTCAAAGCTGCTCACAAGATTTCGAACCACAAAATCTTTCATGTTGGAATGGATTTTGCGCCATAGATGCTCTTCGGCTGGAAGGAAATCAGACTGACGGATCTGCAGATTTCCGGTATAAAAGCTACACTCATACTTAATTCGGTATATAAACAGCTGCCAGGCTAACTAATACGTTAATAGTGGCTGACCCACATCTTTTAGAGGCAATATCGCAGGACTGGAAATATGCCATCGGTGTCTGGCAATTCGAAGCCATCAATAGGCATATGTAGCCATTCATCACTATAACCACATGCCAGATACCAGCTAGGGTGAGGACACTCACCTTCTGTCTCGTTCTGAGCTTAGACCACGTTTCATTAAATTTAACAAGTTCTTCCTTAAAGCATACCCACATCTACTGTCCTACATTCATTATTTTTGGAAATGTGAAGAGTTTTGATCAAAGTTGAAATTCAATGTATATACGAGTACGTCTCCTATGAAAAGCTTCCATAATATTTTCTAGCTGGTAATCCGTCAAATAGCATACAGTTGATAACTTGATGTCCTTTTCATTACAAATAGCGAATGACAGCCAACAAGGTCAGACTACAGTATGAAATAGATAATTAGATGCAGCAAGTACTGTGTCATAATGGAAGGGGATACTGTTCGAGGTTTCGAATTCAACATAGATAACCCTTTTTCATTGACATCCAGTAGCAGACTTAGAAATTTGAAGATTCCTTTACAATATAAGATAAATACTTACCTGCACATATTTGGGAATGAAGTGGAATTTTACCCTTCCAAGAAAAAAATAAGGACGTGAGGCAAACCTCGACTTAATTGTCTCAACAGAAGCTTTATATAATGCCGAAATGGTGAAAAGCCGTCCTTGTTTTCTACATCCAAGCTCTATCTATGAGAATAGATTTTCCATTTTTCTGCCAATTCCAGGGTTCTATATACAGAAACACCACATCGTCTGTTTTCTGGAGCTGTCTCAGGATCCATGGCGCGCGCCAGTTTGCATGGCATGTAAACTTCTAAAGTCGTCGTTCCCAAGGTGGGGATTTTTCGCACAAAAATAGATGGCTGTGTAGTATACTTCAACTCGAAAATTCCTTTTTCCATATTGCAGTCTTTACACTCTGTCTCGTTCAGACTATTGTAATTGCCGCTCTTCAAAAATCCAAGCATCGGAGCATAGGCATGCGGTGGATGTTCTGAAGCGTGTTCAAACTAGTTCTCAGTTTCGGAACTCAAGCCGCATAAAGTGGCACTCTGTTCAACCACCTGCCTATTATGATTGAGCCTAACCCTGACAGGCTTAGCCTATCCGCAACTTTATCAGTCGTTCCAAATCTACCAAGCGTGTCATCATAATTCAAAGATCTACTGACTCTTTGTTCAGCGCTTAAATCGACTATTATAGAAAATAAAGATACATTACAGCTTACTGGATAACATCGCATACTATCAGTGTAAGGGAATACTATTTTTCTTCTTAAAGAAACCAGAAAATCTGTCATGGTAAGGACACTTAAACGACGTTGTGTTGCAGAGAGTTTTCAAAAAAATGTGATTTTATTTAGCTATTCCATTTTACGGCTACACAAACCACCTACACATGTTCAAAGCCATATAGTGGCTTTTATATGTTTGTTTCATCTGATGTACATATGTTCCTTTAACACATCAATCGTAAAAGTATCATTTCAGATATGAACGATATCTTTCAATCTATGTAGATACTCCTTAATGCTATAAAAACACAAACAAAAAAACGTAAAAAGACACACATTCTGGGCACGTCTTTAGAAATACCCTGCACGTAGAAGCATATCCTCAAAGTGCCTCAACTTACAAAATACATTCCAAAACAAGTACTCTCATTCCGACTCACTTGTTATAAATATTTCTAAAGCCTAAGTCATCACCATCCCATCCTCCTACGGAGGGAAGCAGTGCGTTTTTTAAAATGCTTTCAAAAATTCTTAAAGAACTTTTGGCATTAATCTCGAAACCACCAATTAAATCTGATGTACATACCAACCTGAAAGGAATACTGAAAATTGTTCGAATTCCTCTTTAGAAATTTATCAAATCACTTAACTGTTGGAAAGTCTTCATTTAGCATTACGCCACTTACCTTTCACCATCGTCATTAAATGAAAAGTCTCCCAGTAGTATATCCCGAAAACGATAACGTGGTGCAATCATCTTGGTTGTTGCAGATAGTCCGTTTAATGAATCCTTGTCTTGGATATTGATTATGAGCTCATCAGATCCGGTCACTTCCACTGGTTCGGAATTTGATGTCCCCGTTAGAAAGTAGCCGCCACTAGCCCTGTTGGGCCGTGGCGAACGTAAACGAGACCACAGATTGAAAATTTTGAAAATTTTTTTAAACACTTCTCTCGAAATATTTCAAATTGGAAATTTTAATTTACCTTTTTAGGGAAATTAAGGGGACTTATTTACTTTTCACTGGATTTATCCACATAACTGAAATAATATTCTTTTCGGAAATAAAGCACTTTATTTGATTATTTATTTATTTTTATCTTAATGAAGTAATTCAGTTTTATTTAGAGAAGATTTTGCCGGATAGATTCGGTCCATCACTGAAAAGAAGAGGGAAACAGATTATTAATTATTGGGGACAATAATTATTGATTGTATTTGCAACATGGAATTTCAATTTGAATTTAAAGGTGTTAAATGACAAATGTTATTAAGTTTTAATTTATTGTTTATCCTGAAGCCTGAAAGGCAGCAGAAATACGCGTTACGGATAACATCTACTGTTTTGGCTCCTTTCTGTGATCTTATGTAAAACATTCAACATTCTGGCTTATACTGATTTTGCACTACCGATTGTATCACAAGAGATGCTATTTACTTGAGAGGAGGATCAAATCAACAAACATACTTTCAACCAGACATTTTTCTTAGACGTGTTCCCAGGACCAAAGGACGTTCGACTCTACACGCAATAATGGAGAAAATGTTTCCACGCATTATCGTCCATGAAATGGAAAGGCAACTGTTTAAACTGTTGCTACTGATGTAATTTCTCGAAAAGGCTAGCTGATTGAACTTTTTCCAAGTTCCAAGGCCAGTGTTTAACGATCAACTAAAAATGAGAAGAATACTTCTACTTCTCCTTGTAAAGGCTTTCCGGGTGAAACTTTTGCTACAACCAGCAAAAATCGCGATTCGTCACCAATTTTCTGGCAGCGTTAAGAGGACACGGTTTTAGGGGGAGATCCGCTGCCTTTTAGTATGCTATTCGTGGCAGTGCAAATGTAAATACATGACTTGTTGAACTTCACGGTTGAAAATCACATTTCAGGCGGGAGATTTCCCAAGATGTTGTTTACAGCGTCGCGTCGTCGGAGGTGGGTGTACTGGTAACTTAATATAAGTCGCCTCCATTCGCAACACATTTTGTTCGGCATATAGCCATCATAGCCCATTTATAGTTTGCCAGTTGTATTTTCGAAGATTTGGCTCTCCAAGTACTTCATATTGTGATGCTCCAAACAGCCTTGGGTATGAATAATATACGAATCCAGGAAGAAAGACAACAGCACAAGATCTTACATATGAAGAGATATCATTCAGCCAAGTGACTATCAGGGATTCCCTTGATGAATATAAATGCCATACCACTTCCAAAAAAATGCAATTGAGGCAAATGCAGCAGAGAAAAACGAATTGTGCTTCATGAATATGTTAGGATCATACCTTGGGATGTCAGGAAAAAGGAGCTGCTTTTTTCATTTGTTGAAAAACATAACTTCCGGACTCAGCCTAGTAGATTTTACGGCCACGATTACCTTCCACGTATTCTCACACCTCAAAATTCACAAAGAGGCTTTGCAGTCTCCTGATCAAAAAATCGTCAGACAAATTTATCGGCATGTGAACGATAGCCTCTTGACAATCCGTATTAAGGCTAAATTTGCCAACATTAGCGTTATATACGCGCACAACCCTACAGAGGAGAAAGCCGACGACACCAAAGATGACTTCTACGACTCTCGAACAAGACCTACGAGCAGTGCGTTAGCTATGGCATTAAAATTTCGGTTCCTTCACCACGATATTCACAAGGGGACTTGGAGAACTCCTGATCAATCAACCGTCAACCAGATCGACCACATTGCGATATACGAAAGTATCCTCCAGTATTATAGGACGCCTGAACCTTCCCACTTGCCAACATCGACTCGGACCATTACCTTGTCGCACCCTAGGTACGGTTGCGGATATCCCGAACATCGCACAAGTAAGCTAATACGGTGAGGAAATTCGACTTCGGATGGCTACAATAGCAAAAAATCATCAAATACTGTTCTGATTGAGTTTCCCCAATCTCTCAAGAGGTCCAATGCCGCATCAAGTATCGAAGAACAATAACAAAATTACCAAAAAGCCATCAGAGACGCCATGCTGGGTTTCACTCGGACACCACAACGAAACCCCTGGTTTGACGATGAGCACCGGCAAGCACATGCAGCTAAGCACGATACATACAAAGCAGCTCTGCATAGAAGGACGAGAGCTGCTCACGAACTCAACGAGCAGAAGAGGAGAGACGAACACCGGCTTTTTAAGAGGAAAAAGAACAAACATGAGATTCGGAAGTTGTACCTAAAAGTAAAAAAACGATCCGACGAGCACAAACCTCGAACCGAAGCCTGTAGAGACGAACAAGCGAACATTGTAACAGAGTACCAGTCGATGCTTAGGATTTGGAAAGAGCATTTCTAAAGACTGTATAACGGCGATTACGAACCAAATAACGCTGGACGATGTAGGTCAACAATTGCGTCAACCCCACCTGGATGATGTGAAGGTAGCCACACCTAAGCTTCAGTTCAACAAAGCTACTGGAGCGAACGGTCTGACTGCCGAACTCTTTAAAGCGGTAGCCGACGGCTTGGTAAGTCGGACGAAAATATGCAAGGTGAATGGAACCTCAGCAGTGTTTGTCCAATCCTCAAGAAAGCAAACCCTCTGAACTGCGCCAACTACAGGGGCATCAGTCTTCTTAACATCGCCTACAAGATCCTATCTACCGTATTGTGTGAACGCCTGAGGCCGATCGTCAACAAACTGATTGGTCCATATCAGGGTGGCCTCATGCCAGGAGAGTTCACTATCGACCAAATATTCACACTACGGCAGAACTTGTAAAAACTGATGAGCTCTAAATCGATACACACCACCTACATATTCATCGATTTTAATGCCGCGTATGACAGCATCTATAGAGACGAGCTATACAGAGCCACGTCTAGTTTTGGCATTCCTGCTAAACTCGTTCGTTTGTGCAGGATGACTATGAATAATGCAAGTTGGTTCCGGCTTGCCGGAAGCGGCGAAGATGGGTTTAACGGTCAACGAGGGCAAGACTAAGTATATGTTGTTAACCAGAAAAGACACCCATCGCCACCCTCGACAAATATAACTTTGAAGTAGTAAAGGAATAAACGATAACACCAAAGATTTATTCGATGGGATTCTCGACAAAACCTACACCAGAACAGGAAGTAGGACTTGCTACAGTTCGTGGTGAACCCGGGCCTCAAGTAACAAGCGTCTCCAATTATCCGGTCTTTAGGTTGAGGTGTCTTTCTGCTTGTGCGCGCCACCTAAGGTGAGGTCTTCCTCCACTGCGTTGTCCCTCCAGGTTAAATTCGAAGAGCATTGGTGTCCATCGCTCTACATATCCTAGCAATCTCAGGCGACTGAAGCGCAGTTTTCTCATTAAGTCGATATCGCGGTACAGCTCGTATAATTTGTCGTTGAATCTTCTCCTCCGTCGACGGAAACGGGACCGAATATTTTTCGGAAATTCTTTCTCTCGAAACGACTGAGGACATCTTCACCCGCCTTCGATATGGTCCATGCTTCTTGTGCCATAAAGTAGGACTGGGATGATCAAGGTTTTATATAGAACGCAAGTGCGTTCTTAGCGCAAAGAAACAGCGACTGCCAAGAGTGATTCCTCGTTTTATTTCTGCTGAGGTAGTGTTGGCCGAATTCATAGCAGAGCCAAGGTAGACAAAGTCCCTCACTACCTCGAAATTATAGCTGGCGATTTTGATGTTCTGTCCAAGTCATCGATGTTGTGTGTCCCTTCTTGTTACGAGTATATACCTGGTTTTGCCCTCTTTTACCTCTAAAAGTTGCACAGATTGTGTCTTCAGTGTTCACTTGTGAGTTCCGCACAATTGTTTCAAGTACGATGTTGAAGAAGTCACACGTCAGCGCGTCACATTGTCTAAAACCTTTATTGACATCAAAAGTCTCGGTTAAGTCGTCACCGACCTTTACGGAGCGAGCGTTCTCAATCGTGATTCAGTATATACAGACGAGCTTGGTAGGGATGCCAAAACTAGGCATGGATCTGTATAGCTCATCTCTATAAATGATGTCATACGCGGCCTTAAAATCGGTGAAAAGGTGGTGGGTATCGGTTTGGACTTGTTGAGCTTTTTGCAGGATTTTCCGAAGTGTGAAGATTTGTAGACTTTGTAGAAGAGTGTAGACTTTCCGCAGTGATTGGGACCAATCGAGCTGTTGTCGAAGTGTTTCAGATGCTCACATAATATGGCGGATAGAATCTTGTATTCGATGTTGAGGAGACTTATACCTGTACAGTTGCCGCAGTTGAGGGTGTCTCCTTATTTTGTGAATCGGTCGTATGGTGCTCAGATTCCATTCATCAGCTATACACTTACATGATCTGAAAAATCAATTGATGCATGCTCTACACAAAGTTATTTCCAGCAGCTGTTAATACCTCGGCCGTTATGCTTCAGGCCCAGCTAATTTCTTCGATTTTTCCTTAGATATTGCAAAGTTTTGACGGGCTGTTGGGCTTCTTCGCAGCTATACAGTCTGCAGAAAAACACCGACTGTGATTCCACTACAAGGTTTCTTTCTTCATCTCTACAGGCTTCTGCACAAGCCTTGACACGTCCTTTTTACCTGTTGGTAAAAATTCCGTACGTTATTTTTGAAGTACAGTATCATAATATCTTCGATAGCGCGCTTCTCGTGCTCGTTTTACTTCTTCTGGAGAAGCCGATATTCGTCCCATTTCTTCTGATTGTAGATCTCATGAGCAGCTCTCGATGTAGGCTTAAATGCATATGATTCTTCGTGAAACCAGGAATTTCTTAGTGGGGATCGTTTGAAATCCAGCACATCAGTTGCGGCGTCTCTGATGGCACGATGGCCAGCGCTGCTTCTTCGTTACTTGACGCTGGTGACATAGGAGTTATTGAGAGATTTCTGGATATGCGTTCGGCGAACATTCTGGTCTCTTGCGATTGCAACTTTTCCACGTTATGTCTTCTCACAGCATTTGTATTTATTTATTTTGGATATTTGTATTCATTTGAATATTTGCCATTAAATATTCATTACTAAAAATTGTCTAAGCAATATTGGAATAATTTTTCTGTGAAAGCATTCGTGTTGCGGGTACGCTTTATCTCCACGGGTAAAGATTCTAAAGCTGAAGCGGAAATATAAAAAATTGACGTGAAGTGTTCAGATTGTCCTTTGATTCCTCGCAAATATTATTTTTCCAAAAAGATACTCGGGTTCTTTAGTGGTTAGAATCCTGTATAATGACAGTATGGTTCTATAGTTTATCAAGCCATTAAACGAACATCCAGTCATTAGTTAAGCATAACAAGAGACATATTCACATTTGGTAACACCGAATATATCTCGCACGCAGCTATTGAAGACAGAACAGAACAGAAGAACAGTGAGCTTTCTTTTAGATTCTTGGTCCATATTTGTGAACATTTCACAACCGTATATAAAAATTGGTAAAATAAACGATTTAAGTAGCTTTAATTTTGTATTTATAGAGAGATAATTTGCGGAAGGGGGGCGCCCTCAAAGTGCACCGTATATTTTGGACACTGTTTTATTGGCATGTGCATTCTAGTTACATTTTTGACTAAAGTGAACACCTAAATTTTGTACACTATCTACAAATTCTATCGGTACATAATAAAGATGCAACGGCGGCAGGAATTCAATGGTGTTGCAACCACTAACGATCATAGCTTTCGTTTCGTTGACCATTTCTGAATTTCGATCAGTTGTATATTCATGTTAGTTGTTGCAAGGGTTCTATTTGATTTTGGAAACAAACAATGCAATTGTACGTCATCGGCATATATATAATGTTTGCAGGTTGTAATGCATCCAAACAAATCGTTTATAAAACAGATAAATAGTACGGGACCAATAACACATCCTTGAGGAACACCTGAGTTAACCAGATGACAAGATGGAGATTTATTATTGTGGAATACTCGTACAAATTACGATTGCAAAGGTATGAATTGACAATATTACATAGAGGAATTTACAATAAAAATTGTTCTTGAAGTTTTTTAAATATTATTTTATGGTTAACACAGTCAAGCGCCTTGGAAAGGCGAACAAGTTGTTATCCAAGCCGGTACATAGGTCATCGCACTCTTTCAATAGATCTGTGGTGCATTTATGCTTAACTCAAAAACCTAACTGAAATTTGTTAATCAATTTCTTTTCAAACTCATCTGTGAGTTTTGAGTTTCAAAAATTTTACTTAAAAATAGGAAAATACCAATAAGTCGGTATTCCTTATTATCTTGGAAACCTGAAGGTTTTGAAATGGAAACGACTTTTGCAAATTTCCAACTTTTGGCAAAAATAGATGTCGTTATTATCATGATAGAGATATGCGTGATTTGATGAATAAAGTTATGATTGGTTTCAAAGTGTATGGGTTGCTTGCAATTGGCGAGAAACAAGTTTATTGACTCAATCGCTTTTTTAATTGCCTTATTCTCATTTCCCAGGAAATTAAGATTCAGATCCCACAGACTACAATCTTATGGTATAAACGGGCAAGCTCTTCGAGTAAATATCTAATGTGGGAGTAATTCGCCACATCTGGTGCAATGTGAATGGGAATTAGCAATAAGTTCCTAATGCCACTTGTTATTTCAATTGAAACATATTCTACCAATTCACTTAGGGTGGATTTTTTTACAATGTGAAATTTCTAGCTTTCCCTAATGCAAATTGCTGCACCACCAGGAGGTGGCTTTACTTCGTCTAACTGAATGAATAAAATTCATATTATTCAGTTTAAAATGCTTGGAACGCATTCCCTTTTTTCAACCAGCTTTCTCAAAAGCAAATAACGTCAACCATGCTATCATTAAACAGAAAACGTAGATCATCAATTTTGTTTATAATGGTTTGGGTATTCAGGTGACAAATATGAAAGCCTTTCTTTTGTTCAAACAGAGTGTTTGTTAAGATATGCGATTCCTTAATGGAATTACCCCATGAATTCGATTGTAAGATATTAATCATTTAGAATAAAGTAAAATACAACAATAACTAGCGACATACAACACCTACACATTCACAAAATATAAAAGAATTAATTGATTTATACACACAAAATTGAATAGTAGTTCTTCTTTATTGTGACTCTTGGGAAATCCGCATTCGCGCCTCGGTGATCCGAGTCAATTTTGGCTGGCCAGAACGTTCGGACGTCCAGAATACTGGAGACGTGCCTTAGTCTATCGCAAGATGATCAATTTGATTCCGCGTTTGATGATCCGGAGACCGCCATGTCCCCTGTGCAAGCCGTATGCTTGCTCTACTAACATTTCGCCCTAAGCTTAAGTTCGTTGCCGGATATGGTGTCGCTTACCAACTTACCAGGAAGTAGGACATCTATGGTAATATAGTCGGAAGGCATATCCTGCACATTACCACTTTGGAAACGAACAAAGGCTAATTGGCCTATCGGCGAGGTAGAATGTTACTATAGCCAGCGCACGGTTTCCCCACCTCAATATTCACAAAGGAACATGGAATTCACCTGGTTATTAAATCGTGAACTAAATTGATCATATTGCGATGGATGCGAAATGCAAAAAACCGTCGGGCTCTTTTCCGAACGAATAACTCTTAGACTCACGACAAGCTCTACGCAAATGCTTCAAATACTGAAGTTCAATGGTATCTTTAAAATACTTGCACCTACCACGGGTGAAGGAAAATCAGGAAGGAAAGAGAGAGAGGTGCCGATAAATGTTGGTTTTAAATGTTTGAAGGTTATAATAGCTAGGAAATACAGAGCTACGCAGGGCATTACATATGGGAGTTGCTTATGCACCGTAAAGAGAACCTGAGCTTTTGTGTAAAGGTCTTATACAAAGTCTCTTTGATTGCTCGCTATACGGTTTTGCTATTCAATTGCCTCCTACACACAAGAAACATTTTGCAATTAAATTTGTTATGGCGATGGTATTTCGTTGAAGACCGTTTACATTGTTGGCCTTTACTTGATGATCGCAGAATTTTCTTTTTCCTACTACTCTACTGACAGCGCATTGTGTTCTTTCTATAATATAATATACAGATAGACGTAATAGTACCATATATTACTTGTTTCTATCTACTGGTGGGTATCGATGATCGGGAATCTTGCTTTATTTCTAAAATCTGTCGATCGGGAACTGAAACCGCGCTAATAACGACCGCTTAGTTGATTGTCTAACTCCTTTTGGCGTTGACATAATAGTTCAAATAGAATTCTACGAGAATAGGCGACGCTGGATAAACTTACACCTCCGTAATAAGGAAAGTTTTAAGGTCTCCTATTTTCTGTTTCAAAAACCTGCAAACCCCTTCAGTGACAGCTCAGTAACAATTGACATCGAAGTTCTCGGTGACATTTCTAATGAACTTTACAGCGAGCATTCTCCATCGTATTTTCGCATAATCTGATGTATTTTGCAGGGATGCTTAAACTAGACGTGACACTGTATATGCTATCATATGGGACCTTTGAAATCGAGAAAGAGTAGAAGAGTATCGATCTAGACATCTTGAGTTTCTGTAGGACGTGGCATAGTGTGAATATTTCGACGAGTTATCGGCTTAAAACTGCAGTGAATGCGTCCAATCAGATCGTTGGCAAACGATTTCTAGCGTTCATATAGCACGATGGACAAGGTCTTTATTGTGATGATGCCCCCAAAGCCGGCGCAGTTAAGAGAATCTCCTTTCTTGAGGATCGGGCAAACGATGATGAGGCTTTGTTCATAAGGGGTTTCTACCTTCGACAAAATCTTAGAAATGAGTTGGTCTAACCTCTCTCCCAATTCATCTCAAGCTGCCGTTAATAGATCGGCAGGTAGACCGTCCATTCAATAGCCCAGTTATGCTTAAGTTGGGTAGGTAGCAATCTTGGCTTCTTCATTCAAAATGAAAGATCTTGTCGTCTTACCTGACAACGAAGCTTGGGTCGTTACTACCATTTAACAGTCCGTAAAATGGTTTTTTTATATCCTTCGCGTCAAGGGTGATAGTATTACTAAATTCTCTGCTCCTCTCTGGAGGTTTACATTCAGGTCTTGTTCTCGGTTTGCAACGTTCTTTCGTTCGACCGTTTATTTTAACTTCGAAACGTTATTCTTGGAGGAGCACCTTTTTATTTCCTTGACTTCTCGCCGCTTATTATCAGGTGACCGCCATGTTCCGTTGTGCATACTGAGGCGACAAAACCGTGTGGTAGCTATAGTATATTCCGTCCCAAACGAAAGACAATTAGTATTGTCGTATAGGGTATACACTTCGATTGAAGAGATGTGCTCTTCTCCTAAGACGATTTATGTATGGGTCTTACTTAGCACATTGCACATAACAAGAATCTTTGATAACATCGTCTATTTCCTCTATGAGGCATGAGCGTATATCACGATTGCTTGATTATTAACATAGCGCTACAGTCCGGGTGGACCAGCGCCTCAGCTAACAATCCTCTCCAGGTATCGCAATCTTTGTCAGCATTCATACCTTGGATTACAACAGGGTAATAGTACGAGCCCATGTTAGCCGCCAGGAACTTTCTGATATCAAGGTGTGGAAACCGTGTATTTTCTAACACTTATATCCACATGCAGGTCCGAAGATCGTTGTCCTTTAATCGTTTGACAGGGTCGTTCACTATGAATCTGGTATTATCAGAGGCCATTATCAGATTCGTGTGAGCCCTAGGACGGCTTAAATGTAAACCTAAGTAAGTGCCAATAAATAAAAATGAACGAATGAATGAATTGATCATTATTATGCTGCTGGTCGAGCATGCCCTTGAAATTTTAGCCAGCATTAGTAAGTATTTACTCATGCTGTTACCGGGGACCACCACTGGAAAGTAAGTCGAGCACTACTCTACGAACTTGTTTGTTGCGCTACTAGGCAGTTTCCCGATCAATCGCCGCACTGATCCCCGCGCACATCATGCTGATATTGCAACAAATCCCCACCCAAACATATGCTGAATCTACTATACACAGCGGTTATCGCTAGTTTTTTCAACTTGACGCGGTCTGTTCAAGTTTCGAGTATTGGCTGTGCAGATCCGAACGCCTTTTTCCTTCGTTCGTTTTGAAGGCTCGTCCAAAGTAAACCCGTCCTTATCTGTGACCCCTGGTTGCCTCGAAGCATTAAGATTTTTACCCAATCGTGTAGTTAAGTCCACGCACAATGCTCAATCTGGAGGGCGAAGGCTTTTCAGTGACCATTTGGACAAAACAGGCCGGGTATTCCGTAGCCAATAACTGACTTTAGGTATATGACTTCAGCTGTTAATTTAATTCAAGTTCATAACTCATGATCTCTATTTCGGCACCGTGAATTAACCTGAAAAATCCTTATAAACCTCATCTTTAATTACATTGGAGTAGCTCCTGTGGGGAATCTGTCATGCTGACTGTTGACAGTGCCATTGATTCTGTCAAGCGTATTCACCAGGCGTTATTTATACCTGGGTGAATTTGCTGTTTTTTCCTATCCTGGCTATCGCCAGGTTGACAACGCACGTGCCTACTTTAGTCGTACAACACCCTGAAACCAATAGAACCCGTTTCCCTAAGACTAAATATGTTACGAACGCGTTTGCTGAAACATACATACATGTATTCAGACACTCTACGAGGAAGTAGAGAAATGGATGTTAACGAGTTTTCGGAACCATTGCTTAACTTTAGGCAGCTTAACGGTAGAGCTATAATTAATAGGTCGTTCCACTGGAGTGCATCAACCAAGGTAAGGTCTTTATTTATTATGTCATTGTTTCGAGATAAAGTCGAAGACCTTTGTATCAACGAATCGATGGTTTTTTCGCTCAATGTTAGGCATCTAAACGAGTGAACTTGTGCATTTCGTTGTTGAATCTCCAGTAAAACCTGAGCGATAAGGATCTGTTTGTGGGGCCACAATTTTGGTAATTGTTTTATTTTAAATCTCAAAAATGTAAAATGTAAAAATGATGCATAGTACGGTTTAAAGATATTTTGCTAGTGAATTAAGCTTTTCGAGTTTTTCTTCTTTACGTACGAAGTCTAGGTTATCATAAGTCGACCGTAAGGTGAAATAATGGCAGTGAAAAGCTAAAATAATCCGTCCTACACGTTGGTGTGTAAATATGATATACATATATCCCCCCTATATCGTAAACCTTTGCCGTAACCATATTTCGGGTTTTATGTGTTCCTTCACGCATTTTCGGTAATAAAAATGGTTTGCACCTCTAGTCGTGATGAAATCCAATCTCAGTGATTCCCATAAGCTGTAGCAATGCTTATACTGCTGTTTTATATTTGAAACGCCATAAATACCTTATCCATAAAATCCTGGACAGTAAACTACCATGAGCCCCTGCCCATTACATTTGGTTGGCATTCAGTAGCTTAATTAGGGAAGGGTTACGCATTATGTATTGTACCTACTTACGGACAGTATCTACGTGATATTTATATGATTTTACAACGTAAAATCCTCTACAACGGTCAAAATTCAAACTCAGATAGGATTTGGAATACCATTACTTTACGATCAAAGCAATCGTAGACTTTTGTTCTTGTTTGGTTTCACGTTGAGACGTATAAAGGATGTTTTTTTTAAGAGGGCAGACTTCTTTATTTAAAGAAAATACAAAGAAATTAACTTTATCACAATTTATTAAATTCATTCGAAAGACTATTTTACCCCATTTAATATTTGAAAATAGTTTCGGGCGTATATCCTATACGGATGTCTTGTACAAAGCGCATTCTATAAGTCGAATTGTCGACCACTTTTTCCAGAAAATCGGTTGCTCCAAAGCAGCAATCGCATAAACGCATAATCGAATCAATGGGCATAAACCGGTGACTTGACATAGCACCACAGAAAATAATCCAATATCGTCCAATCTCTCGATCCTGGTGGCCAATTGGTGGGTCCATTTCTTGAAAAGACTCTTTTCAAAACGTGTTTCCAATAAAACGATGTTTTCGTTAGTAGTATGGAGTGGACCACCATCCTGCTGGAACCACAATTCTTCGTCATTGATGTCACGCAATAGGCCAAAGCCCTGGTAGCTGGTGCTGTAATATAAGATTAATCTTGTAATTTATTACTGATTAATAAAGTTATAATAATAATAATAATATCAGTGTCTATTGACAATGACTTATGCTCCGGCCTCATTTTAGAAGAAACAAAGACTGATGTTCCCACCGATGGCATCTAGTGAACTTCTTGTGGAATGTCTTCGCTCCAAATATAGCAGTTCTGCTTGTTTACGTAAATGAGCGTCATTACTAAACAGAATTTTAGGGTAAAAAACTGGCTTAACTTTCACTTGACTAAAACCCCAATCACCTAACACCCGACGCAATAATCGATAAATTGGGGTCCTGTTCAGTACAAGCTCCCACAGCCGCAATATTTTATTCCGAACGCACTGTTCTCATTCTTGTTGGTATGTGAGTATCCAATAGCGTGAATTCGGTGCGAAATTTTTCAATAAATCGATACATAGCACTCTCAGATGGACGCAGATATCTACCGTAAATTTCACGAAGCGCTCTAAAAGTTTCGCGAACAGAGCTTCGATTTTGGAAATAAGTTTCAACGATTTGAAATCGTCCTTGTCAGGTCAGTCTCTCGATGATAAAATGGCAAGCTGGATCAATGTGACAACTAATTTGACGTTTAATTCCTATTGAAAAATTTGCAACTACAAAAAACACCCTACGACTACCTATGTAGGTATACGAAAGAATTTTATTATTTTAGAGGTCTGCGTTATGGTTCATCGGACTAAACTCCCCAACACACAACGAACTGTACGCATTCAAAAGTAGACCGCTGTCGAGTCTCAAGCAGTACAAGCAGTTTCATATGAACATAAGTTTTGAATGCTAGCAGCTCAAAGGAATGCTTGATGACGTCTCAAACGGCTCAGCGCCTTTCCTCTTGTCCTTTAGTGAAATACTGCTTATTGGCTTCATAACGTGGCACTACGCTTTTGATAAACACTAAAGTTTGCTGGGCATTAGTGCCATATCATTCTCGATTCTTGTTCTGAGACAGATGATGACACAGCGGAACAATATTTCTGTGAGTGTCAACTAAAGGTCTGATTTCCTTCATGTTGAAAGGCATCGAGAGAATGGTCGTGATCCATGTGGGCAAACCTGCCTTACGAATACGTTCTTTGTTTGTGATGCAACACGCCTACCAACGCGAAAGATAGTGTGCTTCAGAGTCTGGTAGGCAGAATTGAAGGCGCATACGACAGGAAGGAATACGCCTTGGGCACATCGACGTTGAGAGTGCTTTGCACGACATAACTTTTGAGCGCATGTGTAACTCGGCCAGACAACATGGCGTAGATAAATCTCTAGTTTTGTAGATGAAAGCAATTCTGGTTAATAGGACATTGATTGCGGATACTGACTGTGCCCGATAAGTGATGGCGGAAGTAAACAGGGGTTTCCCGCAAGGTGGCGTTCTATATCCACTGCTGTGGTGCATGTTGGTGGTCACTAAACTTCTATGGACGAAACATGTTACGGCGAAGGTATCTAGGACGCTGTCGGCGTTGTGGCAGTGGAATGGAGCTAGCTCCAAGAAAAGGATCCTCTGGATCTATACGGCTATGATAAGGCCAATTATATCATGTGCGTCGGTTATCTGATGGAATAAGCTAATACGTGATTGCTGCTTTTACCAGACTCCAAAAAACGGTCTGTCTCAACTGTATAAGGGCTCTCCCTAGCACACCTAGCTCTGCTCTATACACATTGATGAATCTCCCTCATATTCATATCATAGGGATGCACTCTCAAAGCCAACATTCCGTTTAAAAGGAAGTGGTGTGACACTGGAGCTTTGATGACCTTGCGCGCCAACTGTCTTATGACTCTGGTCTTATGGACACACCGTCTGATGCAATGACATATAACTAAATGCAGTCGTCTTCACGGACGGTTCCAAAACAGGTATAGGGTGCGGCGCTAATTCTTTCTGGAGGACGGCAACGTTAGGTTTCACTTGTCGTTAGGAAAACTTTCGTCTGTCTTCCAAGCGGAGGTATACGCTTGCCCTTATGGCAACACACTATATTGTCAGCCAGTGTAGGGACAGTCAAGCTGTGCTTATAGCCTTGCTGAATGACTTTCAAGCTAATTAAAGAATGTAAGACATCACTGAACGTAATTAGAAGGCTAAACTCACTGAGTCTTGTCTGGGTTCCAGGTCATAATGGGATCACAGGAAATGAATTCGCAGATGAACTTACCAGGCAGGGTTCTGAAGAGAGTTTTTCTGGATCCGAACCTACGTTGGGTGTGCCAGCATCCTCGGCATGGCATGACTCCCCAGGTTGTAGGTAGACCAAACGAATGCTTCCCGACGTGTGTAGGAAGTCAGCGGCCTTTCTGCTGTCCCTCAGCAAGAAATACTGCATGTTGCTTACTGGCGCTGTGACAGGGCACTATATTTTTTCTAAGCACTTACGAGTAAATATGCTGGGCATAAGTGATACAAAACCTGTGACGCTTGCTGTAAAACTGATAACGACACCACGGAGCACTACCTCTGTGAATTTCCGGCTTACGCTTGCATCAGGCTGCAGGTGCTCGGGGGCATTCCCCTGGTGCGTGCGGGTACTTTAGGCACTTTATCACTGAAACGCCTACTCATCTTCCTCCGAAAAACTGAATGATTCCAGTGAAAGGAACTTACAAAGAGTACAACAGATTACTTCTGTGTCTGAGCACGGTGTTCTGAGTTCTGAGAGAAAAAAACAGATACGTAGAATAGAATGGTTTTGATCGTCGCTATGTACTAAATAGAGATTAGACGTATCGATAGTCTCGTCCGGCAAATTTTTCTCAATATCTTTAATCTCTTCTACGTTACCATTAAAGAGCGATATACATATAAAACTCTTGCTTGCATAGTCCTAAATATTTTTAAACTTGTTTCATACTCTACATAGTGTGATATTAAGTGTAATAAGAATTTTAATTTCACTATAAACTTGCAAGTGCGCTCTCGTTCTTGTTTCACACTTCTTACGAACATAATGGCGGGAAAAACGTGGTCAACAAATCTTGGAAAAGAGAAACAATCGACGCTAAAACCATGTAAAGAGCCTGTACAAACGCCGAAGCTTAACAACATTCCCTTTGAGAGGAAATGCGTTGCGAACAAAACACCAACTGCCAACAACCCCGCACCGGCCGTAACGATATTTGATTTGGAAGAACGTCTTGCAAAACTAACCGATGAAATCGTTATCACATCTCAACGGAAATGAATCATTTGCGAAGTGATTTAATTTTACGCATTTCCTCCTTCGAAGAAAGACTTTCTTCGCACATTAAAGAGGTTGACATATCTCTTAACAACTTAAAAGAACGGCAAGAGAAAGTTGAGATTCCTGTCAACGCATTTGAAAGGTCCATTCAAACTCTGCAAACACAGGAAGAAGAGATGAAAATGAGGATAGCTGAATCGCAGACCCTCGAAGAGGAAGTGACTGAACTTCAAAAACGATGTTAAGCCTTTGAGAGACGTGAAATTGCAGCCGATGCCATTATTTTTGGTGTCCCAGAATTACCAAATGAAAATTTAAAAACAGTATTTCATCACCACATCAACTGCCAGAATCCGGCTTTGAAAGGCATATGGTATTTCGCTCTCAGCAAAAGCGACGGAGATATTCCAACACAACGAATAGAGACTCTCGCATTGTTGTGAAATTCGGCAGTCCTCACGAAAGAAACGCCGTATTGCATGCAGCTGCTATGTTTTGCAAAAATCGTCGACAGCTATGCCCCCAAGTTGTTGACATACGAGTAGAATCAGAAAATAGCAACATCTACATGGATGGAAGCCTTACGAGAAAAAACCGCTACCTTTACCAGTAAGCTATGCGTGTCAAACGCAGTAGACAGCTGTTTTCTGTTTACACACATTTCGGGTCCGTTTATGTGAAGGAGAATTCGGAAGCAGAAACGATGCTGGTAGAGAATGAAAGAGTAATGAAGGACATTGGTACCAGACGAAGAAGACTTAAGAAGATGCAAACAACAACGAAGCTCGAAATCGTCATCTATTAAGTGTTACTCGTAGATGAACTTTTTTCTGTTTTTGCCAATTTCCTTTTTTTAATATTTTTTTTTTCAACCCCTTTGCCCATTTGAGTGAAATGTTGTTGCTGAAAGGAAAAAGAGGTATTTGCTTGTAACCTGAATTCGTTGTTTGGTTCTCGTAATTTTCTCTTTTTAAAAAATAGATTTGAATGAGAGTGGGGTGAGTTCCAGTGATTGAGGTAGTGATGGAATATTGCAACCTATGATAAGAGTATTTTGTAATTATATAGAAGGTTTTAAAGTTTGACACTTAAATTCACAAAGCTTAAACCCAAAACTAGATGAGTTTAGAGATATTTTTGTTTTGTTAACTCGAAGGTTGACGCAATCTGCGTGTCGGAAACTTGGTTTATTGATGGCGTGAAAGATGATGTGTAAATTAATCAATCATTACATGAATTGATTTTAAAAAAAAATTTATTAATTTTTTATACTTTATTTTAAAAAACAAACTGGCAGCGATTCTGCCTTCGAATAAAGACTAACAAAAATCTAAAAATATTCATAGCTTAAATACTAATTATATGCTGAGACAAGTGAAAATCGCTGGTCGTCATGTTTCTCGCATGTTTGTTCCTATGTTACCTGCTGTTGCCGCGAACGTGATGGAATGTCGTTTTTGCACTGTGCTCCAGTTGCAATTTTCAGCAAATACCGCGGGAGAGCTCAAATAGAGAATTGGAGATGTTGTTAGGTGCTTCTGAATATTTCCGTTGTTAACTCCTCGGCCTTTTAAAATCGAACGCCCTCGTTCGATGACATTGGCTTAATTGTTTTTAAAAGCTCTTCGACCCCTATTGTTCTAGGCATTGAAATTGGGTGTTCTCTTGATATGCCCGCTGCTGAGTTTGATGCTCTCGAAACAAGTTCATCCGCATTAGATTCTTCTTTCGCCGATTCTCTTTTCCAGTATTTGCATGGTTTCCATAATTTGCTTATGATTCTCCATAGTATGAATAGGATGATGAGAATTGTTAGCGTTGATAGTGCGAACATACCCATAGTCTTCTTGCGACTACTAATCTCTAATTCTTGGATGTAAGCGGTATTTTTGGCTTCCAGTTCTTTAATCATTTCTAATGAAAGCAGCTCTTCAATTTGTGGCCTTACTGCTGATGGTTGTAGCAAAGCAGGAAGGGGGTTGTGGTTGGTGGTTTCTATGGCTTCAAACGTATATTGCTGGGCTTTGATGGTGGCATTATGGAATTGAATGATATAAGTTCCATTCAGCGCTACTTTGTTGTCGTCAATTTCTATGTTGTCGTCGAATTGGTTAAGTAGGATAACGCCAGGTGCTATTTCTTCAACTGTTGGAACATGCTGGTTGTTTGTCTGCGTACACGAGGGAGGACGACTTGATAGAAGGTTGCTGATACACTTGTCATTACTTATATTAACGATACAATTTTGATTACATATTGCAAGACTGTCAAAACTCTTACATCTGGTGGTTATTCCGCACATACTCGTATTATCCTTACATTTTAAAATTTCATTAAAATCTAGTTTTACGTTTAACAGGTTTAATGAGCATTTTGCTACATGATTCCTTACCAGTTGTTGGTAGGCTTAAAATGTATAGTAACATTGTATTATTTGAGGCTATTTTGACCTCTGAAAATTCGACGGCCTCTATTACATTACTATAGGGCATGTCATCTTTATTTATTATTTTCTGCATCAAACTTATTTCGATTGTTGACAGAATAAAAGTATTAACTACGCCGGCTTTTGCCCATTGTATGGCGTATTCGATATTAATTATTTCTTCTTTTAAAGTATCAAGCTTAAATTTAAGGTTTAACAAAAGATCAAATTTTGTTTTGTCGTTACCTTTTAGGTTTTTTATTATTTCATTTGTGACATTACTTATTTCATTTATTTTTCTTAAAAATAGATTATTAACAATTCTCTGTTGATTGTTGTTAGTTAAAACATTGTTTATCTTTTCTTCTATTATTTCAAATTCATGTCTATCCGGTGTTCCGGCGATCCATTTCCGTGCAGAACCGAGGAAATCTAGGGATCGTTTTGCTTTGAACTTGGGAACAAGGCGGTCTAGGTGTATTTGGATTTGTTGAACTTCATTCGACAGGAACGGAAACATCGGATGGGGAACACTTAAAAATGTTTGTATATTCTGGCCTATTACCTTCAGGGATTGTTGGTACTGATTGATGTCAATAGCATGAATCAATTTAAAAGTTCCAGTTTGAACTTTTGCTTATGAATATTAATTGGGAATTGGAATAATCGAGCATCTTTAAATCCGCAGTGATAGGTGCAACCCAGAGCCTAAAATAAATTTTAATTTTTTATTAGGACTTATAGACAACTTTTCCTGATGTTGTTAGAATGGTTGAAGTTCTGTTTTCTGAAACTGTTTCCTTTTTGTATTTAGGGGAGAGTTTGTTACCTAACCTTTTATTATTTTTAAAATAAATAGTTTCTCCTACAGAATAATTTTTTATTGGGGCCCTATTTTTGTTGTGGTAGTTTAAGTCTGCGACTTGTTTGCTTTTGATCCTTTCAACGTTTTCTCTCCTTTCTAATTCCAACTGTTCTGGATTGATCAGTTTTTCTTTTCCAAAAAAGACGTCTATTGGTTTTCTTTTGTCGTGGAGTGTATGGACCTATTATATTCATAAATTGTCATATCTAATAATTCTGCAAATGTGTTATGGATTTTCTTGGATTTAAGACAACGCATTAACTCAGAAAGTGTGGAATGGAACCTCTCCACTTGTCCATTAATTGAGCTAGTATAGGGGGGAACCTTGAATATTTTAATTTTGAAAAGGGTTTCTAACATAAAAGATACTCGTATGTCGGTTGAGCTTAAAGACTTTTCGTTGTCTAGAACAATGGTTTCAGGGACGCCGAAGGCCAATATGAGTTCTCTAAGTGGTTGCTTTATGTCCTCGGTAGCTTTAGATTTTAAGATTCTTGTTAAAGCATATTTGGAGAATTTATCGATGGCAGTCAAGATTATTTTACCGTCAGTAAAGTAAATATCGACATGCACGATTTGGCCGGCGAATTTGGGTATCGGAGTTGGCTGAATTTCGGGCTTGTTAGGGTGACGATCGTACTTGTTTTCCGTACAGATATTAAGCGCCTTTGTAACCCTTCTAACCTTTCCAATCATTCCTGGGAAATATAATTTTTTTATGATTTGAGCTCTGTTTTCCTTTGAATCTCTATGCTCTCTGATGTGTGCTGATAATGATGTTTTCTTGATCTGTTTCGTTGGTTATGTCTTGAATCTGTAATTGAGTGAAACGAATTTTGTAATTGTTGAAATGGGTGGCATATATGGTTTGTATCATGCCCATTATTTGTTCGGAGGTTTTAATACAGTTTACGACTGAGGGGTTTAAGATTTTTTTGAGAATGAACTTCAGTTTCTCTGGATTTTAATTGGGTTCTATCACTACGTGCTTATGATATGTGGGGAAAATTATTTCGAAAGTTTGGGAAGAAGTTGCGCCAAGTTGCAGAAAAATTTGGTTTTTGAACGCATTTATGGGAGCCTCGACACTTTGTATAAGGTTTTGGGATGAACTATCATCGCTATGCTCTGTAGGTGTAAGCGAGTTTATTTGCGAATTCATTTGAGGAGGGCGTGACAGTGCGTCTGCCATGACATTACTTTTACCTGGTTTATAGTGCAATTCGTAATTATGTTCCTCCAGAATTGTTTTCCACTTACTGTTGTTGTTTTTGCTGCTAATAGCATAGGTAAGAGGCTGGTGGTCGGTGTAAATTTTGACTTGTGCCGATCCATACAGGTAATTACGCAGGGAATTCAAAGCCCATATTATTGCTAACATTTCCTTTTCGTTAGCTGCATAACCTTCTTCGGTTGGTCCAAGCGTTCGGGATATGAATGTTATTGGTCTATTTCCTTGGGACAAAACTGCACCCAGAGCGAAATTAGACACGTCTGTAGTGAGTTCAAATGGTTTGCTGAAGTCTGGATATGTAAGAACTAGGTCTTTCGAAATAAGGGAATTTTTAATTTTGGCAAATGCATCGATAGCTGAGGGGTCTAGAAAAATTAGTTTTTTAGAAGATTGTGATTTGGACATACGTCCTTCCTCCCCTCTTAAAAGGGCGGTAAGTGGTTTCGCAAGCTTTGCATAATCTTTGACAAAGCGGCGATAATAGCCTGATAGCCCAAGAAAGGAACGCAGATCTTTTAAGGTTCGAGGTAATGGAAAGTTATTTATCGCTTCAACTTTTGCGGGATTGGTTTTTATACCTTCCGAGGAGATGATAAAACCTAGAAATTCAACTTCTTTTCTATGAAAATGACATTTGTCTAACTGGACTTTCATATTTGCGTCATAGAGCGTTTGGAAAATTTCCTCTATGTGCCGGGCGTGGTCACTTTCGGTTTTGCTGAATATGACTGTGTCGTCAATATATACGTAGCACGTCTTACCTAAGTGTTCTCGCAAGATGTCGTCGAGTGCCCTTTGAAAGATGGATGGTGCGTTTTTAAGTCCAAATGGAAGTCTTGTAAATTCGAACTTTCCATTGTTTATAGAAAAAGCCGTTTTTTCTACTCGTATGTCGGATTCCTTTAATGGGATCTGGTGGAACCCGCTTTTTAAATCTAGGACTGTAAAGAATTTATTCCTTCCAAGCTGAGCTAAAACTTCATTTATCTCCGGTATAGGGTAACGGTCGGCTATAGTTACGCTGTTAAGCTTTCTATAATCGATTACCATTCTATACTGTTTTTTTCCCTCGGAGTCAGCCTTTTTTGGTACAATCCATACGGGAGAATTGTATGGAGACCTGGAAGGTCTGATAATTCCGTCCTCGAGAAGTTTCTGGACTTGCTCTTCGACTTCAGACTTTAGTGACATCGGGAAGGGATAGTACTTACTATAAATGGGTGAATCAGTTGACGTACGAATTTCTCCTACAACTCTTGTAGTGAAAGTCAACTTTTCATTGGGTTCACAGAAAAGGTTTGGAAAGTAATTTATGGTGGAGTTTAAAAGTTTTTGTTGCACCCCTGTCATATGACTTGTTTTGATATTGATGGCGTTAACCGTTGGAGAACTCAATTGTTTAATTTTAATTTTCACAGAGTCTAATATTCTCATAGAGTTACCTTTCGTATCTATGATAGCGGATAGTTGCTTAAGGCTATCGTTGCCAAGGATGCCATGAAAGGTTCGCAAGGTAGGTAAGAGAAAGAACTTAAAGCTAATGTTTTGAATATTAAATAAATTTAGCATTGTATACTGAGTAATTTGGACGTCTCCTGCTATGGATTTCGCAAAGAAAGAATTTTCATTATGTAACGGATTTGATACAAGGGATGATTGAATGTAATTTTTTGAAGATCCGGTGTCTATAAGAATTTTATAAATGTCACCACTCCTCGACTTACACTCAAAATAAAGTAAGGAAGAGTCGCTTAACCTAAAAAATGGATGTCGACATGTTCCAATTCTTCAGTTTGGGAATTATTGGTATCGGAAGACACGTCTACGCTTTCGACATATTCATTGAAGGGTTGCTCGGCTTGTCCGTCACTCAAATTAAGGTTTTCGTAGTATTGGCTTAGTTCTTCTGGGGATGGGTCAATGTGGAAATTAGGATGATGCCTCACAACTTGGAGATTTTGAGGTGTAGTTCCATCAGGTCTTCTTGGGTTATTGTTGAAATTTTGTCGATTTTGGTGGTGTATGTCTCTAGCATGAGCACTATGTCCTTGTGCTAAAGGTTCTTGCTTCACATTCGGTCCTGATTGAGGTGTTCTGGCCTGTTGGTTGTTTTGATGATTATTCGCCGAAGTTCTTTGTTGGTGGTTGTGTCCTTGGTTCGATTGGACTGGGCGAAATGATTGTTGCTGGTTTTGGTTCCTAGGACGACCCATATTTCATTGCATTAAAGCATTTTGTGGACGCATTTGTGTAGATTGTGGATTAAAACTCTTTTTAGCTGCTAGCATATTTGGTTGATTATTCCTAGCGTATTGAGACCTAAAGTGTTGATTCTCATATTTTAGACATAGATGCAGAGCTGTAGGCAAGTCTGCGGGCTCCTTCATGCCTAGAAGATCAGACAGATGGCCTTTAAGCCCTCTTATAAACGTATCTAATGCTTTATCGCGATACGTTTGAGTCAATAACCTCATTTACTCCGGCCAAATGTTCATGCAAGAAATATTATTAATTATTAGGGTTAATTGTGAATTCACCGCCTGGTAAAATTGTTGAATAGATTTTTTACCCTGAACCATGGTTGACATCTGGAACTCCAGTGCTGTAACATCTCGCTTGTCAGCGTAATGCATTGTGAGGCAGTTGGAAATGCTGCTCCAATTGAGAGGACTGTTATTTGCTTCTAACGCTGCATCTGCTTGACCAATTATTTTATTACGAATAACGTTTAGTATTCTGTAATATTGGGTGGTACCCTTCTTGTGTTCATAGAGTTTCAGCACTCTTTCAACACTGTTTCTCCAGGAAGAAAACTCGCGAGCTTCTCCCGAAAAGGTACGAAGACATTTTATGATGTCAGGAATTTTTTTCAGACCATCTATGTCACTCTGATGCTGGGGAAAAATGACCTGATCTACATGAGGAGGACGTTGAACGTGAGGATTAAGTACACTTTCTATTATCTGTCTTCCTTGTTGTTCTAAAACTCGAGTTACAATGGATGCAACAAGAACATCCAATTCTGGGGTTGACCTAATTTCTTGAATTGGACGATCCGTATTGGATGCGCTCGAATGAAATGAGCAGTTGTGGTCCTGGCCACTAGCGGAATGAGCGTGAGCTGTGTGAAAGTTGCCTACTATCGTTAAAGGATTACTTGTGGATGTAAATATAGGAGGGTTAGAAAGAGGAGGTGTGATATGGGAAGAAGTGGGATTAGCTAATAAGTTGTAATTAGTTGGATCTTGGGGAATTTGGCCTTGGCCTTGGTGTGCTTCTTGGGATTCACTGGCACCTGCCCTTGTTAAAACCATTTTCTTATTTAATGCTTATATTAGATAAATATTTTTACAAATGTTTTCCAAATTCAAATAACTATATCCAAATATTTTAGAGTTAAGTGGTAACGACTTTCGTAAAGGGAAAAAATTTTTTTTCTTTTGGTAACAATTTCAATTCTTTGAGATTCTATTTTTTCTTAAAACTAACTTACATGTTGTACAAAATCACCAAGCCCGTCACTGGGATTTGTTCCGCTTTGCCCATCAGGTTACTGGGGATCCCTCGTTAACTCCTTGCTACTGCTGCTTGGCCCCTATAGTTGAGATCACTGTTAGGGATTCTTTGGTACACTCACTGAATCTGCTTTACGCGAGCGCGGGAGCTACTTAAGATCACTGGCTTCTTTTTAGTTAAAACTTTACGTTTTTTGCGAGCACTGGATCTACTTAAATCACTGGCTTCTTTCTCTGTTACTTTTTACCGCGACTTGTTTTATGATGATCTCTTAACCCAAAATATGCAATCATTTGACCTACAACCAGTCAATACTCAAGTTCTTACCCATTTCACCAGTTCCTCCAGTACCCTATTAGATGTGTTTTTTGTAAATAATACTGCACCAGTCTTTCCGAAGCATGATTTAATGTTTCTAACGTATGATTTTGATATCGGGGATGTCGTAAGCACATCAAGCTATACGTACAGAGATTTCAAAAATATTGACCGACTTTCTCTTGGACAGCATATTAATTGTACTAGGCTCGCCCGTCGTTGAAATTCAACGATTCTCCAATTTAGCAACTTAGAAATGGATTTTCGGTGGAAATAACCCTTCTTCTTCCCACTTCAATAAAAAGCGTTCCCTCTCTTTCGGACAATCGTCCTGCCCACGCCAATGTGATCAGGTACTAACAAATGCACAACAAGATTTATTCCCCTGCTATGTGAACGCTCTTTCTCCTATTAGAAAAGCTCTTTAGAAAAGCTGTTTCTACTAAAATATACATATTGCAAATACACAACACAAAAGCAACAGTTTTCGCCTACATAACAGAAGTGTCGTCCCTTATCACTATGTTTCTCTTTTTTTCATTTTGTTTAGTCATATCCCACTTAGTTAAGCAACTCTTTTGCAATCCTGTAGTGACGTTCGCAGTCGCAGACTTACATAAAAAACAAAACAATACATTTTATGAGTCAAAGCAGTCAGGCAAATTCCTTATGAACCACATGCACAAAAACGATTCGACTATACGCTTATCCCTAGCATCTTTCCTTTTCTTGACCATTAACTTTCAAAAGCGAGCAGACTTTTTTTTTCTGTCATGTTGTAAAATAACCTAATTTTTTAAATGTGTTTACCAAGGTTCTACTCAACCGTTTGGCACATTCTGCACATCTACGCGAAATTACCTTTCCAATGGTATAAGTATCATGCCATTCGGTTGAGTAGAACGGTGTAAAAGTGTACGACAAAAATGGGTAGCACGTATTTATATATAGATTCCTTGGAACCCTGTTTATTCTATGCGCTCACCAGATGATCAAGTCGATTTCATAAATAGAAACGTAAATCTTCTTTTTGATACATACGAGTACGTTCCGATCAAATCAGGAACTATTAGAGAAAGAATCAAAGGATGGTTTACAAATGAGATTCGAATTCTGATGAAGGAACGTGATCTGGCGTATCGACGGTGGAAACGTTATCGGGTGGAAGTGCTCCATCAAGTCTATAAGAACTTGCGAAATAGTGTCATACGTGAAGTAAAAATTGCTAAGACCCAATTTTATTCTAACCGCTTCAGCTCCTCTTTAGACAGTCGGAAAACATGGAATAGTGTTCATGAATTAGGAATTGGTAAGCAAAAGTTAACTTGCTCTAACAATATTGATCGCAATGAACTAAATCGCAAGGTCTTGTCAAATCCACTTGTAAGTACCTCAGTTGCTAATTGTTTATTTAATGGTGATGTTTCTCCAACTCCAACGTCTTTTACTTTTAATAGAGTCGATGGTACCGATATAGTAGAAAGTTTTTTGTCTGTAAAGTCATATGCTATAGGAGTTGATCAGATTCATCTAGTTTTTGTCAAGGCAATTTTGCCCACATTGCTACCATTTATAACGCATGTCATTAATACCATTTTAATGACTGGTATTTTTCCGCTACAATAGAAATTGGCAAAAATAATTCCGATCCCTAAAAACTCAATACGTGATGAATTTAGACCAGTATCAATCCTGATATGTGAAAGCATCATGCATAAAAAACTAAATGAGTTTCTCATTCGTAATAATTTGCTGCTTCCAGTTTAGTCAGGATTCCGTGCTGAACATAGTTGTATAACAGCCCTGTTAAATGTAGTTGAAGATATTAGGGATAGACTGGATAATGACTATATTACGTTTTCAGTATTATTAGACTTTTCTAAGGCTTTTGATATGGTAGAGCACTCTATTCTTTTCAACAAATTAAGACACTACTTTTCCGTTTCTCCTTGTGCAATTAAACTAATCTCAGGCAGGCAGGCTGTGTCGTTAGAGGGCGTTCTATCTGATTTTCTTCCCTTAATTAAAGGTGCACCCCAAGGGTCCATTTTAGGGCCTCTCTTAATTTCAGTTTACATAAATGACATAGCTACCGTTATATTGAACGCATCGAAACACATTTATGCTGATGACATTCAGATTTATCGAAGTTGTCCGTTAGGCCTCACTGAGGATTGTGCTAATGACTTAAATCGAGAGCTTCAACGAATCTCAGATTGGTCGTTAAAATGTGGCTTAGTAATCAATCCAGGGAAATGTAAATGTTTCATTATTTCTAAAACTAAATTAGATTTGTCATATTTTCCAGATATATTGTTGAATTCGTTGATTCTCCAAAAAATTTAGGTGTAGTCTTCAGTAGAACACTAACATGAAACAACCATATAAATTGTATAGTGGATAAGACATATGGTGTTCTTCGAACTCTATGGATTGTCCAAAAGGTTACACCATTCGAAACAAGACTGCTTCTTGCTAAGGCTTTAATTATTCCTATACTTATTTATGAATGCGAAATTTTTTTATAATTGCGACGCTGAGAGCAAAAGGAACCTGCAAGTATCGTTCAATACCTCAATTAGATACTCGTATGTCTATTGTCTCAGAAGATATGACCACGTTTCACATCTTGCTAAAAACTTAGTGAACACGTCATTCGAAAACTATATTAAATTTCGCACGCTCATTCTTCTTTTCGACATTCTTAAAGGTATGGCAACCAACATATCTTAGCTAAAAAATCCAGTTTCCGGCATCCAGCAAACCTACTTGTTTACTGCTTCCGCGATTTGCATGTTTAACATCTGAGGGACAGTTCTTTATTGCTACTATCCGTCTTTGGAATTGACTCCCACGCAACTTGCGAGAGCTAGAGAGCGCACGACGGTTTAAAAGCGAATTTCAACACTTCTTTAAACAGAACAACTAACTTTTATTTCTCCCCCCCCCCCCCCCTCCGCCTTCGCAACCAATTTCAATTCCAATTTATTTTTCCGTTTAAAGATGAAATATAAATAAATTGATGTAGTTGTATTGTATCGAATTTAACGTACTTTTGAAAGAAAATAATTTTGATAAAATTCAATTTAAGTTATAACTCAATATTTTCCTTTCACAACTTTATAAGTAAATTCTTATTGTGAATGCATGTACACAAAAATAAAATAAATAAAAATAAATAAATATGTATGGCTAGTGTTCTACTAGATCTTCCTCCTAGGAATGGATGGCAAATGCACCCAGTTTGCTATCTATAACTAGTTATATATAAGTACTATATATTGTATATATGTACATTAGGCTGTCCTTTGCATGGTCGATTTTTTTTTCCTTTTAAATTTCGTAACGCATACCCCCTAATTCTTTTAATAATAGTAAGTGCTAAACACGTGCTAAACACGTGCAAAATTTCATGGTTATATAACAACGATAACCTGTGCCGACAAAGGCTCAATGTATTCTTATATAAATGGTTCTAAAACATCTAGTGGCATATAAGCTATAAAAGAACAAAAATCCTATTTTAAAATAAAAACACAGTGGAAGATTAATTTGGGTATGCGTTTATTCATAAACATTAAATAAATGTATAATTATACAGGATACTTTCTTTTCAAAGTTTCCTGTTTTACAATCTGAGTACAACTTTCTATGTTCTTGAACACAACGTAACAAGAACTGCTTTTGTTTTTCATCAGCAGTAATTAAACCATGAAAATTTTCCATGAGCTTCACACCTCTCTATGCTGTCTCATTAACTGCCTTCAAGTGAATAGCTTTTTGTTTAACTTCCTCAAAGGAAGGAATTTGATCCCAGGAAGAGACGTTTTCTTGGAGAAAAGCGTTGTCAATTTTTAACCGCGATAACAAATTTGTGCTTTTTATGGTCATGAAATCACTCAAAAATTTTTCTGCAATAAGAAAAATTATTTATTAACAAAATTAACAGTTTTTCTAGGGATACAATGAAAAACACTTATTCAACTCACCGTACAATGAGGCAGGTATTTCTTCATTTGACAGAACATATCTATTCCCAAAATCATATAAATTTTCTCTTTGTAAATTCGATACAATATTAGCTTTGGATTGTGTATCAACTTCATCATCAAATAGTGAAAATAAAGTTATTTCTTCTGATAAATACCATTAATGTTGACTGAACTTGGTCAGAGCTGCTTTAGAAATCACCTTGTCGGCTGTTTCATAGTTCTTCAATGTTTTTAAGAAGCATAAATCTTGATTCAGGGCTTTTACTGCCAAATTGCACCCAAGCCAGAGCTTTAAATAAGCTGTTGTAATAAATAAGCAAATATTCTGCAGTGGCAACTTGTCTTTAGCACACATTTTAAACTTGGATTGCAGCAAATATATCTTTAAAGCGTAAATAGCTCTTGCCATCCATCGTGTCAGATTCATTTCGCCAGGAGGTCTGATTTTAAATTTGTGTTCATTGTCTCCTCCCAAAAAAAACAATAGAAAGTTCAATCAATTTCAGATAATCGTCACGTATAATTGGTTTCAGTAATTTTTTTTATAATAGTTAATTAAATCGTTAATGACCGTTTCACAGGAATATTACTTTGCGAAATCAGACCATGTTTCGATAGCAGTTGGATCAACGTTCTTCCAATTGTTTCTGATTTTTTTTAAATAACGGTATATCCGGACTGCTGGTAACTTGGCGGATCTTTGATTCAAATACGCATATCAAAATCAGTTCATAAAGTAACAATTCTCTTTCTATTTTTTGCTCCAAGAGCCCAATTTAAGCGACCTGTATTAGACGCCGTTTTATCGCAGCACATAATCTGTACCTTATCTTTGAGGTCCCAATCAGAAATCGCATTCAAAATAGCTTAAGCTTTGTCTTTGCCAGTAGAAGTTTCGAGTTTGGGCACTGCTAAAATATGTTCTTTTCCTCCGAATGAAATCAGAATTGGCAGGCGTTCTTCTTTTGAACCCGTCACATTTAAACTTGGCAACAGTTTTCCACCAAAATGA
Source organism: Volucella zonaria (assembly GCA_963966105.1). Lineage (NCBI taxonomy): Eukaryota > Metazoa > Arthropoda > Insecta > Diptera > Syrphidae > Volucella > Volucella zonaria. The sequence continues at coordinate 126,469,532 of OZ014531.1, forward strand.
ACGGTCACAATTTCAGGAACGTTATTCTGAAAATCAAATTTGATCGATTTTGCTCTTTCTTCTCTCATTTCGGTCTGAATTCGTTGAATAGAAGACTTCTTGATTGTAAAATCTTCACAACTGAGATCAAGTGCTACCTACTACAGAATCCCTTACACTTAGTTGACACCTATCTAAAGCAGCAATTAATTTAGGGGTGAGAAAACACTTTTTGTGGTAGACAGCGAACTCACAGGTTACGTTTGTGAAATGGAGGGCAAATTTTCATCCAAAATTTCGTCAGAACTGGTAGACTATTCGTGAATATCTTAAGCTGGGCCATTGTATGAAGTCGAGAAGTTCTTGGCAATCAAAGACTTTAGTCCTTTTTCCTCTTTTCTCAGTTTTCTCTGCCTTACTCGTTCTTCTTCCTCAGCTAACTTTTTGTCAACACCCGCTAAACAACCGGAACGCCGTGGCTCTCTTTGTTTTTGTAGAACAATTTTGTCTTCCTCTATTTTGATCTTTTCTAGAGCTTCAGCGTGTGCGATATCCAACAAATTATCTAAATCTTTTTGAAATTTCTCCTCGCGGTGCTTATAAACGTCCTGTGGTTTTTCACAGTTTTTTGCAGCTCTCTCTAAACTCGGTAAAGATCCACAAGTTTTTTCATACAATTACGAGTAAGTACAGCTCTGGCGGGTATTCTTGCCTTTTCCCAAAATATAAGAATCACAAGATTTGCACTTTCATTTACAGCCAATTTTACTTGGCGAATATTAAAGAAAAGAACTGAGAGAACGTGGCGATTAGACGGTAACTTTGCCCCAGTTATTTGGTGATTTATCTCACCAACGAAGAAAATACTGTTTTAAATACTTAATAGTTACACTGACATGTTGAAACTTTACTGTTATGCACTTTAACCATACGGTAAAACGCAAACAAATGACAAATAGAACGAAAATGGGGGCCATCCTCGTAAATTGTATGAACATACATATATGGTAATTCGCGCACAACTCGGCACAGGTTGCTGCGATTCAAATAAGATAAAATTTTATTTTCAAGTATCTTATGGTCAAATGAAAAAAAAATAAAGCGTATGCGTTAGAAAATATTAACTTTGAAAAATAAGGGACACCCCAATGTACATATATATAAACATTTTCTTTTGTTTTTAAGTTTAGATCTACATAGGTACACCTATAGAACTTTCTATCCTTTTTTTTAACAATATTAAATGTGCACAGAGTTAACTCATTCGTGAAGATCTTGAAGTCCCATTCAAAACAATTGAGCATTTAGTGACCACATTCAATGAAAGTGGTAATGTGGTAACATCAAAGTCAAAGATTAAACCTCGCTGTAAAAGCCGATCTTGACCACCATTCATAAACTTCATAGCATCGTCACCGTCAGCAGTTTGGCTTGAATCCATTGACTATGTGGAAGAATTCAAAGGTTAATTTGCACAATTTCCCATACAAGATGCAAGTATTGTAATTGAAAAACTAAGTATTGCCGCCTGATAACCCACGTCTTGTTCAATACGGCCCGAAATATACAAAATAACTTTGCCGGTGAACCTGATTTATGAGGCCATGTGATTATAGCCGACGAAGCTTATTTTACGCTGTGTGAGAGCATTAATATGCAAAATCTTCGGTATTGGGGCATTCAAAATACAGAATTAATTTTTGAAGTGCCTTAATATTCACTGTTACGGTCCTGTGCGGTATATGCTCTGAAATTGTCACTGGCCACTGCGTTTTCGAAGACAGTAATGGCGGCTACGGTCAATGGACTGCGATATAAGGCAATGATACGTGATATTTTGGCATCTTAACTGGACGAAAATAGCATAGAGAATTACTGGTTTCAACAGGATGTGCCATGTTGCTCATCAGTTTATTGAAGACGATTTTTTTACAACTATTGATATCAAAAAATACAATAGCCTCAACAAACCAGAGTTCTTCGAACAACTTAAAACCAACATTCGCAACGAAATTGACGGAATTTCACAAAAAACTCTTCAAAAACTCGAGCAAAATACCGAAAAGAGAGCCAATCTTTGCCTGGCTGCATATGGTGTCCATTTGCCGGATATAGTTTTATTAATTGACTAAATTAATTGTAAAGGTCCAGGTTGAAATATCTACAATTAAAGGAGAAAAAAGATTTATAGAGTTTTATTCAAACAAAAAAAATCACCCCAATTTGAAGTTGTGATAGGGGTCCAAGTAGTCCATTATACAGTAGATATTTGTGCTACCTGGTTTATTATTCACTGTCAGTAGCGTCTATTTTATCCGCCACTTTCTTTGAATATACAATCAATTTACCAAAAGAGGTGTCAGAATTGTTTCGATCAAACCTAATGTGTATGCATGTTAGATGCCTGTCAGTTCTTGTACCTTTTCTAGACCGGATACCATCTATTAAAACGTGCCTGACAATGGCAATCAATATGAGCGTTCATAAACTTTTGCATAAAAGTTCAAAGGTATTAAAATCTTTTTATTTCTATTCTAAATATATCAAGACGCGTTTTGTACACATCAACGTAGGATGCCAACACAACTATACATTCACTCTCTTGAAATGCAAATCCATCACAAAGAACAACAAAAACGTCATAAGGGATAAATGGGTTTTATTCCTTTTTCCTAAATCCAATCAGATCTGTTGTTATCGATTTACAGATGAGGGTTGTTTACTTTCGTCTGTGTGTTTACTTATTCCCCATAAATGCGAGTGTCTCCTTCCTGAGAATTCATTCTGGATGTTTTGATGTTACGTGATAAAAGGTGCTACAGCTGCTGACTTAGTAATTCTCCAACGCTGTGCAATAAATTTCACTGGGAAAAAAGACCAGAGAAAAACGGAGAGCAACGAAACACTTGGAATTTTCTTTAAGATAGAAAAAAAAACCTTTTTCTCAGTTTCCGCTCATGAATAGTCAAAATTTCGGCAGTGATGAAGCAATCTGTATAAATATTTTATTAAATTCGAAAACACTTTAACTTATTGTCAAATAAACATAATAAGTTGCTACAGAAGTTTTATGTTTAAAATTTGCAATTTAAATATGCAACATGCATCAACCTGTGATTAGATGCAAATTGAGATTAATGTGAACTTCCCAGGTGTATAGAAATGAGTTGGATGAAGGATTCCTTGAGTTATCTTATTTGAACTACGCTTTACTGAAAAAATCGGTTAACTAAAACACTAAATTTATCACAGAAAATTTTTTTCGAAGTTCTCATATAATTCACTCCATTGAACTGAAACCCGCTTAATTGAAAGTTCCGGTTAAGTGAAAAAATAATTACGGCTAAAATCAGTCACTAATATTAAAACAGGTCCGCATAACTGAAATACAATAAAATATGAAATGAAGGCATTCAACACTTACAGTATTGTTCGAAACCTAAGCATCTTTTAATATTTGGTGTGATAATCTTTATTTTTCATTACTTCCGCATATCTACGGGGGCGTGTACTCAATTAGGTTTTTTACGGTGGACGTTGGTGTCAATTTTCATTCCGTTTTCGAACGTGTCATGAGCTCTTCCTTATTTTTGAAGCGTTGATTCCCACCTCTACTCTTTAAGATGTCAAAGAGATTTCCAATGGGATTCACGTCGGGCACTCCAAAACTTGAACCCCATTGGTTGGTAAGCACTCTGTGGCCAGCTATGGCAACATTGTCCATTTAAGATATCTCTGCAGACAAATCGATCCATTACAGTTTTTATTTGGTGAAAAGTTCCAACTCCATTCGTTGAGAGGCAAGTCCATACCATTACATTCACCCCTCCATGCTTTGCTGTGCCTTTGCAATACCGGGGATTCAGCTTTTGATCCCTTTTTCTACGAACGTGACAGATACGAGGGTAGCCCCAGAAGTACCAGAACTAGGGTGTAGATGTTGTTTAAAAAGAATGACTATTATTAAAAGTACCAACCTTATAAAGTTTAAATTTGAATTTTAACGACGCTACGCTGTTTAGTGTTTGTTCGGCAAGCACTAATAGTGAAAGCTCTCAATGAATTTTTAAATATGGAAAAAATTGGTCATCGTTATGTACTGTAATACTTTCATTTGAAAGGCCTCAATCCAACCAACATCAAAACGGAACTGGATTTTACTCTGGGGAAGTCTGCTGCTTCATTTGCAACAACAAAATATTGCCTGGCGGAGTTTAAGCGAGGTCGCAGGAGTTGCCACGACGAACAGCGCAGTGGTCGACCAAATGAGAAGAGTTCACCAGAAATGTTGAAAAAAATCCACAAAATGGTACAAGATGACTGTACTGGAAAATTAGACATGGGAAAGCTGTGCGATAGTTGGGTGCCGATTACTCCTAATGGAGCAAAAACAGCGTCATCCTGAGGATGTTTCAATCGAATGTTTGGCGAAGTTTCACAGCAAAAAAGCCAAGTTTTTGCGTCGATTTATAACCATGGATGAAACATGGGTCGATCACTTCACACCCGAGATGAACGAACAGTCAAAACCAGGGACTCAAAGGAGATGCGCGCAGGATAATTTTCATTGATTATTTTCAGAAAGGAAAAACAATCAACGGCGTGTATTTTGCGAACCTCAGGAAAAAGCGGGCGCATTTGGCGAAGAAAAAAGTTTTGTTTCCTCAAGACAATGCATCACATTCATCATCGCCAAAATCAATGAAGTAAAGTTCGAATTGCTTCTTCATGTACTCTATTCGCCAGAGTTAGCCCCCTCGAATTATTTTTTATTCCAGAACTTTAAAAAATGGCTCGGTGGTAAAAGATTTGCCAACAGTAAAGAGGTGGGGTCTGCGGTTGGTGACTATTTTAAGGAGCTCGACGATTCTCACTATAAACAGGGCATCGAAGCTATTGAGCATGGCTGGGAAAAGTGTATTGAACTAAAACGAGACTACGTAGAAACATATTTTTCCGCATTTTTTTTGTGTATTCTTTGTTAGGTCGAGTAATTCTGGGACTACGCTCGTACCGTCAGTCTTAAATAGGTTGAACTTTGATTCATTTCTAAAAAAAAATGGTCTCCCACTTGCCTACGGACGAATTTATCTGCGCCTTTGCAAAATCAAATCCAAAAGTGTATTCAAATTTTAATACTCGAGACAATAAAGTGAAGTTCATTGAAATAGACATTTTTTTAAATGCTTCTTTATCAATAATGACTTTTTAGATGGCGAAGAACTTTTTAAGCCGGATTCAAGTGCACATTTTCTAACAGTGGTGGAACTCACATTGAGTTACAATTCATTCACAATGTCCCTCGATGACATAAAAAAGTCCCTTCCAATCAAATTGACAGTTCTTCTATATGTTCTACGTGATGTTTTGCGAGGACGTTCACCGAAATTCACTCTTTCAGTTGTTCTAGTTGCTCTATATTTCTTGATAAGCCATGAAATAATAGACCTGTTGATCTTAAATTTTTTAGGTATTGATATCTGGGATTTGCCGTTATTATAGCATTCAATAATTTTATATTTAATTGTTTATCCATACTGTGTACGCTCCATATTAAATAATGCATCAATTGAAAAACAACCAGGTGTCAATTCGTCTTCTTTACACAATAAATGCTCTCAGTTAACTAAAACAAAAAGCGTGCATGCAAAATTACAAAAATTTCACAAAAAAAAACTACCATAAGATACCATTTGCCGCTGAACAGTTGGTTTTAAATAGAAGTTGCTTAGGTTTCGAACAATACTGTCTATTATTTCTTTCTTTAACTGAACGCGCCCAATAAACTTCCCTTCACTTTGGTTTGTTTATTATTTCAAATTGAGTTTTTGAGTTTTACGAATCATTTATGAATAGCGCTGAAAAGTAATTTAAAATGTTGGCACAAATGGTAAAATACTATACGAACGAAAAATGTATAGACATTATCCATGTTCAATCAACAATCTGGATCTAGGAAGAAGTATAGTACACATAATTGTCATTTCAAAATAAACTAGAAATTCTGGACAGAGTTGATGAGGGAGAATCAAGAAAAGATATTGGTTGGAATGCACCAATTTTGGTAAGAATTATTCAGAACGAGGAATTACTTCTCAGCGCAGCGTCACAAAATCAGAATTTATCAAAGAAGATATTGATTTGGTTCAAGGACATGTGAACTAAAATTGCATCAATTACTGATCCTCTTTTAACCCATTTCAACCTACTGGGTATTTAAAATGGTAACGCTTAAAAAATTCTGGCGCGGGTCCGGTGAGAGATATCGCTGTAAAATTAGTTTTATAATAAAGAGGAAGGGTGCACCTGCCACCTAAAAGAAAAAAATAGAATAATGTAATTTTTACAGGTAAGATTCGCGGTCTTTTTTCCACGGAAAATGCTCACGAAAAGTGCTGCCAAATTTAGGGAATTGGGAGAAACGAAAAACGCGCACCCTTAGCAGAGACCTGCAGATGTCCTTTATGGAACGGAGCAAAATCTACACCGATATGTTAACACACCTGGCTGTCACACCTGGTATAATGACCATTTGTATTTAAATACCCGACAGGCGTGGGTGTGTACTATTAACAAATTTTTTTGCTATATTGAAAAGTTTCATTTGGAGTGAATTAATGGCCCGTATAAATTATGCTTTTTACTGATTGTTAAGGTTTAGTTTAGCAATCTTCTTCTGATCTGGGGCAACACCGTTGTGGTATTGCAGAAAACAAGGAGCAGGATGCAAGTTCGCCTGGCACTTCAAACAACCATATTCAGTCTTGCCACCGCATTGGTTACAACGATGACGAGTATTGACTTTCCCAATGATCTGATCGGAACGATCGTAACACATTGCCAATTGTGCACGGGAAACCATCAATCTACCCGGATGAAGATAATAATTGGACTTGACCATAATCGGTTCGCAAATCTCCACTCGGAATTCGTATTGAGGCATCGGTGGCTTCTTGTCCCAACTGCGACAGAGACAATGTAACTTCTACGCATTGACCATAGTCGCGTCGAACGCATTTATTATTAATGGCCAATACCACTTCTTTCGACGAATCCGAATGTGGTGATTGCTGATGGCGGTGTCAAAAAGGTCCACACCTCCCATGCGATGATTTTATTGGTTGATCAAATAGGGCTGTTCAATCGTAACAATTTTCCGTTGCTTTCGATCATACCGTTTCGCGCGAGCCATTGGCGTATGGCTCAAGAAATTTGATAGCAATGTCACGACCTGAAAAGATAAGAATGAATGAAGAACATATGAAAGATGGACAAAAAGATAAGAATGAACCAATGGACGAAATGTGTATAACTTACCGCATTATCATTCCAACACACCACGAGTATAGAATTGTTCTCATCGAAACAAAAGTCAGATGTCCAGCAAGGTTTCTTTCGAATTTCCTTTATATTCATCAATGGGGCGTGGTTGGTTCGATGATCACTAACAGTTCCCAAGGCGAAGAATCCATTGTTTGACAAACGAGTCATTAGTTTGTGACTAGGAAAAAAGTTGTCAAACGTCACAGTGTACTTGGCTCGGCCCTCCAGATGCGATAAAAGCGATAGGACAACCCTTTCTCCCAGCCCGAATCATGGGTCCTCCTGTTCCGATGCAACAGCGGATGGAACGAATTGGTACAAGTAATCTTCTGTCGACGCCAAACACTAATACTTGTACCCGAATCGAATGGGTTTTCCTTTTACGAACGTTTTGCACGAATGCCGGCCGTAATAAGCAATCAGTTGTTCATCAATCGAAAGGTTGTAAGAGAATACACAAAAATTGTTTTTCGGATCTAATGCTGAGTTATTTCGCACGTGAAAGAATTGTTTGATTCGTCTGAATCTGTCGCTCGAAATGCATTCTTTTATCAGCGCGCATCTCAAAGACTCTTAATTTGACCATTAACTTTGTGTTTGCGGCAATGTGGCCCAAGTGGTAGTGTATTGATTTCCTAATTGGACGGTTTGGGGTTCAATACCAGCGGTCATCGACAGACTTATTTTCAGGCAACTAAAACCTCGTGAGATGGATTAAATGTTGGACGCCGTCCATGGAGTGGAATAACCATTGAGCCCAAACATCTTTTTCTCTTCCTCTCTCTATCCAATTTTCCGAAAAACTTAACACGTGTTTCGGCATTTTAAGAGTAGTAATACCCTCTTGAGTGTTAAGTTCTTTAAAAAAAAAAAAAACCCAAAAAAATGTTTTCATTTCGCTAATTGATGTAACGAATGATGGACAATTGTTGGCCGCAGCATATTGGTTAGTGGAAGTGACCAAAAGGTTCAACACCTCGTCATTGATGAACATTTCCCAAAGCTGAACAGGATTCATGGCACCAATCTGCTCATACAACGCTTTGTATGAAGTGGATGTACTCGTATCATCATTTGGAATCTTATCGAATTGATAACTTTGCCTCCTAGACCATTTTGGTTTCATTGCTTCATCGATTCGGGAACGCTACTGTGCCTTCCTTGATTTCGGTGTTGTTTTACGGTCATGACCACTATACGTTGATGCCGCCGACGTATAATGTTCTTCTTCGGCATCCGTATCATCATCCTCACAGTCAGATAGCATAAGTTCGTTTGTATCATCGTAAACACATTCAATTTCGAATTGTCCGGTAATCTCAAGAGGCAGCTCCGGCTCATCGTACAACACTTGAGCATTGTCGACTAATTCCTCATTGCCATTAATAGCATCGACGCATCGGGTGGCGTTACGATAATGTTAGCGGCGTCTGCGTGTTGGCCAAAGTTGTCTTTCCCGTCACACCAATTATCAACAATAGCTTGCAGCTCAGCAGCAGTAAGAACTTTCTGTTGACGAATCATTCGCAATCCAAATAAACTTTTTTAACACTAGAACACAGCAGCGCGAGTTTATTTTTTTCAAGTTTTAGCATCTACAATCCGTAACGAGGACCAATAAGCTGATTAAATCAATGCCTGTCGGGTATTTAAATACCCACGCCATAACTCAGGTGCGTGCACGGGTAATTTTTTTTGTATAAAGTATTTCAAAATTTCATCAAAATCGCACGATCCGATGTAAGGGCAGACTTTAATGTGTTAATGGAAAAAGCTAAACAATTTTCTAATAGGTATGATGAATATCGATTTTGAACCCTTCAATGGCTTTCTGAAGCCTTGGAACAGTAGGGTAAATATTAATTTTGAAAACACACGTAGATACGCACCGTGCTGAGGAATACAATATTTTGCTAATATTGTGTCACCACATCTCAAAGAATATTGTGCAGAAAATATCTTCAATTCTGATGGAATACAGGTTCAAAGAATAGAGTAGGGAATAAAGATAGATTTACGATTCTTTTTGTGGTTCATTCAACCTTACTGGGTCGCGAGTCCATACAAATGTTTATCATAAATGTTGTACTTTTTTACATATCTTGCAAATATTTTATTTATTGTTACAAAAGATTACAGAAATATATATTGTAGGAACGTATAACCGGTTTTAATATTACAATGAATTAGATTCCACTTAGAAGTAATTGTTGTGTGTTGTCAGGGTCTAATCATAATCCTATCACATCTGTTCCGTGAATAAATATTTTGTGAACAGATGTCGGCGTGTAGTACCAAGAATATAAACGTAGGTATAAAGTCTTAGTTTCGATCAATAACTCTTTGAATTTTTCCAAATTAATTTTCATCCTGCTGGATAATACTCGATTAATAACAGAAAATTTGTTTATTAAGCGCTCATCTACACCTGGTATTTGTGCACATAATTTTGTATTACTAAAGAATATTCGAGAAGTATTTCCATCACTTGATGATCCATATCCTGGCTTGGGTTTATCAATATGGAGACCCAGTTTTTCTTTAAACTCGCTCTGTATCCTCTTTTTATTCTTCTCAAATATTTGCTTATTTATATCTCCCCGGACTTGTCAACATTTTAGGGGTAATCTGTAGGCAATATGTATAATAGACTCGAAACTTCGAATCCAATTATGTAGTGTAGATAATCCATACTTACCATATACATATTTTCAATTTCTCTTTCTGGTTATTATTTTCTATTTTTTTTTCTTGTTTTTTTATTCTAATTTATGATCTTTGCCATTAATGCCATTTATAAGGAATAGTATAAAAAAATGAAAAATGTACACTCTCTTCGCATGTTGCTTATTCTTCGCTTCAATTTTCTAAGGCGAAATACCATAGATCAAGATGATCAAAATATGAATTCCATATATCGCGGCGAAATAGGAATGTTACATACAATGCTCGAAGTTTTCTGCTCGCAAAAAGAAAGCATGAAAATATGCCACATCAATGCACAATGCACAAAGGAAACCTGGTTTCCCTGAACGGCCAGTGATTGCGATATGCGTATTAAGTTAAGGGGCTGCCATGTTTTCCGTTCGGATAGATGTGATCGTTCGGGTTGAGGTGTTGCCATTAGTGTCAAACAAGGTTTATTTTGCAAAAAAAAAGTGGTTTTCATCTCCTGGTTCCTCAATTGATTATGTTTTTGTTAAAATAGTTTGTGGTGGTAAAAGTCGTCTTGTCGGCACTGTACACAGTGACCCAATAAGTACATAGATTTAACATCTTTTTATGCTGCCTTGGAAGATATTCCCACTAGATCCCCGAATATTATTATCTGTGGAGTTTTAAATAGCAACCTTTTAATTGAGAATCATTTAAGCGATAGTATGAATTCGTTTGGTCTTCACCCTGTCAACTTTACCGTTCCAACTCATTTTTCGTCCGTTTCAAGCACTCTTTAGGTGTTGTTTTTGTAAAGAATAGCAATAGTATATTATTTTATGATCAACTACTGCCCCAGCCTTTTCAAAGGAGGACTTAATATATCTTATCTACGATTTTAAAACTACTTATCCCGCGTCTTCTTTTTTCGAGTATAGAGATTTTAGAAACATTGATAAATATGCATTTGAACAACATATTTATTCAATTCCGTGGGATAATATATATAGTATAGAATGCAACCACCAGACGAGACAGTTCAATTTCTAAATGACAATTTGAATATGCTTATTGAGTCACATGTACCAATGAAAACAAAAACAGTTTACAGCATTCAAAAATCCTGGTTTACTGGAGATATAAGAGTACGTTGTTGGAAGCGTTTTCGAATTGAAGAATTGCACGAAGAGTATAAACATTTTCGAAATACTGTTGTTCGCGAGATAAGGGCAGCTAAAACTCTGTAGTTATCAAGTCGGCTTCAAACTAATTTGAACGGCGTGAACTATGGAAAAATCTTCGAAACTTAGGCATCGGAAAATCAAGGTCTAAGGATTGTGGTTATGTCGATGGTAATGCCCTGAATAGCTCCACAACCTTAGCTCAAGACTCAAGCGAACGTTTGAATGAGAACAATGTTCATCCCGTCCAGTTTTCAACACCGGAGGACTTGTTTGAATTTTCGGGAATTAATAATCTTGGTGCTGAGTCTTGTTGAAATGTCCATGGTCTCCGACCGAAATGATTGTTTGCCCAAGGCTTCAATACTGCCTCTAAGACAGTTTCACGGTATACGATCGCATTAATTTTGAGGCCACGGTCCAAAAATACGAGCGGAGAGCGACCATCGGCGGTTATGGCGGCCCAAACCATCACCGTCGGTGCTGCCTGCTTTCTGGTGGCCGTCCGAAGGTGTAAATTTTCGAAGGACCTCTCTGGCAAGTAAACTCAATCATTTTGTTTGTTGACATATTGCTCGATAAAAAATGGCGATTCGTCGGAAAAAACCAAATTCGGCAACTCACCACTTTCGTGCAAGCGTAGCAACTCCTTCGCTCTTTCGACTCTAACTTTTTTTCTGTTGCGATGTAAGATCGTGTGCTTTTTGGAACTTCAGTGGCTTGAGCCCAAGCTCATTTTTCAGTATGTGTTGCATCCATTTCAATGATGTGTTGAGCTCACGAGCCATTTTTCTTCCACTTTGACGTGGATTTCGCTCAATTCGAGCCTTCACTTTCCGAACCATTTCTGCCGATGTTGCTGTTTTTTTATGACCACCTCCATGGCGTTTTGCAACGCTGCCAGTATCACATTCGAGACACAAATCATTTATTCACGTTTAGGTGCTGGAGGGCTCTAACGATAGCTACTTGTGGTTTTCCAGCCAAATATAAAGCAATCACACTATCACGTTTGAATTCCATCGCGGATAAAAATTTTCAACACAACTGAGACGCAAATCGTTTAAAAGGCTTGTAAATAATAAAATTATCAGTCAGGTGTCAAAATTTGAGCTCACTATCATGAACGGTTTGGAAATTATAGCAGTCTGAAGTTGGTTGCAGTTCGAGTCATTCAGGGTGTAGTATAATACGATATATCTATGGACTTCGCCGATATGACCACGTATCACATTTATCTAAGAACCTACTAAACATGTCATTTGAAAATTTTGTTAAATATCGCACAATAAAGCAACTGTTTAATGTACTTGAAAAGCGTCAACCATCATACTTATATGACAAGCTCTAACTTCCAGCATCTCAGAGATCTTTCAGCATAATTATTCCATGCTTTTCTTATTTGGTATCAGAAAGATAATTTTTTATAGCTGCCATACGACTGTGGAATTCACTACCACTAAATTTAAGAGAAATCGGCGACATATGAATTTTTATAAAAAGATTACACTCTACTTTTCCAATCGTAGCGATTAATGTTTATCCTTTTGATGGCATCTTTTCTTAAGTTTGATTTTCTTTATGCTTAATTTATTAACTTATTATTTTCAAACATGCTTTACTTTGTTTTCATGTATTGTAATATGCAGTAACTTCCAGTTTTATTTTATGTACACCTTTTATTTCTAGAGTTCACTTTTAAATCTTGTGTCAAAATTGTTTCCCATATTTATAACTTCACAATATTATAAGATTTATTCTTAATGTGTAAGAAATATCAGAAATAAATAATAATAATAATAATAATAATAATAATAATAATAATAATAATAATAATAATAATAATAATAATAATAATAATAATAATGCTCAAAAAATGACTTAAGCCACTTTTACTTTTACTGAAATTACTTATAATTTGACTAAAGTCAGTTAAGCCGCTTTACCAAATTTTCTTTACAGCGGCAAATTAGCTTAGTTTGACACAGGCACTTTTACCTTAAATAATATCGGGGATATTCTTACGTCAGTATCACATAAGATCTTTTACCTAAAAAAAAATCGATGAAATCCTCAGGTTGCGTTGGTGGCACATAAGCTCTTTTCTCTAAGACAAAATTCACAAATCCTATGTAAATTAAAATATAACTCATTTTTTTAATATACATATTTTTACTTCTTTCTACTTCAATAGTAATAGTAATAGCAGTAAGACTAGAATCGCTGGTATTAAATTATTGCGTTTTCGTCATCTTCTCCGGTAATATCCGGATGAAAATCAGGTTTATCCTCTGTACGCAGATTTTTATAAAAATCATGGAACTGCTCGTCAATAAGTGGAAACAAATTAATTAAGTCTTGTGTTTTTTGCCTCACTTATTTTATTTGGCTGATGCTAAAGCACTTCCAAACTGCTTTCATTGACTTGAAAGCCACGTTTTTGGACGTTTCGTAATTTAAACGTTTCATTAACATCCAATGAATATTTGTAATATATGTAGTATAACACCCGGAGATCCCTTCAAATATCGAAACCACCTTATAATTTTCCAATTGACTTTGTTATTATATTCGTCAACTTTTCGAAAACTGTGTTTATTCTTCACTAGTGAAAAGAAATTCCAGCATGTTTCTTGAGTCATCTCGTTCACTAAGAACTTATTTTTGCATCCAACTCCTCTGACGAATTGATACCAGTCTCTAGGGTGGTGAATTTTATATGATGTTTTCGTCTTCGTGCTTTCGATTATCGAGTCGTCAATGTCACATTCCATATGTGTGTGCCCAGAAAAAAGAAATTTGTAGTCAACATATTCAAGAGCTGTATTGTTTTGGCACTGTCCAGATACAAACAGAAGCATCATTGCTACAACAATTTTATTTTTATTTTGCCCAAAACAGTTATCACTATAAAGGATGACATTTTTGATATTAGGTGGTAATGATTTTAGGTGTGCAAACAAGCTAGAAGAAACTTCATTCCCTCCTCTATTAGCTGTACCCTTATGCCACATATAGCAATTTGGAGTTCCAAGGACACAATCATGTATGCTTAAATTGAAGGTATATAATTGCCTTTTATAGAAGGAAACAGAAAATTGAAGAAACGGCGTGGGCAGACACTGCTGAAGGTCAAAAGCAAACACCTCTTTGTAGTATGAAGTTGTCTTGCGTTCTCAACGTCATTCTTTTTTGACTCATAAGCAGAATCTGCTTCCGTAGGTGTTGTTTTTGTTTTGTCTCTATGTCTTTCAGATCAATTCCTGTTGCAGCTCTAATTTGAATAGTAAATGTGTGGCATTTGGTACAGGTTTCAAGCTTTGGTTTTTTTAAATTTGATGTTCAAGCCTTTAAAAATGTCAGTATATTTTGACAAAGAGACAGGTTTTTCTGTCTTTTCCGTATACAATTTGTACAGCAATGATAGATTAAGGCTGCTTTCAAAGTACTTTTGCGAAGAATATTTTCTTGTGTAATGGCTTTCATAAGCGGGTATGCTGTTTATGTGTTCCAAAATTAAACTTATTTTGTTCGAAGGTATTGATTTCCCTCGTATATCCCTTGAGACTCAACTTTCTTCCGTATTACTGTTTTTAGAAACCGGTCTGTTTCACATAAAGCCATCTTGAAACACTTTTGGCAAACTTGGGTTCTGCACCCTCGTATTTGTAGGAAGTAACAATATGTGAACTTACGATTTCGCGGAGCTTTTAAACTTTTGTTTAAGCGTGCTGTTTTTTTTATCATCAACTGTTATGAGTTCTGATACGAAAGCCAGCCTTAAATTATAATTTCCAAGCTGTCAATATTGTTCAAAAATAAACTGTTGTTCAGTTGTTGATATTTTCTCCCTACCTTTGCATGCACAATCCATTAATGGTTTCATTTCTTTTCCTGAAACTGCTTTTCCGGTTTTGGTTTTATATGTTTTCCCAGAGTTTCTCTTTTGCTGTCTTGTAATTCGAGTTTGTTTTTGGTTATTGTCAATGTTTTCATCTTCTAAGGTATTTTCTGGCTATTCTTGCAGTAAATTTTGTTCTACTTGTCGCCCTATTTCCTCAAGATCCGAATCAGAAAATAATTCATGTGACTGCCGAAAGTCAAAGTCGGGATCCTTAACACTATCGTCACTATCGTCACTATCGTCACTATCTTCATCAAACGATTCTTTTTCGTAAGACTTTAATTCGCACTCTGTGGTTTCTTTCAGGCTGGATACATCTGTTGGAGAAAATTCATATGCAAAACTGGAACGTGTTTCTTGAGCAACAACTGGCACAAAAAATGCAGTTTCAATACCTGCATAATAATTAGATTATAGAAAAAGCATTTTTACAATTCTGAGTATTTTTACCATGAATCTCTGCACGCGAAACCGTAATTCCCTCCATTGATGTTAGGTAAATTGTAGTTAGGCCATTTGTATCTGTATTTGAGCGCAATAGTTAATATCTTCGGATTTAATATCTTTGTACTTTTGTACCAAAATTCAGTACGTGCCATTTTTGTATAATTTTTTTCGAAAAATAGACATATCAACAGTACAGTGTGCGGCAGAACCAGTTGAGCAGTTTGGACCGAGCAGGTGTTCGGGTGATGGTGAGGGTAGGCACCTGCATTAGGTCTCGTTTTGTGCTGTCGGCATCCCCATTTAATAGCAAACATGGTTTGGATCGGAGTACATCGTGCGTGGGTTTTATGAAAACAATTGATCTGTGATTGCGACGCAAAAAGCTTTTCGGCGACGCTTTAACATGCTGTTTCTACTGCGAATACAATTCGGTCCTGGATTCGGCAGTTGGAGGAAACTGGTAGCACACTAAGAATACACATGGCCGACGAAGATCCATCAGAACACCAGAAAATGTGGAGCTAGTGAGAGCAGCACTCGAGCAATTGCCAAGACGTTCTGCTCGAAGGCACGCTATAGCATTGGGGGTTTCAGACCGCAGTTTGAGGAGGATTCTGCATTTAGATTTAAATGTCCATCACTTCAAAATAATGATGGTTCAAAAATTGAACCCAGCAGACTACGCCAACCGCCAAAATCTGTGTGCGGAAATGCTTACAGCGATCCCTCCTGAGGCAGTATTCTTCAGCAGCAACGAGGCACATTTTCACGTAAGCAGGATTGTGAATAAACAAATTTTTCGCTACTTGGCTGAACACAACTCCCAAATTGTTCACGAAAAACCGCTACATTTTCCCAAACTAATGGCATGGTGTGCCGTATCACAATTTGGCGTTAGTGGCCCGTACTCCTTTGAAGAGGGAGCTGTGACCGTGACCGTGAAATCCGGGCGTTATATTTCAATGTTACAAAATTTTCTGCAGCGGTAGTTGAAGAAAAGGGATTAGGGGACGTTTAGTTCCAACAGGATGGGGCTGCATCCCACAAAGCCTGAAATTCTCTAAATGCTTTAAGAAAACTGTTTTTCGGACGTCTAGTGTCTTTGAGAGGTGACTACGCGATCGCCGGATTTAAGCATATGCGACTTCTTTCTTTGGGGATATCTTAAGGAAAAAGTGTTTAAACGTGGCCCCAAAACCTGTTAGAGCTAAGGAAGCGAATTGTTGAAGAAGTGAACACGATACCCCTCGAAATCTGTCACCGGCTGTTCAGAACTTTAGAAATCGGCTCCAACAATGTATTGCAGCTAGCGGCCATTATTTTTCAAAATTAATGCATATAAAATGGTAAGTTCTACGGATTTCAAAAATAAAAACATTTGTTTCATATGTATATACCCTGGTTTTTTTTTATAACTCCTCAAAACTGCTCAACTGGTTCCGCCGCACCCTGTATTATGGAATGTTGTTACGGATAAATAGATAGACAATGACATACCTGGATCAATGTCTTCATTTCGCTGATACGGCTTACGTCCTACAACACTTTTTAAGAGAGCAAGATTCAGCATTTTCCTTGCTCATTCCATGCCACTTCTCTATTTACTACGATACTCTTAGAAATATAGAACTCGTTAACAAAGCACTATTCTTTACTTCTGATCACTTTCAACACAGAGCAACACGAGCACTAAAAATCGCCTTTAGTTTGTTTCCAAATTGCGTTGCTTAGAGCGTAATAAAAACATTTCAGCAATTCCTTTATGCAATCTTCTCAAGAAAATATTCATTTGGAAAATAAAATGGACTTTTGGATGAAAATAGTAGGCTTACTTATTTTCAATAAATATTTTACACATGGTAAGGCGCCCTACTTACGAGGGTTGCCTGAACCGAGCAATGATACAAGACATTTTTTCTCTAATTTTTTTCTTATTTTTCTACATACGAGTAGTTTCCTTGTTACTCTACACACTTCTTTCAGCGATGCTTCCATCTCTCTAACCCGTCCAAATAGTACTTGGTGTTTTTCTCTGCAAAATAATTGTTCACGAACGTGATTGCCTCCTCATTTGACGAAAATCTCTGTCCTCTGAGCGCAGTTTTTAGAGGAGGGAACAAAAAGAAGTCGCTGGGGGCTAGATCTGGTGAATAAAGTAGATGGTCAAGCAGTTTAAACCGTAATTCATGGATTTTCGCCATGAAAACCGCTGAGGTGTGAGGCGGCGTGTTGTCTTGGTGATACAGGATTTTCTTTTTCTGCAAATGTGGCCGTTTTTCCGCAATCTCTGCCTTCAGCTTGACAAGTAATGATGCGTAGTATGCTCCTGCAATGGTTTTTCCTTTTTGAAGATAATCGATTAAGATAACTCCTTTACTATCCCAAAAAACAGTCGCCATCACTTTCTCCGACGAAAAAACAGTTTTTGCTTTTTTTGGAGCCGGCTCGCCCTTGGCAGTCAACTGTTTTGACAGAATTTTTGTTTCGGGCGTATAATGGTGTAATCAAGTTTCATCTACAGCAATTAATCGGCGGCAACGCGCGGACAGCTTTATCATGCCTAATTTTTAATATTCTGCTCTGATGTGAACCGTATTTCAGTGAGGGCGTTCTGCATCGACCGGAACAAATGGTAGTCAGAAGGGGCAAGGTCTGGGCTATAAGGCGGGTGGGGAAAGACTTCCCATCCACTGTTTTCCAAATAGTTCTTAACCGGAATAGCAAAGTGGAGCCGAGCGTTGTCATGATGGAAAATTATTGCCTCGTGTCTGGTCGCATATTCCGGGCGTTTTTCGGCCACTGCTCTCTTCAAACGGATTAATTGTGTTCGGTAGCGTTGTCCATTGATGGTTTCACCCGGTTTTAGCAACTCATAATACAGCACACCCATCTGATCCCACCAAATACAGAGCATTACCTTCGCGCCATGGATATTCGGCTTTGCCGTTGATTTGGCTGGTTGGCCGGGTTTCACATATGATTTTTTGCGCTTGGTGTTGTCATAATGGATCCATTTTTCATCACCAGTAACAATTCAATGCAAAAATGACTTCCTTTTATGGCGTTCCAGCAGCATTTCGGACATGCAAAACCGCCTTTCAACGTCTCTCGGCTTGAGTTCATGTGGAACCCAATTTCCTTGCTTTTGAATATATCCAGCTGCTTTTAAATGTTTTGAAATGGCTACTTGAGTGACACCCAAAGATTCTGCGAGCTCTTCTTGTGTTTGACAACAATCTTCATAGAGTAATGCTTCCAGTTTTTCATCTTCAAACTTTTTTGGCTGCCCAAGACGTTCATCGTTTTCCAAGCCAAAATCACCACTTTTAAATCGTGCAAACCACTTTCGGCACGTTCGCTCAGCTAGCGCATGTTCACCATAAACTTCCATCAAAATACGATGACTTTCGGCAGCAGTTTTCTTCATATTAAAGTAATGAAGAAGAACTCCCCGCAAAAACACTTTTTCAGGCACAAAGTTCGACATATATGAGCGAAAAAAAATTATTGTTATTTACGCTTCAAATGAATGACATATACTGAAATGACGTCTAGTGACAGTAGCTTTCCAACGCATGTTCCAATGGAATAATAACAACGGAATAATACAAGTTACGCCATCTCTTAGCAAACCGCACGAATAGTTATAGTTATAGACCCAATAATTCATTGAACCTTTCGCAATCTTACATATTTCCGGTAAGACAAATCCAGGTTAGTATATAACGCTCACGCTTTTAAAAGAGGCATGCATTTACTATTAACATGAGTGTTATCTGGTGATGGCCAAGAAGCAGCAAATGATAATTCCTCAGCATCCGCAGTTTGTGCTAATTTGGCAACTCTTCTTTTCATTGACGCAAGATTGAGTTCCTTGAATTCTTTCTGAGGTCTTCTTCGTTTGGATCTACTAGCTTCTGGTGAATCCAATATAC
This sequence comes from Volucella zonaria, assembly GCA_963966105.1. NCBI lineage: Eukaryota > Metazoa > Arthropoda > Insecta > Diptera > Syrphidae > Volucella > Volucella zonaria. The sequence goes on from OZ014531.1 coordinate 126,488,956, forward strand.
CGTTTAAATATATAAATACAACATCTTCTATGTAATTTGAAATTATTATTTAACCACACACTGTATTTTTCCCTCATAATATTTTGGTTTATGCTACTTGATTTCCAATAATTAGCGACTCTTAGTGCAGACAAGTTACAATAGATACTCTTTTTGACTAGTTAAGATGAATCTTCTAAGCCATGAAACTCTAGAACATATTGATATATTGCCAATATTTTGCGATTCGGGGCTGCTTGCAGCCACTTCTCAAAACAATCTGCATTTTTCAGTTGATGACATAAAGTTAAAAAACAAAAATATTTCTCAGCACAAGACAATCATTATGCAGTTTATCTTTATACTACATATTGACCAAATAATACAAAAAAATTATCGATGTGTTACATGCGACACTATAAAGCGGTTGCGAAAAAATGATTTCCTGCACAGGCAAATCCCGAAACCCTATGTGTTTTTGGACCTCCATAGTCCCTGTTAAATATTCTTCAAGCCCAAAGCCTTGGATTAATTTGAACCAAAATAATAAAGGAACTGAATCCAATATTTTGAGTGAACGGTAAGAAAGTTTTGCCTTTGGTTGACAACTACGCTTGTCATAAATTAAATGATGAAACTATATTGGGCAACATATGATAAAAATAGATTTTTTGCCCCCTAAAACAGCCACCCTCATCCAACCTTTGGAGCAAGGAATAATTCGTTTTTTTAATTCCCATTACCGAAAGTGCATAGTCAGTCGACAAATTCTTCTTCTAGATAATGGTCAATTATTAATGGATTTGGCCAAAAAGTTCTACCAGATTTCCGGTTTGAAAATAGTAGAATGAGCTTGGTGAATGGTCAGTCTGGGGATAATAAAAAATTGTTTGCGTGCAGCAGATTTTGATGACCAAAAAATTTCCGAAGTCAACGATGAGGAAGAGACTTATTTATCGCTCAGTCTCTGACAAGAAATGGAATTACTTATAGGTATTGATACAGATTTCGGGGATATGACAGATGGACAAAAAGTAATAAACGAAGTCACATATGCATTAGATAATAGTCATAAAGAAGCCTATTCTCATCGCTAAGATTAAATTAGAATTCTTTCTCCACACAAACCCAGGCCTTTAAAGTCCTTACAAACTTTTTTTCGGGGGCTTTTACAAAGCGACTTTGAAGACAAAATATCTCTTAGCAATATCCAGAACCGTAATCCAACGACGAATTTCATAGGCCATCTACAATAATTAACACTTAGTGCAAGTGCAATAAATACATTCATGTACAAAAGGATAATTTTTGTGCTGTTTGGATTCCCAGAGTTCCCTTTTTGACAGCTCAGGCGTGGTTCGTGACATGTGTCAAAGTCAAACATTCTCAGCTAGCATTACTGACAGAAAGGGTTACACGCGAACGACACTTACAAATTATTCATTTTTATTATCAAAATCCATGCTCTGTGAAAAATGTTGTTCGTGCACTTCAGCCATTTTATGGTCGTCATAATCGACCTGCTGAGCAAGCAACTCAAGCCATAGTAACCAAATTTCGCACCAATTTCACGCTATTGGACTTCAAGCCACCTACCAATATACGTAGAGTGAGTATAAAAGAGAATATTGCTACTGTATCCGCCATTGCTAATAAAGACCATGATTTGTCCATTCGTCGCCGTTTAGGATTGTGTTACTCGACTACGTGAGAGATTTTACGCAAGAATGTTGGTCTAAAACAGGAATTCCCAAAGTGACCCCAAGGGGTCGATATCGGCCAGGGGTCAACATAAATGAAAACTGATTTTGGGGGTCGACGAGGTCTAAAAATCGTCCCCTTAGAATTAACACAAGTTCTTATTTGAAACGTTCAAGATACTGTATAAGTTGTGTTACGTGTACCAACTTGTTATAAGAATGACTAATATTTTAGTAGGAAGTATCATTATTGTACTACTAAAAAAATCAACAAGTCGATAAGCGTGTACAAGTTCGAATAAGATAAAAAACTCGGCATAACGTATATTGACTTATGCGTGGACAAGTTCTTGCAAGATAATGTGTTCGAGAGTATAAGTCTTTCAGACACGTTTTGACTTACTCTGTATTAGACGCATATACGCGACTTAACACTAACGAAATCATGATCAAATTCAAGTCCAAACATGTTCTTGATATTTTACTATATAACAAGCTTGCACTTAGGTTGAAAGTTCATTTACGTTTTGAAATTCGTTGGAATTTGAATATCAATGATAATACCTAGTCCTGCCATAAGTTCTGTTACACAATTTCCAGCGCTTATGGTTCAAAACTTCTTGCGGGTATAGAACCGTTAAGTTTTTTTTTTCAGAACATACGCACTAATCAGTGAAAAATACTAGTCAGTTTGCAAACTATTAACATGAAGTGGGGCGTTGAAGAGAATCAAGTCGCGGTAATAGCGTTGCATAAGTGCAGAAAGAGTGTTGGCCAAATTTTCGAGCTACAACCGCACAGAATATCGAGAATATTCGTTTATCGGGCTTTGACAGCCCAGAAGTGGTCGCCCTCGAGTCGTTCGTACGAATGCGGTAGTGAAAGCAGTGTGTGAACGAATTCGGAGAAATCCTTTTAGAAAACAGAAGATCATGTACTAGAAATTGGATATATCAACCAGATCCATGTCTAAGCTGATTCAGGATGATCTGCATATGAAAGCTTATCGTCGGTACACGGGTCATCTTCTAACTCCTCAACTAAAAAAAAATAGGCTGGAAAGATGCCAGCGACTTTTACAGTGGCACGAGGACAATGACCATGAAAACATTCTGTTTACGAATGAAAAAAAAATTAGCGTGGAAGAAGTTTTCAACAAACAAAATGACAAATGCCATTTCATCTAAGAAAGCGAAAAAAGTTGTTCCAAGGGTTCAACGTGGATATCATACCGCTTCCGTAATGGTTTGGTGTGGAATCTCTCACCATGGTGTCACATCCCTCCATTTCGGCGAAAACGACGTAAAAACTGGTGCAAAGATTTTCCAAGAAGATGTGCTAGAGGATGTTGTGAAAGGTTTGACAAATTCCCTTTTCAGTGGATACAAATGGATCTTCCAACAGGACTCTGCTCCAGCACAAAGCCAAAATCACGCAGAAGTGGCTCAGAGTCAATATTCCTAGCCTTATAGCAGCAGAAAATTAGCCGTCGAGGAGTCCAGATCTGAATCCACTGGATTATGGCTTGTGGTTAGCCGTAAAACAGCATTAACCAGATCAGCGTCCACGATCTCCATGGAAACCGTACGTGTTGCTATAGCCCAATGGCCACGCCGTTTGGAAGCTTGTGTTAAAGCAATAAGAGTCATTTCGAGTGAATCCAATTTTTTTTTAGTAATCAACATTGTGGTCTAATAAACGAAACAATTTTGAATACAATATGTTTACTGGTTTTTATAGCGTTTTATATTTGTAACGGAACTTAGAACTTATGGCAGAACTAGGTACACTCATCTACTAATTTAATTCAAGAGATTACAAAGTTTTATACATAACATAGCTAAATAAGGTGATTGAAAAAAAATTTACAAAATTTGAAGTTGCCTACGAGCGTTAATAGCGTAACCATACATTTCTGTAGTTTATGAAAGAGTGACAGAGTAAGTACCAAAAAAACGTTTTAATATTTTTCTAAGTATTTTTTGAAATTACTTTAGAAAAGTTGTTACCTAAAATCATAAATGTTCAGTTTTATGATCGCAGACGCGAAAAAAAAATACGGACAATACATTTTGGACTACTTGAAGTTTGGATTTATTTCATCTCTATCAAATCAACACTTGCCAATGTGTCTCATATGTAAAAAAGTATTCAATAACGATGCCATGAAGCCTTCTAAAATGGAGGACCACTCATCAAGAGAACATGCTGACAAAAAAAAGTAAGGCATTGTTCTTCTTCAAGCACTTGAAGAAAAACTAGAGAAAAAGTCATCCATAAGATCGATGCGTCATCATCTAAGCAAGACGTCGATGGTTTACGAACGTCCTATAATATATCTTTACTAACAGCGAAGCCGGGCAGGCCTCCCACAATTTGAGAGCAGCTTATTTTACCAGCCATTGCCGAGGTCCTCAACAATGTATTGCACAAGCCAGCACAAAGAGAATTTCCTTGAGAAATAACGACGTTCACGACGAACAGACGAGATGGGTCGCGACGTGGAAAACATTTTATGCAATTTCTTACAGACCAACAGATTCTCTCTCCAGGTGGACGAGCCCACTTACCCGGCAATGAAGTTCTGTTGTTAGGATATGTTCGATATATTAAAGATGAAAATATGTGCCAAGAACTACTTTTTGCTACTTATTTAGAGACTGATACCAGAGGAGAATCGATTTTTCAGGCCGTGGAACGTTTTTTTTATCGACAAAGCTACTATATTCCATGGAAGAACATTGTTTCTATGGTTGGTCGTTATCGTGGTTTCATAGCCCACTTAAAGTGACAACTGCCTGAGGTATTCTTCATTCACTGCTTGATTCAGAGACAGCATTTAGTAGCAACAAATCTGAGTTCTAGATTGCATCAGTCTTTACAATATGTTATGAATGCTGTCAACAAGATTCGAAGCAGTTCTTTGAACCCTCGGTTATTTCTGCAGCTATGTGAGGAAAACGACAAAGTCTTTACTCGGTTACTTATGCACACTGAAGTTCGCTGGCTATCAAGAGGCTCTTGCTTAGCAAGATTTTCGGCTATTTTTGAATCTGTGTTGAAGTTTTTACAAGAAAAAGATCCGAGTTTGAAAGAAAATCTGAACAATTGTAAAACAGATATTTATTACTTGACTGATATCGTTTGTATGTTCAACAAAGTCACCCTGCGGATTTCAACTTGATTAAAACAATATCAATACTATCGGCCTTTGTGAGTAAACTCATCCTTTATGAACAAAATTTAAGCAGAAAAGAATATTCACAGTTTCCGCATTTGTCAAAATTACCATAAATGCTTCAAGACGATGTTATTTTATCATTGTATGTCACTCACTTGGACGCATTACACAAGGATTTTACTAAAAGGTTTGAGGATCTCTTAAATTTACAAATTCCTCAGTGGATAATAAATCCGTACAATATCACAGCCATGAAGAAGCCAATGTGATTATCCAAGAAGAGTTGATTACTATCAGGACAGACGACGAGGTTAAGCAAAATTTCAACCAAGGCTATAAGAAGTTGAAAGCTATAAGAACATTGAAAGACAGTATCCTGCATTGTAGAACATTGCTGAAAAATACCTTATCGCTTTTCAATCATCATACCTAGTCGAAAAAGGCTTCAGTGTGGTTACAAACATTTTGCGGAGTTTTAAGGCTGCAACTCACCAATATTAAACCGGATTTAGCTAGATAGTCACCAGGTTCATCCATTACACTGAATTTTTTATATTTTTTTTACTACTATTTTAAGGTTTTTTTTCGAAAAGTCATTACTTACTTAAATTTTTTACTCACTTAATCAACCTCAAAGTTTTTAAATTGGTAAGTATTTTGTATCGATAGGAGAAAAAAACTAGAGATAGGATTTTTAAAGTAATTTGGCTATGGGGGTCAGTTCATTTTGGAAAAGCGGTCTCTTGCCCAAAATAGTTTAGGAATCCTTGGTCTAAAACCTTACAAAATAGAGCTCGTGCAAGCTAACGACTTGCCACAGCGTCGAATTTTCGGTGAAAATTCCGTATGCCGTACTGCTGTACTTGGTTCAATGAGCAACCTGAGGGAATACAAAAGCTGCCAATGCAGCCGTAAAAATGCACTTATGTCCCGACGGAATCATTGGCCCGTATTTTTTCAAAACTGACCAATGATTTCGAACTTTTTTTTTGGTGAGCTGAATCTGGAGGACATGTGATGCTCGCAAGATGGAGCTACATACCGCACAGCACGCGAATCGATGTGTTGAAATGAAATGTTGAAATGAGTTCGGCGAGCAATTTATCTTTCGTTTCAGACCGTTGAATTGGCCGGCTAGATCGTGCAATTTGACGCCTTTAGACTATTTTTTATGTCTACAATAAATCATTCGTCCATGCCGATAAATCAGCGTCAATTGCAGCCTTGGCAGACAACATTACACGTGTTACTAGCTAGATACCAGCCAATATGCTCAAAAATGTGATTCAAAATTGGACTCTGCATATGGACCACTTAAAACGTTGTCGTGGTCAACATTTGCATGAAATAATCTTTAAAAAGCCAATGGCAAGAATTGATTTATCAACTCAAACAAACATTTTACCTATAATCTTTTGGAATTTTTTGGTGTTTTTTTTTGGCAATTAAAAACCAAACGCTTAAAAAATCACCCATTACAATTCGTTATGAAGAATTGAGCTGTGAATTAAAACAAACCTTTTTAATTTTTATTTTATTTTTCCTTTATTTTTTGTTATTTTTAAATTACCATTAATAAAAATATTTAACTTATTTTAAAATGCTGTTGTTGGTGTTTTCTGTACATAGATTCTCAGATTGGATTGGTGAAATTATTTTTCAATTATCCAAACTCCGTAAAAATTTTTTTCAGTTAACCGAAGTTCTTTTAAGTGAAAACCAAATTTCGACAAATTGCCATTTCAGTGATTCTGAGCCGACTGCAATTAACTATCTCCGTAGGTAGCTATTATGATGAGGCTGGTCGGCGTGTGATACCCCAATGAAATTAGTTTAGCGAACCTGATGTCACCTGTGGCCCTTATCATTTCGGTCCTGCTCTATGGCACAGAGACTTGGACCTTGTCGAAAGCGGATGAAGAAACACATCGCCGTTTCCAAAGAAAGTTATTGCGTGTGATTTTTGGTTCTGTTTGTATTGACGGGGAATAGAGGAAGAGACTCAACCACGGAATATACAGACACATCGGTCTTTTCAGGCGTTTACGGATTCAACGTCGGAGATGGCTGGGCCATGAATCTTCGATGACGACCGCGCGCAAGTGGAAGCGGATATCAACCAAATTGGAGTGGCGCATTGGGGGCAGCTAGCAAGGAATCGTGCTAACTGGAGAGGCTTGTTGGTTTAGGTTCAAGTTCATCCCGGACTATAGCGTCACGATAGTAAATGGCTTCGCACATCTACATATACTGCCGCAACATTTAAGGAACCACTTTACTGAGGTTGTAGCAATGTGAAGCTCAATGTTGCGTGAAGCCTAAGGAAATGTAGGGTAGTATAAAGTGTGGTAAACGAAACTACATTAGTGCTCTTGCCCGATACTAAGAAAAAGCAGCTAGTTAGATCCACCCAACATCCAGTGAAGATTATGAATCGAATATTCTAACTCGGCGGCGGCACCAAACTCGATATAGTCAACAGAATAGGCAAAGGAAAAGCTGGGCTCGGTATGTTTTTCATAATAGCAAAATATGTTACAAACACGAGAAAGAAGCTATGTGATTGGCTACTAACTTATATGTGCAGAATGTAGCAGGTTACAAGCGGTGTCACTTATAAACTTCAAACAGTTTTAAAAATATATCTACACACCCCCTTAGGGATGGTACTTTTCGGTTCTCAAGGCTGAAAGCATTATTTCACAATCGCCAGAAATTTCAACAGAGATTGCGGAAGTAATAAATAATATACCAAACACTCAGGATATTCCGTCGTTTCGCAGACAAAATTGCTATCATGATCTCTTGTTGTATGACACAGGAGTACAGGAGTAAAACTGACAGATTCCGTTCCGGCGGAATCCGTGGAGGTGTAGGAGTTTGTTCAAACTTATTCTTACGACTGTAGTCAGGATCGTTGGTCATACTTCTCAAGAACATTGACGATAGCATTTTCCTAGAACTCGCTCTACCCACCATCCTATAGGAATCCATCAAATGAGAAGATTAACAGGTTTCTAAAACAAATGGGCGATACCATAGAACGAACGATTGACAGTACGATACCTAGGTATCAACACACTGACAGCGAAGACGCATTCCGCATCGTAACTAATCATGCACTGCCTCGACACAACAAAAGACTGCTATTGAGAAAAAAACCCTTGTACAGGCATAACTCCGAGATCAAGGCGCTGAAACCGTCGATCAAATGAAAATTACAGATACATAGAGCTATAATAACAGACAAGGAAAATAATACCACTGACCCGAATAGAAACAAGAAAATCGAGTTATTTTTCAAAATCCCTACTCCAGAACTCAGGTTTCAACCAGTTCGGGAAATATTACAAAAAATGTTACCGTCGACGAGAAGCAACAGTCCGAAGGAATGATCAAAAACATTCTGAATAAATGGGTTGGGAACTGACATAAAATCAGCATAATCAGTTCGCTTTTAAGGCAGGGCATCATGCGTCACATCCTGCGTCTAAACTGGAATCCGACATCAATTGTATGTCCAACAAGACCAAGAAAAAGTGATAGTTTTGTTGACTTACAAAAAGCTTTCGACACCGTTTGGTTAGAACCACTTCTGTATATCCTTTTTAATACCAATAGATAGGCCACTGTGAAGAAATGAGTAAATGATCTGCAAGATATGGTTAATTCACCAATACATCAAAATCTTCACACAATCATGATTTAATCGCGAGGAGAGCAGGTTCACTGACCGAGGTACCAATCTTTATGTGTTTGTGACGTGACTTCGATAAGATTGAGCGATGTTGCGCCAGCTGGAAAATGAAGATCAACTTTCAGAAGTTGGAGATCATTGTTTTCAGGCCCCCTTTGTCAGGAACATCTACGGATATCCAAAAGATGTATCTATCTTCTTGGTTTTTTAACGAGATATGTCACTTCGCAGTGGACAGGCTAATGAGAGAAAATTATACAATACATACATTGAACTTTTGAGATAAGCACTAATCTCCGAAAAATACTGTAAGAGAGTGGTACGTTAAACAGGAATGATCTCAACAGACTCTCAAAACCTGATTAGACCGAGTCTCCCAAAACTCTCAAGCCGATTTTTTTTTTTTATATAATTTTCGCGCGCTCAAGGGATTTAAGTATCCTTAAAATGCTTGCACACAAGCAGGCGAAGTAAAATCAGGGAGGATAGAAAGAGAGGTACCGGTGAATGTTGGTTTTGAATGCTTGAAGGTTGTTATAATGACTAGAAAATAAAGAGCTAGGCAGAGCATTCCATAAGTGGGTTGTACGGCTTAGGAATGAATCACGATATTTTGGAGTACGTCCGAGTGGGTATACTGATGAGCATTCATCGCGAGATAGGTGTTACGGTAAAAAGTTTGAGGGGGAGGCATTGTACTCCAATTTCGGGCGGATAAATGCTTATACTCGTATATCGAGGCCAGCCCCTCTGAGCTGAAGTATTATTATTATTTTCTTACATCGTTTGAGAAAGCCTAGTCATTTCGCAGTATTTTTGATGGCATCGGATATGTGGTGATTTCAATGTAAGTTGTCAATGACACACATACCGAGAATGGAAAGTTTTTCGGTTTTGACGATGCAAGTGCCATTCATGGATAACGGCTGGGTGTTTAAATTTCGCTTTAAAGACAGCAGACAGCAGACAGCATTGTGTTTTTGATGCATTAAATTCTACTCTGTTAACGGTTCCCCAATTAGTTATGCTGTTAATATCAGAATTTAATGAGCTTAACATACGCTGGCGTTCCCGTTCTACAGCCGAAGAGCAGGAACGTGAGTCCGGTAACGAATATGAAAAGCAGTGAATACTGTCGTCAGCAAAGGAATATATTGGATTAGAAGTAACAGACAAGAGATCGTTGATGAAAATTAAAATGAGTGCCGGAGACAGAACGGCGTCCAAGACAACTTGAATTTAACGTCCCGAAAGGTAATTTCTAATCCATTGAAGAAGAGAGTCACCGATCCCAAAAGCACGCATCTTTGACAAAAGAGCCTAATGCCAAACTCTGTCAAAAGCCTTAGAAATATCAAGTGCAACATCCTGTTTTCACCAGATTGGTGTAGATTTTGGTTCCACTTTTCGGTGAGACATACCATCAAATCACCGGTTAAAATTACTAAAGCAGCTGTTAAGACCGCTCCAAATGGCTTTCTCGTATCGCCATACCGTTCTTTTAGGAATCTTTTCTTTAACTGTGTGATCGGTGTACGAGAAATTAGCTGATATAACACAATGGTCCGACGAGCCTAAGGGGATAGCACATTAATATTTTATTTGTCAGGGTGTGAAGTTAAAAACAAGTCCAGTGTGTTGGCGGTATGATTATTAACGTCTAGTATTCGTGTGGGGTCATTTACAAGCTGAGTTCAGTTATTTTCCGCAGCGAAGATTTCAACACACCGTCCTTCGGGTGTTGTCTGTCCAGAATGTCGAAGCCACCCAGGATTGTATATGAACTTAGGCTAATCGATTTCGCTGCGGGACGTAATGTTACTGTGGCAGGCACACGGTTTTCTCTTCTCGATATTCACAAGGGAACATGGCGGACACAAGATCAGCAAACTGCCAACCAGATTGATCATGTTGCTATCGACGTAAGGCACTCCTCAAGTATTTTAGATGTCCGAACATTCCGAGCGGCCAACATAGACTACGGACATCTCAGAAACCAGGGAGAAATACTATGAGGAGAATGGTTGCAATCGCAACAAGCCGCCAGAACCTTCGCCGGGTTTCACCCGCACACCACCATGAAACCCCTGGATTGATGAAGAGTGCCGGCAAGTACATGCAGCAAAACAATATGCATACAAAGCGGCGCTGCACAAAAGCACGAGAGGGGCTCGTGAGCTCTACAGGCAAAGGAGGAGGGAAGACCGTCGGCTTCTCCGGAGAAAAAATAGAAAGGTGATACTGCAGGAATAATGTTCGGAAATTTTACCAAAAAATAAAAGGAACGTGTCAGGGTAATAAGACCCGAACGGAAACCTGTAGAGATGAACAAGGAAACCTTGTAGTAGAGTCACAATCTGTCCTATGGAAAAACTATTTCCGCGGACTGCTAAAGGGCGAAGATGACACAAATTCCGATGTCAGGTAGAGCAAACCATTCAATATTAACGATGCAGATCAAGAATTCCGCCCACCCGACCAAAATTAAGTGAGGATAGCAATATCCAAACTGAAGTCGATCAAGGCTGCCGGGACGGACGGCCTATCCGCTGAACTATTTAAGGCAGCAGGAGATGGCTTGTTAGAGAGCATACTCCAACTTATTTCCAAGATTTGGTCAGATGAATGATCAATGGAACCTCAGCATCGTTTGCTCGGGTCACAAGAAAGGAGACCCTCTAAACTGCGCCAACTATAGAGGTAGCAGTCTCCTAAACATCGCATATAAGATCTTGTCTGCCGTATTGTGCGAGCGCCTTCAACCGTTTGTCAACGATTTGATTTCTTTTTAGGCCCGGTAAGTCCACAATTGACCAAATGTTCACACTGTTCTACATCCTATAGAAAACCCAAGAAGTTCAAATCGATACGCACCACCTTTTTATCGATTTCAAAGCCGCATATACGCGAAAGCTCGCTGCTGCATCAAGGTTGGTAACGGCTTAAGCGAGACTATTGATGTCAAAAAAGAATTTAGGCAAGGCGACGTGCTGTCATGTGGCTTCTTTAACATTATACTTGAAAGAATTATGCTAATCTCACAAGACAGCACACGAGGTAGGATCTTTCAAAAGTCTGTTTAATTGCATGCATACACCGGCGATATTGATATTATTGGTAGAATACAGCGAGCTGTCACTGATGTGTTTGCGAGTATAGGAACAGAAGCTGCAAAAATGGATCTAGCGGTAAACGAGGGCAAAACAAAGTATATGCTTTGGGACACCCAACATCGATGAATCGGCCAAAATGTCAAAATCGGCAGCTATAACTTTGAGGTAGTAAGGGACTTTGTCTACCTGGGCTCTGCTATCACATCTGAAAACGACATCTCTTTAGAATTCAAACGAAGAATAACCCTTGCCCATCGCAGTTTCTTTAGGCTGAGAAGGAAACTGTGTAGTAAGGCTCTCTCCCGAACAACCAAGGAAACTCTAAATAAGACCCTCGTAATCCCAGTCCTACTCTATGGTTCCGAAAAATGTACCCTTTCTAAAGCGGATGAAGATATCCTTGGTCGTTTTGAGAGAAAAATTCTTCGTAAGATACTTGATCCCGTATGCGCTGACGAATTTTGGAGGAGACGATTCAACTATTAACTCTACGAGCTGTACAGCATCATCGACGTGGTCAAAAAAAATGGTCATTGGGCGTTTGAGATGGCTGGGACATGTAAAGCGAATAAACACCAACGCTTCAGCCCGCAGAATATTCGACTCTAATCCGGAGGGACAACGCAGTAGAGGAAGGCCTCGCCTTAGGTGGTGCGCGCAAGTAGAAAGGCACTTTAAGCCACTTGGAGTGCACAACTGGAGACAGTTAGCCAAAACCGCCTTAATTGGAGAGGCTTATTGGTTGAGGCCTAGGTCTGCTCCGAGCTGTAGCGTCTCCTAAGTAAGTAAGTAAATATATGGTGCACTCTATATTTAACAACTTTTCCAAAATTAAAGCAAATTCACCTTTGTCAACATTACCGTCCACTATATCACTGATATACCAGTGCTGAATTAATAACCTACTGGAATGCATTCCTCTCAAAAACTCTCCAAAAAAATGCACCTACATTTAAAAATATTCCTAAAACTCTTCAAAATGTTACAATCAAGTCTTAAAGAATTTTAACATACAACCCGTGACGGCCTTGTGTATTAAATGGCAAGCACATTGTACATACGAGTATGATTAACCTAAGCAGAAAGATATCTTAAATTTGTAGCAGAAATTTAATATGTAGATGCCAGTATCTACACCGTAACTGATATTTTCTATTGTTTTCGCCGAAAACATTCAATATGGGTCTAGATAAATAGAATAAATTCGCAGAACGGCCAAAGCACCAGCTGCGTCGATATTAAAACTAATCAATTCTATTGCATGTACGAGTACATACTCGTAGAGTATGTAGTACCCCCGTCTCTTAAAAACAATTTGAAGTTCGAAATTCCGCGGAGAGTAAACCGTTGAACACAAATATCGGTACTTTCGTGATTGAAGGGTATTTGCAGTTTCCACTTTGGTGATACTAAAGGTGGAGTAAGTGGGAATCTCCTGCAGATGACACATATCCGTTACAACAGAGAAGCTGAATTGAATAAAATAATCAAATAAGTGAGTAACCGAAAGGAAACGTGCCATAATCTTAATGAATATTTGATTGTGTTCCACAGACTAATCAATTTTTCACTCAAACTCAATGGAAATTAAATTTTCTCTACAAACAGAAATTACACATGAACATGAAAGCAAAGAAATAAGAAACAGAAAGCAAAATCGATAATAATTGCCAGTCAATCGATATTTAAACAAGTTTTTCCTATCCGCGCAGGAGGATATTCTTAAATTATCTAAAAATTCTACTAACAAAAGCCAAAAGTTGTTGTCAAGGGCGAATGTGTATATCGATGTAAGCCCAATATCTGGCCTCAGAATCGAGCTAAAGTAAATATCAATTAAAGGGCATACTTGTGTATGCCAAGCCACAAGTTAATCAGATGATATTTTATTCATGCTTGCCTAACTAACCTCTACGCGACTCTAAGAGGTTGTCCTTGCCGAGTTCAGGAATTGATTTAAGTCCTCTTTTTCCCCAATTTTTTTTTCGGAATATGTATCTCTTGCCAAGCGATTATTCAAAAATCTGAGCACCATCATTCAAGAGAGTATGGAGGCATTAACATTTTATTGAATTCAAAGCTATGTGGCAAGAAACGTAATTATTCCGGCTGCCATGAATATGCTACACGTGTTTTATATGACACACTGTTGCTCAACTATATTTGGAAGTTACGGATACAGTGTTCCATGAATACTCGTAATCCCCATGTGTCTACTTTATAAAGCAATTAATTTTCCAGATATCTCTCAACAAGTGTTCGCTTTATTTAAAAAAAAACAAACCCTACACCTCTTGTTGAAACACGCTACTTATTAAAGGATTTTGGGGCGTATGAGTAATCGAAATAATTCGGCTGTAAGAAAATTTGTTGTTAATCTTTAAAACTCATTTAGTCAGTTTTGACGGTCGTTTAGATGTAATGCCACAAGAAATTTATCTACATAAATACTCATATGTAAGTGTATTGAGTTCAGTGTTATGTTTAGGGGATTTTCTATGGCGTACGTTGTTCAACGTTTTAGATATTGCCTTCTGAGGCATCGTTTACTTATTTACTATTTAAATACACCGAAACTTCAATTTGTATTTTCGTAGGATTATGCCAGAGGATACAGCAATTCAGGGATTACGATTTGATACTTATCTCGTATGTACCAAGTTGGTGTGTCTTCTGAATACCTTATTGTGGAGTGATTATTAGTAGACCAATTGTGACGGTACAGTATGTAGCAGATATATGAGACTCTTAAAGCGCGGAAATGCTTTTCTTATATGATTACAGTGGAAAGAAGTACAAAAATTAACATAAATAATAAACGGTTATAAAAAACCAAATGCCACATACATGTACACAAATGGAGGTAAACATTAAGGAGTTTGATAGTAAATTAAAGCTTCACACCTTTGTCTTACCTTTTTTTTGGTTAGATATCACCTTGTCGTGCTAGCGTTGTAGCTTGACCTGAATGCCTCTAACATACGCATTTAATTTCAGCATGAACCTCCTAGAAATCCTCACCACAAAATGCTTAACTGTCACAACTCCATGCCCTCAAAGATGCGAACATCTCCGGCTGAAACTTTAAGACCAAAAGACCGAGACTTAAATTTAAGAAGATTTTATTAGTTCGCTTTGTTCGAGATATAAAGAGCTACTAACTATTCAAGAAAACGCGTGCGTTTTTAATGCATTTTTATTTAATTAATTAATTTACTCTTACATGCTAGATAAAAAGATGCTTAAAAACTAGCTTAAATAACTTATAAAAAATAATCTTATACTAACTGACTGGACCCATGCGAGCACTCTATGTTAAACATAATACTTACAAATTATGTCTTTCGACGTTTAGGACAGTGCTTATTCTTATTTTTACAGTTACTACAATACAACTTAAACTAAGAAAACATTTTTAAGCAAAAACGTAGTACATAGACACTTTTAATTTGAATTTTATTATAAAACTAAAAACTAAAGGCCTACAGACTACCTAGAAATAAATATTAATCTACTTAATCTACTTACATCTAATGCGTTATATTGTATATACATACATAATATATATATACCTAATATAATTAATTTTTTTTTTTCTTATGGCTAAAAAAATTAGACGACCCACTTTGCTTCACATGAAGCTACCAAGTATTGGAGCAATTCGACAACGACGCATCCTCTCCTTCAAAAAGCCACCAAAATTGTTGGTGCTGTTAAGCAACATCCCTCATTTCGCGACTCTCTACCGCCCTACCGAACCGCAGATGTTCCGCACTGCCGTGTGCGACGTCTCTGTCGTAGTTGAGTCGCCTGTCCGCAGCTGTTCGAGCAACGTGGAAGATTAGCGGCACGGCAAATCTATCCTGGATCAGACCTTTACTATCTGGGTAGAGGAACGCTTCTGGAGGAATAAAGCCGTCAAAGCGAACTCTCTCGTGATACATATAATTAGGGTAGTAAGCCCCGGAAATCAGGTTGTTCGATGAGGTCATTGCTCTTGCAATGTGCCTTCGAGTCAACTTAATGACGAAATTGCCCTCTCTTATTAGGTTCGCCCTATTGTACAAGACCTCATTACGATAGAATTATGTACTCAGATTCTGGTGTTCTGTATAAACGAAGACAAGTTCAAAAACAAGCCCTCTCAAACACCCGAATCTTTTCCAATAAACTTGCTCTCACGTTGAACCACACAGGACATCCAAATACAAGCACGGGCCGGATAAGGGCCATGTCGCAGATCACCTTCACCCTCGCATCGAGTTGGCTGTTATAAAACAGTCTCCTTGTAAGGGCAAAAGCACCTTTGGCTCTAGCCAGAGCAACATCTTGTTAAAATACAGATATTGTTCTAGCCAGACCCCAAGATATCTGACTACATTTCGACTAGCAAGTGGCTGTGCATGTTGTCCGACGATAGAGAACTTTCGCCAATTCTAGAGGCCCCAGGCGAAGGCGTAATAAACAGAATGGTTTCCGACTTCTGAAAGCTGATTTTCAACTTTCAGTTGTCGCAATATCGCTTAATTTTGTCGAAATCACGTTGCAAAAGTATATTAATGACCTCAATATTTGGACATGATCTGTACACGATTAAGTCGTCTGCGTACTCTATGGCATGGTGAAGTGAACCTATTAGATGACTTGTGTAAATGTTGAATAGGATTGGCAAATTTACCGCACCTTGTTGCAGACCGTTTTTAATGTTAAATGTTCCAGCGGAAGTCACATCGCCATTCTTCACGATGGACTGTGTACTGGAGAGGATATAAAGAAGAATATACAGCAGTGGTTTACTAATGCCCAACCTGTTCAACCTAACCATACGGTATCGAAGGCCTTTTCCAAGTCAATCAGGCAGGCACCAGTGCACTGGTTCTTGCCTTTGTTCCGTTGGATATCATAAACCAGTTTAGACGCAGCATACATGTTTGTCCTCAACCCATTTAGTCAAGACTCTATTGATCACTTTCTCGAAAACTTTACTGATGTTTGGAAAAAGACTGATCCAGCGGAGATTCGCCGGATTGGAAGTATATTTAGCCTTTTTGGGGATGGGATGTACAACCGCAGTTTTCCAATGCGCTGGATAATGGACATTATTCATTGCATTATTAGGGTGGTATAAATGTCCACCGCTTCTAGTGGGAGATGTCGAAGCACAATGTTCAGTATTTCATCAGTTACCACTGACGTCTTACTCCTAAGTGATTCGAAGATCTTTTGGAGCTCTTCCTTTGAAATGAACGGTGGTAGTACTGTTTCATTGGAGATGACATTATTTTCCATATTCTCGTCACTGAACTGGATGAAACCCGAGCTCTCAAATCCCCCAATTTCATTTCATTTCGAAGGTAGAAATTGTGCACAAGGACTCGATTCTTCGGGTCGTGGTTGGGCCAATGATATCATTCGCCTTGTACACTTCCTGGAAAGGCCCTCCCATATCCTCTACCTTCTCCTGTGGATCCTCGATCACAAAGAAGTTGTCATCATCAAGGGTCTCATTTTGGCAGCACTGCTCAAATCAAAAGTTTTTTTTGCAACACTGCCGCAAATAAACGTCAAAACAAGGCAATCTGCGCAACAGTCCTCTTGCTGTTGCGGTGATGTCAATAGGTGTATTCAGAATGGAAGAAAGGTAACTAATGTTTTATATTTATTATTATTACATATTCAGTTGTGCATTTTAAGTAATCGCAATGTATGGACTGAGGAGAAAGCTAATTTACTGCTCAAAACTCGATTCAAATATGAAGCTGATTTCAACTCAGGAAAAAAAAGAAATCTTCATTATGGGACCTGGTTTTGCGTGAAATAAAGATATAAATACCGAATTTCTGTTTTCTAGAGAAGTAATCGGTAGTAAATTGCTTAATCTAATAGTAGCATACAAAGGGATTAAAAAAAGAAATAAGGAGACTTGACGAAGTATACGGCACAAAGCACTCTGTGGAACTATACGCAGTCATCATTTCTCCTGGAAGATGAACATATTCCTGAACCAACAGCAAGTTTTCCATCCACTTCTAATTCAAATAGAAAAGATGAGGAACGAAATACACCGTTGACGAGAAGGAAACTAAGAAGGTACTAAGTTTTTGAGTTTATTAAGGAAGAATCCGTTAAAGAAGAAAACAGGCATCGAGAACTAGTGACCATTGAAGAAGGCCGAATCCAAGTGAAAAGGGAGTGGTTGAAAAAATGCGTGATTTGAAAAACATGGTTATGAACATCTTGCAATGAGACAAGGACTGCATTTACTTTTTATTTATTAACTACATTTTATTCATTTATTTTTAGGTTTATAAACTGAATTGTTTAGTTTTTTTTTTGTTTTTTAGTTAAAGAAATGTATAACTGTCTTCTTAAACAAATTTCATTCAATTAATCAAGTTGAATCGTATCCCTGTCTGTTGGACTCAGATCCGTTAGAATCAGGAAGAATGACTTCGTCAGAGAAATCGATGGAAATTTCATCGTTGGAATTAGGAAGACTTTCTCGTCGAAGAATAAAATTATGTAAAATTTCGGTTGTAAGAACAATTTTTGAAATGCTTTCTAAACTAGTAGCTTCAACGAAGTCTAAAATTTTCAATTTTTTTCGCCAAATACCAAAAGTTTTCTCAATACAAACTCTTGTCGAGCTTAAGTAATAGTTATATTTTTTCTCCCCCGAACTTAAGTAACCGTTGTCTTTGTATGGCAGCAGTATGGATGCGGAAAGGGAATATGCTGAGTCTCCCAAAAGATGACAATTCTGTCCGAGCACAATTCTTTCTAATGTTATTGCTTTTCCAATGGAACTATTATTCCATACGTTTGCATCGTGATAACTTAAGAAATCTGATTATGTTCAAAATTGTCAATAATATTATTCAAAACAAAATTTCTTGTTAATCTCTCAGAGACCATCGCGACCAGAAAAAGCATCCTCTATGACATCCAACCTCCAGAGAACTCGTGGTATTCCAGAATCGAAAACAAGGACGACGTCATTCTTCTTGAGTTGATTTGACAAAGTACGAGTATACTTTCCATGGTGAAATGAATGGGGAAGTTGCATATACTCCGAATGCCATCGCTTCCATAATACGTTTATATACCGCATTCTTTGCTATTGCTATCAAACAAGTTAAATGTCGTTTGAACCAGGAACACACTCACTCTGGTTGAAAAATATCCCATGAATCCGTTAAGAAATCTCGTGGGGTCTATGGAGGGAAATCTTATGGATTATTGTTTGTAAAGGGTGTCTGTTTCAGAAGTACAAAAATTCAATATGAAATAAAAGACTCGAAGCTAATATTAATGCCTGTAATATTAGCTTTGTTTAATAGATAATAACTTTCTGCCATTAGTATTTAAATATAATATCGGGGACATGAACGCCACAGCTAGTCTCGACAACTTTATAGAGCAATTGGGTCGGTATGTCAACAACAACAGGGCGAATGTTTACTTCCAAATCGTCCAACGTCTCTGATTTATCGGCATAGACTAGTTACCTCACATACACCCAAATAAAGTAATCTAAAGGTGTGAGATCACAGGATCGTGGATTCCAGTTCACAGGTCCACTACGCGAAATTATGCGCTCAACAAATGTTTCCCGCAATAAATTGTTGGTGTCGCGCGCCATGGGGCGTGTTGCGCCATCTTATTGAAACCAAAGCTCGTTCACATCAATGTCATGTAACTGAGTAACGAAGAAGTTAGAAATAATGTTTCTATAGTGCTCTCCATTGAGGGAAACATTCTGGTCGGCATCGTCCTTAAGGAATTATGGGCCGATGATTCCACCAGACCATAAAGCACACCAAACAATGAATACGAGGGCGGGTCAATAAGTCCGCCGTTTGAATTTCTGACCTCTTTACTGAAACAGCAACACTGCTCCTGTCAACAGGCATCTGTCAGTTGACTCCTGTCCAAATTTAAACTTGCTGCGTCAGTTAGTTTGTGTTTGACAGCTATTTTTATCAGACTACTCACTAATTTGAGGAGAAAATGGAAAAAAGCGAATTTCGTGTGCTTATTAAGCATTATTTCTTGCGAAAAAAAACCATTACCGAGACCAAGGCTAAGCTTGATAAATACTATGGGGACTCTGCACCATCGATTTCAATGGTAAAAAAGTGGTTTACTGAATTTCATTGTGGCCGTACAAGCACTGAAGATGCCGAACCTCCTGGACGCCCAGTTGAGGTCTCTACACCCGAAACAATCGAAAAAATTCACGATATGGTGTTGGCCGACCGAAGATTGAAAGTGCGAGAGATTGTGGAAGCCGTAGGGATCTCGCATGGCTCAGTGGTTTCAATTTTGAATGATCACTTGGGCATGAGAAAGCTTTCCGCAAGATGGGTGCCGCGTTTGCTCACAGTCGACCACAAACGCAATCGTGTAACAACTTCACAGGAAGGTTTGGCGTTGTTTAATCGCAATATGGAGGAGTTTTTGCGCCGTTTTGTAACCGTGGACGAAACATGGATCCATCACAACACACCAGAGAACAAACAACAGTCAAAACAGTGGGTTTCTAAGGGTGAATCGGCGCCAAAGAAGGCCAAGGTGGGTTTGTCAGCCAATAAAGTTATGGCGACTGTTTTTTGGGATGCACGCGGGATAATCCACATTGACTACCTTCAAAAGGGAAGAACAATCAATGGGGAATATTATGCCAACTTATTGGACCGATTCAATGACGATTTGAAAAAAAAACGACCTCATTTGGCCAAGAAAAAAGTTCTTTTCCACCAAGACATGGCAAGGGTGCACACATGTGCAGTTGCCATGGCAAAAATCCATGAATTGGGCTATGAATTGCTCCCTCATCCACCCTATTCTCCAGATTTGGCTCCGAGCGACTACTTCTTGTTCCCAAACCTGAAGAAATGGCTTGGTGGAAAAAGATTTGATTCCAATGATGAAGTCATCTCGCAAACAAAGGCGTATTTTGAGGACCTCGACAAATCATTTTTTTTGGAAGGGATAAAAAAATTGGAGAAGCGTTGGACAAAGTGTATAGAGCTCAAGGGAGACTACGTTGAAAAATAAAATTATTTTTTTATTAAAAAATCTGTGTTTTAATCAAAAAGTCACGGACTTATTGACCCGCCCTCGTATCAATGGTTGCAAGCGCGTCTCAACAAAGGCTACTGGGTTTTCTCCACTCCAAATTCTACAATTTTGCTTGTTTATATATCCATTTAACTAAAAAATGGGCCTCATCGGAGAACAAAATTTTGCGTTAAAATGAGGATCAAGCTGAATCATGTCTTCGGCCCATTCACCGAACCTACGATGCGTATAATAGTCACGCGGTTTCAACTTTGCACAAGCTGGATCTTATAAGCTTTTAGCCAAGACCTTTCCGTAAAATCTTCCATAACGCAGATGGGAATATCTCCAATTGCTGTGCACGATGGCGAATCGGCTCATTCAACACTGCACTCCACAACGGCAATAACTTCTTCTGCTCGCACTGTTTGTCGTCTTTGGGGATGCGTATTATCCACTAGAGTGTACGTGGTACGAAAACTATTCATCGTGTTCCGAATAAATTGTTCAGATGGACGATTATTTCGACCGTAAAATGGACGTAGCGCACATTAAGTTTGGCGAACCGAACCATGGTTTTCAAAATAAGTTTGCACGATTTGCGTTAATCTATTCATCGTAAAATGGCAAAACGTACTAACCACAAAACAACCTTCAACTGTCAAATTGTCAATCTGTAAAAACAGTGTTGCGAGTTTAAAACCAAACTTCTAAAAAAAGCACCCTTTACAATATAAGTTTTTGCAACCCTGAAACAAATGTTAAAGCAGATTTCCGGAATGGCCTTCAAAGCGCGCAGCGATTCGGTTTTTATCTCCTCAACCGTGTCGAAACGATGTCCCGGAGCGGTCTCTGGAACTTCGGGAATAGCCAGAAGTAACAAGGTGTTACATCAGTCTCATCTACAGTAATGATGCGTTTCATAACCGATTGATAGTCAGAAAGCATTGTTTCGCAGATGCTAATACGACGCTCTTTTTCCCAAAAAAAATTGTGAGTTTTTGGAACTAAAGCCAAATGAAATGTTAGCAGTATCAGCGAAATCTCTAATTTTTGAGTACCAAATCTCTAATTTCCTTGACGTATTGTTCATCAGTTGATGTTGGTGGCCATCCAGGGCGATCTTTGTCCTCAACGTACTACTTGTACCACTTGTAAACATAGTCTGATCACCGAAGGTCTTCTGCAACATTCTCAACGTTTCTGAAGCAGAAATTTCATTCCGCAAATAAAATGGAATGCAACTTCTTTGCTCAACATACTCGTATTCGGTTATTGCAAAAATCTAATCATAACTATTGAACAAATGCAGATTTTGATATGAAATTTAACACAAATGTCAGTAACTGTACTAGCAGACTGGCTCTGTTACAGATGTCTTAAGGCCTATCCATCATCGAAATGCACGCTCTACAGAAAATATGGCTGCCGTTTTTGAAAGCGTTGAAGAAGATCCAAGTCTATCGATTTCACGGCGAGTACTGTAGTTGGGCTTGTTTTACGGCATATTATAGCGTATTTTGCATTTGGATTTGCATTTACTCCCTTATAAAGTACAACTCACTCAAAAATTTGAAGCTAGCTGAACCCAGAATGCGGAGAACATGATGACAATTTTCACACTACATTTTCTTCAGCGATGAGGCTCATTTTCCACTCGGTGGATACGCTAACAAACAAATTTTTCGGATATGGGGAAGTGAAAATCAACCTCTAACTGGTGAAAGACCATTGCATCCACAGAAAGTCACTGTAGTATGGTGTGCAATTTGGTCTGGTGATGTTATTGACCCATAATTCTTCGAAAATGAAGAAAGTGTAACCGTCACCGTCAATTCCAATCGCTGTAGTCAAATGATAACCGAATATTTATGGCCGCAAATCAAATATACTCGTACATATGGATATGGAAGACATGTGGTTTCAACAAGACAATGACATGTCTCTCACAATACGACCCGTTTTGGCTTTATGGCAAGAAAAATTTCCTAGACGAATTATTTCGCGTTTTGGTAATGCCACCAAGATCGTGTGATGCAAAAGATCGCATTTATGTACATAATCCGCAAGATCTTGACGCTTTGAAAATGAATATTCGTCAAGTTATGGCCGAGTTATTGCCCGATATGTGTCGAAAAGTTATCGAAAATTACCTTGTCAGAATCATGCCCTGCAAGAACACCCGTGGAGGATATTTCCATGATGTTATATTCTATCCATAATCGTAGGAACCAAATAATATATTGAAATAAAAATTTGATCGAAATCTAAATCATAAATGTAATTTATTTAAACTCACTTTCGGAACCGCAAAATATATGACCATGTACCGTCCGAACCAGCAGATTTGTATGGTTTGAAGCTATGCAGCGCCCAAAGCAGTTTATCTCTTGTAATCAGACCATAAATTTTGGTCACGGAATCAACACGACACATGAACAACAACTTTAAATCCATCTCCGAAGAAATTAACAAAAACACAATGAGGCTAACGAATCTTATTATTTTCGAAACAACCTTACTACACAACTTCGATGAATTGGCAGACATAGTATCTATGTGCTCTTCAAAGACTTTAGAAAAACAAGCCAAATTAATAAAGCTTAAAAATAATTCAGGAAAAACAAGCTACAAGGGTCCACTTAACTTGAGACTGGAAAAAATATATAAAACTATGTTTGCACATAAATATTAAGATAGCTCGGAATAGTTTCTACCATTCTAAAGCAGAAGTGCACTTGGTAACACCAAATAGGAGTGGCAGGCCATAAACGGTATTACGATAGTAAGGCTTCAAAAATAAATAAATCGATTGTACTGCGTAATAACGGTGTGGCTAACGATGATCCTAAAGCAGTATCAACTATCTTCAATGATTATTTTTCTATGGTTGGCGTGATGTCTAGCTTGGAACCTTACTGTAACCTTTGCGCTAGATCTCAACTAGCTAACGACAATGTTACAAATAGTAGGTTTTTCTTTGCAAAGATAACAGTCCGCGAGCTATTCAAAATTATAAGCTCTCATAACAACTCAAACTTATGTGGAGATGATGGTATTTCCAATCTCAGCCCTAAAAAAGTAGCACTGAATGTAGTGGACATTCTAGCCCACATTTTTAATTTTAGCATTTTCACTGGAATTAAATCTGCAGAAGTAATACCTCTTTTCAAAAAGGGTAGTAGAAGTGATAAAAGCAACTATAGTATAGGTCGATTTCATCACTCAAATTTTTAAAGTTTTTAAGAAAGCTATTAAAAGATGAATGTTGGACTACCTTGCAAGGGTAAATTTCCTAAGTCCTGTTCGGTTTGGGTTCAAAAAAACGCTCTTGGAGTTTTACTCTTTTGTATATAAAGCTGTAGATGATAAAAAATGCTGTGCTGGACTCTTAAAAGCTTTTGACACAATGAACCGTAGAGCTCTCCTAAATAAATTGTATTGTGTAGCTTTTCGCGGCTTTATACGTACTTAGTTTGAGTCCTACTTAATCAATTGAACACGACAAGTTAAGATAGAAGATTTCGTAAGCAGCCTAAAAGCTTTGGGTTTATGTGTGTACCTCAGGGTGCAGTTCTTGGTCTAATACTGTTTCTAGCTTAAACTCACTCTTTCGACAGCCATTTGTAGGAAAAGTTACCTAAGCATTGCATATCGCTCGATTTGTGCTCCAAACCTAGGTGCTGACATAAATCACCATGTTCATTTTCTAAGAAGTTAGTTTGCGGAACATCTTCAGCCTTAGTATGTATAGGCTATGTTGTGTACGTTCCAACATTTTCAAATTGCGTTTGCACAATATGAGAGCATGAAAATTCCGGCTCTTAAGTACGCGGATGACATCGTTTTCCTTTTCGACATTATAGATGGATTGCAGCTTATGATGAATAGGCTTATCGGTTACTGTAAATACTGGAACCTGAGCGTGAACTTGAATAAATCAATAAATCAGAGGCGGCGGTGGCAGATATTCTCAAAGTGCTTGGTGGACGTATCAAGAAGAAACGGTGGAAGTTGTTCGCGAGTACAAATAGCTAGAAATTTTGGTGTCTTCAAACTTAAATATGTAGAAACATCTAGAAGCCAAATTATCTGAAGCCAAAAGAGTAATCTCAGCGGTATAGGATCGCTGCATCAATAACAAGTATGTAACCCATAGTTCGAAGCAGAAACTCTTTTGCTCAACTGCAGCATCAGTTCTTTTATAGGTGGATGTGGGGATACTGTTCTTTTGTTGAAGTTGAGAAGTTTCTTAAGAGAATTTCTTAAAGCGAATGTTTTGTTTGCCAAGTGCTACGCCTAATTATTGTATAAGCTGCATCTAGAGACTGATGCACCGCCTATGTTTTTCGACAAATTGAGACTACTTTTTGACTATATATGTAGTAAAAATTATGGCAATGAGTGATGACAGCCTGTCAAAAGTCGTACTCAAGAGTGTAATAAGAAGCAGAGCAAGCTTCATTAACCAATGGAAACGCCTTGCATCAGACTGTGTAGAATGTAAATATAAGGATAACACCTTATGAACATTTTGAACATCTAAGAGCACAACTCTATGTTTTATTGGAAAAAGTAGGTCGAAGTGTGTATGATCGTTTTGTAACGATCCCATTATAGGGCCTATTATATGTAGTTAGCTGAAATATTGTACAATCTAGCAGAAAAAACTTACTTTCTAAACTGCAACACAGTAGAGAAGATCAACATTATTTTTAAAATAAGAGGAGAGCTACTGAATCTGAGTTTCCTTCCACACTGTCCAGAATTGCCTATCTTGTACAGTCTTTGCAATATGAAGATACGAGAAGATGTATTTTACTTCCTCGCAATATGCTCAGTTTTAAAAGAAATTCCAGTGAGATCATTTAATTCGTATATCCTGGAAATAGATGAAGCAATTCAAATCTTAAATGGAGTCCGAGGGTGACATTTACTTTACAACTATTGCACAAACGCACTTCGTTATAGAAAATGTATAGTTGTATTTAATGTATGTACATATCGTTTTCTTTTTTAAAACAAAAATAAAAATGTATAAATTATTGTCAATCTGGTAGACGGCCATAGACCAAACCATTGTAGACTTAAAATATATTGAATTGAATGTAGTGAATTTAAAATGAAAATAAAAGTCATATAAAACTAACTAACTAACTAATAATCACTCGTCGTATGATCTGAATTGTTTTAAATTTGAAGTCGTAAATCACTTTAAATATTTAGCTATTACCTTTGACCAACACTTGAGTTGGTCTGAACTAATTTAATGCAATATTTACGATCTGTAGTTCGAAGTTTATACCGACTCAGAAAATTCTGCGACAAGAGAACTTTGAAGATGGTATATTTCGGGATATTTGAATTCAAGGTATCTTACGGAAATACTGTTTGGGGTGGTACCTACCAGACCAGGCTTCAACCACTGGTAGTTCTGCAAAACTGCGCTATTAGAAAAGTAGGCAGAGTTAATCGTTTAGCTCATTCTATGGTTTTGTTCAGAGCATTGAAAATTTTTCCACTTAAATATTTGTATTACGTTAAAGTACTGAAAATATTCTCTATAAGAGGTGGCTATACTTATGCAATTCAATTATAATAGTATTGTCGTCTCACCTACATTTCGAACTACGCTAGTCAAAAACTTTTACACCATGCTATCCTGTAAATTGTTTAATAAGCTTCCTTTGAATATTGATGTTATTAGATCTTTACCAGTCTTTTTAAAAACAAATAAAATATGGGTTCTCAGTTTAGATCACCAGGAAATTAAAGTTTCGCTGCCCTATGTTGTTTGAATTGAGATAAAATTAAATTTTTTCTTACTGGTTATCATTTTATTGGTATACCCTTATTCAATCTATGTTTAAGTTTTCTCTTGCTTTAATCTTTTAAGAATGGAATAACTACGAATACTGCTCACCCCACATCCTGAAATGTGTTCTTTAGAAGTGACTACCTATTTTATGCAAATGTTCTTAAGTCAAATATTGTTAAAAATAAATTTAGTAAAGACGTTTTGTTAAAAATAAGGAATACTGTAAAAATAAAATTATTAAACATCATTCATGTATGATTTTTGTTTAAAACTAGGTAAGTTGTATAGCCGATTTCTAAACTCTAGCATATTTATCTCGACACTAGATCATAGAGCAAATTCAGTTAGAACGTAAGATTCTCTGAGAAAATATCAAGAATGAATTTACCGATAATAAACTCAATAGCAACTACGACACTACTCTACGTAAATAATAAATTCATTATAAGTAACATACAAGTCAGTATGCCCGAATAATTCCGATTAATCAAGATTACATAACTCCCAGTAAAAGTAAAAGTGGAACAACACATTTATCGATTCGTATTCGTCGACAATGAAATCATTACAATAAATGAAAATTACAAACGATATATTTTCCTAAACGGAAAAGACCTCAATAAATATGTACGGTTGCATATCCGCAAAACATTTTCTATGCTGGCAAAACAACATCATTAACTGTGTTACCCAACTAATTTCTGGAAACGCGAATCCTTCAATTTGGGAAACCAAAGTGTTAGTCACGAAATCTGGGTCAATTCAATGAGCAAAAACTCATGGTTGTACGCTATACCTGAACACACTAATGTAAGAATTCTATGCGGTGACACACCAAAAACTTTTTAACTCCTCGATAGCGGAATTTTAACCATGGACCCATTTTCTAAGGCTATAATTAGCAAGGTATATCTTCAAGCATTGAACGAAAAATAATACTCCACCCCTATCAGCCACTACTTTAAAAACTCACTGCCGACAGAAACAGTTGACAATCTCCCAAACCTACCCCAGATACGAGTATCTTCCCAAATAACACACATACGAGTATGTAGAAGATTTCGATATAAATAAATCGGCATCAGCCTAAAATATATAGCCAACGAAAATAAAAGTAATACCATTTCAATGTTACATCACTCGACTATGTTTTGTAAATATGTTGT
This sequence comes from Volucella zonaria, assembly GCA_963966105.1. NCBI lineage: Eukaryota > Metazoa > Arthropoda > Insecta > Diptera > Syrphidae > Volucella > Volucella zonaria. Next base: position 126,516,673 of record OZ014531.1, read on the forward strand.
AGCATTAATAACTGTGGAGGGTTCCACATATTTGTAATTTCAATAGTAACAGCACATACTCGTAACTATTTAAGAATCAAATTATCAATAAATAGAGCAGTAAGAACGGAACCAGCAGACGCGCCAGATTCGAGTGTACATATGATATTTATAGCAAAAAAACAAACAAAGATGTTTTTAAAAAAAATATATATATTTACAGCGTGTCCCCTAATTCGACAACTATAATTTGAGAAATGATTCTTGTGTATATTCTAAGAAAAAAAATCATTTTACACTAAGGGTTTATCTCCAATGTTGACATGATTTATAGAGGATTCAAAAAAAGTCTAACTTTGGTGTACCCTGACCAATGTTAGTACTAATGGTAGAAATTTCGTGTAGGACTTTGTATTTATAAGAAATACTAGCCTTTCTAACGGCGTTTAAATAAAATTCATATCTTGTTTGAGTGTTTAGATATCCAATTTCTAAAACTGTTCCATTTTCATTGCCCATGCTAATTTTTGATTTTGAAAATAACAATAATAAAAAAAAAATATTATGAAGCTTGCACAAAAACCTATAGATTTTTATGATACTTGGGAAAACATGCAGCAGGTAAAAAAAGGAATTTATGATTATTTAACCAACGTTTCTAAGAGTGGTTTTCCAAGAATTACTAATTTTGCAATATTTTTAAAGCGTGCTCATTTATTTGACTACCTGTCAAAACCCTCATTTCCTTACCTTATTCCCTAAAATTCTCAGAAAGAGTTGGGTTTGGGGTATGAAGGCCTATTTGGAAAATTTACCAAACAAAAGTGGCATAAAAGATTAGAAAAAGAAAAGTAATTCATCAGTTTAATTTTTTACGCCAAGGTTACAGTCGCTAGCTGTCTGTCTGCATTTGCAAACAAAGACTACGCCGACATTATTTGTGTTTATGGGCTGTGCAATGGAAGCTCAACTAGTGCGCGACAAATATACCATGACCTTTATCCTAACCGACGACTTCCTAGTAAAGGAGTATTTGGAAATACGTATCGAAAGCTTCGAGAAACGGGATTAGTTCCAAAAACACGACCGAATGCGGGAGCTCCACAAGTAAGAAGGATTTCGGCTGATGAAAGAATACTGGAAGCTGTTACAACTGATCCATCAATCAGCATCAGATGCTTAGCTTTGCAATTCAATGTTTCCAGACATAAAATTTCTATTGTACTGCATGGAAAAACTCTTTATCCATACCACCATACACCTGCGCAGGAGCTGCTTCCCGTTTTTCTAAATTTTACCTGCTGCAGTTTTTTCCAAGTATCATAAAATCTGTGGGTTTTTCTGCATTGTTGACTTTTTTTCTATTATTGTTACTTTCATAAGAAAAAAAATAGTAAAATGTTATGTTAATTAGGCATTTTCTGGAGAAAAGTGACCGCAATTAAAATGTAACAGGCTTAGAAATTGAATATCTAAAGACTCAAAAAAGATACTCGTATCAACTTACTTTCTGTTACAAGGGCTATTATTTCTTTCTTTCTATCATTAGTACTAATAGAGCAATTTCCCTTAACATGGCTCAGGGCACACCAAAGCTAGCCTTCTCTTGAATCCTCGATAAATTATGTCAACATTGGAGATAAACCCTTAGTGTAGAACGATTTTTTTCTTAGAAAATACCCAGGAATCATTTTCCAAATTATCGTTGACGAATTAGGGGACGTCCTGTATAAAAATATTTGAAAAAATTATATTATTTTATGTATATACGAGGGCTATTCCAAAATGAACCTCCGAAGTGAAAAGTATTTTTTAAAAAAATCAAAAACATTAATTTTTTGCACAAAATAATTTTATTAACATCTAAATTATTTTTGTACATACATAGTCTCCGTTTAAAACTATACATTTTTGGTAATGTGGGACGAGCTTTTGTATACCCTCCTTAACAAATAGCACCGCCAGTGCGTTGAGGCATTGATTCACACCGTTCATAAGTTCCTCATTACTTCCAAAATGTTGAGATGCAATGAATGATTTCAATTTTGTGAAAAGGTAATAATCACTTGGTGCGAAATCAGGACTGTAGGGAGGGTGATCAAAAATATCCCAATTGAACTCCTCCACTAAAGTCTTTGTGCGTGCAGCAGTGTGTGGTAAGCATTCCTCGTCTTTTGTTCTGGATTGCTCTTCTCAACTTACGTAGAGTTTCACAGTAAACCGCTGCATTTATTGTGTTTCCAGGTTCCATAAACTCGGTTAACAATATGGCTTTACTGTCCCAAAAAACTGTGGCCATCATTTTTCGATAGGAAAAAGTTTGTTTGAATTGTTTTGGCTTGTTTGGGGAATGTGTGTGCATCCATTGCTTTGACTGTTCTTTGGTTTCCAAGTTTACATACTGGGCCCAAATCTCATCTCCTGTTACAATTTGCTGTAAAAATTCTTCACCTTCCATTTCTAAACGTTCGAGAAATGCTTTTCCTGAATTAACACGTTGGGTCTTGTGGACATCTGTGAGCTGTTTTGGGACCCAACGGGCACAGAACTTGTGGTAACCCAAGTTTTCAGAAACGATTCTATATAGAGTAGTACGAGAAATTTCGGAAAATCTTGTCGCAAGATCTGTAATCATAAAACGCCTGTTTTCTCGAACAAATTGGTCAACTTGGCGAACCACGTCTTGATTCGTGATCGATTTGCGCACTTGGCCTCTTTCATTATGCACATCTCTGCGTCCGTTTTTAAATTGTCTATATCAATCACGTATCGAACCATCACTCATCACCGTATTGCCGTAATCAGCACATAACCGACGATGTGGCCGTGGTGTAGTGGTACTAGCTATCGCTTCAGTCGTTCACGGAATTTCGTAGAGTGCGGATGTGCTTCGGCTTTTCTTAAAGTAAAAATAAATAGAAATAAATCGTTAACTAAGGCATTTGACAAATCCCATACAGGCTCCAAGTAGCACAGTGGTAGTGTGTTCGCTTCAGTGGACATAGGCTGTGGGTTCGACTCCGAGTCGGGCAAAAAGAGTACTTTTTCATTTTTTAATTTTCATTGTGTGCTGTGATAGTTACATACTTGTACTGTAAAATAATACTATAAATATAACGTTATGGATTGTGGAGAGCGGTCCGCTATATTAATAGCGGGATCTGCTGGAACATCTGGTGAGGCGTCTAGTAGTTCAGGCCAATCACCAAAAACCAAGAGAAAGAGGAAGCTAAGGCCAATCCCTAACTTAGTGCAACGTCCCACCCGGCAAACTTCCACTGAAAAGCTGCTTAATGGAGTGAGGCAAGGGGCGCATTCGACATCAGCAATAGCAGCAAATAATTGTCCACGGCAAATCACTGACGACAACGAACATATTTCAGATGGTGGTGAAAGCCACTTTCTGAGAAAGAACATCTTCGCTTCCTTGGCTCCAATGGAATCGGAAGATGAAGAGGAAGAAATGGTGTCTCTAAGCAGCAACATCAAAATGCTGCAACAAAGAGATCTTGCCATTAAATAATTGCAAATGCTCAGAAGGAAGAACGAAGAGCAAGAGCAATCAAAACAACAGACGCAGCTAGCTCAAAAGCTGCATCAACCCCAGACAATAAAACAGGTGCTGCACCAACACGAACAAACACTGAGCAAACACAAACAGCAACAACAAGAGCAGCAACAACCAAAGCAGCCACAACAACGGCAACAGCAAAAACAGCTACAGCAAAAACAGATACAAAAACAGCAGCAGCCACAACAACGGCAGCTGCCATTACAACGGCAACAGCCACAACAGCAGCAAAAAAAACAACAACAACAACAGCAGCAGCAAAAACAACAACAGCAACAGCATCAGAAACAACAAAGGGTTCCACCCATAAACACATTTAAGATGGAACTAAAGGAAACGATAGAATTATGTAAGTCGGCCATAGGCAATAATTTTTTTATTAAAAGACTTAGCGTAGATAGGCACGCGATCCACTGTAACACAGTGGAACGCTATTATAGAATAAAAGATTTATTGAGGGATTCAACGACGGAGTTATTCTCCTACACCCCGAAGGGGGACAAGCTGCAAACAATGCTGCTGAGGGGGATAGAACCGTCGACTGATCCGGAGGAGCTCCTTGCACTGTTGAAAGAGAAGGAGTGCGAAGAGCTCAAATTCGTGGGGGTCAAGCCGTTTGTCACGGCTAGAGCCAAAAGGGAGAAGCGGAAACTACCATTTTTCCTGGTTCAGCTAAGTCCCGACAGCAAACTGGATGGTCTAAGGAGTATCAAAGTCCTAGACTACCAGGTTGTACACTGGGAGCAATTAAAGAGGAGCGAAAACATTTTACAATGTGTTCGCTGCCAAAGGTTCGGGCACGCCGCGTCGAACTGCGAAATGCAGCCTCGATGTGTGAAGTGTGGAAAGAACCACAAGTCAGAGGAATGCGTTCTGGGTAAGGACGGAACGTCAGAAAAGAGCCAGCTCTCTTGTGCTTTGTGTAGGAACACGGGACACACCGCAAATTATCGGGGTTGTCCCAAATTCCAGTACATGAAAAGAATAAATCTGACCCGGGAGCAGAAAGTGGAAGTTAAACGTCCACCCGTGCATTTACAAACTCCAGCCGTTACTCCCCATGTTACCTACGCCCAAATGGCGGCAGGTAGGGGAAATACGGTACAGCAAGCGAAGGTTGCTTCTCAGGCCCTAGCGCCTAGAGCACCGGAACCAGTACCTGACATGCTAGCTATCTTGCTCTCTATCCAGGGACAGATGGCTCAGCTACAACGTCATTTAACTGAACAGACCGCGCGGGTGGATCAAGTTTACGCGCTGCTGCCTGGCCTAACGCACCTTTTGTCGTAATGGGTACGTACGTGGCGGAGCAGACCCTGAAGGTCCTTGCAGTGAATGTGAATTCACTGATTAGGTTCGAACGACAAGCCGCACTATTTAAGTTGCTTAAAGACTAAGCCCTTGATGTGCTTTTGGTTAGCGAAACTAAGCTTACCAAAAGACTCAAAATGCGGCACAGAAAATACAAAATAGTACGGAGAAACCGACCCAACTCCATACAAGGAGGTGGCGTTGCGATTTTCGTAAGAAAAGGTATACGTTTTAAAAGAGTATACAGTCGTGTTTTACGTAGGTTCCAAGTGCTGGAAGCATGCATCGTGTATATTCCCCTCCGTAGTGGAAAGCGGCTATACATGGTGTCTGTCTATGCAGACACCAGAGTACCTAAAGCTACTCAATCCACCTTATTCATCTCAGAGCTCGAAACACTTTTTCGATTCCTGATAACTATTTTATTATCGGTGGAGATTTCAACGCCAAACATAGTGATTGGGGAAATAATACACCAAATACTAGAGGGAACCTACTATTCAATTGGTGGGGTCAACACAGCATAATGTATCGACTCGGGCTTAAGGCGACGGATAGTCCGTCGTTTCCCAGACACCGGTCCTATTTGGATCTTCTGCTGCTCAACTCACGAATACAACTGATATGCACTAACCAACAAACTACAAACTGTCTACGCACTTTCGTGTATGACAGTGAACATTGCGGTCTCAGCACCGAAATAACTGTTCCCAACGAAATTGCGGAATTGGATGAGCTTGTGCAAAGGCATTCCTACAATTATAGTAGGATGCGCTGGACACACTTAACCAGAACACTGACTAGAGCACTCTCCTCGAATTCGCTCTACCCACTGTCCAACAGAAATCTATCAAACGAGGAGATTGACAGACATCTAAGATGGACAAGACAATCAAACGAACTATGGACAAAACGATACCACGGTATCAACACACTGACGACGAAGACTTATTCCGCAATGCAACTATTGACGCACTGCACCGACAAAAAAGTAGGCTGCTGTCAAGACTAAAAACCTTGTATAGACAGTTTACCGACAGACATAACCCGGAGATCATGACACTGAAGTCGTCGATTAAAAACCTCCAAACATTAATAAGGGAAAATTACAGAAATTCTGTAAGTTTGTATTGGAACAATAAAATTCGGGCTGTAAACACCAGCAACCCGAGTATGTTCCCGCAAATAAATAAGATATTTCGGAGAAATAATCAAAATGACCTTCCATGTCTCAAAATCGCCCGAACGACGAACAACGAACAAATACTTGTAGCAGCAGGTATCGATCCAAATGAGGCAGTTGATGATGACAACTTCTTTGTGATCGAGGATCCGCAGGAGCAGGTAGAGGCTATAGGAGCGTCTTTCCGGGAAGTGTACAAGGCGAATGTTATCATTGGCCTGAACCACGACCTGGAGAATCGAGTCCTTGTGCACAATTTCTACCTTCGAAATGAAATAGAGAATTGGCGATTCGAGAGCTCGGGCTTCACCCAGTTTAGTGACGAGAATATGTCAAATAACGTCATCACCAACGATAGGGTACTACCCCCTTTCATTTCGAAAGAAGAGCTTCAAACGATCTTCGAATCGCTTAGAAGTAAGAAATCAGTGGGTACCGATGAAATACCGAACATTGTGCTTCGACATCTCCCACTAGGAGCGATGAACATTTATACCACCCTGTTTAATAATGCAATGAATAATGCACATTATCCTGCGCATTGGAAAACTGCGGTGGTACACCCCATACCTAAAAAGGATAAAGATACTTCCAATCCGGCGAATCTCCGCTCGATCAGTCTTCTTCCAAACATCAGTAAGGTTTTCGAGAAGGTAATCAATAGAGTCCTGACTAAGTGGGTTGAGGACAAACATATAGTTCCGGATAATCAATTCGGTTTCAAGGCGGGGCATGACATCATTCATGCTGTGTCGAAACTGGTTTCTGATATCCAATGGAATAAAGGCAAGAACCAGTGCACTGGTACCTGCCTGATTGACTTGGGGAAGGCCTTCGATACCGTATGGTTAGAAGGACTCTTTTTCAAGCTGGAAAGGTTGGGCATTAGTAAACCACTTCTGTATATTCTTTTTGATATGTTCTCCAGTAGATAGTTCATCGTGAAGAATGGCGATGTGACTTCTGCTGGATCATTTAACATTAAAAACGGTCTGCAACAGGGTGCGGTAAATTCGCCGATCCTATTCAACATTTACACAAGTGATCTGATAGGTTCACTTCAACATGCCATAGCGTACAGATCGGGTCCAAAGATTGAGGTCATTAACATACTTTATTGCGATGACTGGAAGTTGAAAATCAACTTTCAGAAATCGGAAACCATTCTGTTTAGGACGCCGTTGTCTGGGGCCTCAAGGGATACCAGAAAGAATTGGCGAAAGTTCTCTATTGTCGGACAACATGGACAGCCACTTGCTTGTCGAAATGTAGTCAGATACCTTGGGGTCTGGCTAGAACAATATCTGTATTTTAACAAAGATATAGATGTTGCTCTGGCTAGAACCAAAGGTGCTTTTGCCCTTACAAGGAGACTGTTTTATAACAGCCAACTCGATGCGAGGGTGAAGGTGAAGGTGATCTGCGACATGGGCCTTATCCGGCTCATGCTTGTATTTGGATGTCCTGTGTGGTTCAATGTGAGAGCAAGTTTATTGGAAAAGATTCGGGTGTTTGAGAGGGCTTGTTTTTGAACTTGTCTTCATTTATACAGAACACCAGAATCTGAGTACATAAAATTCTATCGTAATGAGGTCTTGTACAATAGGGCGAATCTAATAAGAGTGGGCAATTTCGTCATTAAGTTGACTCGAAGGCACATTGCAAGAGCAATGACCTCATCGAACAACCTGATCTCCGGGGCTTACTACCCCAATTATATGTATCACGAGAGAGTTCGCTTTGACGGCTTTATTCCTCCAGAAGCGTTCCTCTATCTGGATAGCAAAGGTCTGATCCAGGACCGATTGGCGGTGCCGCTAATCTTCCACGTCGCTCGAACAGCTGCGGACAGGCGACTCAACTACGACAGAGACGTCGCACATGGCAGTACGGGGCTTCTCCGGTTCAGTAGGGCGGTAGGGAGTCGCGACAGGAGGGATGTTGATCAGCAGCTACAGCAATTTTGGTGGCTTTATGAAGGCGAGGATGCTTCGTCGTCGAACTCCTCCAATGATGGATAGCTTCATGTGAAGCAGAGTGGTCCAGCCTAATTTTTGTTTTTTAGCCATGGCCGGCTTACATAGTTTTAGGTAGGCTTAAGTTAGATTGTAAGAAAAAAATATAAAAAACAAAAAAAAATAAATAAAAAAATAAAAAAAATTAAAAAAAAATACGTACATATTAGATGTAAGTAGGATAAGTAGATTAAGATTTATTTTTTAGGTAGTATGTAGGTTTTTAGGTTTAAGTTTTATAAAAAAAATAAAATGTCCATATGCTAAGTTTTTACTTAAAATTGATTTTCTTAGTTTTAGTTTCGTTAAATATAAAAATAAATATAGACTCTAAGATCCGTCGAAAGACATAGTTTAAGTGTTAGGTTTAACTTAGAGTGCCCGCATGGGGCCAGTAAGTTAGTATAAGATTATTCCTAAGTTATTTAAGCTAATTTCTAAGCGTTTTTTTGTCTAGCATGTAAGAGTAAATTAAGAAATATAAATAAAAATGCATAAAAACTGAAAAAGAAAAAAAACTGAACTGACTAGCTATCGCTTCTCACTCGGAAGGTCAAGGTTCGAATCCTAGCCACAGCAAGTTTTCATTTGTGTTATTGGAACTCAGTCAGAAAAATCTGCGTGTGAAGGCATAACACTGACATGTAGATTTGGCTGTTGTAGGGTTTTTCAAGCACAAAAATAACCGTTAAAATTCACAACCTCACATTCCGAGAGAAAAAAAATCTCTCCGTCCAATTCGGACTCTCACCCCTGGAGAATCAATATCGAAACCAAACACACCTGAGTTTCAAACCACTACATCACAAACTTTCCTTTCTCCTCCTTCTATCTTTCCGCCCACGCCCAGGCAACAGTATAAGGGTATTCATAACCCCTTAGGCGCGCGTAAATTATAAAAAAAAAAAAAAAAAAATGAATTTGAGCTGCACCATTTCCTTCGGCTTGCAAAAAACGAATTACACTTCGTACCTCACAGGCAGCGGGAGATAAAATTGTATTCTCCATGTTAAAACGGCAACTATTGGAAAAATACTGAACGAAAACGGTCGAAACTTGACATGTTATTAGAGAATAATGTACTGGTTGTGATATGCAGAAACACGTCACCGAAGTCCTCGTATGTAATGAATTGTAACACATCGGAGGTTGATTTTGGAATAACCCTCGTATTATCAACGTCTATAAATACTCGTATATTAAGAAGAATCCAGGAAAAAAATATATACACAATGTACATATATATAAAAATAAAAGTATTTGGAAAAAATATTTATTGGCAATGGCTTAGGAATGATAAATTTGATGCCAGAGTGACGTGTTTATTGACTATTCCGTTATAACACTTAGTTCTAAGTTGTTAATTTTATTTTTGTCCTACGCGGTTTGTTTAACAATAACAAAAAAAAAAACGATTATTGAAACTGCCGAGATTATTCAATAATGAATTACTACCCAAACTCGGCCATAGTGACTCGGTTACAACAAAAAACAAGAGAGTGGAACGGATGCTACATTTTCCACCGAAACAAAGTGGTACCCCTTCATATAAGTGTGCATTTACTGGTGTGCAAACTCATTTCGAAAACATTATGAGCCTTCGCAATGATCTTCCCAAAAAAATATCCAGCCTTGAAAAGAATTAGTCAAGTTACCCAAAAAAATTGGACCAATCTCTAAGCGATCTGGAATTGCGTGTGAAGAAATTAGAAACTAATTGCAATAGAAACGAAAGCCTTACCGAATGAAATCGTCTTCTCTTACGCCGAGCCACTAGGCTTAAGCACCGAAAACAGGTGTCCTGTTTTCGTGAGAAATGACGAAGGAACTCTGAATTTAATTGCAGCAAGATATCATGCAAGTCCCAACAATCAACAACTGTAGTGGGCGTGCAACACCAAGAAATTTATATAATTGTAAATTTTCTATTCTCTTTTTTTCTCTTGTTTAATTTTCTTTTTTTCCTTTCTTTAGAACTTTTTTCCAACCTCTTTTCTACAATTGTTTTTAACTTTAAATTATTTGATCCAGCAATGGAATCATCCTGTACATGGGAGCTTTCACCCATTTAAAGAGAAAAACAAGCACAACGATAAGCACGAGTAACACGAACACAATAAAAGAAAAACACATTAACGAAAAACTCGGGCTTAAAAAGGAAGAGAATTAATAAATAAAAATGAGGCTTAAACGTTTGCCATTTAAGTGTTCAAAGCCTGAGAAATAAAATTGATAATCTTAGATATGTGTTTAAGGATGGCATGGTTGATGTTATATGTGTTTCGGAAACCTGGTTAGAGCCGGGAATGTGTGGAAATTTGTTATTATTATTATTTGTTATTGTTATGAGATTTTTTCGGAGTGACACTCAACGAAAGGAGCATGAGGTATAGCAATCTACATTAAAAAAATTTATAACTTCCGAATTGTGAAAAAAATCAGCGCCAACCGATTTTATGGAATATGTTTTTATTGAGGTTTTATTGTCATGATAAGAGTCTTACGTGATGGCCCCTGATGTATTGTAGCTAATTATAGATTTTTACAAAGCCTTCTCCTCCCCATTGAATGTTGGATGCCACCCATGGAGTGGAAGAACCACTGAGCCAAAAAATCTTTCTCTCTCTCTCTATCCAATTTTCCGAAAAATTTAACACGTACTCCGGCATCTTAAGAGTACTAATACCCTCTTGACTGCTAAGTTCATTTTTAAAAAATAAAAAATTAATTTAGCAAATAATAATAAAGCTTTCAAAAAAATGGTTGAAACATTGCAATTAAATTTCGTAAACCTTAGTCAACCGACACATTTTGTCCCAAATCGTACACCAACACTACTTCTAATTGCTTTAGTATGTGACCCTGACCTGATATTTCACTGTGACCAGCTATTCGCAGACGGTTTTTCTTACCATGATATGATCTTCCTGACAATAGATATATTTCCTACGACCGTAACCGACATGAGTTTTATATCATATCAATATTCTCGCATCAATATAATGGAACTTTTTAATGACAACGGGTCGCCGATTTACTAGATGGAGTGAAAAGTGAACTCCTTGACTGCCAGAATTCGCTGCTACTGCAAAAGACGTTATGGTGCCTTGAAGTCCGTTCATATTTAGGCAGACATGCCAATTTTCAGTGCGATACTGTCTTTAGTTTTGTTTTGACAGCTGATTGTTGTTCACGTGTTTGGCATCAAGTTGAGTATGGACAAAAACGATTTTCGTTCTCTCATAAAACATTATTTTTTGAGAGGCAAAACGGCGAAGGAAACAAAAGAAAAATTGGATAAATATTATGGGGCTAATGCTCCGTCAGATTATACCATCAAATATTGGTTTCGAGAGTTTCGTTGTGGCCGCAACTCCCCTACCGATCAAATCCGCAGCGGCAGGCCCTCCGATGCGGTTACAGAGGACAATGTCAAAAAAATACATGAAATGGTGTTGGCTGACCGGAAAGTGAAGGTGCGCCAGCTAGTAGATACCACAAAGATTAGTACTGAGCGCACACGCCATATTTTGGGCAATATTCTGCATATGAAAAAGTTATCCTGCCGCTGGGTGCCGCGAATGCTCACTCCTGACCAAAAATACGAACGCGAGAGCACTTCGAAAAAGTGTTTGGACTTGCTGATGCAGAATCGGGCGGATTTTTGGCGTCGATTGGTAACTGGATATGGATTCCTCGGACTATTATCTCATCCCAAACCTCAAAAGATGGCTCATCAATAAAAAATTCAGCTCACGCGAGGAAATCATCGACTCCACGGAGGGGTATTTTGCAGACCTTCTGGGAAATTACTTTTCGGACGGGATCAAGAAGTTGGAAAATCGCTGGAATAAGTGTATCAAACTTTTAGAGGACTATATTGAATAATATAAAAAAACATTTAAAAAAAATAATTTTTTAATTCCCAACGAGGTCACTTTTCACTCCATCTAGTACAACAGAAATGACACAAGTTTTCAAGCTGAATTCTTTAAGGTCAAACTAATATCTCTTGTGTAGAGGAATACACAAATAAATGTATGTACATCTAAATCAACTAAATTGAAGTTACCATGATTTACCCAGGAAATGTGTGTCCTAATTAAAGCTATTAACTTACTTTATTCTATATACAGGGGTTACAAATATTAGAGTATAAAATGGTTCGGAATGATGTAACTCTTCTTATACGAAGGAATTAAACTGCACTTTATAAAAACAAGTTTGAATCTTGCAATTCAAGTTCTAATTTCTGGAAAAAACGTTCGTCAATTGAAGCTCAAATCAGAAAAGACTAAACGACGTGGAACTTTCAGAGCTCAATGCGAATTTTGTTTCTGCTTATGATGCATCTCTTCCAGCAAACTCTTTCGATTCAATTAAGGGGTTATATGCAGTTAGAATTCTCAAAAAATAAATTTTTTTGTATTTTCGTAATGTACATAATATATCTGACTATATTCCCTGAAAATTTCAAATCAATCCGGTAAGCACTTTTCGAGATATACGCATATCTTTAAGGTCGTCTGTAAAAAAGTAGGCGAAGCACAAATTGGAAAAGGTAAACTCACTTCTAAAATCATCGATAAGTTGACAGTTTATTATGGCTTATGTATAAAGCAATATGGGCAACTTATTACCATCATTGTTCAACTGATGAAAATCCTCAACACGAAAGGTGCCCGGTCAGATAAGATTCACGGTGTTGTTGGTAGCGAGCGCTAGCTTCAGACACGTTATCTTCTTATAAACATGATTATCTGTCTTTACTGCCTGATATTGCTGAAGCTATCTTTCTAATTTATACAGATCTTAGCGATAAAAAATTATTTCAAAGACGTGTTGGTGGTTTTACGCAAAACAACAATGAGAGCTACAATCAGCTGATATGGAAAATAACTCCAAAAATCGTTCCGTCTGGCTCAAAAATTGTTGAAATAACAGCTTACATTGCTGCCGGGATCTTCAATACAAGTACAACTTCAATTTCATATTACATGAATGCAATGGGCCCAACGCTCACGCCTATATCAAGAAAGAATATGCAAAGGGCGTCATAATTTCTGACTTGAGAGCGTATGGAAGTACACGGGAAAAATGGCTCGTAGACAACATCAACTCGAGGTACCAGAAACTGCTGATGCGTCTGATGACGGAATAGATGACTCCATGTAAGTAAAAAAAAAAAAACAGTGTATCTATGTGTAAACATCTTCCGCAATTTTGAACGCGTTTTCCTCAAAACTATGTTTTTGAAGTCGGTGATCAAGATTTCTAAAAACCGGCTTAGCCGATCGGTCTGAAATTTTAACACAACCGTCCCATGTATTGACGGTAGGGATAAGAATTCGGATATTTATTTCCGTTTTTATAAACAATTTTACATGACAATTTTCCTCGAAAATTCGAATTTTTTCGCCATTTTGTCAGAAATAAAAATTTCGATTATTCCTTCGATTATTCCTTCGATGAATACCCAGTTTTATCTATTCACTAAAAGGATCTTTCGGGTTTTTTTATTTCAGATGAAGTAAACCGGAGATATCGTGATCGCCGCCGAACATCTTTTTTTGGAGGACCAGATCGATATTTTTACATATCATTAGTGCCATTAGATGTTGACACTAAATTTACTTATACTTTTCGTTTTTTTATAAAATAAAATATCTTCTCAGAAAAAACTCATAAAAAAACGTCTTTTTCGTCTTTGGTAAAGCTTATAACCCCTTAACGGTCCTAAAAATTCCGAATTCACTTTTTCTCTTTCGTGCGTTGATATATTCTTGTTGATAACACAATATTAAGTATCAAATCAAATGCAGTTGATCCCTAGTTTATTATAATTTTGCTTCCAGTTATCCTACATCAAATTATGTAGTCACTTTTTTAACACAATTATAACAGCTTTTTCAGAACACTAGAAAATTGCAAAATTGCTACCTCTTCCAAAAGCATCAAACCAAGCTGTTACAGAATACCGCACTATCGCTATTTAACCGTTTTTGAATAAATGAAAACCCATCTCGACACTAGTAAAATGATTACTACGAGGGGCGTTCAATATATTCTCGGTATCGATATGAAGGAAAATGCGAATTCAATTTAAATTGTTTTTATTTTTCAATATAATCTCCCCTAACATCAATGCATTTGTTACATCTTGAGATAAGCTTTTTTAAACCCTCAAAAAAATAAATTTCCTCCTCCTCCATTTATTGCCGACTTGAGTTCTTCATCATCCGAAAATCTTTTTCCACGAAGACATTTTTTCAAATCGGGAAACAGGAAATAATCACTAGGGGCAAGGTCTGGACTATAGGGTAGGTGTTGGATTTCTTCGAAACCACAATCTCGCGCAGCAGCCTTGGAAACTCGCGCCGTGTGAACAGGAGCGTTGTCATGAAGAAGCAACACACCCGCTGCGAGTTTACCCCGTCTTTTCTTTTTAATTTCCTCCCGCAAATTATGCAAAGTGGAAGCGCAGGATGTGGCGTTGATGGTTTCACCTTTTTTTTTGTACTCAATGAGCAAGATTCCCTTTGAGTCCCAAATAACTGTGGCCATGAGCTTCCCGGCAGACGGAGTGACTTTGAACTTCTTCGGGGGGTCTGTTCCTGTTTTATGCCACTGCATGGACTCTTGTCTGCTTTCAGGGTCATAGTGGTGGACCCATGTTTCGGCCCCAGTAACAATTCGATCCATAACACTGTCCGCGTTCTCACTACACATCTCCAAAAGCTCTTTACAGCATGCGATTCTCACTTTTTTCTGAGGCGCTGTGAGCATTCGTGGCACCCACCTTGCACTGACCTTTGAAAGGTTAAGATGGTCATGAAGAATGGTGTGAATGGTATCAATTGAAATGATGGCAGAGCATTTTCACCTTTATTCGGGCATCCTCAAGAACAAGTTTTTCGACTTCTTTGATGCTTTCTCCCGTACAAGCAGTAGCCGGGGCCCCGGAGCGGGGGTCGTCTTCAATGCTCTCTCTGCCTCTCTTGAACTCACTTGACCACTTTTGCACAGTTGATAATGAAGGTGCGGAACCCTGGTAAACAGCCACCATCTCTTCATGAATAGTTTTTTGACTTTTTCCTTGCTTAGTGAGAAATTTAATTACAGCGCGATGCTCAATTTTTACCATCATCGTCTCAGTTGCCATTATGATTCTGTTTAACTAGAGATAAAACGCGAATTAATAATCACATTTATATGAAATTTTACATGAATGCACTAAAGTAATAGTATTACTTGATAAATAAGTCAATTTATATATACAACCACAGCTTCATCCCGATACCGAGAATAGTTTGAACGCCCCTCGTAATTACCAGTCCGATTTTCAGTTATAAAGGGTGATTTTTTTTCCTGTTTGGTTTTCAGTTTTCTATTTTTGGCAGATCACGAGTGATTCATATTTTGAATCAGTTAGCATTGCCATTTCTTCAGGAAAAGACTTAGGACAACGCTTACAAATTATTGAATTTCATTATCAAAATTCGTGCTCTGTGAAAAATGTTTTTTACGCTATTGGACATCCACCTATGCCACCTACCCGTATGCGTACGTACAGAGGAAAATATTGCTGCTGTATCCTCAAGTATCCTGAAGACCGTGATTTGTGCATTCGTCGCCGTTCGCAGCAATTGGGATTGTGATACTCGACTGCGATTTTACACAAGGATCTTGGTCTAAAACCTTACAAAATACAGCTCGTGCAAGAACTGAAGCCGAACGACCTACCACAGCGTCGAATTTTCGGTAAGTGGACCTTAGAAAAGCTGGAGGAAGATCCGCTTTTTATTGAAATTGTTTTCAGCGGCGAAGCTCATTTCTGGTTGAATAGGTATGCAAATAAACAAAATTGCCATATTTGGTCCGATGAGCAACCTAAGGCAATACAAGGCCTGCCAATGGACTCGGGAAAATGCACTGTTTGATGCGGTTTATATCCCCGCGGAATCATTGGCATTTTTTCAAAGATGACCATGAGAACAACGTTACCGTCAATGGCGCCCGCTATAGTTCAATGATTTAGAACTTTTTTTTTGCCCAAAATGCAGGAGCTGAACATGGTCGACATGTCGTTCTAGCAAAACGGCGCTACATACCGGTGAATTAGCCGGCTAGATCGTGGGATTTGACGCCGATAAACCAGCGTCAATTGCAGCCTTTGGAAGACAACATACCAGCCAATATGCTCGAAAAAGTGATTCAAAATTGGACTCTGCTTATAAACCACTTAAAGCGTAGTCGTAGTCAACATTGACATGGAATAATCTTTAAAAGGTAAATGGCAAGAATTGATTTATCAACTGAAATAAAAATTGTATACACTTAAGTAATTTTCCTGTATTTTTGACAATTGAAAACCAAACGCCGAAAAAGTCACCCATTACTACGGCAGTCTTGAAGATTTTTGAAGACCTGCATTCCGGTTTAGATAGTAACATATTTGGATTAATTGTTTTTCCTGATTTTTCAAAAGCTTTCGATTGCGTCAATCACGCGATTCTGTTGAAAAAAAAAATAAAATGCCAGTTCCAGTTCCATAGTTTGTTGTGTGAACTTATCTAAGTAATAGATCGCAGTATGTTTTAAAAAAAAATGTAAAATTTTCGCGGCTTTTCCTCCATTGAGTCTAAGTCATTCTCCTACAGATTATGTTGATAATATAAAGAATTCATATAAACAAAACCGTATCAAAAATTTATGGAGCCCTCCCCGTACTAAGTTCCATCGGGAAATATCTCCCAACTAAGGTAAAACTAAAGCTTGTTAAGTCATTTATTCTTCCTATCATTCTCTATGGCTGTGAAACTTTTGCAAAGCAGGAAGTTAACAATTCCTATGCGAATTATATTCTCAATAATATAGCATACAATTCAATACAAATAGTAAATTATTTGCAGGAAATATTCTTTAGCTTAAGGCGAGGCTAGAAGCGAATGCACAATTGAAACAAATTTAAATTCATTAATATGATAAATTATGTGATAGATGGGAATATGTTTTGTTTGATCTACAAATAATATCAGTTTTGCGATTTTAAAATATTTTCAATTTGATTTTAGTATTTCTTTGAGAAATTTTGTTAAATTCTTAACCTTCTGATGAAAAGCCGCACTTTGTTAAAAAGGCTAGGGGCTACAACTGTAAAAGGTTTCATAAAATTTGTTTTGCTATGTGAAGGGATATCAACAAAGTTACCAGAGTTAATACGTAAGTCATGGTGAGCATTCCTTCTTGTATGTAGCAAGGTAGCCACTTATTATATAATATACTTTTAAGACTTTATAGTAAAAGAGATGTCCTAGCGGAAGGATTTTTAATTCCTGAAACCAAACAAAACTACCATGGCAGCGACCTTTTCTGCATATAATACGTACAATATGTTTTTGCGATACAAGCAAAGGGCTAATTTTATTGAGAAACGTTTCACCCCAACAAGTTAGACCATATTGAATTTTTGAGTGAACTAGCAGATAATATATAATCTTTGTGAAGAAAATAAACTTAAGTTATAAATTTCTTTGGAGCATGACATTAGATATTTTTGTACCATTCGTGTTGTGTTCAGGTTATTATCTAATATAACTCCAAGATATTTCACAGTCAGTCAGAGCAAAAGAACCCCGTAAGGCTAAAATATATCGTTTTGGTTCTTTTTGTTGAGAATCATTTTATGAGTAACAAACCAGTTTCTTAATATGTTTAAATCGAAATTAATGTCAGCAATCAAGTCGAGAAGGGACCTGGTTGCAGGTAGGAAAAAGCAATATCGTCCGCAAAAGCGATTAAGCGATTGCCCTTAAATTTCTGATCAAAGATAGAGTTAATATAAAACAAAAATAGCACGGGAACTAGAACCGAGCCTTGAAGTCCTCCAGCAATTAAGTTACATACAATAGTTTTCTGTACTTATCTTTAATATTCACGTTTTGTTTTCTATTTCATAAGTAAGAAGCCAGCCATTTATATTAAAAATAAAGCTCACTCACTCATTCCTATATTACAAAGTTTACATAAGAGAATTTTTTGATCCAGTAGATCAAATGCCTTGATTAAATCAGTAAAAAGCCCACATGTGAAAAGACTTCCATATGTCTCCATGTTTTCATAAATTTCATTGTACAATTTCAAAAGTGCATCTTCTGTGGATTTACCAGGACGGAAGACATAGTGACTAAGACTAAAGAAGTTTTGTTTGTTTAAAAAGTTCAGAAATCGAGTTTACATCACTTTTTCAAATATTTCAAACTGACAAGAGTGATACCCGTCTATAGTTGTTAGATCACAAGGGTTAGCATTTTTGAAGAGCGAAATAACTCTGCAATTTTAAGTGAAGAGGGAAATACTCTACCGTAAATGCTCTTATTAAAGACTAGCTGACCCGTGCTCGCCTTGCTTCACCCGCCTGACACTTTTAAGACAAAAAGAATTTTCATCGTACTAAGACCTCTCCATAGTCCATAGCCATAGCCACATTGATAGGATTTACTGAAAATGTTACAATATGATATCTGTGCTCGTGACTTCGTACGCGCAGACCACTGATATAAGCACCGATGCCATTTTTTATAAATATATTCTTACCCTTGGAGCTTACTGAAAGCAATATAAAGCAAAAACAAAGACAATAAAAACAACAACAATTTAAGGTTTAGTCTTATTTAATTAGTTAAGATTAACACAAAGCTTCTCTATACACAATGTTGGCAGTAAAAAGACCAGGGAAGTACAGATAAAGATTGCTGGAGCTGCTAACACGGGATAAAGCCACATAGAGCTGGCCATGCGAAAAGCAGCTGACACTGAGGTCCACGCCCGCAACGTGCAGCGTCTAACCCTGCGCTTTGTTAATAGCCATAGTAAAGCATAAGCTAACTGGAAACTGTACACGTTTAAAACAGAATGGGAAATTATTTGGAATGAGAGGGATTCGGGGTATAAAGACGGTATCTCCTGTTTAGCTGTACAGAATTTTAAACATTGTATGTGCCGTTTTGCCTCCGGGCAACAATGTAGCTGCTATGCCCGATCAGGCGACAGCTAGAGCAATTTTGCTTTGATTGCGTACCTGGGCCAAGATAACTTTGGTGAGAAATGTTTTTCCCGTCCCACCTGGTGCGTCTAAAAACACGATTTCACCCAAAGCAGCATCTACGCTGTGACACACGCGATTGAATACCAGACGCTGTTCCGCCGTCAGACTCAAGATACCGTTTTGCAACGTTTCGGCCAGTTCCGCTGGATTATAGTTTGTTTCCACTGCATATTCCCTATTAATGCGTTCACCATCTAAAGTTGGTGCGGGCATACCGTATTGAGAGAGAGCATTACCCCCTATAGATGTAACTATGTCTTGAATAGCCAGCAAACATCGATTCAGATTATTCTTACGCAACCTGTCGTTGAGTTCGCGGTGCATTAGAAAAGTCTTCAGCCAATTTTTCTTGATATTTTCGCCACAACTGCGCAGCATCGGAAAGTCCACAAAATACCAGCAAAATAGCAAACAAATAACGTAAGCGTTGTGGACTATCGCTACGCATGCTTCGGACAAAGCATCATCGCAATGCTGATTACCACTCGGCAAGCAGCCTGGTAAGTGGGATATTCAATGCAGTCAACCTTTCGCAGTTCGTCAAAAGAAGAAGGTCCTCGCACTGTACATAGAAGTAGGCGTAAATAATAGCATTCGGAATTGTTTGGATGCACCGCGTAGACCCGTCCAATGACGTGGTCCTTGTAAATTCCGGGTTCGTCAGTTACAGCTTTTCCACGTTTTCTACGGTTGAAAACACCTTGCTGCTTGTTGTAAGTGTAATATGATGGAACTTCGTCGTATAACAGTGTTTTTGCGAAATCATCTGTTTCACAAAGACGAAAGAATGCCAGCAAAGTGGTTTCTCTCGGGTTTTCTAAGCGCTCATTCATATTTTCAGGGTTGAAATACACCCGTTGCCCGCCTTCAAAGTGAACATCCAGATGCATCACTGGCGGATATCTCTCGTGAATGGGGAAGCTCAAAATACGCCAAACCGCCTCAGAAGAACTTATATATCGTCCAGATTGGAACCTCGTGACTTCGTCGTATTCATTATTTCTCAACGCAAACGTTGCCTGGTCACTGCCCTTGTTGACGTATTTACATATATATTTGATGGACTCGACGCTGATACACATTTCGACATTTATGTGGGCTTGAAAGGTTCTTGATAACACAGGTGAATAGGGTACAACCCATTTATTGTCCAAAACAATTTCTTGACCATGTAACCTGACTGTAGCTGTGAAACCGCCTTGCTGCTGTGATCTTCGACGATGCAATGGATACCCTTTTTCCCCTGACACCGTGTGCTCTATTAGTGCTCTAGGGTATCTTTTAGAACAGTGATCCTCTTGCATGTAAGGACAGTCAGAAAATTCAGCACTTATGACCGTATCAACGGCATCAGGACGAATTTTTTTTTCCAGCCACAGGAGAGTGTGAGCATGTAGCAAGCCACGCTTTTGCCACTTAACGCTGTACATAAAATAAAGAGCAGAACCGAAAGCTTTTCCTTTTGTAACCAGGCCGATCATCAGCTTTAGTTTTAAGTGAAATACTCTGGCTATGATATCATGCCTATCATAAGACGCCTGTCCTGGGAGCAGTTCTTGGGAAATTTCAATCCACTTTGGATTAGTTGTGAAAAGGTCAGGTCGGCCGTATTTTCGGACGTAACAAAAAGCATCTTGCGTACGTTCATACATATAACGGCAGGATTACTAATCGTCCTAAGTTTTCCACGTTGCATGGCGTCCCGCAGATGTACGTAATCTTCGGCGCGTAGGCGTCTCTGGTTAGTCCGTATGTACACTAAACGCTCCGTCTCTATTTTAGCATACATGTCCACAATAAATTGGCTGAACAATCCTCGAAATCGTTGCAAATATATAAAACAATCGCTCCTTATTCTGCAGCAGGTATGAATAAAATTGTAGGGCTGATATTTTTTTATTAAAATTTGTAACCCTAGTAGTTGGATTAACTTGGCAGATTCCGAAATTATAACCATCTTCGCCGTCGTGAGTGCGCAACACAATGTCACGCTTATCGTATTCTTGATCAACTAAAAGCACTTCAACTTCATCTGTGACGGGGGTGTTGTACCGGCCGCGGTGTTCACCAACAGGATGCCTATCAGCGTTGATGATCATTTTGTAATCATTGATTTGTCCCTGTGGAATAGACTCCAATGCAGCTTTGAAACTTTGCACGTACGGATTCAACTGATGCAGCATGTTTTGGAGTAGAGATATAAGGTCACTATTTAGTTGAGGAAAGTTAAGATTTCTGATATTGGCCTGTTCATTATAATCTGAAACGAAATAAATCTGAAGAAATTTTGGCTCATCTTGTGGTAGCAAAGATCCTATGAGATGATAAATTTGGCCTTGCACCTTAAAGGTCGGCATAAACCGTCCTTCTGTAATTTGCTTAGCACCAAAAGATGTCATTTGAAATGCGCTGTTATATGAACGGATACTGTCTAAGAAGTGCTTTGAATGTGTATGGTCACCATTTAAAAGAGATTTTATAATCTCTGGAGGTTCTTGAAACTTTTCAATATGAACTTTTCCACCCGAACAACAGATTCCATTTGGTTCTTTTCTCCATTTGAGAGCGCAGCAATAATTGCAACCTGCGGTCATACCGCCTATGGAAGCAAACTCAACATAGTCAATCCTAGGTGAATACATAAAACCACTTTTTTCCTTGTTGACCCAGAGAAGAACATTGCTTGCCGTGTCATTTTCTTGAGATTCATCACAAACTTCTGGCATTCTATTAAGAGAGTGTCGATTTCGATCAGTCTCAAAACGTGATTGATGTTGTTCTGGTGTTTCTGCCTAGCGCATTTCATTTACTCTTTCCCTTTCAGCCGTTGTGCGAGCAATCAGGGAACTTAAGCGCGATTCTCTGGTGAAAGTTTCGGGTTCACGCGTCAATGCATGGCGCTGATGGTTAGCGGATAGACAGGCCGCCGTGCGAGCACGCTGATGTTCTCGAACTGCAGTAAGTCTCCCCTCATAATTGTCTTCACATCCTTGAAACTTCTTTAATCTAATTCTTTTAGCATTTCTGGTTAAATGAGAAAGATTTGATTTTTTTCTTGAAGGCATTGGCAACGATATAAGTTTCCCAATCAAAAATATCCAAGTCGTAATCGAAATTCTTAAGATCCGTTTTTACACCAAGTCGATAGATTTCCTATTTTCTTTTTCTTTTCTTTATAAATATAACTATGTCCGTAATAAAACTGAAAAGTAGATTAAACTAAATTAACTTACATATGCACGTGCATACATACATTTGTATATCGCATACAGTGTCGAATAATTTTATGTGCGGATAACGACCGACAACGATTACTAAAAGAAGTTAATGTAGAGACAGTTAAATTTAACGGTTTTTTTTTTATATACGTAGCTTTAAGAAGATACGAGTATGAAATTCAGTTTCTTGCAGTTAAAAATGCTTAAGCGGAAATTTATATTTTCAAAAAGCACTATATATGTTTTAACACTGACGCTATTTTTAATTCCTACTAAAAAGTCAACATAAAGAAGATTTGCGCAATATTCTGTTACTTTCCTCTTACCCACTTCGAACGTCGACGAAAAGGATTCAACAAAGGAAGGAATACAACTTGACGCACGATTACCACCAGCCCATTCCCAAACTTTACTCAATGAACAGCACCTGAAAATGTGTTCAACCTGTGCGCTGAAAAGAGACGGCCGGCCATTGGAGTGCAAAATATATGAACACGTAAGAGCGCGAACATATACTCACACACACACTATTGGAACTATACCCACTGCAGAAGGATAATTTATATCTTAAATGAATCAGCGGCAAAATTACTAAATTCACCTGTTTTTTATTTTTTAAGTCCGATGAGCTATTATTGAGCTAGGGCTGTGTAGAGTATAATTTTCCTTGCAGATATGCAGTTTTTTGACTATTTTATAGGAACCATTTCATTTTCCGGGATAAAAAGTATCTTTGCTCATGTCCCAGAACATAAGCAATCACTATGCCAAGTTTAATCAAAATCCGTCCAGTAGTTTCCGCGTGATGCGCAGTCCACCACTTTTTACTCTACAGTTTTATTATATGCTCTTATTAAAGATATGAGCAAGAACATCAACAATATAAAATGATATGTTTTTAAAGACAACGTTCGAACATCTATCATGTTTGGAAAAGTTGGAATTTTTGAGTGAGTTGATTATGGCAATTAATTCAACAGAAAATATCGGACTAAAGGCAAAACTGTTATTAGAAGTAACATCATTTATAATAACCTCATCAGATTTAAAAGTCATGCCATCACCGAAGAATTCTACAGATAGATTATTGGCTACAGAGACAAAAAAGTCATTAAAACTACATATTAACAACCTGAATGGGATCTGAAATGCTCATATTGCCAACTTTAATTATTATCTACTTAATAACAGGCGGATTGGGATTCAAGATTTTGTTAATAATATTCTATTCTCCTTTAATACTACCCTTATTTCTTGCTAACTTAGTTACATAATAGCAATTTTTTATTTCCTTAGAAATGTGCTTACAGAGTTTGTTGAGTGAAGATTTAGCTGCTGTATTACGAGTATATGAATGTTTTTTTTACATTTTTTCCTTAATTTATTTTTCCCATTCACTTTGCTCAAAAGATGCTCTATCATCCATTCTTTTAAGCTTTTACACGTACTATTGTATTAGTTTTTTAACAAGGAGAACATAGATCTGAAAGTCCCCGCAGAGAATTTATTTCCATCAAACAAGTGTGATTGCTCTACGAAAACTAATGCTTCCAAGGTAGACTGCGGTACACAAGTTTTTTTTTTATAATTTGCGTGCGCTCTAGGGATTTAAGTACACTTAAAAGATTTGCACACAGTGCAGGCTAAAGAAAGTCGAGGAGGATGGAAAGAGAGGTACCGGTAAGCGTTGGTTTTAAATGTTTGAAGGTTATAATGACTAGGAAATAAGAAGCTAGGCAGGACATTCCATAAGCGAGTTGTACGGCTTCGGAAAGAATCACGATATTTTAGAGTACGTCCGAAAATGGACTTGAGAGTATACTGATGAGCATTCATAGCGAGACGGGTGTTACGGTTAAAGGTTTGAAGGGGCGGAATGCTACTGGCAATTTCTATGGAGCACTGGTGGTGGCGATAGAGATAGAGCAGAGTGAGAAATGAGACCCTCGGTGTTCGAGGGTGTCGATTGTTTGAGTGATATTAGTATCACCTAGGAGTTTTATCGCACGGTTTTGGATCCTATCTGCCAGGTGCAGTGATGTTTTGGGCGCACCCGACCAGATGTGGGCAGTGTACTCCAATTTCGGGCGGATAAACGCCTTATATATTGAGGCCTGATCAGAGGAGGTGAAATATTTCTTACATTGCTTGAGGAAACCTAGACATTTCGCAGCATTTTTGACGATACCGAATATGTGGTCATTCCAAAGTAAGTTTTCATTGACACACATACCGAGAACGGAAAGTTTATCGCAAGTGCGGATGCAAGTGCCATTCATTCAAAATAGCTGTGTTTTTAAATTTCGCTTTAATGACAGAAGGCAGAATTGTGTTTTGGAAGCATTAAATTCTACTCTGTTAGTGTTTCCATAATTAGTTATGCTGTTAATATCAGAATTTATTGAGCTTAACATACGCTGGCGTTCCCGTTCTACAGCCGAAGGGCAGGGACGTGAGTCCGGGAACGAATATGAAAAGCAGAGAGTACTGTCATCAGCAAATGAATATATTGGACTAGAAGTAGCAGACAACAGATAGTTGATGAAAATTAAAAAGAGTGTCGGAGACAGAACGGAGCCCTGGAGCACACCAGCATTTATTTTGTGAATATCAGTGTGCAATCATCTGTGATCGCGGGGGAACAAATCAAGGCTTGTTGCGTGAACTCATCAGGAACAACTTCATTGATAATGGTGGTTTTATTTTAGACGGGCAACTCATTTCCAAAGAAATTATAGAAAAGCTTATTTCGAAAACTAATGGTAAGTCTGATTTGAGTATTGCATACAAAACATCACTAACCAATTTATATGTTAAAGGTGCAGAACGCAAAAGGTGAAACTTGCAACAAAATTATTCTCACACACGGTCGCTCAAGCTATTATGCGGGCTGGTAGTTTAGAGGAACTAAGTTCGGAAGGCTGGCTTAAGTGTTCTGTATTTTTTTAAACAGGTAATAGTTCAAATTTCCTTAAAAATCATGTGTCATCTTTGTCTTTACAATTTCAGGTGAATGATTGGTTCGACTGTCTCAACGTAAGAGTTCCTTACCAGAATAGTCGCGAAACTGTCCAAGGCGTTGGAATTTCAACACGCTCCAATTTGGAATTTTCGATGAGACGGCTTGCGTAATGTTTAATATGACGGTTAAAGGAAAACAAACCATGATGCCCTTCCAGAAAGGTAATGTTGAATTAAACGAATTTTTGTTTTTACAGTCTTATAATACTTTTAGGCATTATCATGACGAGTAATTCTCTTTAATTTCTGTACAACGATTTAAAGACTGAATACAGTATTTCGTATTTACTGACATATAGACTGAATCAAGATCTTTTAGAGAATTTTTTCGGAACGATTCGATCCAAAGGTGGCCTATATGATCATTCCAAACCGTTTGGAATTCATGTATCGACTTCGTTCATACATACTTGGAAACGAAGGAAGTTTTTCTATGAATGGTATGTTTTATTCTTTAAGTAACCATATTTTCTTTCGTAAATACGAACTCGGGCAATACTTTAGTAGATAATGCACCCGATTTAGAAGGTACGGGCGATTTAAGTAGCACTCTTCGGAAGATACTTAATCCCGACTTCATAGCAACTGAAGAGCCGGTAGATGAACTGGAATCTCTACAGTACGGAGAGCATTTGGCAGGATATATTTGCCACAGGATTAAGAATCCACATCTAGCTGTTCAAAATACCCAGCAAGAGACATCGGTCATGTGGATTAATCAGCTGACAGAGGGATATCTTCAAAAATCTAAAGACGAAATGATGATATGGAGAAATTGGAGACCAATTTTAAAATGTTTAATGAAGATGATATAGTTTATTGTCGTAACTATTTAAAACAGTTACTTAATCTCTCAAAAGACATACCGTCCGAAACAAAAGTGAAAGAAATTTTCTTCCGTTCACGTATGTACTTTAGAATTAAACACCTAAATAATACAATAGAGGACAATTTAACAAGTAGAAAAAGAAAAATAATAACAACAATATTGTAAAATAGTAGAGTTAAGCTAGTCTACGAGTATTTTGAATTTTTGATATTTTTTTGTAAACATAAAATCATTTTTATATTAACTTTGTTCTAATAAATTATATACTTATGTGTTCAAGAAATTGAATTCGTCTTGTTGTGTTATATTTTCTCATAGACACACATATTAAATTTGCTTCCAGATACCTCGACACCAAGTCGTAGATGATTGTTGTTTTAGAATCGCTATTAATTAATATTGTAAATGAATAAATGTCTAAATAAAGAATTCGAACTCAAGCAATTATTAGCGTACATCATATGTAAACAAAAATTGATCACTCTTGGCAACCATCTTAGATTTTTCGGTGTTTACTTTTTTTGACACATGCGCAATATATGTATTACCTTATTATCGGTACAGTGGTCATAAGCCTTAAAGCGGTGGTTTCCATTACAAACGTCAGACCAAAGTTCAAACAGTAGAAGTAAATTGAGTTCGTCAAAATCAATTTTTTTTAATTCTAAAGAAGTAATGATCCACTTTTTTAACATCTCAAATGCCTAAATAATTGATGCTAGTCACATAGTGATCTGTGACACCAAAATCTGCAAATTAAATCGCCCTAAACGACTCTTCCTGCAAGAGATATGATCAATGCAGGTTTTAGAATTATCACTAATACGAGTAGGCGTGTTAATACTGCAATCCATACCATCAGCAGACAATAACTTTAAATAGTTGTACACTAAATTTGATTGTATAAGAATATCAATATTAATATCACCTAGGAAGATAAAGCTTGTAGTTTTTCGTTTTGTAACAGATTATGCAATTCCTCGAGAAAGACAGAACCATTACTATCATGAAACCTGTAAGCACATAGGAAATAATGTTTTTCGCGATTTAGATCGCTTATTTTATCAGCAGTGATTAAATTTTGCTTATATATTTCCACCTATACTAAACAGATAACCGGTTGTTCCTTAACTAGTCTTATGAATTACGAGGGCGGGTCAATAAGTCCGTGACATTTGGATTAAAACACAGATTTTTTGATAAAAAAATAATTTTATTTTTCAACGTAGTCTCCCTTGAGCTCTATACACTTTGTCCAACGCTTCTCCAATTTTGTTATCCCTTCCAAAAAAAATGATTTGTCGAGGTCCTCAAAATAGGCCTTTGTTTGCGAGATGACTTCATCATTGGAGTCAAATCTTTTTCCACCAAGCCATTTCTTCAGGTTTGGGAACAAGAAGTAGTCGCTCGGAGCCAAATCTGGAGAATAGGGTGGATGAGGGAGCAATTCATAGCCCAATTCATGGATTTTTGCCATGGCAACTGCACATGTGTGCACCCTTGCATTGTCTTGGTGGAAAAGAACTTTTTTCTTGGCCAAATGAGGTCGTTTTTTTTTCAAATCGTCATTGAATCGGTCCAATAAGTTGGCATAATATTCCCCATTGATTGTTCTTCCCTTTTGAAGGTAGTCAATGTGGATTATCCCGCGTGCATCCCAAAAAACAGTCGCCATAACTTTATTGGCTGACAAACCCACCTTGGCCTTCTTTGGCGCCGATTCACCCTTAGAAACCCATTGTTTTGACT
Organism: Volucella zonaria; assembly: GCA_963966105.1. NCBI lineage: Eukaryota > Metazoa > Arthropoda > Insecta > Diptera > Syrphidae > Volucella > Volucella zonaria. The sequence continues at coordinate 126,544,656 of OZ014531.1, forward strand.
GTTGTTTGTTCTCTGGTGTGTTGTGATGGATCCATGTTTCATCCACGGTTACAAAACGGCGCAAAAACTCCTCCATATTGCGATTAAACAACGCCAAACCTTCCTGTGAAGTTGTTACACGATTGCGTTTGTGGCCGACTGTGAGCAAACGCGGCACCCATCTTGCGGAAAGCTTTCTCATGCCCAAGTGATCATTCAAAATTGAAACCACTGAGCCATGCGAGATCCCTACGGCTTCCACAATCTCTCGCACTTTCAATCTTCGGTCGGCCAACACCATATCGTGAATTTTTTCGATTGTTTCGGGTGTAGAGACCTCAACTGGGCGTCCAGGACGTTCGGCATCTTCAGTACTTGTACGGCCACAACGAAATTCAGTAAACCACTTTTTTACCATTGAAATCGATGGTGCAGAGTCCCCATAGTATTTATAAAGCTTAGCCTTGGTCTCGGTAATGGTTTTTTTTCGCAAGAAATAATGCTTAATAAGCACACGAAATTCACTTTTTTCCATTTTCTCTTCAAATTAGTGAGTAGTCTGATAAAAATAGCTGTCAAACACAAACTAACTGACGCAGCAAGTTTAAATTTTGACAGGAGTCAACTGACAGATGCCTGTTGACAGGAGCAGTGTTGCTGTTTCAGTAAGAGGTCAGAAGTCACTGACTTATTGACCCGCCCTCGTATCATAAAATCTTGTTATTGCAGAAGTTACTAACTAAGTACAGAACTAGAATATTTCAATGAGAGCATCAGATTTGGAAAAAATCAGAGAACCTTAAAATTAATTGTACCACCTAGGTTGAAATACTCGTATCTAAATACATCTCGTCAATTTTTTGTTCATGCGGACTCGAGTAACTTGCCCTTAGATATCAAGCGCATTACTTTCAATAAAATAGTTTTTAAATATTTCGCTGACTATTCTTAATGAAATTCTCCCGCTCTGATTATAACACATGGGCTGAAAATTCAGTGCCGTTTTATAGTAAAACACAAAATTTTTGAAAATTCAACTTTATTTATCAATATAGTTGCCTTCGAAGGCGATACACTGATTGAAACGATTTTTCAATCTTTCGATACCACTTTTGTAATACGATTTCGGTTTAGCCTCAAAATAGGCCTCTGTTTCGGCGATTCGGTCTTAAATCTCTTTCCGGCGAGCATTCTTTTGAGGTTTGCGAACAGAAAATAGTCGCTGGGGGCCAAATCTGGAGAATACGGTGGGTGGGGAAGCAATTCATAGCCGAATTCTTTCAATTTTGCCATCGTTTTCATCGACTTGTGACACGGTGAATTGTCTTGATGAAACAGCACTTTCTCTTTCTTCAAATGCGGCCGTTTTTCTGCTATTTCGTCCTTCAAATGCTCCACAACTCAATGTAATAGTCGCTGTTGATAGTCTGCCCCTTTTGGAGATAGTCGATGAAAATTATTCCATGTGCATCCCAAAATACGGATGCCATAACCTTGCCAGCCGAGGACGAAGTTCGTCGCCTGCTCGCCACTCAGCTGACTGCCGACTTGACTCTGGTGTGAAATGATGGAGCCAAGTTTCATCCATTGTCACATACCGACGCGAAAATTCGGCTTTATTTCGGTTGAACAGCTTTAAACACTCCTCTGAATCATCAACACGTTGTTGTTTTTGGTCGACTGTGAGCAAACGCGGCACCCACTTTGAACACAGCTTTCGCATGTCCAAATATTCGTGTATGATATATCCAACACGCTCTTTTGATATCTTCAGAGCCTCAGCTATCTCGATCAACTTCACTTTACGGTCATTCGTAATCATTTTGTGGACTTTTTTGATGTTTTCGTCTGAAACAGTCTCTTTTGGACGTCCACTGAGTGCATCATCTTCAGTGCTTGTATGACCAATTTTAAATTCAATCCACTTGCGAATAGGTTCGTTCGCAAGGTGCAGAGCCCGGGTAACACTTATCAAGCCACTTTTTTGCATCGGCTGCATTTTTTCCCATCAAAAAGCAACGAAATTGCTTTGAATCCATTTTTTTCACAATAACAAAAGTTACTTCACTCACAACGGTATATCTCGAGAACTAATCGTCCGATAGCTGTCAAATTTATACTAACTGGAAATGGTATGGATTTAATTCAAGTGGTGCCATCTCTTAGAAACGGACTTTTCAGCCCATGTGTTAAATCTATCTATATGTCTCTCTATCCCTCTTTTCTTTCTCTTTCTCTTCCTCTATTCTATGTAAATTTTTTGAAAAAAGTGAATTTTTCTTATAAGCTTGTTCTATTTTTAAAATATGATATCTGTCTTATGTCAACAAAGAATACGAATATATGAAATAAATGAAATGAAATAAAATGATTGTAAACATATTAAGAAGAATTCGTAAAGATATTTGAATGTATACAAGCAACCATCTGGAGTCAGCACTTCATAGTATATATTTTCAACTTTCTACTCCATCAAATAAAAAGAAATGGATTTGTAATGATGTATAATAAATAGAGTGTATTTTGAAATTCACAACTTTTTATAAAAGTAATAATACTTCAGATAAAAAAAAAACCCAAAAACCAACAAAGTAGACAAATTGAGCTGTGCAAAACCTAAGCAACTTTTTTAATATTTTGTGTAATATCCTTTATCTTGAATAACAGAGGCGCAACGACGAGGCGTAAAAGTAATTAACTTTGAAAGTGTATCCTGGATATATTTTCCCACTCAACTTTAAAAGTACTGAATAGGTGAGACCTGTTGGAAAAGTGTTGTCCAGCGACATGGCTTTAAGGATACCAAACAGGTTTTCGATGGGATTCAAGTCGGGTGATTGGGCCGGCCAATCAAGGACTGGAATCCCACTATCCGCTAACCACACATTTACCAACTTCGATGTGTGTTTCGGATCGTTATTCTGTTGAAACACCCAACAAAGTGGCATTTCCCACTCCGCATGTGGTAGCATTACCGATTCTAGAATGGATTTATATTTGAATCGGTCCATGATTCCGTCTCTTTCGTAGGATGGGCCTACACTTCCTGCCGAAAAACAGGTCCACACCATCACACTACCCCCGCCATGCTTTATAATGGGTGTGCAGAATCTAGGATTGAGTCGCTGACGTCTCACATAACATATCTCATCAGAATTAATTAAATTAAATTTTGACTCGTCGCTGAAAAGAACTGTTTTCCATTTTTCAGGAGACCAGTGTTGGTATTTTCTTGCAAAATTTAGCCTAATATGAAAAAAGATTTTAGTTTGAATTATGTTTAATGAATTTAATTGCATTACCTGTTCCTTAAATTTCTTTTTGTGAGCATCGGTTTTTTTGCACGGCCTGTAACTTTGAAGATTATTTTCAATTGCTAATTTTACGACTTCATTCGAACTTATGAACGGTTGTTTTTTTAATTACACCACAAATGTTTCTATCCGTTCGACAAGTTGTCTTACGCGGCGTACCACTGACATTTTGACTTTCAACGACTCCGGTTTCACTACATTTTTTTATTAAACGTGAAATAATCGATTTATTAATGTTATAACGTTTAGCTAATGTTGCCTGAGTATCTTCAGACTTAAGTTCATCAATAATCTTTAGTTTAAGAAGATCAAAGACAAAGAGCTTACAACATTTCATTTGTAACCTTACTGGAAAAGTACTGTTAGGTGGTTTTTAAAAGTGGGTTACAATGTTGCTTAGGTTTTGCACAGCTCAATTTGGCTGCTTTGTTGGTTTTTGCGTTTTTTTTTTTAAATCTGAAATATAATTACTTTTATAAAAAGTTGTGAATTTCAAAATACACACTATTATACATCATTACAAATCCATTTCTTTTTATTTGGTGGAGTAGAAAGTTGAAAATATATACTATGAAGCGCTGACTCCAGATGGTTGCTTAGGTTTTGCACAGTACTGTATATAACATTATGCATCCTACCATATGCCTAAAGATCTTGCTAATAACGTCGTGCGCCTTCTTATTTTAAGGAAAGAAAACTATTGTGTCCACACACACTCCTGCGCGCACGCAAGAGGCCGATAATCTAATTCGGTGCCTTACCATATTACGTCCCACAGTGGGTTCCCTTCATACCGATCGAATTCTGTTTTCTATTGGAACTTAAAATTTGTAATGTAGAAATATTCTTATTATTGTCTGATGTCCATATAACTATATAATATGACAAAAATAAAATAAAACAATGTTTTCAAGTATAAATTTGTATAATTTTTTAAATGAGTTTACATTTCTTCAAGTAGCATATCTATAACTTCAGAGAAAAATGTTTTGCGGTTTCTAGCTAGTAATCGTCTGAACACTCTTTTTCAGACCACAGATACATCCAACTCAGCCTGAGTGATGCTCCTTCCGACCAACCAGCAATCCGGAATTATCCGAAAACTTATTGGCTAAAATACAGAGGAATACTGTCAGAAACAATATCCTCTGAACTCTCAAGTCCCCCGCGTGACACCAATGAGCTTGACATGAAAGTCAGGGAATTCCCCCTGGCTCTCAATCAGGCTGTGGCCGCTTTCTGCTCTTTAATTCAACCTAGAGGCAAGAAAAAGCCACACTGGTGAACATCAGAACTGGGACTGCTTGGAAAGACTTGCAGAAAACTTTTCAACTTAGCAAAAAGCACAAGAAAAGTGACTGACTGGGACTCATAAAAAGAACTCCTCAAATTATACAAAAAAAGACTAAGGAAGGCAAAGCGACAATCTTGGAGGTGATTCTGTGACAAAATCACGGAAACCTCTGAGATTTCTTCTCCACAAATCCTATGATGCTTAGCTGTTTGAAAAAAACCGATGGCCCTTGGACAACCTCAAGTGTTGAATCACTCAACGTGCTATTAGACATTTAAACAAGGATCTACTTGAGCAAGATCTTATACGTGTTAGTTGGCAGCCAATATTTCACGACATATCAGTTGACGTCCAAGTTGAATCTTTTCACGACATGGTTTAACACCTTTTTGATAAACACCTTCCCATTAAAACGAAATCTGTAAAATATAACAGCATTAGGTGGTTTACACCACTTGAGCTGAGCTTACAAATAAACGTGATGCTGTGTACAAAAAATGGAAACGATTTAGAATTCCTGAGTTCTTTGTTAGTTTTCAATTGTTGCGGAATAAAGTAAATCCAAACATAAGAGAAGCCAAGTATAGTTATTACGCTAAACGTTTCCATTACAAGCTTCCAACTAAAACGCTGTGGACAAACTTGAAAGAGTTAATATAAGGCCTAACCTAAGATCCGATGTAGATCCGGTCGATCCTGATGAATTAAATAAAGAATTCGTTAAGGCTCAAACGAATTTGGGTACTCGTCCAGAATTCATCCAAACTCCACTGGATGAATAACCCGTGGAACAAACCGATGTTGTTGGAGCCACACTGCTGGTATCGACAACATTCATCCACATATTATTAAAATAATATTACCATACGTACTTTTAGTTAATACATATATTTTCAACAATATTATAACGAAATCAATTTTTCCGAGTACTAGGAAGCAGGCAAAGATTGTACCAATCCCAAAGAGTAAAAAAGCAGGTATCTCATGAATGGAATACAGACCCATTACTATTCTCTCATACTTATCGAAAGTTTTCGAAAAAATCATACACCAAGAAATTTCTAATTTTCTACATCCTGAACGAATTCTTAGTGCTTATCAATCGGGATTCCAAAAACACCACAGCTCTTCTTAAGATATCGGACAACATGCGAGTTGCAATTGACAAAAAATTAGTAACACTCCATGCTGTACTAGATTTTTCTAAGGTTTTTGACACCGTAGATCACGAGTTATATTCAAGTTAGCAAGCTTACATATATTTTCCTCATCAGCCGGTTATTTCATGCGCTCGTATTTAGTTGGAAGAAAACAAGCGGTTTTCGCGAACAATCTTAGGTTAGACTTTGTTGAAATTTCAGCAGTTGTTCCACAGGGATCAATACTGGGACCCTTGCTTTTTGCAATTTTCATAAACAATCTCCCTAATATTATTAAGAGCTGCAATTTTCACATTTTTGCGGACGATGTTCAGCTTTATTTAAGCTTTAAGAATGACCTTATTGATCACGCCACTTTACAATTTTATCATGACCTTAAGCGGATTCAATGCTTGGCAGAAGAAAACTACTTGCAGCTCAATCCGACAAAAACGAAATGCTTATTTACAAATCAAAATGGTATTATCCCAACTAGTCTCCCTCTTCTCCAGCTTGGAAATGTACCAATTGAATTTGTAAGCAAAACGTCTGGTTTAGCTCATTATTAAATTGGGACGACCATACCGGTTCAGTCACCCGGAAAATATATGGCTGCCTTAGAAATTTGTCTCAATCTCAAAGCTTTACACCAGTTAAAACGAAGATACTGTTGGTGAAGACCTTAATAATTCCCTTGATAACGTACGGCTGCGAGATTTTTTGTTGTACTGGTGCTCTTATTAAACGCAGGCTTAATGTTGCTTTTAATAATATGTATTGTGCGCTACGTATATGGCCTGAAAGACTACGTTCATGTGTCGGCGTACATCAAAAATATCCAAAAATTAAATATTCAATAAAGATAATAACCAGATATGTAGGCTGTTTACATATCTATACGACAAGCTAAGTTTCTCGCAATCTAATCGTTCGTTTAGCTTAATTGTACTGCGTACTGCATATCCAGTTGCGGACCGGCAATTTTTTGTTCATACTATTCGTCTCTGGAATTCACTCCCTCTTAACATAAGACGACCTTATCATAGGAGTAGTATGTACTCTAAGTACTCGTAACAAATACAGATCTCTCAGGATACCCAAAAACTTCTAATCAACTTCTAACACACACTTTCTTTAACCCGACACCAATCAAACTATATTTCTCTATCACCCTTGGTACTTCAAAAGCACGTAATTAACACCCTCACATTCGATCTGTCCCCTTCATGTATTCTTAACAATTTCATGACGCACATTCCATTTTTAGACATTTATCGATTTTTAAATAAATAAATAATATACTAACCACAATTAAGCGCCAAAATTGTTTTACTGCATGTCATTCGAAACGTAATCCATCACATAGTGCAACACCTACTTGTACTATACAGCTTATCAGCACCAATATCTTGCATCTCTCTATAGAGTGATTGAGTAGTAATCAGGATTTTATCCTGGCCTGGATTAATAAATTTCAAATGTTGATGATTCTTTTAGGCTTTTATCCAATTTCACTAACAAATTTACTATGCTGACCATTAACAAGAAGCGAAACATGAAAATGGCTTAAGCTTTAACAAGATAAATGAAGAGCACCTGTCACTCTAGCATAACAACAATCAAAACGTATCCTAAAGACTTTTCTACTCATACAGAGCTCTTACAAAGACTGTTTTCATTTTGTCACTCACCAGTCACCAGACACTTGACCCGGATTTACAAAAATGTAAAAGCGAAAAAGAATAAAATTAGCACTGCATCATACGAACAGACCCGCTTGCATAACATCTTCTTACCGTTGCACCAGCACGATTTGAACCAAGTGCACACTTAACTTCATGCACAAACAGAGCTTTACTTTATTTTCAAATGCAAAACACACATCACGACCGTTAGGAACACTGGAATCGACGTGTCTCTTATCTCCTATCTTTTCAAAAAGTTTTTCAATACTCGCGCTGCAGGTATTCCATTAAATGACGACTAACACGAGTTTGACAATTATATTACGTTTTCCCATTAACGACACTTTGATAGAGAATCGGATAACTGTTACCAAGAATATTACGATATCATACCACGCGAACGATAAACGGAGCACAATAGAATCAAAGAACGAGTTTACAGACCAACTGCAGAACTACAACTGAAGACATCGTACAAAAAACACATCAGAAACAGTCTCATCTACGGTGGTAGGTCGATAAATGAGTTTCCCATGTGGGGGTGTGCTGATGGCGGCAAAATTTAAGCGCCAGCCAGCGCGAATCCCTATTGTTGTCGTTTCTTTAAAACACAAGTGCCAAGGTATACATATTGATTGTCCTTGCAAGCAAACAGCCGGTTTGACGCACAGTGGCTTACAAAACGAAATCAGCTGAGCTGTTGTAGGTGGAAGACCGAAAGCTTATAAAAGCTTTACATTTATTGTTAATAGAGTGACAAAAGCTAAGGAATAAAATCAAAAACGTGTTCACAATGGGTTTGAAGAAGAAATCTTGTTTAACGGTTTAACGTTCAATTTTGCACGCAATATCTCACTGTAGTGAGTGTGTCGTTCTGGACAGTCAAAAGTGTAAATTTCCACCAATGAAAAAAATCATCAGTTTCACCGGATTTCGGTGTTTTTTCTTTGTGCATAAAATGACAAGGCTAACACCGCACAATCACGGCATAATTTTCTTTTTAGATTCCGAAAAACAATCACGAGCCTTTCCGATATCTTGCAGAGTACACAGGGTCTTCTGCTTCGTATCTTCTAGATCTCTCGGTTGGTTGCTGTCCACAGCAGTGACATTAACGACGATCTTCTTTTTGTAGGGATAAGTATAACATACGAGTATATCTGGGGTATGCCTGCCGTTGGAGGTGAATGAACAAAATACTCAATTAACACAACCAATAATACAATTACCCCAGATCGCAGACCAAGTAGGTACACTGCAAAGTTCACTTTTTCCGACTCCGGCTCTATCGATTCGGGAGGGCCATCTATTGATATCCATACACCAACGCTATCAAGATCGAACGAAAGTTTTCGGAAACAGTACTCGGTGAAACGCCAGCAAAAATAGAACTTAGTGGAAACCAAAACCTTTGAGGATGAAAACGAACTCCGGTTATAAAGGGTGTTTTTTTTAGAGGTATATAAATTCAATATGAAATAAAATACTTGAAGCTAATGTTAATGTCTATAGTAGACAGTATAGCTTTATTTAATAGATAATTTTATGCCATTAGTGTTTATGATATCTGGCGTATGCGCGCACGGCTAGCTTGAATGAAGCGCAATCGTGAATTCTAATTTTCGACAACTTTATCTAGCAACTGGATCCATTTATCAGTAACAACACGGCGAATGTTGACTTCCAAATCGCCCAACGTCTCTGGTTTATCAGCATAGACTAGTGATTTCACATATCCCCAACGAAAGTAATCTAAAGATGTCAGATCACAGGACCGTGGAGGCCAGTTGACAGGTCCATTACGCGAAATTATGCACCCAGCAAATGTTTCCCACAATAAATTGATGTTGTCGCTCGCCGTGTGGCATGCTGCGCCATCTTGTTGAAACCAAAGCTCTGTCACGTCAATGCAATTCAACTGAGGAACGAAGAAGTCAGAAATCATGTTTCTATAGCGCTCTCCATTGACGGTAACATTCTGGCCGGAATCCTTAAAGAAATATGGGCCGATGATTCCAAGATGATTCCAAGCACACCAAACAGTGAGTTTTAATGGTAGTAAGGGCGTGTCGGCAAAGGATGCGTATTATCCACTAGAGTCTACGTTGTGCGAAAACGATTCACCGTGTTCCGAATAACTTGCTCAGATGGACGATTATGTCTACCGTAAAATGGACGTAACGCACGATAAGCTTGGCGAACCGAACCATGGTGTTCAAAATAAGTTTGCACAATTTGCCCGCATTGTTCTGGAGATAATCTATTCCAATATACTCGTAATATGGCAAAACATACTAACCAGAAATAAATTTTCAACTGTCAAATTGACAGTCTGTAGAAACAGTGTTGCCAGTTTAAAAACTAAACCTCCAAAAAATTCTTCTGGATGTTCTACCAGCCCCAGAGTTACCAGTATTCAGTTTAACAAAGCGATATTGTTTTTTCGATTGTATTCTCACAACCAATTTTGGTTTTTGTTGCTTTTAAAAGTTGTTTCTAATCGACATGACCGGTAAGTGTTGCCATATGTGAATGTGCCATACATTTATTTAGTTCAAAAAGTTGTTATGAATGTAAAAACGCGTAGTATATAAATCATTATATTTCTATTAATAAGCAAACAGAAATCTTATAACTAATTATACGACTCTTATACAGAATTCGATTTTCATAAGGCATATGATGTTGGAAAACCCCTTTTTTATGTTGATATATGAAATGATTAATATTTTTGGAAATATAATTGGTATAAAATACACTTTAGATACAAGAGGAAGTAGATGCTTGAAACTATACAAATTTAAATTATTGTATGTATGTTGAGAATTTAGTAATTAGATTCGAAACAAAATTTTATTATTACTAGCGACGCCTAAATGGCCCGAGTTTACATAAGTTGCAGGTAGTTTTGGAACAATAAAATCTGAGAAGTACTAACGTTACTAAAAAGTAACGAAAACACTTTTATAATGCTATATATCATAGAAGTTGATGGTTTGGTGCTGCGTAAATAGGGTTGGCACTGAGAGGTATCTACCTGGCGATAGCCAGTGTTGCAATTGTCTCCTCGCATCAATTGTGCTTATTTTACCACCAATTGGTAACCATCCGGTACAGGGCGATGTCTGGTTTCAACGTAAGCCACCTGTCATGTAGGCTTATGTTAATGCGTAGTGCCCATACATCCATGGGAGCAACTATACGCCTTGCCATCGCTCTCCGTCAATCCTTTGATACCAATTCGGAACTGTGTTGGAGGCATAAGTTCCGCCCTTGGTATGAGTCGAGGCCGATCTAAAACCTCTTACTGCTCTTAGGGTCACAGTACCCAGTACTTATTTGCAACTCTACAATGGGTCAAACCAACAGAAAAGCCCTTTCCCACATTTGGGTTTAAACCACAGCCACCATGACGCTCCCACAATGTGGCCTACCTCAACAAGTCAGGCCCGGACCGAAATCCGAGGGCTCCGGACTCCCATGGTACCGTGAATTATGTCCTGGTAGGGACTACCGGTGGTCTTGCAGCCAACAAGACCTATCACCGGCAACTTGTAAGCGGTCAAATCGTAGCAACCTTCGGTGGCGTCATCTGAAGATGTTTACGATAAGACCAGTAATATGCGTTGTTTAATAAACGTCATTGATGGGTGAAGCCTTGGTAATTGGGCGGGGGCCCACTATAAATGGGTCAGCGAATGAATTCCCATGGAATCAACGATGAAGTAAAACCCCAGAATATAACAAATCCGGGCTACTCCGACGTAATTGGAACTTAGGCCGGTAGGGATTTACGAGACTAGTCAGGGTCCTGGAAAAAATCTGATGGCGGGTGAGCCCTTAATGGACCAACGGCAGCGCTCAATCCCGGAACAGGTTACTCGCTTCGGTATAACCGACCCCTCGTCCTATGTGTTATATAATGGAACCGCCATTCAAGAAATACGATGGCATGGGCCGGACAAAAAGAAAAATTGCGACATCCACCACGCCGATTGTTATCGAAGGCAAAAGGAGAGCTTATTTGGATCCGGATTTATTATCAGAGGCAGACTTAGGCAAGAAGTCTTGAATTTTCGGAATGTGAAAGAGCGCCGCCTAGCAATCCATATTAAGGCTAAATTTGCCATCATTTGCCTTATATGCGCGCACGCCCCCACAGAAGAGAAAAATGTCAACACCAATGTCCTAGGCGATTTTAATGCAAAGATAGAAAGAGTTGGCAGTATTCTCGGAAAGTGTACTGCACATTATCATAGCTAGCACGCGGTTTCCACATCTCGATATTCACAAGTGGACTTGGAGATCGCCTTATCAATCAACCTTCAACCAGATTGGCCACATTGCAATCGACGCAAGGCACTCCTCTAGTATTATGGATGTTCGAGTGCTACGAGGGGCCAACATAGACTCAGGCTCAAAGTACGGTTACGGATATCCCGAACACCGCAAATGCAAGCTAATACTGTAAGGAAGTTCGACGTTGGATGGCTACAATCGCAAGAGATCGCCAAATTCTTTTCTGATCGAGTCTCCCTTAATCTCTTCAAAAATCGCCAGCATCAAGTATCGAAGATAAGTGGCAACATTGTAAAAAGACATCAGAGATCCCGCCACTGATGTGCTGCGATTCACTCGGCAACCATAACGAAACTCCTGGTTTGACGACAAGTGACGGTAGCTAGCAATATGCATACAAACCGGCGCTGCATAGAATAAGGAGCTCTACGAGCAGAAGAGGAGCTCTACATCGGCTCCTAAGGGGGGAAAAGAAGGAGTATGAGAAGCGCGAGTTCGAGGAATTGGGAGATTCTACTCCAGGAATGAGATTCGGAAGTTTCACCAAAAGGTAAAAAAAAACATACCATGACTCCGACCCGAAGCCTGTAGAGTTGAAAAATGGAACATAGAACATACTTCCAGTCGGTGCTGAGGTTTTGGAAAGAGCATTTCTGTAGACTGTATAACGACAATTACGAACCAAATACCGCTGTCACGCAGTATCAAGCTTTTAACCTGGATAGTGTAGATCAGCAATTCCATCCACCCGGCTTAGATTAAGTGAAGGTATCCATATCTAAGCTTACGTCCAACAAAGCTACTGGAGCAATGACTTGGTAAGAAGTATACACCAGCCCATCTGTAAAATATGTTTGGACGAAGGTATGCTCGGCGAATGGAACCTCAGCATTGTTTGCCCGATCCTCAAGAAAGTAGGCCCTCTGAATTGCGTCAACTTCAGAGGCATCAGTCTTCCTAACATCACCTAAAAGATCATATCTGCCGTAGTGTGTGAACGCCTGAAGAAGATCGCCAACATCCTGATTGGTCCATATCAGTATAGCTTTAGGCCAGGAAGGTCCACCATCCATCAAATATTTACACTACGGCAGATCATGGAAGAAACCCATGTACTCCAAAAATATCATTTATGATAGTATTGTTTGATATCATGAATAGAGTTACACCAGAAGAAAGTTTCCGTATCATTCGATCTTATTTTGCAGATTGATTAATTGCGCTCGTTATTCGTCGTCTTATGCATAAATTTCGTATCGCACATACTCTCGTTGAATCGAAGCCAAAAACGTAGCATACATGCGGAAGAGACTCACCGTTGTAAGTTAAGGCTTATATCCGTCCACATTTTGTGATACTGGTGGAACTAAAACCACGAGATCATGGCTTGCGACGCTTGCTACGTGCCATATTGCCCATGAAATCATTGACTCACTGAGGACTCAATTCAACGACAATATTATGTATATCGCGAAAAGGATTAGTGAATTGGCCTCCGAGATCGTACAATTTGATCACTTCTTGTAAGGCTAAGAGTATGAAACTTATTTACCGTATGTTGATATACCGCATACTATTTAGTCCTTGTAAGACAATATTCAGCCAAATACTTCAAATAGTGGGTTAAGATTGGACCAACCATATGCGCTTCATCGAAAACAGATGAGGAATCATATGCCTAAAGTCGTGCTCAAATCATAAGATCATGAACCATTCTCCTTAATGAATATATGAACATTTTTGATTCAAACTCGATTGCTATTGTTATAGTTTAAAATAAAACCTCTATAGCTCCTAAAAAAAATATCCTCTAGCTATCTAGCTATCTGTAAGGAGTCAGTTGGCCACGGAGGCATACATGATGCAGGAGTAGATGGCAGTGGCAGGCTCGCGGTTGCTCGGCTCTAGCTGATCGGATGGGGTTGCACAGTGATGATGGCACACAGAAGTGATCTTGCTCTTTCTTTTCCTCTCTTTTCTATCGTTTTTCTCTTCTCCTGTCTTTTAAGTCCGTCCGTTTAGTCAACGCAAAGTAAAGTAGTTTTCTCCAGGCTATCCTTGTTTTCCTTTCTTTTTTTTTAATTTCGGCACGAAACAAAAGGTAAGCTGAGTTGAGATGCACGGGGTAGTTGCAAAAACCAACCCCATCCGACGAGCTAGAGCCGAGCAACCGCGAGCGTGCTACTGCCATCTACTCCTGCATCATGGATGCCTCCGTGGCCAACTGACTCCTTACAAGTTCTATACGATTTTCTAACGTTGTGCGTCTCTGCTTGTTGTCAGCATTTGCTTTATTTACAGCTACACTCATTTTGCAGTTTCTATTTCAATAATTGCAGATGCACCAGTGACAGCTCGATATGTTCTGCCAATGTCACAGCGTATACAAAATCACAGACTTATAGAAAATAGTACCTTTAGTGTTGCAGGTGAGATTGGCACACTTTTCGTATGTATGATGTTAAATATGACAGCGCATCATCTTATATCTATGACATCAAAAGTCTCAGTGAGATTCCTTCTGACTTTTGTGGAGCGGCGAATGTTCCCCGGCATTCTGTATAATCTGACTATTTTGGCAAACAATTAAACTGCTGCAATGGAGACGAAAAAGATTTGCAATTAAAAACGCAATGTTTAATCAAAACAAATCGATAAGTGTCTGTGTTTTGAGTTATATCACTCTCACGAAAATGACGTTTACTGACATAAAAAGTATGTTTGATTTGTGTCACATGATGAAATACGAGTAACTAGGATTTATTATAAATCTCGGATTTAGATGAGATTTATAGACGTCAAATCGTATGGTAAACCCTCGGGATTTAGTGAAGATTTAGGGGGATTTAGTTAAATCTTTGCTACATCCAGGATTTAGTTTTGGTGGAGACAACGTGTGGTATACGTTTGAATGTGAACAGCGCCATCTATATTGAATATTTGAATAGCAAAAGACTCAATCATTGGAGAATGGAGAATGGAGAATGGAAACATTTAACGAATTTTCTAGCAAAATGTAAAAATGTATGGAACGCTGGATGGTACAGATTGTTCTCAAAAGATATCAGGAGAGAATAAATATCAGCATCCCCCAAGATATGCAGGTCAGTTCTTTGTGGAATTTGAAATATGTATTACGAGTACTGATTAAGTGATTTCAGTAAAAGGTAAAATAATGTAAAAGTGGTCAAAAAAGGCGATTGTATTGAAAATATAAGTCCTATAATTTGTACCCACACACACATTTTACATTAGCATAAACTTTAGATTTTTGTTTAAAATGTTATTGTGCAGGTAACTCATTTCAGGGAATTCCTGGAATAGATGCCGACATACAAAAGCTTCAGCAAGCATTCTGTTGCTCTAAGTACAATACATCGGTTCTAATTTGCCTCATTTCTATTGACAGAAGGATCCGATTGCTCAACATGGTTTGTATTTCTATCCATTGTAGGTTCAAGGTTACGTACGATCTCATATCTCATACATATTTCCGTTTTCTTTTGATTTTATTTTTGTGGCATTTCCTATCTTTGTTTAGTGTTAATACATTTACTTTTCTATACGATTTTACCTTGAATTTTTTAAGCCTAGGTGTAAGCTTATTAGGTCTACTGTCTAACTCATAAACTCTTTCGTTTTCTTGGAATATTAGAGTGGTGTATCTCTGTTCTTATTTATTGTATTTTGTTTATTACATTTTTGTTATGATTTTCTATTTTACTTTTAATATAATAAATTCATAAAGTCTAAGCTGGAATTGTTGTAACTAATTTAAATAGTCATGATCGGATTCATTGTTAAGGATGGATGAATTTAGGTGTCCTGTCTGTAAGAAGTTCTCTTGGTGTGAGATTGGTAGCTGAATGGATGCTGGTGTTACAAGTGGTTGAAGCTTCATTTAACACGTCCTGACATATCATATTTGTTTTTTATCTTTAACATAAACTGGTCTACAGATTTCAGTTAGGGTGGAGCGGAACCTTTCTACTGGTGGCTTGCCTGTGGAGTTCTGAAGTGCTATAATGTGTAGCGCAATATCGTGTCGATCGCAAAACTCTTTAAATAAACTGGAATTGAACTCTGTACCCGAATTATCAGATATTTTATTAGGGGTACCATGGGTACCAAATCCCTTAAGGCCTCAAGGACTGAATTGTGTGTATACTATTTCTAGCAGAAAAAATAACAGCTGAAGCGAACTTTGAAAATTGAAATTTGCGAATTATTGTTAGGATCGGTTTATTGTTTATTGCACGTATGTACATCTATGTGTTCATACTTGACTTTTGGAGGATATTACTTTAAAAGCTGGCTGTATCGCAGTTATTTATAGTTTTTGTTATTTTACATTTCATATTTGGGAAATAGTAAGTTCTTTGAAGATGTTTCATTATATATTTATAGTTTCGTCTTGGTCGTCATTATTTACAAAATCTGTCAATTTTACTGAGCATCGAATAAATTTAAATATCTCACTGTTTGCGAAGAATTTTGAGTAGACTGTTTGAATTATTGAAAACGTGCGTCGTATCGTCTGTAAGCAAAGTACGAGTTCCTTTGGACTGATTTGGTTTTTAAGTTTTGATGTTATTACTTCTTCCTCGTGTAGATTTAGTTGTCTAAATATTTTACGATGTCTTGACTCAAAAATTTTCTTGTAAATGATGGACGGCTTCATTACATGACTTGTTCTCGCGAAACCTCGTTGTTTTGTAAACTCGTGATCTTTCTGAAATGGGTATAGCGCCGTCGTCTAGATTTACTTTAGCAAAATGGAGAGTCGAGAGACAAGAAAGCCGTTTCACATCAGGTACATTATTTTCGATAAACTCTTTAATATTGATTTCTACTCGACTTTATGCGTCGGCATTGGTAATGGCTTTATCCGTTTTGTAATGAATCTTGAATCTCATACTCAAATTCCTCTAGTTATAGATTAGGATTCGTTTCTTTAAGCGAAAAGGGACAAATCAGGGGCCTATGGTCGGTTATTGTAAGGAACCTAGTTCCATATACAATAGATAAGGGCGGGAATATTTTGTTGCCCAAACAATGGCAAGTAGCTCTTTCTTTATAGTACTGATGACGTCCGTGACGCATTACATACAAGCTTATCTTTTCCAATAGGACCCTGACTAAAAACTTCACCAATCGCAAAGTTGCTTGCGTCAGTGGATAAATTAAGCGTTCGTTAAAAATATGAGTATTGCAAAAGGAGATCATTACCAAGAATATCTTTACAATGTCCGTCACAATTAACATGTAATTGGTCTAATTTCATTTGCTCTCCCTTTTTGAAATATTCCAGAATGGGATTATCAAGGTCTTATGTAGAGTCACCTTAGTTTTTCGGGATAGAGCCTTACTACTCAAATGCCTTCTTAGCCCAAAGAAACCGCGACTGGCAAGAGTAATTCATCGTTTTATTTCTACTACGATGTTGTTGGCTGAATTTATAGCAGAGCCAATGTAGACAAAGTTTCTTACTACCTCGAAATTATAGCATATAATTTCTGCTCTCATGTCATTTTGGCAGCTTCAGTTTCAATACTAGTGAACGCACTGGTGACACCCCACTTAGTTCTCCCAGTGATGTCGATATCAGCGGCGTACTATTGTAGTTGCACAGATTGTCGCTCTAGTGTTCACTTGTGAGTTCCGCACAATTCTTTAAATATGATGTAAAAGAAGTAATATGACAGCGCGTCACTTTGTCTGAAAATTTTTTGACAGGAAAGGTCTCGGTTAAGTCGTTACCGACCTTGACGTAGCAACGAGCATTCTCCTTCGTCATTCTGCATAGACGGACGAGGTTAACAGGGTTGCCAAGACCATACATGGCCCTATATAGTTCTTCTCTATAAATGCTGTCTTATGCGGCCTTAAAATCAATGAAAAGATGATGGATATCGATTTGGACTTCTTGTCTTTTTTCCAGGATCCGCCGGAGTGTGAAAATTTGTTCGATTGTGGGCTTTCCTGGTTTGAAATTTATAATGCGGTATGAACGATGATGTGACAGTTGATCTGTAGCTCACACAGCGTAAGGTAGCAATCCTAAATTACTACAATTATATGGTATTATTCATATACATAAAATAATAACGATTTTTCACAACTAAAGGGTGATAGGTATCCAAAATATAATACTTTTTCAGTTGTAGATTAATTAAAGTGCAAATGGCTGAACAGTGTATAAAAGGTACAAGGGAAATGAACTTTGATGAACCATCACAGAATTGACAGATGTGGAAGCAAAAATTCCAAATATTTTTAATAGCGGCAGGCAAAATTGGAGATGGTGAATTAATTAAAGTGGCACTGTTTATGCACCACATTGGTGAGAGAGGAATCGAAATTTATAATGCGCTTGCATTCCAGAAGCAATGAGAACACTGGATATTCGTTATGTTCGTTGCATTCAGCGGCGCAACATGGTGATGGAAACATATAAATAATACAGAAAAAAGATCAACCATTCGTTGATTTCGAAACCAAAATACGAAATCAAGGTAAACACTGTGATTTTCAACGCAAAGCCTTCTCCATAGGGCATGAACGATGCTCGGTTTATAATCATGCCATAAACATGTCAAGTGGAGATACAAAAATCTATGCCCAAACTAACATCAGGACATGGATATTCACTTTTATGTCAAGACATGCGGGAGGATGAAAATCAGGGTTGAATGCAGCGGTAAACGTATTTTTTTCAGAATGTCGAGTAAAATAAGAAGAAAGTAATTGTTCGCAAAATGAAATGTTTTGACATAATTTGCGCTGTCAAAACAGAAAAAATATGGCAGATTACTTGTCAGATGCTATGTCTGACATAATTCTGTCTTGTGGAAACGTGAATGTGAAATTGCTGAGTTGTCTGAACAGAATGTCAAGCTGCTGGCTGGGGAAGAGCATGAACCAAAAGTGGAGGAGATAAAAGCCTTGACGAAGCTAGGCAATCATACGCCAACCAATCCAGGAATGTGCCATTATGTGAACGGTGTGGAATGTGCACATACAGCGTAAGATAGCAAACCTAATTACTACGATTACGTTATACATAAAACAATATTTTGCACAACTAAATTTGTATCAATCCAATCTTAATACACGGGAGTTTGGGCTATCATCGTCTGAGTTAAATGGTCTATACAGCCTGACGCCGGGATGTTGGGCTTCTTAACCGTTATACAATCTGCAGAAAAAGTGTTTCCATATTCTCAGCACCTACTATGACGGCACTACAAGGTTTCTTTTTTCATCTCTACAGGCGTATGTACGGCTCTTCTTTGACACATTCTTTTTACCGGTTGTTAAAACTTCCGTAGGTTATTCCTAAAGTACAACCTCTCAATATCTTCGATCGCGAGCTTCTCGTGCTCTTTTTTGTTCTTTTGGAGAAGCCGATATTCTTCTTGTCTCTTCCGCTCGTAGAGCTCACGAGCAGCTCCCGTCTTTCGTTCGTTCTCGCCGCCTTATACACTTCTTGTTTAGCTGCATGCACTTGCCGGCATTTTTCATCAAATTAGGAATTTCATTGCACTGTCTCTGATGGCACGTTGGCCAGCGATAGTAGCAACGACATAGGAGTTTTTGAGGGACTTTGGGATACACGTTCTACAAAGATTCTGGTCTCTAGCGATTGTCACTTTTCTATGTTATACCTTGTCATAGTAGTTGTTCTTTGCTTGGGAAAACCACATTCGCACCTTAGCTGCAGCAAGGTACAGCTTGATCCGAGTCAATTTTGTCTGTCCGGAAAGCCCGGACGTCCAGAATACTGGCGGTATACCTTACGTCTATCGCGAAATGATCAATTGGATTTAGTGTTTCATGATCCAGATACCTCATACACAATTGAGATGAGAAGACCGTGCGCTTACTATGGTAACATTTCGTCTAAATGCAACTTACCAACTGTCAAACCAAATATGTCCTTTTTCTTATCCTGGCATCATACTTCGGACATTGTTCATATGTCTTGAAGAAACATTCTTTGGTGGCGTCGTCTTTGTCTTCCGTGGGGACATGGGCGCATATTTGGCTTATGTTAACGAATTTAGACTTGATGCGGATTGTCATAATGCGCTCTCTTACGTGTCGAAAGCTCAAGACTTCTGGCCTAACTCTACAGCATATGACAAAACCGCATCCGAAGAAGCTGAACCTGTTTCTTTTCCCTATAACAATCATATACGCGTATAATACAGTTTTTAATTTTCCTTCTATCCGACCTATGCCACGCACTTCCTGAATGGCGGTGATATCTACATGATAGCAGTCAAGGCCCCTGCTGATTGTTCGACTTCCCGTGGCCTGTTAAAGATCCGAACATTCCACATGCAGATCCGAAGTTCGTTGTTCTTTAAACGTTTGCTAGGATTGTCAACGGTGAGCCCATTTTTATCCGAGGCCATTAGTTGGTTCCTCACATACTTTAATCTCTTCCGTATAGGGTTGTGAGCCCTATGATGGAGTAGGACAGTATAATGCCACTAGCCGAACATGCCAGAGACTAACAAAATTGTTGCCGAATGCCATTGGAGAAATTTTGAATCTCTTCTTTCAGAGGAAAGAATACAATTATTCTTTGTTTAATTTAATTTCTTCGAAAATAATAAAAAATTAACATGTGATTTCGGGTGGAAGAAACATAACACTTTCATGAGGTATGAAGTAACACCAACACATACTTCAAAATGAACATGTAACGGTAAGCTACGAATTTTGTATGTGAAAGTATAGTTTATTACGAAAGTGGATCAATAAGTACCTGTTTTTAAAGACAGTACGAGTAAGTGTTTGGTGGTTTTTGATACAATGGTAAAGAGCATATCGATCCAATTTTTAATTTTAGACGTAAAAACACGCGAAAAAATACAATAAAAATGGGGTTAGGTGCTTGCTGACAATTCACATGTATTCATAGGCAGATAATTATACGATTTGATGTAATTAATTAGTGGGAAGTCGTTTTTGGAAGGGCGGAAATCTGGAAAGTTTATTGTCTATTTATGTTACGAATAGTTCATGTATGCGGCCGACAAACCTGATTACTGAAAAAGTCATTGAAAGGCTCCTCATGAGCCCAGATGCTGATCGCCGAATGAAAATACGCGAAGAAGCAAAGGCCGTAAATGTATCCCACGGAAGACAATTAATATTTTATATAACAAACATGAGGAGCTGTCGGTCTGATGAATGCCGCAATTGCTCACAGTACACAACAAACAGATACGGCTGTCAACTTCGAAGCAGAATGCAAAAACCAACAAGATGACTTAAGCCTGCTGAAGGACCAAACGACAACCAACGCGAGATGGAAAGGGTAAAATAAAATTAGCACCCCCATTCCAATTCCCATTCCTTCCCAATTCCTCCGCTCGGACATCACAATGAGTCACATAAGCCTAAATACGATGAGGTATAGGGTGCCTTCAACTCCGAATACCACTTCAACCCACAAACCTAACGTAACCTAACCATGTTCCACTATGAGGCAATCTCTTGGCTCTGATATGTCAATAGGCAAGGCCTCTTTATTGTTTCCCGTAACTAATATGTTAAACCATCCATGAAAATGGTAACCCCATCTATTCCACTCAATAAAGCTTCAATTTTTTCTTGAAAAATTGCTGGTGCCGAAGCGACTCCAAACACCGTTCTTGTACTCGTATATTCAAATAATTCTTTCGTTGTGGATATTGTGGTTAATTTTCTCGAATCTTTATCTAATTGTAGAGTAAGTGCGGCAAATATGGCCTACCCTTAGCATTTTTTTGAAATAAAATTAAGTCGAATTAATTCATTTGTTTTTTTAAACAGTCTTACAAATCATTAAGCTTTCAGTCTTTAGTAACTCGTATAATAAAAAAAATATAACAAAAAGATATAAATGAAAAATTAATGGAACTTCATATCTTAGTTTATAAAAAAATTGCGGCTAATATGTCCTACCTGGTGTCAAATATGGCCTAGGGTTGGCCATATTTAACACAATGGTTTTTGAGAAAAGTGGGTTTAGCTACAGCAAAATTCACATCTGAAATATTGTTGCTCGTTGCCAGTACAATCTTCATGAGCCCAAATTCTGCATACAACACATTGTACCCAAGCTTCATCTTGCTTATCGTCAAAGAACAGTCCAGTGCAGGGACTTGGATCTGAACCGTCGTCTGGAATGAAGTCAGGCTGGGTTTTGCGATAGCTTCTCTTTTTCCTTACCATGCTTTGTTGATTATTTTCGTTGAACCTTAAATTTGTAGGAACCATCTGAAATTAAAAATAGGGCTACTTAAAAGACGTTAACATTATTGGATTAAAGACAAAATATATAAGATATATATAATATGTATGTTGCTACCATTTTTTTTTTTTTTTGAAACCCCATGATTGTTGTTCTTTAACTCTTTTTCATCTCTTTATTTGACGGATTCTTCTAAAGCTAACTTGTAGGGAGATGATGAAATCTGCTCCGATTTTCTTCGTTTCCTTCCACGAGTTGAAGTTCTTTTTACTCGAATAGGGATAGGAGAAATTTTATGTAGAGTTACCAAAGTTGTTGATTCCGAAATACATTTTATCCCAGTAGAAGTCGAAGGTTGTGAATGTTTATTCGACTCATCTCTTCATTATTTTCACGTCCCTCAGTACGAGCAGGATTTTCCATGTTAGATAAAGGTATTTCATCTTCCTCTGCTGTTAGAAACTCGTGGTCTTGGAACACATTCCTATCAAAAGGACATATCCCTGTGGACGAAAAGCCTTTCAGAGCAATTTCTGCATTTTGAGCTTTTAAGAAGGCTCCACCGAATAGCTCGATTAAATCATACTGTGTTAGAGCTTTCGTGTTGTTTATGGTCCAGGGTCTAATTTCTTCAACCAAATATTTTTTGAGAAGTCCCATGAAAGTCTTATCTAAGGGTTGAATTTTGTGAATTGAATACGGAGGACTCTCCTGCACTCATGCACAAAATCGACGTAATAAGTGATCCCCTTTCAGCAGATGTTAATGCTCTGAACTACTGAAATCCCCGTCTCATCCACATTAAAAATAGTGTTGGGAGTAAAATGGTACTTGGTAATGAGCATTTCTAAATTGTCAAAAAAAAAATTGCCACGTTTTGTTTTGAAAATCCAAAAGCGCGGGCTAAAGACGTTCCAGTCGGCTGATGGAATGACAGAGATGGATGACGTTTTAGAAATAAAAGTAGCCAGTCCCTTCCCGCAACTTCCTTTATAACAAAAAATGGATTGGGAATTTGGTTCGTTACAACTAGCTGGAATGTTAACGATCTTATGTCATTCCTGGTTAGACCAAATAACTTCACTTCCATTTGCAGGCAATGGCAGGCAATTTTTTTTTTAAATGTTTTTTTATATTATTCAATATAGTCCCCTTTTAGTGTATCATTCCAGCGATTTTCCAACTTCTTGATCCCGTCCGAAAACTAATTTTCCGGAAAGTCTGCAAAATACTCCTCCGTGGCGTCGATAATTTCCTCGCGTCAGCTGAATTTTTTATTGATAAGCCATTTTTTGAGGTTTGGGAAGAGATAATAGTCCGAGGGATCTAAGTCCAGTTACCAATCGACGCCAAAAGTCCGCCTGATTCCGCATCAGCAAGTCCAAACACTCTTTCGAAGTGCTGTCGCGTTCGTGTTTTTGGTCATTCGCTGCACCCAGCGGCAGGATAATTTTTTCATATGCAGAATATTGCCCAAAATATGGCGTGTGCGCTCAATACTAATTTTTGTGGTATCTGCTAGCTCACGCACCTTCACTTTCCGGTCAGCCAACACCAGTTCATGAATTTTTTTGACATTGTCCTCTGTAACCGCATCGGAGGGCCTGCCGCTGCGGACTTGATCGGTAGTGGAGTCGCAGCCACAACGAAACTCTCGAAACCAATATTTGACGGTGTAATCTGACGGATCACTAACCCCATAATATTTAACCAACTTTTCTTTTGTTTCCTTCGCCGTTTTGCCTCTCAAAAAATAATGTTTTATGAGAGAACGAAAATCGTTTTTGTCCATACTCAACATGATGCCAAACACGTCAACAACAATCAGCTATCAAAACAAAACTAAAGACAGTATCGCACTAAAACTTGGCATGTCTGCCTAAATATGAATGAACTTCAAGGCACCATAACCTTTTTTGCAGTAGCAGCGCATTCTGGCAGTCAAGGATGTCACTTTTCACTCCATCTGGTACTAGAGGCTGCTCGAGTTCTGGAGGAAAAATGGTTTTCCTACCTAATTTGGCACTTAACACTTCCTCCAAAAGCTTATCCTTTTTTGCCACTAAACGCCTCAGTATGGTTCTCGGGGTGGGCCATATTACATAAGTAAGCCATATTTGCCGACCTTACTCTAATTGTTCATAAGCCATTGAGAATTGCTGCCCCCATGTACCTTGGCAAAGTGTGATAGGGTTTTAAATGTGGGTTTAACGTGACCTTGTAGTCACCACATATCCTGACCGTGCCATCTTTTTTCATAATGGGCACGATTTGAGTCCCCCACTCACTATATTTTACATAGTGGGGAACCCAAAGACTAACAAGCCTACCAATTTCAGACTCTACTTTGCCTTTAATAGCAAAAGGCAATTTTCTTGGCCGAAAAAACTTTGGTGTAGCACCTTCTTTTAATTTCAGAGAAACTGTGCCATATTTAAAAGTTCCCAGACTTCCAATAAAAAGATCTTTATAATTTTCTAAATTTTAACTAAATCATTATATAGATTACATTTTCGAAACCTATGTTGAATGCGTTCATCCAACTGCTTCCCAATATTGGTGGACCCCCATTTTCAATTATAAAAATATAACTTAATTCGTGCGGTTTGCTACTAGAAAGCTACTGTCATTGTACGTCATTTCAGTATATGTCATTCATTTGAAGCTAAACAACAATAATTCTTTTTCACTCTAATATGTCGAACTTTGTGCCTGAAAAAGTGTTTTTGCGAGGAGTTCTTCTTCATTACTTTAATATGAAGAAAACTGCTGCCGAAAGTCATCGTATTTTGGTGGAAGCTTACGGTGAACATGCGCTAGCTGAGCGAACGTGCCAAAAGTGGTTTGCACGATTTAAAAGTGGTGATTTTGGCTTCGAAGACGATGAACGTCCTGGACAGCCAAAAAAGTTTGAAGATGAAGAACTGGAAGCATTACTCTATGGACATTGTTGCCAAACACAAGAAGAGCTCGCAGAATCTTTGGGTGTCACTCAATCAGCCATTTCAAAACGTTTAAAAGCAGCTGGATATATTCCAAAGCAAGGAAATTGGGTTCCACATGAACTCAAGCCGAGAGACGTCGAAAGGCGGTTTTGCATGTCCGAAATTCTGCTGGAACGCCACAAAAGGAAGTCATTTTTGCATCGGATTGTTACTGGTGATGAAAAATGGATCCATTACGACAACCCCGAGCGCAAAAAATCATATGTGAAACCCGGCCAACCAGCCAATTCAACGGCAAAGCCGAATATCTATGGCGCAAAGGTAATGCTCTCTATTTGGTGGGATCAGATAGGTGTGCTGTATTATGAGCTACTAAAACTGGGTGAAACCATCAATGGACAACGGTACCGAACACAATTAATTCGTTTGAAGAGAGCAGTGGCCGAAAAACGCCCGGAATATGCGACCAGACACGAGGCAATAATTTTCCGGTTATGAACTATTTGGAAAACAGTGGATGGGAAGTCTTACCCCACCCGCCTTATAGCCCAGACCTTGCCCCTTCTGACTACCATTTGTTCCGGTCGATGCGGAACGCCCTCACTGAAATACGGTTCACATCAGAACAATATCAAAAATTGGCTGGATTCATTCTTGGCTGCCAAGCCGGCGCAGTTCTTTTGGGATTGGATCCACAAATCGCCAGAAAGGTGGGAAAAAGTCATAGCTTCAGATGGGCGATACTATTACCCATCTTAAATAAACGTTCAAATTTTGAAAAAAAAACCGCACAAATTAAGTTATATACCCAATACAAATCTTGTCACGTTTTTGAATTGAATATTTACCTTACATACTCCAACGGGCTTAATAATAGCCCCATTATAAGTTTTTGAGGATATATTTGGCTTGGCCACTTTGAGCCCATTAAAATATTGTCGATAAACATCTTCAGAAATTGCAGAGATTGACGCGCCCCTGTCGATTTCCATTTTAATATCAACTCCATTCATAGTAAGTATTATAGTTATCGGCTTTAACAAATTATCTTCTCTAAAATAAAATAAAAGGTAAATCATTACTTTGATCTGCTAAATAATATCTATTATTGTTATATGTTGTGTTGCATTGTTGGATCGATGATTTTTGCACATCTTCTTGAAATTCCCCCATTTCACCACATCTCAGGCAAATATAGTTCTTAAAGCAGCAATTGTTCGCTATGTGATTTTTTAATCCGCATCTGGTACAAGGTGGATGCTGTGCTGTTGTTGCTAGGGCTGTACCTTGATGTTGTAGTTTATTAGATGGTGATGATGACTTTTCGTGCTGCGATTTGAGTCGGAAAACTTCTGGCTCAGTTTTTATTTCCACGTTAGGTGCTTTGTATTGACGTCGGATGCATTCCACTGAAAAAGAAGTTTCCATAGCCTTTTTGAAAGTTAATTTGGTCACATCTTCAAGAAACAATTTATCTTTCTCTGGACCTTTATCCAATCCCATGATAACTTTATCCCGTAAAGCGTTGTTGAGATGTTTGTCGAACTTGCAACTCGCTGCCAACGACCGAAGACGTAATGCACACTGACGAAGAGTCTTTCATTTCTTTTCTTTTGGGACATTCAATAAGTGAACAGTATTGACAGGCAAGTTTGCTTTATGTTTTGACTTTGTTTTGCCAAATTCCATCGACGGTGACAAACTTACGAGCGGAAAACACAATGGGACACCGGTGTCCCTGTATGCGTCAACGGTACCTATTGTTTTGCGCATTGAACAATGCGGTTTAGAATTTTGTTATCACTCGTCTCACATACAAGACGTTGTTATTTTACAAAACAGTTGTTCCAATCGTGTATTATGTTGCCAAATTAAAGGTATTTACTCGAATATTTACTTCACTGTTATACAATTCTACTCATTTTCTATGTACAGAGTGACTTACTCGAACTTCAACTTTTTAAAATGCTATAATTTTTTTATCTTTCGATAAACTTTATTGTGCCAAAGCAAAAAATGTTGGAAAATACATCAATTTTCAAATTGTATCAGTAGTTTTCAATACGTCCACCTTTGGCGCGAACAATTGCCTTGAGACGGCCGAAGAAAGCATCGCACGCAGCACGCAAGTGGCTCTGCGGTATTTTGGCCCATTCCCGGCGAAGTACTTGTTTGAGGTGGTCCAAACTTTGGTATTTTTTAGTGCCAACCTTCGTCTTCAAAATACCCCGGACAGAGAAATCCAACGGACTTGCCTCCGGAGAATTTGCAATCCATTGTGTCGAAGAAATGAAGTGTGGAACATTGTTTTTTAACCAATCTTGGTTGACGCGCGCTTTGTGAGACGGTGCCGAGTCTTGTTAAAATGTCCACGGTCTCCGACCGAAATGATTGTTTGCCCAAGGCTTCAATACTGCCTCTAAGACAGTTTCACGGTCCAAAAATACGAGCGGAGAGCGACCATCGGCGGTTATGGCAGCCCAAATCATCACCATCGGTGCTGCCTGGTTTTTGGTGGCCATCTGAATTTTCGAAGGACCTCTCTGGCAAGTATACTCGGTCATTTTGTTTGTTGACATATAGCTCGATAACAAATGTCGACTCATAGGAAAAAATCCAATTCGGCAACTCACCACTTTCGTGCAAGCGCAGCAACTCCTTCGCTCTTTCGACTCTAACTTTTTTCTGTTGCGGTGTAAGATCGTGTACTTTTTGAAACTTCACTGGGTCAAAGCTCATTTTTCAGTATGTGTTGCATCCGTTCCAACGATATGTTGAGCTCACGAGCCATTTTTCTTCCACTTCGACGCGGATTTCGTTCAATTCGAGCCTTCACTTTCCGAACCATTTCTGCCGATGTTGCAGTTTTTCTTATAACCACCTCCATGGCGTTTTGCAACGCTGCCAGAATCACGGTAACGAGCTATGGTTCGAGACACAAATGATTTATTCACGTTGAGGTGCTGGAGCTACTTGTGGTTTTCCAGCCAAATATAAAGCAATCACACTATCAAAACTATCACGTTTGCTTTCCATCACGAATAAAAATTTTTCAACACAACTGAGACGCAAATCGTTTAAAAGGCTTGTAAATAATAAAATTATCTGTCATGTGTCAAAATTTGAGCTCACTGTCATGAACGGTTTGGAAATTATAGCAGTCTGAAATTGGTTGCAGTTCGAGTTATTCAGAGTGTATATAAAATACTAATTTTTACCCAGAAAACGTAAAAATTAAATTTCATCTGGACTCTCTACAGGTTTTTTCCTTTCATAATATGAGTACTAAACGTCATATAGAATTTCAACTCATGGAACGTGCAATTCTGGAAATACTGGCAACAGAAGACAGTGGTGGTGAGATCACTTTAGCCCTTAATGAAGAAGATAGACAATTTTTGGCACAAGGTATTGAAGCAGGGGTTGATATTGCTGAAATAGAACCTTCTTAGAATATTCCTCCTACAGCTGAAAACCCTGAGGTTGTACCCCCAACCCACGCCAGATTTCCGCCAAATTTTGCTTGGAGAAGTAATCGGTATGTATCAAATAATTTTGAAACAGATGAAACTTACATATTTGGGAACATAAAATCTTGTCAGAAGAAGAAAGTAGAAGAGTAACTCCTATACAAATTTTCAACGGTACCTGTAATTTCAAAGCACTGATTGATGAGATATTGATGCCTGAATCAATCCGATATGCTGAACAAAATGGACGACCGTTCACTATTGGTCATGATGAAACGTCAGCTTACATAGGTATGCACATTGCAATTGGTTACCATTCATTGCCAACGTTTAGAAACTATTGGTCCACTGACCCTGATATGGGTGTACCACACATTTCACAAATAATGACAGTGAACAGATTTAAGGATATAAGAAGAAATTTGCATTTCCATGACAATGACCGTCAACGTCAGATACAGCCTACGACCGAGCTTTCAAAATAAGGCCCATCATTGATCACTTTTAATCATACTTCAAAGATGCAATAATAATACGCAATACCAATCAATCGATGAACCCAAGGTAAAATTCAAGGGCCATAACATAATGAGACAGTACGTCAAAAATAAACCAGGGAAGTGGGGCTTCAAGATGTAGTGTAGAGCGGACTCATTGACTGGATACCTCTTTGACTTCGACCTATACACAGGAAAAAAAAAAGCATTACAGTAGAGTATGGACTTGGTGAGTCTGTTATTAGTCAACTTACAAGAGATATGGGAGGGTTAGGATGTGAAGTACACTTTAATAATGTTTTCAATTCTCCTCTGTTGCAATATGATTTGATGGAAAGGAATATAAAAGCATGTGGGACTGTTCGAAACAACAGAAAAAATGTTCCCAAAAATAAACCTGTTGACAATTATATGAAAAGAGGAAACATCTTTTGCACCAGCTACAACGGAATATCTTTCATAAAATGAATGGATAAGAAGGCTGTGCACATGCTCACTAATTTCTTATCTCCAATTCAAATATCAACTGCCACTAGGAGACAATCAAGAAGTGCTGAGACAATCACTGTCACATGTCCCGATGTTATTAAACATTATAATAAGTACATGGGGGGTGTGGATCTTATGGACCAAAGGAAACAAACAATCTTCGATTGTTCTTTGATATCCTTGATATAGCTATCAACAATGCTTACATTGTGTACACCAAACTCCATGAAGAAAAGCGAGTGCAAGGACCTCTCCTAGCAAATTTAGAATTTCACCAGCAAATCGCAAGATCCCTGATAGCTGGATATTCTTCGAGAATCCCATCTACTGTCTGTACAACAAAGAGGCTGTACTCTTCAAGTACTGAGTATGCAAATTACCATACCATGGTCAAAAAAGATCAGAGGAAAAGATGTGTACAATGCGTAAAGTTCAAAGTAGAAAACTGAACTAACAATGCTTGTCGTTATTGTGATGTACACAATAATTGTGATGTACAAAATAATTACAAATAAGTTCAGCAGTTTTTTAATTCAGTATCACATAGAATATCACATCATCAATATCACATAGAATCTTTAGGTGGCTGAATACGAGTACGTGCTTGAGGCAACTGCGTTAGATCATTAAGGTATGTGTTATATTATTTCATATAGATTACAAGAAGCAATGCGTCCAAGATCTTAGCTGCTGAGTCAACTGAAGCAAGAGAAATGAGTCATTATGCCTCTACAAGTTAGGCAGCTCAAGCATCGATTATCAGACAAGATCGACAGGATTCTGATGAGGTGTCTGCTTTATGGTCCTTAAAGGTTCGATCTGCTTTGAAGCACAACCATAAAATAAAATATATTAATGATCCAGTTGTCATAATAGGGGCAATGACAAAAATTTCTGAAGAGTGCAAAGCTCTAAAATGGAAGCATGAATCAGCTGGAACGTGTTGTTTAGGTGGGAAGGTGAAATTGCATTGCTAATCCGCCTGAGCCGCTCTATTCTCTAATATCTATGCAGCATACTTCTTCTAAGCAATTCATTCAGTCCATACGGTCTTACAATAATGCTTTTCAAATGACTTCATTTGGTGCTAAGCAAATTGTTGAGCAAGGATTTATGCCAACTTTTAAAGTTCAAGGACAAGTTTACTATTTGGTCGTAAGTCTACTTTCAGTAAATAATTTTCACAAATTCCTTCAAATTTATTTCATATCAGACATGGAAAATTAAGTAGTTACGCTATGCGATTGACAACCAGGCTTAAATATACAAATCGTATCTGACTTGCAAGAAATGTTACACCAAAATAACGAATCTATAAAGTGTTTTAAAACTGCAATAGAATGCAATCAAAATTTGCCGCAGCTTCGTTTAGTTATCCACGCAAATATACTACAGTGTTGGCCAAAACTAAAGCAACTTTTACGTAAGCACAAAATTCTGCGGTAAAACTGATTAAATTTCAATATATTTTATTATGTTTTTCTTTACAAAACAAGTAAATATATTCGAAAACAAAATAAAAGAAACAAAAATAATTGTTCATAAGCTGAGAAAAAGGAAAAATAAAAATACTGAAACCGTGTCGATTTTAAGCTGGAAAGCAACTACGTAGTAAATTTTCACATTTAATCATAATCATCGCGACGAAAGCTTTGTTTTTGATTAGTGCACTACACCTTCTTGGCATACTCTCGTTCAGATTTTAAATTATAGAGCTTGGGATGTCTTTTTCAAGCCTGGAGTTAAATATAAAGCTCGTCCCTATTCCTACAGTTGTCCCGAATTATTCGCCGATCTTCTATCGGGTTGATTTCGGAACACTGGGCTGGCCATTCCATAGCATTGATTTTCTGATCCCCAAACCACTCTTGAACTATTTTTGAAACATGCTTCGGATCATTATCCTGCTGAAATAACCATTTCAGTGCCAATTACTCCTCAACGTGTGGCAATATATTGTTTTCAAGTATACTTTTGTAAATAAGTCGGTCCATAATTTCATCAATTTTATGTTTCCGACCAATTTCATGTCCAGAGAAACATCTTCAAGCCATAATGTTATCTCCTTCATGCATTACAATGCCCTTTAAGTATCGAGGATCCAATGCTTCATTGATTGGCCGGCGAAAGCCATCTGACCGCTTGGTTTCGTCGGAAAATAGTACCGTTTTCCATTTCGGTACTGTGTGAAAATACTTAATATGCTCATTTGCAAATTTAAGTCTTGCTTTTTTGTTTTTGGCTGAAATAAATGGTTTCTTTCCGATCCTGAATGATGAAAGACCACCATCAACAGCTCTCCGACGAAGTGTCTTGGCGCTAACTTGTGTACTAAGCTCGTTTTGTAATTCCCTTGATGACATAAATGGATTACTCTTTATCGTCCTAATGATCATTTTAACTTCCCGGTATGAGGTAACTCTTAGCCTACCACCTCGGCTTATCACCGATTTTGGGATTGAATACATTTTGGATATTTCAGTTTGTGCAATATCACTTTTACAGACGCAGACGACAAAAGTTGTTGGTCTCCGTTAGAATTATTCCTCCTTTAACCCGCAGCCAAATTTTACTTTAGTTGCATCTCGTTTTTGAAAGTTACGTCTTGTATTCCATAATGAATGCTTGTATCTATGTAATCCACGGGGACCAAAATTATCCGTTACAGCTGCAGCAAGGTATCTCAGAAAGTCAGAGAGTTTCGTAAGGAATTGGGTGAAACGATTTAACGAACATGAAAACGTTGACGATTTGTCAGAACGGGAAAAAACAGAAACCACTTTAAAAGCCGTTAAAGACAAAGTGCTTAAAATGTTTAAAATGTTTAAAATGTTTAAAACAAGACAAATGTCATTAGAAAAATGTCACGAGGATCTTCAGTATTAGCAAAATTATCAGAGAAACGATTTTAATTTCAAAGTCGTTGCGGCCAAAGATATGGACTGGACCAAAATTATTTTCACTGACGAAGCTTCATTTGTTTTCAACAATCCCTTGAAACGTACGTGGACTGCTCACAGTTAAACTGTTCTAAATAACAGCGAAACATACGGCAAAAGTCCATGTTTATGGCTATTTCTGTGCGGCGGGTTTCGGAAAATCGGTGACCATTACCGGAAATCTCAATGCTCAAAGAGTGATCCAACTGTGCGAGAAAGAATTGCTGGGATCCGCTGAAATGCTATTCGGACGTTAATAGGTCTCTACAAGAGAACAACGATCGTAGTCGTATCTGACAGGGCTTCAAAGAGAGAAATGACGTCAATGTGTTGGATTGGAAACCTCAGTCTCCAAATGCCAATCCGATTGAAAACGTCTGGAGACTTATGAAGCAACGGATTAAAGGACAAAATATAAGGAGAATAAAACAGCTTTAACTGCTTTTAAAAAGAAAAAAATTGGCACTAAGTTGTCGATAAAGGTGCGAGGCGATAAATGGGAATGGAGCAGACTGGACAACATATTAAGTACAATACATTTCAGTATCTAAGGAAATATAAAAAGCCTTAAAATAAATAGTTTTGTTTCCCTAAACTCTTTTGTCAAATACTAGATGGAGTGAAAAGTGACCTCCTTGGGAATTAAAGATTTTTTTTTTAAATGTTTTTTTATATTATTCAATATAGTCCCCTTTTAGTTTGATACACTTATTCCAGCGATTTTCCAACTTCTTAATCCCGTCCGAAAAGTAATTTTCCGGAAGGTCTGCAAAATACTCCTCCGTGGCGTCGATGATTTCCTCGCGTGAGCTGAATTTTTTATTGATGAGCAATCTTTTGAAGTTTGGGAAGAGATAATAGTCCGAGGGATCCAAATCCAGTTACCAAACGACGGCAAAAGTCCGCCCGATTCCGCATCAGCAAGTCCAAACACTCTTTCGAAGTGCTCTCGCGTTCGTGTTTTTGGTAAGGAGTGAGCATGCGTGGCACCCAGCGCCAGGATAACTTTTTCATATGCAGAATATTGCCCAAAATATGGCGTGTGCGCTCAATACTAATCTTTGTGGTATCTGCTAGCTCGCGCATTTTCACTTTTCGGTCAGCCAACACCATTTCATGTATTTTTTTGACACTGTCCTCTGTAACCGCATCGGAAGGCCTGCCGCTACGGACTTGATCGGTAGTGGAGTTTCGGCCACCACGAAACTCTCGAAAAGAATATTTGACAGTGTAATCTAACGGAGCATTAGCCCCATAATATTTATCCAACTTTTCTTTTGTTTCCTTCGCCGTTTTGCCTCTCAAAAAAAATAAACGAAAATCATTTTTGTGCATACTCAACATGATGCCAAACACGTCAACAACAATCAGCTGTCAAAACAAAACTAAAGACAGTATCGCACTGAAATTTGGCATGTCTGCCTAAATATGAACGGACTTCACGGCACCATAACCTTTTTTGCAGTAGCAGCTCATTCTGGCGGTCAAGGATGTCACTTTTCACTCCATCTATTACACTGTACGAGTATATTCGCCAATAATTTTTTTTCTTTAATCTCATTGGAGTATTTATTTCTGGCCACTTCAGATAAAACTTAGGGAACAACATCTTTAGATCTTGCTGCAGCAGACTAATACACGCGAATAAGTCAGTTTTTTTTTTAATATTGACAATTCAGATATGAGTAGTTTGGTCAAAGTAACGATTTTCTAGAACGGAGAACTTTAAGAAAAAATTACGGAGCAAATTGAGTTGCTTTTGTATGTATTTTTTTTAATGCCGTAAAATTGCTGCTCATTGATTTTATAAATTAATCAATATTACTTCAAGCTATTGGCAACATTTCTTTTAACTTTGGACTAAATTTATATGTTTTGTATAGCAAAACACGGACTTGCGATCTTAGTTGCTTTAGTTTTGGCCAACACTGTAGTTCCTGGTGGACGGCATCGTGGTAGATTTATAAGGTTACAGTAGTATTTACTGAAGAGGAATTTGAGAGCAGGAATATGGTATTGTACGGTCGGAATGAGTCTTTGCGTAGAATTTGTGAAATTCACGGAACTTATGACGCTTTACAATATCCACTTTTATATTGTAAGGGAGAAAACGGATACTGCATTAACATTACTCAAGTAAATCCTTTGACAAAAAGTCCTATCGCCAGCAAGACCGTATTTTGCATGAATTTTTATGCTTATCGGATGATGGTAAAGGAGAATGCGTTCAATGCAATACAACGTTTCGGTCAATTGACAAAACAATATTGGGTTGACAGGTATGCAAAAATTGCAACGGAACGTCTTGCCTGCATATATTCGATATAATCAGAAAAAAACTTAGAGCAGAAAGCTATATACATCTAATGCTATGCGTTCCGATGAACATTGGTAATAAAAGTCATGTTTGGCATGATATCATTTTCAGGGTCTTTCATGGAAAAGTTAAGAAGCTTATGAACCTCATAACCAAAGAGAGCATTTTCAGAAAATGTCTTTGTTATATGTACATATAGCATTGAGTGTCTTTTGCCACTCAATGGAGGTCTCCCCCACTGTACATTTGCTACTCTGCAGAAAAGATTCACGGCAATGACATTGATTCCGTGATTCCGGAGATAATCGCTGCCCTAAGTACAGGCGACGTGCTGCAGCAAATGGTGGAGAGCTGCAGAAATAAAGGTGGGCAAACAAAACATTGCTATTGATAATCGTTGGATTGTACCAATGCACATATTAATGTTGAACTACGCAGTTCCGTTAAATCAATCAAATATGACTGCAAGTATATTAATAAAAGAAGTGATCAAAATGTATCTTAAGTAGTTGTTAATATATCGTATAATCTGTAACGTCTGGAAAACTATGCTTTTAAAAGATATCCTATCTTAATGTAATTTTAATCTAAATACAAATACAAATACGTTTTCCTTACAAGATTGACTCGACGAGATAGAAGTGTATCAAAATGGACGATATATTAGTACCTCGGAAGCAGTGTGGCGAATTCTGTCATTAAATATTCACGAGCACTCGCCTACTGTCGTCCACCTTACGATTCACCTAGAAAATGACCAAAGGGTGTTTTTTAATGAAGACAGGACATTATTGATGCACCGCGTGAAAGTACTTTAACAGCATTTTTTAAACTTTGCAAAGAAGATGATTTTATAAGAACTCCCCTATACAATGAAATACCAATGTACTATAGGTGGAATAGAAATAAGTTGCAATGTCGAAAACAAGGCGAGAATTTGAGTGGTTATCCCGGTGTACGGAAATCTAATGCCATAGGACGTGTATACATATAGGATGCATCCTAACTATTCAGAGTACTTTTATCTTTGCATGCAGCTTGACCATATCCGAGGTCCAACATCATTTTCCAGCTTAAAGATGGTAAACGGAGTATCTCAATGCACCTACAAATCTACTTGCAATGCTCTAGGGATGATAGAATATGATACACATTGGAATGAATGCCTAACTGACTTTCTCGATCACCGACATCTTTGTGTCTCCGAATCACTAAGGCTTTTTCAGAAATAATTTTGCTGAACACATATTAAAACGCATGTGGAATTTATAATGAAGCTCTTATGTTGAGCGAATCGTATTAGCGATTTTGGACTGCCTCTGCCAACTGATTGTGCTAATGATGATATACGAGTATTACTTGATACGGAATTTATGAAAAAAACCTCATAAAACAGAGAGGAGCTACCGCAAGAAATAGATAAATGCGAACAGTCACTGACTGTGGAACAAAAAGTATTGTTCAATAATGTTCTAAATACAATACATGGTATCAAACATAATATGAACAAAATATATTTGCTCCGGGAGGAACGGGAAAAAGGTTTTAATAAATTTAATTTCAGCAAAAATTAGATCTACTGGAAACTTTGCAATAGCGGTAGCATCTTCTGGCATTGCAGCGATACTTCTAACGATTTGGGCGAACAGTCTTTAAATTATCAGTCAGTAATGCGCACATTAGTAGTGCAGTTTGAAATATAAGCAAAGTGCAGTTGCAAAATTGCTCTCTAATTATTTGGGATGAATGTACTATGTCGCACAAAAAGACATTAGAAGCTATTGACAGAACCTTAAGGGATTTGAGATCAACTAATGCGCCATTTGGGGGTGTAACGATATCACTAGCATTTACACTTTCGTTAAATATTGCCGAGATACTCGAGCTGACGAAATTATCGCCTGCTTGAAGTAATCTGCAATATGACAATGTGTTGAAAAAATTAATCTTTCAAAGAATACGAGGGTTGCCTGAAAACTTTCCGACCTCGACGTAAAGACAGCGGCACTCGTCAATAAAGCCAGTGAATGCTAGTTGTGCATCTTTTGACAGTTACTTACCGAAGTTTCAGTCATTTTGGAAGCGCAGTTTTTAGTTGACAGTCGTTTGAGTGTTTTTTGTGAAAATGGAAAAAATTGAGTATCGAGGTGTTATTAAATTCTTGTTTTTGAAAGGCAGTACGCTTACGCAAATCAAAAATAAGTTGGACTCTGTGTATGGGGACTCTGCACCATCATTTACCACAGTGAAATTTTGGGCAGCTGAATTTAAACGTGGCCGTAAGAGCTTGAGATGATTACCGTTCGGGACGTCCAAAAACTGCTACCACTGACGATAACATTGCTAAAGCTCACCAAATGGTGTTAGACGACCGCCGAATTAAAGTGAGAGAGGTAGTAGATTTTATGAAAATGTCCAAAGAACGTATATTTTACATACTCGTATTAAATCAAGATTAGGCATAAGAAAGCTGTCCGCGCGTTGGCGCCGATTAATTACTGTAGATGAAACTTGGTTACACCATTATACGCCCGAAACAAAAATTCTGTCAAAACAGTTGATTGCCAAGGGCGAGCCGGCTCCAAAAAAAGCAAAAACTGTTTTTTCGGCTGGGAAAGTGAAGGCGACTGTTTTTTGAGATAGTAAAGGAGTTATCTTAATCGATTATCTTCAAAAGGGAAACACTATTACAGAAGCATACTACGCATCATTACTTGTCAAGCTGAAGGCAGAAATTGCGGAAAAATGGCCACATTTGCAGAAAAAGAAAATCCTGTTTCACCAAGACAACGCGCCGTCTCACACCTCAGCGGTTGCCATGGCGAAAATCCATGAATTACGGTTTAAACTGCTTGACCATCTACCTTATTCACCAGATCTAGCCCCAAGCGACTTCTTTTTGTTCCCTCATCTAAAAACTGCGCTTGGAGGACAGAGAATTTCGTCAAATGAGGAGGCAATCACCTTCGTGAACAATTATTTTGCAGAGAAAAACGCCAAGTACTATTTGGACGGGTTAGAGAGATGGGAGCATCGCTGGGAGAAGTGTGTAGAGTTACAAGGAGACTATGTAGAACAATAAAAACAAAATTTGAGGAAAAATTTCTTATATCATTGTTTTTAGACAACCCTCGTATGCGAGTTTAATTTGCAAAACGACGTCGATTCTGAAACATTTCAAATATGCTTGTGCAAATCAGAAATGGAGTTGGAATTTCCGTTGGAAACCAAGTTAGCAACATCAATGAATTAGTGGACTGCATATATCCTTCTGTTCAACATATAAACAGCAAGACTCCTTCTTGGTTCAGAGGAAGAGCTATTTATGCACCAAAAAATGATTCTGCGTCCATAGCATTGACATCGATGTAAATGAATAAACTGATAACTCTGTACACTTTCCAACAGAATTTTTAAATTCTATAAATTCAGCAGAACTACCAGGGCTTACAAGTTGGAGTGCCAATAATTTTATTAAGAAACTTATGTCCCCCAAGACTGCGTAATAGAACAAGATTGCTGGTTAAAGATATGAGACGTAATGTAAATTTAGCTATTATTATAAAAGGACCAGGCACAGGTAAAGATGTATTTATGCCAAGAATACCGATCATATCTTCGAACTACGAATTTCTTTTTAAAAGACTACAATTCCCAATAAAACTATGCTTTGCTATGACCATCAATAAGGCTCAAGATTTACGGGTATTGATTTGAGTGATGAGTGCTTTTCGCAAGGAGAATTTTACTTGGCCTGCTCACGAGTGAATAAGCAGGAAAATTTGCATATATGTATTATCACCAAATGGTACAACAGCAAATGTTGTTTACAAAGAAGTACTCTAGCTGCAAAAATACCATCTATGTATTGTAAGTACGTATTATGTAAGTAGCTATACAAATGCTTCAGAAACTTACTAATTTCTACCCGCAGGAATGAACTTTATGATCAAAATATTAGACATCAAGGATTTCGAATTATATTCAATGGATATACGAGTATGTACAAAGATACTTTGTATACATTAAGTTTAAGCTCCGAAAATAATAAATATTAAGATTTATAGATACGAGGTCGGGTCAATAAGTCCGTGACTTTTGGATTAAAACAGATTTTTTGATAAAAAAATAATTTTATTTTTCAACGTAGTCTCAGTTGAGCTCTATACACTTTGTCCAACGCTTCTCCAATTTTTTTATCCCTTCCAAAAAAAATGATTTGTCGAGGTCCTCAAAATAGGCCTTTGTTTGCGAGATGACTTCATCATTGGAGTCAAA
This sequence comes from Volucella zonaria, assembly GCA_963966105.1. Lineage (NCBI taxonomy): Eukaryota > Metazoa > Arthropoda > Insecta > Diptera > Syrphidae > Volucella > Volucella zonaria. The sequence continues at coordinate 126,583,550 of OZ014531.1, forward strand.
TCTTTTTCCACCAAGCCATTTCTTCAGGTTTGGGAACAAGAAGTAGTCGCTCGGAGCCAAATCTGGAGAATAGGGTGGATGAGGGAGCAATTCATAGCCCAATTCATGGATTTTTGCCATGGCAACTGCACCCTTGCATTGTCTTGGTGGAAAAGAACTTTTTTCTTGGCCAAATGAGGTCGTTTTTTTTTCAAATCGTCATTGAATCGGTCCAATAAGTTGGCATAATATTCCCCATTGATTGTTCTTCCCTTTTGAAGGTAGTCAATGTGGATTATCCCGCGTGCATCCCAAAAAACAGTCGCCATAACTTTATTGGCTGACAAACCCACCTTGGCCTTCTTTGGCGCCGATTCACCCTTAGAAACCCACTGTTTTGACTGTTGTTTGTTCTCTGGTGTGTTGTGATGGATCCATGTTTCGTCCACGGTTACAAAACGGCGCAAAAACTCCTCCATATTGCGATTAAACAACGCCAAACCTTCCTGTGAAGTTGTTACACGATTGCGTTTGTGGTCGACTGTGAGCAAACGCGGCACCCATCTTGCGGAAAGCTTTCTCATGCCCAAGTGATCATTCAAAATTGAAACCACTGAGCCATGCGAGATCCCTACGGCTTCCACAATCTCTCGCACTTTCAATCTTCGGTCGGCCAACACCATATCGTGAATTTTTTCGATTGTTTCGGGTGTAGAGACCTCAACTGGGCGTCCAGGACGTTCGGCATCTTCAGTGCTTGTACGGCCACAACGAAATTCAGTAAACCACTTTTTTACCATTGAAATCGATGGTGCAGAGTCCCCATAGTATTTATCAAGCTTAGCCTTGGTCTCGGTAATGGTTTTTTTTCGCAAGAAATAATGCTTAATAAGCACACGAAATTCACTTTTTTCCATTTTCTCCTCAAATTAGTGAGTAGTCTGATAAAAATAGCTGTCAAACACAAACTAACTGACGCAGCAAGTTTAAATTTTGACAGGAGTCAACTGACAGATGCCTGTTGACAGGAGCAGTGTTGCTGTTTCAGTAAAGAGGTCAGAAATTCAAAAATGCACGGAATTATTGACCCGCCCTCGTATTATATTAATTTGCTGTCTATGCATTATCACAAACGTAATAGCAAGTGCCTACTCGCAAAGCGGGTATATTAGCTAGTCTTAAATAAGTCGTCCTGCATGGAGATGATTAACGAATCTTTAAATAATATTACTCAGTCCTACAGAGACACGCCTCTTAAGTATTAAAGAAGTTGTTTATTTTTCACACACTCTACATATGTATGTGTCTGAAGTTAGAAACCGTAGACTTTAGAATACAGTATGCAAATAACGGTCAACATTTTGCACTTAAATCCCAATCACTCCCGCATTACTACCTAAACCAATGCAAGTTCATCGCAGAAATTTCTATCTCCAACTACCACATGACCCGCAATCCCAGATTCCAACCAAACCCTTGGCAACAACGTGGTCAACTACTTGGTTGTGCATAAAAACAACAACAACGACTCTTGGCAACAATTCGGCCATTCAACCACACCACAATTTGGATATACGGTAGAACTCATCCACCGCCCAAACCCATGAGCGTCCATTCAGGACAAGTGAATTATGCACACCTACCACAAATTGGTCAGATACAGAAGCGACATTACCAAAGCAGCTCTAAACAATTTCATCCTCCAAACAAATTTCAAAGGATTTTTGCCACCAAACTGGAAAATTATGACTAGGAAAAAAAACTATCATCGGCCCAATATGAAGGGGAAATTTATCTCGAGATAAAGTATAACAATTGTGATACCCAGCCATTTGAGGAATACGTAGAATCTTATAGCAATCCCAGTTATAGTATGATTAAACAGAGGAATTGGACGACATGAATTTTTTAGATTAAGACGCTCTTCACTTCCGTACCTTAAACTTAGAGTGAAGAGACCCTCAAATTTTGAATAGATACTGGATCTAACAAAAATTACGTGCAACCTACAGCTTAGTGTGCAGCTTAAGCGGAACGAAAAACCTATAGAAAAATGACGTAACGAAATCATAAACGAAAAATTTCGTTCTGCTATCCGTTTTACAATTCGCTATTTCCCAACGAAATAATGCATATAGCTACTTTAGTGCAATGATCATACGAGGGCGGGTCAATAAGTCCGTGACTTTTGGATTAAAACAGATTTTTTGATAAAAAAATAATTTTATTTTTCAACATAGTCTCAGTTGAGCTCTATACACTTTGTCCAACGCTTCTCCAATTTTTTTATCCCTTCCAAAAAAAATGATTTGTCGAGGTCCTCAAAATGACGAGATGACTTCATCAGTGGAGTCAAATCTTTTTCCACCAAGCCATTTCTTCAGGTTTTGGAACAAGAAGTAGTCGCTCGGAGCCAAATCTGGAGAATAGGGTGGATGAGGGAGCAATTCATAGCCCAATTCATGGATTTTTGCCATGGCAACTGCACATGTGTGCACCCTTGCATTGTCTTGGTGGAAAAGAACTTTTTTCTTGGCCAAATGAGGTCGTTTTTTTTTCAAATCGTCATTGAATCGGTCCAATAAGTTGGCATAATATTCCCCATTGATTGTTCTTCCCTTTTGAAGGTAGTCAATGTGGATTATCCCGCGTGCATCCCAAAAAACAGTCGCCATAACTTTATTGGCTGACAAACCCACCTTGGCCTTCTTTGGCGCCGATTCACCCTTAGAAACCCACTGTTTTGACTATTGTTTGTTGTGATGGATCCATATTTCGTCCACGCGGCACCCATCTTGCGGAAAGCTTTCTCATGCCCAAGTGATCATTCAAAATTGAAACCACTGAGCCATGCGAGATCCCTACGGCTTCCACAATCTCTCGCACTTTCAATCTTCGGTCGGCCAACACCATATCGTGAATTTTTTCGATTGTTTCGGGTGTAGAGACCTCAACTGGGCGTCCAGGACGTTCGGCATCTTCAGTGCTTGTACGGCCACAACGAAATTCAGTAAACCACTTTTTTACCATTGAAATCGATGGTGCAGAGTCCCCATAGTATTTATCAAGCTTAGCCTTGGTCTCGGTAATGGTTTTTTTTCGCAAGAAATAATGCTTAATAAGCACACGAAATTCACTTTTTTCCATTTTCTCCTCAAATTAGTGAGTAGTCTGATAAAAATAGCTGTCAAACACAAACTAACTGACGCAGCAAGTTTAAATTTTGACAGGAGTCAACTGACAAATGCCTGTTGACAGGAGCAGTGTTGCTGTTTCAGTAAAGAGGTCAGAAATTCAAAAATGCACGGAATTATTGACCCGCCCTCGTATTATATTAATTTGCTGTCTATGCATTATCACAAACGTAATAGCAAGTGCCTACTCGCAAAGCGGGTATATTAGCTAGTCTTAAATAAGTCGTCCTGCATGGAGATGATTAACGAATCTTTAAATAATATTACTCAGTCCTACAGAGACACGCCTCTTAAGTATTAAAGAAGTTGTTTATTTTTCACACACTCTACATATGTATGTGTCTGAAGTTAGAAACCGTAGACTTTAGAATACAGTATGCAAATAACGGTCAACATTTTGCACTTAAATCCCAATCACTCCCGCATTACTACCTAAACCAATGCAAGTTCATCGCAGAAATTTCTATCTCCAACTACCACATGACCCGCAATCCCAGATTCCAACCAAACCCTTGGCAACAACGTGGTCAACTACTTGGTTGTGCATAAAAACAACAACAACGACTCTTGGCAACAATTCGGCCATTCAACCACACCACAATTTGGATATACGGTAGAACTCATCCACCGCCCAAACCCATGAGCGTCCATTCAGGACAAGTGAATTATGCACACCTACCACAAATTGGTCAGATACAGAAGCGACATTACCAAAGCAGCTCTAAACAATTTCATCCTCCAAACAAATTTCAAAGGATTTTTGCCACCAAACTGGAAAATTATGACTAGGAAAAAAAACTATCATCGGCCCAATATGAAGGGGAAATTTATCTCGAGATAAAGTATAACAATTGTGATACCCAGCCATTTGAGGAATACGTAGAATCTTATAGCAATCCCAGTTATAGTATGATTAAACAGAGGAATTGGACGACATGAATTTTTTAGATTAAGACGCTCTTCACTTCCGTACCTTAAACTTAGAGTGAAGAGACCCTCAAATTTTGAATAGATACTGGATCTAACAAAAATTACGTGCAACCTACAGCTTAGTGTGCAGCTTAAGCGGAACGAAAAACCTATAGAAAAATGACGTAACGAAATCATAAACGAAAAATTTCGTTCTGCTATCCGTTTTACAATTCGCTATTTCCCAACGAAATAATGCATATAGTTACTTTAGTGCAATGATCATACGAGGGCGGGTCAATAAGTCCGTGACTTTTGGATTAAAACAGATTTTTTGATAAAAAAATAATTTTATTTTTCAACATAGTCTCAGTTGAGCTCTATACACTTTGTCCAACGCTTCTCCAATTTTTTTATCCCTTCCAAAAAAAATGATTTGTCGAGGTCCTCAAAATGACGAGATGACTTCATCAGTGGAGTCAAATCTTTTTCCACCAAGCCATTTCTTCAGGTTTTGGAACAAGAAGTAGTCGCTCGGAGCCAAATCTGGAGAATAGGGTGGATGAGGGAGCAATTCATAGCCCAATTCATGGATTTTTGCCATGGCAACTGCACATGTGTGCACCCTTGCATTGTCTTGGTGGAAAAGAACTTTTTTCTTGGCCAAATGAGGTCGTTTTTTTTTCAAATCGTCATTGAATCACCCTTAGAAACCCACTGTTTTGACTGTTGTTTGTTCTCTGGTGTGTTGTGATGGATCCATGTTTCGTCCACGGTTACAAAACGGCGCAAAAACTCCTCCATATTGCGATTAAACAACGCCAAACCTTCCTGTGAAGTTGTTACACGATTGCGTTTGTGGTCGACTGTGAGCAAACGCGGCACCCATCTTGCGGAAAGCTTTCTCATGCCCAAGTGATCATTCAAAATTGAAACCACTGAGCCATGCGAGATCCCTACGGCTTCCACAATCTCTCGCACTTTCAATCTTCGGTCGGCCAACACCATATCGTAAATTTTTTCGATTGTTTCGGGTGTAGAGACCTCAACTGGGCGTCCAGGACGTTCGGCATCTTCAGTGCTTGTACGGCCACAACGAAATTCAGTAAACCACTTTTTTACCATTGAAATCGATGGTGTAGAGTCCCCATAGTATTTATCAAGCTTAGCCTTGGTCTCGGTAATGGTTTTTTTTCGCAAGAAATAATGCTTAATAAGCACACGAAATTCACTTTTTTCCATTTTCTCCTCAAATTAGTGAGTAGTCTGATAAAAATAGCTGTCAAACACAAACTAACTGACGCAGCAAGTTTAAATTTTGACAGGAGTCAACTGACAAATGCCTGTTGACAGGAGCAGTGTTGCTGTTTCAGTAAAGAGGTCAGAAATTCAAAAATGCACAGAATTATTGACCCGCCCTCGTACTAGATTAATATGTATAGGGTCCGCCAAAAATGTTTTTTTTTTTTTTTTTCAAAATGCTATAAAAAAAACTACTGAATATTTTCTCAAATTTCTTTTTTTATTTGAAAGTAAAATTCTTCCGGTTAATAATGGGAAATAATTTTATTCAAATAGCTGCCTCGGCTGGCCATGCAGTAGCCTACACGATCGGTCCAATTTTTAAGCACATTATCGATTGTGTGCAGCTGTATTTCACCAATGGCTTCACGAATATTGTCCTTTAAAGCGTCAATTGTCTCTGGCTTGTCGGCGTAACACCTATCTTTTACGGCACCCCACAAATAATAGTCCAACGGTGTCAAATCGCAGCTCCGGGGTGGCCAAACGACATCAGCTCTGCGGCTGATAATGCGATCTTCAAAAACAGGGCGCAAAACATCGAGTGTAGCTTCGGCTGTGTGGCACGTAGCGCCGTCCTGTTGAAACCAAATGTTGCCAATATCCTCCTCTTCAATTTTTGTGAACAAAAATTCGTTCAACATGGCCCGATAACGATCGCCATTGACTGTAACGGCCATTCCTTGCTCATTTTCAAAGAAAAATGGCCCAATTAAGCCTCCGGACCAAAATCCGCACCAAACAGTGACTCGTTTTGGGTGTATCGGCTTTTCAATGTATGCGTGCGGGTTTTCTGTGCCCCAAATGCGACAATTTTGCTTGTTTACATACCCGCCAAGATCAAAATCAGCTTCATCTGAAAAGATGATTTTTTTGGCAAAATCGGCATCTTCTCTAAGTCGATCGCAGGCCCACTTAGCGAAGCGTATACACAACCATATTCGTTCACCGGAAGGATAAAACTAATTATCTGTCAAATCAGACATGAGCTAAGTGTTACCATTCACGAAATAAGCACTAGTTGAAAAAAAAAAACGTTAGATGGCGGACCCTATAGAAGTCCCCACTTATTTTTCGCACACAATTAATTGAATCGGAGCGAAATTTTGACATTTCAATATTATCTGTCAAAATTTATGAAAAATCCGACATTCAACTGATAAATGTAAGTAATTCTTTTGGTTTTTGATTAAACTTTCTGATTAAACTTTCCACAAATCTCCACCAACATTTTTTCGCGATGAATCTCGCAAACGTTTCGTTTATGGTAGGAGATCACGAAACAATTTCTTTCGCTTCAGGTGCATACTAGGCTTAAACGTATAAAATTATCTATCAATAATGAAAAACAAGTTTTTGCCAACTCCGTAGGAGGAAATGTAAAAATTACGCATCACTCGTTTATAAACCAATTTTAGTAAACTAATAAAACATTTAAATTCTTCATTCTTCTCAGATCTAATAGACTTCTGGATAATGGGCAATGACTCTCTTAGAGAACTCAAAGCCGTTATTCATATAAACGAAAGTAATATGACTATTTTGCCCAATATGCAAATAAAACGTAAACAATATATTTCAGAAAATGTTAACAATCCTCTCCAAAGATCATTAAAAAAAACAGCACCATAAAATTATTAAAAATTGCCGAAAACTTTTGGCAGAACCTGATAAGAAATTGATATACACTACCAGAATAAGAGGTGAAATATGTACCATCTCGGATACACCGGGTTACTCAAAATCCTATTCATATACAATGACTTTGAAGGATGAGGTAGGGAAACAAATAAAAGAACTATTAAATGAAGGAATCATTAGACCGTCAAAGTCTCCTTATAATTCTCTGGTTTGGATCGTTCTAAAAAAAAACGGGCGCATCCGGAGGAAAGAAATATTGGATAGTTATTGATTATCGAAAATAAAACTCCGTCATTATACACGACAGATACCTTATCCCAAAAATTAACCCAGTACTCTTGAAGCTTGGTAACAAAAAAATACTTATCGATCTCAAAAGCAGATTACACCAAATCCCACTCAAAGACGCCAATTTACAATAGAAAAAACAGCTTTTTCGTCAATAACGAAAAATTCGAATTCGTTGATTTATCCTTCGGGGTGAAAAATGCCACTAAATTTTTCAGCGTGCCCTAGATGACATCCTTAGGAAATACATAGACAAGAGATGCAATATCTACTGATTAACGATATCGTCATATTCGGCGAAACTGAAGAAGAACTTTTTGAGAACATGGAATTAGTTATATGCTAATATAAATATACAACTTGGTAAAAGTTGTAGTAGAAGTAGAATTCTTGGGTAACATCGTTGCTGCAAACAGAATTAAAGTCAACCCAAAAAAGCTTTGTGCATTTCTGACATGTCCCCTCTTCAAAATTTTAAAGACCTTCGCTCATTTATAGCAATGGCAATGTATAACCGACGTTTCATTAAGCACTACGCAAAAGTAGCTAAACCACTGATATCCCTTTGAAGGAGAAATGGACACGTGTCCAAAAATGTTTCGAAAAATAAAGACTGCCCCATAGGCGCCATGTTATCCCAGGATAACAAGCCGAAAAACAATGTTCTCTAATTTTACTGCACATGTGTTCCAGGTATTACTAGTACATTTTGACATACAATGCAGAAGAAAGATGTTGCTTCTGAAATGAAATCCAGAAGCAAAATATTGCTTCTTTCGGCCAATGGAAAACGACATTAATAAAATTATTTCTGACCGATAACTACTCGTATGTCCGACATAATTCGGAATCGTTGTGTGTTTAAATAGTTGTTGTCTATTAATGTGCTGTCTTTTGAGTTTTATTGAGAAACAACAGATATCTTTCTTCAGTGAGATACTCTCGAGTAATTTCCACCCAAACAGTGCTCTCATATTCAGATCATTATGACATTAATGACGTTTTCGTCTGGGCTGTCAGAAGGCTTTTTTTGTGTACTCCGATTTTTATTTAAATGGAGAACTAAAAACTTCTTCGGACTTTTATATCTTAGATATATTTGCTTGCGAATCAATTTGAACATTCAGAATAATACAATAAATTGGCCAAACACATGCGATTGCGCGAAACCAGAAATCTAGATTGATACACTATACTATTTGACGTTTATACATATTTAGATGTGTTATTACATTTTGATATAAAATCCAGGAGAGACATTTTGATTCTGAAATGAAAACGAGAAGCAAAATTTTGTTTCTGTAAAAATGAGGGGAAATGGTTTTATGTCACTTCTGTGCTGCGGATCACGAAAAATGCGCAGACTTTCTTTTTAAATAGAAATTGAATAGTACATGCATGTAAAAATTCATACATAGTACACGTGGATGTGGAAACGTGTTAGATTTCTTAGCGTACTGTCCAGCACTACGAAAAACTGCACAAATCTACGAAAAACAGTCCAGAATCCGCTCGCGTACTCATATTTTTCGTAGTTTTTCGCAGAAGGGAACGAAATGAGAGAGAAATTCATTTCCCCTCTTTTGTCAATTTTAGTCCAAGAAAATTTGTAAAAATTGTCAAAACCCTTTTTTTTCTTTCCAATTGTCATGGGCTTTGTTTTTATTTCAGTTTAAAGAAAAAAATTTACTCTGTTTCACTAAAAATAAGTTAGATATGAATATAAAATGATTAAAAATAAAATGTTTTTAGAAAGTGTTTAGAGACAAAATATATTACAGGGCACACAAATTATATTAAAATGCTTCCTAAACACCTTGATGCATCTACAAATGGCATTCATTTAGATTGTCAATTCAAAAATAAATTATCAGAAAAACTTATCTTATGTCATTTCGACGTGTCAAGGAATTCTTCGGGCTGAACTTCAAGATTTTAAATAAAAAAGTAATAACCTTATTAAAAGAAATCAAAATAAAGGCAGTTGACATTTGTCTGTACAAAAGCGTCTAAAATCCGTTCCCTTACTTTTTAACAAATTATCTCTCTTATAGTAAAAAAATAATAAAATAAAAAAAATAGAAATAAAAAAATATTTTGAGTAGAAAGTTTTTAATTAAATTATGTTTATGAACGTTTAAGCACCCTGTTGTCATATGTGCTTTTAAAGAAACGTCAATTTTGACGTTTTTGTTCGTTTATTTGTATATTGAATTTCTTATTAAACATATCATTTTATATTTTATATTATTTCGTATTATTTAAAAGAAATTCTGATAAATCATAATGAACGAGCGAATAGAAATAGTCCTAAAAAGTCCTAATCCAATTTTCGAAAAGTGGTTAGAACGTTGGTTAAAAGAAGCCGAATTAAAAGGTTCTAAATCTCAATACAAAATTCGTGATGCTCTAGAATCTCTTAGAAAATTCCCACTTCCACTTACAACGGGAAGGGATTGTGCAATTCTCCGCGGATTTGGACCTACACTTTGTAGTTGGATTGACCTAGAACTACAACAAATGCGCGAAGAGAATCCAAACTCTATTTTAGACACAACAGCCAGTGCGTATTCGAATGATGTTGAAAATATGGTTAGATCGGTTCAAAATTCTATGAAGGACGCAAGGAAAAAAGAGCCAACTGCAAAGGAAAAAGCTAGACAACTTGCTTTTGAAGAAGCCAATGAACAGATTATCATGAGTCCCGGTGCTTTTCGTATTCTTCTGCTTGTCGATGTTCAAGAGACAAGTGGAAAATCGAAAAAGTCCTTTGACAAAACTCGAGATTACATTGATAAGCTGAAAATTCCTCATGAAGTTCGTCGCCTTACTGTTGGGGACTTCACTTGGATTTGCCGCGATGAACATGGTAAAGAACTTGTGCTACCGTATATAATTGAACGAAAGAGGATGGATGATTTCGCAAGCAGCATTCGCGATGGGCGTTTCCACGAGCAAAAGTTTCGACTAAAAAGCAGTAAAATACAGAATTTGATTTATTTGATTGAAAACTATGGAAACAACGAACATGTTGGACTCCCAGTAAGCACTCTTTTGCAATCAGCAATTAACACTCAAGTGCATGGAGGGTTTCAGGTTAAATTCACCAATAGTCACTGGGAATCGATCCTTTACCTGAAAGCAATGACCAGTTCATTAATTCGGCTTTTCAAAGATAAACTTCTAATAAGTACAATGAAAGAGCACATTAAGCCATGCAGTCCACGTGATTCTACAGTGGGTTTACTAAAATTCAAGGACTTCTATGATGATTCAATGAGAAACAGTTCCTTGACTGTTCGCGATTTATTTATTAAACAACTTTTGCAATTGAGAACGCTTTCAATGGAGCGCGCTTTAGCAATAGTGGATAAGTTTCCTACACCTAAATCCCTTTTTAATGCATACGATGCATGTGAATCGGAGCAAGTAGCTAAACATTTGTTGGCCTCTATTCCTGTTGGGAAACTTGGTCGACCGTTGGGGGCTACGATAAGTGGAATTATATATGATCTGTATAGAAGTGATTTTCAATAGCAAGACTGATTTGATGAGACCAAGCACAAATACAAGAAACATTAAATATTATTTTAAACTGAAATACTAGAGTAATTTAATTTCAATTCATTGTTTTTATGTTTAACATGAAACTGGGGCGTACGATTTTCAAGAAATGAGTCGAGACAATAGGAATTAATATCTACTTGTTTGCTGGCACGAATAATTTGAAAGAAAACGTACATATGTATATATGTTCAGCATCTCTACGGCTTGAGCGAATTAAATACGGTTTATACACTTCCATTGAAAAGTCTCCTCCGTTGTTTCCGGTAAAGCTTACCAAAATTTAGCACTGTGTGATCAAATCCCTTCTATTTCCATAGAAGCTATAATCATTTGTATTGTCTCTTCCAAGTTTGGTAAGTCGTATGTTTCATACAGGCTTCAGTCCTCGTTACCGTTGAACTCAAGCCCATGTAGCTTGGTTCATGGCTGGCTATAGTTTCTTACTTCACCCTCGGTATCTAGATAGATTTATGATTGTGTCCCTTGCATTCGCTGCCATTTAACATGTCGATATAGTTCCTATGGACTTGGCGGATGAGCTCAACAGGAGTCTTCCCAGCGTCTCTAATACTTAGATTAGTGACCTTTCTAACCTTCCTTAGTAACAAAAAGAAAACATTGACCTCCTGTATCCTGGTTAACCCCCAAAGTCTACAGAACGTAATGCATATCCAGAAGCAAAAACCCAACTAAAAAAAGATTAAGTCTGGCGAAAGATTTTGTGCGCGCTTTGAAAAACTGCAGAGCATAACTGACAAAGAAACAACGGCAAGGTGTAGACCACGGAATTGCGAGTGAACATTGAGGGGAGACAACACTGAATGGCAATCGAAAGCGGCTGATAGAGTTGATCAGTTGTTAATAGGCAACTAATTTTTTCCACTCAAAACAATACACAAGATTACATACATGTTGGTGAAAAGGCTGCCAGGAGCATAATGACCACATAACATAAAAAGAACCATACCAGGTGTAATTTCTGGAAAGGGAAGACAGCCTGGTGGACAAACGACGTAAGGCAGAAAATTCAAGAAGAAATACATGCGAACCAGTTCAACAACTGAGAGAAAGTGCTATGTAGAGAAATGAAATGCAGTTAAAAAGGTACAGTACAGTACAAGAAAGAACTAAAGAAAAGAATATTAACGGTTTTTGGAAAATAGTTACAAATCCGAAAACAGATAAAAACAATCAAAGATGGAGACAAGCTGGTTATGGAAAACAAAAGAGTGCTGATAAATTGCAGAAGTATTTTAGGGAAAAAATTAAAAAACCGTGAAATCATACCTGATGAGAACGGAATCGTATATACGCGATAGAAGTAGTAGAAGAATGTTAGAGAATATCCCATACAGGCAATAAAAATAGAAAAAGTCGCTGGACCTGATGAAATAGCAGGGTAATTCCTCATTAAGTATGGTGGCCCAGAGATACAAAAATCTTAACTGATTTGTTTCAAAAGGCATGGGTAGAAAATAGGATACCAACAGACTGCAAAGAAAGCCTGGTAATACCAATTCACATGAACGATAGCAGCGGCGATTGTAACAACTACAGACCGATGACCTTATCATCTGCAGTGTATAAGTTATATACCAAAATACAGTAAAAGCGGCTTAGGCGATTAGTGAAAGAAGACCTAGAAGTGGAGCAGGTTACGTTCAGACCGGGTCGATAAACACAAGACCACATCTTTACATTAAGAGCAATCATAGTAATATGGACTTAAAGCGGCGTTTGATAGCGTGCCAAGAGAATATGTATGGGACGCGCTAAAGACCAGAAATGTCCCAGAGAGACTGTTTATGACAATCCCCTGGGGAAAGTAGGACTAGAGGTAAAAATACAAAAGTGTTCTTAATATGCAAATTCTGCTCTTAATTTTATTCATGAATGAAATAGTAAAATTATATAAGAGGCAAACAGAAAAAAACCAAAACTAGGAACAGAATGCAGACGATATTGGTACCATAAAAAATAATCCGGACAGACTACGACAAATATTGGAAAAGTAGTCCACTAATCTGAAAACAAAGGCAATGCTTGTAAATTTAATTAAATTTAACTGTAATGGAAGAATAGACCAAGAAATAATGAGCCGGACCAAGAAAGCAGTATCAGCGTACTACCAGATAAGTAGCACAATAGTGTGTAAGTGAGAGATAAGCAGAAAAACAAAACCCAAGCTCTACAACACGGTTATTGTACCAATTGTATTATACGACACCGAGGGCTTATCGCTATTAGATAAACAGATAAACATCGGAGCCAATTCCAGGCAGCAGAAATAAAATAGGTACGAAGGGTCACAGGAAAAACCAGGAGAGATAGGGTCAGAAATGAAAGAATACGCTCAGAAGTAGGGCAGAAGAAGTCGATCATATGATATAAGAAATCGAGGAGAGACAGCTGAAATGGTTCGGACAAGTCAAGAAAAACCAAACAGTTGCTGGAAAAAAGAACAGAAGGTACTGCACCCAGAGAAAGACTCCAAAGAACTTACGAAATCGGCTAAATGGATAAAAAAAAACCCAAACTAAGAATACCTTCAAGCGGCAGCCAGAACCAATTAACATAATAAAAATAGCTTTGCAATTTGAAATTGTTTTCAAAAAAAGATAAAAAAAAAATTTTATTTCATTTGCACAGTGATCAAAAAAGTATTCGTCGTCCAAAAACTACCACAACTCCCGTCAATTATTTTAATTTGTTTTTTTTTTTTTAAGCTTGAGCCGCAACCTTACTGCAGCATCATAATATACCAATCCGGTAAAATGGTGTGCGCAGTTTTACCGTGATAAACCCGATAGCTTATTGCTCTCGATCGGGGATGAAAGTAAAACTCGTACACTGTATACGGACAATCGATATCTGCCATAAGATTTTTCACCATTTGTAGGAACCTAACCAAAAAATCTGCACATACTGATGGCGTCCAGTAGTCCTAAAGAAAATAGCTTTCACTTAAGGTACAATCAATTATTCGGATATACTTTACTGTGCCTAGTCTTGGCAAACTACGAACTTCCATGTGTGTGATTTCATCCACTAGTCCCCCCTCGTTCCGATAGCCAACCATGAGATCCTGAATTCCAACCAGAAAACTCTGACACCACCAATTTCTACATTTGAATCTATAGAAATTCTGTTGCTGTCGCTTATTTGCGGGCCTAAGGGAACACTTGAGCTCAACTAGTTTTATAGAATTCAGCACATTAGGATCCTCGATGTTTTGGTAAGCACTGGTGCTCAGGGCTCCGTCAATTTCAGCACCAAACAGCAAGTCCATACCTTCCAACTTGGTCTTGTACATACAGCAGAATTCCTCGCATTCATCGACCGGAACACTTGTAACGGGTACTTCCGTGGGATTTGATGTCATACAAAATTGTTCGAATTTAAACCCGTAGGCACAGAATTTTTTTTGTCTATCATTTTCATTTAGTCGATCGTGTCTTTTTTGGTCGGTTTCCTTCTGACTTAGATAAAAGTTACCTTTATACTTTGTAGCATGGATACACCAATCTTCACGATTTTCATATGGTGTACACATTACCAAACGAAGTAGTCCTCTAAAACAAATAAAGTCAATATCTTTCACGGCTCTTGGATTGTGTGGCTCGGGTTTTGAGATAAGCTGATCTTTATGACGGTAAATGAATTGTACTATGTTGTCCAAGCGTTCATCTTGCATGAGTTGTTGTTTGGATTTTGCAAGACCATACCCTTCGTTTAGGTCTAATGGAAATGTCTGCGGCATACGGAAGTATCTAAAGTTTTCCGCCGTGCCTTCATAGTCTCGATTTGTGTCGATGCTGAAACAACCGAGAATTTGCGGCTTTTCTATTTTAGGAAAGGGAATATTTCCTTTTGAATTTAAATCGACGGTAAGTCCGGTGTCCATGAGTGCCATAACTGGACGTTGATAATTTTATTTTTGTTTCGTTGTTTTCAATTTGAAATTCGTGTTAAGGCCGCGTTAGCTGTTTTGACAACATCAATGTTGACGTTCGATTTGTCTACTGTATAGTTTTTCCCTTTCAGAAATCGTAGAACCGTTTGTTTATATGTGAAAATGATAAATTTCATTTTTTTTGCGCAATTTTCATTTATTATTGAGCACAATAAGATTTAAATTCTTTTTAGTATGTATTTAGATATAATAGCCGATTTTATTATCAGTCATGATCCATATAGATCACACGTTGAAAATAAAACAATCTAGATGAACGAACACTTTCGTTTTATATTATGGTAATAGTTTGACACTATTTTCATCTCCATGGCAATTGCACAGCTAAGTTAATTTTTTTCATTCTGCCTGTTCACATTGGCGAGGGGATGAAAGTCCTCACCATGAATGTCGTGTTCACATTTTCATGGTGTTGAAAGACTTTTTGACAAGCGGAACACTTGAATCGCAGCATTTTTAATTTTTAAATTTGAGCAGTTGGCCTGAAAAATACCTTTTTTCCTCTTTTTTACACTTCCTCGCTCATTAACGATCAGAACCAAAATGAAAATATGTCAGAAATGGAACGATATGGAAAAAAACGATGTGCTTCACCCGAGAATCCACTTTAGAAATGGATTTTCGGTGCAAGTAACCCTTCTTCTTCCCACTTCAATGAAAAGCATTCCCTCTCTTTCGGACAATCTTCCTGCCCACTCTAATGTGAACAGGCATATTTAGCGAGAAGTCGCCATGTCGTCTTTTACACGGTACGAGACGACTCGGTCCGATTCTGAAATGTCTTGAAAGGGGTTTGAAGAAGAAGAGTGGGAAGCCCGACTCGGACGGGGAAGCACCGATGGACCGATTTTTGCGTGTTCTATTTTATCTCGTTTCGTAATTGCACTTGTTTTATTCTTGTGTTCTCGCCGTAGAGTTCGTGTCGTGCGGAAGTGAGCGTGTTCGGTGTGTATTATCAGTTTTATGCATTCTCAAATGCATGGAAATTTGTATAATGTCAGTAATCTCGACTATGTAAATAGAATTAAACGGGCAAATTCAATTAATAAAATTTTAATTGGATTAAAAGTGATAACTAGTGGTATAACCACAGAAAATATAAAAACGAAGTTAAACAGTCTCCGCACTCAATATCTTAAAGAATAGAGGAAGGCGGAAATTTCTCAAAAAAAAACACGGAATGGCTGCCGAGGAAATTTACATACCAAAATTGTGGTGCTACGAGCAATTGAGATTCTTAAGAACTCATTGCAAGATTGGAAATTCAGTTTCAAGTATTGGTGAGGTAATTTAATTGCTTTTTAATTACTTCGTTTAAATATAACAAATAATTTTTTCTTTATAGTGCACGATGTTGCTTGCATCAGTTTCTAAGAAATCTTTGTGGATGACAATGAACTTGGCGGCTAATCAAACGAAAATGTTCCTCCTGCTTCGAAGAGACGAAAAGTAAGTATTTTTATAACTGTGCATCTTGCCAATCCACTCTTCCTTCCTCATTGAAATATCCCGTGAAACCTTGGCGGATGTTTTCTGCTTCTACTTTGCGAGGATTGTCAATACTTTGCAATGTATAATGTGTATGACTTGACCCTATGTTCTTGGTACTTGAAATTCCATTCCAGAATTTTCTTCTTCCATTAAAAAGTTGTGGAGAGCACAGCAAGCAAGTGTCAATATCTAAACTATTTCTACCCGTATGTAAATGCGTGTTCAACTACAGGTCTAGCACGAGTAAGGCGAATGTTAAAGATAAAGTTTTAAACTGTGTGTCTTCAAAGGAAACGCATGATCTCCCACTATAACTTTTTCCTTGTCCAATGGTTTTATTCGGTGGAAAGTTTGTGTCTGCATTTTCTATTATATTATTCAAAGAACTTTGTCATAGAGCATCATTTGTGCGCCCATTGCATCCTAAATCTATAAAGATGAATCGGCAATTTACATGAACAAGCGCAAGCAAAATTATGCTGTTTGTTCCCGTATAGTTGTAATAGAAGCCTCCGTCTTTACGAAGAGATCTGAAGTTGATGTGCTTTCCGTCGAGTGCCCCAAACAGTTAAAAATTTGCCATTTTATAGAAAGTTCATCCGTAATCCTTTCCCATTCCTCCGTAGTACTAGGAAACTAGAAATAGATAGATGGATAAACGGATTAAATTAATTTTACAATTTTCTTTTTACTTTTAGGTTGGCAAAACCTCTTGAATATGCAAATTTCAGGAGTTAGGGATCTTTTGGCAAATAGATACGAAATGAGGTATGCCTGGCTCGGAAAATAAGTTGTTTTTGATATAAACAAAATAGATGACGAAAGTCTCCAACAGGAGACAGCTTGGGCTATACAATCCATACTAAAGGAAAATATATGCGAAAATAAATTGCTGCGACAGCAAAAACATACTCATGACCAGTCACCTTCATCGTCACCTTCGACTGCACTACCCTCAAGAAGTAATATATCAATTTCAAGAAATTCTTCAGGACTACGGTTAATTTCAATACCATCCTTTAAATTTCGAAAGCAGATAAAGCCCCACACCACGAAATTCTCGAATTTTAGGAGTTCAAACGACTGAGTCATCGTCGCAATCAAATGCACCTCAAAGGACGCCAAACCTATTGGAAGAGTTCATGAAGGGAATATTTGACGACAGCGATTTTTAGTATTAAGTAAAAGTAAAGTAAAGTAAAAAAATTATAGTCGCCGTGTATTAGGTAGGTTTAGTACGCACTAACTAACATTACGCTAACTTTAAAACCAGCTCCTAACTTTGTATTTAATTATAAATACTTTTTAACTTACCTACAACTAGTATTAACTTTAGAATGTACCCACGATGAGTTTTAGTCAAACAAACCTAAAAATTTACAGTTTGGAATATCAAACACATTTTAAGGGGTACACTTTTACAAAATTGAAATGAATTTGACAGAAATATCAAAGGAAATAGATAATAAGTTTTTCGAATTATTTAAATTTGAATTTTAATGGCAGTTTTTTCAATATTGGAAGCAGAAAAGGTGTTTAATTAAAAAAAAGTGAATTTTCTTTTGTGGCAATATTTGTTTTTTTTTTAGACTTCGAAATATCGAAATCTGCAAACAAATTTTCTTAAGACATTTCACTGAAATGGCATTTCAAAGTCCATACTGAAAGATAAAATGAACTTGATATGCTATTAAGTTTAGTGCGAGGTTGTAACGATAAAGTGGGTTTTAGCTCGACTATAATTATCAAAACACTAGCATTGACTTTGTTACGTACTAAAATTACTTTAAAGAGGACTTTATCTGACTATAATTTTGCGCCTTTATGGCTCTACACACTTCTGGTACTGCTTTACTCAGAAAAGATGTGGATAGCCTTGCCTGCTAATAAGTACTCATGTTCGATTCACCATTTGCCAGAATCCTTAATGTTGCAGAGTTTATCCGCAGGAGTAATTGCATCCATCATTAGCATATTTTCTCGCCGGAAATCTTCATCAACCAAGGACAGTAGCATTTTAAGCTTTGTTTCTGTCAATCTCAAATAATTATTAAAGGATCCTTGATCATTAATTCCTAATTCTCTGCTTCTTTCTTCCCTCCAAGGCTTTATCCACAATCTCTTCTTCCTTTTTCTTGACAAAACTACTGATTTTTTGCAGCATTCATGTAAAGGCAGGAGTATTTATTGATCATTGGTGTCATCCACATCCATAATTTCAATAAAACCATTAACGCCCTCCATCAAATTATTCAACATTTCAATATTTTCCACATCCATTTTCAAGACGAGCTCTTTTTTGTTTTTTATAAAATCTGACACAATAACCGCTACTGAACGTCGCAAATTACGAATGAAGGGTGTTGAGTTCAACTCAAATTTTATTTGAAACTTGAAATAAGAAATTTTCCGAAAGTATATTTTATCCTTTATTGAAGATATATAACTTTAATTTTCCTAAATAGATAGATTTTAGCATTAGGTACCTTATTCTCATAGTAACTTACGTTTAGTTTTTTACTTTTATCTTTTTTGTAATCTACTTGACAATAATTTTTTCTCTTGCCGGCTTCTATGGAGGTGGATCAAGGTTATGAAAATTGTCGCGTGTTCGCGACAATATGGTTTTCATATATATTGTACCTTGTCAATTTATTTTGATATTTGTTATCAAAAAGGGTGGTGCCAAGTTCGCTTAACACTCCCGCCTGGTAATTGGGTTAAGATCCAGATTACCACCTTCTTCGAACTTGTGAACGTCAAGGACTGCAAGCTTTACTACTGGGCGTGTATAAATCCCCGTTTAAGTCTGCACTATTGCGTTCCGTATTGTTCCATCTTCGCCGGTAATCACCTGAAGAACTTTACCTTTGGGCCACGTTTTCCTCGGGTTGCTTTGGTCGACTATGACCACAATATCACCTACTTGCAACGGTTTCTGTGGTGCGTACCATTTAGTCCGTCGAGTCAAATCAGGCAAATATTCGCGAACCCACCTTTGCCAAAAGGTTTGTACGTATTTTTCAGATGCTAACCAATTCCTTCTAATGGCTGCTCCGTCATCTACAAGATGTTGGCACAAATGCTTTTGATTTGCATAGCCAACCAATAAATGATTAGGAGTCAGTACCTCGCAATTCTCACTATCTGTGGGTACGTAGCTTAGGGGTCGTGAATTCACAATGCTTTCTATTTCTATCATCATGCTCGTCAATAATTCGACGCAGGGGTTTCGGGTTGGAGATATTTGAACAAGGGTCTGTTTTACAGATCTAACCATGCGTTCCCAACACCCTCCCATGTGGGGGGCTGCTGGAGGAATGAAGTTCCACTTCAAGTCCAATTCAAACTCTTTAGCTAATACATGTTTATTTAATTCACTTATGGCCTGCTGTAGCTCTTTACTTGCACCTCGAAAATTTGTTCCGTTGTCTGAGTACACTTCTTTAGGCATACCTCGTCTGGAAATGAACCTTTTGAAGCCCAAAATGCAGGAATCGCTAGAAAGACTGTAAACTATCTCGATGTGGATTGCATAGAGTCAAGCATGTTAATGACATAGCCTATCTTTTTTGAAGGCGTCTGCCGACTTTAACGTAGAGCGGTAGTAGTCCACTCCAGTGTAAGAAAAAAGTCTGTGAAATGGTTGGAGGCGAGCGTAGGGTAGACCTGCCATAAGTGGAGGCAACGGCTTGGTTCTGTCGTTTTTGCAGTGTTGACATTCCTGCTGGACTCTTTTCAAAATACGTCTCAGGTTTGGGATGTAATAATATCGCCGAAGTTCGTTCACTACCTGAACTTCTCCTGAAGCATTTGGTTTTTGCCATTTTTTCACGAAGAGTCTGACGAAGCGGTAAACATACACGATTGTTTTGAGGAGATGTTTCCATCGTGAAAATCGGTTGAAATCCAACACGAACGAAGTTGTTGTAGTGCGGTGCATGAAGCATTCTTTAATTTCTTCTGCAACTTCATCATCCGGAGGGAACTCTGGAAGCTGTACTTTAAAGGGAAGAGAGTTTTGGTATAAAAACTTTGGTCCCTTATACCATCTGCTCGATGAACTGAAGTCGCAATTAATCTTAATTTTTGATGCATCGTCAGCAACATTATCTCTACTGGGAACCCAATTCCATTCGTTAGCATTCGAACTTTCAAGGATTTCTCCAATGCGGATGGCAACAGAACTTTTATTTTTTGTTGCTTGACTTTATCCAATTGAGTACGACTTGAGAATCTATCCAAAATGTGGTACTATCGAATTTAATGGTATGACCACTCTGTATAAACTTTGAGAGTCTGACTCCTAGTACGGCTGCTTCTAGCTCAAGCCGAGGAATTGAAAGCGTTTTGATTTTCGCTAATTTGGTTTTTGCGCTAATGAGGGATCATTCAACCTCATCTTCTGTAGAGACTCTCAGATAAGCTGCTGCGGCCATAGCTTCTTCTCCTGCGTCAACGAAGATATGCAATTCGACACGACTTCTCTTTCCAAATTGTAGATTGGTGAGATACTTTTTTCTATCGATATATTTCTTATGATGGGAATTAGGCTCAACCATAATTTCCATTTTTGAAATTTTCGTTCCTTTATTTGTTCATCCCATTCTACTGCAGAACGCCAAATTTCTTGTAGGATGATTTTCAATTGGATTGTAAAATTTGCGATAAGGCCGAGAGGGTCGAAGATGCACATCAGAGCTCACGTTTCGTTGGGACCTGTTCGCCATTCATTACTTCACTGCGCAACTTACTTGATTTGAAAGTATGGACGAACATATCTGCACCTGGCGACCACCACATCCCAAGAAGTTCTTCGAAGTCGTTTTGAGTGTGTTCTGAAAATGTTTTAAGTAATTCTGTAGCATTAGACTGAAGAGCGTTTAAGACGTTTGAAGAATTTCTAATTTCAAAACCAGCCTGCTTATGAATATATGTAACGGTTTTTGCCAGGGCGATAGCTTCTTCCTCTGTGTCTACGCTATCTAGTAAATCATCTACATAGTGGTTTTCAATTATCGCTTTAGCTGCCCTCGGAAATTGACTCTCAAACTTCTTAGCATTTTTATTTTTTATGTACTGAGCGCAGAACGGTGAACAGATAGATCCAAATGTCATGACTTGCATTTGACACACTTCGACCTTTCCATTCTCATTGTTCCGCCACAAGAACCTTTGAGCATCTTTGTCTTCTTCCAAAATTTTTACTTGATGGAACATCTCGCGGATGTCGGCTGAAATGGCAACCTTCCTTTCACGAAAACGGAATAAAATCGATGGAAGTGTTGGTACATTGTCTGGCCCTGTCATCAAACACGAGTTCAGGGACAGTCCTCCAACTTTCGCAGCCGCATCCCAAACTATTCGCAACTTGTCAGGCTTGTTTGGATTCATGACAGGAATATGGGAAGGTACCACACACGTGACATAGGGTTATTCACCTCATCCTCACTCAATTTCTTTGCGTAGCTCTTCTTGAGATATTGTTCGTATTTCTAAAGTAGTGGTACTGCATAAGAGTCACCCAAGAAAACAGTTTTCTCCTCCAATAATTGAATTGCTTTGTTGTCTTCATCATAAAGACCTCGCTTTGCAACCTTTGTGCCCAAATTTTCCAAAGAGAAATATTGTTTCTTTGCTTCATGCATCTGTACATCTATTTGGTTTTGACAGTCACAATATGAATATTGGTGATTGCATTGAGGTTTTCTTTTGAGGTATCATCATCTGATGCAACGCCAAAAAGAGTCCATCCTAACCTGGTCTTAATAGCGGCTGGTTGAGAATCTTCACCTTCCCGAGTCTTTAAAGGCATACCTAGCCGCCAGTGCTGCAGACCAAGTAGAATCTGTGGCTTCGCATTGCAGTACGATTTTATAGACAACCCATTTAAATAAGTGTATCGTTGTGTCAAACTGTTAAAATCCAGCGATTGTCTTGGAAGATCTAGTGATTTAACTGTATGAGCGTTTGTAAGTAAGTACCTGCGATTGCTGTCACCAGCCGATATTTCAAAAGTGATTTTCATTGAAGATTGTTCGCGACGATGTGTATTAGCAGTCCACCTAAGACAAAGTAGTTCTATTGTGCCGCTGGCTTTGAGAGAAAATGCAAGCTCTTCATCAGTAAATGTTACCGAAGATCCATCGTCAATAAAGGCGAAGGTTTCGATAAATTTCTCGTTGAAGTGCAACCGGACTGGAACAATTTTGAACAATGTAAGCATTGTACTCGAACGCAGTGTCGTGCCACTATAATGTGCGTTTTTAATTGAACTGCTCGTTTGTGGTTGGTCTGCTCTTAAATCGCCGTTATTAGGTTCAATCCTTAGCTGAGTATCATCGTTGTGCAAAAGTGCATTATGTCGGAAGGTCCATCCAGAAATACCACATAGTTGGGATGATAGACAACGACGAGAGCCATGGCGACGTAAACAAGTTCGACAAACATGGAAACGCTTGACCTGTTTCCATTTTTCAGAAAGTGGAAGTTTTGAGAAGTTCGGACACATTGTCAGCGATTTACAATTATTTTTGCACGCGATGCACTTACTTTTTTCTTGAGATTGAGGTTTTTCATCTTGATGAACGTTGATAAAAGCTTTGGTCTTCTTATCAATTTTATTTTCAAACGAATGAGGAACTGTAAATGTTACTTCCGACGCAGCCCTAGCATAGCTGGCAAGCCAGCCGTTAAAGGCCGACAAATCGACACAAGAAACGCTATGTTTGAACATACCCTAATTTAATTTAATTTGTGCTGGTAACTTCTCTACCAGCTCTTGCAATAAACAGGGGTTGTTTAAATGAGCTGAGAGGTCAGTGACCTCCATCATACGACACATATTGTAAATCTCAAGTGAGAATTTTATTAAAGTTTCTAATTTGTCGTATTTGGGTGCCGGCTCGTTTCTGATTTTTTTTATAACTGATTGAATTATTATTTTGGGTCTACCGAACAACATTTGTAGTATTTTTATTACGCCCTCGACCTGGTCCGGATGAAGTAATCGATACTGAACTGCCTCGAATGCCTTTTCTTTTAAACACCGTTGAAGACGAAGCATGTTTTCGTTTTTACTGAATCCGCAGGCCTCAGACGTATTTTTCCACCAGCTAATAAAAAGCGGCCACTCTTCTGGTCGCCCTGTGAATTGAATTTGCTCTTTAGACATAAGTTGTCTTGCTGCGATTTGGGATTTATTTAATTTTGGAGCTAAACTCGTTGCCACCCCTAAGTCTGTTCTTTTCTCATTTGTTTGTCTATCATCAATTTTATTTTTACAACGTTCAGCACGAGCTTCTTCTTGCAAGTTTGAATTCTGTATCCACTCTTCAACGCGACCGCCGCTCTCAAACGAAGTTGCCACTGAATCGTCATCTTCACCCGAATCAAATTGTTCAAGAATTGCATATTTTTTATTTATATACATTTGGTCACGTTTTTCTTGAAGTTTGCGTTCTTCCTCTAATTTAAGAAGTTGTATTTTCATCTTTCTTGTCATCGACGTTGAAGTTGAACTTCTGATTGTTGACGATTTCTTTAAAACTTGACGATCAGTATTTGACCTTGGTCTACATTGCTTGACGATCAGTATTTGACCTTGGTCTACATTGCTTTCGCGGTGGAGTACTTTCCGCCATGGACTTTGCCTTCGGATGAATAACTTCAGCAGCAGAGCTCTTATTGTGTAGAGTGGTGTCATCTCTAGCTATGGATTTATCATTTGATTGTGCATTTGCATTTTCATGATCTTCGATATTTACATTTGTCGAATTTGCGCCCGTAACCTCACAAACTTTTTTTGACTTGCCGTTCCTAGCATTACCCTCCTTGGAGAACGACGGAGTTTCTTCAACTGCAGTAGGAATTTTTTGTTTCGATTTTACTCTGGAGGTTGTAGCACGCGGTGCCTTTAATAACATTTTAAGGCATTTGCTACAATGCCAGTCTACATTTTCTACTGCTTTAGTAACCCCAACGCATGTGATATAAATCCAATCTTCGCAGGTACCACATTGAACCATGGGCGACTTGCTATCTGGCGCAGTACATTTTTTACAATTATAAACCTCACTATCTGACAATTGAGCATCGTGAACCACCGACCCCAACCCATGACTATGACTACGAGAATTATGAGACATGCGGAACTCACTTTTTTTTCCAGTGAATGTGGTGCGAATGATGATTTGATGGTGATGGACACTATGAGGAGAGTTGTGCAATTTGTGATGAGATGTTCAGATGTGATGATGACGACTGTGATGAGATGTTCAGATGTGATGATGACGACTTGAAATCTTAAGGCTGATTATTCCCGACGAACACGAGATGGGACAGTTTATAACGTGCCGTGCTTTTGCACAAGTTGTTTCAACTTGGAGTTGAATTGTTCCTCGTGTTAAACGAAAATTAAAGATGCTGTTGAGTTCAATTCAAATTTTATTTGAAACTTGAAATAGGAAATTTTCCGAAAGTATAGTTTATCCTTTATTGAAGATATAAAATTTTCCTAAATAAATAGATTTTAGCATTAGGTACCTTATTCTCACGGGGTGGCCGTGGTGCAGTGGTACTACCTATCGCTGAGTCTCCGGTTCAGTAGGGCGGTAGGGAGTCGTGACAGGAGGGATGTTGCTCAGCAGCACCAGCAATTTTGGTGGCTTGATGAAGGCGAGGATGCTTCGTCGTCGAACTCCTCCAGTGATAGGTAGCTTCATGTGAAGCAGAGTGGGCCAGCCTAATTTTTGTTTTTTTAGCCATGGCCGGCTTATATAGTTTTAGGTAGTATTAAGTTAGATTTTAAGAAAAAAAATATAAAAAAAAAACAGAAAAAAAAATGAATAAAAATAAAAAAATCCAAAAAAAAAATATAAATATATACATATATGTACATGTATAGGCATATATGTATATATGAAGTGTATATGCGTTGTGTATTGTATATATGTGTATGAATGTATTATATGGAAGTAGGTTAAGTAGATTAAGATTTATTCTTTAGGTAGTCTGTAAGTTTAATTAAAAAAAAGTCCATATACTAAGTTTTTGATTAAAATTTATTTTCTTAGTTTTAGTTTTAACGTAAATATAAAATTAAATATAGACTGTAAGATTCGTCGAAAGACTTAGTTTAAGAGTTAGGTTTAACTTAGAGTGCCCGCATGGGGCCAGTATGTTAGAATAAGACTATTTGTAAGTTATTTAAGCTAATTTTTAAGCATTTTTTTGTCTAGCATGTAAGAGTAAATTAAGAGATCAAATAAAAATGCATTTAAACTAAACTAAAAAAAAAAAAAACTAAACTAGCTATCGCTTCTCACTCGGAAGGTCAAGATTCGAATCCTAGCCACAACAAGTTTTCATTTGTGTAATTGGAACTCAGTCAGAAACCCTGGAGAGTCAATATCGAAACCAAGCACACCTGAGTTTCTCAAACCACTACATCACAAACTTTCCTTTCTCCTCCTTCTACCTTGCCGCCCGCGCCATGGCAACAGTCTAAGGGTATTCATAACCCCTTAGGCGCGCGTAAATTATAAAAAAAAAAAAAAAATAGTAACTTACGTTTAGTTTTTTCATTTTTTTTTATTTCATTTTCAATACTTTTATCTCTTTTTTGTAATCTACTTGACAATAATTTTTTCTCTTGCCGGCTTCTATGGAGGTGGATCAAGGTTATGAAAATTGCCGCGTGTTATCGACGATTTGAAGAAAGATGTGTTACATCTCCCTGTAAAAAAAAAAAAAAAAAAGAATTAGATTGAATAAAAATAAAAACTTATCCAAATACTTACCAGAAAACCTTCTATAAAACAAAACAAAATAATTTAAATTTGTTTGACAATTGTCAAACCCTGAACCCAGATGGTGGGGACAGGAATTCGAACTTCGAATGAATTTCGATTTTCGAAGGAAACCAAGAAGGTGGTGCCAAGCCAGCAAGGCTTAGAACCAATAATTTTAGGCAGTGGGTAAAGTAGGGAGCAATAGCTTAAAACTTCCAATAAGCTATTCGGAAGAGAACCCTGATTGCCTACGATGAACAAGCCTGTGGTAGTGGGAGCGAGTGGCTAAATGATACAAAAAGCAACAGAACAAGAAGACGTTGGAATCAGGAGACCAAAACGCATCACGCCATAATACCAAGTGCAGCGATTGCAACAAGTTGAGTTGCAGTAATCGTCCACAAAAAAAAATAAAAATATTGTATATATAAATTTCAATTTTTATAAAAGAAGTGAAAGTAAAAAAAAAAAAACAAAAATAATAAAGACATAAATACCTGCCAGGAAATAATGCGAAAGTTAAAAAAAAAAATTTCATAGACAAAGGTGAAATAAATCAAAGAAAAAAAAAAAACAGAAAAATTTTTTTTGAAAGGCGAAGGAGGCAGAAAGAATAATTGAAGGACCTTTCGAGGGGAAAGGGGTTTTAGTTGCGTTACGCTAACAACAGCAAGGAGTCGGACGACATCCTCATCCGCCAAAAGAAATAAGAACTGGGCGATCACGGCAAAACAAAAATACCGTGATCGCCAGCTTTTTTTTTTAATCTCGATTACCTGAAGTCGTCCAAATGTCGGCAAAGTCACTAATTTAATGTATTATATTTTTTTTTGTTGGTTTAACTTAAGAAAAAAATAATGTTTTTTTCAATTAGCAATTTAGTAGGCAAAGATCAGTTTAGTGTTTATTTATAGTATCATAATTTGTTTATAGTGCCATAATTTACTTATAGTTTTATAATTTATTTATAGTATTATAATTTATTTAATAGTTATATTGTACTGTATCCACTGTTTTCTTAGTGCTGTTAGTACCTCTATATGTACATATTATTCATATAAATTCAGCAAAAAAACTAATATCGTTCTAGTTATATAAGGATATAAGGCAGCAAAATGGCTGCGACACCATACCGATATTTGAGCTCAAATTAGGTAGTCAGAAATACATATACATCTCAGGAGAAGGGATGAATGGATATTAGTTTTTTTGTTTGCCGTCAAAAGAAAAAAAGAAGAAAAAAAAACAATTTATATACATACACATCCCTGTAATTATTTTAAACTGAAAGCAATTTTGGATAATAAATCACATATGTACATATATGTATATACATTTAATCAGGCTTAGAGTATTCTAGAGCCCGAAAGTAGACAATAAATGTAAAACAAAATAATAAAAGGCCAACAAAAATTTTTTTTTTTTATTTCTTTAAAACCAATAGCATACAAGCAGGCGCTATCATATGCTGCTAATAAAATTTTTTTTTGGAGTGTCATAGGGAAGCAAAGTTCGTCTGGAGATGATGTGAGCGGGTGAGACGATGTTCGCTCATTGGAGAAATCCTGAAGTCGGCCACCGGATTTCCAGGTTGAGAGGGAAATGGCCAGCGCTGATCAACACCACAGCGCCCCTCAGCATCGTAAGTTCCGTCCGTTATTATGATTGTTAGTTTGAATTGTATGTCGGCATGATTTATATTTCTTTTTGTTGTAGTAGGTCCTGTCAAGGAGTGAGGACAAGAACCAGCCCCATCCGGCGAGCCTAGCCGTGCCTCACAAGCATGCCACGCTCCTCACTCCGAGGCATCCTTTCCGTTCCTTTCCCAGTCCGGTCCACATCCTGAATTCCTGTCACCTTCTCATCTCCAACGCCCTCTATAATTCTATATTTCTAAATACTCAAACCATTTTCTTCCTACCTCCTACCCTCTATCTTAAACCTCACTCCTATTATAACAAGTGTTTGGTTTTCATATATATTGTACCTTGTCAATTTATTTTGATATTTGTGATCAAAAAGGGTGGTGCCAAGTTCACTTAACAAAGGGAGAAACAGAAAAAATTAAAATCGGCTGTAGGCAATCGCAACGTGTAGAAGTTCGGCATGAGTCCAAAAGAGAATAACAAACATCGGCCCTAGTCGTCTCGTACCGTGTAAGTGCCTGGCCACATAAACGTAGGATTGAAAACGGTCGACTCTGGCTTGTTTGTCTCGATCTGTGTGTTTATTCGTTGGTCGCGGTGTCGTCGGTCTATCTGTCGTGTGCTTGCACTATGTATTCACCGTTCAGTTGGATGTTCTCTTGTGTTTTTTGTTGTATTTCGTGTAGTCTTCGTTCCGTTTGGCGACGGATTATTTTACTGTTCTGTCGTCTTTTGGGTATAAATCGTATGCGTCTTCTACGTAATTATGTGTGTGTGTTATGTAAAAGTTTGTTGTACATTCAGTAGGGTATCTCCGCGTCGGTCTGGCTACCTATCCCACATTTATTCTTAATTCGGACACAGTGCATTACATTATATGTACATAATATAAGTGTATTAAAAAGAAAACTATTTTATCAGAACCTACACGCGAATAAGTCCTTTTTCTACGTGCACATACTGTCAAATGAAGATAATAATTTGTAGCTTACATTTTACGATTATATCGCTAACTACATGTAAGCAGAATATTAATTCATTGGAACATAAGAAATATTTCCAAATAATGAGCAAGATCCTGTGTTATTGTTTTAATACATGCAAACTAATGATCTAGTTATATGGATCATGGGTGATAATAAAATACGGTTATTGTACGAGGGTAGTCCCAGAAGTACCCGATCTAGCAAAGCAAACACAAACAAATCGGGGAAAAATATGTTTATTTTTTCTACGTAGTCTCCATTTACTTCAATACGCTTTTCCAAGCGACGTTCAATAGCTTCGATACTCTGTTTATAGTGGAATTGTCAAATATTTTATAACCGAGCCATTTTTTTCAAATTCGGGAATAGAAAATAATACGAGGGAGCTAAATCTGGCGAATAGGGTGCATGAGAAAGGAATTCTTTAACTCATTGATTTCGGCCAGTGCATTGTCTTAATGAAACAAAACTTTTTTCTTCGCCAAATGCGGCCGTTTTTCCTTGATTTCGTCTTTCAACCGCTGCAATACGTTCGCATAATACACATCGTTGATTGTTATAATCAATGAAAATTATCCCACGCGCATCCCAAAAAACTGAAGCCATGACTTTGCCTCCAGATGAACTGTGTTCGCCTTCTTTGGAGTTGATTCTCCCCTTTGAGTCCATTGTTTTGACTGTTCCTTCATCTCGGGTGTGAAGTGATGGACCCATGTTTCATCCATGGTTATGAATCGATGACAAAACTCGTCTTTATTACTGTGAAACTTTGTCAAACACTCGATTGAAACATCCTCACGACGCTCTTTTTGTTCCATTGTGAGTAATCGGGGCTCCCATCTTGCGCACAGCTTTCTCATGTCCAATTTTTAAGTTAACATGCGATGTACAGTGCTTTTTGAAATGCCTACCATATCTGCTAAATCACGCACTTTCAATCAACGGTCATTCAATACCTCATTTGGTCGAACATTGCGATGTTCATCTTGGCAACACGTACGACCTCTCTTAAACTCTGCCACCCAATATTTTATTGTTGTAAACGAAGCAGCAGACTCCCCCAGAGTAGACTCCTGTTCCGTTTTGATTTTGGTTGGATTGATTTCACTGGATTCAAATAAAAGTATTGTATCACATAACGATGACAAATTTTTTCCATATTTAAAAATTCATTGAGAGCGTTCACTATTGATGCCGAACAAATACAATACTAAACCACGTAGCGTCATCAAACTTCAAATCTAAGCTTTATAACGTTGGTACTTTCTACAATAGTCATTCTTTTAACCCTCTAATGCCTTATTTTTTGATTTGATTCAAAAAACCAGTATATACTAATATGGGCGCGATAAAAACGAATCTGAAATACGATTTTCAAAAAAATTATGTTTTTACTTTTTACAGGTAAAAATATTTACACCGCCTCTAGGCGGGGTCGGGTCGTTAGAGGAAAAAAAAACAAACAGGTGAAATTATGAAAGTAATAGTTACAAATAATCATGAAAATGTAACAAAATAAGATAAAAAGGAAGTGAACAATGTTGTATAGTTGTATATTACCTACATTAACGTTGATGGTAGTCAAAGAAACATGACTTTGTGGCGGATTTGCAGAGATTCAATTTACATTTGGTGCAAAATGCCTGTGTTTCTGACTTACATCCTGGGTTTTTGCACAACTTTTTGCCCTTGCGGTCGAGAAATACGCACTAATGGCCCACGTCGTATCGAACCTCTGGAGGTGGAAAATAACACTTTTTTGGCTTGCGGATTGGTGTTACTGGGGATGACGTTGGACAACCTCTCGGTTTTTTTGTTTCGTTCGAAATCATGCACAATGATTGCGCAACTTCAGAGCGAAAATTTGGCAACTCGATTTTGACTTCCTTATGCAACCTATGAAAAAGAATATAAGCGTTGACCATTGCCACATCCAGCAAGCGGAAAAATATGCGGTTAGTCCATTTTCGGGTTTTCATATGTATATGATAACGACCAGGAAGACCATCCATGAGATCGACACCACCCATATGTCGATTATACTCTTTTATTATAAATGGACAGTCAACTTCTATTTGTTGATGTTTTTTCCTGTCCCATCGTGAAGATTTGGAGGGTTGTGGAACAAGCTCTCGAGACAGAAATGGTTTGATACCATTGATACCAGTCGAAAGAAGTCGAACACTTTTGTTGTCCATCCACAAAACGCTACTTATATCTATTCCGTTAGCGTTAGCGACATATTCCTCGGAATATCCTCGCTCAACTTTTCGCTTCATCAATTCAGCATCGCTCAACAATTTTATGTTTGGCACTCGATTTGAGCGCACGGTTCCCAAACTATATATACCACGGCTTCTTAGGTATGTTACAGGCTCAATGATGTGTAAAAATTATCAAAATATAGAATATGGTTCACGTTGTCTGGAATTTTGTTGGACAAACGTACAACGACGTTTGATGAAGCTCCGAAATCTGGTGCATTTTCTGGTACCAAGTTGTCTCCTGCACCAGAATAAATTTCAAATGCATTTGAGAAGCCTATGTGATTACATAGAACAAACAGCTTGGTTCCCCATTAATGTGATTTGGCTGGCATATATTGCCGAGTAAGGTTGTCATCCATTTATGTAGCACACATCTGTTCGTCTACATAAAGACGATGAAGCATCGGAACAGACCCAAAGCGTTCGTTGAAATGGGTTATAAGTGGTCGAACTCTATGCAACTTGTCGTATCCAGGCTGGCCGTTCGGGATCATAGTCGAGTTGTTATTGAAATGCAAGAACTGGCGCATTTATTCGAATCTCATCCGTGTCATTGTGGTCAGAATTGCTTCCAGCGAATGTCTTCCCCAGTAGGAACGAATAGTTGGAAAGCGGTAAACAGACATGAAGAACATGATTCCAATGAATTGTCGAACCTCTTGTTTATTGGTAATAAATCGAGTTTCGATGTTCTGCTGGAACGCATACAAATTCATTTCATCAATCATTTATCTCATAAATTCATCAGTCACAAAGTAATGGAAGAAATCAAATGGAATTGGCCAGTGCTCGAACAACTTGGGCCACCTTCTTCTTCTTGTAATTCGTTGTCATTCGAGGAACGTTTACGTTTTCTACACCGTGAAGGGGTAATATTAGGCTCAGAAACACTAGCGGAACTAGATGCGGCATTAGCTCTGGCGTTTGAATCCGAAGCAGCAATAGCAGCAATGAATGTTGAAGGAATTGATGCTAAGACTGAACTCGGCTCTTGATGACTAATGTTTAAAGCGCTAATGTCCAGACTTTCATTTACTGCATCCATCAGGATCTGACTTGAATTCATCGAACAATGATCAATCAAGAGTTCATCTTCAGAGCAAATAAAATCTGGATCGTCAACATCGTCGTCATCGTCGAAATCATCTTCACCGTCAGTGTCTTCAGAGCTTGAAATTGCATTCATCAACTCAGCTATTTCGTCATCTGTCATCTTCGACAGGTCCCTCAAAGATCTTCTCGACATTGCTACCTAACCAAAGCACTGAATCAGTTATGGAGAAATAATAAACAAAAAATTACACTCAACTGCCTGACCCCGCCTCTAGACGGGGTCGAGAAAACTCTAGTAGCTTATATAAAAAGACGTCACAGCACAAAACTTTTTTCACTTATCGATAAAAAACACTTTTATCTACTCACCTGTTATTTTTCCAATTTGATCTGACGAAAATTGTTTTTTTTTTATAAATGAAAATCGTGTTTGCAAAAAAATATTTAACTTTGTGCTTACAAGGGGATACAGCTATGATTTAAACAGCTATGCATAAAATAATATTTGAACTATATGTAAAGTTTATCAGATTGAAAAAAAGATCATACCGTTACATGTAAATGCTTGTTAGCTTTATCCCGCCTAGAGGCAGTTGTAGGCATTAGAGGGTTAAACAACAACCGCCGACTATACGTCAGGTCGGGTAATTCTGGGACTACCCTCGTGTGTTTGGCGTATGTATATGGGCAGACAACGGACTAACGAAGCAAGATTGAGTTGTTGATGCCTCCAAATGTGTTGAATTGCATCAATGGAAAAATCTCACTCAGATCGTTTGTGTGAAAGTTACAGTAGCACTATACGAGTAGCGCCGATTCGGAGCGTTGTGGTTATGTGTAGTATCGCTGACATACATAGATAACTACCAGTTGGATGTTGCTGTGTCTTTATATTTTCGCTTTACTCTGTTTCGTATGGGCACAAAAGTACAAGTTAGGACTTCACGTATTAATACGAGTATATTCAGGATTCAAATTGGCGTATTTCGACCACTAGATGAACCAAGAACCTATTATAATTCTAATATTAGGTATGCTTATAGTCTTTTTCTTCTTATTCATTAAAAAAGGTTTATTTATGTTTTATTGGAAAATTTAATTATGATATTGTATTATACGAGTACAATATAATGGCCTCTATCACAGGGCCCGTAGTAGTAGTCTAACAATTATATTGCCAAAAAGCAAGTACCATACACGCCCTCGAAGTTAATATTTTGCAACTATTGGTAACAAACATTATTCAAAGCTGACAAATAGATATCAGTTGCAACATGGTGCTTATTTTTGCGATCAGTTGCATGAAATTGTTCTGAAAGGCCCTATTTAATGGTAAATATTGTTTAGTTACAACATTTTAATGTTAATTATAAAATTTAAATAATTTTTAACAAATACAATAAAGGTAACTTTTTCCATAGAATTTATGACATTACATATTTTTGTCGATAGCAATTAAACGATAATGAAAAATATGAAGTTATTGAGCATTACTGCACTGGATCAATTTAGAGAACACCAAAAAGAACATATCACGCCTTGGGGGATGCACAAAATTTT
The DNA here is from genome assembly GCA_963966105.1 of Volucella zonaria. Lineage (NCBI taxonomy): Eukaryota > Metazoa > Arthropoda > Insecta > Diptera > Syrphidae > Volucella > Volucella zonaria. The sequence continues at coordinate 126,617,197 of OZ014531.1, forward strand.
AAGTCCATTTACGAAAATCGGAAACTTGATGTGGTCAGCGAAATTGACAAAGGCCGGAAAGTACAACAACTCTAAAACAGACAAGAGTTGATTCCGATCATACTAGCTGTTTTTTTTTTTTGTGTGGCAGGCAAGGACTAGCGTTGAGAGGTCATCGGGACCAGGACTCTTTATCATTGAACATACCGGGAAAAACGACACAAATTTCAGGGCATTACTGCGTTATGCAATGGAAAGTGGTGGTCAAGTTTTGGTCAATCATTTGAATAGTGCGGGTGCAAGCGCAAAGGGTATAAGCTATCGCATTTAAAATGAAATTATTGATGCTGCAGGGAAACTAATAACGATGATACTTGTACAAGTACAAGTATCAACAAATGATGATACTTGTACAAGTACAAGTTATCAACAAATCTGGATATTTTTCTGCTATTGCTGACGAAAGTACGGATGTTAGTGGCATTGAACAGTTTTCAATACGTTATGTAGATACAATTGACAAAGAATATTCAATTCGGGAAGGTTTTTTGTGTTTTACTCCTGTTGATGACATTATCGGAAAAGGGCTTGCAAATATATTGTTCACCACGATGAAGGACATTGACATACATTTCGCTAATATGAGAGGGCAAGGTAACTGTCAATAATTAACCGATTAGGCCGATTAGGTAATACAATATATAGCATTACATGTTTAGGCTATAATGGGGTACGTTCAATGAGCGGAAAATTCAATGGCTGTGCTACCAAAATTAGAGAATTGTATCCGGAACATCCACTGTGCTAACCATAATTTGAATTTGGCCATTACACACGATCGTAACATACCGTCCATTTGAAATTGCATACCAACCATTAAAGAGGTTGTTAATTTATTCCATTTGTATAATAAAGCAGCTCTAATTTTAAAAGACCAAATTCAAGCGTCTTGCCCAAAAGCAAAACAAACGTGTCAATGCGAAACGCATTGGGTTGGGCATTTTGATCTACTCATTTTGTTCTATAATGCATATGAACATATGTACAAATTTGCTCTTCATTACAGTATCTGGATGAAAATAAGGTACCATGAGCAAAGGCCATATGAACTAACGCCATAATGGCGTTAATTCACTGTCAGATGCGAATTGACGCCATAATCCACTTATAGCCTTATTTCATTTTCAAATAAGAACTAAAGCCATCACTTAAATGTGAACTAACGCCATAAAATTTTAGTTCAGTTAGTTAATGTAGTTCCGGGCAGTTAGGGGGCAGCATGCGCCCTATTCTACTGCATTGTGGATATAATATATGTATATATATATATATATACAATATAATGTATATATATATGTATGGGGGGCATGCTGCCCGCCTGCAACCCCCTGCATAACGAACTAACACCATATAATTCTAGTTCTCATTTGAAAATGAAATAAGTGTCTTATGGCGTTAATTCGCATTTGAAAGTGAATTAACGCTATTATGGCGTTAGTTCGTATGGCCTTAGTTCACGGTACCGAAAATAATTTGACAACCGACCGACGGAGTCAAACCTCATGCCCTACTTACTTATATACAAACTTCTTAATTTATAGTATCTTTAACAGTAATCGACTTAACGATTTTCAGCTCAATGAAAAATATAAGTGCATTTTTACAAAAAAGAGAATGAAAATTTAATACTTTTTTCAACCCCCCAGTAATTGGCATGGGTTATGTTGGCTTTGAAGGCCGCTATGTTTTGTGGCTTGCGACTTCAGAAGACCCCACAAGAAAATGTCTGACGGGGTCAAATCGCACGATCTCGGTGGTCAGTTCACATCAGCCCCACATGATATGACCATGCCCTCGAATAGCTCGTGCAGAATTTCCAATGTGGCATGAGCTGTGTGGCTACGTGCCGTCCTGTTGAAACCACATGTCGTTGGTTTTCATATCATCCAAAGTGTGACTTTGTCGAGATGCATTGGAAGTTCTTGGATCTCATGTGGATTGGTATCGTCCCAAATTCGACAATTTTGTTTGTTGATGTACCCATTCGTCCAGAAAGGGGCTTTATCGCTGAAGATGATTTTCCAATGAAAATTAGGGTCAGTTTCCATTCAGCGAACACACGTCGTTGTCTATGATCGTTTACCTTCAGCTCCTGTGGCAGTTGAATTTTGTACGGGTGCAGGCCGAAGTCACGAGCACAATTCGCCAAGTTGTGGTCTACGAAAGGCCGAGTTCTTGTGAGCGACGCGAAATCGACTGCCTCGGATTCTACTGCACACTCTCACGGACAGCGACAACGTTTTCGGCATATCTTGCGTTTCGTCGACGTACGGGTGTTGGTTTATCGTTTACTGAGTCAGTGGACCCAAATTTATCCACCACACTGCGAATAACCATCTAGGTAGGACTATTATGGCCACCGTAAAATGGGCGAAGCGCGCAGAACGTTGCCCGAACAGAACACCCACTTTTATAAAACAATTTTATCATTTACACGTGTTGTTGAACGATATGTCCATCCATGGTGATTTGGCAAAACAGACTGAATAAATGACAGCCAATTTGACAGACGTAGCTTCAACAATATGGCCGCTATCAATTGTCAAATTTGGGAAGTCCCTATTGGCAGACTGAACATACATACCGAACTGCATCATTATATGCTACTTGTAGTTTATGTTGGCAAAGCGAATCTAGGGCGCTATAGACAACCTCAGCATAAGTAACGATGGACAATTTTAATGTTAGTGTCAACTTACGTCTAGTTTCCACAGTTGTAAAATACAAGGTTAGCCACAATTTACGTAGGCAACCGCAGATATGACTAACTGCATTAATGTGATTATAATCTGAAAGGTTACTTTCAATACTATATCCTATTTTAGTGCAGCATTCAACAGCCTTGATGTTGTTACTACAGACGAAAATGCCTAGAAAAGTGCTGAGACCAAGATTTCTTTGAGACATGGGTAATACCTGAGATTTACTTGGGTTAAGAAGTAACCCATAAGCCACGCACAGAGATGAAATTCGACTGCGATCCCCATTAACAAGGAGAGCGAGCTTATCTATTTTTACCAAAGGGTTTGTCTAGGTTAAGTTGAGGGTACGGACCATTCGTCGAATACTGCCTTGAAGTTACTCTGAGTAGAAGCGCTGCTGCCGAAAGGGTTGGAACTTATCTTGTACCTTATGTTAAGGGCACTGTTGATGGAATTTAGAGGGTACCCTTTGTTGTGGCTCGGACAAACGCTGCTAAGCTTTCATTCATTCCTTGAATGGGTTGGTGTATGCTCTCTATCAAATCATCTCCATTAACTAGTCCCCTTAATGTAATGCTTAAGCTTAGATACTCCCCGTCTTACTTCATTTTGGTCGTGTGGGCGAAATCTACGGTTGCATTGCTCATGTTAAATGGTTCGTTCTCTCTAACACCGGACTTTAGGTCGTACCCGTTGTTTAGCTGCAAACTATTGACTGCAGAACTGGTCTTTCCATATATGTATATTCTCTTTTTAAGTGCCACGCAACACAATTAGATTGGTTCTGATTGGATCAGAAAATTTGTCCACATCAAGGATTCAAAGAATAAATAGACTTAATTATCTGGAGAAATTTTACCAATATACGAGTACATATTTACGATCACATGCGTTTCTTGCACACATTCTATAACACAATTTATACATAGATTTTCAAGCGAATGTCCTCACGAAGGCCATGACATATTTGGCATATCTTTGATCCGCGCGGAGAAATAGTTCGTGTCAATTTATGTTTTGCCTGAAGACAGATTATTCCCTAACAAATATTGGGTTGTACCACATTTAAAAGCCAATATTATTTTTCCGTAAATTTTTATTCAATCAAAATAGGATCCGTTGGCATCTATGACATTCTTCCAACGTGGTACAAGGTCAAATATTCCTTTTTCGTAGAAGTGCTGACTTTTTGAGGCTATGAAATCTTGAAAGGCTTTTATGACCTCTGCTCAGTTCCTAAAGACCTTCTGCCGGCAAAATGAATCTAGATTGCGGAAAAGATGGTAATCCGTTGGGGAAATATCAGGAGAGCACTGTGGATGAGGAAGAATTTCAAATCCCAACTGCAACAGTTGCACCGTTACTTGTGAGGTATGGGGTCTAACATTGTCATGCAAAAGGATCGGACCGCGCCTATTGACTTACGTAGGTTGCTTTTCAGCCAATTTGGCAGACAATATGTCAATTTCCTCACAATATTTGATAGCATTTATCGTTTCTCCTGGTTGAGGAAATGAAAAGTGGATTGGTCCTTTCAATGTCCACAAAATTGTTACCATAACATTTTTTGGGTAAAGATCGGGCTTGGTAGTGTGTTTTAGTTTTTCATCTGCATCCAACCACTGCCCAGATCTTTTACGATTATCATACAATATCCACTTTTCATCCCAGGTGACTATCCGGTGCAAAAACGGTAGTTTGGTTTCTTAATGTAAGCGATGAGCAGATTTCCAGGCTCCGTATTTTTGGGGATTCGTTCAGTTCATTGGGTACCCACTTATCGAGTTTCTTTACCTTTCCTAAGAGAGAATGGTGTCGTCTTATTGCCACTGGGGATACTCCTATGCTTTGTGCAATCTCCCGCACCCATTTCGTTGCTCTTAAAACATAGTCGTCAACTAAAGTGTCCGGCTTCCCACGTGTTTCATTTTCGAGGCTGAAATCTCCCGAACGGAACTTTCCAAACCAACGTCTTATAGAGCGTTAATTTACCGCTACTTCCTCAAATGCGTCATTAATGCTTTTCGTTGCCAATGACGCATTATGGCCCATTTTAAATTCGTAAAGGAAGAGGGTTCGAATTTGAACTGCCGACAGCATGGTAAATAATTCGTAGAAAAAAAAAAAACGGTACTTGTAACGAACCCTACAATTTTCATACGTCAAGCACACGTAACACTTTATTTTATAAAAAAATTAAAATTTAACGTTCTGGCACAAATGTTCACTGGAGACCTTCTTATTTCCAATTGAGCGAAAATCGGACATTTCATGTGGTACAACCCAATATTTACATTGATAAACTTTTACATATAGGCCACATGGATGTTCTGTAGACTTGTAATAGATGTTTTTTTTAAACAACAGGAAAGCCGCTTACCTCTTGGAGATGTGGGGAAACATTCGTTTGGTCTACTGAAAACCGGGATAGTCATGCAGGATTAACGTAGGTTCAGGTCCGGAAAAACTATTTGGTAAATTGTGGACTTACAAGTGACTGATCTAAAGCCCCACTGACCAATCAGAATTTTGAGGAATGGCTTCAGCCTTCAAAACAATGCTGTAGACAAGATCTTGTTTGTGATCTTGCTTCTATAGTTATTGCAGCTTAGAGGATTTCTTTTCCTGAGATCGGACAAATGATGCTGAGGTTCTATTCTGCTTATGCTTTATCTCCCCACTTTCTGCAACTTTGAAACGTGTACCTAGTATTTACAAACAAAAAAAAACGGTCAGATCATTTCATCTAAAATCAAATTTTCAAGATACGACCCAACTTGTTTAAAGTGTGAAGCTTAAGAATTGTCTGTCCTTTTACAGCAGTCCCATAAAATTAATTAGCTAACAGCTGCTTTGGGACTTCCTTCCCGTAAAATAGGTTTTTTATTGCGCTATGTAGGTTAGGTTAGGCAATAGTGACTGTGGAAAGATCAACCCATTTAGGCTAATTGTGATGCCACGTGGATCTGTGATCCTCTTACTCTTGTAACCGATTTGAGCTTATGATGAAGCGTAGGAGACTGTTAACGTCTATATTGTCTAGATCACTTAAGTTATTGTAGAAGAAAGCCACGTATAGAGTAGGCGGAGAATCTTCCTAAGTGATTATCGGCAGTCAAGGGCGGTTCTAGAATTTACTGAGACTGAGTTCAGAGACTTGATAGTGACCTGACTATACGAAAAGATGCGGATATCGCCATGAATTTCGTCATGAGGTCGGCACCTCAACCCTGAAATTTTTTTGATAGCGCTTGTCAGTTTGACTTCGGAAAGGGGGGAGGGATAAACAAAGATAACTGAGTGGCGTACGTCGTAGAACGAAGTTCACACCTATTCAGCCAACTTACACTCCCAGAATGAAATGTCATGTATGTAGTAATTTGCCCTCCTAAGTCAAAAGCAAAAATTCAGACGAAATGTCTGAAATTTAATCTGACATATTTGTGTCTCGTGAAGACATCGTTGGTATTAAAAAAATTTTCTTGAAATCAAAATGTCCAGTGGAGATGGGTAGTTTGCAGACAAGTAATATTGCGTGAAATAAATGTCTGGTTTTTATTCAAGACGTCTCTGTAGATCTCAATCCTGAAATATTTTTGACAGCGCTTGTCAGTTTGACTTCGGAATGACATACACACTAGTCAGCCAACCTACACTCACAGAATGAAATGTCATGTAGTAATTTGCCACCTAAGTCAAAAAAAAAAAAGTCAGACGAAATGTCTGAAATTTAATCTGACATATTTGTGTCTCGTGGAAACGCGGTGTTATGAAGTCACAGTAAAGAATTTGAATGCTAGAGTAAAGAAATCGAACATTGACCTTGTCAAAGCAGTTAACTTGTTCTTTCGACCACAAATTTCAAAAATAAAATTCTCGACGTCCTGCTATGGCACTCATGGACACCGGACTTACCGTCGATTTAAATTCAAAAAATAATTTGCCCTTTCCTAATATGGGAAAGACACAAACTCTCGGTTGTTTCAGCATCGACACAAATCGGGGCTATAAAGCAACGGCAGAAAATTTTAGATACTTCCGTATGCCGCGGAAATTTCCACTAGATCTAAACGAAGGATATGGTCTTGCAAAATGCAAACCGGAACCCGTGGAAGATGAACGCTTGGACAGCATAGTACAATTTATCTACCGTCATAAAGATCAGCTTATCTCAAAACCCGGACCACACAATTCAAAAGCGGTGAAAGACATTGACTTTATTTGTTTTAGAGGACTACTCCGTGTGGTAATGTGTACACCATATGAACATCTTGAAGATTGGTCTATCCATGCTACAAAGTATAAAGGTAACGTTTATCTAAGTCAGGCGGAAACCGAGCAAAAAAGACATGATCGACTAAACGATAATGACAGACAAAAAAAAATCTGTACCTATGGGCATAAATTCGAACAATTTTGTATGACACCAAATCCCACGGAAGTACCCGTTACAAGTGTTCCGGTCGACGAATGCGAGGAATTCTATTGTATGTACAAGACTAAGTTGGGAGATATGAACTTGCTGTTGGGTGCTGATATTGATGGAGCCCTGAGCAGTAGTGCTTACCAAAACATCGAAGATCCTAATGTTCTGAATTCTATAAAACTAGTTGAGCTCAAGTGTCCACTTAGGCCCGCAAATGAGCGACAGCTACAGAATTTCTATAGATTAAAATGTAAAAATTGGTGGTGTCACAGTTTTCTGGTTGGAATTCAGGATCTCATGGTTGGCTATCGGAACGAGGGGGGACTAGTGGATGAAATCACACACATGGAAGTTCGTAGTTTGCCAAGACTAGGCACAGTAAAGTATATCCGAATAATTGATTGTACCTTAAGTGAAAGCTATTTTCTTTAGGACTACTGGACACCATCAGTATGTGCAGATTTTTTGGTTAGGTTCCTACAAATGGTGAAAAATCTTATGGCAGATATCGATTGTCCGTATACAGTGTACGAGTTTTACTTTCATCCCCGATCGAGAGCAATAAGCTATCGGGTTTATCACAGTAAAACTGCGCACACCATTTTACCAGATTGGTATATTATGATGCTGCAGTAAGGTTGCGGCTCGAGCTTAAAAAAAAAACAATTTAAAATAATTGACGGGAGTTGTGGTAGTTTTTGGACGACGAATACTTTTTTGATCACTGTGCAAATGAAATAAATTTTTTTTTTATCTTTTTTTGAAAACAATTTCAAGTTGCAAGGCTATTTTTTTATGTTAATTGGTTCTGGCTATCACTTGAAGGTCTTCTTACTTTAGGCTTTTTTATTCATTTACTTGATTTTATTGAATAAATTTAAAAATTCTTTATAAATCTACAATTGCACAATTGCACATTCTTCTATTTGGTTGAAGGTAATTTATGCAATATCAAAGGGAGTAATTATGTACTCTGGGTCATACACCGATGAGATTAATAGAGAATCTAAAACTCGATATAAGTAGCTTTATCTAGCCCATTCCTGTAGACATCGCCTTAATCCGCGACCTGTAATTTGGAACCTTTTGAAGATCAGTCGTTATGAATATTTTATAAAAACCCTGGTAGGTTTTTAATATAATGAGCCCGTAAAGAAATCTGGAGAAGCGTATAGACCTTTGCATTCAAGAAGATGCGAAACAAAAGTTAAGGTCATGAAATTTCTTAGGCCGGTGCTTGGTGAAAGCAATCAAGAGCGGACTTGTGTTTATTTGTTTAGAGATCATGGATGAAAGAATGCGAAATTATGATACTCAAAGCTCGATAACGTGAGTAGGAATATCAAATGTGTATTTCTCAGCGATGAGTAGCTTGATCATGTGTGCGGGAATTTGCACACAATGCTATAGCCAGCGAAGTTCGTAGTCTTGATGGACAGAAGTCGGTTGATGTGGTCAAATCAACCTGAGAAACAACCCTGGTGGATCAAAAGTTGAAGTTCGGATGGATGTCGCAGGAAAACCCACAAAGTATAAAACGCAATGAAACCGACGTCTCTAGAGGAATGCCGCTATCATATCTTTAACGCTTCGACTTAGAAACGATGGCAAAAACAAGTCTGGAATAGAGTGAATAGTTGCTTACGAACGCGGAGGATTCTGAGAAAGCGCGCTTTATAATCCGCTTGGCAGGATTGAAGGCGCCCTCGGCAAAGAATATGCGCTGCTTTCAACAACCCAATATTTGACATGTATAACCCGACCAAATAACACGCCTTAGTCCATGTCCACTTGACTTGCTAGGCGAGATTCAGACTAGTTTTTCAGGACCTATGTTAGGTCTGCCTGCGTCCTCGGTTGGGGCTTCCATTGACAATCGGATTTCATATGAGCACAACTGCAGGTTGCGGACGGACTAAACGAATGCTTCCCGACGTCTCTAAGAGTTCAGCGACTTTCCAGTAGGGAAGTCCGTAAGCTGTTGAATTGTTTTTTTAGCGTCGTGGCAGGGCGCTATGCTGTTTCTAAGCACCTTGGTGAGCTGTGCATAAGTAACACAAATTCGTGCGATGCTTCCCTTCCTATTTCGCACCCGGTTACTTAACGCTGATGTGGTGTTTGCTGGTGCTGTAGACACTTTATCACCAAGTTCTTTCTACGAATGACCGAAAAATGTCAGTAAAAGGAACATATAAGGAGTAAAACCGACTAGTTCTGTCAAAAAAAAAAAAAATCCTTTATCGTCTTCCACATTTGCCTTAGGCTGAAGATTTAGACTATTGAGAGAGAAAAAGCTTAAAAGATACATGCAGTGCGTTATACTTATGTCTTAGATTAAGAATATATTTCTTACAATACACATTTGTTGACGGAACATAGCTGTAGCCCACGTTCTTGAACTGTCTGTAAATAAATACCACTCGTTTAACATCAAGAATAAGTGTTATCACTTTGTGGCATAAAACACAAATTGGTCATTTGTTCAAAATAACGTTTAAAGAATCTTAACAACTTTTCTATTTATTTCCTTTTAACAGCAAATGACCCTTCGGCTTAAGTTTGTTATCAATGATGCGCTGTTTTTGTTCCGCTTTTTCGCTTTGAAATTTAGCAAAGCGTTTTTTCGCATAGTCCACCTCTTTTATAGCTGATACCATTTTTCTTGCCATTTCCTGCTGATAAATTATACGCTTTTTCTGATTTGTCTGTTTGAATCAAAAACGGATCAGTAGGCGGTTATGCAAATAAGAAATAAATTTAATTACCCCCAAAGGAGTTGGACGTCCATCCAAGTAAGAATAATCTGGAAGGTTTGTTAGTGGCCCAAATGAATTAGGATTTCTTGGAAGACCATGATCTTCTCGCCAATGTTGGTCTGCTAGGGCTGGAGTAGTTGATAGGCTTTTTGACAAAGCTAAGTGCACAAAAAAAAATTCATGACGACAAGAAATTGTGCAAAAAGCAGAATTTAATCAATCTCACCTTTAGTATTAGCGATAATCATCTGATTTTTCCTAATTATTCTCAACATTTTTCAAAATTTTTCTTCAAATAAAAAAAAATACCCACTAGGTACTTTGCAAATCAACCCCAACCTTATAATTCGAAATGTCAGAATCAGCTGTTAGTCTTTTAATGTTGTGCAATTCAAGTTATGCCAATCCCATCGTTAATGAATTACACTGATCAACAAAATTTAGTAAAAAGAAAATGCCTAATATATATTTAGACCTGTATTACATATATCAATCCAAATTACAGAAGCGTTTTTATATTTAATTCGTTCGTACCTTGATTTTTTTTGCGATAGTTACTAACAGGATAATTTAATTGTTCTACATCCGATGGAATTTTTCTACTCAGAAAAAAGATGCAGTAACCGTAAAAAATACATATGTAAGCAATAAAATTAAAGATGTAATTAAGAAACTCCTTATTATCCCCCCCCCCCCCCCTAGACAGCATATCTTTACTTTTATTTTTTCCCATATAATATACTATATTTTAAGACACCATTAAAATGTTTGCACGCAGCGCAGACAAAGGAAAATTCAGCAGGAAAGAAAGATAGGTACCGATGTGTATTTGTTTTCAATGTCTGAATGTTACAATGACTAGGAAATAGAGAGGTGGTCAGGGCATTTCAGAGTACGTTCGAAAGTGGTCTTGATGGTATACTGATGAGCATTCATAGCGAGACGAGTATTACAGTTGGAGGTTTGAAGGGGAGGAATGCTACTGGCGATTTCTATGGAGTACTGGTGGTGGAAACAGCTATAGAACCGAAGTGAGACACGAAACATTTCTTCCATGACCTTGCAAAGAAGGGACGTAAGTGCACTGGGTCTTAAGGGGGAGAGAAGAGGTTTCGCCTTTTTTAGGGACAGGCTGGACATTGCTGTTTGCAATCTGCTCGGTAAGAATCCTAAAGACTAAGATTGATAAAAAAGCCTACGTAGTGGTCTTGACACCGTGGAAGAACCCCTCTTCAGAATCGCTTTCACTTAAGTCATCAGCCGATTCCGTCCGCACCTGAGCTATATCGCTATCGTCTTCGAATTCGCAGATCTGGAAACTACCGTGAGATTCTAGCTCACACTCGCTGCCATCACTAACCGACCATCCCAATCTTGTCTTGTCAATTCGTTGGTTCCATTTACCTACCATTACTTTCAGTGTCACTGCGGCCTTTCCATTATAAAGTCCTATAAGAATGCAACATTCAGTGCTGACATACGCCATCAATGACAGTCCCTTGACATGATAGTACTTCTCCAATAATTCCTTTGGTACTGATTGTGACAGCAAGCGACTTAATAGCCCTCACGCCATTGGGACGGAATCTCGAGTACTCCTTTCTATTATCGGAGTGTGATGAGGCACAGTGGTTTGGGCATGCCTTTCAACGTCAGTTTCTTCGAAATCGTTTCTTCTAACAGAATTAGTGATGAGCCACTATCTAGGGACGCGTAAGTTTTCATCTCCTTACCATTGCCATACAATACTACCGGCAAAATTCTGAACATATTTCCTTCCTTGTCATGCTATTGAGAGTAACACGCCCCGACATTATCTTATATAGTGTACAACCCCCTATGCCGGATTCCGTCACACTGTTGGACTTAGTTCGCTTAGAACGCTTAAGACAGCAATCATAAAGTTTCTTCTCTGCAACTGATCTGCGGCGATCACGAATAAAAAGCTTGTTGAATGCATCGCAGTTTATTACGCGATGAGATTTATTACATGCATAACATAATGGGCCATACTAACAACGAATCGTTAGTCATGACTTAAGAAAAGTATCAACTTAAATATTAATACAGACTTAAGTTGAAGTACTAATAATTGTTTAATAGTCAGATTTTACTTAAATTTGACTCTTACAAAAAGTCTATTACATTTTTATTGAAACTACTACATAACATTACTTTGACATTTCATATTCACTTTGAATTTGGTTTTTGTTGGAAGTGGCGCGAAAAATAAAAATTTAAAAAGCCGAAGTAAACAAAATCAGCTGAAAAACTGTGATGCCACTATACTGAAGTTAATAGGGTATAATTTTTTCTTCGTAAATGAAAACTTAATTCCATAAGAATTCTTCTTAAAACTCGAATATTATATTATTTTCATAAAATAATAACTTTGAAGTATTTGGTAATTTATTGATTAAATGAAACATTCACCAAAAACACCAATATACCAAATTAAACTGTAAAGTATTTCAATAAATTTTAATGAAGGAAAAGGAATTTTCAAAGCAACTGAAAATGAAATAGTACTTATACGATTTCGACTTATTCAACTAGTATTTTACAGATAATTTAATTATTTAAGACACCAAGTCTAATTCTTATAAGTAGAAATTAGCTAAAATAAATTAGTATATTGGCATCACTCTGTTCTTCAATGCCATGTTTAAAAATTTAGACATGGCTTCGTGTACATTAAAATTTAACTCCATACTAACACTAAAGCCCACTTTAAATTTAGTACAAACATTTTTGAAAGTGTGAAGATTATACTTAAGCTGTATACTAAATTTGGTTGTTAGTAAGGCCCAATGCCTTGGAACTCTTTTTTAAATATGTTAACTCAGAACCATTGTGTAGAATGTGTCCATAAACATGCACTAAACGTTTGTCTCCCCTGTTGCTATCTTCTGCATATTTAGTGACTGCTGTAGCTGGCTCTGTCCTCACAAACATCAATTCACCGAAACCCCTAATGTTTCGCTCCACATCGCTTGCCCTTATGCTCATTGCTCATTTCAGTTTCATGGCCGATGCTCTAATTGCTCTATCTTCGGATTCGGTGGATTCTCCTCACTTTTTACGAACTAACTACTCGATTATGTGCATATCAAGAGTGGATATAATCATTACAGGAAGCAATAAATGACTACTTACCGCTTCAAACGCTTTGCCCTTCAAAGCCCTCTGCAGCCGTATCAAATTCTTGTCGTTCGAATAATTGGACAATGCTGTACTGCTGGGGTAGTTGCTTATAAAAACAGGCAGAAAACGTAGACAATTCCTTTGAAAGACCCTTTCTTTACGCTATCTGGTTTTGAGTCAGCATCCTCTTTGTCGCCTCAGCCTGGACTTCCCCTTTTGAGTGTGCGACCCAATTCTTGATGCTTCACCATGACATCGTCGACCCTGAAACACAGCACAACCGAATGCCTGCCGCTTCTTACACTATAGTGTCGTCATCCTGCTGTCTTCCTTCGACCGGCGTCTGTATAAATTCTTTAGACCTCTGGCTCTGATATTCACAATTTCCGTAGAACCATTGTCGATTCTTCACCGAATCATCAACGCTTGTGCATCCACTTATCGCATCGTACCATATTGTCTCTCATATTTGGTTGTGGGCAGCTGTCGCAATCTGCTTTCTTCAACATTCCCATAAGAACAGGACTGAAATTATACAAATCGCTAATTTCCCAACAGCTTGCTTATGGCTTTGCAACTACTGGTTGTTGGTTTTCTTTATAATTATTTAGAATTGTTGCTTACGCAACTTTTTACTTTACTTTACTTTTAATAAAGATTTAGACTTTTTTATTTTGAATATAGGTATTTCCTTGCGAATCAATTTGAACATTCAGAATAATAAATTGGGCAAACCCAGTCGATTGCACGAAAACAGAAATCTCATTTGACACACTATACTATTTGACGTTTATATTTATTTATATATGAATTAGAACATGTTGACATAAAATCTAGGAGAAATTTTGATCCTGAAATAAAAACGAGAAGCAAAATTTTGTTTCTGAAAAAATGAGGGGAAATGGTTTCATGTCACTTGTGCTTCAGAGCACGAAAAAAATCCAAACAAAAACGCCATAAGATAAGAAAGAAATATATAAAAAGAAGTAGGAGTATGGAAATTAAAACCTAGTGCACACTTCACCATGTTGAAAACCAACCAACAGCCGGCAGTTGAAAATGACATAAAAATCATAAAAAACCACGCAGCAACAGATCGACGGATTCCGTGGTTCGGGGCCTTATAACTTGCTTCTATAAATGATAAAAAGGTGCTGAGTATTGATCTGTCCTTCTTGTGCAAGTTTGAAAGATTTTGGACTTGGGTGTCCTAAAGAGGCCAATCAGATCACTGACACACGATTTCAGGCGTGCACTTAATTTGGAAGACAAGGCAAGACAGCACTGAGAATACGCTACTAGCTTGTTAACTAATTCTTTGAATTTCTAACACAATAAGGTAAATACATAGATAGTTGATGGTGAGGAGGCCAGTGCTTCTATTAAAGAACATTTAACTGCAACAGCAGTACATCCCCGCTATAGCTTTGCAGTAAACTAAAAAAATGATTAAAACAGATGAGTGAAGAGACATTCGTAGCTACAGCAGCTTCATTTGTTCATTGAAATTAGTCGCTTCAATGAACAACTGAAATCTCTTCTCTTATGGGGTGTCCGATTGGCCGAACTGAAGTCTTCAATTTCCACTCCGGAGCGATAAACTGGCATAAAACGGTTTCTTCTCTTTTTTTCAGTATCAAAATTTTCTTTCCGATTTTCATTTCAGAAGCAAAATTTCTCCTGTCAAAATGTATTAACCCATATAAATATAAATGTTAAATAGCATTGTGTGTCAATCTAGATTTCTGTTCTCGAGCAATCAATCGACTGTGTTTGGCTTCGTTGTTAGAATCTTTCACAATTTTATAGTTTTTTTAACTCAATAAATCGGCCTTCCACCATTTTGCCAAACAACCAAATGCTAAATAAATATTCGACATTTAACCAATACTTGTAACAATTTTGACAGTAAAGTCTGAAGAAGTTGTTAGTGTTCCATTGGAGTACAAATCGCCCAACTTCCTATGAGAAACTATTTGAAAACGCCACTATTTGTCATAAACTTCCATTCAGTTAGAGAGTATAATAAGTCTTTGATTCTGATAGGACTACCGCTATATATGCGGGGAATGACTAATTAGGGTTGAGGTCTGTCCCGCAATTTTATCACAATATCTTGTATTTGCGCCTTTTGTCTAACACACCTCAGTTTGAGAGCTATGACAGTATGACAGTGAATGATAGGTAGCAGATATGGTATTAGAAGAAGTGAAACAAATTGCAATAATTACACCCACTTCAAATCGAACAGAACTCTTACCTAAGAATGGGGAACCCGACGAATTTGGAACGTGAAATTTCCAAAGCAAAAAGGTCTTCAAAACCATTCAAAACATGTCAAACAATTTTATTTATTTCATAAAACTATCTTTATAATTTGCAAAATATTTGAATTATATAAATGAGACTAAGAATCTTTTTCAAGTCTCTGTTAGTTGGAATACCTGTTGGGATTACATTTTTAGACTGCGTCGGTTATGTTGCTAGAGTAGAAGGTAAGAAATGCTCTCGCCGGACATCAAAAAAGTTTTTAAACATTATGAATCTTTCAGGTATTTCTATGCAACCAACTTTAAATCCAGATGCCACCAAAACTGATTATGTGTTCTTGTCACGATGGGCTGTGCGAAATTATTCAGTTAACCGTGGCGATGTAGTTTCACTCATTTCGCCAAAGGATCCAGAACAGAAAATAATCAAACGCATTGTTGGTCTAGAAGGTGATATAATCACCACGTTGGGATATAAAAACGAAATTGTCCGTATACCAGATGGACACTGTTGGATTGAAGGCGATCACACGGGCAATTCGTTGGACAGTAATTCTTTTGGGCCCGTGTCACTGGGCCTGATGACAGCGCGTGCTACATACATAGTATGGCCACCAGAGCGGTGGCAGCGCCTACCCTCCGAGCTTCCTAAGCCAAGAAGGCTTCTCTCATTATCCAAGTCATCAACAAACCCCCATAGCTAGTGATTGTAGAATCAATTAAGTGCTGGTTCTAGTAGAAATGTTCCTTGTAAATGTCCGTAGTTTTGCAAAACAAAATAAAAAACAATTTTAGTTAAACCAAGTGTATATTTGCGGTTTATTTTAACACAGAGGTTTTATACCAAAATTATCCATAATACTAAGAGTTTTCTTAAGAGCTACACCTTCGCGCACCACAAAAAATTGTCCCTTGACCGAAAGGTCAATGACTGTAGATGCTGAACGGCATTCTTCAGTAAGTCCAATTTGGCCCGCGTCGAAAATGCCGCTCAAATGCGGCCACAGGGATTTAAATTCCTGAATATTCAAGCTACTCTGCTCTGCTGATCGATTTGCGCTTGTAAGCGCCAGTGGTTGATTAAATTTGTTACACAATTTTCGGATAAACGGGAAATCGGGTATTCGAATTCCAATCTTGGTTGTACTCGGATTGAGAAATCGGTTGTTTAGGTTCTTGGAGCGTTCGATCACAATTGTTATGGGTCCTGGTAGCATACTATCAAGTAACTCATCACTGAGGTGCTCTGCTT
Organism: Volucella zonaria; assembly: GCA_963966105.1. Lineage (NCBI taxonomy): Eukaryota > Metazoa > Arthropoda > Insecta > Diptera > Syrphidae > Volucella > Volucella zonaria. The sequence continues at coordinate 126,633,786 of OZ014531.1, forward strand.
GCCCCCAATGACGCAAAGATTCAATATCCTTTACACAAATTGCCACCGGCTTATGAAAGTTTCTGCCTTTGATGGCATATAATTTCTGAATGGCAAGCTCATTATTGGCGCTACAGGCAAGTCCATAAACAGTGTCTGTTGGAAGAGCAATTACTTCTCCTAATTCGAGATATTGCTTAGCTGAATCGATAGAATTTGGAGAATTTGTGTCGTGAGTTTTGGACATCATTTTGGGAGCGCGACTATGAACTCCCTTGAATGAATGCGAGATTTTGTTGAACTGATTTCGTAGAAAATACATTTGATTGGGAAAATTTAGTCTCTCCAATTGTGACCACACAATTGATTACAGCATTTGTAGAATGTTGTCATAGGTTCATCCGCGGAGCGTGTTTGCATTTGCATAAAATAGGCGCGCTTGTGGCTACAGGATGGGCATTCGGCCTCTGTGGAGTCTACGTTTTCCCAGGCAGCCGCTCCGCCCATAACATGATCCACTTCCTAAATAAAAAAAAATCTTTTGAGTTAAATCTGAACTTGATGGGGAAACCATTTACTAACCTTTAAATGTGGATAAGTTCTTGTTGAGATTTTTTTATTGATATTACAGATGTACGGGCATGTGTTACAGGAGAATCGATGTCCGATTGTGCCTTCTTCGACCATTAAAATGTTACCACATGTCGGGCAAAACAAGAGCATACTTAAATAGATAGCAATTCATAAATTTATATTTCGAATTTTAAGTTATAATGAAATGTGAGAAACGTGCAAATGGAATTCTATTTGAAATGCAACATGCCTCAAAATTACATCAACTTTGACAGAATGAGTAATTTTGACATATAATACTTAGTGTTGCCACTTTCAAGTTTCGTTGTCAACTGATAACTGGATAAGTAGATCATAAAGGGTGCCCATATAATTACGATAGAAATTTTTTTTTAATAAACCAACAACGGTGTGACATATAAAATTGATTCTGGCTTTATTTTGAAGCTACGTTCATGGCCGCCTCGGCTTCTTTGGCGGTTGGTCCATTTTTGGTGACTCGGTCCAATATGTCCGGCAATAGCATGTCGAGCTCGTCCAAAGTGATTGGCTTGTTAGCGTAAACTAAGGACTCGATGTAGCCCCGGAAAATATAATTGAGTGGTGTTAAATCTTATGATCACAGCGGAAAATTGATGAAAAGTCCCCAAATTTCTCCTTCACAACTTCGATCGTTGCACCGCTTGCAAAATAAGCCAGGTTAACTCTCTGGCGATGCCCAATTCAGCTGATCGGTGCCGAATCGACATTTCTGGGCCTTCTTCGATCTAGCCGCTACGGCGGCTATGATATCTTTATTTCGAACCAATCTCTGTCTCTTTGGCGGCTTAAGATCCAAAAGTGTGTTCTCATGCACAAACTTTCCAACGGTGCGACGAATTGCCTACACACTGAAGTCATAATGACGATCGACCTCTCGATGAAATTTGTAGGCTTTGAAACCGCTTATGGCGTTTTCGATTAGCCGACAGAATCCGTATTTTTACACTTCGGGCAGAAAAAAATGACATAAAATTATTTTATCTACATTCTTCTAATTTTTTAATAAGCAAAATTTTACTTCTGGTTTCCATTTCAGAAGTAAAGTTATTTTTCTGGGTTTTATGTCAGAATGTACTAACCCATATAAATATAAACGTCAAACAGTATTGTATGTCAAACCAGATCTTTGTTTTCGAGCAACCGACTGTTTTTGGTTTCAAAGTCAAAAAAGTTTCTGGTGTTCCATTGGATCCCAAATTACCCAACTTCCGAAGAGAATCTAATCGAATAGATCAGCCTTTAATAAAACAAGTTTTTCATTAAAACTCCTGTAAACATACGCGTAATTGTGAGGTTGTTGAAGCAGATACGTCTTTTAAAACAAAACAGCTGACAGGGTATTTGTCAAAAAACTTGCAAAACTTCAAATTTGAAAAGATATTGAGCGCGTTCAGAACTCTAAGGACTGAAATTTTAGTCAAACCTAATATCTGAACGGCAAAATTGCCACAAATTCAGTTGACATTTCCATATGTCACATACGTCACAATTGGATATTTACTTTCAATTCTTAATTAAAACTTGTTGATGAATTGCTTTTATAAAGATAACTGTGTAATTCATAAGGGGTATTCACGCTTCGTTTTATCTGGTCTTGTAAAAGTGTAAATGTAGGTTTTTACACCAAAGCGTGAACGCACTCTGACGTATTTATAGGAACATTACGTCTTAAGTCAAAATCATTTGATTTCTGTTAGCGTATAAAATAATTGTAACCTTGTAAAAAAAAAAAAATCAAATGCTAAGCACTATACAGAAAAAATGCGATAAAAGCAAAAATTATTGAGTTAATTGTCAAAGACGCGGATGTGGATTGAGGGTTCGAAAACAACTAATGAAAAAAGGCTGAAGTAACATACCTTTTACGCTCTCCGTAACAATAGTGTTGGAGCATTGCTAAAGTCCAAAAGTATAACAATATGATATCCAGTGTATTTTGTTGCTGGGTTGTAAGAAAATGACACTTTTACGCTCTTAAACGACGATACAAGACCAGATCCACCGAAGCGTGAATACCCCTTAGTATTCAAACAGATAAAAGAGGGTAAAATGGGTGACGTAGATGATGAAATACTATGTGTGTAAAATTATGTGAACACGTTTGCTACGAAGCAGTTCAAATTAAAGGTCAAGTTATGCTTTTTGTTACAAACGATCTTCAATCTTTCAAAATTCACGTTGGTGAAGAATAATTTCGTCGCCTTAAATAATCGATGCAGCCAACCCGAATATGGCCATCAAAATTGTAGTACATTGAGCAGTATTGCACAACCACATTTACATGTTTGGAGATGAAAACAGCGAAGAGTTTGTTCAAGATTAATTCAATCCAGACGACACTTATTATACCGAAAATGAACTTGAAAATAGAAGTACAAATCGAGATGGACAACGCCGTGTTAGAAAATGAAATTTTTGACTTTCCATCAATTTTTTAAGAAACGTTCCTTGTATTTCATTATTTTTTATTAATTTTCTCAAAAAATTCAGTTAACGTATTTGATTTACAAAAAAAAAAGAAAGAAGGTCAATAAATAAATAAACAGAAACATTTGTTGAATGATTTCCCACGGCTCTCCAATTCTTAATTCACTCTCTCAAAATTTACCTTAAACAACATTTTTATTTTCATAAAAGAAAACAATTTATCAAACAAATAAATGATGAAGCACAACTTTCACTTAAATCAAAGCAGGCAAATCAGCTCATTTTTCACGTTTCTTGATCTGCCTGAATTTCAGGGTGAAATTTTTTGTCTGGAGATCCAGGGCACTACCTCACGAAATGTCAATTCACGGGTTCTCGACCAATCAGAATCGTTTCACTAACTTGTCCACAGAATTCTAAACACGCTGATTAATTGATATTCATGTTAAGTTCCTATGCCTTTATGAATAAATAATTCAATGTTAAATAAAATAATATATATTTTTCGAACCAGAATATGGAGGAGAGAAAATTACATAAGAAAAAAATCGAATAAAAAATTCTTGCCTGCACAAAAATTTCACAGCTGATACAGACATGAAACAAAACCAAGTTGGTAGTCGGTGTGAACGTTTCAATGCGGTTTTGTAAACTTTTCATCGAAAACACGGTTTTCGAAGCGGTATGAAAAGGGTATTAACTGTTTCGTTTCGTTAACGCAAAAACCGAAAACGACCCACCGCTAGTAACAAATGGTTTCAAAGGTGAAAAAAGTGGTGGTTAGTAAGGTATTTAAGTTTAAAAAAAATCTCTCTTTTGATCTTCCATATCTTTTGGCACATTCATTTTAGGGCAACATTTACTTTGAAACAATTAAAATACTCATAGTTACGAGTTCAACGTAATAAATTGGAAAGATGTTATTTTGAATATAAGTTAAAACAGATCAGCGCAACACTTTGCTGCATTTCCGATCCGCTCTCCACCCGTACGACTTTTTTTTTTTAAAATATGTAAAGGTAGCGCGACTTAAAATTTTCGACACATTATCCAGAACACCGGAACAGGTATGGTATTCCACCATGAGAGTGGCGAATAAAATCTAAATGTCAAGCAAAACAACAGCTGTCATCTAGAGTTACTAACAATTTTAGTTATAGCTAAGGACTGAAACGAATAAAATCTGTAAATTTTAATACGGGCTAGACTTCCAATGCGTAAAAATTGCAATCCCATTTTGTACCCAAATTAGCCTGTATATTCTGTAGTTTCAGTTTGTTATTGATTTTAGTTCAGTGCGACTTAAAATATTTATAAAATATGAGTCAAGAGGAACGCCTTAAAAAGATCATCGACAAATGACTCGAAAATACTTCGCGCCCAAACCATTTCATCTCAAAAAATTTAAAGATAGCACGCAGTACAGTGGATTCTGTTATTAAACGATATTTGGAGACGTTGACAGTTAAGCGAAAACAGAAAAGTTGAGCTAAAAGTGGAACACATGATACAAATTTGGACAGGAAAATAGTGGGTACCATTGTAAAAAACCGGACTATCTCACCCAGAGATGTTGCTCGGAAATGTAATACCAACCAAACAATCGTACAAAGATCTAAAAAAACTTAACGGTCTAAATACGTGAAAAAACAAAAAATACCAAAAGTTACTGAAAACTTGGTTTTGGATGACGAAACTTATGTCTAAGCCGACTTTACTACTCTTCCAGGTGCGTAGTTTTACAACTCGTTTGAAGCTGAGATTCTTCCGCAATCAACAACATCGATTGGGAGGGAAAAATTCGGGTCAAAATACAAATTTGGACAGAAAAATAGTGGGTACCATTGTAAAAAACCGGACTATCTCACCCAGAGATGTTGCTCGGAAATGTAATACCAACCAAACAATCGTACAAAGATCTAAAAAACTTAACGGTCTAAATACGTGAAAAAAACAAAAAATACCAAAAGTTACTGAAAACTTGGTTTTGGATGACGAAACTTATGTCTAAGCCGACTTTACTACTCTTCCAGGTGCGTAGTTTTACAACTCGTTTGAAGCTGAGATTCTTCCGCAATCAACAACATCGATTGGGAGGGAAAAATTCGGGTCAAAATATCTCGCTTGGCAGGCCATTTGCCAATGTGGACACAGAAGCTCATCGTTTATTACAACGGGAACAATTAACGGAGAAGTATACATTAACGAGTGCCTAAAAAAACGGTTGATTCCTTTCTTAAACAAACACGAGGGTTCAACATAATTTTGGCCAGATTTAGCTTCAGCTCACTATGCTCATGCGACGTTGAGCTTTCTTGTTGCTAAAAATGTCGACTTTGTCTCAAAAGACATGAATCCACCCAATGTTCCACAGTGCCGTCCCATTGAAAGGTATTGGGCTTTGGTCAAAGCTAAATTGAGGAAAAGTGAGCAGTGTGCAAAGGACGTAAAAGTTTTTAGTGATAAATGGAAAAGAGCGTCCAAAAAGACCACGGATGTAACTGTCACCAAATGGGAACCCAAATAATTTTTTTATTTTTTGTAATTTTGAATGAATTTAATAAAAACAGAGTTTTAAAGCAAATAAAACAAATTTACATGAATTATGAAAATATTTTGTTTTTTTACTTTGAAGTTTCCAAATTTTATTCGTTTCAGTCCTTATGTCTCGATAGAACAATGTATTATTATTATTATTATTTGGAAAGCTAACTTATAATTGAAATTATAAATTAGCTGGATAGCCAGAGCATCGAAGGCCTTTGGCTAAGAACAATGTATTAAAATTATCGAAGTCTATTGAAAATGGCCACTGAAAAAAAATGCTTATCGTGCATTACGTGTTTTATTTTGGTGTTAATAAACGACCAACTAAGTGTTGGTCTGGGTCGGTAGCAAATCTTAAATCATCAGTGCGTGTTCGTAAGGGCCGTCAAGCAGAAAACGTACGGCCGAGTGTTATTACTGTAAATGGTGCACGCTATCGTACCATCATGAGGATGTGGGCGATATAATGTTTCCAGCAGGATGGTGCGACATGCCACTTAACCAATGCAACAGTAACTTTATTGAACGAAAATTGACACCCTTGGAGTTCTCTCTTTGGGGCTATCTCAAAAGAAATTTCTATGCCAATAAGCCGGACATAACTCAAGCGCTAGAGTACGAGATAATAAGGTATGTTGGTGGAATAGAGGACCAACTATGGCAAGATGTCATCCTCAATTTGGACAATGGATTGATATGTATATGCGGCCAAAGCCATGGTGCAAATTTGGCCGACATTATCTTTCGCACATAATTAATATCCCTCAATAAGCGTTATTCAATAAAAACTCCGATGGACCCACCCTGGAGAACAAAAACGTATAGAGAAATAGTATTGGCGTTAGAAAAAAGGGCACTGGATTTGTAAACAAATTTAACGTTTGTAGGTCGACTTTCACCCCCAGAAAGAAAAGTAGTAGAAATATTAAAGCTGGTGCATCTAATACACACTGCGCACCTGCAAAACCAAAGGCATACGCCGGGGAGATCTTCCAAGAATATAATCAGATTTATGTACATATGTGTAAAATTGTTCCTTACATAGATACAAGCGGTCGTGTTCAAATCGGGTGAAACACTGAAAACTCAACCCAGGATCATTTTCGCCCGCAAATTAATTTCAGAAAGAAATAAGGCCTCATATGATATGTAAAATAATTGAGTTAGGCTGCTTTTATTGCGACGTGATGGCTTTTCGAGCGGCACCGCTCACAGCGAATCCGTAAGCGATTGAGTTTTTACGACAATGTGATTTAATTTCTCTTGTATGAACAACATGCGCGCTAAAATGAGGTAAAATATACTTGAAAACTTCAAAAATCAAGAAAGGATTTCAAGTTCATCCAATGAATGAAGAAATTACAAAAATCTGGTCATGTTATCGCTAAATCGCTGCTCTATAAACACATCCATATGAACGTATGGCTGCGGAAAAGCCATGTCTAGCTTTGGCATCCGTGCCAAAATATGCAGAATGACTGTATGCTTCCAGGGCCCGGCCCATATGTAGAATCCGTTGCTTCTGTTACTATGCCAGATAGGTTGACTTTGACGTATTTGACGGAAATAACAGTCCTATATAATCCGTGGTATACGTTGGCAGAATACAGCTGACGACGTTTTGTTATTGCTGAGTGTTTCCTCTTCAAGCTGTTTTTCGAAAAATTTCAAACGAAAACCAAATAATAACGAACGAAACGAAATAAAATAATTGAAATGTCAATTAATATCAATGTTTTCTTTTCAAGCTATTACAATTTCCCTTCATTCTCTCAATGTCCCCACCAATGAAAGTGCTTACTCTCAATTTGGGAGTGCGTGAACCTCAGTATGTGAATGAAAAAGTAGAAAGTAAACCTACGTTATCCGTCCTTTCCGTCATACCCGTTGCTTATGGGCCTGCTCTTATAACAAAGTGTATATTCTATTCAGCTGTCAGTTGAATACGTCGACGCAACAGATTCTATCGGCCTGGGCTTTTAGAATCGCAATTAACGTAACCAACACATTTTATATCAAGGGTAGGGCTTATAACAAGTTGGTGCGCTATCATATGAACTCTTTAATCTTGACGAAATTATGTAAAACTCTGCAACTACTTGCATATGCCGATTACAACTAAATTGCAAACTGTTGCACTTGCAAAAATTTATGCAAACGGGAAAAAAATGATTTTCGACCTGAATAAGGACAAAACTAAGTACGTACATGCTATCAATAACACACTCACAGCCGCTTTTACTTTGAGGCAGTAATGCCTAAAACACAATAGCGCTTCGGCTTTGGACACGTTACGTTGAATTCACTTTGTGTGGGCTTTAAAATGACATTTCTGAAATTGACTAAAATTGTTCAACAATTAAAGAGACAATCTTTTTTTTGCGAGTTGAAAATTTGTTTGTGTTTAATTTGTTTCAATCAAAAGCATGTCTTCATTCAAAATTAATCCGTTACAATTTTCAAAACTGCTCCGCCAACTATTGCACGAAACATTTTTGTTTGCTTACAAATTTTTTCCACAGCTGTTGACTGTAAAAGCAAAAGTTCACCCTGTCCTAACTTTTGCTTCGTTTATATGTCACGTTACTTTGCATTACGTTCTTTATTACGAACACCAAACGTAAGTCCGGAGCTCAAAGCGACATTGTGATAGAAAGCATTGAATTCCTATAGTGAAGGTCGAAATGTCAAAGCGAGGTCAAAGTGCTATTGTAGTTTAACCATAAGGGATTTTGTCTGTTTTGCCAATCGTTGTTTTAGTCTAGGAAGGCTATTGAGTAATTAGGCCCTTTCAAGAAATACCAAGGGGACTATGTAAGACCATAATCATCACGACTCTTTAGGTGACGCGAACAAGTGGAAATAAATCTGAATTGGGAGTGCCCAACTTTATCTATCAATACACCAATGGCGAAAAGAAACCAAAAATAGTAAACATGAAGTTAACTTCAACATTTATTCTAGCATTGAAATAGTTTCATTACAGAATTACTTTTTATTATAAACCTTTCCGCCGTATCTAGCTATAAACGTAGCGATATCAAACTTTCGCTTGCATCCTTCGTAGTTCATATAACGAATTTTACCAAAAATCGGTCTCTCAGCCCATCCCTGGTCGTGAATTCCTCCAATAGACCACATACAACCTAAACAAAATCATTAAAACCAATAAAAGGACTCAAAATATGTTCACTTACCAACATAGCCATTTGGATCACGACCATCTAGACTGTACTTATCGTTTAGAAGGATTGCAAACTCTAACGCCTCTTCGGGTGACTGTGTCCATTCGAGAATCTTTTTTGCCCAATACATCCGCAAGAATCCGTGCATCTTTCCCTCCTTTACCATTTGTATTTGTGCTGAATTCCACAAATTATCATGAGTCCTGGATAATTCCAGTTCCTCCAATGTATACAAGTAGCTACGTTTATCTTTACGATGTTCATCCAGAGTCTTAAACGACCATGAAGAGATACCCTGCAAATTGTCATAGTTTTCATTATAGAAACAAAAATTGTCGGACAGTTCTCGACGAACGATTGCCTCTTCGCAATAAGCCTCTACGCATTCCTTGTACTTTGATTTGAAACGTCGAATTTCAAGCACACACCGCTGGACGGAGATTTGACCTACAAAAAAGACGATATATTCCATGCCAGAGAATTGATAGTGTGATTCTTTACCAAAATGATACCAAGGCGATAGATTGGACAAAGCATTTAATGTGGGGTCGTTACGTTTGGAGTTAAAAATTTTTAACCGAGTTTCGCAGAAGTTTAACAGTTCCTTGCATCCAGCTGCATAACCTGGTTTAGCCCAATCCACCTCATCCACACTCATATCACATTCCAATGAGTCGTTGGCGACCTTCCAATCCATTTTCTCTGATTTCTTCTTCGCAGTGAATGGATGCTTGATGAGTGGTGGAAATTCTGTAAGATACTCGTCCAGCTTGGAGTTGATTTTATTACGAATCGTCGTGGCAGCATACTCCTGTTTATCAGACGCAACCCAAACTGGTACAACATTATGCGCATCCACTTGTGTAAGAGGTATGTTTGGCGGGAGGTTATTTTTCACATCGTTCACCCATTTAAGTGGTCCACGCAGTGGAGAGAAATCACAGACTACTGCACCGACGCTGTGGTCTTGCACAAATCGCGGCAGCCTATCTGCAGCTGTTCCCAACAGAAGATGAAAGCCTATATTTAATTTACTACAATCATCATCAACTTCTTCGAGACCTTTCATTAGGAATTTATAGTGTCTTATGGTTGCATTAAGAAATTTGGGAACAAGACAGTAACATACTATCAGAGGGACTTCGTTCTTTAAAGCTAATTTCTGAGCAAAAAGGAACGCCCAGTTATCTTGAACACGCGCATCTCTGGACATCCAATAGAGAATGGCTTGGCCACTTTCAGGTACTTCTGTTGCATCGGAGAGTATACGTACACGGTTCTTCTTAAAGGGAAAATCAATTATGTTCTCGGCCATCTTCAGACGTCTCTCTTGTAACTTGGTAAGGAAGTCTTCGGAGTTGGAATCAGTTACTACACTTTGTGTCCCACCAATGGAGAAGCATTCCGCTACTAACTGTTGTTTCTTTGAGCTTGTGGATTTCTCAGAATTACCAGAACGCTTCATGGTGGAGATGGTGCTGGAAAGCACAAATTAATTGAAATCTAACCACAGAGGGTCATGAGTGATACTCGTTACCTTCTAGTACAAAATAAGTTACTTAACAAATAACGTTTAGAAATTATTGACATAAATTAGAAGGTAAACTTAAATAAACGAAGTGAAGTAGATTTAAAAGAAGAAATGCAAAAACAAGAAGTTAAAGCTAAAGTAATGCACTGGCAATATTTTGGTTTGCAGTGCAACTGCAGCTATGACATTTGCACTAGCATGCAAGACATGTTCGTAAATACGACTGGTAGAAAAGTATTGAATAGCTAAAAAAATTTCAGATGTACGTACGTAATAAGGATGTTTTATTTAAGAGCTTTAGTAGAATATTGTTTTTTAACAATAACGACAGGAACTGGCTTTGATTCAAAGTTTTTACTCATTATGAAGAATTGATCATGGTGTTAGGCCCGTTCGCGTACTTTTTGGATGTATTTAGGTGAAAATGTCAATTCCGGAAGAAGTGGAGGTGCAATTCATTCTCAGAGAGAATAATAGCCAAAGGATTTTAGACAGTTTAGTATAGACTAGTGTCAACTGTCATTATTTTGATTTTTTTGTTCCTTTTTTCCTAAAAGAACTTCAAAACTAAGTTTTAATGTTTTGTTTTTATAACTTTCACGCGCTCAAGGGATTTAAATGCTTGCTTGCACACAAGACTGGTGAAGGAAAATTAGGGAGGAAAACAAGAAAGATGAGCGTTGGTTAGCACTTTTTTATTTAAAATCTTGAAATATAGAACAAAGATTATTTAATAGCGTTTTCCCTCTGGAAGTTAGGCAGTTTCAACTCCAATAGAATACTAAAAACTTCTGACTTTGAAGCCAAAATACAGTCGAAAGTGGAGTGCGTACAGTTGCTACATTGGACTTCAAAACAGCAAAAAATTAATGCATAAAAATTGGAGGAAAAGTACAATCATTTGAAAGGAATTTAAAAAAAATCATTTGAAAAATCAAAACCTCGTCTTTTAATAGGCTTAAAACACTGCAATTTAGGAATTCATCTACACATCAGTGAAGGAAGTGTAAATGAACCAGTCGTAGCAAAAACGCGATTTGACTGGTGTTGATTCAATCAACCAAATCAAATAAAAACAGTATTTGAGCACTTCTTTAAACTTTATTACACACAAGATCACAATTATATCGGATTACAAATTTAAAGAAAGAGCTAAATTTTGCTGCTTCCTTGCACGTTATAATTTTTTCCAGAATGAACATGAAATATGGAATTTTAAATTGCATCATATTTTACCGTTACTTAAAGAAATGATACAAAGGACAAGTTTTATAAATGAAAAAGAAAGGGATAAATGAATATAATAGAAAAAGATAAATATGCAAGTTATTTTAATACACAGTGATGCCAATTTTTATAATTTGTTGTTAAAGAAGTTTGATTCATATTAACACTCCCGCCCGTAAACGCAGCTGCTGGTCTGATGTTGTTTACCTCATCTCATCAAACTGGCATCACGTCAAGCAGTGCTATCTTAGCAACGGGACTTGTGTAAACGCCGGTTACAGTTTGGATAACGGCACTTCGTGGTATTCCATCTCTGCTCTTAAGTACTTTAAGTATCATTCCACGGGGCCAGCTTCTTTGCTTGTTGTCTGAATCACATATCACGACGATGTCACCCTCTTCGATATGCTTTGTATAAGTAAACCACTTCGTTCGTCGAGTAAGATCTGGAAGATACTCGCGAATCCATCTCTGCCAGAAAAGTGTTGCATATTGCTCGCTCATCAACCAGTTTCTTTTAATAGCATCTTTATGCTTTTAATAGCACTTATGCACTGGCTCACCACTTAGCTTAGCACCATTTGTTGAGCCCATCAAAAAATTATTGGGTGTAAGTGCTTCTTCGTTCTGGTCACTTATCGGAACATAGGTTAGCGGTCTTGAGTTTATTATAAATTCGACCTCTGCCATCATGCTCAGTAATAATTCATCATTTGGTGTTTTGTTAATCATTATTTCCGCCAATGTATTTTTAACACTGCGTACTAGCCGTTCCCAGCTCCCACCCATGTGGGGTGCTACTTAATAATCTGAAATTCTACCTCGTCCAGAAGTTCGACTTCTCTTTTCAACTCCTCACAGGCTCCACGAAAATTGGTACCATTATCTGAGTATATTTTTAGTGGCTTTCCTCTTCTTGCTATAAATCGCTTGAGTCCCAAAATGAAGGAATCGCTAGAAAGACTATAGGCTATTTCTATGTGAATGGCTCTTGATGTTAAACATGTTACTAGCATTCCCCACCTCTTCTCGTGTCCTCTTCCCACAACAGTATACATAGGTCCAAAATAATCTATGCCGCAATAAGTGAATGGTTTTAGACGGGCTGGTGGTAGTTCTGCCATGATTGGTGGTTTAGGAAGTGCATTTTTAATTTTACAATGACGACAGTTAAACGCAATTTTCTTAAGTTCTGTTCTCAGGTTGGATATATAAAAACGTTGTCGGATTTCATTCACAACGTTCTCATTGTACATGTGGTACAAACGTTTGTGAAAATCTAAAATAATGAGTTTTGTCATGTAATTATCCTTTGATAAAATCACCGGTCTCTTAGCATACTGTGGTATGTGAGTTGCGTTGTCGATTCGCCCATGGATACGAATTACATTATTTTCATCAATGTATGGTGACAGCTTATATAACCAACTTTTTTTTATCCACAATTGGTTTTCCCTCTTTAAGTTGTTGATATTCCAATGGAAAAGACTCTAGTTGACATTGTTGATATAAAAAAAGTTCAGCTTTAACTATTTCGTCTGGCTCAAAGGGTTCTTGGCTTTCGCTGTGTCTTATTCGTCGTATCATATCCCCTAATCGATACAGATGTGTTATAGTTCTTACAAGTTTTTTCCAATTTGAAAAACGGGTGCAATCAATTAAACTGAACGACTTATCTTTCGCATGTAAGAAACACTCTGCAATTTCATATTCATAATCTTGACCGGAGGTACTTTGAGAGTCAATTTGCGGCCATTGATACCATTTATACCATCTGCTTTCAAATTGAAACTCTTTTTCACCTTTGAATTTGGTTGCATCTCTAAAAGCAATAAAGTTCTTGTACTTGCGATGTTCCGACTTAAGCCATCCCAGAACTATTTTTGAGTCAGTCCAGAAATATTTTCGATTAATTGTTATCGATAAGCTTTTGCAAATGAATTTCGCCAATCTTGTGCCTAATACTGCAGCTTCAAGCTCCATACGTGGCACCGTAATAGGTTTAATCGGGCCTACCTTTGTTTTGGCACTAACTAAAACGCACTTGACAACAGAACCAAATGAAATTCTTAAATATACCGCAGCTGCGTAAACAGAATCGCTGGCATCCATAAATACGTGTAATTGAATCTGGTAGCTGGTAAATCCGATATATTGGTAAAGTAATACCGTTGAATTTTTATTCTTTTTATGGTTGGGATTAAACTCAGCCATTTTTTCCACTTCCCAAAATGTTCTTCCTGTATTTCCTCGTCCTAATTGATAGAAGATCTCCAAATATTCTGCAATATCACTCTCAAAATAATTGTGAAATTAGCAACGAGTCCAATTGGATCAAATATACACATAAGGGCTCTCAACACCTCTCTTTTTGTTGGTATTCGGCTACCGGAAATTATTTCGTCAGGTAGTTTCGCTAATCGAAACGTAAATAGGAATACGTCCTCTGATGGTGACCACCATAAGCCAAGTAGTTTCTCAGCGTCATCCAGCATATTTAAATTCGTTAATTTACTTTCAGGATTTGAAGACTTTTGAGTTAGAGCTGTTAAAATAGTTTGAGAATTTGACATAAAATTTCGAATGGTAAATCCAGCTTGTTTGTGTATGTGTATGACGTCTTTGTCTAACTTTATGGCATCTTTTTCCGTCGCAGCACCATCTAGTAAATCATCAACATAGTGGTTTTCAATTATTGCTTTTACCGCTCTAGGAAATTCCTTTATAAATTTTGTTGCATTCTTGTTCTTTATAAATTGAGTGCAGAATGGAGAACAAGTAGCTCCAAAGGTCATAACTTGCATTTTATACACCTCAACTTTTCCGGTAGTTTTGTCTTTCAATAAAAATCTCTGTGCGTCTTGGTCTGCTTTGATAACTCTAACTTGATGAAACATCTCGGCTATGTCACCAACGATTGCAAACTTATTTTCCCTAAAACGCATCAGAATCGCTGGAGCGCAGGAACTACATCTGGTCCTGTTAATAGAAAAGAATTAAAGCAAAGATCTCCAACCTTAGCAGCGGCATCCCGAACGATGCGAACTTTATTTGGTTTATTTGCATTAACTACAGGAAAAATGGGAAGATACCAAACCTGTTTGCTACTGCTGTTGATTTCAGCTGGGGTTAACTTTTTATTCATACCCTTTATTAATATATTCTTCAATAAGTTCTTCTAATTTAACAGCCAGTTCAGGTTTCTTTGACATCTTTTTGTTTAGGCAATTGAGTTGGTTCTCCGCCATGTTCCGACTATTAGGAAATGCTATTTGGTCAAACTTCCATAATAGAGGAACGGCATACTTTTCGCCTTCAACAATGGTTTTGCTCTTTCATCTTTTTCTGCCAATAGTCTTTTAAAGGATTGTATGCCTACACTATCCAACTGATAATATTGTTTAACCATATTGTGCATTGAATTATCAACATTTTCCTGGCACTCGCATACGTGGAAACTATAATTCAAATGATTGTTATTACAGACTCCAAATATAGTCCAGCCAAGTCGAGTTTTGATTGCGACTGGCTCGTTTTCGGATCCTGCAACTGTCTTCAATGGAATTCCAAGTTTCCAATGCTTTAATCCAATCAACAGACGTGGTCTTGCATCCTTAAATGAGTGAACCGGTAAGCTTCTTAGAGTATTGTGCTTCTTAGAAAGTACCGACATATTAATTGTCTGCATTGGGAGTTCCAGAGCTTTGACCGAGTGAACATCTGGCAGAAAAAATTTCTTGTTATTTCCTTTGGCAGATATCTCCAAATTCATTCTTCGTGACGAATCTTCACTTCTATGTGTATTCGCAGTCCATTTTAAGCATAGTGGGTCTTTTTCGAATTCTACATGCAAAGACTTCATCAGTTCTTCATCAATTAATGTAACAGACGAACCATCGTCCAAAAACGCAAAAGTGTCGATTTTAAAATCTCCATTGTACAAAGTTATAGGAAAAACTTTAAATAGAGTTAGACCTTCCCGTATCTATCAGTTGTGCAGTTCAACTGCTTATAGTTATCTTTTTGTTCCTCTTTATTTTGTACATTTTTTTCACTATGAAGGCTATGATTGTGTTTGTACTGGCAGTCATTGATACCACAAATTTTCGCTTTTTTACAATTAAAATTCTTGTGCTGACGAAGACACGACCTACATAGCCTCAGAAGTTTAACTAAGAATCATCTTTTATGAATATTCAGTTTTAGAAACTTAGGACAAGAACTTACGCTTTTGCAATTGCCTTCACATACAACACACTGTAAAAGCGGTACAGATTTTGATTCGTGAATGTTGATAAATGTTTTTTCCTTTTTGTAACTGTTTTCAGGATAACATAACGTGGTGTTTATTACTTCAACAGCTGCATCAGCAATGTTAGTCAACCAGTTACTAAATGTCTTTAAGTTGACGTGACCCTTATCTTGCTTAAAGCTGCCCCAATTTAATTTTATCGATGCAGGTAACTTATCCACCAACTCTTGTATCAGACACGGATTGTTTAAATGTGCCTGAAGCTCATATGCAAGCATCGTGGAACAAATATTTTCAACAGCGAGAGAAAATGATATTAAAGTCTCCAATTTGTCTTGTTGTGGCTTGTTTTTAACATTGCTTATAAGTTGGCCAATAATAAACTCAGGTCGCCCGAAAAGTTTTTTCAATGTTGCTTTAACACTATCTACTTGATCAGGATACTTTAATCTAAATTTTACAGCGTCCAAAGCTCTTCCTTTCAAACAGCGTTGTAAGCGAAGTAGATTTTCTTGAGCAGTAAATCCACAAGTAGCCGCTGAGTTACCAACTTATAAACATTGGCCACTCTACCAAGTTAACCAAAAAATAAATTTGTTCTTTAGTCATTACCTGCCTAGCAGACAGTGCATGAATATTTTTTGTCGGTCTTCTTGAAACCTACGCATTTAAAATGAAATCAAGCACAACATGTTTCACATTGAACCATGTTGTCGAAGTCATCTAGACGAGAGCATTTAAGGCAATTCGATTGAGTTGGAGCAATTGATGTGGTCAAAGTATTTATTTTAATGATTCACTTACCTATGTCCGTTTACGACGATGGATGATGTTCTTACAAGTGTTGGCATAGCCCAACTAGAAACGCAGTTGATAAGAGCTTGCGAAAAAGAATTCCTTCTTCCAGAAAGTATTAGTACAGTTCAACTAAATTTCCAATTAGAAGGCGATGATGATTCTCCGATGCGCATTCGATATTAATATCCCCTTCTTGGAAGCTTTGGCACAGTCCAAATAAGCAATCCACTGGATGCAAGAGCGCTTACGACGTAGATTTCTTTCTTCCAGGAGTGTTGGTACAGTCCAACTAGGATTACCTTGATATGCGACTTATACATATTGTTGAAATCAATTCAACAAATAAAACAAAACGATTTCCGAAAATTTGAGCTTTTATTCTGTCGGTTCAGCCGACTACTTAGCATCGGTAAACGATGACAATCAGCTAAATTTTCCTACAACATTTCAATTATTATTTAGTATGTACAACTTACGTTTAGTTTTTGATTTTAATTCTTACTCTTTACGATACTCGTACTTCTTTAATTTATGTTCTATGTAAATGCTGTGTAAATGCCTCCTCGCGTCTGTACAATCGCACTTCGTACCTCTCCATCTTTTCCCTTCAGCACTTTGACCACCTTTCCCTTGGGCCACGTTTTTTTTTGGGTTTTCAGCGTCAACGATGAGAACGATATCTCCTTCTTTGATTGGCTTAAACCATTTTGTCCGTTTCTGGCAGCCATCTTCGCCAGAATGTTGTCGCACATCGTTCAGACGCAAGCCAATGCTTTCTAACAACTGACGCCTCGTCAATCACATCCTCGCTCAAGATTTCTCGATTTTAAGAACCAATCAGCAAATGGTTTGGAGTAAGTGCTTCACTATTTTCACAGTCGATCGGAACATAGGTCAAAGGTCGTGAATTAACAATATTTTCTACCTCGGCCATCATGCTCAGTAGAAGTTCGTTGTTCGGATTGCGTGTCGGTGTTATTTCGGCAAGTGTCTGCTTCACGGATCGTACCATGCGCTCCCAGCTTCCCCCCTCATGCGGCGCCGTAGGTGGGATAAGATGCCACTTTAATTCCAGTGCAAATTCCTTAGCGATAGTATTTTCGTTCAACCGGCGTATGGCTTGCTTCAGCTTCTCACTTGCGCTGCGAAAGTTGGTGCCATTACCGGAGTATACCTCGCACGGCATTCCTCGTCTTGATACAAATCTTTTAAATCCTAGAATGCACGAGTCGCTTGAGAGACTATGTGCTATTTCAATGTGGACTTCCCGAATGGTCAAGCAGGTGATCAGCATACCCCACCTTTTCTCCAGGTGTCTTCCCACTTTAACGTAGAGCGATCCAAAATAATCCACCCCTCCATATGAGAATGGCCTTTTAAATGGTTGCAAACGTGCAGAAGGTAACTGGGACATAAGTGGAGGTTGTGGAGCAACTCTTTTGTTCTTACAGTGCTGGCAGTTCTGTTGTACTTTCTTCAACACGCGTCTCACACTTGGTATGAAATAAATCTGTATAAGTGATGAAATCTTGTATGGAATTCTTAGACAATGAGTTTTGTGATGTAATGATCCTTAGGTAGTATAATCGGTCTTTTAACTTGCTTCGGTACATTTTCATTTGCATCAATACGTCCACTTATCCGGATGATCTCATTCTCATCCAGGTATGGAGATAGTTTACATAAAGGGCTGGATTTGGGGATTTGAAATTCGCTTGATGCATCCTTTGACCCCTTTAAGGCAGTATGCTCATTGGAAAACCCCTCGATTTAACATTGCTTATATAGGTAAACCTCAGCCGACGCCTTTTGTTCAGGTGTAAATGTATTTGAACTGCTGTATTTCGCAGTTTTTGAAATCGTGTGAATGAATTGAAAAACATATATTGAAAGAAGCCGTCTCCATTTGGAAAAACGTGTATAGTCGATTATAGATGTAGCTACAGTTTCAGTATGAACGTAACACTCTCTGATTTCTTTATTACCTTCAGGCGACGTGGTGTTGTCGCTATCCCTTGTTGGCCAACTTGTTGGAGTTTGGTAAAGAAATCCTGGACCCGTATACCATCTGCTTTCGGAGGCAAAGTCACATCTGCTTTATATTTAGTGGCATCGTCAGCAACGTTATCCTTGCTGGGAACCCATCTCCACTCTTTCTCGCTGGTACTCTCGAGTATTTCGCCAATCCTTACTGCAACAAAGCTTTTATATTTTTTTGTTATTTGACGTTATCCAACTGACGACCACTTGTGAATCTATCCAGAAGGTTATATTATCAAATCATATTGTATGGCTACTCTGAATAAATTTATAGAGTCTGACTCCAAGTACAGCCGCTTGCAACTCTAAGCGGGGTATAGAGAGAGTTTTAATGGGTGCGACTTTAGTCTTCGCACTAATGAGTGAACACTCTACTGCAGGTCCGTTTGACACTCTCACGTAGGCTACGGCAGCATAGGCTTCCTCGCTCGCATCTACAAATATATGCAGTTGTACCGAGCTTCTACTATCGAATGGAAGGTTAGTAAGGTACGTCCTTCTAATAGCTATATTTTTTATTTTAGGATTGAGCCCTAGCCATATCTTCCATATTTTAAACTGAGGTTTCTTAATTTGCTCATCCCAGTCTACCCCGGAACGCCACATCTCCTATAAAACGATTTTTAAATGAATGATGAAGTTCGCAATTCGACCAAGAGGGTCGAAAATACACATGAGAGTTCTCAAGACTTCTCGTTTGGTAGGAGTAATGCGTATGCCGAGTACTATATCTTGTTTGATTCTGCTCGTTTTAAATGTGAAAAGGAACTCGTCGGAACTTGGGGACCACCACATCCCTAACAATTTCTCAATGCCGGTAACAGGGTTAAGATTGGTAAATGATTTGTTTGAGCTCATCGCCTTGGATGGAAGTACGGCCAGAACGTTTGGGGAGTTAGAGATAAAGTTTCTAATCTCGAACCTTGCTTGGTGGTGAATGAATATTACCTCTTTAGCCAAGCGTATCGCTTCTTCTTCTGAGTCTACACTGCCTAAAAAGTCATCCACGTTGTGGTTTTCGACAATCGCTTTGCAAGCTCTTGGGTATTGCGTCGCAAATTTCATATCATTTCTATTTTTTATAAGTTGTGCGCAAAAGGGTGTGTAGGTTGATCCGAAAGTCATCACTTGCATCTGGTACACCTCTAGCCGGTTGGTGTTGCGGTTTCGCCACAGGAATCTTTGCGCATTTCTATCTTCTTCCACTATGTTCGCCTGGTGAAACATTTCACGTATATCCGCTGAGAGCGCAATCCTTCTCTCCCTAAACCGAAAGAGAACTGATGGTAAAGCAGGTACACTGTCTGGCCCCGCAGGAATGAATTAAGAGATATACCATTTACTTTCGCCGCCGCATCCCAAACTATTCGAATTTTACCTGGTTTATTTTGATTCGTTACAGGGAAGATTGGTAAATACCAAACTGGTGCTTCTTCTTTACTCGCTTCGAGATCTGTTAGCTTTTTGGCGTATCCTTTTTGGGTGTATTCTTCAATTTGCCGGTTCATCGTTTCGGCTATCAAAGGTTCTTTGGAAAGCCGCCTTTCGGGACAGAGTAACTTCTTTTCAGCCATAGCCTTACTGGATGGAAGAGAAAATCTCTCGTATTTCCAAAGGAGAGGGACCGCGTATCTTTCGCCTAAACATACGCTCCTTTCTTCAAGGATTTGCACAGCTCTTTCGTCATCGTTGGAATGCATGCCCTTGATTTGTTTTGTACCAATGCTCTCTAAGGAGAAATAATTCCTGACCATCTCATGCATCATCTGATCAGCCTGAATTTGACATTCGCAAGTATGAAAGGTATATTTCATTTTGTCGTTTGAAAACAACCCATTGTCCCCTGAAATTGAACCGAACAGGGTCCAACCAAGTCTTGTTTTTATAGCCACTGGTTGAGTTTCGTTCCCTTCGCGAGTCTTTAACGGAATGCCCAAATTCCAATGTCGCAGGCCGATCAAGATCCGCGGCTTTGCATTGAAGTATGATTTTAGCGCAATACATCTTCACATGATTTAAATATTTTGTTAGCCGACTTACATCGAGCTTCAAGTGCGTTAGCTAGACGGATCACCGAAGATCCGTCGTCCAAAAAGGCAAAGGTGTCAATTTTGTTCTCCCTGAAGTACAGACTCACGGGAATAATTTTGAAAAGTATTGGATTTGTGTTCGCCTGACAGATCGTGTCGCTAAATTTAATATTTGCCTCACTAGGTTCCTTAGCACCCGGCTGAACCGAGGTATTATGGAGGAGTGTATTGTGTCTAAAGGTGCATCCATCAGTTCCACATAACTGTGATTATAGACAGCGGCGCTTGCCATGTTGGCGTAAGCAAGTGCGACAGAACGTACCTGGATTTTTAACGTAAACCTCCTGTCATGTAGACTTAATGTTTACGAGATGCCCATACACCCATTGGGAGCAAGGATACGCCTTGCCATCGCTAATAACTCGCTTAATATATATACTTATACCCGCTTATATATTATACCAAAGCAGAACTTGTGTTGGAGGCACAAGTCCCACCCTTAGTATGAGTCGAGGCCTACCCAAAACCTCTTGCTGCTCTTAGGGTCGCAGCACCCAGTACTTCATTTGCAACTCTACAATGGGCTAAACCAAAAGGAAACCCGTACCCGCGATTTGGGTTTAAACCACAGCCACCATGACGCTCCCACAAGGGGGCCTACCTCTAACAAGTCAGGCCCGGACCGGAATCCGGGGGGCTCCTGACTCCCATGGTACCGTGATTTAAGTCCTGGTATGGACTACCGGTGGTCAAGCCTACCAACAAGACCTATGACCGGCAACTTGTAACTGGTCAAATCGTATCATCCATTCATGCAAAATATCTGGATGTTTTCGATAAGACCAGTTATAGAATAATCTACCCCCGCTTTTTA
Source organism: Volucella zonaria (assembly GCA_963966105.1). NCBI lineage: Eukaryota > Metazoa > Arthropoda > Insecta > Diptera > Syrphidae > Volucella > Volucella zonaria. Next base: position 126,655,291 of record OZ014531.1, read on the forward strand.
TTAGACAACGCCATTGATGGGCGAAGCCTTGATAATTGGGCGGGGGCCCAAGCAAGTGCGACAGCAAAGATTTTTCTTAACCACATACCATTTGTCTTGAATTGACATTTTAATGAATTGTTCACACCAAGCGACAGATTTGCAACCGCCTTTGCACACGAGACACTTTTAAGGAAATTGTCCCTTGGATTCTAGGTGCACATTGAGAAATGCCTTAGATCTTTTATTAACCTTGTATTCCGATTGCCCAGGAATGTCACCTCTGAAGCTGCTTTTCCCACCTGCGCAATCCAGTTGCTAAACACAGATACGTCTATATCAGAAACAGTCTGCTTAAATATTCCCCAGTTAAATTTTATTTGTACAGGCAATTTGTCCACAAGTTCTTGCAGTAGACAAGGGTTATTCAAATGTGCGCGAAGTCCCGTAGCTTCCATTGTACTGCACACGGTCTCGACAGAAAGCGCAAAATTTACAATTGTTTCCAACTTATCATACTTCGGTGCTGCTTCGCATCTAATTTTTTTCAGGAGTGATTGGACAACTAACTCAGGCCTTCCATATAATGTATTGATTACACCGTCAATTTGGTCGGGATGGAGTAGTCTGAACCGTACCGCTTCCAGTGCCTTCCCTTTTAAGCATCGTGCAGTCGGAGTAGGTTCTCATATTTTCTGTAGCCGCACGTTTCTGACGAATTCTTCCGCCAGCTCATAAAAAGCGGCCACTCTTCCGGACGCCCCGAGAAAACCACCTGGTCTTTCGCCATGACTTGCCTAGCAGCAAGTTGAGTTTTACTCAGCACCAATATTTCCTCCTTCGGTTCATGTTGTTTTTTTTCAGTTGCTTTGGTATGTTGCTTTGTGCCTAACCACGTATTGTAAACGTCTTCGCATATATGTTTCCTTTCACCATCGTACTTTTCTCTTAGCGTGCTACTTTTGATCCAGTCCTCCACACGATGTTCACACCCGGATTCTGAACCAATCTTCGTCTTTAGAGGTAAACTGTTCCAGAATAGCGTATTTTTTTGCAGATAGTCCCTATCACGTTGTTCTTGGAGTTTACGATCTTCTTCCAGTTTTTGTAACTGCATAGCGACTCTTTTTCCCGAAGACGACTTCGACCTTATGGAAGTACCTTTCATTAATTTATTTGTGGTTTTAATTTGCGTTGCATCAGCAGATGTACCTAATTGTCGCTCAGGCACAGACAGAGTAATAGGTTGCGCTCTAATGGCCTTCGTGGAACCATCCATAGGTGTCGGTTGCAGGCTAGTGTGTTGGTGATTATTCGATTTTTTTGCTTTACAAGTTTCGCAAAGCCAATCTTTATTCCGGATATCAGATGTAACGCCAACGCAAGTGAAATGAAACCAGTTATCACATTGTACCATGTGATCATGATGATCGGGAGCGGTACACTTTCTACAGTTGTGAGCATTGGATGATGACGGCGGAGGATGACCTTGTGAGCTAGTGGATCTTTGTGACATAGTGACTTACCTTTAATGAGGCGATTTGATGTAGATATTCTGGTTGCTATGCACTCTTCTTAATGCTTGTTGTGATGAAATATTTGCTGCAGCTGCAATACGGAGGAAACGCCGAAGCACATGCGGTGGCGATCTGCTTTGAGGTTATGATGATGGAAACGTCGAAGCACCTGCGGTGGCGGTCTGGCTTGAGGTTATGATGATGGATCCGCCGTGTAGGCACAAGTTGTATATCCATGTCTTCGATAAGCGAAAATTTAGTTTTGTTGAAATCAATTCAATAAATAAAACAAAATGATTTCCGAAAATTTGAGCTTTTATTCTGTCGGTTCAGCCGACTACTTAGCATCGGTAAACGATGACAATCAGCTAAATTTTCCTACAACATTTCAATTATTATTTAGTATGTACATGTATATATTTATAGAACTTACGTTTAGTTTTTGATTTTAATTCTTACTCTTTACGATACTTCTTTAATTTATGTTCTATGAAATTATAAATAGGAACTCTATCTTACTGACGGAAAAAAAATGGGAAAAACGGACAAAAGAAAACGCGCGCTAACAATTCAACTGTCAATTATGACTCAGGTTGTCAGATTCACCTCCTGACTACAGTGCTGCCAAGTTCGCTTACACATATAAACAAATTTGATGAAATTCAAAATTTACGGGTATAATGTTGATTCAATCAACCAAATCAAATAAAAACAGTATTTGAGCACTTCTTTAAACTTTATTACACACAAGATCACAATTATACTGGATTACAAATTTAAAGAAAGAGCTAAATTTTGCTGCTTCCTTGCACGTTCTAATTTTTTCCAGAATGAATATGAAATATGGAATTTTAAATTGCATCATATTTTACCGTTACTTTAAAGAAAGGATACAAAGGACAAGTTGTATAAATGAAAAAGAAAGAGATAAATGAATATAATAGAAAAAGATAAATATGCAAGTTATTTTAATACACAGTGATGCCAATTTTTATAATTTGTTGTTAAAGAAGTTTGATTCATATTAACAGCTGGGTTGTGTTTGGTCCAGAATTCAAGTGCAAAATAACAACTTCATATTCGTGACTGATCCCAAGAAAATGAGGCGTTTGTGAATGATTGCGCTAAAAATTATTTTGCAGTTGAAAATATGGAAACCAAAAAGGTTTCACTCTTGTCGCCGGATGAACAAAGGACAAGTTCTCGACGTTCAATCTAAAGGAAAACAAAGGAAATGCTTTTGTAGTACCTTTGCTGTGGAAAAGTCAAAATATGTAAGTACCTACTAGTTTAAAAAATGCTCAATGTCTGGAAAGCAAATTGGTCAGGGAAGAGCAATTGCGTCAATTAATTAATAAATTAATCGATGATTATGTACGTAGAGATGTGGAAACGGGACACAGCGTCCAGCGTCCAAGGTAAGAGGTGTCTCTCTGAGACCGGATCGGATCTAGATTTGACATCGCCACTTCTTGGAATTCTTTTTCGAATTAGAGAGCGAAGGGTGGGCCTGTGTCCAAGCATTAAAGAAATGTTTCATCTGGTCCGCTTAAAAAGGGAGGACCAGGAAGCGCAGCGGTCTCTTTTACAAAATGCTGGAAATAATATGCAATCTTCAAGTAATGTTTTCTGGCGCGACATCCTCACTATTCTGTGCACTGTACAAAAAAAAACAGAAGCGCTGAAAATTTCCAATTTCCTGATGCTGACAGTGCTATTATGAGGAATCATTACGTCGACAATTTTATAGCAAGTTTTGATAAGGAATAGGTTGCAGTTAGAATTTCAAAGGACATCATGCATGTGCATAGACAAGGTGGCTTTCAAACTCGCAATTTTAGATCCATAACGCAAAATCTGGTGAATAAATTGGAGAACCACAAAGATGACGTGAATTCCAGGGTACAGACGTCATATTCTAAAAAGGTGCTTGGACTTTGGCGGCCAACAATAAGTAACGAATTCTTTTTTGTACTCAACAACAGTCGTATGCGTTCCAGTGTTGTGAACGGGTAATCGCCAACGTGTTAGTCAACTTAAAAAGAAATAAAGGTCGATCATTTTGCGATATGGTGTAAGTGGCTGCTTCCATTGCCTTATATACAAAAAATTAAAATTCCATGTATCCATTTAACAGTGATTAACTTTGCTGACCCGCGGAATGTCAAGCTCCACATATTTTGCGATCAGAGCGAGGCCTTGGCCTTAGAGGCATATATCCGACTCAAAGGTTGGAGAAGAATTGCTGCAAAAACTAAAACTGTAATCTCTTGAATCAGATCTCCTAGCCGCAAATCCCAGCAGTTTGTTTCGTTAACAGTCGGGGAAATACTCGGGAAAACCGATGCAACATTATGGAGATGGGTGCCTTCAAAATAAATGTAGCAGATGAAGCCACTAGAACTTGGCTGAGCAAAGTCGTTGGTATAGAGCACCTGACTTCTTGTGGTGAGCTGTATTGGCCCAAGTGTGAACTAGATTCTGGCTTTCCGAATGACAAACTCGCTGATCAGTTCCACCACGCGAGAACAAATAAATATGGTGTGACTGATTTTCGTAAATTTAGAGGGAGCCATTCTAACAAAGGCCAGTGTACCTATCAAGTTGTCTTATCTAGATAAAAATAAAGTTCTACGGATTTCAGGCTAAGAAATTCGACGCTGGTGTTCCACTACGCGAGAACAAATAAATATGGTGTGACTGATTTTCGTAAATTTTCAAGGTGGAGAAACTGTTGAATACCATGGCAAGAGTACACATGTTCACTCGATAAGGCTGAGCATTTCTTCTGGAACTACCAAAGGCCAGTGTACCTATCAAGTTGTCTGATCTACATAGATGAAAAAAAAGTTCTAAGGATTTCAGGCTAAGAAATTCGACGCTGGTGACTAAGAAATTAGTCATTTCCAGGTTGATTTTCAACCCGGCTTCATTGATTTTTGGAAAAGACAGTCTCGAATGGTCTTCTTCTGATTTACTAAAAATAATTCTGTCATCTATTAGATGTAATTTACCTTACCAATTAGCTCCTTAAGCCCATTATCTATCATGCGTTGAGAGATTGCTGGAGCGTTTTTGAGACCGAACGGAAGCCTTAGATGTTCATACTTCCCCATTCATCATTCTCATTGAAAAGGCCGTTTTTGGAATGTCATGGAATGGAATTCATCAGGATCTGGTGATATCCTGAGGTCTGGTCAAGTGTAGTGTAGAATCGAGCGTCACCTAGACTGGCCAGTGTGCTGCAAATGTCGGATGCTCATCTTGTACTGCTTTTCTCCTCTAGGCTTTGGCTTTTCGGGTCAACTCATATAGGTGAATTATATGGACTATTGGATGAGCGGATGATGTTTTCCGACAGAAGCTCATTTACTTGCCTCTCAACCTCCTCTCTCGTGCAGGCGGGAAAAGGATAATTTTTAGAGTAGATTGGTTCGTCGGTGTTTGCACGAATTTCCGCTCGCGTGTTAGTTTTCACCTTCTCAGTACCGACTGGATCAAAAAACTTTTAAACCTTTTGTAAAGATAAGCTTGTCTAGATTTCCCTGTCATTCTCACCCAAGGTAAGCATTTGATTAATTATTTCAGCAGAAATTCGCTTTTTGAGGGGGATGATTTTATTCGCTTCGATGGTAAGAATATTTTTTCCTCTATCCATTACAGCCTTCAGCTGTGTCAGTATATCGTCTCCAATTATTCCATTGTATGATTTCAAAGTTGGAAGTACGAAAAATGTAATATCGAGATCGCGAGCTAAATAATGAAAGACCTTGCCACAGATTTTATTTTTAACTAGAACATTTCCTGCCGGGCTATTGACATGGAATGGGTATTTTACGGTTGGGACACGGAACTAGTTAAACTAGATTCGATGAAAATCTTATTTGCTCTAGGGTCTACGAGAAAATTTAGGACGTCCCCGTTCCGCGTCACATATACGAGTACTGCGCTGGAAACATAAAATTTCCTTACCTAGGCTCTTTATCGGGAAACTTAATGGATTCCACCTCTGAGTTTTCCGTACTTGTGAATACCACATGATTTAATTGTTGTTGCTTTCGAGGAGGATTGTCGGACATCGACTCCCCCTTGTGTGAATTCGGCAGATTCATATAATTTACGTTTCTTGATTAAACAACATTATCTACCTCCATCTTTATTAGAGGGCTTTGTGGTGGATGCTGTTGCTGAAATCCCGACTTCCCTGAAGGAAGGAAGGAAGGTATTATTGGCAACGAACGCCTTGTTGGTATTTTCGAAGTATTGATGCGATGTTGAATTACTCGTACCTTTGAAATCATAATTCAAGGGGGAAGATATAGTATTTGGTGCGTTAATATGTACAGATTTACTTCTAAAATTCAAGTTTTGCATTTCTAAACAGACGGAGTATGCTTCAGGCAATCTTATTGATGATCAAGGAGAATTGATGATTCATTGTTGCGTAGAGAGGGTAAAGCCTTGAACTACTTTGCGTAAGCTGATTTAACTATTGTTCGAGTGCACGAATGTCCCTTTTGAGAGCGTAGTGAAGCGATAGATTTCTCCTGATTTCGTTCCACTCGTTGTCGAATATATTATAATTATTCTTATTTTTTGGCCTATTGGCAGACTTTTTTTCTTTAAATTAAATTTTTTTATTGGATTTTTTATCGGTTTTTTTTCAAAAAAATTAATTTAATTCTTCACTTACTTAATGTTTCAAGTATTTGAGCCTTTCTTGACTTCTAAGCGCTTTCTAATAACTTTCGAGGTAGTTACTTTAGCTCCGAAGGCTCATATAGACACTTTTTAGTCGGTAATGCGTTAAAAATCGCAGCGACTTAGTAAGGTATGAGGGCCTTCACCAGTAACGATTAAACTTCATTAAATCTTAAGTAAGCCGGCTCCTTTTTGCACAAGATTTGGCCCCTAGGTATAGTTTCAATTTATATTTTCTGTTTTACTGTTTGATTCTTATCACTCTTCGGAGTGCCGAAGTAAAATTATATTTTTCTATTGCTATGATTTTCCCCTCACTTCACTGTTGGAACGATTTGATCTTACGGAGTTGTACAAATTTTAATACTCTTGATAATATTCTTTCTCACTACACTGTTTTGAATGATTTTGTTTTTTTCGGTTAGGCTTAATTGGATTTTTAAATACATATTTCCAAATAGGATTCACGAGTTTTGAGGCTGTTGTTGTTTGAGCGTCGGAAAAAATCCTTCACAAGGTGCTTTTACAATATAAAAAAATTAAGCCCGCTCGACCAAGCCGTGCAACTCGGAGTATTAAAACCTGGTTTTAAGTTATAAAGATTGTAGTTTATTGTACTGAGTACTGGATAAGAATGCTTAACAATATCTTTAAAATCTAAAATCTAATCCCGGCATAACTGACTCCAATGGCCTTGCAGTGCATACGATGCGCCCGTCTGGACATTTAAGCCTTCTCGGATTTCAATCAGATAGGTTGGTCCTTGCGCGTGTTAACTTCTTCTAATAACTGCGAATGCTTCGATGGCAGGTTTATATGGAGGAATCCGTTTTGTTCGTTTAGTGTGATTGCCTACCGACGGGGAATGATTCACTTCGATTTCTTAGTGGAATAGACATTTTCGCTTTTCGAATAACCATTTCTCTCGACGTTCAGCAGAATTGGTCTGATAAAAATTTGTCGCATATGTTTTCTTTTATAGGGGCAAAAATAAGACTTCACGTCAGAATATATTATATTTTTAGATTTTATGGACTAAAATCCCGATTTGGCAAAGTGCTTTATAAAATATAAAAATAATAATATTTCTTTCATCGTTTGCGCCCTCTTTTGTTTTCGAAAGTACGCAGTCTGTTCGCAAGAAAGGTGCTTTACTTATCAAATCAAAGAGTAGCTGCAGTTACTTCAATGCGGGAATTGGGTGTCGGATTTGTCAAACGATGGTCTAAAGAATTCTCCGACTCCTATGCCACCAAATCCCTTTACATAACCTTTGTTAGTTCACTTCTCGAGTATAGCAGCGAGAAGTCCCCTTACAACGATTTGCATATTCTGCCCATTGAAACTGTCCAACGGCGATTTCTACGATTCGCATTACGCGGGCTACCATGGGCTGACCAGAATATTCTACCCCCTCTATGTTAATCGACTCAAACTACTCGGTCTCCTGTCTTTGGAAAAACTTCGGTAGTCCGCCGATATTCTCTTCGTCCACAAATTCTTAACCGACAATTCTCTCCTAATTCAATTCAATACTAACCCGTGTCATTTAAGATCTGTCCACCTTTTTCGAATGAATAATTACAGGACAACTTATGATCTTAACGAGCCACTGCGTCAAATGCTACGTAAAACAAATCGGATATGTTAAGTGCTCCATTTCCACTGCAGTAGTTTAGTCCTTCGAAATTCTCTGAACAACCATTTTTTTTCGTCATTAAACTTTAGTTTAAGTAAAAATAATAGTTGTAAATCAAAGTTTTTAAGTTTAGTTTGTTAAGTTGTATGTTTGTATTAAACATTTCAATAAACTGTCCGGGGTTGACCCGTGCCTCAAACCTAAGTGTAAACATATTCTCTATCTGCTCTGACTTTTGTTTTACATCCTGTATTGGGATTTTTCAGTGTATGCAAAATTTGTACTGGCACTGACTTCTCCGCTAGCAATTTTAAAACATCTTGGAGTCTTGGTCTGTCGAATGATTTCGTTAGATCAATAAAACATATATAGAGTATTTTTTTTAGAGAGCTAAAAATTCAATATGAAATAAAATACTTGAAGCTAATGTTAATGTGTATGATATTAGCTTTATTTAATAGATAACTTTGGGCCATTAGTGTTTAAATATGATATCGGGCATATGCGCGCCACGGCTAGCTGGATTTTCGACAACTTTATCGAGCAACTGGGGCCGTATATCAGCAATAACACGGCGCGAATGTTGACTTCCAAATCGTCCAACGTCTCTAGTTTATCGGCATAGACTAGTGACTTCACATACCCCCAAAGAAAGTAATCTAAAGGTGTCAAATCACAGGATCGTGGAAGCCAGTTCACAGATCCATTACATGAAATTGTGGGCACAGCAAATATTTCCCACAATAAATTGATGGTGTCACGTGACGTGTGGCATGTTGGGCAATCTTGTTGAAACCAGAGCTCTGTCATGTCTATGCTATTCAAATGAGGAACGAAGTAGTCAGAAATCATATTCCTATAGACTATTGACGGTCTTTAAAGAAATATGGGCCGAATATTCCACCAGCTCATAAAACACACCAAACAGTCAGTTTTAATGGTTGTGAGAGCCTCTCGACAAAGGCTTCTGGGTTTTCTCCACTACAAATTCGGTAATTATGCTTGTTAACATATCTATTTAACCAAAAATGGGCCTCATCGGAGAACAAAATTTTGCGTTGAAAATGAGGATCAGGCTGAATCATGTTTTCGGCCCATTCACCGAACCTACGACGCGTATAATGGTCACGCTGTTTCAACTCCTGCATAAGCTGGATCTTATAAGCTTTTCAGCGAAGATCTTTCCGTAAAATCTTCCATAACTGTGCTTCACAACCGCTTTAAATTCTTCTGTTCGCATTGTTTGTCGTCTTTGGGGACGCGTATTATCCACTAGAGTGTACGTGGTGCGAAAACGATTCATTGTGTTCCGAATAACTTGCTTAGATGGGATTACGAGTATATCGAACCAAACCATCATTTTCAAAATAAGTTTGCACATTTTGCACGCATTGCTCCGGCGTTAAACTATTTATCGTAAAATGGCAAAATGTACTAACTACAAACAACCTTCAACTGTCAAATTGACAATCTGTAGAAACAGTGTTGCCAGTTTAAAAACTAAACCTCTAAAAAGAACACCCTTCATATGTAGGAGCGTTAAACTCTATTGATTTTCCAACAATTTGTTGTACATATTATATAAAGCATCCAGCGCGGAATCCTAGTTGTTCTTCTTGAGTTCCAAGGTATAGTGTGAGTTTTTGCAATATCACTTTGGAAAACAGTTTTTGGGCTGGTCGAAGCAGCGATACTCCTCGGTAATTTTGAGGATCATATATATTTCCTTTCTGAGAAATTGGTATCGAGACACTTTCTTCTATAAATGAGGCACTTCGGTCGATCGACCAATAATTAAACAAAATTGTTAACTGTTCAAGTAATTTGTTACCTCATCTCATTTGTTATTGCATCCGTGCGGGGCGACTTTCTATTTTTTCTAGTTTAGTCCTATTATTGCGTTGTTCAAATATGGATTGGTTGGAATAGTTAGTTCAGCATAGGATTCGGCTGAATATAAACCTTTAAAATATTCTTTCCGCTTTTGATTACTTACAGGATTTATTTTTACGGTTTCATTTATTTCCAGTCTTCTATTTCGTAGCATTTTCCATATCTTTTTCTGAGACCCATACAAGTCGTATTGCATATCTGTTGTAAATTTTTCCCAGTGGGATTCTTTTAGCTGTCTTATTTTTCTGTTAGCTAAATTTCTTTCTATAGCTTTGTTCTCTTGAGTTTTCATTGTCGTATACTGTAAATACGCCTTTTTCTTTTGTTTTGCTGTTATTTTGACCTCGTCCGTAAACCATGATGTGGTCTTCTTGCGACCGCCTGTTGTTGATACCCACTCTTCTTCGGACTATTCAAATTATTTAGCTATATATCTTCTTTTCATTGAACTCTATAACTTTCTCTATCAAGGCTACCTGAATAATGCGCAAACCAATCTAACAAATGACCCCAAGTCCTTTCTTCAATTTGTCAATTGCAAAAGTAAGACTGATAGTTATCCTTCCATGTGATCCTCCTACCATCGCCAACTTTTTTGCTACAATACATTTTTCAAACAATCATTTACCAATAACTCTTTCGTACCAGATCCCTCTTACTTCAATGATCTACCTAATTTCTCCATTGGCTCCTTTGTCAACCAAAATTTCGATTCTGCAGTTATTGAAAAAAAGTTACTAAATCTTAAAGATGAATTTGTACCTGGCCCAGACGGACTCCCCGCCGTGTTTCTTAAAAAAATGCTCTTCCAATATGTCTCTACCCCTTTCCTACCTTTTTCGTCTATCACTTACACAGGCAGAATTTCCCCAGATTTGGAAGACCTCTTTTATAATCCCGATACACAAAAAGGGATCTAAGCATGACGTTACCAATTATCGTCCCATCGCTAAACTCTCTCATATACCCAAACTCTTTGAAAGCATTTTACACGAAGCCTTCAGCTTCAAATGCAAGCCTTTTATTTCACCCCGACAACATGGTTTTCTAAAAGATAGATCAACTACCACAAATCTAGCTGAATTCGTATCTTTTGCTCTCTCAGCCTTAGAAAATGGTAAAAAAAATCAATGTTATCGCAACTGATTTCACTAAGGCGTTTGACAAGATATCTCATCAACTGATCCTCTTCAAATTGTCTGCTCCCAGCTTTGAGCCCCTCTTATTAAAATTATTAATTTCTTCTTACCTGGTAAACCGATATTATAGCGTTCGGTTTAGATCCGCCCTTTCTGTTGCATTTCTGGCCTCATCTGGAGTTCCACAAGGCAGTCATCTTGGCCTTCTTCTTTTCATTCTTACTATTAACGATGTTGAGAGAGTCATTAAACACTTCCCCCTCTCCCTTTACGTTGGCGACACAAAATTTTTTAAAACTATTTCCTCTCCTCATGGCTCTGCTCTTCTTCAAGAAGACTTTGATCGGTTTTCAATCTGGTGCCTCAAAAACCGCCTAGAACTTAATATAGCCAAATGCCAATCTATAACCTTCTCACGTAAATGCAACCCGTCTCCTCCCCGACTTTATTTTCCCTATGGTTAACCAATTCCCCAGGTTCAGTCTTTCAAGACCTTGGCATATTATTGGACTGTGAGCTTAATTTCCGTTCGCATATCGATAAGATGATCCTCAATGCCAACTCATCACTTGGCTTTATTAAACGGTGGTCCAAGGAATTTTAAAACCCGTATGTAACCAGATCTCTCTATATTACCTTTGTTTGCCCCCTGTTTGAGTATGCCAGTCAAGCTTGGTTCCCCTTTTACCGGGTTCATGTTTCCCGAATCGAGGGTATTCAACGTCGATTTCTCCGATTTGCTCTCCGTGGTCTGCCGTGGAACGAACCGTTAATCTTACCTCCCAATCAGCACCGCCTCAAACTTCTAAATATGAATTCGTTAGAAGAACGTAGGAATACTGTTGACATTCTTTTCATTCATCGACTTCTCTCAGGTTCCATCGACTGTGCATCCATTTTGAACTCCATTTCCTTTAATATCAACCCCGTCATCTACGTTGTCCTCGTCTCTTCTATCTACCGGTCCACCACACCTCTTATGGCTCCAACGAACCGATCTCCCGAATGCTCCGAATGGTCAACTCAAACCTCTCCTTTTTGATTTCCACCTGAGCACTCCTCGTCTCAAACGAGATCTCCTCCATCACTTCTTTGATCCCTAGCTCTTAAGTCTTTCTGTTAGTTTTTAGTCCTAGTTTTTAGGTTAGATTAAGCTTGTATTAAGCCAATAAATGGGGACCTCAGCACCCACAGTAATTAAAAAAATTATTTCTGGATGGACGTAGTTCGTTTTATTTTAATAATGTTTCCTAAATATTAAGTTTGTTTATTGAGGTTTGCTTTGGTTGCAAGCGCAGCATAAGGAAAAAAACTTTCACATAATAAAAAAGAGTGAAATGTGACGGGGGGGATATAAACTTCCCATTTGTGTGACATAAGATGTCATAGCAAAACTATGAAGGATTTATGTCCATTAAAGGATTTTCATCTTTCGGTACAAATGCCAGTGAGTCTGCTGATAGCCATGAATCTCTGGAATAAATTAGAGAACACTTTTATCAGTGCACCAGATAATTTTGCTTAAGCTTCAACAAGTCAATGACCTACAGGGAGAAAATTAAGTATTGCCAAAAGACTTGTATATATGGAAACTCAGCAAATGTTAATTAAACGGATGGCATCAAAAATAAAGGAGTCTGTGGAAATAACAAAGGAAAAGAGCAGAAGTTTGAGAAAAATATATCGTTCATTCGAATAATTATGTGGTTCACTTAAAGAGCAGAACAAAAAGCGTCATCATCTGCTAATGGAAAAATCACATTTCTTCCAGAAGACGATTTCGCACAACATCCTAAAATAAAATACTAAACAATTTTTTTCTGTTGAAATACAGATTGAAGTTTCGATGCGGCTTCCGAACTTTTATGTGGGACCCAACTATGCAACCGCCAAGACCAGGTATTTGATATTTTTCAAAGGTTTTTCCCTTTCCGTCATGTTAAGATTGATCCACTTTTGGCACGGTTTAAATTCCAAAAATTTTAATGCCTCATCAATTACTTAAGTAGATCTGGATAGACTAATGCCATGATCTCTCCCAAACCATCCTTGCTAAGTTCTCTCAGCCAAGAAACGAGGTGTTGCTGTAAGTTTATATTTGCAGAGAATTCTCTAAGTAGGTACATATAAGAACACTTCCTTATTAGGTCTAAAACATTGCCGTCCAGAATTTCGACAAGTTAAGGATACAAGTGGCATCATCTGCCGGATTTAGTTTGGATAGCACCCAACGCCATTGCTTAGCTCGACTACTCTGCGTAATTTGCACTACACGAAAGGTCACGAATTGCAGCATGATTTTCGAGTCGCTCCAAAAGACGTTATCGACTATAGACAAGTCATGGCAATTCACAGCGAAATTACAAAGTCTCGTTCGAAGAATCACCGCTTGGCCAGGTATCAATAGAAGTTTTTCGGTATCTGTGGTAGCTAGGGATTTTTAACTGTGGTAGATGCGGCAACAGTGGCTTCAATTTACTCCATCGTGCAAGGCATCCCATCCAATTCTGAAATACCAGATTGACATCAATATCAGCTTTAACGGAAGCCCATAATTAGTTATCCAAAGGAGATCGAGTATTCCAAACGAAATATGAACACAAACCCGGAACTTTCTCGTTGATCGTGGCAGTTTTTATGTCCATGCTCACCAATTCGTGTGGACTTACCGGTCTATTAATTGGTAATAAACTTCGCAGTTGGATGCTAAGCTGTTCAATTCAAAAATCTCTATATCTAACAAGATTCGGCGTGACACTATGTCCCTACCACATGTCAAAATTAATTAATCCATAGGTCATGTACAGTCAAAACCATAATCATTTAACTGTTTTTTCAAATTTTGAATTATCTAAAAACGATGTACGGTATGGTACCGTTTAAGACTTTTCTCTGGCGACTTTCAGTCGAATCAATCGTTCCGGTCATTCTTTTACGGAATTATTACATATATACTATATATACATACATATGTACATAAGATGCAAATGCATGTTAGTAGATACATCGGACTTTTACTCTTATTGCACATAAAAAAGACGTAGAACATATTCTTGAAATGACGGATGTATGCACATATAAACAGTTTATAAAAGAATATGGCGTCAGAGGACTCGTACATATTTCGTGTATGTATATTTTCCCTGTTTAAACATGAAGTTACCGACCAAATCTACTCTCTTGTTCGTTGACGGCAGCCAATCATCAATACAGCAAGCAATTTATTTATTTATTATCAAAGGAACGATACAAATTAATTTGTAAGGTCCGGGATTTAACGCCGGGGTACTATGCCCATGTGGCGTTTTGTCAACAGCACGCATCATCAATACATGTTAGCACGATAAACATTTATTAGCCTTTTCCCGCGATGCATTGCTCCCACAATCCAATTGATGTATTACACTTAGACATCCTGCGCATGTAACAAATTTCACCAGAATTCAAGCATGCAATTAAGCCGAATTCAGGGCAAGCAAATTCATCCGAATCTAGAAGCAAGTTTTACACCTGTACTGAAGACAAGCTGCTGACTAGGCATCTGGCAGAAATCAACCGATGGTATAAATATTAAGTGTTAGAAAAAGTTTATTTTAGAGTTTGTTTAAGTTCATCCAAATAAGGTTCCTCGGAGTAAGGATAAAAAAGTTGTTTTTTTATAACAACAAAATTAAATATTTATTAACTTAAATAATAGAATGGCACCTCTGGTTTTCATAGAACTTTATCATGCAAACATCCATGTTCCTACTACTCGACAGAGATGCCAATTCATTAAATATAAAAAGCCTAAAAGAAGCTAATGAATAAACCAAATGGACAGTACACTTTTTGCCAATAAGTTGCCAAAACATCAATGCTAACTAACATCAATTTTTAAGGACCTGATATGATCAAGAGACAAAATTAATACCTTTGCTTATTACAGTGTTGCCCTCATTTTTAAATTTAAAATTCGCTTTCGGCATTCCATTGCATAAACGATTTAGTATCGTCAAACATATCTGAATATCAAATATTTATTTCAAGTAGTAAGAACGACAACACTTTTTCTCACATAAATTTTCTGCTTAAAATTCAAAAGCGATGGCAACAATGCGTCACATATCGCAACTCTACCGGGTGTCTCTTCATTTTTCCAACCTTAAATCACTGAACTCTTGTTTTTGCGTAAAATTTACACAAGTGAATTGGAGTAACAATATCATACAATATGTTGTCAATAAAATGTGATTCGTATTAAATAGTGAATAGAGCATTGCTGTTCAAATACCCAGAAGTGAGAAAAACTGTTCAGTTTTTATTTCGCAAGGTTTTAAGTATATCCCTAGAACTTGAATGTATACGAGTATTAGCTTTGTTCGTTGTCTACCTTAATGCATCCAGTACGCACTAAAATCGCGCTCTTGTTTCCGTTGTCAATTATTGTTGCACTGTAAGTTTTTTTAAAGCTCGGTGTTATATTTTCCGTTCGCACTGTTTCTGCATTCAAGTCGCACAAGTTTGGAACCGAGGTAAGGAAAAAGTGCAGTCATAACTGTAAATATCGGTTGTGCTATATAAAAATAGGAATACGTCTAAAATGACACAAATTGCAACGAATCATTGCACAATTACTAGTAAAATAAAAATTCGTTCTTTTTTTTTTATTGTGTTAAAGACGTTAGGGAATGGATGCTCGTTTTCAAACAATTGACTAGGGAAACAGATTGGTTTATAGACAAGCCGGGACACTTTAAATGCCCAGTACTATAGCAGACCGCGAACAAACCTATTCGCGCACATAAGTGTGTTAATACATACAGTAGTGAGCAAAGCAACGTAAACATTTTTCATACTGTGAAAACTACAACTACATATTTCTTAACTGCAGTCAAAATCGTTATTTAGTTTGTTTATTTATTTAGCCTCTTTGAAAGGTATTCATATTCATTTTAAATTTGTAATGCTTAATCTTGTCTTACAAGTTAGTTTCATGGCATATAGCAATATTAAATTTTTCATTTTTAATTTGGTAGCATATTTTTAAAATGTAACATAATTATATCTGTGCCATTATTTCCCAAATTGGACTACACCTATAGTAAATCTTTTGTGTTAGGTGCATTTTATGATATTCAAAAAACAAAGTAAATAATTTAATAAATATCTAGGCATCAAGTTATGTATTTTTAATTAATAATAAACATTAACACTTTAATATTACTCCTTGTTCGACAGACAATCATTTTAACCAATTTGACATAAAATTTATTGTGCTCTTATTGCCATTGAATTAAATTCTACATAAAAACAATATTCAAACTGTGAAGAAATATCCTTTCTTATTCGACTTAGAGTGAGTAAGTTATTTGCTTATACATATATGTATGTACACAATCTATATGCTTTGTAAAGTTAACCTAAGTTTGTAACCACTTAATTTCGTCAACTTTCTCTATATTTTCCTCATTAATATAAATAATAAACATTTGCGTACCTTGTCAGCAACACCGCCACCGTTGATAGAACGTATTCTAATCATGACAGGCCACTAGCTTTATGAACTTCTGGTGATAGCTACGGTCCTTACAAATGGGAGGTAGTAGGGATCATATAAAGACACTTAAGTAAGCAGCAATCTTCAAGCCGACATTTATCATGTGAAATCACGTGATTTTTCCGTCAAAATCAAAAATATCGAGAGCGGCAACTACGAGTTTGTCTTTTACCGCTATAGAAAAGGTTTTGTAGGAGGTTCTCACCATCTTGACTTTTTTTGAGGCCTTGGACGACTTGTCGATGGATCAGCTTCTTTTTTGTATGCAGCCAGGTACAGCTATTGGCATATTTGCACCCATGTTCATAGGTATACAGTCCAAAGGTTTGATCTTTGAATTTAAGGCAGGGGTGGTTGTAAGTTCAGTCTAGATTTTGATCAGGGCGCTCGTCTTCAGTTTATCGGCGGGCTTGAGAAACTAATTGGTCTTTGCCGAAATCAACCCCTTTTCCGCCTTCTCAGCAAAGTAGTTGTGGAAGCAAAGTAGTGCTTAATCGCCCTGAGTTGCTTTGCCAATTCACTATTTTATAAGCAGGATCTCGTAGAATTTTTTACATTTGACCTGCGTGATGCAGTACTGGTAAAGGTTTTCTTTTTTCTGTACTGCATCACGCAGTAGATAAAATCGACCAGGTACTGACAGCGTCAACATTTACAACATTACAACAGCTTTCCAACCTTGCACGTCGTATCAATGCCACTGCTATCAGCGACAGCGAGTTTTTCCTGATATTTTGGTTGAGGTCTCAGCAAATTAGCAACAAACTGATAATGCTGGTTAGTCTAGAAATGCAATTACGAAACTGAGCTATTTATTAATTCGGACCTTAATCAGATCTTCGGTACCATTTAGCCTAGGCGATGACAGTGGATAAACTCCAAACAAGGATAGGGGAGTGAAGATGGGGTCTGGTCCTAGTAACTTGTTTCTGTTTTGTTTGTGCTTAGCAAGTGGTAAAAGGCATTGCCAGAATGACTTACAATTGAGTTGCCAAATTTTGAGAATGTAGGAGAATTGCCTGATGAGCATTTTATATTAAGTCAAGGAAATAAATTTTATAATAAAGGGTGACCAGATAAGAACGATAGGAAAAAAATTTAAATAAAACAACAAGGGTGTGAGATATAAAATTTATTCTGGCTTTATTTCGAAGCTACGTTCATGCCATTATGTGTGGAATAGCACATCATTCAAATGGCTGCATTGGCTTTGCTACCAGTGCTTCAAGTGGTAGGTCCAATTTTTGATGACTTGGTCCAATATGTGCGGCGTTATTCCGGCAATAGTGTGGCCTCGAGCTCGTCCAAAGTGGTTGGCTTGTTAGCATAGACTAAGGACTTGACGTAGCCCCAGAAAAAAGTAATCTCGAGTGGTATCAGTGGTATTGGCGGCGGCCAATTGATGAACGCTCACTGTGAGATGACCCAATCGCCAAATTTCTCATTCACAACATTGAGCGTTGCGTCGCTTATATGGCATGCAGCGCCGTCTTGTTGGAATCATAGCTCGGGTATAACGATGTTGTCAAGCTCTGACCACAGAAAGTCAGTTAACATGGCTCTATACCTGAGAGCGGTGTCTCTTTCCTCATTTCGAAAGATATAAGGTCCGATGATGCCGCCATGCTATAAACTGCACCAAACAGTCAACCTTTGTGAATGCATTGATGCTTGACCGAATACTTGTGGATTGTGTTTGCTCCAATAACGGCAATTTTGCTTGTTGACGTAGCCGCTGAGTCAAAAATAAGCCTCATCCGAGAAGGTGATTTTTTGGCCAAAACCCGGATCTCCGGCCAACATTTTCAGCTCCCGATTAGCAAACTCACTACGCCGTCGAACTGTGTATGGTTGTCGGCCTTTAATTCTTGTGTCAGCACAATCTTATACGGATGTAGCCCTAAATTCAACCGCAAAATAAATCGGGTAGACTCCCTGGCGATGCCCAATTCAGCTGATCGGGGCTAAATCGACATTTTTGGGTGTTCTTCGATATGTTTTCTTCATTTCACACCAATCTCTGGTGGTGTCTTAAGGTTAGAGTGCACTCATGCTCAAACTTTTCTACGGTGTGACGTAGAACACTGAAGCCATGATGACGACCAAACTCACGAAGAAATTCACGTTGCCTATTCACAACTGAGCCGGAATTTCGATAATGTTTTTGGCAAACATAAAACGACACATGAAGAAATGGCAAACCTTACTGAATATTTTGACAGCTGGATGTCATTGGTAACTTTGACAGCTGCTGAAACATAACAATTGGAAAAACAATCGTTGCTATCTGCTCACCCTATAGATGGTTAGTGTAGCTTTACTCATCATACTCCCCTCCTTGAAGAGGTGAGGTCATTTCAATTATTAGTAAACATATTTGCGCAACAACTCTTTTGAGAGTGGTTGAAGAAGTTTTTACTGTGACCACTTGAACAACATCGTTATTTCCAGGATGTAGTGCAATGAAGATCCTTAAGAACTACTAATAATCTGACTGCTATGTTTTCACGGGTGCTGTTCCATTTTGTGCGCTTCTGTAGGATTTGTAAATATTCCGACGACCATCTTGTCCAAATTTGTTGCGTAACCCATTGCTTTCGTTGCTTAGATGATTGTTTTTTACGTTGTTTTCCATAATTTCTACCTATTAAAAAACTACCGGGAGTTAGAAAGGTGTTATTGTTAGGACCATGAGATAAGGGAGTAAGGGGACGCTTCTATTTGAGTAAGAACTGTAGTGAATTCGGCATACGTAGGGGAGATCAGATGCGACAATCTTTTCATGTGGAACTTTGCGGATTTTACTGCTGCTTCCCAGATACATCCCATGTGTGGAGATCTGGTTGGTATCGTCTTCCACTTGATTTCATCTTCTGCGCACATGTTTAAATTGTCTGCATTGTTTCATAAATAGCAGACAAAGTTCATGAAGCTTATTACTGCTCCAATAAAATTTAGTCCATTATCGCTATATGTAGATTGTTGAGCATAATCCACGTCGGCAATAAAAGCTGTAAGGTCTTCAGGAAGCTCAAAATGTAGGGTTCCAGTTATAAAGCATATAAACACCGAAACTTAAGACTTTGTTGATATTGATTATATCCTACGATAGTGTACCATGAATGGGCAACAAAAATCAATGCAAACTGTTGAAAAAGGTATTGCTGGCAGTACACGTGGCGAAGTTAAATCTCCCATCAGGTGTTCACGAGGTTTGGGCTCACAACGAGAGCACTAAATGCATTGGCGAACAACCCCTTTAGTCATTTGAATTTCTTATTCTACCGCTCACTCTAATCAATCCATCTGCATCCAGGAATGCTGCAAGTGTATGCAAATTGCTTCATTTGGGATCTTGAGAGTTTGACCTGAGTTCAGCAGAGAAACAGCTTTCTCGCATCAACTTTATGACACGCACCAGAGCATTTTCCATTTCTCGCACTGTTATGGGAGAGAGGATAATTTTTAATTGGTTTGCCGTGACTGGAAAAGAAGCCACATTCTTATTTAAACGCCTCTCTAATGGATTGTTTTTAATGCGGTTAATATAGGAAATAACACGAAGAAGCCGGTATTTGCTATTTTCTAGTTTCAATACTTCCGTCTTCCAAAACAGTATATATGCAAGTACCGTTTGCAAGCTTGGAACTATCGGCAAATGTATGAATTTGTGCTTTTGCCTTTTGAGTGGATATGGCCACCCTTATCACACGCAACTGCTGAAGAAGGCTAAACTCCTTGCGAAATTCTGTGCACTTTTTCCTGTGTTCCTCGGGCAGAGGCTTGTCTGAATAAAGTATTGTTTGCTACATCTGCTTCATGAAAATCCTGCCATGAACGATTAATGGATTAAGTATTCCAATGTGGTTGAAGAGCTGTAAAATGTCAGCCAGTACTGATCTCTTTGTGGGCTGGATTACCTGTTGCGGACTGTCGCCGCTGTAAATAAATGTATCTTCACTCGGATCCCAAAGCGTCTGAATTGGAACACCACTTTCTTAATTCGAATTTGCCCTTTTTTAATACTTTTATAAGCTCCGCTTGTATCGGTTTGGCTCCATCCGGGGCATCTGAGTTAAAACATCGTCGACAAAAAAGTCGCATTCGATGACTTTAGTAGCATGAACAAAGTTTTGTTACATCATTGCCTTGAGTTAGGTTTTAGTCATCCGCTACCAGGTACCACCACCGGGAGGTAGGGCATGTGTTACACTTCGAACTTGATTGTTGTGCTGCTAGCCCAATCTATGTAAATTATAAGACAGTCAGCAGTCTCCTGATCAATAGCCGCGCAGGTTCCTTTGGGAACAGATTACATAAAACTAAAAGATAGAATAAATGTTGTAGCACACTGCTTTTTAAATAACACAAAAATAATAAAATATATGTTTTTTCGTTTGATTTTTCCGTTTCAGATTGAAGACGAACCCTGCACTGTAGATGTTTTTACTTATCTCTACTTATGGCTACCGACTGTCGAAGAACGTATGAATGAGGACGCGCCTTTCTATCCTTCAAGTTCCTCCGATTACCCGAAAAAAAAAATGTCAAAAATTCATGAAATTAGAAGAGATGCTTTTATAAAACAATGTAAATGATGTTAATTGGTTTCCACTGCTTGCATTAAATGCTAAGGGATTTCTTCTCTTACAGACGAAGGGCAGAGCTATTTACATAATCATAGAATCCAATAGGATTCAATTTGAAGTATTCTACAAAGCAAGAAACCGCTACCACAAGGAGAAGCTTATCGACTCCATCACATCGAAAACGTCCTAACACATCACTTCTTTGTCAGGGATCGGAATCTAAAGGCTGTTCTAAGAAGGTAAGTGTTTCGTGTTTTTGGGTGGTTTCCTGGTCGATAATGTTTTTGTCTGCGCTAAGAAACATCATCAACGGTTTTCTGTTGGAGAACACATATTAAAAATTATCATCATTGACAAACTTTGCTAGTTTAGGATGTGTTTGTATACTGCTTTACGCTAGTTGTTTGCCAGCTCAAGCATAAGGTTTCTTTTGTCCCTGGCGTAAACAATCGTGCCAGTCGTTCATTGATCTCCGCCGATTATAGGCGTGTTTCGACTTTTGGTTGTGTAGTGAGACGAATTAGAAATAAAAGACAATTGATAAACACCATATGCGGCTACAATTAGCCCAGTGATAGTGTGCGCGACTACCAAGTTAAAGGTTGCGGGTTCGACTCCGGGTCGAAATAGACTTTTTTTGTTGTTTTTTTTTTTTTTTTTTTTTTTTGTTCAATTAAAACAAAAAATAAATAAATAAATAAATTGAAAATCATCACGTGATGGATTGTGGCGAGCGGTCCGTTATGCCGGTAACGGGATCCGCAGACAAATCAGGAGAGGCGTCAAGCGGTTCAAGTGCAACAGAACCGAAGACGAAGAGAAGGAGGGCGCTAAGGCCAACTTCCACCTTAGCACAACGTCCCTCCCTACCAACTTCCACTGTTAAGCTGCTTGGTGGAGTGAGGGAAGGGGCGCTATCAACTGCAGCAATAAATCATCCCGGGCAATTTACTGAGAACAACCCATTCGCCTCAGATGTTCCCCAACATCTGAAAGAGAACAGCTTCGCTTCCTTGGCGTCAACCGAATCGGAAGATGAAGAGGAAGAAATGGAGTCAATCAGTAGTAGCATCAAAATGCTACAGCAAAGAGTACTAGCCATAAAAGGCAAGCAAATGCTAAGAAGGAAGAGGGAAGAGCAACAGCAATCCCAACAGCAACAGCAGACGCAGCTAGCTCAAAAGCAGAGCCAACAACACCAAACAAAAACAATAGTGCAGGTGCTACAACAACACCAACAAAAACTTAAAAGCCACCAGCAACAACAACAAGAGCAACCACAACAACGGCAACAGCAGCAGCCACAAAAACAGGAACAGAAAAAACAGCCGCAGCAGCAGCAGAAACAACAACAGCAGCAGCAAAAACAACAGCAACAGCAACAACAACAGCAGAAACAGCAAATTGCAAAACAAAGGGTTCCACCTATAAATACATACAAAATGGAACTCAAAGAGACAATAGAACTGTGTAAGTCGGCCATAGGCAATAATTTTTATATTAAAAGACTTAGCTTAGATAGGCATGCGATCCACTGTAATACAGTGGAGCGCTACCATAAAATTAAAAGTTTATTGAAGGATTCGACGACTGAGTTCTTCTCCTACACCCCTAAGGGTGAAAAGCTGCAAACAATGCTGCTGAGGGGGTTAGAACCGTCGACTGATCCGGAGGAGCTCCTTGCACTGCTGAAAGAGAAGGAGTGCGAAGGGCTCAAATTCGTGGGGGTCAAGCCATTTGTCACGGCTAGAGCCAAAAGGGAGAAGCGGAAACTACCGTTCTTCCTGGTCCAGCTAAGTCCCAACAGTAAACTGGATGGTCTAAGGAGTATAAAAGTCCTAGACTACCAGGTTGTACACTGGGAAAAATTAAAGAGGAGCGAAAACATTTTACAATGTGTTCGCTGCCAAAGGTTCGGGCACGCCGCGTCGAACTGCGAAATGCAGCCTCGATGCGTGAAGTGTGGAAAGAACCACAAGTCAGAGGAATGCGCTCTAGGTAAGGACGGAGCGTCGGAAAAAAGCCAACTCTCTTGTGCTTTATGTAGGAACACGGGACACACCGCAAATTATCGGGGTTGTCCCAAATTCCAATACATCAAAAGAGTAAATCTGGCTCGGCAGCAGAAAGTGGAAGTTAAACGTCCACTCGTGCAGGCACAAACACCAACCGTTACTCCCCAAGTTACCTACGCCCAAATGGCGGCAGGTAGGGGAACTACGGTACAACAAGCAAAGGTAGCTTCTCAGGCCCCAGCGCCTAGAGCACCTGAACCTGTACCTGACATGCTGGCTATCTTGCTCTCTATTCAGGGGCAGATGGCTCAGCTTCAGCGTCAAATACAGGAACAGGCTAAGCGGGTAGATCAAATATACGCGCTGCTGCCGGGCCTAACGCACCTCCAGTCGTAATGGGTACGTACATGGCGGAGCAAACCCTGAAGGTCCTTGCAGTGAATGTTAATTCACTGATTAGGTTCGAACGAAGAGCCGCACTGTTTAAGTTGCTTAAAGACCAAGCCCCTGATGTGCTTTTGGTTAGCGAAACTAAGCTTACCAAAAGACACAAAATGAGGCACAGAAGATATGAAATATTACGAAGAAACCGACCCAATTCTATTCAAGGAGGTGGTGTTGCGATCTTTGTAAAAAAGGGACTGCGTTTCAAAAGAGTATACAGTCGTGTAGTACGTAGGTTTCGGGTGCTGGAAGCATGCATCATGTATTTCCCTCTCCGTAGCGGAAAGCGGTTATACATGGTGTCTGTTTATGCATCTAAGGCTACTCAATCCACTTTATTCATCTCAGAGCTCGATACACTGTTTCGATTCCTGAGGCTGGAATTGGAGGAGAATTACTTTATTATCGGCGGAGATTTCAACGCCAAACATAGTGATTGGGCAAATAATACACCAAATACTAGAGGGAACCTACTATTCAATTGGTGGGGTCAGCACAGTGTGATGTATCGACTCGACCTCAAAGCCACGGATAGTCCGTCGTTTCCGAGACACGGGTCCTATCTGGATCTTCTGCTGTTCGATTCATGAATACAACTGACATGCACTAACCAACAAACTACAAACTGTCTACGCACTTTCGTGTATGACAGTGACCATTGCGGTCTCAGCACCGAAATAACTGTTCCCAACGAAATTGCGGAATTGGATGAGTTTGTGCAAAGGCATTCCTACAATTATAGTAGGGTGCGTTGGACACACTTCACCAGAACACTGACTAGAGCACTCTCCTCGAATTCGCTCTACCCACCGTCCAACAGAAATCTATCAAACGAGGAGATTGACAGGTATCTAAAACTAATGGACGAGACAATTAAACGAACTATGGACAAAACGATACCTCGGTATCAACACACTGACGAAGAAGACTTATTCCGCAACGCAACTATTGACGCACTGCACCGACAAAAAAGTAGGCTGCTGTCAAGACTAAAAACCTTGTACAGACAGTTTACTGACAGACATAACCCGGAGATCATGACATTGAAGTCGTCGATTAAAAACCTCCAAACATTAATAAAAGAAAATTACAGAAATTCTGTAAGTTTGTATTGGAACAACAAAATTCGGGCTGTAAACACCAGCAACCCGAATATGTTCCCGCAAATAAATAAAATATTTCGGAGAAATAATCAAAATGACCTTCCATGTCTCAGAATCGCCCGAACGACGAACAACGAACAAATACTTGTAGCAGCAGGCATTGATCCAAATGAGGCCGTTGATGATGACAACTTCTTTGTGGTCGAGGATCCGCAGGAGAAGGTAGAGGCTATAGGAGCGACTTTCCAGGAAGTGTACAAGGCGAATGACATCATTGGCCCGAACCACGACCTGGAAAATCGAGTCCTTATGCACAATGCCTGCCTTCGAAATGAAATTGTGAATTGGCGATTCGAGAGCTCGGGTTTCACCCAGTTCAGTGACGAGAATATGGCAAATAATGTCATCACCAACGAAAGAGTATTACCACCTTTCATTACGAAGGAAGAGCTCCAAACGATCTTCGAATCACTTAGAAGTAAGAAATCAGTGGGAACCGATGAAATACCGAACATTGTGCTTCGACATCTCCCACTAGTAGCGGTGGACATTTATGCCACCCTGTTTAATAATGCAATGAATAATGCACATTATCCAGCGCATTGGAAAACTGCGGTGGTACATCCCATCCCCAAAAGGGATAAAGATACTTCCAATCCGGCGAATCTCCGCTCGATCAGTCTTCTTCCAAACATCAGTAAGGTTTTCGAGAAGGTGATCAATAGAGTCCTGACTAAGTGGGTTGAGGACAAACATATAGTTCCGGATAATCAATTCGGTTTCAAGGCGGGGCATGATATCATTCATGCTGCGTCTAAACTGGTTTCCGATATCCAATGGAACAAAGGCAAGAAACAGTGCACTGGTGCCTGCCTGATTGACTTGGAAAAAGCCTTCGATACCGTATGGTTAGAGGGACTCTTTTTCAAGCTGGATAGGTTGGGCATTAGTAAACCACTGCTGTATATTCTTTTTGATATGCTCTCCAGCAGACAGTTCATCGTGAAGAATGGCGATGTGACTTCTGCTGGAATATTTAACATTAAAAACGGTCTGCAACAGGGTGCGGTAAATTCGCCGATCCTATTCAACATTACACAAGTGATCTGATAGGTTCACTTCCCCATGCCATAGCGTACGCAGACGACTTAATTGCGTACAGATCAGGTCCAAAAATCGAGGTCATTAATATGCTTTTGCAACGTGACTTCGACAAAATTAAGCAATATTGCGATGACTGGAAGTTGAAAATCAACTTTCAGAAGTCGGAAACCATTCTGTTTAGGACGCCTTTGTCTGGGGCCTCTAGGGATACCAGAAAGAATTGGCGAAAGTTCTCTATCGTCGGACAACATGGACAGCCACTTGTTTGTCGAAATGTAGTCAGATACCTTGGGATCTGGCTAGATCAATATCTATATTTTAACAAACATATAGATGTTGCTCTGGCCAGAGCCAGAGGTGCTTTTGCCCTTACAAGGAGACTGTTTTACAACAGCCAACTCGATGCGAGGGTGAAGGTGATCTGCTACATGGCCCTTATCCGGCCTATGCTTGTGTTTGGATGTCCCGTGTGGTTCAACGTGAGAGCAAGTTTATTGGAAAAGATTCGGGTGTTTGAGAGGGCTTGCCTTAGGGCTTGTCTTCGGTTATACAGAACACCAGAGTCTGAGTACATAAAATTCTATCGCAATGAGGTCTTGTACAATAGGGCGAACCTAATAAGAGTGGACAATTTTGTTATTAAGTTGACTCGAAGGCACATTGCAAGAGCAATGACCTCATCGAACAACCTGATCTCCGGGGCTTACTACCCTAATTATATGTATCACGAGAGAGTTCGCTTAGACGGCTATGTTCCTCCAGAAGCGTTTCTCTACCTTGATAGCAAAGGTCTGATCCAGGACAGATTGGCTGTGCCGCTAATCTTCCACGTTGCTCGAACAGCTGCGGACAGGCGACTCAACTACGACAGAGACGTCGCACACGGCAGTGCGGAGCGTCTCCGGTTCAGTAGAGCGGTAGGGAGTCGCGACATGAGGGATGTTGCTCGGCAGCACCAACAATTTTGGTGGCTTTTAGAAGGAGGGGATGCTTCGTCGTCGAATTCCTCCAATTCCTAGTAGCTTCATGTGAAGCAAAGTGGGTCGCCTAATTTTTCTTTTAGCCATGGCCGGCTTACATAGTTTTAAGTAGGAGTAAGTTAGATTTAAGAAAAAAAAATATATAAAAACCAAAAAAAAAAATTAATAAAAATAAAAAATTCAAAAAAAAACATACATCTATATATATATACATATATTTATATATTAAGTATATATATATTATGTATATATATATATATGTATGTACTAGATGTAAGTAGTTTAAGTAGATTAAGACTTATTTTTAGGTAGTTTTTAGGATTTTAGTTTTAAGTTTTATAATAAAATATAAAAAAAAGTCATGTTACTAAGTTTTTTTTTTTTGAAAAAATGTTTTCTTAGTTTTAATTATAAGGAATAGAAATAGTATAGTATAGTAGTAAGGTACGTCGAAAGACATAATTTAAGTGTTAGGTGTAACTTAGAGTGCCCGCATGGGGTCAGTAAGCTAGAATAAGATAATTTTAAGTTAATTAAGCTAATTTTTAAGCATTTTTTGTCTAGCAAGTAAGAGTAAATTAAGTAATATAATAAAAATGCATATAAACTGAACTGAAACTGTAAACAATCGTGCTACACTTGTTTATTTGTTTATTCCGCACACGATTATTCCAACAACGCAACATTCGTAACTCTGTCTGACATCTTCTATTAACCACTCTGCGGTTCGCATTTGTTTATTTGTATTTATAATAGTCATTATTATTATTATTATTATCAAGGGAACGATACAAAAATTAATTTGTAGGGTCCGGGATTTAAAGCATAGTACATGCCGGTTAAGTTACAATTTTGGGGAAGTTTTGATGTTATGTGGAACTAATTGAATTTTAAGAAAATGAATGAAAGAAAAAAAAAAACATTACGTATCATCATAAAAACGTCTCAAAATATTGTCTCTCCCTTCTGAACCGAATTGTGCAGCGTATCTTTCGAATATAGTGGAGTGGCATGTACAATATATTGTTGCTACATACGAGTATAATACCTAAAACAATTAAATTTATTTTTCAACTCGTGTGGTTGAAGTAATCGTATAATTTTTATGAGACATGGTAACGATTCTAAATTCGTTCAGATTTCCGAACATGATGTCATGAATTGTACAAAATAGTTAGAGATGCGAGCGTTTATTCTCAGTCTATATATCCCACCGTATGTACCTACTCTTATATTTGTATTTGTCCATGCTTTTAGGTTCTATATACAATAGGAACATCTCTCAGGAACGATTAGAGTAAGAGCGAGTAAAGGGAGGATATTTTTAATTGCTGCACATTCGAAGGCCACCATACTCGTATACTCTGAATGTTTTGCCATGCGAACAAGACTTTGGGGCAATGCCATAGGGATCTGGTTGTCCTTCGTGTAACATTACTGCTGAAATACATATGTATATTTTACAAGATGATCATTTTTACTAAAGAGAGCATGTGCCTTGGTCTAAAAGTCTTTATCAATTTTATAATTATCAATCTTATAATTTCTTGAATTACCACACATTGTGGACTCGTTTTTATTTCATAGGATACTCTTTTTCCCTCTGTTTTATAGTAGTGCGTTTCCTTCTTCATGACCGTTTTATCTCATCACGACTTTTTTTCTGGTTGTTCTTGGTAGTCCGATGTTATCTTGGACTTTGTGTTATGGAAAACTGGATGACGTTTCTGGAATCTGTAGCAAAGGAGTTTCGTACTGTGGCGTTCGTTTTAAGCTCTGTGCGGAACACAGTTGTTCGTTCGTTGGAAAATCCGACTCTAAATCAGGTAGCAGAAAATGGCCATATTCGATTGTAGAGCCACGTCTTTCACGATCGACTGATCGATCTCATTTTGGTTTGGTGTTCTGGAGCTGCTAAATACGTCCTTTTATGTCGGTCCTTGTACAAATATCCCTAGAACACAGAGGTAAGGCAGACCGACTTCAGTAAATCGAGGAAGGAAAACGAACGTTAACGTTTGTCATTTAATATCATCCGACTTCTGTTCTAGATTTAACTACTAGCTTAGCTTTCCTTCAATGAATCGAATGCGATCTGTTAGACTCAGTAAGTATATTCCTATCCAAACAGTAAATAATGCCGCTGATACGAAGTAGTATCAGACACAGACACCAAATCATGTCATCAACTTGAAAACCTTCAAATATATACACATACAAGGTGGCACAAAATTAATCATCCAATTTCGTTTTTGAATTATTTTTTTACTAAACAAAAAAAAATAATTTTGAGTAATGAAAATCTTTATTTGGACCTTTATAATTGTTTCTATTAAGTGGAAAAGATGATATCCGCTAAGTGGCTGCCGGCACTGTTGATACATATTTGTGCCCGTTTTATCGCATTTTCCATGACTTTCCGCCAGATTTCCGGTGATAACTGTTCGCACTCCTGTCGAATATTCTCTTTAAGGACTGCCATTGTCTGAGGCTTGTTGGCATAAACCCGTGACTTCAAGTAGCCCTAAAGAAAGAAGTCTGGGATGGTTAAATCGGGCGATCTTGCTGGCCATGCCAAATTGCCAAAACGGGAGATCACGCGACCAGGAAAGACTTCCTTCACAATATCCATTGTGGCGTGTGCTGTGTATGCGGTTGCACTGTCTTGTTGAAGCCACATGTTTACCAAGCCCCGCTCATCCAATTCCGGTAGTAAGAAGTCGTTTATCATGGCCCTGTAGCGTTCGCCAGTAACAGTGACCGTATTGCCGATGGTGTCCTCAAAAAAATACGGCTCAATCACTCCTCCCGCGTAAACACCGCACCACACAGTGGCTTTGAGTAGATGTAATGGCTCTTTGTGCATCATACGCGGATTTTCAGTGCCCCAGAAACGAAGATATTGCTTATTGACGTAACCACTTAAGTGGAAATGCGCCTCGTCGCTCATAATGATCTTCGACACAAAATCGTCCTCTTCGTTGTTGAGATTGAGGATGGCTTTACAGTAATTCACACACGACTGACGGTCAGAAGGCATTAACTGATGCACTATTTGCACTTTGTACGGGAACATGTGTAAGTCTTTCACTAAAATTCGCCCGGGGTCTGTCTGCTGATGCACAATTGCGTGGTCCGTCGTCTGGTTTATGTTTCTTTTTTCTTAGCGACCTCGGCACCAACAGCCGCGAGCGATATTCTCGGTCGAACGACCAGTCCGGTGGCGGCCAGGTGCTGCATGGTCTCCTGTGGTTCCAGTCGAGTAACTAAGTCGAGTAACTAAGCGCCGGAATGGGACATCGATGTCGAAATTCACGCTGCGCTAACACTACCGACCGATTATTGGTCAAAAACATCGACACAATTATTCCACGCTCTTGCAGAGTATAGCGCTCCATTGGTTGTCTGTTTCTAGTTCGCAAATGTCAAATATAATTGACGTACGACGCCATTTGCAAAAATTATACCATCTTCCGATAGGGTGATTAATTTTGCGCCAACTAGTATTTAGCTTTTTCCTTAAAAATTTACTTTGTTTAGCCGTTAGTATTATCGCGAATAAAACAAACATAATCCTTTAAAAAAAAATAATTTACACTCTTTATTTGGTTGCTTATAGGCGTCTGTATTCTACAGTGTTTGACTTACGACTGACTCCTACCTACCGGCAGACTCTGTTCCTAGTGTGGCCACTTTACAATCACTAGTTAGTGTTGCAATTTTATATTTCTTACATTCATATCAGTTTCTCTCCTATGGCTTGCTACATTTGTAAAGTTACGTGGCGAATTTGCAAATCAGTACGGTGCACATCTGAGATTTGTTTCATTGAGCGCATATCATCCCTGCTATACTCAACCCTACACATTAGGCAACACTCAACCACTTCAGCCCCAACTCATTCAATAACCATTACCACCGAAGCCCCCGTTCAACCCACTTCGATAAATGCAAATTCGATCACCAATCCCGTCCCAAGACCATTGCCAATAATTAGGGCTTTTGGGACATCCTGGACTCTCCCTGAATGGACCAAGAGAATTCAAAATTTAAATAAAATGAATCTTGAAGTCACCAAAAAACCGGAGCTGTCTAATTTCTTTCTCCAACGTGCCCACGTCACGCAAGCCCGCCCTGCATCAAAGAACTTTTTAGGAAGAAATTTGGGATACAAGACATCAAGTGTAAACAAGTTGACAAAGTGAAGAGCAAAAACGACATGTGTTTTGAAATACGTAAACCCACCAAATACGATTGGATGCTCAAATCTTCGGACGGCATACCAATCTCGGAAAAGATGGTCATCACCCAACGGAAGGATGTGATATATAATAAGTTTGCTAATAAAAGAAAAGATAGCACCCACAATTCTGCCCTATCCCATCAACATCCCGACTCAAACTGGTCACTTAAGACCCAAATCTTTCCAAGATTCTCCTCGCTCCTACCCCCCTTTGCTCCATCCAAAAAGAACACCAGAGTCGCGACACCAAATCCTCTCGCTCCACTCACCAAATCAAAACAGAGTTTCATTTAACCTTGCTCCTGCGCCTTCTACTCAAGTTCCAACTAACGTTGCCCCATCAGTCAAATATCCTAATTTTATCTGCTCCCATATACTAAACCCAACCACCCCTTCCTCATCTTCATCTACCAATCCCCCTCACTAGTCAAGATTCTAGTTCCGGGGTGCTTTAACAACCTGTCCCTTCTTCATCCGCTAGTTCCCTTAATTCGTCTGCCCTCGATTCTTACCCGAAATACCTCGACCCACTCCTTCCACCAACTGTCAAACTCACTAAAAAATTTTCTGATATAAACGATGACAGTCGTTACGTAGTATCTCGTTTGGGAGACCGCCGCATTTATGAAAATTTTCGGCTCTACCTTGTCTACTTGCACAGCGTTTATTCTCAGTCTATATATCCCACCGTATGTACCTACTCTTATATTTGTATTTGTCCATGCTTTTAGGTTCTATATACAATAGGAACATCTCTCAGGAACGATTAGAGTAAGAGCGAGTAAAGGGAGGATATTTTTAATTGCTGCACATTCGAAGGCCACCATACTCGTATACTCTGAATGTTTTGCCATGCGAACAAGACTTTGGGGCAATGCCATAGGGATCTGGTTGTCCTTCGTGTAACATTACTGCTGAAATACATATGTATATTTTACAAGATGATCATTTTTACTAAAGAGAGCATGTGCCTTGGTCTAAAAGTCTTTATCAATTTTATAATTATCAATCTTATAATTTCTTGAATTACCACACATTGTGGACTCGTTTTTATTTCATAGGATACTCTTTTTCCCTCTGTTTTATAGTAGTGCGTTTCCTTCTTCATGACCGTTTTATCTCATCACGACTTTTTTTCTGGTTGTTCTTGGTAGTCCGATGTTATCTTGGACTTTGTGTTATGGAAAACTGGATGACGTTTCTGGAATCTGTAGCAAAGGAGTTTCGTACTGTGGCGTTCGTTTTAAGCTCTGTGCGGAACACAGTTGTTCGTTCGTTGGAAAATCCGACTCTAAATCAGGTAGCAGAAAATGGCCATATTCGATTGTAGAGCCACGTCTTTCACGATCGACTGATCGATCTCATTTTGGTTTGGTGTTCTGGAGCTGCTAAATACGTCCTTTTATGTCGGTCCTTGTACAAATATCCCTAGAACACAGAGGTAAGGCAGACCGACTTCAGTAAATCGAGGAAGGAAAACGAACGTTAACGTTTGTCATTTAATATCATCCGACTTCTGTTCTAGATTTAACTACTAGCTTAGCTTTCCTTCAATGAATCGAATGCGATCTGTTAGACTCAGTAAGTATATTCCTATCCAAACAGTAAATAATGCCGCTGATACGAAGTAGTATCAGACACAGACACCAAATCATGTCATCAACTTGAAAACCTTCAAATATATACACATACAAGGTGGCACAAAATTAATCATCCAATTTCGTTTTTGAATTATTTTTTTACTAAACAAAAAAAAATAATTTTGAGTAATGAAAATCTTTATTTGGACCTTTATAATTGTTTCTATTAAGTGGAAAAGATGATATCCGCTAAGTGGCTGCCGGCACTGTTGATACATATTTGTGCCCGTTTTATCGCATTTTCCATGACTTTCCGCCAGATTTCCGGTGATAACTGTTCGCACTCCTGTCGAATATTCTCTTTAAGGACTGCCATTGTCTGAGGCTTGTTGGCATAAACCCGTGACTTCAAGTAGCCCTAAAGAAAGAAGTCTGGGATGGTTAAATCGGGCGATCTTGCTGGCCATGCCAAATTGCCAAAACGGGAGATCACGCGACCAGGAAAGACTTCCTTCACAATATCCATTGTGGCGTGTGCTGTGTATGCGGTTGCACTGTCTTGTTGAAGCCACATGTTTACCAAGCCCCGCTCATCCAATTCCGGTAGTAAGAAGTCGTTTATCATGGCCCTGTAGCGTTCGCCAGTAACAGTGACCGTATTGCCGATGGTGTCCTCAAAAAAATACGGCTCAATCACTCCTCCCGCGTAAACACCGCACCACACAGTGGCTTTGAGTAGATGTAATGGCTCTTTGTGCATCATACGCGGATTTTCAGTGCCCCAGAAACGAAGATATTGCTTATTGACGTAACCACTTAAGTGGAAATGCGCCTCGTCGCTCATAATGATCTTCGACACAAAATCGTCCTCTTCGTTGTTGAGATTGAGGATGGCTTTACAGTAATTCACACACGACTGACGGTCAGAAGGCATTAACTGATGCACTATTTGCACTTTGTACGGGAACATGTGTAAGTCTTTCACTAAAATTCGCCCGGGGTCTGTCTGCTGATGCACAATTGCGTGGTCCGTCGTCTGGTTTATGTTTCTTTTTTCTTAGCGACCTCGGCACCAACAGCCGCGAGCGATATTCTCGGTCGAACGACCAGTCCGGTGGCGGCCAGGTGCTGCATGGTCTCCTGTGGTTCCAGTCGAGTAACTAAGTCGAGTAACTAAGCGCCGGAATGGGACATCGATGTCGAAATTCACGCTGCGCTAACACTACCGACCGATTATTGGTCAAAAACATCGACACAATTATTCCACGCTCTTGCAGAGTATAGCGCTCCATTGGTTGTCTGTTTCTAGTTCGCAAATGTCAAATATAATTGACGTACGACGCCATTTGCAAAAATTATACCATCTTCCGATAGGGTGATTAATTTTGCGCCAACTAGTATTTAGCTTTTTCCTTAAAAATTTACTTTGTTTAGCCGTTAGTATTATCGCGAATAAAACAAACATAATCCTTTAAAAAAAAATAATTTACACTCTTTATTTGGTTGCTTATAGGCGTCTGTATTCTACAGTGTTTGACTTACGACTGACTCCTACCTACCGGCAGACTCTGTTCCTAGTGTGGCCACTTTACAATCACTAGTTAGTGTTGCAATTTTATATTTCTTACATTCATATCAGTTTCTCTCCTATGGCTTGCTACATTTGTAAAGTTACGTGGCGAATTTGCAAATCAGTACGGTGCACATCTGAGATTTGTTTCATTGAGCGCATATCATCCCTGCTATACTCAACCCTACACATTAGGCAACACTCAACCACTTCAGCCCCAACTCATTCAATAACCATTACCACCGAAGCCCCCGTTCAACCCACTTCGATAAATGCAAATTCGATCACCAATCCCGTCCCAAGACCATTGCCAATAATTAGGGCTTTTGGGACATCCTGGACTCTCCCTGAATGGACCAAGAGAATTCAAAATTTAAATAAAATGAATCTTGAAGTCACCAAAAAACCGGAGCTGTCTAATTTCTTTCTCCAACGTGCCCACGTCACGCAAGCCCGCCCTGCATCAAAGAACTTTTTAGGAAGAAATTTGGGATACAAGACATCAAGTGTAAACAAGTTGACAAAGTGAAGAGCAAAAACGACATGTGTTTTGAAATACGTAAACCCACCAAATACGATTGGATGCTCAAATCTTCGGACGGCATACCAATCTCGGAAAAGATGGTCATCACCCAACGGAAGGATGTGATATATAATAAGTTTGCTAATAAAAGAAAAGATAGCACCCACAATTCTGCCCTATCCCATCAACATCCCGACTCAAACTGGTCACTTAAGACCCAAATCTTTCCAAGATTCTCCTCGCTCCTACCCCCCTTTGCTCCATCCAAAAAGAACACCAGAGTCGCGACACCAAATCCTCTCGCTCCACTCACCAAATCAAAACAGAGTTTCATTTAACCTTGCTCCTGCGCCTTCTACTCAAGTTCCAACTAACGTTGCCCCATCAGTCAAATATCCTAATTTTATCTGCTCCCATATACTAAACCCAACCACCCCTTCCTCATCTTCATCTACCAATCCCCCTCACTAGTCAAGATTCTAGTTCCGGGGTGCTTTAACAACCTGTCCCTTCTTCATCCGCTAGTTCCCTTAATTCGTCTGCCCTCGATTCTTACCCGAAATACCTCGACCCACTCCTTCCACCAACTGTCAAACTCACTAAAAAATTTTCTGATATAAACGATGACAGTCGTTACGTAGTATCTCGTTTGGGAGACCGCCGCATTTATGAAAATGTTCGGCTCTACCTTGTCTACTTGCACGATAAACCCAACTCCGTTTGCATTGATAGCATAACCAAAACCAACATTATGGTTTCGATTCAACGAGAAGGTCTTCCTATTAAGACAGTGGAATTGATGCAAATTTTCGTGCGCTACCATGAGAGTTTCGGCATCTCTTCCGATTAAGTTCATAATGATCTTTCTGCGCTGTCTTCGCATGTCAGCTCTAAACGTCTCTCCCACTTGCAAAGAACTCGTTCAAATTTTAAAAACTATTACAGTTCCTAATAAACTTAATCCTGTATCCTCCACTCCACAATGCCTGTCCATTTACTACCAAAATGTAAGCGGTTTGCGCTCTAAAATCTCCGTCGCATATCTCAATTCTCAAAAGTTACCCTATGACCTAATTGCTCTTACTGAAACAAATCTAATTCCGGACATTAATAACCTTGAGCTGTTTCCTCCAAATTTCAACGTTTTTCGAAAAGATGGATTTGAAAGAGCTGATAATCCCTGTGGCCGAGGTGTTTTACCAACAATCCAGAACTTTTTTCACGCAACTCTTGTTGATATTCCCCACACTGACAACTTTGAGTTAGGATGTGTCAACATTACGCTCCCCAAACGCTGTCTTTACGTACTTTGTTGTTACATTCACCCATCCCAACCAATTGAGTCTTATCGACCTGTAGTTAACGCAGTGGATTATTTTTTTTTGACTGATAATGCACAACCTGAAGACTGTATTATTCTAGTAGGGGATTTCAATCTCCCTCAACTTAAATGGGGGCCTTCCGGCGATTCGTCTCATTTCGTCTCTCTTAATTCGTCCTCAGAAATAGAAATTTTGATGGTGGACTACCTAACCAACTCAAGCCTATATCAGATTAGCGGAATACCTAACACAATGAACAGATAACTCTACCTTGTCTTCAAATCCGATTCAGATAACTGTGTCGTTTATAGGAGTGATCATCTTCTTTCTACCCTAGACCGCCTTCATCCCCCCTTGTCAATTATATGCTCATATGAAAATGGCAACACAACTGTCGATTCGGAAAATGCATTTTCATTTAACTTCCGAAGAACCGACTTTAACAAACTTAAAAACCTCATTAGCAACATTAACTTTGACTTTATTTTTAGCAACATTAACGTTCTACTCGTTAATTTTCTCCTGCTTTGCCCAATCGGTTCTATATACCTTCCGAAAGGACTGCATGTCAGCTCCTCTTGGTACAAAAAGGAGTTGCGCTCTCTCCGTAATTACAGAAACAAGTTGTGGCATAAATTCTTAAGGACTCGATCTGATTCGGACTACAGTAATTATCGATTGGTATACAATCATTTTTATGAACTTTGTGAGTCTCTTTACCATGAGTACCTCTACCGCATGCAATTTAACTTAGTCTCAGACCCAAAACGCTTCTACAGTTTGTTACTACAAAAAGAAAGTCAGACGGCTACCCATCTACTCTCAAATTGCTTAGTGAATCTTCTGCCGACCCGAAAACCATTGCAAATTTCTTTGCCTGTCATTTTAATAAATCCTTTTCTAAGAAAACAGCTGAACCAGATCCTAGTTACTTTAGCTATATGAGCAACTATCCTGAGACATCATCCGTTTCGCTAAATATAACATCTTTGGTATTTGATAACATTACCAAACTTAAAGATGATTTTTCATCCGGCCCTGATGGCCTTCCGGCTATTATAATAAAAGAGTGTTGACCATCTCGGTCCTCCCCTTGCTGCCCTATTTAACTTGTCTGTCCCAACAGGTACTTTCCCTTTCCTATGGAAGGAGTCTTACATCATCCCTATTCATAAAAAAGGAAGTAAGGCTGAAGTCGGTAATTATAGGCCCATAGCAAAACTCTCTTGCATACCCAAACTTTTTGAAAGCATAGTCTATCAACAACTGCTTCCATACTGTAGGCCAACTATCTGTACAAATCAGCACGGTTTCATGAAAGGTAAATCAACGATCACTAACCTAACAGAGTTCGTCTCTAGGACGCTTCATGCTTTAGAAGACGGTGATTTCAGCAAGGCATTCGATAAAATTTCTCACCAACTTATCATTTTTAAACTAAAAAAACTTGGCTTTTCCCCTCATTTTGTGGCATGGACCAAATGCTATTTAGAAGACCGAGAATACAGGGTCATCTTCAGATCTTCAATATCCGACCCCATTAAAGCAACATCTAGTGTCCCTCAGGGTAGTCACCTTGGACCAATCAACTTTATCCGAACGATTAACGACATAAATCTCATTTTAATGAATTGTAATCTTTCTATTTTCACTGATGACATGAGAATTTATAAAGTCAATGACTCCCATTGCCTGCAAGATGACTTAAATAAGTTTTCGGTATGGTGCAAGCAAAACTTTTTGGAGCTTAATGTCAGCAAATGCCAAGCAATGACCTATTCCCGCAAACGTCTACCTCCCCCTCCAAGAAACTATTTCATCTGCGATTAGCCTATTCCTGCCACTACCCAAGTACGGGATCTACAGAGAATTGAATTTCGACTCACATATTGACAGCATTATAAATAAAGCTAACTCTGCACTTGGTTTTATCAAACGCTGATCGAAAGGATTTTCCAACGCTTACGTTACAAAGTTCCTGTACATTACTTTTGTAAAGCCTCTTTTCGAATATTGCAGCCAAGTTTGGTCACCCTATAAACTAATCCACATTCAAAGAATAGAAGCAGTCCAACGAAGGTTTATCCGTTTCGCACTTCGTGGTCTACCCTGGGCCGACCCCTATGAAAATAGGCTAAAACTAATTAGCATGCATACTCTAAAAAAACGTCGTGAAGTCGCCGATCTACTTTTTATCCACCAGTTACTGACTGGAAACATCGAGTGCTCGAGAATAACGCAAAACATAGCATTCACTCCCAATCCCCGTAATCTAAGATCTGTCCCACTCTTCCTGATCCGAACTCACCGCACCAACTACGGTTACTTTGAACCCATATCTAGAATGTTGCGTATAACGAACAACTACGACGAAGTCTTTGACCTAAATAGCAGCAAACACGAAATAAAAAAAGCACTGCTCAATATGCCACTCCCTTAACATCTCCCTCCTCCACCATTTCTCCTCGCCCCATTAGATTAAGAATAGCTTTGTTAGTTTTAAGTCTAGCTTTAAGTTTTTGCTTGTTAATAAGCTTAATAAAGTTGTCCGGGGTAGACCGGAAAACAATTCAGAAAATTAAAAAAAACAACTTGGTTCTACTTTTCTATTTCTTGTTCTGATCGCTCACAGTTGCGCATACTAAGTACAGATCCCTTTATTACGCTATCTTTTCGGGATGGATTTGATAAACTTTCATACTGTCGCAACTGTTTTACCCGACAAATTCCGAAGCTTTTACCAAAAACAGTGTCTCTTTTGCGTGAGGCCTTAAAGGGACTTTAAGGTGAATGGTATACATACCAGACGCCAAATCCAGTAGGTTTGAAGGATTTGTAATTATATCATTTTAACAGTCTGCAGTATGCGTAGTTCAGAAAGTCCTTCTTCATGAGGATTCATCGCTGAGAGTCCATTCATCGGGTACACTAAACCAATTCCCATTCCTTTAAGCAATTCTGCAAAGGTACCCCAGTGCCTTATTGGTATTTGATTTAGATATATCATTTGTTGGCCTGGAAAATTTAATCTTTTATTATACTTGGCAGCTGAATGTTCGTTATTGTCACTGTTAAATAATCAGCAGAATTAATCCTTCCGGATTTTCAGCGTCGGAATTTGCGTCTTTGGTATAATGTTCTTTTTACCTTACCGTACGACTTTCTAACGTAATTTCTGTAACCGAATCTCTTCAAAGCCTCGTTCGAAAGAATCTCAAGTTGTTTCCTTTCCAATATTTCTTCTAATCCATGTGTTCGTAAAGCAAGCGAGAACCTTTCTATTGCTGGCAACATACATGGACTTCTATTTTGGGAGGCACGATCAGAAGTTTCAAAGTTCGATGGAGTGTTTCCGATCTTATGAACCTGGTGCTGACATCAAATGACCTCTCAAGGATTTGGGAGACTTGGTCAGGAGTTACGATTTGGCATATCCAGAACAAAATAATAGTCGAAGTCAGCGTTGGCTGTTCAGTACGCTTGGGCATCCAAGTCTTATGTTGATCGTACTGTAATTGAGCTGAAGAAGAAATCGTCTTTCCTTTTCTTTGGATGGCGATACAGTCCGGGGTGGACCTGGACCTCGACTAACAGCTCTTTTCGATCGTGATTTCACACTAATCGCATGCAGGTGCGCACACCAAGTTGCCCCTTTGGGATAGATTTGAAGACTCTCTGCGCTGGAGCGTTGGTGTTTATTCGCTCAACCTAACATTTAAGCCCTTACTCAAATAACTTTTCTCTCGAAGCTAGCAATGCCATATCCATCCACTTTTGTTAAAGTCTATGCCTCTGCGCCATACAACAGTACTGGGATGATAAGGGTCTTACGGTCTTCTTTTTT
This sequence comes from Volucella zonaria, assembly GCA_963966105.1. Taxonomy (NCBI): domain Eukaryota; kingdom Metazoa; phylum Arthropoda; class Insecta; order Diptera; family Syrphidae; genus Volucella; species Volucella zonaria. The sequence continues at coordinate 126,695,015 of OZ014531.1, forward strand.
GCCGTAACCTAACTCTTCAATGATGATTCTTAAATCGTTCTAAGGACACTACTTGTACATGTTGAGGAGCTCTTCGATAAAGTCGTTCCGCTTCTTTGGTGCAATTGTATAAAAGCATGGAGAGAATAGTCGAGATCCATGTGCGTAAAACTGCCTTGCGAATGCGTCCTCTGTCCGCGATGCAACACGCCTATCAACATAAAAGGTCCTGCGAGAGTGCACTTCAGAAACTGGTAGGCAGAATTGAAGGCCCAATCGACAAGAAAGTGTTGACTCGGCCAGACGACATGGCGTAGACGAATCACTAGTATTGTGATTAAAAGCAATGCTTGTGAACAGGACATTAATTGCGTATGCTCAAATATGTGGTGGCGGGGATAAACGGGGGTTTCCCGAAAGGCGGCGGCATCTTGTCTCCACCGCTATGATGCATGTTGGTCGACTCACTGCTCATCGCGCTCAATAGTTTTGACGTCTATGCACAAGTATACGCGGAGAAAGCTGTCTGGTCTGACTTATCTAATGCTTAAAGGCATCACAATCCAATTCTCCAAAGAAGCTAAGTATTTGGAGTCATCCTGGATAACAAACTTCTATGTTACGTCGAAAGACTCTAAGGCGTTGTCGGCGTTCTGACACTGCAAGGCAAGACATGGCGCCTGTCACCGAGAATGGTCCTCTGGATCTACACGGCTATGATAATGCCAATAACATCCTATGCGGTGGTTGTCTGGTGGAATAAGATCTCACGAAAATACGTGATTGCTGCTTTTACCAAACCATGGGGGCTTTCCTTAGCATACCTGGCCCTTGATATTCATATCATTGGCTGCATTCTCAAAGTCATCTTCAAGTTTTTGTTTTTGGTACGACACGCACTGGAGCTTTGATGACTTTAAGCCCCGACTGTCTTATGACTCTGGTCTTACGGACAAGCCGTTTGATGCAATGACACCAGAACTACTGCTGCCGCAAAAAATACGAAGTTGACTTTCCCTGTGCCCAGAACTGTTTTCGGCTAGAATCTGAGCCAGGAAAGGAATGCAGTCGGGTTGTCACGGAAGGCTACAAAACCGATGTAGGATGTGTACTTCCCGTTAGGAAAACTTGCGTCTGTCCTCCAAGCGGAGATATACGCAATCTAGATGATAACGAATTATATTGTGAAGAACCGGTGGAGGGGGCGGAGCTCTGTAGCGACGGGCAAGCTACGCTTAGAGCCGTTCGGAACCCTCTTACGAATTCCAAGTTAGCTCGAGAATGCAAGACCGCACTGAACGTATTCGGAAGTTTAAATTCACTGAGTCTTATCTGGGTCTCAGGTTATAATGGGATCACGGGAAATGAAATCGCCGATGAACTTGCCAGGTTCAGAGGAGTTTTTTAGGATCCGAACTTACGTCGGGTCTGCTTGCGTCCTCGGGTAAAGCTTCCGTTGACAGTTAGGCTTCATATGAGTACATCATAAGGAGCTGTGTAGAACTGATCCACATTCCACTGTCATGGAGAGAAGTGAATGTAGTTTTCATTCCCAAAGCCGGAAAATGCTCTTATGTTGTCCCAAATGAACTCAGATCTACAAGTCTATCATCGTTCCTTCTAAAAACTCTAGAACGACTGATTGATATCCATATAAGCTAGAATTGATCAGGCTTTTGTCAACGGCTCAATATCCTACTGTAAAGGAAAGTCGGTGGAAACGGCTCTGCATTCACTGACTAGCCACATCGAGCGATCCCTATAATATAGAGAGTACACAATGGTCACTTTCCTGGAAATAGGGGGTGCCTTTAACAATGCTAACACATCCGCAATCACGACTACGCTGTCAACTCTGCAGCAGACGACACATTTGGGGAGTTGATCAGTCTTATGCTAAGTAGCAGAATAATCAACTCCAAACTGGGTGGGGCTTCTGGTAAAAGATGTGCCGTCAGAGGTACGCCGCAAGGTGTCATTTCTTCCCTTCTCTGGAACTTAGTGGTTAATAAACTGCTGATATACCTGCAAGCGTCTTAATACCATTTAATAACTCCTTCAGCTAAATCTTAATAGATTAACCCATTGTGGATTGGGAGTAAACCTCCATAAAACTGATCTTGTCCTCTTTTCCAGGAAATATAAAATTCCAATCATAGACCCTCCTTCAATAAACGGTACCAGTTTAGACATTTCCGATACAGCAAAATATCTGGGTTTCATTTCTGACAGGAAACTAAACTGGAAACCTAACATTCAAGAATGAATCAAGTAAACTACAGTAGCTTTATTCTCTTGCAAAAAAGCCATTGGGAACAAATGGGGCCTTCAACCTCGCATAACTCACTGGCTATACATCTCGGTCATAAGACCGATACTCACCTACGGGTTGTTATCGGGTGGACGGCCTTAGACAATGTAGTCTAAGATGGAACTAAAACTGATAGTGGGGTTTGTAGCGGTGTTTTCTTAGTTAAGCTAAATCTAAGCTTCTCCTTTCAAATCACTGTAGCGTGTTCCAGGCGGGAATTTTGGCGATTAAAGAAGCTCTGTCCTGGCTGAAAGAAAAAACGTGATAGTCAGGCCGCTATCAAGTCCCTGGACTCAGTTTCATTGAAATCTAAAACCGCCCTTGAATACCGATCATTTCTTATGGAGATGACAAAGCAGTTCAATCTTCACCTTTGTTGCGTGCCGGGCCACAGACATTCCAGGGAATTGTAGGGTCGATGAACTCGCCAAAATTGGAACCACTCTACCTATTCTACCGGAAAAGGGTAGCATAGGTATATCAATCGCTACGTGCAAGTCAATAAAAGAACATACCTTAGGTGGACTGTTGGACCAACATGTCTAGCGACTTAACAAATCTGACCAAAGCTAGATCTCAATCGCTCTGAGAGTCTGAACCTTCTAAATAGGAAACATCTCAGCGCCATCATAGGTGTCATCACTGGACGCTGCCTCATAGGCAAGCACGCAAGAAGGCCTGGCGCTTTCACAAACGATTTCTGAAGAAGGTGCATGAACGGGGAGGAAGAGAAGACAATCCTCCACGTACTCTGTACATGTCCAGCTCTCTCCCAAAGAAGAAAACTTCACGTAGGAGCTTTCTTCTACAATGACTTAAGCGATCTAAAGAATATAGACGTTAACAGATCCGCGTGGCATCACAATGGGCCAATCGGCCTAAGTGGTTTGGTCTTTCCAACAGCCACTTTTACCTAACCTAAGTATGAAGAATAAAATAAATGAAATGAGTTATCCACTTCGGGAATGAGAAAGTCATCAGAGTTCCTGTTTTCTTTTAAGTTGAAGGCGAATAATGCTCCAGAGCAGAGAATAAATGGAAATGGGTAGCTGTTTACTAATGTAATGTGACATTAGTACGAAATCAATTGCAAAATATATTGAAACTAAAAGTTACTTTCAATTGAACACTGTAAGAATTTCAAATATCTGTTCACTACATGCTTAAACAAATTAATTGTCTTTTTCAGAGCTGTATTCTTGCACGATATTTATTTTATATATTTGTATATTAAACCAGGTGTCCATTCCTAACTGCAGGAGCAACTCACCGAGCCCAAGTATACCTTTTTGTAAATTTAGAAAGTTAGAGTTAGAGTTAAGTTTATTTTTTATATTTTATGTCCTTACCAACGGCATTGCGAATTAAATATACATCAACCGAAGCAAATATAGTACAATGCTATGACTTGCAGACTCGTCTACAAAAAGAACACTTGCAGTACAGAATTATAAACATATACTTTATTGCGGTTGAAAAACGTACTTAATATACGTAACTATTTTAATCTATGTACATCGAAAATATTTTTACACAATTCTTAACTAAGTTTTTGTTCTCTTAAGATTAGTTTTATTAGAGCTCGATTTTAAATTCAATATTGAGAGATCGGTGGTTTAATTGTTCGCCAACACTTAATTCATTTTTGTTTGTTTGACTTTTCTACACTTAATTAAATATAAATATGTTTGTAACTGTTCAGTTGATCACTTAACACTTTTTAAATTTTCTTATGTTTTACGTTTGCTGTTTTTATAAACTAATCCAACTCCAGTCGTGATTTAATTATACCTAATATTCGTTGATATTGACTAAATATGCAACAGCCACAGTATGACATTTTCAGGAAACCTGTACCTTCTAGTCTACCTTGAGTTGGGTCCTTTTTAAAGAACACCCAATGGCTAGCTTCTATTCCCAAAAATATGTAAATCTGATCATATCTCCTTTCGTTGACGGTGAAAAGATCCTCATTTCCCGAGAATATTCGCCATTCTTTGTATCGCACTCGAGTGTCTGGCTCTAATTCAGATCTTTCTAGAGATAGAGTTCTGAAGTACTAAAACAAATTTATTCCAAAAATTCGAGAAATCTATTTTCGAAAAAAAAAAAAAAATAAAAAAAAATACTACTCTTACCCAATCGCTGACTTGTGATACGGTTCCGCTGGGTCTACTCCTTTTTCTGGTCATCATCAGATGTTTCTGTTGTGAACGACTGTGAAGTAAAAAAAAAAAAACAAATAAAGATGTTATTTGTTTAAAAGTATACAACAAAAGCAATCTTCTTCACTTACATGTAGATTAAATGAATTACTACAAATTCAACATGCTTTGGTTTCATTTTAAATGAATGCGTTTCGTTGTTCTTTTTTATTTTGTAAGGTCCTTTCGTTTTATGAACTGAGAAATATTCGAAATGCTAAAACGCAATTTATACAATCTGCCTTGTTGCGTGTTTCACATCAAATTTATGACTGCCACTGTTTTCTACCTGTAAATTTTCGGGTTCATTTTTTGTTGTTCCCAGATAGCTTGTTTCTAGAGACCTGGCTGACCAAATATCCGAAAACTGCATTTGTTTTGAAGCATCTATCTCAATTTGCGTAAAAATAGCATTGCCAGTACTTTTGTACAAAAAATATGAAAACAAATTTTTGTTAGTTCGGGCCAAGTATATTAGGATTCAGCCGTCTTCTGGTTTCTTCAATAAATTCAATTATTCTCTTGGTAAAATGGTTTGATTTCTTTCTACGATATCTGCCTGTGATTTATACTAGTACGGAATGGTAGGCTGTATACCGCGGCGTCTAGTTGATTTTAAAAGTTGAAGGTTTGTTTTAATATACCTGGCAGTGTCGGCTCTGATTGCTGTCGAAAAAAACACAGATGCATAGGCAATGTATTGTAACTCCATAGTTAACTCCTTTTGAGAGATTTTCCTAGAAAAGTGGGAAAATGAGTGAAAACGAAACAAAAATACTCGTAGTAGGTATGACTTTATTAAAAAATATCTTTTTGCTTACCATCTGTTACTTCAAACATGAACTTAGTCGCAATACTTGTTTCTCTTTCTATAAATTATCTTTGTTTGGCTTTGTCCATGTTATTTGTTTAAATTGCGAATAACAGCCAACGTTCAGTCCGCCTCCACAATGCACCAACGGCTGATATACTGATGGGTTTTTCGGTGTTCGTTATATTCAACATAAAGGGTGTTTCAACAATAGATGTAGGATTTGTTTTTTGAATAAAACAAATAATTGTTTAGATATCACTGAAACCTTTATTGATTTATAAAGTAGATGTATGAGCATATTAATGGGATACAATATCTTCCAAATTACCGCCTCGGCTCTGCTTCCGCCTGCTGGTGGTGGGCCTGCTTCAGTTCTTGAATTGATTGTAGCTTTTACGCATGGAGAACCAAATCCTTCGTTGAAATTCGGTGCAGTATTGCTGTGGAGAGATCAAGCTGCTGTTAACCGTGGCGAATGGAGGTGTTTGTGTCGATATCTGCACTTTTCTTTACTGCTGCAGTATTTTCCATTAAACGTTTGGGGCGAATATGTTTCGGCATCTTTACATCTTGTACTGAGTCCATCTCATTGGATTTTTTGATTATGTTACGCACACACGTCTCGGAAGGCACAAGACTAGGTGCAAAATTGGCGCGAGTTCTTGCATTAGCGATATAATAATAGGCCTTTCCAATCCTGCACCTCTTGTTGAAATAATTTAATTTCAACTTACATATCAAAGCGAGTGTTTTACACATTTTCTCAAACTTTTTCTGTTTTTATTATTCTAAATCAAGGTAAATGCCAAAACACCAATTAGAAGAGAAACTTGGGGAATCTCTTTTCACTTACTTTGAAAGTGAGCAGTTTGGATACTTATTGACTTGTTCTGATCCTGAGCTTATTACCGGCAGCCATAAACAATAGGCGGGGTTTTTTTTTGCCATCGGTATCAGCGCTTATTTCCAATCTACGTGTAAATTACACTAACTTATACGGGCTAACTTAATACAAGATATTTATCCGAGTTGATGCGCATAGCAAGAATGCTCCTTGGCCTAATTTTCTATGATAGCGATACGTTGTGTGGGAACGTCAAAATATTATGTCATTCTGAGCACAAATAATATGCCATTGCTGTCAAATTATCCGAATGTTGATAGTTAACGCCGATAGCCGTTTCATTAGGCTCCGAAAATTAAGCATTGATACGGATGCCAAAAAAAAAAAACAACAGACCTAAAGTTCACTGAGCATTCCTCTCAACTTGACTCTAAATTGAATATCTGGATGGGAAGCGAAGTCGTCCGTCCGTCGACTAGACTGGGTATTTTGTGTAAAGCTTGCTAGTGACAACGGTGCTGTCTAGCTCAGGCATCTTCATATCAGGATGTTATTGTTCACTCAGTGTTTGTAGGCTGATCTGCAGCCATAATCTCTACTATTATATATATAATTGTAATAAAGTCTTGTCTGTACATTGAAGATATTTAAAAACAAAAAACAAAAACATTTGCGTTATGTCGTATGGATGCGTCTGTACCCAAATAATTTTTTTTTAGTACTTTTGTCCGTTCGTCTATTTGTCTGAGCATCGCAAAAAACTACTGAACTGATTCTAACGGGGTTTTCATTGTTCGATAGCCCATTTCTCAGACTAAGAACTGCGATATGTTTCATTACCTTCGGTTAAATAGAACCGGAAACATTGCAAATAAGAATTTTTAAAAAAAATTTGACTACTCCTGACATACATCTGCTGTACACACATGTATGTACACACATTTTAAATAATCAAGAATCTGTTTAGAAACATTTGACAACCACTACAGTATATGAATGAACTTGTAAACAACAAGATTACCGCTCGTGAAACGTCAAGTTAAGCACAAAATGTCAATGCTACCAATACACCAGACAAAAATGTTATCCATTTGGGTGGTCACACAAGTCACACAAGTACGTCTACTAGAATATAAATAATATTGAATCTGTGGATCAAGTTTTGATGATGACATAATCGATTCGTGGTAGTACCGAACATACTCGTAGATCAAAAAGGGATGATTTGTTTATTTATTGTTGCTGCTGAATCGTCAGTTTTACAGTAACGTTTTCCCCTAAACGACCATCGTAACTCATCTTTTTCTTGTGTGTTTTGTTAGGTTTTATATGTTTTTGTTTATGCTATCAAAAAGTATTACATCATTTTCAGTCTTGCGTTTCAATTTACAAGTTTGAAAGTTTTTTTTTTACAAAAAATAAAATACAAAAATTATAATTATTGCAACGATATTAATTAACTGTGTTCAGTTGTTCTATACTCAACCCAAGGTTTCGCTTTCGTGATTTGAAGAAAACAGAAATGCGTAAGTAAAATAAATCATTTTAAAAGTTAAAAGAGGCCCTCCCTACTACGTTTTCTTCACTCTTATGACCACCAAATACAGTCAATTCTAATAGCCGGTCCAGGCAAGGAGCAGAAGGGAGTTTAGCACCCAAACATCGGCAGGCATGCAAGCGGCGTTCGTTCTCTGTTCTTGCTGCTAAATTTGGCCAACCGCAATTACAATTTTTTCATGGCTTACTTCTGATGGTAGTTGAGCTGATAATTTAAATAGTAGATCCGCATTTGTCATAATCAAATTTCCGAGAATCATTGGTTATGGAAGAAAAAGTTCTGATCCCTTTTGTGCCTATTATTTGATCACTAGAACACATCATGGTAGCTACGTAATCGTGGGTATAATGCGTGGGTATCCCTTGTTAAAAACATGTTCTATAAATAATACCATCTCTCGCTTGCCGCGCTTAACTACCCGTATCTAAATGTTAGCACTGCATTCGTAAATGACCTATTCAAAAACAGAAAGCAGGGAAATGACTATCCTTCCCAAGAAAGTTCGGTTCCCGATGACTTAATCTAACCAACAAAATATAAAAAATAACTAATCGAGTTAAATGTGGAACCGTTAATATATGTAAATTTATTCCATTGAAAATGGTATGGGAAACAAACAGATGCGAATAAAAAAAATAGCTTAAGCTTAGACATATGAAAACAATTAAAAGCAGATAAAAATGTCGTCGAGATTATTAACAAAAAAATTACAACCTACTTAGGTCCTTGCTGGGATTAGATGGATGATTATGGGAAGAGGGGTATAACTGCACTTTGTTTCTCGCCTAGACGGTTGGTACTCGGAACTACTTGTCTCTTTGCTCCTGGGTGACGAATTTGCTTATCCACGGTTTCTTTATTTGTATGTAGGTACTAATCGCGACAAAATAAATAGCACAGTTTTATGAAAAGCGTTAATCACATGCCAAACATGCTTATTTTTTTGTTATAAAATAATATTTTTGTTTGGCATCCGTGTTTGGCATAAAAAATTAAAAATCATTTTGTAAAGGCACGTTAGTTTAGTACAGAAAATTTAAAAAGCACACCTTTCTTAAATCATCCAAATGAACTCCTGGAATTGGAAACGCCATACCAGTTTTTTTCACTGAAGAAATTGTTGATCTTATACGCGATCAAACCAACATACCATATATAGCGTTCAAAAAGAGCAAACCGACAAATGCGGAAAGTATCGATATTCGCCAATTTTTTGGAGTAGTTTTATACGCATCTTGCATTTTAGAACTTACTGGTCCGATAAAATGGGAATATCGATAATTAAAGATACTATGTCACTAAAAGCGACAAAATTTGCATTTCCATGATAATTTCAAAATGTTGTCTTACATCCAGCCCGGAAGTGATAGGCTTTATAAGGTAAGACCACTAATTGAAAGGCTCAATGAGCGCTTTTCAAAAGTGGCCCTGGAAAGTACTTGGCTGTAGATGAGCAGATGTGCTCAAGCAAGGCCATGCCCAACAAATGGGGCTTCAAACTATTTATTTTGTGCTGGACTAGCGGTTTGGCTACAGGTTCGAAATTTATAGTGGTCAAGAAAATATTATATGCGAAGGCGAGCCATAATTGGGTGCTACCTCAAATGTAGTTACGCGTTTAGCGAGACAAATACCAAACAATTGCAACTACAGGCTTTACTTCGTCAACTAATATACCTCCTTGCCGTTTATCGAATTTTTGACTAGGGGAGGCATTCATATGCTTAGAACAGTGTGAAGAGATCGAGTTCCGAATTGTAAGCTTCCTGACGAATCCTTTTTCATAAAACCGCCAAGGGTTACTTCAATTGAGTTTATTGGCGATCACAATATGATTCCGATTTCAACAACTGCTTTTAAAAACAACAAAATTGTTTCAATGTCGTCAAATTTTGCAGGTAAGAACTCTACATTCAATGTTCAACGATATGATAAAATCAACAAAGCCGACGTATCGATTGAACGACCATTGGTGGTAACCGAATACAACCGTCACATGGGAGGCGTGGACTTGATGTACAGCATTATTGCTAGACACAAAATTTTACTAAGAAGTAAACTTTGGTATATGTTTGTTTTATAGTCTTCTTGGCATGATTATGGAAAATGCGTGGCTACTCTATCGCCCTGTCAACAAACTAACTGGGAGATCTAACAATTTAAGCGCCGCAGACCTACGAGCGGAAGTAGGTGAAGAACTTTGCAAGATGGGCATCAAACAAAGGTCACCTAAAAGAACATCAGATGTTGAGCAAGGTCTTCAAGCAAAAAAAAAAAAACGAAAGGCCCTGCTCAACATGCACCACCTAAGGAAGTTCGACAGGATTAAACCAGCCATTGGCCGGTATGGGGGGAGAAGAGAATTCGTTGTAAAATGCCCAATTATACTGGTTTCGCACAGGCTTATGCTACAACAAAACAAACAATTGTTTCAAAGATTTTCATTGTAAATAATCATGTAAAAAATTAGAAGCTAAGGCGCAATATTGCATATCTGCAACATATGGTTTTTGTTAATAAATAAATAAAAAACTTTAATTATTATTTTTTTAATAAATTTTTTCTTAGTGGTGTTTATACTTTGCATCTATTTTCAGAATTTTTGCGAAAAATGAGTGCGCTACGAAGAGTTAAGGATCACCTGAGAGAAAAAAAAAATTATTCGGACGCATTGCTAACAAAAAAAACACTGGTTTCGACTCGGAACCGAAAACGGCGTTTACAGTCTTCAGGAGAGCATCTTTATAAGGAGCCAAGTTGGTGGAAAAATGTTATGTGGACTGACGAGTCGAAGTTTAATCGCTTTGGATCTGTTGGGAAACTTTACGTACGTCGCGAAATTAAACAGGAGCATAACCCCAAATATACTCCACAAGATTGTAAAATCAGCTTCGTTGTTTGTGATTATTTTTCTTTGTTTGGCATAGGACCTATTTATCGTATAGAGGGTATTATGAACCAAACCAAATACATTTTTTAAGCAATATAATGCTTTCGTATTCTAAGGAGGTATTGCTACTGAAATGAAAGATTCAGCACGACCATGATCCGAAACTTACGGCTAAGTCGATTAAACAATCGTTACTGGAACAAAAAATTAACGTCTTAAGTTAGTCGGTACAGTCCCCTGATCTCAAGCCGATTGAAAATTTGTGGAACGAGGTTGACAAGACAATTAACAGTTCCGCAGGTTTAAATTTGAACCAACTTTGCGCTGAGGTTCAGCGAGCTTGGAACGCGATATTTCCCCTATTTTGTTAGTACTCGTATAACCACCAATGAATTCTATTTACTTTAAAATACCAAAAAAAAAACGAAGTCGATATCTCATTGGGTTCAAGATCTGGAGTTTGCACAAGTTTTGAGAAAACACGTTAAAAAATTTTCTTTATATTTTTTTTCGCAATTAGTAACGAAATAATGCTCATTATGGCCATATACAATAGTAATCCTTCCCTCTCTTCATATTGTGCCAGTTGTACGATTTGGTTCATTCTACTTGATAAAGCAGCACCTCTTGCACTGTCCGACATTCTCCTTTCAGCCGCATTAATACGTGTAGCATCGATGGACACAGAAAAATGTTTGGTCTCAAGTCCAACGGCGATTCAATTCAATTTTATTATTAAGGTACTTTAAGATAAGTATCTTTTATAGTACATAGAGTTAGGATAATAAGAAAATAATTTCAATAGTACAATATGTTAATATTGTTTACAATAATAAGGTAAAGGGTAAGAAGAAGAAGGAGAGCGTAGAAAGATAGGCTAATTACATATGAGCAAAAAATAGGTAGCGGACAGTTGAAGGTAGGAGAGAAATTAGACGGAAGACATTAGGATAGGTTTGAGAAATGAAGAAAAACTGCATATTTAAAGCGATTGGCAATGGAGATGGTTCTGATATTTGTTTGTAGTGAGTTCCATAATTTTACAAAATAAATAAAAAATAAACGGGACGAATTAAGTTGGTTATAACGCGGTGGAATTAAACTAAGGGTTCTAAGGGAACGAGCAAAATTAAGTTTTTCATATACAGTTGAAACTCGATTATCCGGGATCCGATTGGCCGGGACAGTCAATTAACCGGTATTTTTTTTTTTCGGAAATGAGTTTGTATATTTCACTCTACTAACCGGGATTCACTCTGTTATCCGTAACAGAAACAAAACCAAACAAGTTACTTGGCTAATGGAATTCTTGTATATGTTGGGTTGGATTATTCAGAGATGCACAGAAAACCTTTTTCCATTATATTTCGACTTGTATTCCATATCGTTTGTGGTTGATACATAGTAACTATCCGGAAAACAATCCGGAACTTTTTTCACGCAACTCCTGTTGATATTCCCCACACTGACAACTTTGAGTTAGTATGTGTCAACATTACGCTCTCCAAACGCTTTCTTTACGTACTTTGTTGTTACAATCACCCATCCCAACCAATTGAGTCTTATCGACCCGTAGTTAACGCAGTGGATTTTTTTTTTTTTTTGACTGATAATGCACAACCTGAAGACTGTGTTATTCTAGTAGGGGATTTCAACCTCCCTCAACTTAAATGGGGGCCTTCCGGCGATTCGTCTCATTTCGTCTCTCTTAATTCGTCCTCAGAAATAGAAATTTTGATGGTGGACTGCCTAACCAACTCAAGTCTATATCAGATTAGCGGAATACCTAACACAATGAACAGATAACTCTTAACTTGTCTTCAAATCCGATTCAGATAACTGTGTCGTTTATAGGAGTGATCATCTTCTTTCTACCCTAGACCGCCTTCATCCCCCCTTGTCAATTATATGCTCATATGAAAATGGCAACACAAGTGTCGATTCGGAAAATGCATTTTCATTTAACTTCCAAATAACCGACTTTAACAAACTTAAAAACCTCATCAGCAACATTAACTTTAACTTTATTGCTGAGATACCTAACATTGATCTTGCCCTATCAACGTTCTATTCGTTAATTTTCTCCTGCTTTGCCCAATCGGTTCCATATACCTTCCGAAAGGACTGCATGTCAGCTCCTCCCTGGGACAACAAGGAGTTGCGCTCTCTCCGTAATTACAGAAACAAGTTGTGGCATAAATTCTTAAGGACTCGATATGATTCCGACTACAGTAATTATCGATTGGTATACAATCGTTTTTCTGAACTTTGTGAATCTACCGCATGCAATTTAACTTAGTCTCAGACCCAAAATGCTTCTACCAGTTTGTTAATACGTACCAAAAGAAAGTTAGACGGTTTCCCATCTACTCTCAAATTTCTTAGTGAATCTTCTGCCGACCCGAAAACCATTGCAAATTTCTTTGCCTGTCATTTTAATAAATCCTTTTCTAAGAAAACAGCTGAACCCGATCCTAGTTACTTTAGCTATATGAGCAACCATCCTGAGACATCATCCGTTTCGCTAAATATAACAACATCTTTGGTATTTGATAACATTACCAAACTTAAAGATGATTTTTCATCCGGCCCTGATGGCCTTCCGGCTATTATAATAAAAGAGTGTGTTAACCATCTCGGTCTTCCCCTTGCTGCCCTATTTAACTTGTCTGTCTCAGCAGGTACTTTCCCTTTCCTATGGAAGGAATCTTACATCATCCCTATTCATAAAAAAGGAAGTAAGGCTGAAGTCGATAATTATAGGCCCATAGCAAAACTCTCTTGCATACCCAAACATTTTGGAAACATAGTCTATCAACAACTGCTTCCGTACTGTAGGGCAACTATCTGTACAAATCAGCACGGTTTCATGAAAGGTAAATCAACGACCACTAACCTAACAGAGCTCGACGGTGATGAAGTCGATTCAATTTCCACTGATTTCAGCAAGGCATTTCTCACCATCTTATCATTTTTAAACTAAAAAAACTTGGCTTTTCCCCTCATTTTGTGGCATGGACCAAATGCTATTTAGAAGACCGAGAATGCAGGGTCATCTTCAGATCTTCAATATTCGTCCCCATTAAAGCAACATCTAGTGTCCCTCAGGGTAGTCACCTTGGACCAATCATCTTTATCCTAACGATTAACGACATAAATCTCATTTTAACGAATTGTAATCTTTCTATTTTCGCTGATGACATGAGAATTTCCAAAGTCAATGACTCCCATTGCCTACAAGATGACTTAAATAAGTTTTCGGTATGGTGCAAGCAAAACTTTTTGGAGCTTAATGTCAGCAAATGCCAAGCAATAACCTATTCCCGCAAACGTCTACCTCCCCCTCCAAGAAACTACTTCATCTGCGATGAGCTTATTCCTTCCACTACCCAAGTACGGGATCTATTTGTGACAAAGAATTGAATTTCGACTCACATATTGACAGCATTATAAATAAAGCTAACTCTGCACTTGGTTTTATCAAACGCTGATCGAAAGGATTTTCCAACTCTTACGTTACAAAGTTCCTGTACATTACTTTTGTAAAGCCTCTTCTCGAATATTGCAGCCAAGTTTGGTCACCCTATAAACTAATCTATATTCAAAGAATAGAAGCAGTCCAACGAAGGTTTATCCGTTTCGCACTGCGTGGTCTACCCTGGGCCGACTCCTATGGATTACCCCCCTATGAAAATAGGCTAAAACTAATTAGCATGCATACTCTAAAAAAACGTCGTGAAGTCGCTGATCTACCAGTTACTGACTGGAAACATCGAGTGCTCGAGAATAACGCAAAACATAGCATTCACTCCCAATCCCCGTAATCTAAGATCTCTTCCTGATCCGAACTCACCGCACCAACTACGGTTACTTTGAACCCATATCTAGAATGTTGCATATAACGAACAACTACGCCGAAGTCTTTGACCTAAATAGCAGCAAACACGAAATAAAAAAAGCACTGCTCAATATGCCACTCCCTTAACATCTCCCTCCTCCACCATTTCTCCTCTCCCCATTAGGTTAAGAATATCTTTGTTAGTTTTAAGTCCAGCTTTGAGTTTTTGCTTGTTAATAAGCTTAATAAAGTTGTCCGGGGTAGACCCGGGCCAATAACTAATCAGTTTTTTGTAGAAAGTTTATGCGACAGATCGTAAATAATGGCATCTCCTGCAACATGTGCACTAAAAAGATCGCGTAATGTGCTTCCAATAAAAGAAAAGGTGAAATTAATTAATGAACACTGTAAAAACAATGTGCCGGTGCAAATGTTAGTAATATAAGATCGGGACACAAACAGCTTATGACATCTTAAAAAATATAGAAAAAATCTTGAAATTTTTCGTAGAAAGCTATAGTTTTCAGGGATTGTGGAAACGAAAAACCCTCAAACAAACCCAAAGGTCGATAAAGCAACTTATGAATGGTTTCGGCAACAGAGATTTAACGGCGTTCCGCTTTCAGGGCAGATGATTATAGAACTTCTTTCATACCAAGTTTAACATAGCCTCTGACTGTGTGTACTCACAAGGCTGGCTGGGAAACTTCAAACACCGACATGGAATTCATGCATTGAAATTCACAGGAGAAAAAGAATCAGCTGACTACGAAAGTGTCACGCTCTTTGTAGAAGAACTTTTCGAGCTTATAAAAAAAGAAAATTTAATAAATGAGCAAATATACAACGCTGATGAAACCATTTTTTTTTAAGTATTTGCCGTAAACCACTTTGGCTTGCAATAAGGAGAGTTCAGTAAGTGTATATAAAGAATCGAAGGAGCGTATAACAGTACTCTTTTTTTTTTTCAATAGATCTTTTATTAATTTATAGAGCGGGGCGACCTCGTCTTCTTCTTTTTCTGATGAAGAATCATCTTTCGACAACTCTTTGAAGGAGTTTCTCTTTCCTATATACCAGGACGCACCTTCGGATTCATAGGACCATTCTTTTTCGCCTCCCAGCTCAGCCATTCGAACTGGGTCTGACGTCATATTTGCGTCTGCTTTAATTTTTTTATATGCGAACGGGAATTGCTCATACATCTGCGTTTTTGTTGTTATTGGCAGTTGCTGCTGTATACAACATGTTCAAGCCATGTGTTTTGTCAACGGGTCTTTTATTGAGATACCGGACATTGCCTGATTGTCTTTCGACGATTTTTAAGAGAAAATAGAAAAAATAGTCAACGAAATGGTAAAAGTGTTGTCGGTGACACTTGTTTGATTCATGAACTTTCATATTTAGGTCTGCTAGCTGTTGACAATAACTGACAATGACAGGCGTGGTGATGGTCTGGATACGCTACAAGGTATCAGGAATACTATTTTCTTCTCCTGCTCTATACATTATCCTTTCGGATGTTGTCTAATTTCTTCAAGATTTCTTCAAGATCACAAGCGTGGCTAGATTTTTTTTAAAATGCACGCGTCACACCGCTGACGTAATTAGTGAGGACCGGATATTTAAATTGTTTCATCGCTCTGTGTATGACAATCCTCAAAAAAGGCCCCTGCACTAATGCCTTCAACTCTTTTAGAGCCATCTTTACGGGATGGAAAAGATTTTACTGATGGTGATGGAAGTCAACGTGGAAGTCAATTTCAGTTTATTGAAGGTTGGTTAATTTGGGGAAGACAGTGATGTAGTAGGAGTTATTTAGGTTCTTTCTGTCTAAGTATCTTTCTGCCTATTTGGGGAATAAGTTTACAGGCAGCAGAGTTTAGAGAACCGCCGCACAGTGGCTAATTTTGACTTTTTAGCTTGAAAAAATCATAACTCGTAAAGAAATGAAGATATTGAGGCAGATTTTTCCCTGCTTAAAGGAATTTCTCAGGGCTATGAAACTAGTGAGTTCTAAGAAAAACGTTTTACAGGGTGTTTCAGAATCTCCTGCTGAAATAGGACATTTTCGCTATAGGGGATAAACATAATATTTTACGTTATAAATATTCGAATGTCCACAAATGAAGGGTGTCTGAAACCTAATCTGAGCAAAATAGTGGTGAATTAAAGTAACCGAACCATTTTCTAAATGTTTTTTTTAGGTGTATCAAAAGAGCATGTTTTTTTAATTTCTGGCACATGAGAGTACATTATAAAATATTTCAGTGATTCGTTTCAAGTCAAACAGTGGAGAAAAAAGTAGTTGTAGTTCTTGTAGTTCTTTATTTTTGAATTCCTGAGCTTCTTCTGACAATTCTCCGAGTGGTAACGATTGATACTCGATTATATTTTGACTATGAACCTCAATTTTATTAAGAGTAGGTTTTCGGGATATTTCTTGGCAAATTTGACAGAGCTAACATTTTCCCTGCAAATTAAAACATTAAGTATTACTCCAAGCACCGTTATTGCCCCTCTATTGTCCTCAGTTATATGAGATGCTACCTCTGATTCTTGAAAAAATCTCTTAAAAACTTTTAAAAATTTAACGATTAACATACTAGCTATAGAATAGATGAAATATTCTTCATTTTGTTTGTGGTTTAAGAGATATTTTATTGAACAGTGAAAAGATTATACTGTTACGTTTAAATGATAATTTTTACTTTGACCCTTTTTGTTTTGTTATGTTTTTTAATAAATAATAATTTTCGAAAAATCTTTATTATTAATTTCATTTTATTTATTTTTTCAAAATAACTTGTAGATGAAGAAATTTCTGATTATCAGAAATAAATTATACATATGTTATATTATATCTAGTTATAATCTAGTTATCACTTTCGCCATCCAAATCGGAAGTTTTCAACGATTTGTAGAAATCGTGATAGTGCGAGGGTATTACACATTTGTTACAAAGGTCCAACAAATCACGATACTTTTCTGTTTTTATACACTTAGGTCCTGTAAAACATTGAGTTAATTTTGGTAACTCATCTTTCCTTGATTGCCGCCGAATTATTTTTACAACCTTGAACACTCCTAGATCCTTGTCATACTTAAAAAAGATGCGATGTTATTTTTATCAGTTTTTCTATACTGCTGCCAAGATATTTTAAGCCAATTAACATTATTCCCTTCAGTATCAACCTTACGATTTTTAATCAAAGTTGAACTTCTGCTTTGAAGTTAAAAATATTCTCGCGTCCAATGTTTTGATTGTTTTGATGACATCCTTACGACAGTGTACCATCCAACGGGGTCAAATATATTTATGTTGGGCGCGGTAAGTACGTAGGTGGGTAACCACATGGGAACTCAGTACTCCTCGTGCTGTTGACAAAACGCGCCACATGGGCATAGTACCCCGGCGTTAAATCCCGGACCCTACAAATTAATTTGTATCGTTCCCTTGATAATAATAATAATATTTATGTTTTTTGAACGGTCCAGGTTCAAAATAGCAATGGTCTATTTTCGGGATTTCAAGTAATTGTACCGAGTAGAGAAGCATTGCCGATATGTTCACCTTTCAATTCTGCCCTCCACAAGTATCACTCATGAGGACAAAAGGTTTACCGTCGCAATGTTACCTAAAATACATATAAATACATGATGCCACTTCGTTCGACCCTCTTCCAGCCATTCCCTCATGCCACATAAAACAGATAGCTTCTTTGGTTCCAACATTGTAAGATAGAGTGAAAAGTGACCTCTTTGACCGCCAGAATGTGCTGCTACTGCAAAAAAGGTTATAGTGCCTTGAAGTCCGTTCATATTTAGGCAGACATGCCAAATTTCAGTGCGATACTGTCTTTAGGTTTGTTTTGACAGCTGATTGTTGTTGACGAGTTTGGCATCATGTTGAGTATGGACAAAAACGATTTTCGTTCTCTCATAAAACATTACTTTTTGAGAGACAAAACGTCGAAGGAAACAAAAGAAAAGTTGGATAAATATTATGGGGCTAATGCTCCGTCAGATTATACCGTCATATATTGGTTTTGAGAATTTCGTGGTGGCCGCAAATCCACACCGATCAAGTCCGCAGCGGGAGGCCCTCCGATGCGGTTACAGAGGACAATGTCAAAAAAATACATGAAATGGTGTTCGCTGACCGGAAAGTGAGCGCACACGCCATATTTTGGACAATATTCTGCATATGAAAAAGTTATCCTGCCGCTGAGTCCCGCGAATGATCAAAAACACGAAGGCGAGAGTACTTCGAAAGAGTGTTTGGACTTGCTGATGCGGAATCGGGCGGACTTTTGGCGTCGATTGGTAACTGGATTTGGATCCATCGGACTATAATCTCTTCCCAAACCTCAAAAGATGGCTCATCAATACAACATTCAGCTCACGCGAGGAAATCATCGACGCCACGGAGGAGTATTTTGCAGACCTTCCGGAAAATTACTTTTCGGACGGGATCAAGAAGTTGGAAAATCGCTGGAATAAATGTATCAAACTAAAAGGGGACTATATTGAATAATATTATATAAAAAAAAACATTTAAAAAAAAAAATTTTTTAATTCCCAAGGAGGTCAGTTTTCACCCCATCTAGTATACAGTTAGATTGTAAACTGCAAAACGTCTTTTAAAAAATATGGCTTTCGCATTTGCGCTAGGACAGTATCTTACAGCCTCCAAATCAAATTCAATAAAATGAATGTTTTTGGCAATAGCATCTTCTTTAGATTTATCATGAAATTCTCTAGCACTTACTTTTCTTTTTATGTGTTGCTCATATTCATCACGAAGTTCGTTTTTTCCTCCTCATTAGAATTTTGGAGCCGAAAGCATTTATCACACATGTCTTTTCTCAGAGTGTGGAATTTGAGGTAAAAATCGTTTTTGAATATTTGTCTATACAACTATAACTTTTCGGGCAGTATATTTTCCTCTTCTTCTTTGCAAGTAACATTCGTACATTTTTTGTAAATTCATAATTGGTTGACTTTCTACAGTAATGAGAAGGAATTTTTGGGAAAGAATTAATATGTTTTTTAGAAATTCTCTCGCATCTTCAGGCCTTTTATTTCCAGGGGGATGACAGCCTTTTTTACTACGGCAACAACGTTACAATCTGATCTATTTTTTACTATATTTCTCACAAATGTTTCAGAAACGTTGAATGTAGCAATAAAAAAACCTAGAAAAACTTGAATTTTTACACCATTTTTAATGAGGAAAAACAACTTTGTGTTCGAAGTTCTAACTGACTTTTTTTGTATCTCTTCGATCAACGAAGAAAGATATTTTTTCTGGTTTTCAGTACCTTTTAGCTTTTCCCAGAAAGTCGTATGCAAATACATATTGCCTAGCCTCTTCGTCAAAATGAGTGTTACCACTTTCTGGGGCATTTTGAACAGTCTTTGGGTTGTACACTTCGCGCTTTGACACTTTTCCTAAGGGTCGAAACATATGACTTACCCGATTGAAATAAAGCCATTCGAATATTTTTTTCCACGATTTGGGATCAAGCTTTCGCTTTCGTTTTCGTGTCGCATCGTTCTCTTCACCAACGCTGGTAGTGTTATCGATTCCAATATTAATTTATGGACTTACGTTTGCTACTGGAACGAAGTTATCTTCAACATGATATGGCGAATTCTGCACATTTGAGATGATTCGGAGGATGATGGAAAGGAATGAGGATCGACAACTGAATCATCGTCATTAAAATCATCTGAAGTCAGATCCTTATCAACTTAGGATGGAAATCTTATATTTAAAACCATATTATGAATCTATTTTACTAATATTACGATCACTGTTTTCATTAGCGAACATTGATACAGAAGGACGATTCGTTTTATTCATTTCGGTAATTTTTTGTCTATCAACAAAAGCTTTTTGTTTTAGTAAAAAAAATATTAATTTAATTTGATTAATTTATGAATAATCACGATGACACTAATTTATTAAATTTTTGTTTGATTTGAAATGAAACACATTTATAAAATTGAATGCATTTTAACCTGTGTACCGGTCATCTTCAGCAACATGACTGAGAGATATAGTTGTCACTTATATAAACATGGCACATTATAAATTACATAAAATAATGAAAGTTGGAGCAGTGCAGATATATAGTAAGTATTGTTAATGCAAATTACATGACTACATTAGAATTACTTTATATATATAAACAAAGTGTAGGTGAGAAAACAGGTTAAAAACAATTGAATAAATATGTTTCTATATTGCCATTATCTGCATTTAATGCAAAATGGTGTGAGCACTCGTAGCCTCGAAGCCTCTCGCACTGGGTGGTCACCATCCCAATTGCAATTTCAGGCGCCTGGCATTCGTCAACATCGTGCACAAGCATCCCAGGGATTTAACCAATGCTATAAAGCATCGGTCACTTCTCAGAGACGTCGCCTTATGTTGACGAACGTGGACTTTCCACGAGATCCCCCTAACTATCCTTAATCTAACTTACAACTAGGAGGAGTGTGCTACCTTAGTAACGTACCGACCTAGGAGAACGAGCCCACCCTCTCCCCTTCTAGAAGCCACCAGAATTCGGTCTACCTTTTCTCGGCATCGATCCGATTCCTGTCCGCAATTGCGAGATTAAAACGGAGGAGCTTCTGAGTATTGGCAATATACCTGTCGTAGATGAGCCGCTTCTTCCTCGCATCGCGGTGGCGGTGGTATATTACCGGGATACCATCCCTGCTTTGCACTAACCCTTTATCATCAATATGGAGAAATGCCTCTGGCGGGATAGAGCCCGATAGAAGCGTGCTCTCGTGGTACATTTCATTGGGGTAATAAGCCCCAAATATCAGGCTAATATCGTTGGTCATTGCCCCTGCAACATGTCTTCGAATCACCTTAATCAGGAAATTGTCAATCCTATTCAGATTAGCCCCATCGTAAAGGACTTTGTTGGCATAATATTTTTTGTACTCTGATTCTGGTGTTCTGTACAAGCTGAGACAAGTCCTAAGACACTGCCTTTCAAACACCCGAATCCTTTCCATCTGATACGGCGCTACATTGAACCACACTAGGCAACCATATGCGATGACTGGCGCAATTAGCGCCACATAGAATATGACATTCACACTGGATACAAGCTGACTGTTGTGAAATAGCCCTCTTGTCAGAGCTAAAGCGCTTTTGACCCCAGAAAGACAAGCATCTACATATATGTTTGTCAAAATACAAATTCTTGTCGAGCCAGATACTAAGTATCTCACTACGCTTCTCACCGCTAATGGCAGTCTTTGCTGTCCAATGATGACCAAATTTCGCCAGTTATATCTGGTATCCCTAGAAGCCCATCTCAATGGAGTTCTAAACAAGATTGTTTTCGACTTTTGAAAATTGACTTTCAATTATCAATCGTCGCAATGCGCCTTAATATAATCGAAATCACGCTGCAGAAGAGTATTGATGACTTCGACTTTTGGGCCTGATCTGTACGCCACTAAATCATCTGCGTACGCTATGGCATGGCATGGCATGGCTATTTAAATGTTAAACAGTATCGGAGAAATCACAGCCCCCTGTTGTAAGCCGTTTTTAATGTCTAAAGATCTTGCTCGAAATGACGTTGTTGCATTTAATAACGAACTTCTTTCCCATAAGCATGTCGTAAATCATATACAGCAGGGGTTTCGGCATGCCCATCCTGGCCAGCTTATAGAAAAGCCCCGCTAACCATAGGGTGTCGATGGCCTTCTCAAAGTCAACGAGGCAGGCACCCGTAAAATCTTGCATTCACTCCACTGCATGTCGGAGACCAGCTTTGAAGCACCATGAATGGTGTCATGCCTCACCCTAAAACCAAACTGATTTTTCAGAATTATACATATTATTTTCCTCAACCCACCTTAACAGCGCTATATTAACCACCTTCTCAAATACCTTGCTAATATTCGGAAGCAAACTAATTAACCGAAGATTAGCAGGGTTAGTTCTAACTTTATCCCTTTTCGGGATTGGATGTACCACTGCTGTTTTCCAATGCGTCGGATAATATGCATTATTCAGCGCATTGTTGAATAGCGTAGTCAATATAACCACTGCTTCCGAGGGCAGGTGTCTTAATACGACGTTTGGAATACCGTCTCCTCCCGACGACTTTTTGTTTTTCAGAGACTCAAAGATGCGCTGCAGTTCATCTTTTCGCACGAACAAATGCGAGGAAGCTCGTTCATCGGCGATGATGACGTTTGCTGTGTTTTCTTCACTGAATACGGTGAAACCGTGATTATCGGATCGTCAATTTTGAAGTTCGTTGCGCAGATAATAGTGATTTACGTAGGTCATATTGTCAATGTAGTGATTACAGTGAGCTGGATTGTTCACCATATACACGGCTTCGAAAAAAGCTCCCAGCAAATCCACTTTCTCCTGTGGGTCTTCGACCACGAATGTCATTATGATCTTTCTCCCTGAACAATTTATTTATCTGCGGGAACATATTCGGACTACTGGATTTTATAACCCGAATCTTATTGCCCCAGTACAGACTTACTGTAATTTTCTTCAATTAATTGTTTTAGGTTTTTGATCAGTGACTTCAGTGTTCTTATTTCCGGGTCATTTCTGTTAGTGAACTGTCTGTACAGCTGCTTAAGCCTCGAGAGTAGCCTACTTTTGTGTGCGTACAATGAGTTGATTGTTGGAGTTCAGTACTTTTCGACCTGGCTTTCGTCAGAGTATTCTATCCGAGGGAAAGTCTGCTCCATAGTTCGTTTGACAACGTCTTGCATCGTCAGTAAATCGCGGTCGATTTCTTCGTTTGTCAAGTTTCTGTTAGTCGGGGGATGAATTCCACTCAAACATAGATTACGCTTCAAGATTCTGGAGAAGCACGCCCATCGTACTCTACGATAGTCGTATGAGTACATTTGATCATACTGCTCCAGCTGCGTTTGCTCGTTTGGGATCAGTATTGTGGCGGCAAGTCCGTAGTTATTACTATCGCACTCGAACGCTCACAAACAGCTCCTTGTGTTTCGATCCGTATCAGCCAGTTCTAGTCTACTGTTGTCTATTAATGTCAAGTCCAGGAAAGAACCGGCTAATGGGAAGGATGGGATATTCGTTGCGTATAGTTCAAGTATGTACTCAGTCATATGTTGACTCCACCAGTAGTATAACTGGTTACCCCTGGTATTTGACGGATTACTTCCCCATGCCGTTTGTCTAGCGTTAAGATTTCCGGCCAAAAAATAATAATTTTCCTCCGATTGAAACTGAAGTCAATGGAGAAGTATTTCGAGCTCAGTTATAAATTGAATGGGATTAGGTGCTTCAGGTGCATAAAGCGACACCACATACACTCGCCTTCGACTATGAAGAGAAATGCATACGATGCACGCTTCCAACACCCGGAACCTCATTAAATCCCCGCTATATATGACCCTATGGCGCATGCCTCTGTGTAATAAGATACCAACCTCACCCCCTCGTGAGGAGTGTGGACGGTTCCTTCTATATACATATATTGTTGCCACTGTAGCCAATTTTGTGATTCTGGTTGAGCTTAGTTTCGCTAATCAAAAGCACATCTGGGCATTCACTTAACAACAGATTTTGTAGGTTGGCCCTTCTCTGGATCCTGATTAATGAGTTAACGTTTAAAGGATCTGCAGATTAACCTCATTCAACGTAGCAGACATTATATCGGCGTGCCAGACTTATCAAACAGGGTCAAATAGATGACGTCAATTCGAGCACGATTCTTTTGACGCTTCTCTTCTTCGAAGAACTGTTTTCGAGCCTGGACTGTCTTTTTCAGCTCTTGAAACCTAGGCCAATCCCTGAAATTGGCAGGATGCCCCGAGTTCCTGCAGAGTACGCAAAAGAGTTGACCCCTATCCACTACTCTATCGTTGGCTAAAGGACATTCTCCATATTTGCGATCCTTATCGCACTTAACGCATCTATGTTGCCGCTGCTGTTGTTGCTGTTGGTGTTGTTGATGGCTCGATGGTTGCTGTTGAATTTTCTGTGGTATTTGCTGCTGTTGTTGTATTGGTCGTCTTGTTGTTGTTGTTGTTGCTGCTGCTGCTTTTTTCTTATTAGCTGCTTCTGTTTTGGCATTTCTTTCATAGCATCTGTACCCTGGTGTTGTAGTTTTTGTTGTTGCTTTTGCTGCCGCAACTTTTCTCTCTTCTCCAGGAGCTCTTTTCTAAGCCTGTCAAGCTGAGCTTT
Source organism: Volucella zonaria (assembly GCA_963966105.1). Lineage (NCBI taxonomy): Eukaryota > Metazoa > Arthropoda > Insecta > Diptera > Syrphidae > Volucella > Volucella zonaria. Next base: position 126,719,681 of record OZ014531.1, read on the forward strand.
CTCATCTTCTTCCTCTTCTGCTGAGGTATCAGTATCTGACAATTCTTTAAAGGAATTCCTCTCTCCAATGTAAAGGCACTCACCCCCTTTATACTCATAAGAGTATTCCTTTCCGTCCGCTTTAATGTCTTCATCTTTTTTAATTTTCTTTTTTGTGGATGATTTCCTAGGATTCCCTGTACGATTATAGACCCCTCTTGACTTACAACTGCGAAAGTTGTGTTTGGCTCTGTTTTTGATCCGTCTGTATACAAGAAGTTCCAGCTTTTACATTTGAAGTCAGTTGAGATCTCCAGGAGCGTAACTTGTAAAGAGCATTACTCGTCACGTCCTTTCGCAACTCTTGTAGGTTGCGAATTACTGAATCTCTACATATGGTATTTAGCGAGTTGGTGTGAATTTCGTTGTTCTACTGCAGGATGAATTTAAATTGTACCCAGAATCTAGGATACTGTGTATTGCGGAAGGGATCCTCCTGTTGCGTTTGTGGGTAGTGGCCTTGTCTACTATCGATCCTGTTTGAAAAAGGAGGTTGACATTGAGTTTCATGATGATTTCAGAGTATCGCTCTTCTAGTGTTGGGAGCCCAGCCTCAGCAAGTATATTTTTGAGTGGTGTTGTTGGAAAGGCACCTAGGCTTTTCCTTGCTGCTTGGTGGTATGTTGGTGCAATTATATTTTTTGTGGATTTTGGAGAAGAACCATATGTAGATGGCCAAAGCATAATCCAGTTTACTTAAAATTAACAACTTTATAATACTGCAAAATGAGTTAACATGAACATTACTTTTCTTAGATGCTAGATACTTACTAATATTGAGCCGTGCTGCTAATGCTTTCTTAAGACTAGTGCAATGAGGTTTTCGGTTGTACCTGTTGTTAATTAAAAGGCCTAGAACATTGAGGTTTAATACTGTTTCTAGTTTGGTGTTGTTAATAGTTAAATCTACGCTTTTACAATTTTTCTTTCTGCAAATGTGAATTAATTTACATTTTTCCAAGGAAAATTTGGAGCCAGAAATATAAGGCCATTCATAAATATTGTTGAGCAAGCTAGAACAAGCAGATTTTGCTTTATCAAGATCATTGTATTTACAAAGTATATACGCATCGTCAGCATAGATAGATCCTTGTAATTAGATATAATGTCACTTAGTTGATTAAAAGCGATTACAAAGCATATAACCGACAATGGAGGTCCTTGAGGGATACCATTATCGAGCGGCATGGGAGCTGAGAACATGTTTCGAATTTTAATGTAACACCTTTTGTTAGTTAAAAAGGATTTAAAATATCTAAAGATTTTCGGTCCTACTCCTCTTATGCTTACGCGGTGAAAAGCCTTTTCAAAATCTAGGGCTAGGGTTACGTGCTGAAAGGGCGTTTGTAACAACGTAGTCAATGTGGAGTAGGGCATCTATGCACCCTCTTCTTGGCCTGAGTGCGAATTGGTTAAGACTTAACAGCTTTTTAAAGTCGGTTAGCCATAAAATTCTGTTTGTTATTATCTTTTCAAGAACCTTTGATTAGCAAGGGAACAGTGATATTGGACGATAGCCATTTACATTTAGAATATCGTTCTTGGGCTTAGGTATGGGGATAATGGTAGCTATTTTCCAACTTTGAGGTATAATACCTTTACTGAAAATATTATTATATACACAAGGATAAAAGTCCTAACTTAGCTGAGTCTGGAAGATTTTTTATCATAGGATAGGAGATCCTATCACGCCCTGGAGTTTTGCCTTGTAATTTGTATACGCAGCTCTCAAAATCGAGCATAGTGATATTAGTCTCAATACGTTGTGCTGCCACATTTATTGCAGGTAGTGGAATTATATTGAGGCTTTACAATCGATTGGTGTTAAAGGCCGATGGAAAGTTGGAGTTAGCTGAATTGGATGACCAGGTTTTGGGCAGAGAAGTTGCAAATTTCTATGGGGTCGGTTATAGAACCAGCTTGCGTGTTAATAAACAATATGTTTTTATGTGTTGAGTTGCCTGTCAAAGTCGTTATGTTTTGCCAAATTGTGCTTGTTAAGTAAAGTAAAGTGTAAAGTTCTCAAAGCTTTTTGTCCTGCTGATTTTTAGCAATCTTCTAAAAAGAGCAGTAGCTTTTTTGTAGGCCAACAGATTGACTTGGGTAGGATTTTTCTTGAAAGCCTTCCAAGTCGTAAATTTTTCGGTTCTTAGCCGTCAGATTAGGGTTCCACCAGGGCACGTATCGCTTGGACGTTGTGGGAGACGATTGGGGGATAGAGTGATTAGCAGCATGCCGAATGCATTTTAGTAAAATCGCAGCTTCCCTGTTTATATTGGGTCTATAATTTAATTCGTGCGGTTTGCTAAGAGATGGCGTAACTTGTATTATTCCATTGTTATTATTCCATTGGAACATGCGTTGGAACGCTACTGTCATTGTACGTCATTTCAGTATATGTCATTCATTTGAAGCGTAAACAACAATAATTTTTTTTCACTCAAATATGTCGAACTTTGTGCCTGAAAAAGTGTTTTTGCGGGGAGTTCTTCTTCATTACTTTAATATGAAGAAAACTGCAGCCGAAAGTCATCGTATTTTGGTAGAAGTTTACGGTGAACATACGCTAGCTGAGCGAACGTGCCAAAAGTGGTTTGCACGATGAATGTCCTGGGCAGCCAAAAAAGTTTGAAGATGAAGAACTAGAAGCATTACTCTATGAAGATTGTTGCCAAACACAAGAAGAGCTCGCAGAATCTTTGGGTGTCACTCAAGCAGCCATTTTCAAAACGTTTAAAAGCAGCTGGATATATTCAAAAGCAAGGAAATTGGGTTCCATATGAACTCAAGCCGAGAGACGTCGAAAGGCGGTTTTGCATGTCCGAAATGCTGCTGGAACGCCACAAAAGGAAGTTATTTTTGCATCGGATTGTTACTGGTGATGAAAAATGGATCCATTACGACAACCCCAAGCGCAAAAAATCATATGTGAAACCCGGCCAACCAGCCAAATCAACGGCAAAGCCGAATATCCATGGCGCGAAGGTAATGCCCTGTATTTGGTGGGATCAGATGGGTGTGCTGTATTATGAGCTGCTAAAACCGGGTGAAACCATCAATGGACAACGCTACCGAACACAATTAATCCGTTTGAAGAGAGCAGTGGCCGAAAAACGCTCGGAATATGCGACTAGACACGAGGCAATAATTTTCCATCATGACAACGCTCGGCGCCACGTTGCTATTCCGGTTAAGAACTATTTGGAAAACAGTGGATGGGAAGTCTTACCCCACCCGCCTTATAGCCCAGACCTTGCCCCTTCTGACTACCATTTGTTCCGGTCGATGCAGAACGCCCTCACTGAAATACGGTTCACATCAGAGCAGAATATCAAAAATTGGCTTGATTCATTTTTGGCTGCCAAGCCGGCGCAGTTCTTTTGGGATGGGATCCACAAATTACCAGAAAGATGGGAAAAAGTCATAGCTTCAGATGGGTAATACTTTGAATAATACTATTGTACATGTTTTTCTTAAATAAACGTTCACATTTTGAAAAAAGACGAACGAATTAAGTTATATACCCAAGAGTACTCGTAGGTTGTGGTAACTTTTGCGAAATGATGTACAAGTATATTTTTAAATGGGTTCCAGTTAGCGAAATCTGTTTTATATTTTAGGGTATTTTTGATGGTTTCATGCCTAGGTGATAGCAGCAATGAAATAGATATTGGGAAGTGATCACTACCATGCAGATCATCGGAGATGTGCCAAGTTATTTTTGGGAAGAGTATTGAAGAACAGCATGAGACATCAGGGTGGGTGAACGAGCTGTGCGTTGGCAAGTGGGTGGAAGAAAAGTCATTTAATATGGTTAAGTCGGATTTTGTGATAAATTCTTCAATAACTGCATCCCTCTTGCTTGTTCTAGGGGAACCCCAAAGCACACTCCATGAGTTGACATCACCAGTGAATATGTATGATGGTTGCATCTGTCGAATGATACTCGTATTCTCTAATTCAGAATGAGTGAATAGTTGCCCAGGAAGAATGTAAACACAGATAACTGTAACCTTAATACCCATATCAACTTGTACGGCAGTCGATAGAACATTTGAATATTATACATGAGTGATGTTGTTTTTAATAAGTATTCCGACTCCACTAACTGCTTTTAAATTGCAGGGTAAATTAACAAAATACCCAAGATATGACTTCGGTTTTATGGGGTCTACTTTGTAAGGCAACCTATCTTGTAATGCGATTATGTCGTATCTACGCTCTTTTATTAATAGGTTGAGTCCATCATAATTATTCTTGAAACCGTTAAGGTTCTATTATAAAATGTCCAGAGACTTGAAGGTTTTCTGTTGTCGGCTGTATTGGTGGTCAATTCTGATTCGATGGTTCCGCTTGCCGGGTAGAACAGAGGTCCTACCACACATAGTGGATAGATCCGTGCTCCCCTCCGCAAGTGCAGCCATCGATATGGAGGTTTTAGAGATTTTATTTTTATGAGCTTTCATCTGTAACTAAGAGAGTAAATTAGTTGGCGTTTGTAGAATTGGTAAGAGAGTTGATTTGGGGAGGTGTGTGATTAAGTATTGCGGATGGAATGTGTGGTGGAGTCGGTTGTTTTTGATGAGGTTAATTTGTTACTAAGCGTAATGGGTTTGATTTGCTCTAAGAGTTGTTTTGGTTTGGAAGAGGGAGAGTGCGTTGACTGATAGCTATGTAATTCTGTAATACAATATGGAAATGGGGTAGAGGGCGTTGGAGAAGTACGTATTGCAGGTTGGTTCATTGTTTGCGCTGTATTGATTTCGCTGAATGTGGTTTGAGAGAGTAGGGTGGGATGAATGTTGAATGATGAAGGGGATGAATATTTTTTAAGACAGTTTGCGCACAGCAATGTTGCACAAGGTTCAGGCTCATTGGCGAAGGAATATATTCCTTGACCTTTGCCTTGCACCAACTAATTTCGACAGTCGTTGGAAGTTGGTATAGATTGAAGGTGACGACGACGAGGCATATGGGTTCGAGTTTATCATTGACCTTTTTGGTGAACTTGTACACCTCGGTTACACCTTGCGATTTCATCTCCGCAACGATTTCGGATTCTGACACGTTTTTCAAACATGGTGGGTATATAACACTTTTAGAGGAGTTGAGATGTTTGTGAAGGCTAACTGTTACTGGGAGTTGGTTTCCTAGAACACTTGTTTTAAGGAATTTATCTGCAATTTGTTGGGTTTTTGCTAATAAGAGGACGCTTCCATTTTTCAGCATAGATATGTTGTCGTAACAGGTGCTAATAGCGTCAATTGATTTTTTTAGAAGGAAAATACTCACGCATGATAAACGTTTATTGACATTTTTTGCTGTTATCACTACAAATTTTGGGTTTTTTTGTTACGAACAACGGGTAACTCTGGGAATTCAACCGGTGAAAATCCACGTTTATTCTTCTTTGCCCTGTGTTGTTCAGAAGACATATCAGATAGAATGTCAAAGCAATTCCTGGGCTTGTTCATCGGCCCCGGTGGGCCCATGCCGTAAATACGACCACATAGGGAGAGAAATTTATTAACCATAATAAAGAGAAGAGGAAAGAAAACAGCCGATAAGGGAGTGTGAAGAGCGAGGTAAGAAAGAGGGTTTTCACAAAGGGATCAAGCGACAGGCAGAACGCAGTGGGAAATAGCTAACAACGGGATATGTACACTACGAGAGCCAGACGATGACTGAATAAACGTGTATTATTAGTTGTTCGCTCCTAAAATGTGCTAAAGTAGCACCCTTTTCCATACCCACGTAAATGTGAATATGAACTGTGATTTGAATAATTGCCAATTGATCATAATAAAGAAACCAATAGAGCTAAACGCGCGTGTTTTTAATCCCTCTCTTGAAGTTAGCCTCAACCGTTTTTACTTGTCCTAACTGCTGGACAAATGAAAGGAGCAGCTGGACAATGAAAGTGTCCTAGGTGTTGGACAACGCTTAACATTAGTTTTGTTACAAAATATTATAGACTTTAAAAAGTGTTTAAAAAAAACATTAAATTAAATATTGTAGTTTTAAAAAAATTGTAAAATAAAGCTGCGTCCAATTTTGATATCACAAATGAACAGGTATATCAAACAAAATAAAAAAAGAAATGATCTTTTGAAACGCTTTGCCTAGTTTTTACACTCAACCATAAAATAAAAAATAAAAAAAAAATCGATTTTTAGGTGACCTTAATTGAGGTGACCAAATTTGGCTGGCTCTTGTAGAGCAAAACTATTGATCCAAAAGAAATAATTTTTTCGATTACCCGAGCTCCAAATATCCAAATCCAGTGAATTTAAAAATTTTGCATTATAAAATTATACAAGCACTTTTGCCTGTGCGTCGTTGCCGAGGTTTATAACAGGCAGTTAGATGAGATCCTTGTGTTTTTCTTAAGTTTATTGTACGTCCGTATTATCAGTGTAGGCCATCAAGCGACTATGCCATATGCGAGAATTTTTCTAAGGATCGTACATAGACTCAGCGCATGACTGTGAACCGATAGACCTCTTGCGCGAGTTAGGGGCAAACAAAGCTTTTCTACAATATTCCTATGAAATATGTTTTTTTAACCTAAGGACAGCAAGTCCAAAATGATCCCTAGGTGCTGTACTCTTCGAAAAATTCAGAACGGTGCCATTTAACTTGGGATGGGATGATGCAGGTTATTTTGATGTTTTTTTGTGAAGAAAGCCAGCTCAGTTTTGGCCAAACTCACGCTAACCACAGCTACGTATCCATGAGGAGGTTATTCTTAAGGCATACTGGAGAATGTTAGAGAGTCGTTGTGGATGTTTGCCCGGCACCTATTTAGAAAGTAACATCGTCTGTGTAAGCTTCCATACCACATTCCGTGTCCTCTAGTTTAGTAACTAGCCCATTGACTACTAGATTCCATAGGAGCAAAGAGGGTACGGTTTATTTCTTGCGGAGCTGCATCCAAAGTTTGCATTTGCGGCTATGCTATTAAGAATAAAGTGTACCAAGTTGCATTCAAAGTCATTTAAACTCAGTTCTGAAGTTAAAAGAGGGTCAGGTTAGGTTTCAACCAATCAACCTCATTTATGATTGAGGTTTCAATTGATGTGAAGATTGAGGAGCAGGAAGGATGACAGACTGATGGGTCTGAGATGGCAGACCGATGGGTCCGACATTCTGATCCTGATCCTGGTCTGAGATCCTTCTTGGAGAAGTTTGACAGTATTGATTTATTGAGGAATTGAAGAATTAAATAAATGTATCTTTTCTTTTTCTACTATCATTTATCCCTCATTACAAATTTTTATGTTTCTATTGAATTTCTGTCTTCTAACTAAATAAATTGAATTGCAATTACTGGCTATAAAATTTTAAGTTTTAGATCAAGGAAAAAATTAAAAAGAAAGTCTGTAACATATATTGTAATTTTTCATACCAACTACCAAAGTAATATTTATTGAAAAATACCTTTTTATAACTTTTGGTATTAATTACTATAAAGAAAATATATTTATAAATAATTTAATTCCTAATTCAATCCCAACAAAACGAATTGTAAAAGGAATATCTATCTAGAACAAAGGTTATTATATACTTATCCGTTTAATAAGCTAAATAATTGTGTTAAAATTCATTCATTAAAAACTATAATGCGTTTTTTGTTTCTTATAATATCTTTTTGTTTTAACTTTTATTTTATTAAATGTCTAATGTTTGCAAACTGTAATGGACTGTACAAAATATATTGTACGCAATTTATATACATAAATATAAAATTTTTAATAATAAGTAATCTCTTATTATTAAAAGTTCGTGTTTTTTTATTGTTAATTAACTTTTGTTTGACTCAGTTGGGTAAGCATAGAAACAGAAACATTTCAAAATGATATGATAAAATCGGAGTAATTCGATCAACGAAGAACCATGGACCTAAGTTTTGAATTTCCGTAAGTACCTTCAAATATTATATATTAGTAATATGAACGCTATGCAGCAACGTCGGGATTTGTTGCAATTCGCGCTCCTACTTGTTATAAAAGGTGGGGCAAAAGAAAAGTCGCAAATGTAATAATATACGCACACCAGCGGCACGTAGACGAAAGATGGGAATTGCGAAAGTATGGCATTATTAAGTACCAATGAATGAATACACCATCTAACCAAATAAATTACGTGTACCCAGATCGAACAACGGCAAAAGGTTTTCAACTAGAAGGTTTTTTATGTTTGCAGGTTATAAGGATTAGGAAACAAAAATGCAAGCAGGGTTTTTTTGTTTTTTTTTTTTACAATTTGCGCGGGCTCAAGGGGTATAAGTACCCTTCCACACAGCGCAGGCGAAGGAAAATCAGAGGTACCGATGAACGTTGGTTTTAAATGTTTGAAGGTTATAATGACTAGGAAGAGCTAGGCGGGGCATTCCATAAGCGAGTTGTACGGCTAACAAATCACGATATTTTAGAGTACGTCCGAAAGTGGGCTTGAGGGTATACTGATGAGGATTCATAGCGAGACCAGTACTACGGTTGAAGGTTTGAAGGGGCGGGATGCTACAGGCGAGTTCAATGGGGTACTGGTAGTGAAAATAGCGATAAAACAAAGTGAGACAGGAGACATTACGTCGGTCTTCGAAGTTGTCCATTGTTTGAGTGAAATTAGTATTAGCAGGTGCAGAGATGATTTGGGCGCACCAGACCAGATGTGGGAATTGTACTCTAATTTCGGGCGGATAAATGCCTTATATATTGAGGCCAGATCAGAGGGGTGACGTATTTCTTACATCGCTTGAGGAAATCTAAACATTTCGTAGCGTTTTTGACGACACCGAATATGTGGTCATTCCAATGTAAGTTTTCATTGACACACATACCGAGAATACAAGTGCCATTCATGGATAACGGCTGGTTGTTTCAATCTCGCTTTAACGACAGCAGACATCACTGTGGTTTGGAAGCATTAAATTTTACTCTGTTAGTGGTTCCCCAATTAATTATGCTGTTAATATCAGAATTCAATAAGCTTGACATACGCTGGCGTTCCCGTTCTAGAGCCAAAGAACAGGGGCGTGGGTCCGGGAACGAATATGAAAAGCAGAGAGTACTGTCGTCAGCAAAGGAATTTATTGGATTAGAAGATCAACAAGAGATTGTTGATGAAAATTAAAAAGAGTGTTGGAGACAGAACGGAGCCCTGGGGCACACCAGCATTTATTTTGTGAATACCAGATTTGAAACCTTACAAGACAACTTGGTTTGAACGTTCTGAAAGGTAATCTCTAATCCATTGAAAAAGAGTGTCGTCGATCCCAAAAGCACGTCTTTTCGATAAAAGAGCCTGATGCCGAGCTCTGTCAAATGCCTTTGAAACATCAAGTGCAACTATCTTGCTTTCGCCAGATTGTTGTACGCTTTGGTTCCACTTTTCGGTGAGACATGCCATCAGATCACCAGTAGACCTGTTGCTACGAATACCCCACTGACGGTCATTAAGAAGTTTTCGTGTTTCGAGATATTTCATGAGCTGACGGTTTATCAGCGTTTCCATGACCTTGGAAAGAAGGGGCGTAATTGTAATGGGTTTGTAGGACGAGAGAGATTAAGATTCGCCTTTTTTAGGGACAGGCTGGACAAATGTTGTTTTCCATCTTCTCGGAAAGAGTCTTAAAGAGTAGGATTGATGAAAAAACTTACGCAGTGGTTTTGCCAGCGAGGAAGAACACCTCTTCAGAAGGAGGGGAGATATACCATCTGGACCAGGGGATTTTTATAATGGAGGTGCCTTTGAAAGAATCACGACGTCAGAGTACAATAGCTTGCTGATCTACTGATACCCATTTGCAGTGAAGAGGATATAACATTTGGAGAGGTTGAATGCTACAGACAATTTTGTAATAGGGCAAGCTAAACTACGAAACATTTCGTCGCTATTTGAGGGAGTCAAATAACAGGACGGTATTGGCGTCACCTATTAGTTTTATCGCACGGTTTTGAATCCTATCTATCTATCTTACCTGTCTAATGGAGCCCTTGTGTACTCCAACATTTATTTTGTGGATATCAGGCTTGAAATCGTCCAAAACAACTTAAATTAGACGTTCCGAAAAGTGATTTCTAATATATTGTGGAAAAGATTCAACGAACCCAAATACCTGTAGGAGCCTGCAATGAAACTTAGACTATTGTTAGAGTGAAAAATAAAAAAAAAAAAAAACATTTTGAAGGGTTATATATTGTGGCCAGATCAGAAGGGGAAAAGTATTTCTTACATCATTTGAGAAAGCCTAGACATTTCGCAGCATTTTTGGCGACATCGAATATGTGGTCATAAGTTGTCATTGACACACATACCGAGAATGGAAAGTTTATCGGTTTCGACGATGTACATAAGTGTAATTCATGGACAATGGCTGGGTATTTAAATTTCGCTTTAACGACAGCAGACAGCATTGCGTTTTGGAAGCATTAAATTCCACTCTGTTGATGGTTCCTCAATTGGTTATGTTGTTAACCCTAGAACCAAACTCAGGGTGCTGTGTCACCCTGTGCTAAATTAAATAGATAATATTTTTTTAACCATTTGTTCGTTATTTTTCCTATTCTCTTTTAAGTTTGTATCCTCCATTTTATGATAGTTGTCAATTGGCTGTCGGACCGGTAAGATATAGAAATAATTGAGCGGTTAGGCCACTCTAGAGGCCGAAAAATAGGCTTTTTTGTGATTTTTTTTTCAGGAAGAATATAAAATAAATCTAGTTTACAAAGGTAGAAGTTGACTGGTATGGTTGACTGTAAAACATAATTTTTATGGAATTATTTATTTAAAAATGGCGGCTGTGCAGCGTTTCTCAGATGACCTCTCTTCTTTGGAAGGGTCTACGGCCGTAACATCAGCTCATGAAGCACTTAATTTTTGTATTTTATTGTACATAACAACAGCTAGAGAACTACGTAGGGTTTTTTTTTTTGATATATTGATTTTTGGCCGAATGGCGCACTTTCATTTTCACTTTCAGAAAATTGTTAAAAACAAATGAACTATGCCATATAAGAACTATCGTATGTACTTATTTAAATAATATATTTCTAGTTAAAATTTGAAGTGAGTTGGTTGAAAATTGTTCAAGTTGTCGGTGCGGCTAACTGGAAAAATGCAGTTTTGACATAAACGTGTTGAAAATTGTAAGTTATAGAAAGCCTATCTGGTGGCCTTGTGATAAACTTTGAAAAACAAGTACTTCGAGATATTTTCCGACCATAATATTTTGGATTTTCGTTTTTGAGGTCCTAAGGAACCATTGAAAGCAATAAAAAAAATCGATTTTTTAAAATCCCAGAGAGGCCTAACCCCTTAAAAAGTTGGGTTGTTCTTAGTTTCGTTCTTGGTATAATTGTATGGCTGTAGGCATTCAGGTAGTGTTCTTGCAACCTGCCCTCTGTTGCCGTCGCTCACATACTATATCTCGTAGATATACAACAAGTCCTTCCACCCCCACAAAGCGGCAACCCAACGGAGGAGATTGAGCCAAAAGTGAGCCCCATCCCTAAATATGATTTTTCGATAAAAATAAGGGTCGACTTCAAGCTGCTCAAGAGCCCAATCCGCTAACTGCTTTAGTCCTCGGGTGAAGCCCGAGATATTTTTGCAAAATCTTCCACAGAGTATGCGGAGAAATCCTAGACCGTTGCGATAGACGTCAAATGGACAATTCCGGATCCTCAACCACTCACAGCGGCTAAAGTTTTCTCTGTGCACACAATACGTTGACGCGATTTTAGGTTCGTTTCATGATGTGTGCATGTGGTATAAAATTTCGCGCAGTTGGTCGATTATGAGCATAAAAAAAACATCACGCCATCTTCTACAGGTTTCGCAAATATGAGAGCAGCGCGCATGCCCCGTTGTCGGTTTGCAAAGACGGACAAGTTTTCCTTGGAAGTCGAAGTTAGACATTTTTACACGTGGTTCGACAGAAAAATGGTTGGTGTCGATCTTGGAGCTTTTTTGCCTTCTAAAAAAAAAATTAAAAATTTTGGTGGGTGAATCACGGATGCAAGCGCACTGGATCCGATTATTCGCTTTTGCATTTAGAAGTAAAATACGACGTCGCCAAAAATAGAATAGTTAAGTTGAGGGCCATAGAAATTTGCGTGTTCTAGCATGTCCAGTTTGTTTCAAACCGAATATACGCGGCCCCCGTATATATTCAACCATCTTCAAGAAAGCGTCTAATGTTATTTGTATCCTGGCTAGGTGAAGATATATGAAAATTTGCCAAAAGCTTGTGTAAAAGCTTTCATGTGGTTTTAGTCTTAACTTAATACGAATAATAAAGATGAGGGGTTTGCGTAAAATAGAAGTTAAGTAGCTTAAAGTTAAGTTACTCGAACTTCTTTGCTTGTCAAGGACAAATTTGCGTAGACAACTTTTCCTGCAATTGGCCGAGGTGATCTTTTGGCAGTTGAATCTAACGATTTTTAATTTATGCTTGGGAAAGTCTTCAAGCCAGTTTGTGTAGATGTGATTTGATATGTGTCACAGACAGGTTTGTTGCTGGAATTTAGTTAATCAAGTCGCTTGTTTCATTCCGAAGAAGTCCAGGCAGTACCAAATCGAGAGATTGTCGGCTCAGGAGATGATGTAATAACTTCGACTAATGTCGTTTGTGATAGAGAGCGAGGTGGCAGTAAAGGAGTCTCTTGAGGAACTATTACAGCATTCTCAAGCATTTTAGATGGGAGAGATGCATTATACATTGCACTAGATTGAGGCTGTAGTTTTACGATGATATCCTGAATTTAGTTGAACGATGACCTGATATCGTCAGCAATATCACCAAGAAGTAAATGAGATGCTACGACGTCATTGCTCCCATCATTAATTTTGCATATAATGTTAGTTAAAATTTGGTCAGGGGTAGGAGCACTAATTTTTGATGAGCTTTGAAAGTAAATATCGGTACCGGTCCAAAAAGAGCTCAAAACGTCAGTGAGGGAAGAGATGTAAGGTCTAAGAAACTGATTTTATACTAGAGTTATTCGTAATAACACTTTTCACATCATCAATGTTGAAATTGTCAGTAGACTTTAAAAGTTCTGTGAAATGTGTCATTTGTTTATCTAAAATTTTAAATTTGGATTTATACGAGTAGATGCTGGTAGATTGTCCGATGGTACTGGAGAGGTCCTTAACACTTTTGGTGACGTCCTCAGTCTTTGAAAACTGGTTCTATATTTTTTAACATATTTTCTTTTCGGCGTGTGACTCCCTCGGCAAACGTGACCCTGTGACCCTATTTCAGTGATTTTAAGTTGTTTTGCTAATTGAGAGTTTCGGAACGTTGAATTTTTGAATTCAGATCAAACTCCAAACTTTGTGGCTGGGGTATAGAAAGTTGGCATTTTGGGCTGTGTGCACACACTTGCCACTGCGTATTTGCCAATGGGCTTAAGTAACTTTTCCTCTATCTTGATCATCGAACTTGTCCGGTTGTAGAGGCTGAGTAAGTTCAATGAATCTCGAGAGTTCTCCAGACCAGTCCGACTAAAGAATTGTCCACTGGTCCAACTGCTCCCAAAACGCTAAAAGACGCGCCAAAGATCGATGCAGAAAACCGTGCCGGTTCCCAAGAGGCCCAAAATCTATAACACCAAAACCCCTAGGCCATCCAACAACACATCTCTGTTTTAGCGAAGTCCTAAAAGACGCAATAGCGATAGTGGAAATCGACGGAAACGACACCGACCGATCGATAGCACCTGAACGGTCGCAGTTGGTCGAGTGAAAGTTTTCGGGCAACTTCTTGGCCATCATGCGGGAAAACCCCGAACCAACTCTCACCGACGGAAACGACACCGACCGATCGATAACACGGTGGCAGTTAGTCGAGTAAAAGCTTTCCAGTAATTTCTTGGCCATCATGCGGGAAAACCCCGAACCACCTTTGATCGCAAGCGGCGCTGGCTGGCACCAGGGCCACGTCAAGCTTATCGCATGTGCAATTCAAAGATTTCTTGATCTTTTCACCAAAGCCGTAGGGGCAAAACTCGAAGTTGTGCTTAAGAAGGATATCCCAAGCAGACCTAGAACCCGCAGTTGGATCCCAGCCGCACCCTCCTCACCAGAAAGCATTTTGGAGATTATCAGGCTCAGAAACCCGACCCTACCGACTCATGACTGGAAGTCGCGAAACTGGAAGAACTCGGGTGCCCTTATAGATGCGCGTTGATTGTGATCTATAAGGAATCCCATAACCCTCTAGCGCAGAACAAAGGCATAATTTGGTTCAGTTTCGAGTCAATTCACCTACAAAATGGATGAGCAGGATGCTGATAAGCAACCTCCTTTTGCTTTAACTGAAATTCAAACTCAACCTAAGATCATGCAGCGGCGATATCCTTTCCAGAAATGGATAGCGACGACTCCAATTTATCCGAGGCTACAATAAAGCCGTCGGTCTCTTCTTCTGACACTCTGTCGGATATGGAAACCGATGAAGAATTAAAAAGAGATCCTTTACGATCAGAGGAAGAAGATGAGCTTTTGGGCACGTTTTCAGAATCGGAAGACTTGAAGAGCACCGTGGTGGAGGCTACTCTAGTAAATTGTAGCAATGATACGGTTTCCCCAGATTGATCTCCATCACTCAAAAAAGGCTTCGGCCGCACTTATTCTGCGTCTTTCCAAAAACGCAGAAGACATCATCCTAATCCAGGAACCGTGGAATGTAGAAAGGGCGGTTCGTGGACTTGGGACACCTGTATACTCTCCGCTCTATACAAGAGACAAATATAAGATGAGAACTTGTATATTAGTGAAACGTAGTTTTAATGCATTTTTACTTCCTAATCTCAGCGACCCCGACTTAACCGTTGCCAGACTAGAGATTACCAAAGTGCGACGCTAACACTTTGTGCGTCGTATGGGACAGTATGGGGCAGTACCGACATCAACGATAGAGGTGAGTCCCTTTCTGATTATATTATAAGTACTAACCTCATTGTTTGCAACATTGTCAATGCGCCCACTTTTATTACAAGAAACCGACAGGAAGTGCTATACCAATCTTACTAACCGACTGGATGGTATCGTCTGAACACTCATTTTCAGACCACAGATACACCCAATTCAGGTTCAGTGATGCTACTCCCAGCCAACTAGCATTCCGGAATTATCCGAAAACTGATTGGATAAAATACAGAGGAATACTGTCAGAAATGTTATCTTCTGAACTCTCAAGTCTCCCGCGTGATACCAACAAGCTTGATATGAAAGTCAAGGAATTCACCCTGACTCTCAATTTCAACCTAGAGGCAAGGAAAAGCTGCTCTGGTAGACATCAGCACTGGGACCGCTTAGAAACATTGGCAGACAACTTTTCAACCTACGAGTAGCAAAAGCAAAAGAAAGTGACTGGCTGGGACTCAAACAAACAATCCCTCAAAATATACAAAAACGTACTGACGAAGGCCAAGCGACTATCTTGGAGATCATTCTGTGACAAAATCACAGAAACCTCTGAGGCATCGCGGCTAAGAAAAATCCTCTCTATAGATCCTATGATGCCTAGCTGTTCGAAAAAACCGATGGCTCTTGGACAACCTCAAGTGATGAATCACTCAACGTGCTACTGGACACCCACTTTTCAGGTACCTGCCTATTCGCGGCCGGTAGCAAATAGGACTACTGTAACCGTGACCAAAATTTATGGTCTGATTACAAAAGACAAACTGCTTTGGGCGCTGCATAGCTTCAGACCATACAAGTCTGCTGGTCCGAATGGTATAATACCTGCGGAGCTATAAGGTCCTCAAATATTATCCTGCCTACGCTAGAGAATATCATGAGGATCTGTGTAAAACTGATTCACTTTCCACTGTCATTTTTTTTTTTTTTTATAATTTACTCGCGCCTAAGGGGTTATGAATACCCTTATACTGTTGCCTGTGCGCGGGCGGAGAGATAGAAGGAGGAGAAAGGAAAGTTTGTGATGTAGTGGTTTGAAACTCAAGTGTGTTTGGTTTCGAAATTGACTCTCCAGGGGTGGGAGTCCGAATAGGACGGAGAGATTTTTCTTCTCTCGGAATGTGAGGTTGTGAATTTTAACGGTTGTTTTGTGCTTGAAAAATCCTACAACAGCCAAATCTACGTGCCAGTGTTATGCCTTCACACGCAGATTTTTCTGACTGAGTTCCAATTACACAAATGAAAACTTGCTGTGGCTAGGATTCGAACCTTGACCTGCCGAGTGAGAAACGATAGCTAGTACCACTACACCACGACCACCCCTGGAGGGAAGTCATTCCCAAAGCCGGAAAACGTTCTTATACTGTCCCAAAGGACCTCAGACCTATAAGCCTATCATCTTTGTTTCTGAAAACTCTAGAACGACTGATTGATATCCATATACGAGAAAAAATTGATCCAAGACTTTTGTCAACGGAAAGTCGGTGAAAACGGCTCTGCATTTACCGACTAGCCACATCGAACGATCCCTACAATATGATCGCTTTCCTGTCAGCTCTGCAGGTAGACGACTCATTTGGGGAGATGATCAGTCTTATGCTAAATAGTAGGATAATCAACTCCAAACTGTGTGGAGCTTCTGCTAAAAGATGTGTCAGCAGAGATACGCCGCAAGGCGGTGTCCCCTATCCCCTTCTCTGGAACTTAGTGGTTAATGAACTGCTGATATACCTGGAAGCGGGTGGTAGCAGGGTGATTGCCTATGCAGATGAAGTTGCTATAGCCGTCTCAGGTAAGCATCTTAATACCATTAAAGAACTCCTTTAGCTAAATCTTAATAGATTAACAAATTGGGCAGATCCCTGTGGATTGGGAGTAAGCCCCTATAAAACTGACCTTGTCCTGTTTTCCAGGAAATATAAAATTTCAATCATAGACCCTCCCTCAATAAACGATACCAGTTTAGCATCGATACAGCAAAATATTTGGTTCCCATTCTTGACAGGAAATTAAACTGGAAACCTTACATTCAAGAAGGAGTCATGAAGGCTACAGTAGTTTTATTCTCTTGCAAAAAAGCCATTGGGAACAAATCGGAGTTTCAATCTCGCATAATCCACTGGCTATACATCTTGGTAATAAGACCGATACTCATCTACGGGGTTGTTGTCTGGTGGACGGTCTTAGACAATGCTGTCAACTGCAGCAGACTGAGCAGAGTCTTAAGAACAGCATGTCATGGAGCCCTACACTCTACTCCCTCCGCGGCACTGGATATTCTGTTTCACTTGACACCGCTGGATACCTTCAGCAGGCAAGTTGCTGCGAGTGCAGCTATTCGTCTTAAAGCAACTACACAGTGGACAAATAATTTATTTTGCCACGCTAATATTATTATTATATTAGGAATCATCACAGAGAACATCGATTACACCATACCTGAACTTTGGTTTGACAAGGCTTCCCCTCTAGCTCCTCTTTGAAGGAAGATGCTTTCATGGAGGACAAGTCAATTCACTTCTACACAAATGGATCTGAAACCGATAGCGGTTGGTGGCGGTGTTTTCTCAGATAAGCTAAATCTAAGCCTCTCCTCGCGTCTTCCAAATCCCTGTAGCGTGTTCCAGGCGGAAATTTTGGCGATTAAAGGAGCTCTGTCCTGGCTGAAGAAAAACGTGATAACTGCAATGGATATCCGCATCTTTTCGGATAGTCAGGCTGCTATGAAGTCCTTGGACCCAGTCTCATTAAATTCTAAAACCGCCCTTTAATGCCGATCATCTCTTACATTACAGAGCAGTTCAACCTTCACCTTTGCTGGGTGCCGGGCCACAGAGATATTCCAGTTAATTGTAGTGCTGACGAACTCACCAAAATTGGAACCACTCTACCTATTCTACCGGAAAAGGGTAGCATATGTATACCAATAGCTACGTTCAAATCAATATTAAAGCCGGATGCTAATAAAAGAACAGACCTCAGGTGGACTGTTGGACCAAAATGTCTAGCGACTAAACAGATCTGGCCAAAGCTGGATCTGTATCGCTCTAAGTGTCTGATCCTTCTGAATAGGAAACATATCAGCGGCATCATATACACTTGCGGTCATAAAAACCGCACCACCTAATGAGTTCTCAAAAAATGCCTAATTACATCAGATCGTAAGGGTTTTTCCCATACTAATGAAGGGTATTCCCCATAGCGGAGGTCGGCCTCGTATTCAGTGCAAAAAAAATCAGTTTGAATTGAGTTGTGACGGTGACAAGTAAAAAAAAGTGAAATATCTGGTAAATATCATCAACTGACTTAGGACGAAAACGTTCAAATATTGACTTTAGTCGAAGAAGGGCTTGGCTATCGTGAGATTGCGGTTAAAATAGAATGATGTCATTCAACTATAGTACGACTGATGAAGAAAAAAGAAAATTTGGATCCACTGGAAAGGAAAAAAAGGCTCGGGACGAAAACGTAAAACAACCCAGAAGACGGACAATGTATTACAACGAATTAGCATGAAAGATCGCTTTAAAAGTGCTGTCCGTATAAGAGCAGATCTGAGTGAATTTCATCAAGTTGATCTAAGCGCCGAAACCATACGCCGACGGCTACGGGAGATAGGTTTATATGGAAGACGACCAGCGAAAAAACCTCTTCTAACCACAAAAATGAAAGTAAATTTAATTTGTTGTGTGCCGACAATTCGCCATACGTACGACAAAACAGTGAAGTTTCCTCAAAGCCAGATGGTTTGGGGATGATTTCTTTTTACGTTTTGGGCCCTTTGCACGTTGTTAATGGAACTATGAATGCTCAAAAGTATGGAGAAGTAGTAAGGGAGTTTTTGGTACCAGCAATTGAACAGCATCATTCGTATACTGACAAGTGCATTTTTCAAGATGATTCTGCACCTTCCCACCGCTCCAAATCCGTAAGTAAAGTGTTATAAATCAACTTCTAGATGTCTACTTTATAAATAATAAACAGACAAGTAACTAGAGTCTTTCAATAATTTTCAGTTCAAGACAACGTTTGATGACCTCGGAAATACCAGACTAGACTGGCCAGCTAATTCGCCCGATTTAAACCCAATCGAACACTTGTGGCATGTAATGAAACGTAAGGTGGCTGAATATAAACCAGAGAGTAAAAAAAAGCTAAATGAAATTCTGGAACATGTATGGAATACTGAAATTTCAAGGGATATTACTGAACTTCTAGTAAACTCGATGCCTTCTAGAATAAAAGCGGTTATAACCGCCAACGGAGGAGCAACTCGGTATTGATAATTTTTTGGTAAAAGTGGCATATCTAAAAATCGAAGGTTCACCAAGATTCGAATCCTAGCCACGACAAGCTTTCATTTGTGTAATTGGAACTCAGTTAGAAAAATCTGCGTGTGAAGGCATAACACTGACATGTAGATTTGGCTGTTGTAGGGTTTTCAAGCACAAAACAACCGTTAAAATTCACAACCTGAATCATTCCAAGTGAAGAAAATCTCTTCGTCCTATTCGGACTCCCACCCCTGGAGTCAATATCGAAACCAAAGTGGTTTGAAACTACATCACAAACAATGCTTTCCTTTCTCCTCCTTCTATCTCTCCGCCCGCGCCAAGGCAACAGTATAAGGGTATTCATAACCCGTTAGGCGCGCGTAAATTATAAAAAAAAAAAAAAAATCTTATATACACATACATAAAAAATGTATCGTTTGATTTTGTTAACCAATGACTGTATTAAAATATTTTAAAAAATAAGAAAATTAACTGGTTTTTCTTTCTTTGTTAACATCTTTTTTCAAACATTCAATAAACAGATGGAAATTAGATAGAAATACTTATAAACTACAGCGGAGTACTCAACAAAAATTTCATTTCATTATAAAAATTATTATCGTAGTTATTAACAATTTTTCAATCATTTTGATATGGTGCGGTTTTTATGACCGCAAGTGTATGTCATCACTACAATGACTTAAGCGATCTAAAAAAATATAGACATTAAGAGTCTCCTACGCTACATCATAAGCTCAAATTGGTCCCATGAGGAAGAGGATCATAGATCCACGTGGCTTCACAACGGGCCAATAGCCCTAAGTGTGTTGGTCTTTCCAACTGTCGCTTTTACCTATCTATCTACCTAAATACGGGTAGCTCTTCTGCAATCTTCAGATGACTTTCATCGGACCAACCGATAGCAGTTTCTTTTTGATAGCCTCGTGGTATGTGATTTTTTGTGGTCAAAGGGATTATCCTGACAAGGCGGTTTAATGGTATGCTGTGGGTTCAACCTATCCTCTACTTGAATTGAGATTACAAGCGCATAAGTAAATTCGATGACTACTAACGCTTGAAAGTCTTTGACCTAACATTTGAAGTGAATATCTTTAGTGATTGTAAACAAACTATACCGGGTGTCTCTGTTAAGGATCACAATTTAGAAACTAGAGATTATTAAAGTTTCGGCGAATAATAAACTGTATGGGAGGTGGTGTCCATTTTCACCTCCTCTCAAGTTATTAGCCGATGAAGTGAGACCTGATTTCGATGTGCAATTACTTAAAATAGTGTGGCTTTTGAACAGTCACATCTAGAGAAACAATTGTGTACATTTTGGAAAGCCAATTCTACAATGCATAACATGCATGTTTTAGACTCTACGTGATTTAATGGTTTCAAAAAAAAAGTTATGGCCCTTTAAAATCAAAATTATGAAAAATTGTTGCTTAAATTTTTCCCAATAAAATGTATTTTTCTTAAAATTTTCACTTCTAATATTGTTTTTTTTTATAAAATCTTTTATCTAGAGTATTGTAACTCTATGATTTATATTTGAAACTTTTTCACCTAAAATCAGCGGAAGTTGTAGTAAAAGTTCATTTTATTCCGGCAAAAGTGTCTCAAAACAAATAAATAAAGAAAACAATAGCCATAAGAAAAATAATATGAAGAAGATCATTAATCAACGAAGAAAAAATAAAATGTGAAAAAATAAGTTAACGGTTGCTTTTCCTGTATTTTGTCTGCAAATATGTATGAGTAAGTAAATGACAGCTTTGGAAATATCGTAATTACTTTTCTACTGATTTGCAATCATCATTTCAATGTGAAAGTCAAAAATCAACAGAAATGTTTTCAAATTCCGAATACAGAGAAATGATTTATATTTACGATCTCGGCAATAAGAACGCATCATTGGCAAAGTTAGAATATGGAATGGTTACTATGCCAACAGGAAGAGAATGAGCACTTCATCCAAAAGATTTTATAGATGGACGAAGCTCAGTTTACCAGAGAGTTGGGGTTATTAACGAACTCAATTTGCACTATTGAGTAGACTCCAATCCCCATTTTCAACGCCCGTCTTTCCAAAGGCAATAACTTAATTATTATGTAAAACTCATTCTACTCGTAGCTTGTGTGTTTACTCTAAAGGAGGTTTAGCGTGAATGTCTGGGTAGGAGTAATGTGAAACACTTTAATCGCCCCACACGTCCTTCCACATGTCCTGAATTCTACTTACTACTTGGACCTTCTGCGAAACCAATTGCCGGAATTCTCCGGAAACGTTTTCCTTACTCTATTAATATGATGGAGCTCCTTGTCATAGTAGTAGTAATGTCACTTCGCTATTGAACCAGAAATTTGATTTACGGTGGCCGGTGTGGCACTTTCCCTTGGCGGTTTAGATCTGCTGACCTAACACCAATTGATTTTTGCTTCTGTGGAGCTATGCTTACCATGGCAATTGGTAAATCCATGTTTATTTATAATAATAAAATCAGTAATTTTCGTAGAGAAATTTACGTGTACCAAACACTTTAGTTGACAGCCGGAAGAAGAAAGCGACCGTACTTTAAGTAACATAATTACACATCGAATTTAGAGGTGTCTCATTTTAACGGCTTAGAAATTGAGAAGGGGTGAAAACAGACCTCCTTCTCATACAATTTTTGTTTGCTGGAACTTCAGGAGTCTACAGTTATAGGATTGTCGTCCTTAACTGAAGCAACCTGTATTTGATTTTTTAACTGCTAAAGGCTATTAAATAAAATTAAATGCTTTCTTAATGCACAGACCTTGCGAGTTTTTTCGTCACTTACCTTTCACAATCCTTCACAAAGATTATGACCCCACCACCAGTTGGGAGTAGAAGTTGGTGGAACGGTTATATTGCTCTCTTGCTTTTATATAAGTATATTGCTAACAAATAAGCCTCAAAAGAAACTGTGGCAAAATCACACTGTCACCATGAGTGGAATTATATTTCAACATTTCTTTGTCGGGATTAATCAACGCATTGAAACATTGGTACCCTGCTGAACATAAAGAAGAAACATTTTAATTTAGCACCAGTTACCTACCCGAAAGACGCACTCACTTGTTTTGTAAACATGTCACGTCAAATCAGGATAAACAGCGTAATAAACTTTTCTGCCACATATGTAAGTACATCATGCGTTAAAATTCAGTCGAGCAACTGACGTGTGACATGTATTCCTTTGTTTACTGGAACAAAGATAAAAAGATTGGTTCCCGGCTTATATGGGTATTTTTGAGATAAAAAACGAATTAATTTGCCAATGTTAAGGACGAAAACAAAGAAACATTACACACGTCCTTATTTTCGGTTTTATACATATTTGTGACTTTGCACTTAAACGTATGGTTAAACTGTAAGCAGATGTAGTGACGAATGACCTTGTTGCTGAAGATCTTTTTCCTAAAGTTGATACGTGCCTTCTAAATGAACAAATGTAACGAGATCAAGGACATTTTGAAAACGTTGTGTCCAAAAACTGATTTTAAAACGGAGAATATGATGTTTTGAAATATCTGTACCTATTCTCTGCCATAGCTTGAATATGAGGCACTGCTGACGCAAGTTTAGTGGTCTAAGGGCAAATGCATAGGTGGAAAGAAGTCGCATGGATTCATTGAGGGACAAGCTTATAAACTATTCACTAACTAGGGTGACTGTGGAGTTCGGAGTGAACCTGAAAGTCAATCATTTATGGTAAATGTTACTGAAATCATACTACGACATGTCCGAATAGAGCATTTGAATAAAAAGGAACTATACCATTGCACTTCATGCACTTTCCTTTCCTTAGAATTTCTCAGTCTGAGTAAACGTTCAGTGATAACAGGGCAGAGTACCTGCAGACCGATTCCGGCGTAGGCCGGATACTTACAGCTAGCGTCGCACAATATTGTGTCACATATGCATGGTCCAATTAGAAGCTTAGTCACTCGTCGCAGACTTTTTATAGACTTCGGGAAGCAATTTTTAAACTTGCCGGGAGCCTGGGTAGTAAAGTTATCTACAGCTCAGTTCACGTGAGAGCCAGTCGTCAATGGAGGCCTTAAACGAGGATAAAAGTAATCCTAATTCCCTTGATTTCATTGTGACCTAAAATCTAAGCAAAGCTCAGTAAATTGAACCTTCCAACTGCGTTCAGCTAACCCGTGCAATCATGGAAATACTGAAAAGTTAAGTAAGGTCTAAAGCGCCAGCTTGGCTGTCATCACTGATGCAGACACTTCGCCTCCTCCACCGATTGCTTACGACGAAATTCATTTCCGTAAGGATCACGTATTTCTCCACCTGGAAGGCAGACGCAAGTTTTCCTAACAAGAAGTGAAATTTTACATTGACATCCTACAGGAAGGCACAAGTGCTGCGTCCTATATTGGTTTTGGAGTGAAGACCACCTTCCTTTTTTAGCTTAGACTCTAGATGGAGCTATTCCTGGGTACACGGAAAGCCGATTTTGTAGTCTCGCAGCCACAGTAGTTTTGAGGCAGGGAACGAATTTGAGAAGCAAAGAATACTGTCATCAGCAAAGGAGCATACTAAATTAGGAGTGGTAGATAAGAATTCAAGAAAATGAAAAAAAGTATTGGAGACAGAAAAAAGCCTTGTGGCACACTAGAATTTATTTTGTGAGTGTCATACTTGTAAAATCCCAAAATAACTTGAGTTGAACATTCCAATCCATTGAAGAAGAGATTTTAAATGCACGCATATTCAACAAAAGAGCCGAATGCTAGACTCTACCAAATGCTTTTGGAATAACAAGAGCAACTATCTTGCTTTCGCGAAGTATTTGCATCTGTAGCGACAGCTAATCTTCGCTCAGAGCCTTGTTGAACTCAATGCAAGACATCACTGAATGTAGGCGGAAGGCTGAATTCACTGATTCTTCTCTGGGTCCAAGGTTACAAAGGGATCAGCGGGAATGAAATCGCCGAGGAACATGGCAGGAAAGGCTTAGAGGAGAGTTTTTCAGAGCCCGGACCTGCGTTGGGTCTGCCTGCGTCCTCGGTTAGGTCTTCCATTGACAGTTGGGTTTCATATGAGCACAAATGCAGATGCATGACTCCCCAGACTGCAGGCAGACCAAACATATGCCTTCCGACGTCTCTAAGAAGTCAGTGGCCTTCCCGATGTCCTTTTGCAGAAAAGACTGACGCGTGACGGGACACTACACTTTTGCAACGCACTTCAATGTTCTGGGCATAAGTGACACAGCATCCTGCGACGCCCGCTGTGAAAGTGATGACGACACCGTGGAGTACTACCTCAGTGAATGTGCGGCTTACGCTCGCATCAGGCTACATGTACTCGGCGTTGACGTGGTGGGTGCTACTCTAGGCACTTTATCAACGAAAGACGGAAAAATCCCAATAAAGGAACTTACAAGAAATACAATACAAAGACTAGCTCTGTATCTAAGTTTTCTTATTTTTGCAGGAATGGTATAGACTTTGGTTCTTCTTTTCTATAAGACACCCCATCAAATCACCAGGGAACCTGTTGCTACGAAAACCATATTGCCGATCCTTCAGAGGTTTCGAGTTATTTCATGACCTGGTTGTTTACCAGCATTTCCATGAGGAGAGAGAAGAACATGCGCTTTTTTAGGGACAGGATGGACAAATGCTGTTTTCCATCTACTCGGAAAGAGTCCTAAGGTGTAGAATTGACGCAGTGGACGAACACCTCTTCAGAAGAAGGAGAGATATACCATCCGGACCTGTAAATGCTCTTGCCGAAAATGTAGGTGGAGGCAAGACACAATCTAAAAGCTTGGAGATAGCGGCAAAATGTGCAGCAGGCAAATTTGCCTTGTGCTAAGAGTTGACAGCTCAAATATCATTAAAAAGGAGCTTGGGGTGAGGGATGAGGCAGAATTTCTAATGTTTTTGACGAACGGTTGAAAGTTTTTATTCCCTTTCAGACATTAGTTTCTCCCATACTTTCGCTTTTTACCGCGCGAAAACGTGAAATGCGTGATTTCGCGCGCTCAAGAGTGCACGTGTAATGGCACGAGTTGTGTGACGGAATGCGCGTGTGCTCAGTACCGAGCGATAGCGCGCGCTCCTCATTTGGGTAGTAGAGCTCTTTCTCACGCGATTGATGGCGGTAGTAAAAATGGAATCATCATGGATATTCAGCGAAAACTGTTGAACTGTTGCACACTCCAGCACGTTCCAATTTCTAGCGGTATTTCGCGCAAACACAAACTCCTGGAGTTTACGCTCCAAGAACGCGTAATTTCGCAAGTGAAAAACTTTGTAACCAAATTTTGGTACCACGTTCTTGGCGCGTCATTCATTGCCCGGTTTTGTAGGAACGAAGAAATAGCTCTCGAACTCTGACAGTCTTTTTATGGTGAATGGGAAAGGATCTCAATCCAAAGAGCATAGTGTTTGTGATCATATTATCAGCGGCATCTACGTGGTTGTTGAGGGACCATACGGGTCTCTTATGTTTTTTTTTTAGTCCCAATTGCGTGATCAGTGTACGAGAACTTAGCTGAGATGCCACAGTGGTCCGATGAGCTTAGAGGGTGAGGGTGAATGTACTTATCAGGGTGAGAAGTTAAAAACAAGTATAGGGTGTTAGCAACAATTGTTCGCGTAGGCTCAAATAGAAGTCCAGAATATCGAAGCTACTCAGGATTGCAGATTTCGTATGATTTCAGTATGAGGATACATGGACATGGACAGAATTCTGTGTATGGATTTTAACACCGCATCAAAATTCCTTAACGGGCGGAAGGCTGTCCAATTTGGTCTTCTGTAAATAAAGCAGTAGTGGATAGTTTGGTAGTGTACGCCCGTTCCTTTAAGTAAGGATGTGGGGAGCTGTTATATCTAGTGTAAGTTGGTCACTCCATGTCCTCAAGTTATTATACCATATATCCCTGCCTGGAAATGCATGTTTTACAACTTCCATTCCAATATGGCATGCTACACCGTTTTATTGAAACGATATATCACGGAGACCGAACAACTTCAGGTAAAAGATAAAAGATGAAGCCAGCAGCAAAAGTAGATTCGGCGTCGTTATTTTTGAAAAATATGGTCCGTTTATAACGTGCTGGTATCAGTCGGTTCATCAGGATGAAGAGGTCGACCAGAGGTCGAAGCACAAGGTTCTTCGAATAATTGTCGGCCTAGTTTATGTTGACAGGTGTTGAAAGAAGACATCTAACAGCGAACTTTACAAGCTGTACAATGAAATTGACTTGAAAAGGTCAAACAAGATCGATCACCCGAGATGGCTAGGACATGTAGAGCGAATGGACATTACCGGTCCTAACCAGAGGTATCATACAAAGTACTAGAGGAATTCCTCACCTTTGGTTGCGTTCACTGAAAATTTTAATGTCATAAAAGTGAGTAAGTAAATAAGCAAGGTAACCAAAACGAAAGGATTCTATTCCACAGGCTCACCTTTAAGCAATAAGCTGTACCACAAATATGTGTTTTTTTGTGTGAAAAAGTATCTTAATCTAATAAAGCCTCAAATCTGGCTTAGAATTTGTTCATTATTGCTCAAATTGAATCAATGGAGAAGAATCAAGGTTTCTTTAATACTTTAAATGCCCGGAAATAGATAGAAATACACTCATTCTTATATCAAGTGGTCACGGTAATTCAAGAAATTCACTCTTTCTTATCCCTGCACTCTACCCGCACTTGCTGTTCCTTTACAGACATCACAAGTCCTGAACGGGTGAAATAAATGCAATTATTTGTCCATCCTTTTCAGGTAAAGTGCTCAAACATGAACGAAATGCTTCCCATTGTTATTGTAGAAGCAAACGTTGTTCAAGTCCTTCTCCTTCTATAGAATTTCTCACAATAGCGTTGTGAGGATATGGAAGGATTGGGTAAAGAAAAAATTCAACTTTTCCACAGAAGTATAAGGAGACAAATACTCCTTAGCAAATTGTAAGTAAACAGATCGTCTTTTGCTGCGATAGTTGTGCATTCTTGTCTTTCTACAGAAGTTCAACGACAGGGCTTCAATGGGAATTTGCAAGTACTCCTGCTCACGGTTTGCTATTTATTTGATGTTTATTCTAAGAATTTACGTAACCAACCAACAAGAGAGCTGAACAAAACTATTCACAGTAATGTGCAAAAATCCAAGCCATATAATCTTTCTAGTACACATACGGCAAGTAGGTATTCACAAATACTGAATGATTGTTAGGGTTCTGTTAGATATAATACAATACAACACAAATATCGATTTACGTAGAAATCAGAGGATTTGTAGAGGGTGTAAAAACCAATCCAAACAGAGATGCTCCGACTTATCCGAATGTCAAATCTTTTAGAAGCCAAAGATTGAACTCAGGCCCTGAAGTAATGTGCCTAGTGGAGGAGCTGATGTCCCCGCATTCCTAGTTCGAGGTTTTAGTGACTTTGGCCGTTATGTTTCTAACACAAAGAAAAAGGATGTATAAAAACCAGTAGCAGATGGAAGCTGGATTATGATACAAAAGGAAAGAGACGGTACAGGGAATTTCCAAGGTGGAATCGAGTAAAGCGAAGGTTGAAGTTGGTTCCTCAGTTTCTCAATATCATAATTGGTGCGGTAATTCATAGAAAAGGCGGAATAAGGATATGCATCTAAGCTAACAACGATTGATATCAACGGAAATAAAAGGCCAGTGGAGTTGAGCAACCGATATTGCCGGTCAAAAGTTGTTTAACAAAAATACCGTGCTTCCCTCAGGTCATATCCAGCAGGTTTAAATAGTTCGAGATGCGTTCAGCCTATCCCAATAGCTTTATTAGACTTTAGCATGAGTAAGTACTGCTTCCTTAACTTCTTCGAGGTCATTATTTATTATAATCCAACTACAATAATTCTATGTATTGTACATATATAAAGGGTGAGCCAGCAGCTAGTGTGAAAGTAGTCATTAAATTAAACACATATTTATTGTGAATGTAGAATTTTATTGATTAATAAAGTTCGGTCTACTATATTATATTATGAGTGGAACACAACGTCGTTCACCGCGGCTTCTGTTGTAAGCGACCATCCGAAGGTTAAAATTATCGACGACTTTCGAAGAATAAGTGAGTAAATGGCAGCAATTTCTGTTTGGATGTTATGTCGCTGGGTTATTGGCATAAACCTTACTCTTCAAATAACCCCACAGGAAGAAGAAGAAGCAATTAAATTCTCAAATTCTCAATTGATTGACTGATGACTGGATGGTAGATGGTCCAGACGCAATTCGTTCAATTTTGGAAAAAAAATAGCCGGTCAACATGTTACGGTAGCGCTCTCCATTCACTGTTACTGTCTCTCCAACCTCATCTTCGATAAACTACGGACCAATAATACCGCCAACTCATAATCCGCACCATACAGTGACTTTCTTGGCATACATTGGTTTTTTCGTAAATCTCGTATGGGGTTTCTGGCCCCGGATGACAATTTTGTTTATTTACGGGCCCATCCACCCAAAAATGGACTTAATCGGAAAAAGTCAAATTCCTCGAGATCTAACGTCCAGTTAAAAAATCGGCGACATCGTAGATGGTCCAAAGCCTTCAATTGTTGTGCAATTTGGATTTTATAGGTGTGCAAATGAAGACCAACTTTTAAAACTTGCAGTAACGTGCTATAAGTGAGGCCCAATTGTTGTCTTTGGCGACGAATTGATGTGCCTGGCTGGTTTTGAGCACTTTCGCTCACAGTGGTGATGTCTTAGCGTGTACATGCTGCCGAGCATGCTGATATGGAGTTTGACCCGATACCGAACCAGTTTCTTCAAAATGCTTCACCATTGCACGAATTCCGGACCGAGAAATTCACGAATTTTACGAAATGTTACTTTTCCAGATCGTCCATTTTTGTAATAAGATTGAATAACAAAAATGCGTTGCTGCGTTGTAAATGACTCCATAAGTAAAATTGCCAAAGATTGTATGACATCTGTCAAAAAGATCACCGCAATGAAGTCATCAGTAAATGACAGTAATTGACAGCCAACATCCACATCATTTGTTGGCTTACCCTTAAAATACTTGCAGGTATCACCAGAATATCAAAGAAGAACATCAAACAGAGATTCAATACTTTTTAGATCAAAGCAAAAGGCCAATTTTTTACATATTTCACAAACGCAGGATATTGTATATGCCTTCTGATAGAATGAGGAAGTTTGTTAAATAATCGACATGCTGTAAAAGTTACGAAACGCGGTTGTACGAAAAACGGGTACATGTATTTGATTCAAAGATTTGCCACGTAAACTGTGATTGAAGGTATGTACAATATGTCTGAAATTAAGATTTCCTGACCTAATAAAGAAAATTTTTAACACTTTGTATCAGTATTAGTGACGAACTGGAAGAATTTTCAAATCCTTGAACAATGGAAAGCTTTGATGTAAACGGGGTTTTCGGTAAATTTTCTTCAAAATGTGTTTTTGAAGTAACAAAAGAGGCTGAATTTTATTAAAGTAGATTCATCCGCAGCAGGTGATCCCATATTGTAAACTAAGATTTCATAATAGATCTTTGTCAACAATAGGGTAGAGGAAACAGTGCGTAGATAATAGAAGTTTCTGCGAGTTCCAAGAAAATAATTTCTCGAGTGTTCTATATGTGGTTTTTAAAAGACATCCTATGGAGAATGAAAAGCCCCAAAAATTTAAATTCACTAGAAATATTAATTTGGAAACAATTATCATTGCAGCTTAGACAGATATTAAAAGTGCAAGATGGCAAACTTGTATTGCAAGTACAGTATGCGAGATCAAACTTCGGGCAGTCACTAGCATGAAAGAAGATCTCGGCCTTAAAATTGTTTTGCGCTACCAAATACAATAGAAAGACTTTATTTTAGTTTTTGAGCTTATAACCAATTTGTGTTACGCAAACCAGATTCTCAATAAATAAAGGTCCAAATTGATATCTGAGATAAGATTCAAAGCACTATCTGAATCGTAAGCAAAACCTACATCATACGCAAATGCTGTCAATAATCCTTTAAAGGGCAGTTTCAGAAAGAAATTGATATAAACTAAGAAAAGTATTGGTCCCATAACAGAACACTGAGGTACCCCTAAATTAATGAATTTTAGTTCACTACTGGTATCATCAATTTTCAAGCTTTGTGATCTATTACTCAGGTAAGATCTAAACCGCTTACAAATAAAACCTCGAAAACCAGAATTTTCGATTTTACCCAGCAATAAATCATGTCTGACCATATGTAAGACTTTGGTTATGTCAGCGAACTAGCCAGTTGAATTCTTCTTTTTTTTGTCCAAGTTGATAAAAATCTGAGACCTAAAATTGAAAAGAACTTCTTCTGTAGATCTACCCTTCTGAAAACCAAATTGTACAGAACTGAAAAATCTAGTTTTCTTTAAAAATTTAATAGATCTTTTTCGTAGATTTTGCTTATTGAAGGTAAAAAAGAGCGGCATATTTTAGAACATCAGCGAAAGCACCCTGAAAAATGCTGTAATTAAAGATATGGGCCAAAACATCCACTAGGTTAGGTTAGGTTAGGCCTATTGGCCCATAGTGATGCCACGAGGAACCAATTTGAGCTTATAATGAACCGTAGGACATTGGTAACATCTGTGTTCTTTAGATCGCTTAATTTATTGGAGAAGAAAATTCCTAGGTGAAGTTTTCTTCTTTGGGAGAGAGCTGGACATGCAGAGAGTAGGTGGATGACTGTCTCTTCCTCCTCCTCGTCCATGCAGCTTCTAAAGGAGCTTGCCTATAAGGCAGTGTCCAGCGATGACATCTATAATGGCGCTATGATGTTCCTATTCAGAAGGATCAAACTTTGGCGAGATCTGTTTGGTCACTAGACATATTGGTCCAACAGCCCACCTAAGGTCTGCTCTTTTGTTAGCATCCAGCTCCAATATTGATTTGCACATAGTGATTGGTATAATTATGCTACCCTTTTCTGGTAGAATAGGTAGAGTGGTTACAATTTTGGCGAGTTGGTCGCCCCTACAATTCCCTGGAATGTCTCTGTCTGTTTTTTTTTTTTATAATTGGCGCGCGCACAAGGGATTTTATGTATCCTTAATTTGTTTGTTTTAAATGTTTGCAAGTTATACTAGCTAGGAAATAAAGAGCTTGGCAGAACATTCCATAAGCGAGTTGTACGGTTTAGGAACGAATCACGATATTTCAGAGTGTGCCCGATAGTGGGGTTGAGGGTAAACTGATGAGCATTCATAGCGAGACGGGTGTTACAGTTGAAGGTTTGAAGGGGCGGAATGTTGTTGGCGATTTCAATGGAGCATTGGTGGTTGAAATAGCCAGAAAACTAAGTGTAATAGGAGACATTACGTCGGTGCTCACGAGTGTCAATTGAGCGGCTGATATTAATATCACCTATGAATTTTGTCGCACGATTTTGGATCTTAACTAGTAGTGCAGAGATGGTTTAGGAGGACCTGACCAGATTTGGACATTGTACTCCATTTTTATGCGGATGAATGGTTTATATATTGAGGCCAGATCACGGGGGGTGAAATATTTTTTACATCGCTTGAGGAAACCTAGACATTTTGTAGTATTTTTGACGGCATCGAATGTGTGGTCATTCCAACGTAAGTTGTCGTTGACACACATACCGAGAATGGAAAGTTTTTCGGTTTCAACGATGCAAGTGCCATCCATGGATAATGGGTGGGTTTTAAGTTTCGCTTTAATGTTTTGGAAGCATTAAATTCCACTCTGTTGATAGTTCTGCAATTAGTTATGCCGCTAATATCAGAATTTAATGAGCACAATATACGTCCATTCCAAATGCACGCATTTTCGACAAAAGAGCTTGATGCCAAACTCTGTCAAATGCTTTAGAAATATCAAATGCAACTATCTTGCTTTCGCCAGATTGATGTACGCTTTGGTTCCACTTTTCGGTGAGACATGCCATCAAATCGCCAATGGACCCGAAGCAACGAAAACCGTACTACTGGTCATTGAGAAATGTTCGAGATTTTCCATGAGCTGACGGTTTCTCAGCGTTTCCATGACCTTAGAAAGAAGGGACGCAAGTGTAATGGGTCTAGAAGGAGAGAGAAGAAGTTTCGCTTTTTTTAGGGTCGGGCTGGACAAATGCTGTTTTCCTGACACCTCGTCAGAAGAAGGGGGATATACCATCTGGAGTAGCGGATTTATGTATATTAAGATCTTTCAAGTACTGTTGCTACTACAGTAGTACGAAAGTGGATTCGTTCCATTGAAGATTCGACGGACTCAAGTGTAGGCGGACACAAAGCATAATCTGGGAGTGTTGAGCTAGCCGCAAAGTGTATAGCAATAAGATTAGCCTTGTCCAAAGAGCTGACATCTGGAATGTAGTTGTAAATAAGCGTTGGGATGGAGGATGAAGCAGAATTTCTAATTTTTTTGATGAACGACCAAAAACGTTTACTACCTTTGGAACATTGTAGTATTTTTTGCCTCAGTTTTTGGTCGTATAGAAATTTCACGCGTGGAAACCGCATGCTGACTGCTTCCACCCCATTACAAATTTCTTGACCCTTTGTTGAAAATTGCATTTGTAACTTCTAGTGAATGCGTTTATTTAGTTGACGAAAGTATCGGCTGTTTTTCACCGTAGTTTCTCCTTTCGTCTTACATAAAATGTTGTAACGCCTTTCATCTATTGTTGGATATTCTTTCCAATTACCCGCTCAACATGTAGTTACAGCGGCGGCTTCCTTATCCAGACTTGCGTTAAGATCTCTTAGCACAATTTTCGTGCCAAAGCTGGGTTGTTGTAGAGTTTTCAAGCACAAAGCAACTGTTAAAATCCACAACATGAATCATTCCGAGTGAAGAAAAATCTCTCCGTTCTATTCGGACTCCCACCCCTGGAGAGTCAATATCGAAACCAAACGCACCTGAGTTTCAAACCACTACATCACAACAATGCTTTCCTTTCTCCTCCTTCTATCTTTCCGCCCGCGCCGTTGCAATAGTAAAAGGGTATCATAACCCCTTAGGCGCGCGTAAATTATAAAAAAAAAAACCTCTATAAGGGTTTCTATTTATGAATTTGGCCTTAATGTGGATTATGGCGAGGCGTTCGCTTACATCCGAATAAGCGTCCTTGTCTTGTTTTAAACAGCATCGGAAAAGATGACGCAGTTTTTCATCGGGTTGTTTCCCGGGCCATACCATCGCACTTCATGGATTGCGGTAAGGTATCATACCGTACGCCTTATAGCAGTATAGGTCCTCCCCAAGTTGTTCAGCAGCACATAGCACTCCACGTGCAAAGTCGAAATTCGTTGTCAAAAATAAACAAGAATATTGTATGAATCATGAATCATGGAGCGTCGTAAAAAAAGTCTGCGTAAACGGTACTCATTGGCGTTTTTCCAAAAATCAATTGAAAAAAAATAACCAAAAAGACTATTAAATTAGATACTATAACCTAGTATTGTATTAGTCATAGCCGATTTTGAAAATATTGATTTATGACAAAATGGTGGAAGTTTGAACATAAATAGTGATTTTTGAACCTTAAATTAGTTACTGTTTTGCGTATAAAACAAAAACTAAAAAAAGTATGCTATGACAAGGTCTAGATAGTGGTGTGTAGAATAACCACAAAAAAATCAAGGCAATCGGTTCATTGGTTCTCCAGAAATTTTGGGTACCGATTTGAAAAATGTGGTTTTGAGAAAAACGCGTTTGAAATTTTGGGAATGAATAAATCCTGAAATTTGTCACCTTATATGGAATCATCGATACCAGGCCCATTGTGTAAGTCTTCTACGGTCGACGGAATGATCTAGCGCTGATAGCTAGGCTTTCGAAATGCGAGTTTTGTCTTCTAGCGTAGCGTACAAGTGCGCTCCCAATCCAAGCGATATTCCTATCACGTTCATGACTTCCAACAACGAGGTTACAACATTGTTGCACGTGCGTGTTGCAAGAAATACAGCAATGTTAATGAATTTGGCCCCGCTGTTCATCGTTTTTGGAGCTATCTTCCAAATAAGTTGGTTTAAGCTCTTATTGCTGTTTTGGGTATATCCGCCAACACAGCGCTCCAACAATTTGTCATTGCTGAGGTCTTCGAATACTGGTTTGGTGACATTTAACACCATTTTTGGCAATACTGAATAATCGTGACGGAAAATTTTCAGTTCTCTTTTAGCTTTCGCTTGTTGCCACTTGCACCACGATTCGGGGCCTTCGGGACAGAAATGATGTTGAGAGCTGCTGTCTGTTGAGCCGTAATGGTAGAAAGTTGCCCAATCCGCTTTTTTCATGTCATCTTTGGAGTTACAGTTTCTGCGAATAGCTAAGCCATAGTAAATGCTGAGTTTATCTCTAAATTTTGACATCAATTTGTTTTTGCCGCCGATAGCAGGATTTCTTTTCTTGCATTCGCGAAGACGAGTTCCCATTCGCTTTTGAGCGTATCCCACGCATTTTTTTTTTTTACCATTTCAATCTCATCACTATACGGTTTCGCATACACTAATTTCGTGTAGGTCTTAGAGTCGCCATCCGCGACGTAATCAGTATACATAACTCCTTGCTTTTCGAAGGATTTGGAAAATAATTCTTTCATGGCGTCTACTTCCATTTTGCCTGCCGATCCGTCATGATTGATCTGGCAATTTTCATAATGATAAGATTTCCATTTCTCATGTTGCTTGGTGTTTTTGAGTATATTCCAATAGTTACATTCAGCACAATAAGAAGATTTTACAAGAAAATCAACGACTTTTCCTGTAAACTGGCCAATGAGAACCGCAGCTCCATACAATGAGATAAAACTACGTTTTCGTCACGTACCATCTCCTGAAACGGTCAGTTTTGTTTTATATCAGCACCTGAATTTTGTTTTGTTATTTCCTGTTGTTCTTATTTTGCAGGTTGTTTTAACACCAATTGAACAATACTTGAGAATGAATGTTTTTAAACCATATTATATGTCGTTTGTTGAAGCGGAGGCGGTAAATCCATGAGTCCACCAAATTTCATAGCTCCACGCAAACCAATCCGGATTGATGAGCTTCTCGAGAACCCTTATTTCTGATATCCATTTTCTTCAGAATATTTATTCAGGTTCGAAAATTCACTGTAACGAACAGTTGCACGAATGGCAAGCTACTGACAAAACGTGTCCATTTCTGCCAAATAATAACAGTCGCATGATATTTCCTTTATACCTGGGACTAGGGACGCCCTGTTCGAAGAGTCGCTTGCCGCTACCTGGCTCTCGTTTCGACGCCGGAAAACTCGTTTCACCCCCTCGGCTGTAACTGGCTTATTTATCGAAATATTGACTTGGCGTTTTCACCATGCAAGGTGTATGTTATATTTCCTCTAAGACGTTTACTGGGTTCGTCAACATTATGTCTGTCCGTATCCAAAGCTGTTGTTGATTGCCACTGGCTCAAAATCAGTTCAATTTTGTACAACGAACGTAAAAAGGGAATACCCGTCCCGTAGTCTGTTAATAAGGCAAACATTATTTTAGTCATTTTCACCCGAAATGTAAAGGGCAAGGATCATTGAGGCAAATGAGTTTTTGTTTCTAGTAGATGACGGAGTTGTTTACATAGTTTTGAAAGTAAATTAGTAAGGCTAGGTAA
This sequence comes from Volucella zonaria, assembly GCA_963966105.1. NCBI lineage: Eukaryota > Metazoa > Arthropoda > Insecta > Diptera > Syrphidae > Volucella > Volucella zonaria. The sequence goes on from OZ014531.1 coordinate 126,755,577, forward strand.
AACTTTAATTTACAATAAAGAAAAGACAACAAACCACTTAATGCATTACCCTGCATTCCAAAAATCAGTTCCACCGCTAATGATAATTTGTTTCTATTACAACCTTACGATAATTTGTAATTTGTGACTTTTATAAAAATGTCACGAACTCCTCAGTAATCCTCTAAGCAAAAGAGCAATTTCGACACCACGCTCCTTCTCTAAACGAAATTAAATAACAGGAAGTGATTTTCATTTTCGAGGACATGCAAAATTATTTCTATATATTTTGCTTTCGATAAAAATAAAAATAATGACCAAACAAACACATAGCAAGGAAGAATGTGTTTGTTTGAGGTAAATCACAAGGAATCGATATTTTATGAAAAAAATACGTTCCTCACATAATTTCTACACAGCAACCATTGGCATCACCAATGAATTTTGTAATACGGTTTTGTATCCTAGTAGCAAGTGCAAAGCGGTTTTAGGAGGAAATGACCAGGTGGAGGCATTGTACTCCAATTTAGGGTGGATAAATGCCCTATATATTGAGGCCAGATCAGAAGAAGAAACGTATTTCTTACATCGTTGGAGGAATCCCAGGTAATGTCGAAGTATTTTTTGTGACATTGAATATGTAGTCCTTTCAACGAAAGTCCTTATTGACACTTAGCTATACCGAGAATGGAAAGTTTTTCAGTTTCGACGATCGAAGTGGCGCCCGTGAATAAGGGCTGGGTATTTAAATATGTGGGAAACGCTAGTATAGTTTGCTGTACATATGGTGATATAAGTATTATTTTATTGTATTTATTTTTTTATTCTTATTTTTCAATCTTAAATAAAAAACCTAACAGTAGGTGTTTAAATTTTTCAATATTTAAGGTAAGAATAAATTAGTGACAATTTATATTTTAATTATAATAGCGTTAAGTGTCACTTCGAACTGAAAAAAGCTAGGCGTCAATATACAACTTCAGTGAAAACTTAATTTTCAAATAACTTAAAACTATGAAATTATAAATTCAAATTCTTTATTGTTAATTATTAATCACTAGCGAAATCCGGCGGCGTATTGTCAAACTGTATACCAGCATAGACATCGGGCGCTCTGCAACATACAACAATATGCTCATGCAAATGTATATCAAAATGTATACCGACTCAGAGAAAACTACATTTGCTCTGACACGGTATGCATTTTACTCTACATTTACATGAGCAAAGTACCTGTTATTACATACACTTCAGTGAGATTCGAGAGATTTTCACGTATCTAAACACGCGTTTAATACTTATGTTTTATATATGTATGTACAGTGCTGTACAAAACCTAAGCAACCATCTGGAGTCAGCATTTCATAGTAAATCTTTTCAACTTTCTACTCCACCAAATAAAAAGATGTGGATATGCAATGATGTGCTTTTTATAAAAGTAATAATACTTCAGATTAAACAAAAAAAACGCAAAAGCCAACAAAGTAACCAAATTGAGCTGTGCAAAACCTAAGCAACTTTTTCCATATTTTGTGTAATATCCTTTATTTTGAATAACAGAGGCGCAACGACGAGGCAACCTGCTTGGATGAGGATGGGACGGGAATGTAGGGTATAAGCGCTGGACGGTGATCGCTCGTGCTGCGAAGTCATTCCGGAACCTGTTGTCGTCGCAGTAGTGAGCAGTAGTAGACTGCTGTTCTGTAGTCTTCCTTATAGGTGTCGGCCGTTGGTGTAGCTGTAGCTTTTGGGTTGGCTTGGACTGTATCACTTGCAACCGATGTGATGACTTGGGCTAAAATTGCTTCAGCTACTGATACTGCCACTATCGTTGATTTCATTCCTGTGGGGTCAATGTAGTTTATACTGGACTGTTGCAAGAATTGTTCCTCTTTTTTCTTTTGTTTTTCGTTCTTAGGTTTATTATTAAATATTTTATTATTCGGCTTTGGCTGTGGATACCACTGTTAGCTTAGCTGTGGCTATTGGACCACTTGCAGCAGATGTGGCGATTTAGGCTGAAATTACCTCAGCTGCTGATACTGCCACTATCGTTGATTTCATCCTAATTACCATATCCAAACGCCGCCCCGTCCAATTTTCTACTACTTTTTCGAGATATTCGGGGTGTATACCCTGTATTACTTGAACAATGTTTTGCTCCAAATCGCCAGTATTTGCTGGCTTATCGGCATGATTTAGTGACTTGACGTAACCCCACAGAAAATAATCGAATGGCTATATAATGGATGCAATATCGTCTGGGGAATTTCTTGAGGATTGTCCTCACTCCAAATATGGCGATTCTTCTTGTTTATCCAGAAATCAGCCTCATTATTGAACAAAATCGTACCGTCCACTCATTGAACACCCGACGCCATAAATGACCATGCCGGTTTAACTCTTGCCGAAATCTTTACGCAGAATTTTCCAGATAGTGGATAGACAAAGGACAAGTTCTTGCGAACGACGACGTGTCGATAAACTCAGGATCACCTTCAACACAAACTTCCACAGCCGCGATATTTTCTTTCGAACACACTATTGTCATTCTTGTTGGTATGTGAGTATCTAATAGTGTGAATTGAGTCTGAAATTTTTTAATGATTCGATAAATAGCATGTTCAGATGGTCGTTGATGTCTCCCGTAAATTTCGCGAAATGCTCTATAACCTCCGCGAAACAGAGCTTTAATTTTGGAAATAAGTTTCAACGTCGGTCTGGCGTCAATATTTCCATGATGAAACGGCAAATTATGCGAGTACTGAAAATGAATAAAGTGTGGCAGCTAATATAATAGCTGGTTTGATATTTAACCGCTATTGAAAAGTCTTGCACTGCAGAAAAAACACCCACTACAAACCATATCGACCTACACATTGTGTCAATAAAGTTCCCGGCTCGAACTACTATATATCTCAGCAACCAGTGGCACCACTTATGTGTAGAAACATGCATTGGGCCTTGAACCGTTTTCACTGTCTGAAAATTTGAGAGATCGTCACTGCAGCAAAAAATTATCCAAATTGTTACGGATGATGCAACATGGTGCTTTTAATGCGATCCAAACTTCAAAGTGCAAATCGGAAGTCAGAAATTTCACCACAAGCCAAAAAAACACGAACGAATCCTTCAAAAATCAAGACAATTCTTATCGCATTTTTCAATAGCAAAGGAATTATCCGTAAGGAGTTCATTCTACCAGATCAAACTTTTACTGGTGAATATTATGTCGCAGTTTTGAAGCATTTGATGGCCGAATCCGCCCTATTCGACCAAAATATCGAAAGTTGGTCTCATTAAACGATAACGCACTGAGTCACACCTCACTTGAATCATCCATCGTATTCACCTGATTTGGCACCCTGAATTTTCTCTTTTTTCCCAAAATTGCAGTCGAGATTGAAAGCATGTTTTTTTTTAGACATTTCTGTCTTTTAATCGGCTTCAAAACAAGTATCGGGTGCTAACATATTTCACAAAATAACCCGAAAAACGCATTTAAATCTTTGTAACAAGGGTATTGAAGCTTGAGGAACCTATTTTGAATAATAAAGTCAAAAAGTTTAAAATAAACTGCTAAGTTTTTTTTTACGATACCAGCCCAGGAACTTCATTGACGCACTGTGTATAAATATATCGTTGGAATAACAGAACAATATTATACATATGCATATTAATCTATTCATATCCTCCACCTTAGAACTAGCATTTTCATTATTTTTTATTATTTTTAATTTCTATGCGACGCTCGTATTTCTCATACACCTAATGTCTAAAGTAAGATTACTATCACGGCTTTAATTAGGTTATTTGCTTCTTAAGTTATTCGTGTTCCTTCCTTATGAACTATTGTAAATAAAATTATAGCGAGAAGTTTTCAATACACAAATCCTTTTCTTTTTCTTATGATCTTCCACTTTTGTTCCTAAGCGAATAGTTTTATTCAGACATCTGCTGTTGGACTGGATTGAAAAGTTCATAGAAATCGATTCATTAATTTTTTTCCCAGCTTTCTTCCTTTAGAATATGGTGCTGAATTTTAGAACTATACGGACGTTAGGGAATCTTTGGAGTAGCGACAGATAAAGACGTTGTAATGACATTTCTTCACAAAAAGGGGTCCTTCTTCTTCTTAGGTCCTCGGACCTATAATGTGCGTAAGGTTCCCCTTGCTGGGCATAGGGCCTCCACTACTCCTACGCGCCATCGTGTACGGTTTCTGAAGACGTATCTCAGCTCTCTCCAACTATTCGCCAGTTGTGCTGATTCCTCTTCGACCGTTCTCCGCTAAGTACTTCTAGGTCGGCCCACTCGTCTGCCTCTCTGTGTGAGAGGGTTCCATTGCATCGCTTGCATCGCTTGCACCACCCGCAATGCACTGGCGATCTTTCCGAAGCGTAGATATGCCCAATCCACTGCCACTTACGTCTTCGTATGATAAAGTCAATGGATTCCTGACCTGTTCTCGCATGAAGTTCATTATTAAAGATACGGTTGGGCCAGAAAATCCTCAAGATGTTTCGCAGACATCTATTCATGAACGTTTGCAGCTTTCTTGTGACTTCCAAGTACTGCACCTATAAAGAAGCAATGATTCAACGTTGGAGCGAAACAGTCGTAGCTTGGTCCTTAGGTTGATAGAGCTGTTTCTCCATATTTCGGACAGCATTCCGACCGCCGTTCGGTCACGCCATCAGTAGAGATAATACTCCCAAGATATTGAAAATTCTCTGCCATCTTTACCGGTTGTCCAGAAACTTTTACTTGGTTAGAAGTGGAAGTTCCAAGGCTGATCCTTTTTGGTTTTGCGGTATTGATCTTTAGCCCAACGATTTCAGTTTTTCTCTCCACCCTTGTTGTCATTTGATGGAGATCCATGATCCTATGAGAGAGTAAGCATACGTCGTCCGCGTAGTTTGAGGTGTGATTGCAGAGTCCACTGAATTCCTCTATTTACAGTCAACAAATCTGCATTCAGTACATCATTTATCACCAACAGGAACACTATTGGTGACAGTATACAGCCCTGCCTAATCCCATTTTGGATTTCAAACTCCTCTGACAACCTTCCATCATGTGTAGCCTTGATAATAGCAATCAATTTATCTGGGATGCCCCTCCTGCGCAAAGCAAGCTACAATAGATAAATTCTCTATGGACACTGTGGTCGATATTCCACGCACTGTTCGATGATGATCCGCAAGGTGTTGGTCCTTTATTCGCTCCAGGACGATTTTTGCAATTACCTTGGTTACTGCAGGAAGGATGCAAATTCCTCTCCAGTTTTCGCGCTGCGTAAGGTCTTCTTTCTTTGGGAGCTCTCTGTTTCCCAAGCTCTCTCAATGAGTGGGAGCAAGAGCTCACTCGATGTTGTTGACGCTACTCGTAAGGGCTCTGCGGGAATACCGTCAAGTCCAACCGCTTTGTTGTACTTATGATTGCGGTAAAGACTTCTTCTCTACTGGGGGTACAGTGCATATTCGGGAATTTGTTACTATGAATGTGTCATTGGGCGTTGTGTCAAGTGCTCCTTCCACATTTTGAGCTGGTGTTCATTCGAATCTAGCAGAGATCTGTCTGCGTCTTTTACCAGGTGTTGTTTAGGACCTGTGAGCCCTTTGGTAATTCTGTATATGGTACTGTCACACCTAATAGCGACCTCTTCTGCTTCTATAGCCAATGCGTTGATACAGTTACGCTTATCACGTCGCACGCGATGGTGAACTTTTCTCATCTTCATGCCATATGCAGGCTGTAGCTCGTTTCTCCCTGCTGCTTGAGTAGCTGCGATGCGAGCTTTGAGCTGGTTTCTTTCTTCGATCCTAGCCCACGTTCCTTTGGAAAGCCAAGCACTGTTTCTTCCTTACGACCGACCGACTATACTTTCAGCACCGGATATGGTTTTCAATGGATGTGGGTTCCGTGCTACTGATTGCTCTTAATCTTTGTGAAAGGTTGTCCCCTAGTTGTTAGTGGACTGCGGGATCCTTTAGTGTATCGGTATTGAACTTAGGCATTCGGGTGTTTTCTTGGGATTTCCAAATTGCAGCTGTACGTAGTCTTACGGTAGCAAGCATCAGATGGTGGTCCCGGGCCATTACCATGTCTGCACCCTTTTCATTACGAACGTCTTGGAGACTGCTTCTAAATCGCCGGCTGATCGCGAAGTGATCAATTTGGTTGGAAGCTGCTTTTCTGTCCGTCGATATCCAGCTGACTTTGTTGCAGAGTTGGGCTTAAACATGGCACCTCCTATTACAAGGTGGTTGCCATTGCAAAAATCGACAAAACGCTCGCCATTGTCGTTGTCAACCTTGGCATTCAAGCCTCTCATTATCGTTATGATTTCTCCGCGTGGTGTAATATCATAAGCAGCACTCAGCCGGTTATAAAAGGCCTCCTTCTCCTCGACAGATGAGGCCTCCATTGGGGCGTAACATTATATGATAGTAACGCGACGTACTCTAGACCGGAACCTGGCTTTCTGGAAATTGTCGTCTAAAGGCAAAGGAAAGCAGCAATCCAAAGCAAGATTCCTGATAGCTTCCAGGTGCCTTACCAGAGTAGAGCAGTACAATGCTACGAGTTAGAGACTTAAACTTCCCCGAATCCAACCATCTAACTTCACTAAACCATACGATGTCCATCGTATACCGCATGACTTCCTTCTCTAATTGGAGGAATCTGGCATTTTGAGGACCTTCACTTCCGTTGTCGTGAAGCGTCTTCACATTCCAGAAACCAATCTTTGTCCGGGTACGATAGCCAATTGTCGTCGATGTGTTATCATTCCTTATCCTAGGCGTAGTGTTGGTTTCGGTAGCGGTTTTGATTTCAGTTATGAAGAATGCTAACCTCCGTAGCCTATCCTAGAAAGCTAGGCCTTTCGCACTTGTAATTTAGCTTATTTACGTTTATACGCATACGCAAATATGTAGTTGCCCGGGGACCACCACAAGGAGGTAAAATACTCACTTCATCGTGAATGATTTTTGCGCTACTGGCCCAGACCAAGTTCTGAGCAATATACAGTTTCAGTAGGTAGCTACCTACTATTATATTATATGGTTTTGCATTGGCATTGGCCACATGAATAGGTTAACCCTTTAGACTTTAAGACGAAGAAAAAAAGACTGTTCTTTCACTATTTCCTTTAACAAGGGATCTGTGGCATGCGTGTTCGATTTAAGGCATCAAAGGGGCATGCAAATAAATCCACTCTTGTTCCACATTACCTCATAAATAATTGGCATTCCTGCAGACGCTGTGAAAAGTTCGGGGGTTTGCAAAAAACAAGAAAAAACACCATAAATGTTGCGAAACACCGCTTAAGAGAAATACAACGAATTTGTACGCATCACAGCAGCTTGGGCGCCTTCATTTTCTCTTATGATTTTACGAAATTTTAACACGTTACATAAAATGACTTTAAGCTGGTAGCTACCATTAAAATTTAATAAGCAACGTTACATTACAAGGATGCTGTATGCTACGGATATGTACTTCAAAAAAGGGAAAGAACACATCCATATCAAGGAATTTTGCATTTGTGTTGGACGTTTGTCTTTTGCTTGTTTTCATTTTAAGAATGAAGCACATGGCAGTATTCTGGAATGAGTATAATCCATAATTCGGTTAATGATAATTACTAGGGTGATCATTAGGAGGATTTGCACTCTAATTTTCGTGCGTACAAAAAGGGTAAAAGGACTTAAAACATTCGCAGATCAAGGCCTCAGCTAAGAGTTCACAATAATTGATATGACACCAAACCTTGTGTGGAACTTATAAATGTGGCTTTTTCCTTGAGTGCCTTGTGGTCATACGGAGAAAGAAATTGGTGATGGTTAACAAGGGGTGACCCTGCAGGGGTATCCTCCCCGTAGTACTCACAATATCGGTAGTCCACTCGTGATCTTCTCGACCGCGGTACGTATTCTGGAGGTCGCAACCCATATACTAAACAAACTCCCAGCCGAATTAGTCGCCAATCTAGGAAATGCTAGATCGTTCGACTGCAAGGACTGCTGCAGCTCTTTCTACAACACATTCGGTAGATTGGGTTGGATCATGGTTAAACTCCATGAGAAAAGATAAGCAGTCGGCCAAAGTGCTGTTTTTGACAGCTTGTCAGAGGAAATGTAAAAAGTCAAACGACCTCCAGAAGATTTACACTCTGAAGAATTATAGTCACAGGGTTAGTTGAAGAGCAAAAGAAGGCATAAGGTGCAACGATATAATAAATGCTGTCGAAAATGCAAATTCTAAAAGTCTCAATCTTCCAGCGTTGGCAGATAAGAGAAGCAGATAAACAACGTCCAGTGCAAAGGACTTAGCCCTCAGAACTGTAATTTTACGCTTGTCCACTCTTTCGAGCATGGTGCAGAGAAAGAAAGTTTCTAAATCTCTCTCTGTCTATGGATTTTACAATGGAGAATGCCCGATTGAACTGGATGGCGAAGGTCGTAGCTCCGGTGGACAGAAGTCCGCGCAAAATCCGTGTGAAATTGATGCTGCAACCAGTGAAGGCTACAGTTTATGTGGACGGGAAATGGATATCGTGGGAAAGCCAAGAAAGCGCCGAAATATCAAAGGGAATGAGACCGGCTTTTCTATAAGGATGCCGCTATTATCTGCCTGACACTTCAAATTGGAAAGACTGACGATGACAATAGTCTGGACAAGGCTGAGTAGAAGCACTATGTATGTTGATCTACGATGGGAGCTAGTCAAAGCATAGATATTGAAAGCTTAGCTTTTATGCGAATGTGTCGAAAAGACCTTTGAGGTTTTCAGGTAACTGAAACTGGCACACGCCATTTTCTTGTCTCGAAGGCAACTCAGGGAATCGGAGGGCATTTTATGCCCAGAAACCTGGGCTTGACCCTGAAATGTGAAAAATCTACTCTCACAGAGAGAGCAGGAATGAGGGAAATAGGAAGGGCTCTTCTCTCATGGACTAAGGCGAAGTTTCTGTTATTGCCATTAAGCCTAAGTGTAACTTTAGTTAATTTTCACGTTATTTCCTAATGAGTGCAGAAAAAGGACAATTTAGCCAATACTTATCTTTATATTTACTAAGGCTTTGTGGCTTCGGACTGTAATGGGGTTTCACACGAGTGATCCGACAAACCGATAACTTGTCCTTTTATCACGAATTGAATCTCACCTTCTTAACTTGCGCGATTTTGCAACCATGATTTAGTTTACCAGCTGAGCTCTCGGGAATGCGTTTTGGATTGGCAACACTGCGCGGACGAATCACTAATTTTGTACATCAAAGCATTGATCGTGAATGGGACCCTGATTGCGAATGCTGACTTAGGCCAATATGTGATGCAGGGGGCAATCAGGTATTGCTCATACGGCGGAATTCTGTTTCCATTCCTACGGCACATGTTGGTCAACTCATTGCTAAACCTTTTTACTGATTCTAGTTAGTGTCTATGATCACACATATCCAGATGATGTAGCTGTACTCTCTGGCCGATCATGTGCAGCCCTAGACGTGATCGACCATCGATCAGTGTATTATAGAAATTGGGTTTCAGTCAATCCTCTCAAAAATAAGGTTACTTCCGTACATTAAGAAAGAGCTGATCATCTAGTGCCTGAAACCCTCACCATCTAATTTCCTGGATAAAAAACTTTCTTGGACTAAACATGTCACGACTTCAGCCTTCAGGCCACTGTCTGCTTTATGGAATAGTAAGGAGTCTTCGGAAAAACATGGGGCTTGCCACTAAGAAGAGTCCTTTGGATTTGTACGACGATGATAAAACCAATGTACGAGTATGTATGTATATTCTATGAGCCGGTTATATAGTGGAACAATCTTTCATGAAAATGCTCCACTTCGTCTGATCTAGATCATTGGGTTATTTTTTTTGAGGGCGACAACATTTGATTTCATTACTCGTAAGGAAAACTCGCATCTGCCTTCCAAGCGAAAATAGGCGCAACCCTGAAGACACGAAACTATATTGTGAAAACCCGGTGGAAGGGAAGAAGTGTCAAGCTGCGCTTATAGCCTTGTGGAACTCGTTTACCATTTCGAAGCTAGTGTGAAAATGCAAGGCTTTTCTAAATACACGTGGTCTGAATTCACTGGTTGAGTCTCAAGTCATAATGAGATCAGGGAAAATAAGAGTCGTCGATGAACTTGGTAGACATGGCCAAAACTTGCATTACGATAACTTGGGGTCTCGGTTAGGAGTTCCATTGCCATTCCAAATTGGGTTTTATGAACATTTTAATGCTGGCAGGAAAAACGAATGCTTCAAAGAGGTTATCCACTTGGAATGGACTATTTTTAATCTGCTTGCCTTGTTCCGATAGAAAATTCAAGATTTGACTTCAACGCTTTGGACTTTCTGCATACCTTTCGATTCAGTCTGTCCGGTTTTCTTGTATCCAATCTAGTTACATCGCAAGCCAAGAAGAGTGGATTCTGCTTTCAGAAAGAAGTGGGAATTACAGTATATAGGCATTATCAATTTTAGAACACTCAAAGACGACTTGTTTCATGTTCCATACTAAAGATGCCATGAAAGATACAATGAATGTAACTACTCATTCCAAACCTTGATTTCAACATGAAATAGACCGTGTATTTAATTTTTTACATTTTCCAGCAATAGTCAACTGTTTTTCGACCACTTGAACAACTTTAATAATAAAATGTTCATTGCAACATTGAAATCGATTTGCAACGATAGCATTCGTGTCCTGAAAACCAACTTGATAATTGAGTTATATCAGTCGCAGTAGAGAAGTACATAAAACATGATGCACAACTACATCTAGTTTATAGATACATAATTGAATCACCGTTGAATGAATAAGATTGAGAAACGTCTTGAAGAATTTCTTAACAAGGATAAGAAATACTCCTTTCGAGTGTTCAATAAACTTTGCTCAGTTTGAAATGTTTACGAGTACGTTGACGTTACCCTAATAAAAGAGTTAGTTTATGCTACAACAATAACATAATACTGGATTGAGTTGGATTGGATGAGTATTAAATTTGCAGCTAAAGTGGAAGCAGCATACAAACTCTCATGAACAATTTTGTGTGGTTTAAGATCGATAAAGAACCACATGCAAGATGCTATTCATTCCCTCTACACATTTGGTATGACAGCGATTCTGTGGATTAGTGTACGAAGCCATTTGGCTTCGATCCCTGAACTCTGTTTAACTACTAATTTTGCCGACTGATTACAAGTATTTGAGATGCTTTAATAGGACTTATTTGCATCGAATCACTATTTTCTAAAGTCACTTCACACTTACAATGATGTGGGAATTCCACGAGAATTATTTGGGCTATAGCCGGCCCCAAGCAAAGTGGATATGGATAACCCAGATGGAGCTGAATTCTTACGATTTGATAAAAGAACTCACAAGAAACGGCGATATCAGAGGCAGTGCTCACCTCATTTGAGCTATCTCGATAAACTCAGGGTCAAGTCATGTGATGACTTTTCGGGATTAGCATCGACTTCCGCGATTGGACAGATAGTGATGGAGAAGTTTCAAACCCAAAACGGAAGTGTTCATATTCTGAATCTTGAAAACGCTATATGATATGAAGCAGCTAATTGCTTATGATCGCAGATAACGAAAGCGGACGGCGACTTTTGGCAATGGAAATGGAATGGACACTACTATAAACCAGATACTACTGCAATCAAAGAAGAGAGCTGGGATGGATTGCGCAAAAAGAAGATGAAAAACTTGGACACCTACAACGGCGATTGCTACAAAGAAGGAAGACGATACATATTTCGAAGTGGATTTACTATTCGGGTGAGGCTCAGCTTTGAATTTGTTAAGGGGAGTAACCTTCAAGTAGCCATGAGTGCACACGCGCAAGTGCACTCGTGAAATTCGCTCCTCGCGTGGAGACCACACTAAAAAAAAATACAAAAAAACCGTGGCCACAAAAAAAAATCAATATAAGCGCGCGAGTGAACCAAAAAAAAGCAACTTGTTCATTTGTGCGGGTGGGGGACGCACGAGTGTAGTACCAACAACATCCTCAGTGTGGGCATCCCATCGCTCCTGTCCCTGGTCATACTATTGCTTGCAATTAGTCGCTGCCGTTGCTGTATTATATTGTCATACAGCGCGGGAAGAAATAACCTTTCGGAATGTTCAACTCAACTTGTCTTGGATGGTTTAAAGCCTGATATTCACAAAATTAATGCTGGTGTACCCCAGGGCTTCGTTCTGTCTCCGACACTCTTTTAAATTTTCATTCATGATCTCTTGTATGCTACTTCTAATCCAATATATTCCGCTTTTCATACTTGTTGCCGGGTTCATGTCCCTGCACTTCAGCTGTAGAACGGGAACGGCATTAAGCTCATTAAATTCTGATATTAACAACATGTCTGATTGGGGAACCACTAACAGAGTAGAATTGAATGCTGTCTGCTGTCGTCATCGTTTATGAATGGCACTTGCATCGTTCAAACCGAAAAACTTTAAATGATAAGAACATCAATGACAACTTAAGAGTACGTTGAAATGACCACATATTCGATGTCGTCAAAAATACTCCAAAATTTCTAGGTTTCCCCAAGCGATACAAGAAATATTTCACTCCCTCTGATCAATATCGATGAATGCCTTATCATCCGCCCAAAACTGGAGTACAATGCCCACATCTGGTCGGGTGCGTTCAAAACATCTCTATATCTGCTAGATAAGATTTAAAACCTATAAACTTCATAGGTGATACTAATATCACGCGGACAATGAACGCCCTCGAACCCTTGTAATGTCTTGTGTCTCACTCTGTTTCTTCGCTATTTTCACCAGCAGTGCTCCATGGAAATCGCCAGTAGCATACCGCACTTTCAAACTTTTAATCGCTCTTTATTTCCTAGCCATTACAACCTTCAAACATTTAAAACCAACGTTCACCGGTATCTCTCTTTCCATCATTCCTGATTTTCCTTCGCCCGCGCTATGTGCAAGCATTTTAAGGGTATTCAAGCCCCTTGAGCGCGCAAGTTATGCAAAAAAAAAAAACGATTGAGGAAATGGACATGGAAAAAACAACGACATGAATAAGAGTATGGAAGACAACTTTGGCAGATTCTCAATGATGGTCAAAATACCGTCATCAGTCAGAATGAACCATTCAACTTGGGCGACGACAAAGAATTCCATTCCCTTAACCTGGACGAAGTTAAGGTTCCAATACTATTGCTAAAGTCCTATAAAGTTGCTATTGAACGTACATTCTTCTGATCTATTTAAAGCAACTGCATATCATCTGGTGGGGAATAGAGCATGTCAAAAGATTCTGCCATTTTATATTAGTGGCTTAAACCACTCATAAACAACCTGTAAAACCGGAAAAAGTCCACCATCGATCAAATATTCACACTACGCGAAAGACCTGAGATTTTTAGATCGACAATCACCTTATGTTCTTAGACTTCAAAGCCGCATATGACATAGCATAGGGATGAGCTATATGTATGATATAACGCCATGTTTAGTATTGACTTCCCTGCTAAACTCTCCAGGTTGTCCAGGATGACTTTAGAGAAGCCTTTCAGATCTGTCAAGATCTATTCGCCCTAGAAGGAATCCTGCAAAACTCACTGGACAACAAAAGCGAAATCATCCTTTGTGTTGTTGGACGAATACAGCGGATCGTCAATGAAGGTTTGATGAGTATTGAGGCGGAAGCGGCCAAAATGGGTCTGATGGCAAACGAGGGAAAACAAAGTGCACGCTGTCAACAGAAAGGACGCATACTAGCGACAGCTTGACAAGAAAGGCACCTTTAGCAAACATAACTTCGGAGTAGTTAAAGAGTTCGTCTACTATGGCCTTAGAGTTAAAAGCAACAGCGACATTATACAGAGTTCAGTCGTAGAATTACTCTTGGCTATCCCTGTTTCTTTGGGCGTAGGATGCAATTAAGTAACAAAGCCCCCTCTCGTAAGACCAAATCGTGTGCCTATGACCCTTATCCTCCTGGTACTGCTCTATGCCGCAGAGCCTCGGACTCTGTCGAAAGCAGATGAAGAAGCACTTAACCGTTTCGAGAAAAACGTACTACGCGTAATTTTCGGTCGCGTTTTTATTGATGGGGAATGTAGAAAGAGATTCAACCACGAACTCTACGGTCTATACGGCAACATTAGTCTTGTCAAACATGTACGGATCCAGCGCTTGAGAGCGAATGGACACCACCCCTCTGGCCCAATAAGTCTTCGAGTCTAACCTCAAGGGTCGGCGCAGCAGAAGAAACAGCGTGTAAGGGGCAAGATATATATCTAGCTGAAAGCGACTTGTTAGTTGGGAATCAAGTTCACTCCCTACTGTAGCGCGACCTAATTTTGTAAGCAAGTAGCTAAGACTTTGGCTTGTAAGCGAAGTTACGAGTAGTGAATGCCTATTTGAATCTGCATCATTCCGAAATTTTCCATAAATGAGGCTAATGCGTATTGATGCCCCCTCGACCAGACGTATGAGTAATGTACTAGGAATGGTATTTGAAAGTTCCTTGATGATTTTAATTCAGAGTTAGGAAAGAAAAGTATCAACAGCACTTAGGGGTGGCCGTGGTGTAGTGGTACTAGCAATCGCTTCTCACTCGGAAGGTCAAGGTTCGAATCCTAGCCACGGTAAGTTTTCATTTGTGCAATTGGAACTCAGTCAGAAAAATCTGCGTGTGAAGAGGCATAACACTGACATGTAGATTTGGCTGTTGTAGGGTTTTCAAGCACAAAACAACCGTTAAAATTCACAACCTCACCATTCCGAGTGAAGAAAATCTCTCCGTCCTATTCGGACCTCCCACCCCTGGAGAGTCAATATCGAAATCAAACACACCTGAGTTTCAAACCACTACATCACAAAAAACTTGCCTTTCTCCTCCTTCTACCTTTCCGCCCGCGCCCAGGCAACAGTGTAAGGGTATTCATAACCCCTTTGGCGCGCGTAAATTATAAAAAAAAAAAAAAAAACCTCTTATATGGATTTCAATTTCTTAGTTTTGGTGCCTTTTAGGCTATATTAGCTTATGGACATGGCGAAGGTACGAAATGTTATTATAATTATCCCACGTTTTCGCACTCTATGTAATAAGGATTAATTTAATACAGATTGATTTAACATAGATTGATCACATTGCGATGGGCAGAAAAGATCTAAAGTAATCTGGATGAACGGGGACAGCATCGCTTCAGATCACTAACTTGCTGTAAACAAAGTGCGATTGCGAACATATCGAACGAAAGAAAATCTAAAGGTGTTGTGAAGAAATAGCGAGAAACTGCAAGGTTTTTTTCTGATCGATTATCCCAGATTTCTAGAAAGGATTCATGCTGGTGTCAAGCTCAAAATACCAGTTTTGATATTGCTAGGAAACCGGCCACCTCAACGAAAATTATCAATTGGCGAAGGGGAAACTAGAGCTGCGCAAGGAAGGAATGAACCATATTTGTGTATCTACGAGGGGCGTTCAAACTATTCTCGGTATCGGGGTGAAGCTGTGGTTGTATATATGAATTGACTTATTTGTCAAGTAACACTATTATTTTAGTGCATTCATGTAAAATTTCATATAAATGTGATTATTAATTCGAGTTTTATCTCTAGTTAAACAGAATCATAATGGCAACTGAGACGATGATGGTGAAAATTGAGCATCGCGCTGTAATTAAATTTCTCACTAAGCAAGGAAAACGTCAAAAAACTATTCATGAAGAGATGGTGGCTGTTTACCAGGTTCCGCACCTTCATTATCAACTGTGCAAAAGTGGTCAAGTGAGTTCAAGAGAGGCAGAGAGATCACTGAAGACGACCCCCGCTCCGGCGCCCCGGCTACTGCTTGTACGTTAGAAAGCATCAAAGAAGTAGAAAAACTTGTTCTTGAGGATGCCCGAAAAAAGGTGAAAATGATGGCAGAGATCACCAAGCTTTCAATTGGTACCATTCACACCATTCTTCATGACCATCTTAACCTTTCAAAGGTCAGTTCAAGGTGGGTGCCACGAATGCTCACAGCGCCTCAGAAAAAAGTGAGAATCGCATGCTGTAGAGAGCTTTTGGAGATGTGTAGTGAGAACGCGGACGGTCGAATTGTTACTGGGGACGAAACATGGGTCCACCACTATGACCCTGAAAGCAAACAAGAGTCCATGCAGTGGCATAAAAAAGGAACAGACTCCCCGAAGAAGTTGAAAGTCACTCTGTCTGCCTGGAAGCTCATGGCCACAGTTTTTTGGGACTCAAAGGGAATCTTGCTCATTGAGTACAAAAAAAAGGTGAAACCATCAACGCCACATCCTACGCTTCCACTTTGCATAATTTGCGGGAGGAAATTAAAAAGAAAAGACGGTAAACTCGCAGCGGGTGTGTTGCTTCTTCATGACAACGCTCCTGTTCACACGGCGCGAGTTTCCAAGGCTGCTGCGCGAGATTGTGGTTTCGAAGAAATCCAACACCCACCCTATAGTCCAGACCTTGCCCCTAGTGATTATTTTCTGTTTCCGGATTTGAAAAAATGTCTTCGTGGAAAAAGATTTTCGGATGATGAAGAACTCAAGTCGGCAATAAATGGAGGAGCAGGAAAGGGTTTGAAAAAGCTTATCTCAAGATGTAACAAATGCATTGATGTTAGGGTAGATTATATTGAAAAATAAAAACAATTTAAATTGAATTCGCATTTTCCTTCATATCGATACCGACAATATATTGAACGCCCCTCGTACGTCTGTTGAGACAATGCACCAAGCGCGCTGCGATTAAGACGTTGTTAAACCTTCTCACCATTTCCCAGCTGATCCGAGAATGTAAAGCTTTTCTGAAGGCCGTGGAAGGCTAAATTCACTACGTTTTGTTAGTTTTAGTTCATACGGGTATATGCTCAGGGAAAAGATTCTTAAGACCCGAACCTATGTTAGGACTGCCTATTTCTTTTTCTGTCTTCCATTGACGGGCCTCTTATTAGCATAGGAGTACAGGGAGGAACCTTTTTCGGTCACACACATACGTATATGATGGGTATTGATGGGCTAAATTTTTTACGGATTATGTTCGATCTTATCGCACATATCCCCTTTTTTCGATTTTTGCTTTTCTCTCTGAATCAATTTCGCATGAACAATTTCATGAACTGTATTCGATTGATATTTTCTACAATAGTATCTATCTTGTATATACAGTTATGATAGAATTTTCTTTTAGATGGCCATAACAATAAATCCCCATTAAGGAGTCATCTGACCAAATATGTATATATACCCACAGTTACATTTATTTTCGGAATCCACCTAAGATACTCGTATCTGCAGGATGTATTTCAATCATGTCAAATGAAATTAATTGATTTTCTATTGTGCTTCCAGATAAAATAATAATACACTAATTCTGAGAAACCCTTAGGTAGATCACGTTTAAACTGTCAATAATTGTATATTTGATTGACAGAAAGAACAACTAAAACAAAAAGACGCCAGGAGATTTGTCAATTTAAAAATTGATGAGGAAATTTTATTGAAAATTATACGAATAGATATTGATCCGCAGTTGATTCAGATGATTGCCTCGAGAGAGAAAACGGAAAGTAATGACTCCAAGCCATTAAATAAGAATTGAAATATTTTTGAATTGAAACAACAACGAGTGTTGTAGGACAGTTACTACGATTTTACTCATGTTAGGTAGGCGGGTAGATGAGGTATCTTGAGTCGATCCCATTATATACCTCATCACACATAGATCTGTATACAGCCATTGTGATGCCCTTGTGGGGGAATTGAAAAAGGATGCAGATTTAATTCCGGTTCCTGGTTCTGTTTCTGATTAGGGTGTATGCTCCTTGTGACAACGGGCACGATGGCGATGCTCAGCAGTAGCTCGACGGATTCGCAGAGGATCATGCTGTCACTAACCTACTCACAAAATAATTATCGTGCTGAGATAAAAAACGAGCACACGATCACAGATAACACCGTACTGCCGAATACTGCAATTCCAGAAAGATGCGGCTTATCATCTGCTGGAAAGTTAATGCTCAAGATAATTTTTCGGGTAGAAAACACAATGTGAAGGACAATCACCTCCTGCACTTCATACTATAGCCTGACCTGGTTATCAACATTCGTTACGAAAGTAAGACAGGAAGTACTTAATCGACTTCGCGCTATTTAAGCTAAGGACATAATACATCGAATTCAGAATCGTCGCATCGTTTAAGCCCTATTGAAGAGGAGAAATCTGTGGAAACTGGACACGTTTAAGAATGAAATCGGCAAGTCTGTCAATGTTTCTCCTAAACTCAAATAGAAAAGGCTTTCTTTCTTTACCAAATGCTTTGATTGCCCGTTACTTGTTGGAATGCAAATTTTTCACTTAAATCTAATTTTGAGGAAGATTGGAATTTTTGCTGATCGAAACAAAAAGAAACACCAATGTCATATATCCATTTATGCAACAAAAAGGAGTAGACTAGCTGCTTACAATTCTGAAGAGAATTTTCAAACCCCTGCCAAATAGTATTAGTAGCCTTTATACAGACAATCGGAAAAGATGACTACTCACTCCCAAAAGATTAAGACCTATCAAAATCTGATAAGCAAAATCGAAGGCGCACTCGAAAAGAAGGACTACGCGCTGGGCATTCCTCTGGAACTTAAAGGTGTTTCCGTCTACACAACTTTTAACAGCCTGTATTAGTCAGTTAGACAACACGGCGTGATCTAGTCAATAGTTTTGTGGACAAGAGCAATAATGGCGGGTATAAAAAGCGATTTCTTGCAAGGCCGCGTCCTGTTTTCACTATTACGGTGGATATGTGTTTAATGTTCTGAATGATCCGGCATATGCAGAAGATGTAGCTGTACTGTATGTTGGATCACCTGCTCTAAAGTTCAGACAGCTCTAGACGCGATTGACGATTAATGCACTAGGAATAGGCCAAAAACCCATCTTTTCAAAATTGAGGCTATTCTCTTTACTATAATCATCTAGGACTTAAAAGCTTCACCATCCCTTTTTCCAACGAAGCTACATATGTACGTATATATATATTTGGGTGACATTTTGAGATACACATTTCTCAGAACTATATGCACCGTAAACCTCCAGGCTGCTGTCGGCTTTCTGGCAAAGGAATGAAGGTTCCGGAAAGATATGGATCTACGTATATGTATACAAGGGTGGATCAATAAGTCCGTGCCTTTTGAGAACAGGGTGAATGACTCGTAGTTTTCAATATGTCCACCTTTGGCGGGAATAATGGCTTTGAGACGGCCGAAGAAAGCATCGTACGCTGCACGCAAGTTGCTCTGCGATATTTTGGCCCATTCCTGGCGAGATGCATGTTTGAGGTGGTCCAAACTTTAGTATCTTTTAGTGCCAACCTTCGCCTTCAAAATACTCCAGACAGAGAAATCCAACGGATTTGCATCCGGAGAATTTGCAATCCATTGTGTCGAAGAAATGAAGTGTGGAACATTGTTTTTTAACCAATCTTGGTTGACGCGCGCTTTGTGAGACGGTGCCGAGTCTTGTTGAAATGTCCACGGTCTCCGATCGAAATGATTGTTTGCCTAAGGCTTCAATACTGCCTCTAAGACAGTTTCACGGTATACGATCGCATTAATTTTGACGCTACGGTCCAAAAGTACGAGCGGAAAGCGACCATCGGCGGTTATGGCGGCACAAACCATCACCATCCGTGCTGCCTACTTTCTGGTGGCCGTCGGAAGATGTACATTTTCGAAGGACCTCTCTGGCAAGTGAATTCAGTCATTTTGTTTGTTGACATATTGCTCGATAACAAATGGCGACTTATCGGAAAAAACCAAATTCGGCAACTCACCACTTTTGTGCAATCGTAGCAACTCCTTCGCTATTTCGACTTTAACTTTTTTCTGTTGCGGTGTAAGATCGTGTGCTTTTTGGAACTTCAATGGCTTGAGACCAAGCTCATTTTTCAGTATGTGTTGCATCCGTTCCAATGATGTGTTGAGCTCACGAGCCATTTTTCTTCCACTTCGACTCGGATTTCTCTCAATTCGGGCCTTCACTTTCCGAACCATTTCTGCCGATCTTGCTGTTTTTTTTATGACCACCTCCATGGCGTTTTGCAACGCTGCCAATATCACGGTAACGAGCTATGGTTCGAGACACAAATGATTTATTCGTTGAGGTGCTGGAGGGCTCTAACGATAGCTACTTGTGGTTTTCCAGCCAAATATAAAGCAATCACACTATCACGTTTTAATTCCATCGCGGATAAAAATTTTTCAACACAACTGAGACGCAAGTCGTTTAAAAGACTTGTAAATAATAAAATTATCTATTATGTGTCAAAATTTGAGCTTACTGTCATGAACGGTTTGGAAATTATAGCAGTCTGAAGTCGGTTGCAGTTCGAGTCATTCAGGGTGTAGAGAAACGTTGGATGAAGTGCAATGAGCTGATAGGAGACTACGTTACGAAATAAAACGTATATTCGAGTACTACCTCTACTCTAAAGGCAGTGATTGGTCTTGGTCCCTTAATATTCATATCATGGGCTGGTACCTCAACGCCATCTTCCATTTAAAAAAAACATCGTCTCTGGCACTATCCTTTGACTTTTGTATTATGTACATTAATTCCGATGCACTAAGATAGAACCAACACCTGTTGCGGAATAAGTACGAAATCGAGTTTCGCTATGATCATTAACGATATCAGTCAAAATCTAAGTCAGAAAAGTTGTCAGGTCTTAACAGATGGGCCAAATCTTAGATGTGGTGCTATGTTCTTTTTGGGGGACGATAATGTAAAATTTTGTTCCTAGTTTAGAAAAGATGATTCTGCTTTCCGAACGGAAGGCATTGAACGCTTAAAGCTTTCTGTAACCTCCCATCGCTTTTTAGCTAGCAAGGCTTCTCTAAGAGCAGTCGGAATGCCAAATTCACTCAATCTTGTTTCACAGGAAATGAGATCGGAGGTGAATTTATTAGACAAGGCTCAGAGGAAAGTTTCCTAGGGTCCGGACGTTAGGACTGTTAGAGCTGTAATTGACAATTGCATTCCATATGATCATAATTGCAGATGGCATGCCTCTTCATACTGTCGTCAGGCTAATCGAATTCTTCCCGATGTGCTTAAGAGGTCCTGCTGTATCTCAGTAGGACTGACTTTAAATTGCAGAAACCAATGGTGCAAGGATACTATGCAACAAGTGGATCAAATATTCAAAACAATATGTAACAATTTGATGGAGCGATGAGGAAGGACAATCCACTCTTGCAGTCCGTAATTTCAGGCAGTTACCCAAAGGTTAGACTGAAGTCAAATTGTTTTGCTGCCAAAATTTCCATATCATGCGCCTGAATGTCTTACACTTTTGGCCAAGACTGTGCAGATAATGAGAAATAATTCGAATTAATAAATTAAATATCAACCTAGGACAAGGTCAAAAACCCCTTTCATAAACACCGACATGCGAGAACGAATTACTTTAGCAGACATACAAATGGTTTTTTCTTACAAGAAGTACTAAAGACCCTGAATCCTTTAACCAAGGTAATTCCTCTTGTTTCTTTAGAATCGCTGCCGATTGGAGAAATGAAGACGGATATGACAAATGGGGTTGCAGTGGAAACTAACCAAGTTACGTACCATGATGATCAAGTTTAGGTTTTTTTTCGTCTGTCCTCTACATTATGGTTTTATAAGCTTAAAGCTATTGACATTTTAAGAGTGTCTTACGAAAAATTGTACATTTTTTTGTGTCCAGTGTCCTTGATCTAGTAGATGAATTTCAACACGTACATACATCTTCATTAGACCGTTGATAAAGTACGTGAAATTAGATACACAAAAACTGTTTTACTTTCTCCATGTCTACCTAGTTTGGGAAGACTAATTTATATTAAAGGTCATGATGGTTGAAATAGTCTTTTTGTCTGGCAAAATGAAATTGTTGGTATTTATGCTAATAGAGCAATAAATATTCCAAAAAGTAGAAGACACATGTTAAGCACAAGGGTGGGAACTTTTTTACAAATATAACAACAATGAGGGTATACATGGTCGTCTGTCTTATACAAAAATTTGTTCATGCCTTAAGCATGTGACTAAAAGTGAAATGTAACGAAAAAAAGGAATTGCTGAACTTATGGTCATTTAACAAACAATTTGTCAAGGGTGGACTTTCATTTTGTTGTAGGAACTGAATTACTATGGAAACTTCTGAAGTAACTTATGAAGAGTCATTCGATTTTGTGGACTTTAAGGTTTTGGGAGAAATTTGGTAATGGCAATCCACTCAACATGTACCGCTCTTTAGACAGGGTCTGGTTTGGGATAAAGTTAAAAAGATCCCTTCGAATGGCAATTTTTAATGACCACCCCAATAAAATCAAAAGCCCATTGCCGGCATACGAGGTATAAAGGTATTTATCAGGAACAGTTCACATATGGCTGCGAGCACGTTAATTTCCAGTTGAACGAGTAAAGGGTAACATCAGCCAGAAGGGTTTAAAACCCAGGATCTGTCAATTAATTTATACAATTACTTTCACCTCCAAGTGTTAAAATGAGGCAAATGAATTTTCGAAAAGTCTGTTTTCTAAAGTACTGCTTACTGACTTATTGACTTACTGACATACTAACAATGAACATAAAAAAGTCAAACTACTTTCTTCACTCGAACCAGAGGGCAAATTCCCGCAAACGTTATCGAGTGAGTAGGTTCCATCCGTGATCGAGTAGCTTTGGGATAATAGCACACGATAGCTGACTTATCGAATGGAACCTTCAAATTGTAATAGTTTACGGTCTAACTACTACTACAACTAATTCCTGATAGTTATTAGAAGTCCTTTGACAAAAGAAAATCCTGTGACACATTCAAAACAAGTTGTTACTTTGCCAGTATTTTGAAAACCGTTTATTTATTTTAATTTTAACTAGAAAAATATAAATTCTTGGGGAGCATAGTATGTGAATGACACTCGATCACGGATGAAAGAATGCTAAATTGCGATGTTCAAAGCTCGATAACGTGTGCGAGAATTTGCCGCCAGATCACAGTAAGTACATTGAGGTGAGTCCTAACTGCGCAAGCGAATCATCGTTAAAGGCAAAATACAGCGAGACGACATACATGCACTTACATATATAAGACTGTTGAATAAGTCTGACTCCGTGGCAGTTACATTCTTTAGATAGCAATACGCTTCCTCTACAGCGTCTTTCTCCGGGGTGGATGCGAATATTCCAGGACACTGATATTCCTTCGCTTTCAGACAATTCTGCCTGGGTTAATGTCGCTGTACATGTCATATATTTCGTCGATACATCTTCTCTCTTACTCCCATATTGCATATTTTATTTCTGATTTTTCCCGACTCCCAATTTCCGTTTATCACCATTAGACGCCAACTGTACTCGTGCCCTATTTAAATATTCATCGATATTGCCCTTTGGCATTTCAATAATCCAAATTATGCCTAAGTACTGCGGGAATAGTGTCAAACCCAACATCGAACAAACTTTAGTTCTCTCCGACCGGATTAATTAAAGATAAGTTCCCTCCTCCTATAATTAATTTATGATCCTGTTTCTGTAAACATCACGCGCAAAATTGACAACATGGGCCTTAACTAACAAGCATGTCCAATTAGCCCGGTCTTTAGCTAACTACTCCCAGTTGCGCATTCCTAGTCGGTTGAGGTCCCCTTCTACTTGTGCGAGCCACCTAAGGTGAAGTCTTGCTCTACAACGTTGTCCCTCCGGGTTGGATTCGAAGACTCTTGGGACCGGAGCATTGGCGTTCATTCGCTCTACATATCCTAGCCATCTCAGGCAACTTATGTCCATCTGTCTAGGTCGCTGTCACTGTACAGCTCATATAGCTCGTCGTAGAATCTTTTCCCAGGACCGAATATTTTTAAAAGAATTTTTCTCTCGAAACATCTGAGGATATCTTTATCCGCTTTCGATAGAGTTCATGCTCCATGCGCAATAAAGTAGGACTGGGATGATCAAGGTCTTATATGTACATTGTGTTCTTTGTTTTTTGGGATAGGACCTTACTACTCAATTGGCTACTAAGTCCAAGGAAACCGCGATTGGAAAGAGTGTATACGAGGTCTGTTGAGAAAATAACGAGAATTTTAGTTTTTTGAAAAAAATATTTATTTATTCGTCTACATTAATGTTGTCGCCTTCAAAATAGTCTCCATTAGACATTATGCACTTCTGCCTGCGCTCTTCCAAACTCGATCTTTGGGATAGCCCTAGCTCTTTCAGCGATGCGAGCCTTTTTCGGTTTTCGCTAGCCAGAATGCCTCCACTGGGACGATTGAGCCTTAGTTTCGACGTCATATCCGTAAACACATATTTCGTCAATTGTTAAAACATGTTTCAGTAATTCTACATCCTCGTTGACTCCATTTAGTGACTCCTGAGCAACTTCCATTCGTCGCTCTTTTTATTCAAAGTTCAAAAAAAACGCGTTTCATACTTCAAACATTCGAAAAAATTTCGTGGCAATGAGCCAATCGATATGTCAACATCATTAGCGACTTCTCTGATTGTGATTCGACGATCGTTCATAACTATTTCTTTCACTTTTTCCACGTTTTTATCGTTTGTTGATGTGCTGGGGCGCCCGGGCGGCTCGTCATCTTCAACGTTTTCACGGCCATCTTACAAACGCTTATACCACTCGTAAACTCTAGCAGACTCACCATAAGCCTTTCACACACTTTGTTACACTTTATTTAATTCTTTGATTCTTTTCGCCGAGCTCATAAAAACACGACAAATCTTAGCGGCTGCCATAGGCAAAATAAACAATAAATAGAGCTGAAAATTTTATCATATAATAAAAAAAAACTTTGACAATCGAACTTCAAAATCCTGCGAAATTTACAAATTCCCGCTATTTTCTTATTTTCTGAACACACTTCGTATAAATGCATATACATACATAAATTTGCACATACTTCTTGAAAGATTGTGCCCCCACTGTCCGCTTGGGAGTTCTGCACAATTCGTTCAAGTACCATAGGATGTTGAAGAGGTCACATGACAGCGCGGCATCTTGTCTAAAACCTGATTGAGCAGCGCGCGTTCTCAATCGTTGTGCTGCACAGACAGACAAGCCTGGCAGGGATGCTGAAACTAGACAGGGCTTTATATATGTAGCTCGTCTCTCTAAATACTGTCATATGCGAGGGTAAATCGATGAACAAGTGGTGGGTATCGATTTCGAATTCTTGAGTTTTTTCTAATATCTGCCGGAGTGTCAAGATTTCACCGATGGTGGACTTTACTGGTCTGAGACCGCATGGGGACGAAGCGTTTTAAACGTTTATATAATATAGCAGTTAAGACCTTGCACGAGATGTTGGGCAGACCTATGTCTTTATAGTTGACGCAGTTGAGGGTTCTTCCTTTTCGTTGATCGGCCAAACGGTGCTGAATTTTCCATCCATAATACACTCTTCTGACCAGATCATAGAAATGAGTTGATGTATGCTCCCCACAAAATCATTTCTAGATGCTTTGTACGCTTATTGTTTAGCTGCATGTGCATACTGGCATTTCATATCAAACCAACGAGTTCTTGCTGCTGATCGGATGGAACCCAGCACATCAGCTGCAGCGTCTCTGATGGCACGTTTGAAGCATTGATGCAGATCTCTGGTACTTGATTTTGGCGACATAGCAGTTGTCGAGAGATTTCAGGATACGGGTTCGGCGAAGATTCTGGAGATCTTTAGTGATTGCAGCTTTTCTACATTATATTTTCTCACAGGAGTTCTTCTTTGATATCCGCATTAGCATATGTCTGTCGCGGAGCTCGTAGAAATATTCTTTGATGGCGTCGTCCTTGTCTTCCGTATATTAGGCTTATGTTGGCTAATTTAGCATTGATGCGGATTGTCATAAGACGCTCGATCACGCGACGGAAGCTTATGGCTTCTTGCCTTAGTCCGCCGCATATGGCAAATCCGCATCCGAATCACACAGTTTTTTTTTATCCTCCTTTGGTCCGGCCATCCCATCCCATTTCCGGGGCGGTGGTGATATTTGCCTGATAGCAGTCAAGTGCCTCTGCTAATTGTTCGGCTGCACGTGGCCTGCTAAGGGTTCGAACATTCCATATGCAGATCCGAAGGTCGTTGTCCTTTAAACTTTTACAGGAGTCATAAACAATGAATCCATTTGTGTCCGAGGCTATTAGTTAGTTCGTCACGTCTTTTGAATCACTTCCGTATAGCTATGCTACTGGCCGAGCATGACCATACCATCTTAGTCTGCATGGGTAAGGGTTCATTCATGCAGTTGCCGGGAACTACCACTGGGAGGTAAGACAAGCATTTCGCTACGAACTTTATTGTTGCGCAGCTGGTCTAATTCAGGTTATAGGATAGTCAGCAGTTTCCCGATTAATCGCCTCGCAGGTCTCCCGTCCCGTCTGTTACTTACTGAAATTTTGGGTAACATCTGAAAAATTTCTCTTGAAACCTAAGTTATATTGGTCCCAGTCCACTGCCACATTTAATATATTCATACTTACCGAGATGCGTTGAAACTGCTGTAATTTCACCTTTACTACATTCTCCGAACTCGAAAATGCTCTACACAATTCTTTGCCTTGGAATTTCATGAACTACATCGGGATGGGAGAGCTTAAATGCAGACTTTACTAAAAAATCTAAACATAGGTTAACTCCAAAAATAATAATACTAAGCCTAAATAAGAAGTCCCTCTTACCAATTTTGATCTAAACTAGAGTTTTGAAATGGGAAAATTTCCCCCTTTTTCCCAGGCGATGACTCAGTCCAAACATTTTCAAAATAAAAAAAACCTGTCTAACCTACCTCATAAGCCTGCTTGCTTTAGTCGTTGAAAGACACAGATCACCTCAACTTCTTTTATTTAAACAGTTCCCTAGAAACGGTTAGCATTAGTACGGAGAAATATTGAAAAACTCAACTGTAAATACAGTGCAAGACCTGATAATTACACGCTATCATTTTAAGAATATGCGACACCACTTATATTTGTTTTTCAATTCTCTAATTGACAACGAATCTTCTCATATAGACGTTCTTAGTAGCCTTGAATTTGACGTTTTTTCATTGCAAATCTATCTTTTCGAAAAATCGACAATCAGTTCAATCTACTCGTAGGTTTATTATATTGTTATTTCTTATATATCTTTTTTATGTCTAGAGTATCTTAGCCCTAAATGTTTCCACTGGTGTACCACAAATTTTTTTTTAATTTTTTAATTTTGGTTGGCTTTGAGGATCACCTTATCGATATGCGAACGGAAATTAAGCTCACTGTCGAATAATATGCCAAGGTCTTGAAAAGACTGAACCAGGGGAATTGGTTGACCATGGAGAAAATAAAGTCGGGGAGGAGACGGGTTGCATTTACGTGAGAAGGTTATAAATTGACATTTGGCTATATTAAGTTCTAGGCAGTTTTTGAGGTACCAGATTGAAAACCGATCAAGGTCTTCTTGAAGAAGGGCAGAGTCCTGGGGAGAGGAAATAGATTTAAAAAATTTTGTGTCGTCAGCGTAAAGGGAGAGGGAGGAGTGCTTAATGACACTCTCAACATCGTTGATAGTAAGAATGAAGAGAAGAGGGCCATGATGACTGCCTTGTGGAATTCCAGATGAGGCCAGGAATGGAACAGAAAGGGCGGATCTAAACCGAACACTATAATATCGGTTTACCAGGTAAGAAGAAATCCATTTTAAAAAGAGAGGCTCAAAGCCGAGAGCAGACAATTTGAAAAGGATCAATTTATGAGATATCTTATCAAATGCTTTAGTGAAATCAGTTGCGATAACATCGATTTCTTTGCCATTTTATAAGGCTGAGAGAGCAAAAGACACGAATTCAACTAGATTTGTGGTAGTTGATCTACCTTTTAGAAAACCATGTTGTCGGGGTGAAATAAAAGGCTTTCAAAGAGTTTGGGTATATGAGAGAGTTTAGCAATGGGACGATAATTGGTAACTTCATGCTTAGATCCCTTTTTGTGTATTGGGATTATAAAAGAGGTCTTCCAAATCTGGGGAAATTCACCCTGTGTAAGCGATAGACGAAAAAGGTAGGAAAGGGGTAGAGACAGGTTGGAAGAGCATTTCTTAAGAAACATGGCGGGGAGTCCGTCTGGGCCAGGTACAAATTCATCCTTAAGTGAGTGATTTTGAGTGAGAAAGGGACCAATAGAGAAATTTGGTAGATCATTGAAGTAAGAGGGATCTGGTACGAAGGAGTTGTTGGCAAATGATTGCTTGAAAAATGTAGCAAAAAAGTTGGCGATGGTAGGAGATCACATGAAGTTTTGGTTTCGAAAGCGAGGGAGGAAGGATAACCATCAGTTTTACTTTTGCAATTGACAAATTGAAAAAAGGACTTGGGGTCATTTATGAGATTGGTTTGCGCACTATTCAGGTAGCGCTGATTGAAAGAGTTATAGAGTTCAATGAAATGAAGATATGTACCTAGATAATTTGAATAGTCGGAAAAAGAGTGGGTGCGAAGGAATACCGCCCATAACTTGTTTCTTTTGTTTCGTAGAGAGCGAAGTCTACGTTTATACCAAGGAGGGGATGTAGAAGAAGTTTTATGGCGGGAGTAAGGCACATAAAGGGAGATGGATTTGAATATTTCTCTGTAAAAAATGAAGAGGGCATCAACCAGGGATAGATTGGTAAACTCAAAAGAAGCACTGCTTAGATAGGTATCAATTTTACGGAAATCAGCTTTGTGAAAATTGTAAGAAAATAGAACTGCGGGGGGAGGCGACTGAAGGGGAGAGTTGTGGAAAAATGAGAGAAGAAGTGAAGGATGAAAATTATCAATAGTTGAAAGAGATAGGGGACAACACGATACTGAGAAGTTGATGGGATCAGTTGTGAAGATAAGGTCTAATTGTCTTTCCATATAGTTGGAAACGCCACTGACTTGGCATAGACTAGAGTCTGTCAGCCGATCTAAGAATAGGCATTCCTTAGTAGAAATGGGATTGGAAGCGATAAAAAAGATAGGTCTTCAGATGGAGTCCACTTCAGCTGAGGCAGATTAAAATCGCCGAAGATAATGATATCATCAAGCGAGTCTGATAAGTCGATCAAATTGTTGCGCCGGAAGAATGTAACAACACATAACGTACAAGCATCTACGAGTTAGGGTTATTTTAACCGACACAAAGTCGAGCTTAGGAGAGGATGATGTTGCAACGAGAGAGGAGTCCAAGCTGTTGTGAATAGCCAGTAGGACACCTCGACAAGGGGATTCAATCAAGGGGGTTGCGCGATCATCATCCCGAAAAACATTAAAAGAAAGAGGGAATAACTCCCGGTTTGTTATGTTGGGGATAAGATTAGTTTCGGTCAGAGCATAGATATCAAATGGGAGAGCATGAGATTGGCGGAAAACAGCGTGGGTTTTAGAACGGAGTCCTCTTACGTTCTGGTAATAGAAGGTGAGAGGGAGGCTTTTGCATGACTTTTTAGGGTCGACAAAATTTATCATGGTCAAGGCGACTGCGTTGGAGTTGTGAGACTCTTTTAGAGTGCACATAGTGGCGAAGAGCGGCAAGATCGTCTGCAACTTTTTGGGGGGGCGTATTGAAAATCTCGTGATACTTTATATAAAGTTTCTTGAGACTGGTTACGTCTGTAAGGAGGCCTTCCTGCTGGATAGAAACCATGACGCTTGTTTTTGTTTTACCCTCGTAGCACACCGAGTCGGATTTATCGTGCAGATAAGCGAGATATAGACGTATATTCTCATATATCTTTTTATCTCTAAGCCTAGAGAGCGCATAGCGACATTCGGTGGTATCGCTAGTTTGCTGCGTTAATTTAACAGTTTGTGGCGAAAGGGGGTCAATAGAAGAGGGAGTGTTTCATAAGTTTGGTATCGCAATGGCTGGGGTTTCTGAAATAGGGTTTAAACTGTGAGAACTGATGAAATTAGGATACTTAGCTCCAGTTCTGAGGTCGAAATTAGGGAAAGGCGTGTGTGTTAGGGGTTGAGTGGTGGGAGTTTGAGTTTCAGGAGTTTGAGTTATAGGGGTTAATTCGAAAGAGACACGTTGACGTTGGGGCTTGATTTGAGGTGGAATAGTGGGAGTTGGAGTTTGGTTGGGAGGCTTAAAATTAGGAAAAATTGTTGTTTTAAAACTCCAATTGGAGCTGGGTTTGTTGTGGGAAGAGGAGGTGAGTTTTGGCAAATTGGATTTATTTACTAACTTATTTCTTGGTTTAGGTATAACGGACTGCTTGGCTTTATCCTGCTTCTTGGGCGTATTTTCCAACCATTTGCAGACACGCATCTTTCCAAGATTGAAATTGTTGCTGGCAGGATTATGGAATAACCATTCGTACTTTGTTGGAAGATTGAGCTTGAAGCTGCGCTTGCTTCTGTGGTGAGATGTAGGAAGCAAATTGCAGTGGCTAATGGTAATGCCATATTTCTTTTCGAAGAAATTTGAGATCCAATCAACATCAGCGTTTGGGGGGGCGCCTTTGATAAGAAGCGTAGTGACCAATTGATTCTTCGAAGCAAGCTTATCAAGTCTACGTTGCCATTCGGAAGGTGTCCAAGTTGAATTGAAATGACTGATAAGCTTCCGTGGGGCAGCGATTGGAGGAGCTGACATAGAAATATTTTCTGCTGTTAAGTTGGAAGAAACTTCGCAGGAATCAGTGGGTTGAACCGTCCGCAGATGACTTATATGTGGGGCTGAACGTGAATCCACTTCAGGTTCCATTAATTCAGCCATGAGTGATGTATTGTAGGGAACATTCTGGTGAGGCTGCGGCAAGTTTTGTGTATCAACGATTTTGCTGTTTATTGTTGCGATGTGATGTTCAATATCGCATACGAGGGATCGAGTCGCAGTAAGTTCGTCGCCAACATCGTTCACTTTATCGAAGATAACTTCGAGCATGGGATCACAGTGTTTGGGAGAGAGTTGTTTGTGTGACGAGGATTGAAAATGAATGTCTATGTCGTCACGCAGGGAGTTTATCATCTCGCAGGTTTTTTGGTTGGAGATAACCTGCGCAGAACACATAGCTTTAATGTCAATCAACACTTTATCGAGGTGACGTAAGGGAGTTTCTTCATTCCTGGATCTCCCGGAGTCTAACTCGATAAGACCAGCAATTTGTTTGTCCATGTGCTTTACTTTTGATTTTATTACATCGGCTGAGTTCTGCACTGAGTTACGTAACTCTTCAACACTTTTAACACTGTTTTCTATTACCGAAATTTTATCCGTAATCTTTTTGGCGAGTGCGTCCTGGTAGGAGACATTTGAATCACTTAGGCATTTTATTGCCAAAAGCACGTGTGAAAGTGAGATACTCTTACACTCATCACAGAAGAAAAGTAGGTTATCGGAGAATTCTTTAATAAACACACGTGTTTCTTTTATTTAACCCGACACAAACGGCATGAAAGGCGTTCCCACAAATGCCCTTGCAAGCTACCCAGTCAGCATTGCTGTCATCGATTACACAATTGGCAATTCCGCAAGACATATTCAAATTGGTTGTGTAGGTCAGTGATGGTATAGATATAGGTCGAGTTATTTTTTTTTTTATTATAGATAGGGGCTTTTATTTGCACTGAAATCTACCAGTAGACAAAAAAAAATAATGAATTCGAGCACTGGGGGTTATTAACCGGAAAATGCAATTTAACGAGATTTATAACTGAAAATTGAACAGGTGAATAGGGAGAACAAGGAAAACACGTCTAACTGGTTTGAGTCGCAATGAGCAAAGAGCCGCCTCGGTCCTCTGTTATTTAACCAGATGATTAACGAGGTTTAGTGAATCTTAGTTGGTTTCTTTAGATCATTATATGTCTTCCACAAATATCGCCTCTGAATGATTTCCATGGCACGTCTGGGAACGAAATTAGGCTTATTGACTTTACAGAGTGGCAAAATTTCGGGTTGAGGTCACTATCTCGAAATCCAAAGTCCAGAAAACCCAAAATCCCGAAGAAAAAATCCCGAAAACGAAATGCCAAAAAAATATATATAACAGTGGGATATGTATGGGGGGCATGCTGCCCCCCTGCAACCCCCTGCTTGGCGTCACTGTAGGATTTGGAGTTGGTACGAGGTTTTGGGTTTTCCAGATTTCGGCTTTTCAGGATTTCAGATTTTCAGGATTACGTTTTCGGGATTTTGTGCTACTCCCCAAAATTTCACTATAGCAAGCACGTGGTTTTCTTGTCACAGCATACACAAGGGGACTCTGGATAATGAAACGCTATATTAAATGGATCACTTTCTATAGACATGCCTTACCTCAAGTATTCAGGACGTCCGAACCTTCCGGGTAACCAACATTGACTCGGATCACTACCTATTTGTAGCCAAAGTACGAACGAATGCAGATCTTACAACCGCCAAAACAAAGGAGAAGAACTATTGTGAAAAGATATAAGGTAGAAAAGCTGCAATCGCAAGAGACCGCGAAAATATTTGCCGAAGGCGTATACTGAAATCTTCCAACAACGCTATGCCCCAGGGACAAATACGAAAGACAAGTGGCAACGCTGACAATGTATCATCAGAAATGCTGCAGCTGATATGCACGAAGAACTTCCTAGTTTGATAAAGAGTATGGGAAAACACATGCAGTTAAGCAAGAAAGACGAGAACCACTCGTGAGCTCTACGATGGAAAGAGTATCGGCTTCTCCAGAAAAGAAAAAAAAGAACGAGATGCACGCGATCAAAAATATTGAGAGTTTGTACTTCAAGAATAACGTACGGATATTTTACCAACAGGTGAACAGAACGTGTCAAGACTACCAGGCCCTTACAGAAACCTGCAGAGATGAATAAGGAAAGCTTGTGGTAGAATCACAGCCGGGTCTGAGAATATGAAAAAAAAATTATTCTGCGGGCTATATAATGGCGACAAGGCCCAACTAAGATAATTATAGCCAACAATTCCGTGCACCCAACAAATTTGCAGAAGCTGACTGTTCACCTGCCAAGGTACTCAAAGCTGCTGGAAATGATTTTGTGGGGCGTATAGATCATCTTATGTCTAGTCAGAAGAGTGTGTGCCTGATGAATGGAATTTCAGTACCCTTTGGCCTATCCACAAAAAGGGAGATCCCTTTTCCACGACAACTGTAGAGGTATAAGTCTCCTCAACATTGCGTATGAGATCTTATCTATGAGGGTAGTCCCAGAAGTACTCGACTTAACAAAAAAAATTTGTTTGTTTCTCTACGTAGTCTTCTTTTAGTTAATACGCTTTTCCCAGCGATATTCAATAGCTTCGATACCCTGTTTATAGTGAAAATCGTCGAGCTCCTTAAAATATGGTAGCAATCAATCTCAGACTCCACGTCTTTACTGTTGGCAAATCTTTTACCAACCACCGAGCCATTTTTTCAAATTCGGATATAGAAAATAATTCGAGGAGGTTAAATATGGCGAATAGGGTGCATGAGGAAGCAATTCGGACCTTAATTCATTGATTTCGGTCATCACGATGACGGATAAGTGAACTGGTGCATTGCCTTGATGAAACAAAATGTTTTCTTCGACAAATGTGTCCGTTTTTTTCTTAATTTTATCTTTCAAACGCTGCAATAAGTTAGCATAATACACCCTCTCGATTTTGATATAGAGGGAATAGATACGTGTGCTCCGTCCAGTGGAGTTTTCGCATCTAACCCGAAGGGAGAACGCGGTAGTCGACCCCACCTTCGGTAGCGCGCTTAAGTGAAAGGAGACCTCAGCCGATTTGGAGTATGTAAGTAGAGCTAGTTGATCAGGGGTGAAGCCAACTGGAAATGGTTGTTAGTTTAGGCCCAGGTTCACCTCGAATACCAATTAAGTCAGTACAATTAATAATAGTGAACCGGTTCCAATAGCGATAGAAATTCGTGATTTAAGTGCTATCCTTTTGCAACGAACTCAGCTCCTGCACCCTCAGTCTGGCAGATTCAAAGCATTTTCTCAAAAGATAATACCGTTCTTAGAAACCGCGTCAAGACAAATAACTTAGGACTTTGCTATCCAAAAACATTATTTTCGAAAGTAATCAATCATAAAAATAAATATAGTGATGCTGCCATCCTGTTATTCTTCTCAACATACTTTCTCTTGGCAAGCACTTATCCGTATCTGCCTCAAAGATATATATTTACCCAATCCTGGTACATATGTATGTTATAGTCTCTTTTAGTCAAGAAATTTCTGAAATTCGTAAGATTAGCGGTTTTGTTGCAAGAATTGGTGATAGATTTTTTATCAAAACCTATTCTATTCAATAGGTCTGCCCCAGTTTTAATAACTTGTGCGCAGATTCAACCGACAATTAATATCTGGTTACATATTAAAGCAATTATCGACTAAAGATATTCTTATTTAAAATAACCTACACGAGTATGTACTTGCACCGAAAACAGTATTACGGATTGACTTCTAAGTATGATGATGAGGTCTACTCAGGAGCACAGCACATTTTTATTGCCATTCGATAGACGGATGCAGCAGAAATGCTTCTTTTTATTGACCATAAAATACCTTTTATTTAGCTGAGAAGATGAAGCAATAAATTCGTTGATATAGCTAAAATCCTTGAGATACATTTGCGATATGTTTACGAGTATGTATGACTGTTTAAAGTGTGTAAGATATGTAATGCCGGCATCCTCATTTCTCATATTTGTTAAGATTGTTATTTTTTCCCAGAGCATTCTTTTATGAGTTTCTTACCTAAAAATTTCCAATTCCTCAGTATTCTTTGAGCTCAAAAAAAGACGTAAATTATGCACGATTGTTTGGCTTCGCGTGGATGAAAATTATGAAGTTTTGAAAGCAAAAGAGAAATGGTAAAAGCCATGTATGTGTGCATGACCCTAGAGTATATATATTTGCGTTGCTTTACCTAGGGAGACATTTTTTTTTGTTTTTCAGTCGGAATAGAGCACTCAGACAAAGGACTAGTCCATGGTAAACCTTGTCAGTTCCTTTTAATGGAATTTCTCTGTCTTTCGACGAAAGACGAACAAGCGCTTCAGTGATAAAGCGCCTTGAGTACCAGCACCCACCCCGTCAAGACTGTGTATCTGCAATCTGATGCAAGCGTAAGCGGGACCCCCATAGATCTAGTGTGTCGTTATCATTTTCACAGCAAGCGTCGCAAGATATTGTATCAGTTATGCCTAACATCCAAATGCTTAGCAAGAGGCGGGTGCCCTTCCTAATGACGTCGGGAAGCATTTCTTTGCTCTGCCGGCAACCTGTAGAGCCATACGTTAGCAGTTATGTTGATATGAAACCCAACAATCAATGGAAACCCCAACCGAGATTGCAGGCAGACATAACCCGACAGGTTCATCGGCGATTTCATTTCCTCTGATCTCATTATAACCTGGGACCCAAACAAGACTCAGTGAATTTAGCCTTCCGACTGCGTTTAGTGAACTCGAACTAGCTTGGAAGTTATATGAGGGTTCAGCAATGATCTAAGCGCAGCTTGGCTGTTGCTACAGATTCAAATGCTTCATTCCTACAGAGATTCCTCAGAATATAGTTCATTGCCCTCAGGATTGCATATCTCATATCTTCGTTTGAGAGACAGATGCAAGTTTTCCTAACGGTGAGTGAAGTCTAACGCTGTCATCCTACAGAAAGACACCAACCCCAATCCTAAATCGGTTTTGGAGCCATCTATGAAGACTCAACTATATTCTTTTCCTGGTTCAAATTCTGGCCGAAATCAGTCTTGAGCACAGAGAAAGTCGACTTCGTAATTTTTTCCGCAGCAGGAGCTCTGGTGTCATCTCACCAGAGAGTATGTCAATAAGACCAAAGCCATAAGACAGTCGGCTGTCACGGCCATCAAAACTCCAGTGCGTATTATACCAAAGACCACTTCCTTTTAAATGGAGTGCAGTCCATGGTATGAATATGAAGGGGAGAGATTAATCAATGCGTCTAGAGCGGAGCCAGGCGTGCTGGAAAAAGCTCCCATATAGACTCTTCTATGACGTCTGATTAAAGCAGCAATAATATATTTTCGTTAGAGCTTGTTCCACCAGGCTACCGACGCATAGGCTATAATTTGCCTTGCTATAGCCGTGTAGATCCAAAGAACTTTTCTTGCCGACAGCCTCTATATCTTGCCGACAGTTCCTTTGCACCATTCCGTCTGATCCAGTTGCCTTGTATAGTTTAAATGAGTTTATGACCAATTTGAGTTTTTCTATGCTGAACATAGATCCAGATAGGCTGTTAATTCTGTTGTTGTATGATAAGCTTGCGGCTTCAGAATTGAGATATTGTGTTCCAGTGGCTTTAGACCTATTCACACTGTCATTAGACCTTCCGAAAATTCTCGTAAAATTTATTGGCATCCCTGATTCGAATTTTCAACATGCACACGATGCCCTTTCTCGACATTGAAGACGGTTGTGAGTTCGGATTGATACATCAACTCCTCATAAAGTTAGGGGATCCTCAGTTTAAAGACATTCCAGTTCAAGCACACCAAAAGCTGGTATTGTCTCCCTCTTATTATGGAATGGTAAACAATAAAATACTCTTACTTACTCTTACTGGAATAAGAAGTTCGGATAGGCGTCCGCTTATGCAGATGATATTACTATGGGTTCAGCTGGATATAGACTATCCAGCCGCACCCAAATGTGTAGCATAGATATCAACCAAATTAGGTATATTCACCAGAAAATAAAATTCCCATTTATATCTGCACTCGTCTGAACTGCAACTACACCCAACTTTTGTCGAACAGATAATATTTTTAGCAGTGTTTCTAAAATGTGAAGCTGCGTAGTCGGAGATCTTCTCATTTTATTTAAAGGGATCGCAAAGGACCGTCAGTTGACGTCACTCAGTGCCTATCCTAATCATACAACACCCAACCACAGCTCTTTACTAGTTAGAGTTATTTTGCGCACACTATCTGCTTTGTATCGAAATGGTGCTCGAATCGAACAATGTTCATCGTAGATTACCATGCCAAGATAAGGCACATACCATGATAACAGTTTAGAACTGGCTTTACTAGGACATTAGTGTATTGATTTTTGTTTCGTTGTTAGTTTTAATTGAAGAATTCGTGCTAGCTTGGTGAGAAGAAAAGCAGAGCATTTTTGATTAAACGTCTCTGGACCTGAAGCGCCGCGACATCACGATTGGATATATTATAGCTGAGTAAGATACAGTGGCATTGGACCTATTGTACATCCATAGCTGGAATCCACAAGAAATGATATGAAATTTTAAGTGTCAATCGAATCTCTTAAAGTATTGCTTATTCATGGGTTCACTTTACTGCAATGGCAATCAATAACCTATAACAAAATGATATACTCGTATATACTATAACTAAGAGTATATAACATACATATATGTATATCCGCGTCTTTATTGACTTTCTGGGAAATATCCTTTAACGGAAAATATGCGAAGGTAAAGCATGAAGCATTGAGAATTCTCTGAATATTACCAGTTCATAGAAGTTCTGCATATGGCAGGATCTTATCGTAAAACTACACCCTACTAACCAATGTGACCTGCAGCGTTTTACGACGTAAAAGGATATCATTTTTATACAAAGGTGCGATGGCACGACAGTACATAAGTCGTTAAGAAAACTCCCTGTTAAAAAGGGAAAAGAAAATATGAAAACTCTTTGTTCGTACATATTCCCATTATGAACTTCTGGAGCTAACAACATCCCAGGACTCAACTGTTCGATTAGGTGGTTGTTCTTTATTTCTTTAGTCTCTTCTTAATTTGAAAGCTTGTAAGTACGAGTATCATTGTCATAAAATTACATAGGGTTATATTAAAATAACTATTATAAAAGAAAAATCACAAGAGAACTATTACATAAGGTTAGGGCATGTTTACACAATACAATACCCTCACTTGTTGAAAGCTTTAAATAGTAAGTTAATTTTAACAATACAATTAGAAAATCTTCAAATCCTCTGCTCGGTTCCGGAAGACCTTCTGCTGGCAAAATGAATGTAGATTGCGGAAAAGATGGTAATCCGTTGGGGAAATATCAGGAGTGTACGCTGGATGCGGAAGAATTTCAAATTCCAACTGCAACAGTTTTTGCACCGTTACTTGTAAGGTATGGGATCCAGCATTGTCATGCAGAAGGATCGGAGCATACCTATTGAACAAAGTGGTTGCTTTTCAGTCAATTTGGCCCGCAATATGTCTATTTCCTCACAATATTTGGTAGGGTTTATCGTTTCTCCTCGTTGAAGAAATGAAAAGTGGATTGGTCCTTTCGATTGTTACCATAACCTTTTCTGAGTGAAGATCGGGCTTGGGGGGTGTTTTAGTTTTTCATCTGCATCCAACCACTGACCAGATCTTCTCAGATTATCATACAGTATCCAATTTTCATCACAGATGACTATCTGGTTAAAAAACGGCTCAATTAGGTTTCTTAATGTAAGCACCTACCCAGCCACTTATCGAACTTTTTTACC
Source organism: Volucella zonaria (assembly GCA_963966105.1). Lineage (NCBI taxonomy): Eukaryota > Metazoa > Arthropoda > Insecta > Diptera > Syrphidae > Volucella > Volucella zonaria. Next base: position 126,794,105 of record OZ014531.1, read on the forward strand.
TTTCCTATGAGAAAAAGTGTCAACTTATTGTCATTGGGGATACTCCCATAGTTTGTGCAATATTCCGCACCGATTTCGTTGCTTCGGCATTCACCGTTGCTCTTAAAACACCGTCGTCAACTAACGTTCCCGGCTTCCCACGTGGTTCATTTTCGAGGCTGAAATCTCCCGAACGAAACTTTCCAAATCAACATCGTATAATGCGCTCGTTTACCGCTACATCCTCAAATGTGTGATTAATGTTTTTCATTGCCAATGATGCATTATGTCCTGTTTTAAATTCGTGATGGAAGAGGGTTCGAACTTGAACTGCCAACATCATGGTAAATAATACCTAGAAAAAAAATAACGGTACTTGTAAAGAACTCTAAAATTGTTACACGTTAAGCACACCTACCACTTTATTTTATACAAAAAAAAACAAAATTTAACGTTTTTGGTATAGATGTTCACTCAAGAACTTCTTATTTCCGGCATGTGGCACAAACCAATACATTTATGGGCTCTGCAATGGAAGTTAAACTAGTGCGCGACAAAGATACCATGAACTTCATCCTAACTGACCACTTCCTATTGAAGGAGTATTTAAAAATACGTATTGAAGGCTTCAAGATACGGGATCAGTTTCAAATACACGACCTAACGCGGGAGCCCGTCAAGTAAGAAGAATTTCGGCAGATGAAAGAATACTGGAAACTGTTACAACTGATCCATCAATCAACAACAGATGCTCAGCTTTCAATGTTTACAAACATAAAATTTCTAATTTACTGCATGGAGAAAATCCTTATCCATACCACCTGTGCAAGAACTGCTTCCCGATGATTTAGAAAAGAGACTTAAGTTTTCTAACTGGTTGCTGGAGCGGAGCTTGGGTGACAATAAGTTTATAGTATTAGCAGAATTCTTTGGACGGACGAATTTTAATTTACAAGAGATGGAATCACAAATTTTCATAATCTTCATACGCGGGCTGCGGACAATCCACATACAAGGAGACATAAATCATTTCTACACAAATTCAGCGTCAATATGTAGGCAGGTGTAATTGGAAACAAGTTAATCGGCTCCTTCCAACTACTATCTGGGCTGAAGTCTACAAACTATGGAGTTCTTGCGAAATGATTTTCTAGACCTATTAGAGGACATTCAACCGATTCAACTAGATTCATTATATTTTCAACAGGACAGTGCTCCAGCCCACTATGGTCGTGAGGCTAAGAATTGGCTAGATGAGGACTACGGTAACCGTTGGATCGGAAGAAATGAACCAGTTCACTGGCCCGCAAGATCTCCTGACCTTACAGTATTGGATTTTTTTTGTATGGGGAAGAATGAAAGAACATGTTTATTCAACCGAAATAGAAACTTTAATTGAACTGGAAGCGTCATCAAAAGTGAGGCAGCAATTAGAATCAATAAACATTCGCATTGAAATCCAAAAACTGGCTCTAGCATGCATACAAAACCAAGGAGGACACTTTGAGCACCTGTTATAACTATTTTAGTACACACATAAAATAAAAATTAGCTAAGACCACACAAAATCATTTTTTATTCATAGCCCTTGGAGCTTAAAGTATTGTAAAAGAACCCTATTTATTCATTTTACCTGATGCAGGTTTTCACAGGTATCTTAAAATCTGTGGGTTCTTCTGCAAACTTGTTGATGATTTTTTTTTCATTATTGTTACTTTCATAAGAAAAAAATAGTAAAACGTTATGTTAATTAGACATTTTCTGGAGAAAAATGACCTCAAAGCCAAAAATTGGCATGGACAATGAAAATGGAATAGGTTTAGAAATTCGATATCTAAAGACTCAAACAAGATATCAATTTTAAATTAAACGCCGTTACAAGGTCTAATATTTGTTCTAAAAATAAAGTCCTACACAAAGTTCCTACCATTAGTAGTAAGAGAGCAACTTACGTTAACATGGGTCTGGCTACACCAAAGTAAGCCTTTTCTTAAATCCTCGATAAATGCTGTCAACATTGGAGATGGACCCTTACTGTAGCACGATTTTTTTCATAGAATATACCAGGAATCATTTCCCAAATTATCGTTGACGAATTATAGGACACCCTGTAAAAGCATTCATACTGCTCAAGTCAAATATTCTGTAAAATAATACCATGGGCCATCTTTCGTAGAAATGTAGTACATAATGATTTCCGGGTTTTTGGTACTATCATCAACATCATCATTATGGTGCATGGAAGATACTAGTAATACAGCACGGTTATTGTTGAGCACGTAGGAACATAAAGTTTTGTTCAAATAATGTAAATCCAAATAACGTTGACTGAACTTCTCGTTGCTTATGTTGTAGAAATTCACTTGGCAGTTCTCTCTAATTTTTTTTATTGTCCTTACACAGCATATGTCAGCTTTCGCTTCGAAAGTTCATCAACGAGTTCATCGTTGCCATTTTCTAGGGCTAAAAGCGCAAAGGATACGAATTCAACTAAATTTGTTGTAGTTGATCTACCTTTCAGAAATCCATGCTGACTGGGTGATATACTTAAGTGACTTGCACTGAAAGCTTAGAACTTTATGTAAAAAACTTTCGAACATTTCATTCTTTGATCCCTTTTTGTGAACCGAGGTCTTCCAAATTTGGGGAATTCCTCTTGTGTGAGGTACAGATGAAACAGGGAGGAAAGTGCGTGCGAAAGTCAGCCACTTTTGAGTCAGCTACGCTATCAATGAATAGCCATTCCTTGGATGAACCAGCGTTTGACGCGGTAAAAAGTAAGTGATCATCCGATGGAATCCACTTCAGCACGGGCAGATTAAAGTCGCCAAAGGTAAGGATATCGTCGATGGAATCACTTAGGTCAATTAGTTGGTCAATTGCTTTAATACTCGTAGCATTGATGTAGATTTCGATAGCTTGAGCTGGGAGAATGTAGCAACACATAACGTACAGAGACCTATTGGGAAGTGTTCTTTTAATTGAACAAAGTCAAGTTTAACAGAAGGAGAGATTGTGATGAGAAAAGCGTTGAGGTTATTGTGAATAGCAAGTAGGACAGCTCTCTATGGAGAATCAACCTTAGCGAGGGCAGCATCGTTAACCATAGAGGGAGAGTGATCGTCATCTCATCTTTATTTCGGGGATCAGATTGGTTTCTGTAAGAGTATAGACGTCGAAAGGGAGGCCATGGGATTTAGACAAAACAGCACGAGTTTTAGAGCACAAGCCTCTTAGGTTTTGATAGTAAAATGTAAGAGGTAGTTTGTTGCGTGGAAGAGTAGGGGAGGGTAGATGAGATGCAAGCAAAGGAGGCAAGTTAGGATCGAAAAAATTTATTATTGTCAGCTCGGCTACGCTGAAGGTGAGAACTCGTTTAGAGTGTACATAGCTGCGGGAAGCAGCGACTCATCCGCAACCTTTTGGGGAGGTGTGTTGAAGATTTTGTGGTACCTGCTGTAAAGTTTCCTGAAACAGATTATATCAGTAGGAAGGCCTTCCTGTTGGATAGAGACCATGACACTTGTTTTGGTTTTTCCCTCAAAGTAAACACAGTCGGATTTATCGTAAAGATATGCGAGAAAGAGACGTATATTTTCACATATCTTTTTATCCCTTGGCCTAGAGAGCGCGTAAGGGCATATTAACAAATAATCATTCATAAGGACTGAAACGAATAAAATTTGGAAACTTCAAAGTAAAAAAAAAAATATTTTCATAAATCATGTAAATTTTTTTTATTTGCTTTAAGACTCTGTATTTATTAAATTCATTCACAATTACAAAAAATAAAAAAATTATTTGGGTTCCCATTCTTTCCTCAACTTCTTTCGAATGTCCTTCATAAGATTGGTGACAGTTACATCCGTGATCTTTTTGGACGCTCTTTTCCATTTAGCACTAAAATCTTTTACGTCCTTTGCACATTGCTCACTTTTCCTCAATTTAGCTTTGACCAAAGCTCAATACTTTTCAATTGGACGGCACTGTGGAACATTGGGTGGATTCATGTCTTTTGGGACAAAGTCGACATTTTTAGCAACAAGAAAGCTCAAAGTCGAATGAGCATAGTGAGGTGAAGCTAAATCTGGCCAAAATAATGTCGAACCCTCGTGTTTGTTTAAGAAAGGAATCAATCGTTTTGTTAGGCACTCGTTAATGTACACTTCTCCGATAATTTTTCCCGTTGTAATAAACGATGAGCTTCTGTGTCCACATTGGCAAATTGCCTGCCAAACGAGATATTTTGACCCGAATTTTTCCATCCCAATCGATGTTGTTGATTGCGGAAGAATCTCAGCTTCAAACGAGTTGTAAAACTGCGCACCTGGAAGAGTAGTAAAGTCGACTTTGACATAAGTTTCGTCATTAAAAACCGAGCACGCTTTCTTGTTACCGATCAACACGTATAGCTTTCGGGCTCGTGTTTTTATGACTTTTTTTGCTTTTCAGTAACTTTTGGTATTTTTTGTTGTTTTCGTGTTTTTAGACCGTTACGTTTTTTAGATCTTTGTACCATTGCTTGGTTGGTATTACATTTCCGAGCCACATCTCTGGATGACATAGTCCGGTTTTTTATGATGGTACCCACTATTTTCCTGTCCAAATTTGTATCATGTGCTCCAGTTTTCTGTTTTCGCTTAACTGTCAACGTCTCCAAATATCGTTTAATAACAGAATCCACTGTACTGCGTGTTATGTTTAGATTTTTTGCAATGGACGATGGTTTGGACGCGAAGTATTTTCGAGCCATTTGTCGATGATCTTTTTACGGCGTTCCTCTTGACTCATATTTTATAAATATTTTAAACCGCACCGAACTAAAATCAATAACAAACTGAAACTAGAGAATATACAGGCTAATTTGGGAACAAAATGGGATTGCAATTTTTACGCATTGGAAGTATAGCCCGTATTAAAATTTATCTAGTCGGTATGTTGATCTTGAAATTCCGTTTGTTTTTGTGGTGCGGTTGTGCATTGGCTGATGGTGATGCCATACCTCTTTTTAAGGAACTCAGAAATCCAATTAACATCTGCGTAATCGGGGGCACCATTGACGATTAGAGTGGTGAACATATGATTTGTTGTGCGGAGTCGGTCTAGCCTGCTTTGCCACTCTGAACGTGTCCACGTCGTGTTAAATTGTGTAGCAAGTTTCGTTGGGGCGGCGACAGAAGGAGTTGACGTTGGAGCAGTTATATCATCATAAGATTATTGGATCAATGGGCTGGTGCAAGAATTTGGAGGTTGGGTTTTCGGCACTGGATGTGGCAATGGTTCGGTTTCGTTTTGTAACAATTCAGCCAAAATTGAAGTATTGTAACTGTTGTCCGGCGGGGGTTTGGTTGGAAGACTGTCGCTTTTGTGACATACTATTTCAATAAGGTTTTCCAAATCATTCAACCCTGCTCTATTCGTAATATGTTCATCATTAAGCTCATTGATATTATCGAATATAACGTCAAGCATGGACTTGTAATGCTTTGAGAGTTGATGATTTTTTGTTGCAGGTTTGAGATGGAGTTTGGATGTGGATGATATAAATTCACTTAACACAGTATCAAGGTGGCGCTTGGATGTTTCTTCATTTCTGGATCTTGCACTTTCTAATTCAATTAAACGCGCAATTTGTTTTTCAATGTTGTGACCAAAGTCTTCCGCACATCTTACACTTTGTTCAAAGAAGTGAGTTATTATTGGATTCGTTGAGGTCACTGAGAAACTTGAGTGCAAGGAGCACATGGGAGAGAGGCAAACTGATACACTTATCACAGAAGAACATCAGATTTTCCGAGAACTCTTTAACGAAGACCGTGTTTCTTTTATTTAGGCCGACACAAATAGCATGAAATATTTTGCCGCAGACCCCTTACAGGCAACAGAGTCAGCATTATTGTCATTAATGGAGTAGTTAGACATGACAAAGACCAGGATAACAATGAAAAGGGGCGTCAGTGATACAAATTTTTGGGTGAGAAACTAGGTTATTGGATTGATTGAACTGGAATAAGCGAAAAAGGAAATATACAATTATGGAGTAAAGAAAGAGAGCGACTGAACACTGTGGCGGTTTGAACTGAACTGTAACTAACCGTAACTCTGACAGCGGTTCATCTGAGCTATCACTTTCAACTTCATCGTTGCAATAATCACTCTCATTTTCACTTTCATAATGCTGCATTAACTCTGTCTCCGAGATTAAAGACTATTCTATGTCGTCCTAATTATCCGACTTATCTGAATCTAAAGGGTCATGACACACCGCATTTGTACACTTTGTAGCCTGTCTTCATGACATTTTTAAATCGTAATTACTCATGTGCCATGCAACCTGCCATATCACTTACCGTTTTGGTACTAACTCTGAAGCTACTGAGCCTCTCAGTGTCGGTAGCGGAGGACAAAGACATAAAAGAAGTAAACTCAAAATATTGTGGAGCCTGTGAGACTCCACGTCCATACTTAAAAGTTAAGGAAAAAAATAACGTGTTGTCCAAAACCTGTGAGAGTTGCGAAGAAGTGCATTTATTCAACTGCCATAAAATTACATAGGTTACATTACATTATGTTAGTGCATGTTCACGCAATAGTTTCACTGAGTTGTTTTCTACAAGTTAAAAGCGGGTATGGCTGGATTCCAAAAGCCAACGACAGCTAAGTAAAGTAAAGCAATTTCCTAATAAAACTAGAATCCCAGGTCATATAGATGATCCTTATAAATACTTTAAACCCATTTAAAGGACTTTTCCAGGGATTGAAATTATCTCCTTTCCATTTAATAAAAAATTACCTCGTCTTAACTCAAAGAAAAGAGAACAAAAATAAACCAACAAAGCAGAGAGAACAATTGGCAAAAGTATATTATAAATAAATGAACAACTTGGTATTTTATTAAGCTTGAAAAATGCATGAGACATTTTGTTTCCCGACAAAACAATAACCAAACACAAACCACGAAAAATACACCCCATGGTGTGTATTTTACCATGGAGACTATTTGTAAGGATCTTCCCACACCCGAAGAAAGTTAATATTAACGGAAAAACTTTTCTCATAGCTGCAGGACCACAAATGGTGTATATAGTGTATTTTGTAAAAGCAACTTTTTATATCAATTGATAAAAGCGCAAAAAAAAGCAAAAATCGAAGAAAAAGGACGTCAGTTAAGACAAAACCAAAGTTTTCATGGAGAGAAAAGTAATTAAATAAATAAAACGATATTACCTTCTATATACTATACATAGATGTGTTAAGGCAACCCGATGAATTGGTTATGCAGAGAATACAAAAGTAAATGTGTTTAGTTGTTCGGTAACCTATCCCATAATCGTTAAGATATACTCGCACGCATCTGTGTTATGTACTAGTACACTTAGATTGACTTTTATTTGTGTGGACTTCCTGATTTACTCTTAATAAGATACAAAATGCTTTCCCTTATACGATTTGAGTTTGACTTTGAATTTGATCTTGAAAATAGTCACCACTTTGGGCATGTTCCAATGCATCTTACCGAAAGCATCTGATTTAAAATGCAACAGTTGCAGCCATCCCATTCAAGGAGAGTAGGTTTCTTGATTTACAATAAAATCCTGCAGCGAGGCCGACCAAATTGATCAACTTACTTACAATACTAGGTGAAATCATTGGGATCAAATTACTGTGTTTGGCTTTCGAGGTATCTGTAAATGGCTTACAAAGGGCCAATAGGAACGGCATTTTTGTTTTTATTTTCAATACACTTTCAATTGAATAAGCAAACAAAAACACTAAAATTTAAACGAAAAAGCATTGCAGAAATAACTTATAGATTATTGCCGCAGCCTACGAGTACATGTGGCAAAGATATATTCAGGCACTTACCCACCTAAGATGAGTCTAAGGTATATCAACTTTAACTTCCCAAAATCTGTATACGTGATTGGGTAGCCACGTCTGTAGACTACTGGTGTGGTAAAAGAAAAATTGGAAGCACACTCTTCATTCACGGAAAACAGAGCCACACAGATAGAAGGCGAAAGTATGTAAGTAGGGCATCATAGAAGTGAACGCATATGAATACACAACTCCGCTGAGCACTTCTTCTGCACAACATAACAGTGATGTCGAGGCGAATACAACTATTATTATCAGAGCTCGACGGTTTCTGCGAGCCAACAATAGCATATGATGTTTTCAGAGCTAAACTAGTGGAACTTCCTCACAATGACGGGAAAAAGTTTTGAGCCAGAAGACATATTAAGACATCGTCTGAGTAGTATGCGTTGCGAAAAAATACGGGAAGCCATTTATCTCAAGATTGACGAACTCAAAAAATCCTGGGGGAAACGTTTGGAAGCAGTTCATAGTGAAATATCCAATTGAATGCATCGAATCGAGGGATTTGGAGCCAGTTCAAATGTTCAAAAGTCTTTTTAATCAAATTCAGCGTAATCACTTTTTTGCGTACGTTCACGTCTGCAAGTACAGACCAGCAGTTTTGGCACTTAGTAAAACACAGGGAGGCCCTCACTCACACCTCTCAGATCACTCTGATCTGAAGATACCTTGTCTCGATCTAGTGCCAGCATTCTTTTCTCACCGCGGTCTCGCTATTTACGTGCGTAGCGAATAGCGATGTAGCTTACCAAACTTCACTATAATATGATCCATATTCCAATCCTTAATTCAGCTTCATGTGGTTAAAATTCCATCCCATCCATTCCAATATCCGCCACTGCTTTATTTAGAGAAGACCCAAACTGGATAGCAATTCGACCTTTAACGAGTTTGATGTGCTCCATACAAAGAATTGTACCCCCGTATCCACATATTGAAATCGTGATTACGGGCGATTTCAATATACACAATTTTGGTTGGCTTCGACATTCTGGACAAACAACACCCTAAGGGCGGTGCGTTGAGATCAGTTTGTAAATGAGCGGAAAATAGGTCAGTTTGTAAATGAGCCCACACGAATCTATCAACGTTTGGTATTCATACCGCCAAAACCCTTTAACTTTTCACTCTGATAAGAACACCGTTGATATGCTCTCCCCTCTAGGCTCGTCGGATCATTGAGTCATATCAGCTAGTTTCTCGTACACCCGCAATATAGTTAGAGAAGAGATTCTTAAAATAATATCGCAATACAAGAAAGCCAATTGGAACGGACTTGACAGCTTCTTTAGGAATTTTAACTGGTCGTTATATTTCCTCGATAACGACGTGGATGCCGCTGCTGACATGATCACAGAAACCATTCTCTTTGGAATGAGATGCTTTACCCCTCATCGGATGAAGAGTATCAAACCAAAAGAAAAGGCATGGTACGACTCGACCTGCAAGGAGGCTGCCAGGCTTACAGAAATGTTTTTTCGGTCCTACAAGACCAAACCGTCAAAGGAAGACCGGAAAACATTCTAACGAGCCAGGAATGACTGCTACGTCTCTCTTAAGCGTGTGAAATTTCAATACGACCAAAAGTTGAGGCAAAAAAATACTACAATGTGCCAAAGGTAGTAAAAGCTTTTGGTGGTTTGTCAAAAACATCAGAAATTCTGCCTCAACCTCCATCGCAACCCTCATTTGCAATGACATTCCAGCTGTTAGCTCTTTGAAGTTTTTTGCACATTGGTGAAGATAACTTCTAAATAGTCTGGTGTCAGTAGCCACACTAAGGGATTACTCCACCGATGTCCTGATGAAGGGAAAGTGATTTAATGAGAACATACCCCTCTCCTCTATTCTAATCTATCGTCAATCAGAGGTACTAGGCCTCCAGGCCGTACCACATAGAGATGCTTATGGCCAGAGGCTTAAGTATCGAACCTTGTGTCTTCATTAAACGCTTGACCGCCATTGAAAGCCCGAGGCAACCAATAGCCTCTGAAACAGATTTATGAACCGTGACCCGAATTACTAGTGGATGCCCCAGACTGCTGTTGAGCTGATATTAGCGCTATCCACGAAGTGCCGTGGAATAGGCCGGTCAAAAGAGAACAAAAGCACTAGTACGAAATTTAAATCGTTTTATGTGATATTAATGCTGAACAAGGAAACGCATTGGCTATACAATTCCACGTCTACAAATGAATCTAGGCCAGGTCTTTTGAAAACGTTTTATTAGTGTCCTTAAAACCTGTATTAAGCGCTAAAGATCTCGGACATCGGTTCCAAGAAGTGTTTACGCCGGAAATAATGTGTTAAGTTTCATCCGCCGCTCCGGAGCACCTGTTCTGAAGATGAGTATAGGAAAATATATGTACAAAAAGCACGGCGCTGCATAGAAGAATGAAAACGGTTCGTAATGAATTAAAGTTTAGCGTAACGTGCCCGATCCACAAAAAGGATAAGTTTTAAACTATGACAACTAAATATAAATGCATCAGTCTTCTAACATCGCAAACGCTTAAAACCATCTGTCAAACATCTGACTGGAACCTACAACAGCGGTCTTAGATTCGGTCCTAAATAATACTTACCTATATACTACTATTATAGAAACACACCGCATTTTTATTGATTTCAATGGCGCTTGCAGAGACGAACTATTTGCTATCTCTTGCTAACTCATCAGATTGCGCAGAATGACGATGGAAACGCTCCCTGCTCTCTGAATTTTCTTTATTGTGACCAGTGATGTCACAAAAGATTTTAGACACGATATAAAATCGAGTATTGCGAGCTTTAGGGCGGCATCGACCATGTCAGAGAAGTACGCTTAAGTGGCCTGAGATGCACATGAATATCAACTCTTCGGCCCAAGGAGTTTTCGATTCATACCCGGAAAAACGGCTCAGAAAATAAAGATCTCGAATTATGTGTTTCGAACAAGTGGAAGGGATTTCGACTATTCTAAAATGTGTTGAGATTATAATGGTTGAAGCCCAGATTCATCAAAGATTATAGCGCCATCTAAGTAAGTAAGCCAGCAATATCAAAAATAGCAGTGATCTTGTTGCCCCTCAGCAAAGACTTCTGCTCACTGGCGTCTTAATGGGGCATCAGTGAAAACATCTCTCGTAATATTTGATGTAAGGACAACGATAGCGCCGAGGAGTATTACCTCTGGTGCAGTTTGGTATATCTTCTAATTAAGCTGCAGGTATCACGTATTGATAAGGTAAAGCCGTTTATTTTCCACCTTCGTCATTTTAAGCTAATTTAAAAATTAAATCAAAGTTCAGCGCTTTGTTGTTGGCTTCTCACCTAAGGCTCTTGGGCACAGTGCATGTTAATTTTTCGGTATTGTAACACGTTATAAATTTTTGCACTTTTATCCTTTTATCATTGTTTGCGCATTTCGAATTCCGATGTGTAAACCCTCAAGCTCTATTCTACGAATGCTGCTATTCAACATCCTCCTAAGTGAAAATGCGAACTTTTCGTAGATTTATTAATTAGGTATTGTATAAATTTTATTAAAAATGCGGGATTACAACCTCATTCACAGTTGGGTTACCATTAATCCGTGGATGATGCCTTCTGGCGTAGCAAATGTGTTTGGCATTCAAAATTTTAATAGAGGTGCCCTTCCCATTATGCTGGCGAATTTAAAAATCCACAAAATTTTTTCTGCCGACGGAGCTTCGGATGGTATATTCATATATACATATGTGAGTATGGGAAATGAATACGAAAATATACACATCCATTTAGATTTTAATGAAACTTTAAAACACCTTTGGCCGCAGGATCATAGTGCCGCCGACCACTGTTAACATAAAGGATTCCACAAAAATCATTTCTTCCTGTTATGAACTTTAAATGACGAAAGGAAAAGGAACATACTCGTTCACGTTCATATGGACATACATATCTACATATGTATCTATGTATTTATTATAAGATATGCACATGCAAAGGCCCTTGTACACATAAACTGAAATGAACTATGAAGAGAGCAAGAATTCGTTACATAAAAGCCCTTAACGTTGCCTAGTCCTGCATGTCTGAGTATTTTAAGTGGTGCTCCATTCACCTTGCTGTTTGCCCTTGACGGATTGCGAAGTGAAGTTTTACGAGTGTTTTTGTACTCTATTCTAGAGATTAAAATTTTAAATTCAAATAAGGTAGCAGATTTTTAAGCACTGCAATAAAATAAACGAGAAAGAGCGAAGTGAGGTAGTTAAACTTTTCTCAATAAAGAACGTGGAGCAGTTACGCTCAGGACATTGACACAAGATGAGTCCGATTTGACTTTAAATATAATAAATAAATTTGGAGAAGAGCATAATTTGCTTTATAGGTTACTTGTTAGGTAATTCTGTTGTATGGCCTGCATGATGGCAACGAGGTCAGAGAGACTACCCGAGCCACCAACATATGCGAAGATAGTTTTTATTAAAAAAAAAAAATGCCACTTATCCGAATTAGTACAGAATACCGCCAGTGCCAAGCAAAATGATCAGTGGCCACCTTTTTATGTGGTAGTCGCTACACAACGCATCACGATACCGTATTATTTGTAATACCGACCATTTCTGAGTTAAAATATTTCAAAAAAATCGTATAACCACCCATCTTCCATGAAGGCTTTCAATACATCCTTTACCGATCCGCAATACTTGCGAATCTATTCGCAAATTTCCTCAAACTGGGATTTGCAAAATTGCATTACTATTGTATATAACCCCGTCGTGATGCCCGCTGGAAGGATATAGTGTAGTGAACTACTCGTATCAATCAGGGTGTATCAGGTTTGGCCCCTACATTTTAATACTCAGAGCTCAGGTATTAGTACCAACTGAGCAGAGCCTGAGATGCTGAAGTATGTCTTTGGCTATAAACGAAAACTGAGCTGGGTCCATACTCGTGTCTTATTGACATGGTCGGCTTTAATATATCTATGTCTCATAAGTCAAAAACGAAGCATCTCGAGAAAAGTAGCAGAGTCTACCCTGAGCAATTAACGCCAATATTTATCCACAAATTTTTATTTATTTTTTTTTAATTAAAGCGCACTTATTAGTAAATGTTTGCACACAGCGCGGGCGGAGGAAAATTCTGGAAGAAAGAAAGAGATGTACCGATGTATGTTGGTTTTAAATGTATGAATATTATAACGACTAGGAAATAGAGAACTCGGTAGGGCATTGCATAAGTGAGTTGTACGGCTTAAGAAGGAATCACCATATTTCAGAGTATGTCCGAAAGTGGGCTTGAGGCTATACTGATGAGTATTCATAGGGAGGCTGGTATTACAGTTAGAAGTTTTAAGGGGTGGAAAGCTACTGGCGATCTATGGAGCATTGGTAAAAATAGCGATAAAACAAAGTGACACACGAAACATTACGTCGGCTTTCGAGGGTGTCCACTGTCTCAGTGACATTAGCATCACCTGTGAGTCTTATAGCATGGTTTTGAATCCTATCTAGCGGGTGAAGATATATTTTAGGAGCACATGACTAGAAGTGGGCATTGTACTCTAATTTTGGGCGGATGAATGTCTTATAAATAGGACAACAAATGTGAGATATAAAATTGTTTCTGGCTTTATTTTGAAGCTACGTTCATGCCATGTGTGGAATACCACATCATTCAAAATGGTCCCGGCGGCCAATTGATGAACGCTCACCGCGACCCAGTGAACAAATTTCTCCTTCACAACTTCGAGCGTTACGTCGCTTGTCTTGTTGGAACCACAGCTCGTGTATACCGATGTTGTCGAGTTTTGGCTATACAAAATCGATTAACATCACTATATACTTGAGATCATTGACAGTCATGGTGTCTACTTCCTCATTTAGAAAGAAATAAAGACCGATGATACCGCCATGCCATAACAGTCAATCTTTGTGGATGCATTGATGCTTAGCCGAACACTTGTGGATTGTGTTTATTCCAATAATGACAAGTGTGCTTGCTGACATAGACGTAAAGCTAAAAATATGCCTCGACAGAGATGATTTTTTGGCCAAAATCCAGAACACCGACCAACATTTCCAGCGCCTGTTTAGCGAACTCACGGCATTGTTTATGGTCTTGCCTGCATTGCCTGCATACTGAAGGTCGGATGATGATGACCGACCTCACGAAGAAATTCACGTTGCGTATTTACAACTGACTCGGAATTTTAATAATATTCTTACATCACTCGAGGAAACCTGGACATTTCGCAGGATCCAATACGTGGTTATTCCAGTGTGAGTGGTAATTGACATATATACGGAGAATAGAAAGTTTTTCGGTTTCGAGGATGCAAGTCATGGACAATGGATGGATATTTAAATTTCAGTTTAAAGACAATAGCATTAAATTCTACTCTGTTAGTGGTTCCCCAATTACATATGTTGTTAATATCAGAATTTAATGAGTTTAATATATGTTGCCGTTCCCGTTCGACAGCCAACGAGCAAGGACGTGAGTTCAGGAACGCGTATGAAAAGCAGAGTGTACTCTCATCTAGAGGTGGGTCGTTTTCGGTTTTTGTGTTAACGAAACGAAACAGTTATTTAAAGAAATATAACTAGCTAAAAAATTAGTTAACTAACCAATAAGAAGCACTAACGAGAAATTATAATAATTTACTGCGAGGAAACCAAAAACCATTTCCGCCTCATCTACCCAAATGAAACCGTTGTTTTCAATGTAAAATAAACCCAACTTTTCGTTGTTGATTCCGATCCTGGCTGACAGTATCTACATTCACTCAGCATTGCCTCAGCATGTGTTAAGTTTTTTAGAAAATGGGATAGAGAGAGAAAGAAAGATGTTAAGGCTCAGTGGTTATTTCGCTCCATGAGTGGCATCCAAAATTTAATGGTAGTTTCTAATCCATTGAATAACAGAGTCAGAAGAAGAAAGAACGCATTTTCGACACAAGAGCCTGATGCCAAACTCCGTCAAATGCATTAGAAATATAAAGTGCAACTATCTTGCTTTCGCCAGATTGATTGGTTTCACTTTTTGGCGAGATATGTCATCCAATCACCAGTGGACCTGTTGCTAAGAGAACCATACCGCCGGTCATTGGGAAGTTTTCGCTTTTCGAGATATTTCCTGAGCTGACGGTTTATCAACGTTTCCATAACCTTAGAAAGAAGGGATGTAAGTGCAATGGGTCAGTAGGAGGAGGGAGAAGAAAGTTCGCCATTCTTATGGACGGGCTTGAAGAATGCCAAGAGTTTCTGTTCCATTCGCTCTTTCTTCGGCCTCAGAAGGCAAAGGAGTAATAAGGGCTTGCCAGGAAATACTAAGGAGATTCTACATATATACGAGTAAGATTTAAAGTGGAACTCTACGAACTCTATAGTGACTACATTCATGTAGAGCGAATATAATTCGTGCCCATTGTTTCTGAATAGCGTGATCTTGGTGTTATCTGCGATGCAAAATCGAATTGTCTATTCCATTATGATTGTATCGTGAAAACATTCTTGACCTTACCAATTTCCAGTCTTCGGCTTGCTCACTACGCCAGACAAATTTGATCACTTTGTTTTTCTTTTTACGTTCTGCGAATGAAATTTATACTATGCAGGATTCTTCCATTCACTTTTCGAGGATTTCTTTGAACTGAAGCTTAGCATTATTCGTGTATAGCTTCTGTCTATACACTGATATCCTTTTTGTTTATAAGATTTTATCTTGTAAAAGCCCGCTTACCCACAAGACTTTATACATACTTTAAATGAAGGAAATCCCTTACAATCGATAATAATCTAATTTCGTGAATAAGTAGGGTGAGTTTTTTGCTGTTTCATGTTTCAGTGTTCTATTTTTGATAGCTCACCCATGATTCGTGACATGTATCAAAACTCAAAACATTGTCATTTCATCATGGAAAGACTTATACCCGAATAACGCTTACAAATTATTGAATTTTGTTATCAAATTTTGTACTCCGTGAAAATGTTTTTCGCGCATTTTGACCATTTTACGGTCAAATCGACGTAAAATGTTTGCTCAGTAGGAAGCAATTCAAGCCATAGTAACCAAATTTCGCACCAATTTCACGCTATTGGACATCAAACCACCTACCCGTATGCGAAGAATGCGTACAGAGGGAAATATTGCTGCTGTATCCGCCAGTATTAATGAAGACCGTGACCTGTCGATTCGCCGCCATTCGCAGCAATTGGGATTGTGTTACGCAAGGATCTTGGTCTAAAACTTTACAAAATACAGCTCGTGGAAGAACTGAAGTCGAACGACCTGCCGCAGCGCCGAATTTTTGGTGAGTGGGGCTTAAAAAAGCTGGAGGAAGATCCGCATTTTTATCGAAAAATTGTCTTCAGCGACGAAGCTTATTTCTGGTTGAATAGGTATGTTAATAAGCAAAACTGCAGTATTTAGTCCAATGGGCAAGCTCGTGCAATACAAAAGATGTTAATGCACCCGGAAAAATGCACTGTTTAGTGCGGTATATGGTCCGGCGGAATCATTGGGCCGCAATTTTTCAAAGATCAGTGTGGAAAAAACGTTACTGTCAATGGCGCCCGCTATCTTTCAACTATTTCCTACTTTTTTTTACCCAAAATGCGCGAGCTGAACCTGGTCGACATGTGGTTTCAGGAAGACGGCGCTATATGCCACACAGCACGTGAATCTATTGACCAATTGAGAAGCAAGTTCGGTAAGCAATTTATCTCTCGTTTTGGACCGATGAATTGACCGGCTAGATCGTGCGATTTGACGCTTTTGGACTATTTTTGAGTGAGATATGTCAAATCACTCGTCTATGCCGATAAACCAGCGTCAATTGCAGCGTTGAAAGATAACATTACACGTGTTATTACCGAGATACCAGCCAATATGCTCGAAGAAATGATTCAAAATTGGGCTCTTCATATGGATCACTTAAAACGTAGTTCATATGAACACCACGGCTTCTGTTGCAAGCGACCATCCGAAGGTCGAAATTTTCGATGAGCTTTTGAAGAATAAGTGGGTAAATGGCCGTAATTTCAGTTAGGATGTTCGAGATCCTGAATTATCGCTGGGTTATTGGCATAGACCTTACCCTTTAAATGACTCCACAACAAGAAGTCTAAAGGTGTCAAATCGCGTAACCTCGAAGGCTAATCAACTTCTCCTCTAACCGAAATAATGCGATCTTCAAATTTCGTATGCAATGAATTGATTGATTGATGGCTTGTGTGGGCGGTAGAACCATACTTTTGAAGATGATCTTCAGCCTCATCTTCGAAAAAGTACGGGCCAATGATGCCGGCCACCCATAATCCGCACCACACAGAAACGAGAATTTTGTTTATTTACGTACCCATCCATCCAAAAATGGGCTTCATCGAAAGAGATCAAATTCGATGATGAATTGTCCTGGCGATCCAACATCCAGTTAACAAATCCGCGACGTGCGTCGTAGATGGTCCAAAGGCTTCAATTGTTGTGCAATTTGGATTTTTATGGCCTGTAAATGACGATCAGCTTTTAAAATTCGCCATAAAGTGCCATAAGTGAGGCAAAATTGTTGATTTCGGCGACGAATTGATGTGGCTGGCTGGTTTTTAACACTTTCCCTCACAGTGGTGATGTTTTGGGGTGTACGTGCTGGGCGAGCATGCTGATATGAAATTTAACCCTTACCGAAGCAGTTTCTTCAAAACTCTTCACTATTGCACGAATTCCGGACTCACTAGGGCGATTATGTTGACGGAGAAATTCACGAATTTTACGAAATGTTACTTTTACAGGTCGCCCATTCTGTTAATAATTCAACAAAAATGCATTCTTGCGTGGTAAATGACTCCATGACTTAAATTGCCACATTGAATTCAGTAAATGACAGTAATTGACAGCCAACATCCACACCATTTGTTGGCTCACCCTTTACCTTTTTATCAATTACTTCATCCTCCTCTCTACAAGGTACGAGTAGATTGCTAGCGCCCACTCCATTACTCCAGTTCAAGAGCCTTCTCCATCATTACTTATTCCAATTCTAGAGCATCCGTAAAATATACTTTACCAAAAAAAAAGGAAACACTTCCCGACTGCATCATCTGCTGTGATTCAGGACATAACAATAAAATTTCAGGGGGTGATGGAACATGGTGAGACAAGTAAAAAATTGTGTGGGAAAGGCGCAAAGTTATAGGGGGTTTACGTTTTTCTACCATAAATCACTTAAAGTAGTCTAGTGCTCTAACGAACAAACGGAATCTCACCATCTAAATGTTTTTGGAAAGCTAGATAAATTTTCTGTTCAACGGTGTATAACAAGTTAACCAAAAAGCTTTTTGATTATAAAATAGAGGCCCTCAAAATCAAGTTTTTGTAACTTTTCTTAAAAAAAGTTACACACTGTTCTTTGTTTCAAAATTTGCTTTGGTACTATACAAAATGTTTTTGATTTGTATTGTACTTTATTAGAGTATTTTTTATAATATACCCGAAAACAGCTCATAATTATCTACAATCGATTCGGAAATAGAGACAAAATAAAAAGAATAGATGTGCAATCCGGCTTAAAGGCGAACATATCTAGGCAACAAAACGGTTAAATTATTTCTGTCAACAATGAAAATTCAGTGATTCCACTTCGAACTTAGCGCATTTTGTTATTACGGTATTTTATGGGGTTATTAATTAAAATTTCGGTCATTGAATAAATAAGTGCAATTAGTAGTTTAAAATGTTGCGAATGCTATGGTATCATGAATCACTCAACTTGCTACTGGACACCCAATTTTCCGGTAGCTCCCAATTCGCGGACATTAGCAACCCAAACAGGACTATTGCAACCGTGACTAAAATTCATAGTCTGATTACAAGAGACAAACTGCTCTGCGCGCTGCATAGCTTTAAACCATACAAGTCTGCCGGTCCGAACGGTATAATACCTACCGAGTTACAAAGGTCCTCAGATATTATCCTGCCTACGCTAGAGAATATCATGAGGAGCTGTGTAAAACTGATTCACAACCCACTGTCATGGAGAGGAGTCAATGTAGTTTTCATTCTCAAAGCCGGAAAACGTTCTCATATTGTCCCAAAGGACCTCAGACCTATTTGTTAAGTCTATCAAATTTATCTTTCTGAAAACCCTAGAATGACTGATTGATATCCATATACATGCAAAAATTGATCCAAGACTTTTGTCAATGGCTCAACATGCCTAATGTAAATTCACTGATTGGCCACATCAAACGATCCCTACAAAATAGAGAGTACACAATGGTCGCTTTCCTGGACATAGAGGGTGCCTTTAACAACGTCAACACATCTGCAATCACGACTGCGCTGTCAACTCTGCAGGTAGACGACTCACTTGGAGAGTTGATCAGTCTTATGCTAAATAGCAGGATAATCAACTCCAAACTGAGTGGGGCTTCTGCTAAAAGATGTGTCAGCAGAGGTACGCCTCAAGGCGGTGTACTCTCTCCCCTTCTCTGGAACTACGTGGTTAATGAGCTGCTAATATACCTGGAAGCGGGTGGTAGCAGGGTGATTGCCTATAGGGATGACGTTGCTATAGCCGTCTTAGGTAAGCATCTTAATACCATTAAAGAACTCTTTCAAATAAATCTTAACAGATTAACCCGTTGGGCAGGTCGCTGTGGATTGGGAGTAAACCTGTTCTTGTCCTCTTTTCCAGGAAATACAAAATTCCAGTTATAGGCCCGACTTCAATAAACGGTAAAAGTTTAGTATTTTCCGATACAGCAAAATATCTGGGTCTAATTTTTGACAGGAAACTAAACTGGAAACCTAACATTCAAGAAAGAGTCAATAAAGCTACAAAAGCGTGATTCTCTTGCAAAAAAGCCATTGAGAACAAATGGGGCCTTCAACCCCATATAACCCACAGGCTATACATCTCGGTCATAAGACCGATACTCACCTACGGGGTTGTTGACTGGTGGACAGCTTTAGACAATGCAGTCAACTGCAGAAAACTAAGCAGAGTCCAAAGAACAGTATGTCTACCAGTATGCATAAGTGGAGCCATACGGTCTACTCCCTCTGCGGCATTAGACATTCTGTTTCATTTGACACCCTTCGATATTTTCAACATGCGAATAACTGCGACTGCAGCGACTAACCAGTGGACAAATAATCAATTTGGCCACACCAGCATTCTTACTGCAATAGGAATCCTCACAGAGAACATCGATTACACAATACCTGAACTTTGTTTTGGCAAAGGCTTCAATGTAAGCTTGCCCTATAGATCCTTCTCGAAGGAAGATACTTTCATAGAGAACAATGCAATCCACTTCTACACAGATGGATCTAGAACCGATAGCGGGGTTGGTGGCGGTGTTTTCTCAGATAAGCTAGATCTAACCCTCTCTTTCTGTATTCCAGGCGGAAATTAAGATTAAGGAGCTCTGTTCTGCCTGAAGAAAAACGTGATATCTGCAAAGGATATCCGGATCTTTTCAGATACTTAGGCAGCTATCAAGTCCCTGGACTCAGTCTCATTAAATACTAATACCGCCCTTGAATGCCGACCATCTCTTATGGAGATGGCGGAGCAGTTCAATCTTCACATTTGCTGGGTACCGGGCCACAGAGACATTTCAGGGAATTGTAGGGCTGATGAACTCCCCAAAATTGGGACCACTCTACCTAATCTAACGGAAAAGGGTGGCTTATGTATACCAATCTCTACGTGAAAATTAATATTAAATCTGGATGCCAATAAAAGAACAGACCTTAGGTCTAGCGACTAAACTGATCTGGCCAAAGCTAAATCTAAATCGTTCTAAGAGTCTGATCCTTCTAAATGCAAAACATCTCATCTCCATCATAGGTGTCATCACTGGAAATTGCCAGAGAAGAGCTTAGGAGCGTTCTTCTACAATGACCTAAACGATCTAAAGAATATAGACGTAAATAGTTTCCTACGTTTCATCGTAAGCTCAAACTGACGAGTAAGAGGATCAAAGATCCACCTGAAAGCACTATGGGCCAATAGGCCTAAGTGTGTTGGTGTTTCCAACAGACACTCTTACCTACCCTGGGCTTTATCACTTTATCACACAACGCCAATGATCCTGAAAGAATTTTTCCAAACTGCAGAATAATCCTCAATTCTACAAGAAAATTCTGTGGATGAATCTTCTTTCACAAGAAGAGGAGTAACAAATTTTCATAATCAGTATGTATGGGCTTATTCTAATCCACATGCTCAGCGCGAATGCAATTTTCAACAAGAATTTAAAGTTAGCGTTTGGTTAGGTATTATTAGTAATAATATTGTTGGATCCTTCCTTCTTCCTGACCTGACCGCGTAAATTCAGAAGTCTTCCTCAACTTTTTGAACGAAACTCTGCTTGAGAATATACCTTTCAGCTAACAGCCAGGTCCAATTAGATGGTTATCTTGCCGATTGTGGCAGACTAGTACGTAAGTGGTTAAATGATTTCTACCCTCAAAAATAGATTGGCCGTTCTGGGCCAGTATCGTGGCCCCCAATATCCCCTGATCTTACGCCCCTGGACTTTTTTTCGTGAGGTTATATCAAAGAAAAAGTTTATGAAACAACATCGAGAACAAGAGAGGAAATTATGAGCAGGATTGCAGAAGCATGTGAAGATCGGCAAGCGCAAGTCGTAAGTGCATCCGGACAAGATGCGACAAATACATTGAAAGGAACAGACGGCTTTCGTCGATTAAAAACCTCCAAACATTAATAAAGGAAAATTACAGAAATTCTGTAGGTTTGTATTGGAACAACTGTGGGCTGTAAACACCAGCAACCCTAATATGTTCCCGCAAATAAATAAAATATTTCGGAGAAATAATCAGAACGACCTTCCATGTCTTAGAATCGCCCGAACGACGAACAACGAACAAATACTTGTAGCAGCAGGCATTGATCCAAATGAGGCCGTTGATGATGACAACTTCTTTGTGGTCGAGGATCCGCAGGAGAAGGTAGAGGCTATAGGAGCGACTTTCCAGGAAGTGTACAAGGCGAATGACATCATTGGCCCGAACCACGACCTGGAGAGTCGAGTCCTTGTGCACAATTCCTGCCTTCGAAATGAAATTGCAAATTGGCGAATCGAGAGCTCGGGTTTCACCCAGTTCAGTGACGAGAATATGGCAAATAATGTCATCACCAACGAAAGGGTATTACCACCGTTCATTTCGAAGGAAGAGCTCCAAACGATCTTCGCATCACTTAGAAGTAAGAAATCAGTGGGAACAGATGAAATACCGAACATTGTGCTTCGACATCTCCCACTAGAAGCGGTGAACATTTATACCACCCTGTTTAATAATGCAATGAACACATTATCCAGCGCATTGGAAAACTGCGGTGGTACATCCCATACCTAAAAAGGATTAAGATACTTCCAATCCGGCGAATCTCCGCTCGATCAGTCTTCTTCCAAACATCAGTAAGGTTTTCGAGAAGGTAATCAATAGTGTCCTGACTAAGTGGGTTGAGGACAAACATATAGTTCCGGATAATCAGTTCGGTTTCAAGGCGGGGCATGCTATCATTCATGCTGTGTCGAAACTGGTTTCTGATATCCAATGGAACAAAGGCAAGAACCAGTGCACTGGTGCCTGCCTGATTGACTTGGAGAAGGCCTTCGATACCCTATGGTTAGAAGGACTCTTTTTCAAGCTGGACAGGTTGGGCATTAGTAAACCACTGCTGTATATTCTTTTTGATATGCTCTCCAGTAGACAGTTCATCGTGAAGAATGGCGATGTGACTTCTGCTGGAACATTTAACATTAAAAACGGTCTGCAACAGGGTGCGGTAAGTTCGCCGATCCTATTCAATATTTACACAAGTGATCTGATAGGTTCACTTCACCATGCCATAGCGTACGCAGACAACTTAATTGCGTACAGATCAGGTCCACAGATTGAGGTCATTAATACACTTTTGACTTTGACAAAATTAAACAATATTGCGATGACTGGAAGTTGAAAATCAACTTTCAGAAGTTGGAAACCATTCTGTTTAGGACGCCTTTGTCTGGGGCCTCGAGGGATACCAGAAAGAATTGGAGAAAGTTCTCTATCGTCGGACAACATGGACAGCCACTTGCTTATCGAAATGTAATCAGATACCTTGGGATCTGGCTAGATCAATATCTGTATTTTAACAAACATATAGATGTTGCTCTGGCCAGAGCCAAAGGTGCTTTTGCCCTTACAAGGAGACTGTTTTATAACAGCCAACTCGATGCGAGGGTGAAGGTGATCTGCTACATGGCCCTTATCCGGCCTATTCTTGTATTTGGATGTCCCGTGTGGTTCAACGTGAGAGCAAGTTTATTGGAAAAGATTCGGGTGTTTGAGAGGGCTTGCCTTAGGGCTTGTCTTCGGTTATACAGAACACCAGAGTCTGAGTACATAAAATTCTATCGCAATGAGGTCTTGTACAATAGGGCGAACCTAATAAGAGTAGACAATTTTGTTATTAAGTTGACTCGAAGGCACATTGCAAGAGCAATGACATCGTCGAACAACCTGATCTCTGGGGCTTACTACCCTAATTATATGTATCATGAGAGAGTTCGCTTTGACGGCTATGTTCCTCCAGAAGCGTTCCTCTCCCTTGATAGCAAAGGTCTGATCCAGGACAGATTGGCTGTGCCGCTAATCTTCCACGTTGCTCGAACAGTTGCGGACAGGCGACTCAACTACGACAGAGACGTCGCACACGGCAGTGCGGAGCGTCTCCGGTTCAGTAGGGCGGTAGGGAGTCGCGATAGGAGGGATGTTGCTCGGCAGCACCAACAATTTTGGTGGCTATTTGAAGGAGGGGAGGGTTCGTCATCGAATTCCTCAAGTAATAGGTAGCTTCATGTGAAGTAAAGTGGGCCAGTCTAATTTTTTTTAGCCATGGCCGGTTTACGTAGTTTTAAGTAGGTATTAGTTAGTTTTTAAGAAAAAAAAAATATATATAAAAAAAATAAATAAATAAAAAATAACAAAGAAAAATCAATATATATACATATATATATATATGTGTACATATGTGTATATATTAAGTATATATGCATTATGTGTATATATATATATATATATATATATATATGTGTACGTATTAGATGTAAGATTGCAGATTAAGATATATTTTTAAGTAGTCTGTAAGTTTTTAGTTTTAGGTTTTTATAATACTCGTAATATGTCCATATACTAAGCTTTTGCTTAAAATCTATTTTCTTAGTTTTAGTTATAATGTAAATATAAAATTAAAGATAAACTGTAATATACGTCGAAAGACTTAGTTTAAGTGTTAGGTTTAACTTAGAGTGCCCGTATGGGGCCATTAAGTTAGTATAAGATTATTTGTAAGTTATTTAAGCTAATTTTTAAGCATTTTTTGGTCTAGCATGTAAGAGTAAATTAATTAAGAAAATAAAAATGCATTTAAACTGAAACTGAACTGGAACAGACGACAATGTGAGCAGTTTCTTTGAACTAAGTTCTTTTTCATAATGTAACGTATTTTTTTTTTTTACATTTCTGGTTTTTGTTTCGATAAATTAGCTTAATTGAATTACATTATGCATTTTTATTTTCTGTCTATCTCCAAAATGGCTGCAGATAATTATGGGCTGCTTTTGCGAAAATTATAAAAAAAATACTCTAATAATGGACACATCAAAAACTTGTTGTATGTTATTAATAACAAATGAACTGTGACATATAAAAAAATTCTACGTACTTATTTAGGCAATACATTTCTAATGATCCAGTTAAAATTTGAAGTTAATTGGCTGAAAATTGTTCGAGTTATGAGGGCGGACAATTTGAAAAATGCAGGTTTGCAATAAACGCTCTTAAAATTTGAAGTTATAGAAACTCATGAAAAATTTTGCAATATCTTTAACACGCGATGATTGTACCATAAGATTGGCCTACTAGATTAGTATCCTGCTCTTGGATTTCTTTTCTATTGGATTTTAATGCGATCCTCCACTCTTTTGTAGCTTCAAACAGCGATCTTTCTGTAAGCCTTATGCACTCTTTGTCAATCTCTAAGCACATTTCGTTTCTGTTCGGGCCGATTTCTAAATCCATCGCTTTCAATATGCGCAAAACTGAAGCAAAGCCGATATTGTACACGTAAACTACAACTATATCCAGCACAGTTTTACTACTAGAAATCGACTTTGGGGCAAATGCCCATACAGCCGAATTAAGACTTTCATTACAGTTTTTAATATAACCGCCGATGCATCGAGTAAAAAGATCGTGCTTGGTCAATTCTTCGTAGACTGGCTTGATAGCTTCATACACTTCAATTGGAAGAGCTGGCTTATGTTCGTACTCAACCAAACTATTTGTAGTTTTAGCCTTTTGCCATGAGCACCATGAATTATCTCCGATCGGACATTTATCGTTCTGCGGTTTTGCAACAGTCGATATATTGTACCAACCAACCTAAAGTAGTCTCTCCTGAAGTACATCAGGAGAGGTCGTCAAATGGTAATTATTTTAATCTGACGGCGTTAGTCGACCCTGGATCTTTCTTTACTGAGTCAGCTGTACAATTGCTAGGGCTCCATCAACGACGAACACTCATTAAGGTACCTGGATTGGAAAAAATTAACAGTGATTCATGTCAGCGGTGTGTAAGTCTTGCCTTTGGGTCGCTGGTAACACCTTTCGAAATAAATACCCCTATGTGTTCAAGTCCCTGACTGGTCTTCTGCCATCCAAACCTTTATCTCTGCAAAATTGGGAACACATCCAGGGTTTAAAGTTAGCTGATCCACAATTCGACAAGCCTGCGACTGTTGATATCCTCCTGGGAGCCGACGTTTACTCTGACTTTATTTTAGGATCCATTATTCGCGGTAATGATGAAAGATCGCCAATTGCACAGGAATCAGAGTTAGGCTGGCTTCTCCTTGGGAAGGCAATTTCGCAAAATAAAGAACCGGTCCATAGCTCCTTACAGGTTCTCCATAACGACACTAACAATAGACCCAATATTGTTTCTCATGTTTTCAACTGAATCACAGTTTCTAAGAATGGCTCATTCATAATAAATAGAGAGTTCGTCCTTTAGATTTCCCGCCAATTTGCCCCTTCCACCGAGACCTTACGTAGGCGGGTACCTATTCGCTTTTGGACGTGATCTATACACTCTTTCTTGAGTGCTGTGTTATTCTCATAGGGCATCAGTAATATCATTAAAAGTCTTAGAATCATCGTCGCTAATATAATTTTACCTAGTGCAAAGCTTGGGATCGCTTTGCTCTATTTTTTATTTACTTATTCATCGTGATTCATATCGCACTTATCTTTAGGGTTTTGTGTCCATTCGTCGATATCTTCTTTATTCTTCCAGTACTAACGCGTTTTGCAGTATTTTGATTTCACTGCGCAGTCTATAATTTTTGCACTGTAATTGCCAGTAAGGGTAACTAAGCCAAACAAGGACGTAAATTCACGTTTTCTCCATAATTTCATTTTCTCCTTTTTCAATAGAAATAGTTGTCTCTTCTTTCACTGCTTTCATCACACTGTTTGCAATTGTTTAGTTGCAGTTGAAATTCGTTTGACAACCTTATCATAGAAAGAGTGAAACATAGGCCGAGGTAATTCCATGAATACACAAAACTTTTTTATTCCGTGCAAACCAATTTCAAGTAATCGCATGGAAATTACAATTCTAAGGTTTATTTCATAGCCTTTTTCAATAAATGGACTACTAGGTATCTCAGCCTGTCTGTACACATTTTTCACAGGACACTACTATTTTGAATCCCAAACCACGCTTACCACTTTCCGTAAATTTCACTTGCGATTTGTACACTTTACAAGCGACAACGTTTGAAATAGCTAAAAAAACTGCAATTATTTTTATCATTCGATAACTATTGTAACAATACACTTTGTTACTCATTATAAAAACGAGTACTTCCAGATATTTCTTTTGGGATATAATTTCTGAGGTCCGACAAGACCATTGAAAGCAAAATAAAGAAAATCGATTTTTGAAAATCCTAGAGTGGCCTTAAAGAACATTTTGAAAAAAAAGAATGGTGTGTAATTTTTTTTAAGAAAAAGTATTTAATTAATCAGATTCCGTTTTTTTTTTGTTAGAGTACTAAACTACTTTATGTGATTTATGGTAGAAAAAACGTAAACCCCCTATAACTTTGTAACGAAGCGAGTTTGACCCACTCCATACAATTTTTTTCTTGTACAACCGCCCGCATTCATAATTTACTCTCTAAGCAGCACACTAATCCTGCAGGTTCAATGAAAGAACCTTATGGCACATACGCCGAAAACGGGCTACGGAGGCTTAAGCTCTTAGCCGAAGTACACTTCCCAGAATCGTCGATAATTCCCGAGGCCCAAGAAAACCTTCCGCAGAGAAGAATAAACAGACCGCACAGAGAGAACTGGAACAGAGCAAAGGAAATTTTCCCTCAAGGCAAAATAATTTAGGCAATCACCGCTTTTCAACGCTTCAAAGCCCCTGGTGAGGATAGAATATTCCCAGCTTTACTACAAAAGGACATCCTTCGTGGGTTACTTACAAAAAAAGGGGAAGGAGGTTGCTGTCAAATATATACCTAAGGTAGGATGCAAGTAACCAAAGTCATATAGACTAATCAGGTTCACTTCCTTTTTTCTGAAAACTATGGAAAAAATCCTCGACAGACATATCAGAAACGGGGCACTTCAAATGAACCCCCTTCACAAGTATCAACCTGGAAAATCAATCATACACGCTCTACAAAATCTTACCACAAGGATTGAAAAATCTCTGAGAGATAAAGAGGTAGCGGTCAGTTGTTTCTTCGATATAGAAGGAGCATTTGGCAAAACAGAAGTCTCCCAGATATATGTATGGATGCATTCAAAACATGGGAGTTGGCGATACTACATTTAAATGGATAAAATGTATGGTAGAGGATAAAACAAAACCTCATTAGGCAGCAATAAACTCAATGTGATAGCTACGAAAGGATGCCCACAGGGAGCAGTAATGTCACCCCTACTATGGTCCATCGTAGTTAATGAACTACTGATTATTTTCAGCGATGATAACTTCTATGTTCTAGGATATGCAGACGAAATTGCTATCCTAATCAAGGGTAAATTCGAGGACACAATCTCGGATCGCCTCCAAAGGGCTCTGAGCCTAGTTGCTGAATGGTGCACCAAAGTTGACCTCAAAGCCAATCCCAAGAAAAACACCCTTGCTAGATTCACTTAGAGAAGATGGCGAGGAAGACTCAGAAATACCACACTCTTCGGTGAGACAATAGAATTCTCATTGGAAGTAAAATCACACTGGATGAAAAACTTACGTGGAACACTCTTCTTTCTAAGACTATTGACAAGGTCACTATGGATGTACACGGCAATGACAAGACCTATCATCACGTATGCAGCCGCAATTTTGTGGCAGAGCAATACAGAGGTCTACAGAGATGGATCCAAAACTACTGAAGGAGTTGGAGCCGGAGTATATGGTTCTCGTATTAAAAAATTCCAACATGCTAGTATAAATACAATCAGCTCCGTATTTCAGCATGAAATCCATGCAATAGAGCTTTTCATTCGAGAGAATCTAAACAGACATACGAGTATAACAAACAAAAGCATTTAAATTTTCTCTGATAGATGAGCCGTCCTACTTGGAATTAACGCCTTTGAAATAAAATCAAAACTTATCTTGGATTATCTTTAATTCCTACAACCGCTGGTCACCACAAATAAAGCCCATCCGATTTGGGTGTCAGGACATAGCGGAAATGAAGGCAATGAAAAAGCAGACGAACTAGCCAGGAAAGGATCCGCATCTCAATTCATGATGCCAAGACCATTCTTTTGACATTGGGCTATCAATTAACACAATAAAAGGAAGTATTAAAACTTGGCTAGAGGAAAAGAAGCTTCATTTCTAGAGGAAAACTGCAGGAAGCAGACAAGCCAACAATTTTATACCAAGCAGTTGCCACAAAACAAACGAAACAACTAATAAAATTAATTAGAAGTCAAATTCGACTGTTTACAGGTTTGTCACAGGACACTACCGTGTGAATAAACATCTGATAACGATGGGCATAGAACAAGACAATACATGCAGATTGTGCAACGAGGACGTAGAAACAGCAGAACACATACTATGTGACCGCAATAGTTTAATCAAAACAATTCAATTTTACCTAGGCAAATTCTACCTTCAAGCGGGGGGCATAGCTGCCACCTAAAGACGTCGCCTTTCTGACAAATTGCGGCATCATAGGTGAGCTCTAAATGGAAGACATCACAATAGACCCATCTGTGGCCGCAGTGATCTGGGATTATAATCACCACCTCCTACAACAATCTAATCTAATCTAACCTATCACGCCCTGAAATCTTATTGTTAGGTCCTGAATCACCCTGTATTTTATCATAAGCGAGAAATCTACAATAGATTTCAAAAACCAATAACTGTTTCATCAATCTTTATTTTTTTTTTCTAATGTTATAAACATATTTTATATGTTGGGGGTCCTTGAGGGTTTCCATAGCAATATATGTAGAAATTATTTTCTTAAAAGCCTACCACATTGGTTCTCCTTTAGACTAATTTTAGATTTTTATTTATTTTTAATATAATTCTTATCACATCAAAACCGAGTCACCGAGTCCAACGAATTCCAGTACATGCAGCATTTATTGCATTCCGATCATTTTTATGTTGGCTTTCTAGTCCTACAAGTTCAAATTACCCAACTTCAAAAAATTTACATAAACATTCAGGTAAACTAAGCGGAACAATTGATAAACTCTCTGAAGCCTAAAAAAAAAATTACATTATCATTCAAGTTGGCAACCACAACATGCAACCCTTTCTATTTTGTAGGCCTCTGCAGGAACGAAAGGGCATTTACAAGTAGATTGACATGTTTCAATACCCAACAAAGGATAATATATTCCGATGTCAATTCAACAGAAGGAAGAACAAAATATTTCATATCCTTGAAATGTCGTATCTCAACTTTTTTGCATGTCCTATGTTAGTTACACTCTTCGACATAATATTTCGTTCAGCTGTTTAATTTGACGCCGTGGACAATTTCTATGTATCCTGTAGGAGAATTGTGGCAAGCAGTTCCAGGGTATACCAACATAAAGGAAGAGGAAATCTTTCAAAGTTCCAATACTAGGTAATTTGATATTCTGGTCGTCATGGTAAACTCCTTCTTAATATCGAATAGAGGCTATGAAATGTTGGAAAATGTTAAAGCGGTTTCTCTTATACCATATTTGGAATTTCATGTTTCAAAAAATATTGCCTTATTTGAAATTTACTGTGCAGATTTGACGAAGTACTTAAACAATTAAAGTAAGTTTGATTAGATTTCAGATTGATTTACAATTCTGCTTTGAGGGCATATAGTATTTTGACATGTGGACTTTTCGCTACCAGCAATTTCATTGTATGACCATTTGGTGTCGATTAGAGCTTGCTAATCTGTCTGCCAGTTGGCCAGTCGTTCTGTGATATAAAGTCCAGAACTTAATTTGAATCACTGTTAAGTATCATAGTTTTCGCCTTTTGAGCAATAGCAAAAACTTCCTGTTTAATGTCGATAATGCCCACATTTCATTATGCACACTTGTCGATTTCTACCTCAATGCTATTGTATTATGAGTGTGTTCACTGTACCTCTGAGAATGCAAGTATGGATTTTTGCTGTTTCTGCAGTCGTTTTTGTCTAATTCGAAATTGCGCGCCTGTATACTAGAAGTCATCCAGATGATTTGAAAAATGTCCCATTTTTCCATGCTGAATTTGTGAAGGCCAATTATAACAACACGACTTTTGACAGAACCCCATGATTGTAAAGAATTGAAGCTGGAAATCTGCGCGCAAACGAACGGGAAACTGCTGACTGTCCTATAGCTTTAATCCGGCCAGCAGCGTCACAATCCCAGTCGTGGTCCCCTGTAAAAGCATGAGTTAAACCTTACTCATCCAGGCTAAAGTGACAAGTGCGAGTTCGACCAATAGCATAACGTTGGCCTACACCATAGGGCTCACAAAACTATACAGAAAATATAAAAATAAATATTAGGAGCCAGCTAATTACTTACTTAAGGTGGTTTCTCTGGGGTTGGGCCCCCGCCCAATAATCAAGGTTTCGCCTTACTACGATTTGACCAGTTACAAGTTGCCGGTCATAGGTCTTTTTGGCGGCATGACCACCGGTAGTCCCTACCAGGACTTAAATCACGGTACCATGGGAGTCAGGAGCCCCCCGGATTTCGGTCCGGGCCTGACTTGTGGGAGCGTCATGGTGGCTGTGGTTTAAACCCAAATCGCGGGAAGGATTTTCCTTTTGGTTTGACCCCTTGTAGAGTAGCAAATAAGTACTTGGTGCTCTGACCCTAAGAGCAGTAAGAGGTTTTACATCGGCCTCAACCAATACCAAGGGTGGAACTTGTGCCTCCAACACAAGTTCTGCTTTGGTATTATACTATTAATGTAGGTAAGCGATGGCAAGGCGTACCCTTGCTCCCATGGATGTATGGGCATCCCGTAAACATATGTCTACATGACAGGTGGTTTACGTTAAAAACCAGAGACTAACGTTTCTCTAGGGCATATTTGAAGACCATTCGGACAGGAATGAGTATCCATACGCTGTACATAACCCAGCCACCTCAGACTTTGGACCTTCACTCTTCTGGCTAAGTCGATGTCTTTGTACAGCTCATACAGTTCGTCGTTGTATCTCTTTCTCGACTCACCGTTTATGCGGCCGGGACCGAAAATCACCCGCAAATTCTTCCGCCCAATGCAGCCAAGGGTACTCTCATCCATTTTTGATAAAGTCCATGCCTCTGCGCGATAGAGCAGGACTGGAATTATTAAGGACTTACATAGGGTCACTTTTGGTGCTGAAGAGAGGGCTTTGCCAGTCTTAGCGTAAAGAAGCAGCGATTGGCAAGCCTTATTCATCGTTTGATCTCAGCGGTGATGTCGTTTAATAGCGGAGCTCAAAGCTATATCTGTCGAGGGTGACGTTGTATCAGAGACATCGGCGTTGGGGGTTATTTCTTGATGACAGCATATACTCATTGACCGTTAAACCCATCTTCGCCGTTTCCGTCTTAATACCCGGGAAAGCTCCACTGACACCACGCTGCTTCCTTTTCATTATGTCAATCGTGCGTGAGTGCAATTGGCCGGACTTTTGAAAGATTGGGCCTCTTGGGTTGACGCGTGAGTTTTGCATTATTCTTTCAAGAATGATGTTAAGGAAATTGCATGACAGCGTATAGCGTTATCTAAACCTTTTTATAACATCAAAGGTGAGTTCTTTACCAACCTTGATGAAGCAGCATGCATTCTCTACCGTCATCCTGCACAAATGATGAGTTTAGTAGGGATGTCGAAACTAGATATTGTTCGTCTCTATAGATGCTGTCATACGCAGCCTTAAAATCGATGAAGAAGTGTGGTGCATCCATTTGGAAGGATTTTTTCCAAGATCTGTCGTATTGTGAATATTACTGGCCTAAAGCAACATTGATATAGACCAATCAGGTTGTTGACGTACGGCTTTAGGCGTTGATGTAATACGGCAGACATGATCTTGTAGGCGATTGTAACAAGACTGATGCCTCTGTAGTTAGCGCAGTTCAAAGGGATTCTCTTCTTGAGGATCGGACAAACAATGCTGAGGTTCAATTCATCGGCCAAGTTTATGCTCTTTACGAAATCATCGTTTGCCGATCATCAGGGGCAAGACACAGAGCATGTAATATTCCATTGCACCCGCTTTCTGGATGGCGATACCAAACTCGCAGTCAATAACTGCTCAAATGCTGCGGTCAAAAGAAAATTGGATGGAGATTGGCACATTCATCACAAACATGCAATCGAACTGCGAAGGATCGAGGGAATATGACGTGCTGATGCAGCAAATATAAAGGATGACCAGATAAGAACGATAGGAAAAAAAATTAAATAAAACAACATCGGTGTGAGACTTAAAATTGATTCTAGCTTCATTTTGAAGCTACGTTCTTGCCATTATGTGCATTATGTGTCGAGTACCCCATCATTCCAATGACCGCCTCGGCTTCGCTGGCAGTGTGGCAATAGCGTGTCGAATGTTGGCCTCCAGCTCGTCCAAAGTGGTTGGCTTGTTAGCATAGACTAAGGACTTGACGTAGTCCCAGAGAAAATAATCGAATGGTATCAAATAGACTAATCGCGGCGGCCAATTGATGAAAGTGCGCCGTGAGGTGACCAAGTCTCAAATTTCTCCTTCACAACTTCGAGCATTGCGTCGCTTGTATGGCATGTAGCGCCATCTTGTTGGAACCATAGCTCGGGTATACCGATGTTGTCGAGCTCTGACCACAGAATTTCGGTTAACATCATTCTATACCTGAGACCATTGAATATAACGGTGTCTTCTTCCTCATTTCGAATGAAATATGGTCCGACGATGCCGACATGCGATAAACCGCATCAAACAGTCAATCTTTGTATTTGCATTGATAGTTGGGTGAACACTTGTGGATTGTGTTCGCTCCAATAACGGCAAGTGTGCTTGTTGACATAACCGCTGAGCTAAAAATGGGCCTCGTCCGAGATTTCCAGCGCTCAATTAACCATGTCACGGCGTTGTCCATGATCGGCCGGCTTCAATTCTTGCGTCAGCACAATTTTGCAACAGGTATAGGCCCAAATCCAACCACATAATAAGCCGGATTGACTCTCTGGCGATGCACAATTCAGCTGATCGGCGCCGAATCGACATTTCTGGGTCTTTTTCGACACTGGCCGCTACGGAGGCTATGTTTTCTTCATTTCGCACCAATCGCTATCTGGTTGGTGGCCTAAGATCCAAAAGAGTGTACTCAAGCTCAAACTTTTCCGCGGTGCGACGAATTGCCTGCACACTGAAGCCATGATGACGACCGACCTCACGACGAAATTTATAGCTGAGCCGGTATTTCGAAAATATTTTTTTACAATTTGGGTACGTTCGGAAAGCGTAGAACGATGCATGATGAAATAGCAAACTATCATTGCTATCTGGTCACCTGTTAGAAGATATAGCATAGATTGCTTAACTGCCCCGTGAAGAAATGCGTACCGGCAATCCCACAGAGAGAGTGGTCGGGGTATGTAGGATGAGGTTTAGTAACGCAGTCCTGGAATCGCGCATGCTGGTAGCATTGGCTACTTGTTTTGATATTCTCGGCCGAAAGAGTAATACGGGGCCAGCCACTTCTTGCGACATCTCTAGTGGACCCATTTTGCGCGAGGAGGTCAGCCAAATGCTTTATTGTTACACATGGTGCAGGACGACCAGTAAAACGGCGAACAGTAAAACGACGACGAAATTCACGCTGGGTAAAAACCACAGACCGGAAATTGGCCAAATAAGTAATAACAAAAATTCCGCTCCACTGCTTATTGTCAACTAATCCTCTATCTGTCTACAACATAAGTGTCAAAGCGCAATGCAAAAATTAGGGCATATTCACATTATGATATTACTTTTGCCGCACGTTGCTCAAAATCTTTAGGTTAAAAGTTTAATATTATAGTAATAATCTAATGAATGTATTCAGAGGATGTGAAGTTAATTCAAGTTAATAATTTGTATTAAAAAATTGCCCTTGCTCGTCTTCGTCTTCAGGCTCGAAATGAAGAGTTTTGTGACACTGACACATCCTATTCAGCTTCTGGTGAAATTTTCGTACGACTTTTGATCTCCTCGATCTAGTAAGTTCAGTTTTCACACCTGCCACCTGCTGATAAGTGTCAAAAGCAGCTCTTTGTTCAGTCGTCGTCCTCGCGTGCAGAGTTGCTCGATGTATTTTCTTTTCGGCTGAGAGTGGCCATCGGCATTTATTGGCGTTTGTTGCCACCTTTTTAAACCTAGGACATCAGAGGCGGTTTCTCTTGATGTGAACTTTATACCTGTAATGCGAGCGATATAATGGCGATCTTTTGTGATTGTAACTCACTAAGTTACAATTTTTTTACAATATTTTCAGGCGTTGTACTGCTTTTGATATCCACATTCGAGCTTTAGCTACAGGTAAGTAGTAGTTTTAGTCAATTTTGACACCTCAGAATATGCAGATATCAAAAATTCTGGACGTGAGTTTACCGTTTATTGCAAAATAATTTTGTATTTTTTTAAACTGATGCGCGCTCAAGGAGTTAAGGTACCCGCAAAATGTTTGGTTCAAATCCGAGGAGGAAGGACAGAGAGGTACCAATGTACGTTCGTTCTGAGTGTTTGAAGGTTATAATGGTCAGGAAATAAAGAGCACAGCAAGATATTCTATTGTATAAGCGAGATATATAGCTTAGGAAAGAATCACAATATTTCAATGCACGTCCGAAACTTGGCTTCAGGGTAATCAGGAGACCCTAATATGCCGAAAACGTGTACTTGTTACGACCATTTTTTGTACTCTTACAAAGTCTATCAACATGTATCCTTCTCCAGGCTGTGCATTCCTTCAATAGTATTAGAGCACAATTTTACGTAACACTTGATACGCTACTCAAAGGCACGTGCTCATAGAAGTCTAATGTAAGCCAATTTAGGCCTGACATAGATCCACAAAATGGGCTTCTACCCTTCCTTCGCACGCACTTGTGCACTCTTGGGCGCCTTAACTGAGCACGAGCAGTTCCTAATTTTCAACTGTAGAAATTAAACTAATCCGAGTGTACGAGTGTAGAAAAGGTTTCCCAGAAATAGCAAAAAATACTTCAAATTTCAAACCTTACACCACTACTCCTTTTAAATTCGAATCTTATAAATAGGAAAATTTAATTGAAATGACACATGACCTCGTAGAATTGAATGAATTTGCACAGAAATTCATATTAAATTTATAGAATTACAATCTAAGTGAAGTATGTACACGTATAAGTGTATGTATGTAAATATTTCCTTGAAGAAGGAATCACGAGAATTCATTATTCGTTCATGATACACTGAAGTTTGATTTGATGTGAAAATTCACGGGCATAACGAACCAAGAAAATTTTAATTAAATTAACAGTTTGCAT
This sequence comes from Volucella zonaria, assembly GCA_963966105.1. Lineage (NCBI taxonomy): Eukaryota > Metazoa > Arthropoda > Insecta > Diptera > Syrphidae > Volucella > Volucella zonaria. Next base: position 126,830,034 of record OZ014531.1, read on the forward strand.
GGGAGAGAGAAAATTCAATTTACATGCATGAGTATGTACTTATGTAGCAAATCCTGTAAATTTGCAATTTCAATTGGTTACTAAAATTGAATTGATATTTTCCACAATTTAAATTTCGGTTACCGCATCACCATTGCAGTACTTGGTAAATAATGTCGTGTGGTTTAAGAAGTTTGCAAGCCAAGAAGGTGATTTAATTTGGCCAGCACTTGATGTTTCCCCTTGGGAAATATCCAGGACAGGTGTTTAGTTCGGCCCGTACATGTAAGGCTTCAATTTAAGGTTAACCCACTCCTAAGCATCAGCTCAGCCATCAAGTATTTTCGAATATAACTGATTTCAAAGTCACTGATCATTCGAATCTTGAATTCAACCAGTGTATAAAATTGATGTGCTTATTTCCATACCGAAGAGCTGATAATGCATGTTATATAGATAACTCTCCTGAAGCTACAAAGAGATCCCAGTATAAGACAGTACATACTTACTTAACCTTTATGGGGTCCCCCGGTCATTTTTGAAATTGAGTTTTCTCTAAAACCAAATTTCTTAGGGACTTGATGTTTCATGGCTTTTTCTAAAGTTTTGTGCTTAATATATTTAGCGTATAATTTTATAAAAATATCTTTTATTTTACGACGTACACATCTTTTTACGTTCGCTGACCTCAGGTCAAAATTTACCATACCGTGTATCTTTTTTTGCAAGTTAGACTAATTATTTCCTATTTGAAAATGAATGATGGTGATAGTGATTTTTCCTTGAGAGTGTCGGATGAGGAGGAATCGTGTTCTCATGTTGAGGAAGCAGATTCATCGGATAGCAGTTTTAGTCTGGGTGCAAATGCATCTGTTCCTGCCGAAATTATGAAGTCAAAAAATGGCCTAATGACTTATTCTAAAAAATCAATTGATAACAAGGGCCGGAAGAGCCTCGAGGGAAAATTTTATAAACTTGTTGCCAGGATTGACACGTTACTCGCCCTCAAGAGTCACAGCAGAAGAAATTTCCAGCTTCGAATTGTTCTTTCCACCTCCTTTAGTGCGCACTATAATATATTGGCTTACAAACATTGAGGGTAAACGCATATTTGATGAAGAATGGAATGATATTTGTAGCACTGAACAGTTTGCATTCATTGGACTTCTTTTATTGGCTGGTGTTTTTCGATCAAATAACGGAAGCTCTAAAAGTTTATGGGATCTTCAAAAAGGAAGGTCATTATTTGCAGCAACTATGTCACTGAAGACTTTCAAAAAAATATCTAGAGTTATCGGGTTCAATAACAGAGAAACTCGAACTGAACGGCGTTTGTTATTCAAATTTGCTCCTATACATGTTTTGTGAAATCATTGGGTTGTGATATTACCGAAGCTTTAAAACCCCTCCGAAAATATAACAATAGATGAATAACTGGCAGCATTCAGAGGAAGATGTCCTTTCCGACAGTACATTCCATCAAAGTCTGCGAAGTACGGAATCAAGTTTTGGGTACTTTGTAATTCCGCAACAAGCTATGCTTTTAATATTCAACCTTATATTGGCATGAAACGTGGAAGTACACCTGAAATAAATCAAGGTATACGTGTAGTTTTTGATTTGGTTATAGGGCTAAAGGGGCATAATTTTATGACTGATAACTTTTTTACATCTTATCAACTGGGGCAAAAATTACTGGAGAAACAGATTACACTAGTTGGAATAATACGCAAAGTCAAGCCCGAACTACCAACAGAAACAGTAAAAGAAGAGTAATTTTGTCATCAAATTTTACCTTTACCAAGAATACTACTATCGTGTCTTATATCCCAGAAAAAAATAAATCTGTGAATTTTCTAACTACATTTCATCATAACTCGAAAGTGCGTGATCGCGCAGATAAAAAGCCAGCAATAATACTAGACTACGACAAATGTAAAGGTAGTGTAGACACATTGGACAAAGCAGTAAGTTGCTACACTTGCAAAAGAAAGACTAAGCGATGGCCTCAAGTGGTGTTCAGTAATATGGTCCATATATCAGCTTATAATGCTTTTGTCCTATTCAAATCGGCTAACCATGCCTGGAAAGAAAACTGTCTTGCTAAGCGCCGCTACTTTTTGGAAAATGTAGGTATGCAGCTTATTACTCCCTACTTAAAAACACTATCTCGAGCACCTTTTTTCATTTAAAATAGCCAATAAAATACGAGGTGCATCTCAAAACGATCTACAATCTTCTTCATCAACTCAGTCGGAAAGCAATACAGGAAAAAAGCAACCAAGAGAAGCCGATGTCAATTGTGCCAAGAAACAGATAATAAATAGATAACTTTAGTTTGCGATATTTGCAATAAATTTATATGTAAGCAGCATTCTAAAACTATCACTTTGTATACAAATCGTATTAACTGATTCATATTTATCTTTCATTATTCAATAAAAATTTGTAAAAGTACAAATAAGATAAAAATGTATAACAAACATGTTTCAAGTTGCAATGAAATCCCATAAATATTTTGTAAATTAATATAACTTTTATTTTCATTAAAAATATCTATTAACCAAATATTTTACATAAATTCTGAAGTAATAGCAATGGGTCAAATTTGATACGATGCACGTTTACATCAGTAACTTTGAGGACCGTATGAAGGTTAAGTGACGTTACAATCTGGGGTGAAACTTTGCCTCAAGTAACAAGCCCCTTCAGCTAGCTCGACTTATCGAGCGCATCCATGTTGGTTGTGTTTCCCTTACACTTTCTAAAATTTTCGAAAGCGGAGTGAAGTCGAGAATTATTATCTCTTTTATAGACAGGACGAAATTTTTTAGTGACTGTCAATTCAGTGTACGGAAAGTGCAGATAAACAAATCCAAATGCGTCTAAAACTTCTGCTGTTCTGCTCATAGATATTATCAAAGATTTCGATATGGTGAACCACACTTTGCTATTAGATAAGCTTTATCAAGCGGGTTTATCTGTTGTTGGTTTGGCTCGTGTTTAAAAAATCGGAAACAAATGGTAAAACTTAAAAACTGTTTTAGTTAGCAGAAATCTGTTTTCATGGGCGTCCTTCAAAACTCTATTTTGGGTCCCATTTTATATATTTTAACTATATGTACATATATTAATTCCTTGTTCATTTAGCCGTTCAAAGGTGGAACCACTGTTTCCGCTGATGATACTTGCGTACTCTCATACCAATTGTTATAATCTGTTTTTAGATGTCAATTACGATATAGAGATACTGTGAAGGTGTTTCACACCATAGACTCATAATTAGCACTAAAATGAAATATCTGTTTTTTAATATCAAGCGAACAGCATGCATACATGTACTGTATCATTCAGCGAGTTGCTTAAGATTTCCTTCAATTGGTTGCCAACATAATTCTGGTACCTTTAACAAGGATGCTAGCTGCAAAAGCGCATGATTTGATATCGATCGTGTGAAAAATGTTAAATATTAGGGAATTTTCTTAGATCATAAGTTTAATTAGAAAGAGCATATTTCTCTCTAAAAATATAACTAAATAGAGTAGCTAAACAGCACTATCATTTAAACATCTTCTGTATTTATCTTCTCTAGTTTATCTGTGTTAATACTAGTTTACAATGGTATACTCGTAGTGATGCTGCAAACCATTTTTTTTTACAGTGAAATACATATTTCATTCTATTTCTCTTTATGTTCCGTTTTCTCGGAATAAAACATCACCTACTTCTCCTCCCTGGTATAAAAGGAAATTTCGCCCTTTACGAAGCAAAACAAATAAATTATAGGCAGTTTGTCTTCGCACCAATTCATATTCTGTCTACTCTAACTACTCGTACCTTGAAACCCACCTCTAATTCACTGCCTCTGTCTACGCATTCTCTACACTGCGCACACCAACCTTATCAACGACCCTAAGTCTTTCTATCAAATCGTCAACAAAAGAAAATTTGATGGTTACTGCCCCTCTCACTTGTTCGATAATAAGTATATCATCTACCGACACACATACTAGAGCCAACTATTTTGCAAACCTTTTTAAACAATCATTTGTAGGCAACTTCTTCGTACCTGACCCTTTTGATCCTACCCATATCGAAGAAAAGTTACAAATGAATTTTTACCCGGGCCAGAGGAGCTTCCAACAATATTTCTCAAAAAGTGTGCCTCCAATCTTTCGCACCCAATTTCCTCCCTATTTCATATATCCCTCATACAAGGGGAATCCACCCATGTTTCTAAGACATCTTTCATAACACCGGTTTCCAAAAAGGAATCAAAGGAACGGGCCCATCGCGATCCCTGCGGAACCAACTGAATTTGTCTTCAGATTGCAAAAACCTAAACAATCGCCCTGGTAAAACACCCAGTTTCCCGTTGCGTGTACTTCCTCTAGGTTTTCGAAAAAGTATTTCCCTAAAAAATTTCTACGACCACGCGATATTGCCTCGAGTTCACACAGTATATGTGTTATGTCCTTAACAGCTTTCACATCACCGCAGAATCTGCAAGTATCCGTGTCTGACATTTCATTAACTTCCGAGATCTTTTCTCGTCAAAAAATGGGCAAAGATCCTTGGATGCCCTGTGTCCTTGACTTGAGATTTGACCACCTTAGGTTGGCAGTCTTTGTGATTTTTTCCTCGATAGTGCCCCGCATTCTGCAAAGCGGTGGTTTAATATTGGCAACCTCACTATTGTTGAGTAGCCCTCCTCTTCTTGCAAGCTCGTCTGCTTGTTCGTTTCCTTTAATACCGCAGTGTCCTGGCACCCAGCACATTCTTACCCGGTTCTGACTGCATAGTGCCTTGAGCACTGTGCGGCAGTCCCTGACTGTATCAGAGTTGACGTGCGGCCTGGCTATCGATGTAGACAGCGATATCTCTTTCGGATACCGATCTCATCCACATTAACTCAGCCGCCCTGAGGACAGCCAGAACCCCTGATTGGAAGAGACTGCTTGCGTCCGGTAGTCTTACAGAAACTCTTAGTACTGGGTCTTCTGAGAAGATACCAGAACCTGTTCTTTCCTCTGTTTTTGAGCCATCTGTGAAAATTGCATTTTTATTTGAGCTGATTATTGCATTTTTTTCCCAGTCTTCCCTCTCCGGTTAGATTATATCATAGGGGATGACGAAGTCGACCAAGGAAGGAATTTCATCCGTTAAAATTGTACTCTTGAAGTAACACAGATTAGTGAGTCGTATTGCACTGTTGCCAGCAAGTTTTTTGATCTGTAAATCACGCAGTGTTAGGTGCAAATGGATGTCTAATGCTGCCGTGGTGGTACGGAGCGCACCTGTAATGGCTATGGAAGCCGTTCTTTGAACCGCTGGTAATTTTCCGTAAATTGTTTTCTTGTTTGTTGCTTTCCACTATACTAGTGCGCCGTATGTAAGGATGGGTTTTACCACCACCGTATACAGCCAGTAAACCATAGTAAGGGCAACCTCCATAATGTCGCTTAAAATATTTAAATATTTTCCCTGCACTATTATGACGACATCATATACGTATGCCGTGGCACTTATACCCATTGTACTAAGATATTTGAGGATGTCATTGGTAACCAGCACCCAGAGAAGTGGAGATATGACTCCCCCCTGATGGGTTCCCCTGGTTACGAACATTCTGACCAAGGTTTGCCTAATTGAACAGTTTACTTTCCTCCTTGCAAGCATCTTGCACACCCAGTTTCTAATACCCTGTTCAATGTTAGCGTCTACAAGAGCATTTTTAATTGCGGTGCGCTCCACGATACTGAAGGCTCCTTCTATGTATATCGAGAAAGGCCGCTATCGCAAGCTCTCCGAAGTATAGACTCTTCTCTGTTTTCCCCACCATCTCGTGCAGGGGGGTTATGAAGTAGCTAACTACCGTTCAATTGCGAAACTTTCTCATGTTCGAAAGTATTTTATATGAAATTCTATTGTATATGAAATTCACTGTGACAGCCTTTTTGAAAGAATTTTCGGGTTTTTTAGAAGTTCAGAAATCTAAAAATATTGTGCGATTAGGTGATTTTAATATTAATATACCATACTCTGTGATTCATCCGACGTCGACTGTTTTCTGTCTCTATTGTCTTCGCTTGGTTTTAAGTCTGTGCTTAATCAACCTACTCGTCATAATTCCTGTTTGGATCATATTTTTATCAGACTTAACAGAAATAATAGTGCTCACTACAATAGCATGGCTAACGATTTAAGAATTACGGACTACAGTTTGACTTGCTTCCAACTTAGTTGTTGGACAGATCGGATTGAGCTACCGAAGTACGAGAATACTCCAAAATCGACTTTCCTCTTTTAAGAATTCGTTTAACTTTTGAATTTTGGGATGAAGTTTATACTGCTGTTGATTTGTTTCTCAATGAGTTGCAATATTCGATTTCTATTTGTTACAAGAAACAGTACCAAAAGATATGAAAATTAAAATGCCTGAAACAGTGGATGACTATGTATATCTCTTGTGAAGAAGCTTAAAAAGAAAAAAACAGCTCTGTGTAACTGTCAAGAAACATCCGAATAATGCTAGGCTTAAGGAATACTATGGTAAGATTTGTCGTGAGGTGAAAACAGAAATACCAATATGTAGAAACAATTATTATAGTAATAAATTAGCTGGAAACTTTGGTAAGCCTAAAAAGGAATGGCAGGTTGTGAACGAGATTCTTAACAAAAATAACTCCGGTACTGATATTGTTTTAAACAACAATAATTTTGTTTCTGAGCCTTTGGAAGTTGTTAATCTATTCAACAACTTCTTTCCAACATAGGTTCTCATCTTAATATTGTAAGCGATAACAATATTCCATATGACATTAGCATAATAGAATCTCGTTTTCAATCTGAAAACTTTTTCTTTGAAGAGTTCACTCCACTTGAAATCCAAAGAATAATTACTGTCGCACTTAAAAGGTCTAACTCTACTTCTTATGACAATATCTCAAGCATAGTATTGAAAAACATAGCAAATTTCGAATGTTCTAAGTTATATTTTTAATTATTGTGTTTTTGGCGGTTTTTTTCCTGACGCATTGAAAACAGCGCTAGTAATACCACTGCACAAAAAAGATAATCCAATGTTACTAAATAATTTTCGTCCCATATCTCTCTTATCAGTTTTTTCAAAAGCTCTTGAAAGAGGCATATAATCTAGAATGGTTGCATTCTTAGACAGGACACAGTTTATTAGCGAGTCACAGTTTGGCTTCAGAAATGGCAGATCTACTGAAAGTGCTTTATTAAAACTGATTGGTGAGATATATTCTAGTCCGAACACATCTCAAATTCCTTCATGCTTGTTTATAGACATAACTAAGGCTTTTGATTTGGTAAACCATATATTGCTCTTAAAAAAAACTCTTTAATGCGGGTTTCAGAGGATTTATTCATGATTGGTTTGCATCCTGCTTAAGTAATCGTAAGCATGTAGTCAAAATTAAAAATATGCTCAGTTCTGAGAAATATTTAAATATTGGAGTTCCCCAAGGCTCTGCCTTAGGTCCACCATTGTTGTTATTATATGTAAATTAGTTATTTATTCTATATTTTAAGGGTCAAATCACTGCATTTGCTGATGACACTGCTTTATCGTATTCCCATAATAACTATCTTAGCCTATTCGTAGATGCAAACTATGACTTAGATATTTTACGACGATGGTTCAGGTGCCTAAGTTGATAATTAACCGCAAAACAAAGTTCATGATATTCAGCATCAAAGGTGTAATCTGTAAGGACTTACCACTATTTTATCATTCACCTAGTTGCTTACGTTTTCGCTTAGATGATCCAATTAATCTATGCGGGGCTATGACTTTTAATGAAAATTTATGTTGCAGTGATGGTTGTTTTAAAATTGAATGTGTGTCCAGTTTCAAATATCTAGGTGTTGTTGTGGATCTTAAATTTACTTGGAGCGATCACATAATGTATTTAAAACAATATGTTAATAGGATTGTCAGACAAATGTATCATGTTAGTCTCTACTGTGATCTTCATGTCTTAATGTTGTTGTGCAATCAAAGCTGTCGTACTTGCTGGGGTGGTACTTACTTCAATAAACTAAAACCCTTATTAACTAATCAAAAACATGCTATAAAGTTAATGTTAAAAGTTAATCGCAGAACACCTAGTTTTGAACTATTCAAAAGACTGGAAATTCTTCCATTAAGACATCTGTACTGTTACAAAGTCTTAAAAATTTTTTTCGAAAACTCCGGTTATTACTATGTTAGGTTTCATGAAAGTCCTAATTACGCGCCAACACCAGGAACTTCGTATCTATTGCTTCCATTTATAAAACACACTTTTCACTTTTTATTACGTTACCGCGCCTCGGTTATTTAACTCACTGCCAGAAAATATTAAGTGTGAGAGAAAGAAATCAGTATCTTAAGATATGTTAAAAATGGTTTCTCTCTTTCAATCATTGTTCAATAGATTCCTTTTTGACTCCAACGTTGTAATCTTTTTTTACTACTTTTGTATTTTTATTAAACTACTTAACTACTTTTTAAACTATAAACTATTTGCCTATTAACTGTTTTCCCCATCAATACGTAACTTTCTAGTTAATTGTTATTTTTGTTTTGTGTTAGTAGTCTCGCCTCTTGCAATAGCAACAGATTGTACTAAAATATTTCTTGTCAACACTATTTAGATATTATGCTTGTAACTTATAAAAATTTTATTGGTAACTTGTCAAGAAATAAAGAGAAAAAAAAAAAAAAACTTACTCAGTCAGCATGGATTTCTGAAAGGTAGAGCAACTACTAGAAACTTAGTTCACTGCGTATATTTTGCGCTTCCAGCCGTAGAAAATGTCAAGTAAAGATTTTACTAAGGCCTTTGATAAAAAATCTCATTAATTGATCCTTTTCAAATTGTCCTCCCTGGGTGTTAACCCCATATTATTAAAATGCTATATCTACAATACTTATCTGTTGAACCGGTATTCTAGCGTTCGTTTTAGGTTAGCCTTCTCAACCCCGTTTTTAGCCTCTTCTGGTGTCACACGGGGCAGCCATCTTGGTCGTCTCTTTTCCATTTTAACTATAACCCATATTGAGAGAATTATTAAACACTGCCCCCTATCCATTTACGCTGACGAAACTAAGTTCTCCAAATCTTTTTCTTTACCCCAAAACTCTATTCTCCTTCAAGAAGACGTCAGCAGGTTTTCTACTTGCTGCCTAAAAAATTGCTTAGGACTTAATGTCTCCAAATGTCAACCTATGACTTTGTCACGTAAGTCCAATCAATCTCCCCCTAGACTTTATTTTCTGCATGCTCAACTTATACCCCAGACTCAGTCCTTGAAATATTATACGATAGAAAGTTAAACTTCCATTCGCATATTGATGAGATAATCCAGCCAACTCTTCGCTTGGTTTTATCAAACGATGGTCTAAAGAATTTTGCAACCCTTATGTGAAAGGGACACTTTACCCTTGTCCGGCCCCATTTCGAATATGCCAGCCAAGTTTGGTCCCCCTTTCAGCGACTTCATATATCCCAAATCGAGAACAATCAACGTCGTTTCTTTCGATTTCCCCTTCGAAGGCTACATGGGATGATCCTTTTATTTTACCTCTCTATCGTGACCTACCGTCTCAAACTTATTAACCCCGAAAAACGCAGAGACGTAGCTGACATTCTCTTATCCATCGACTGCTCTCTGGTTCTGAAGAACAATCCTATTTCCTTCAACACTAGCCCTAGTAATATACGATGTCCTCGTCTCTTCTATATTCCAACCCATCGTACCTCTTATGGTTCCAATGAACCAATCTCCCGCATCCTACAGAAGGTCAACTCAAACCTCCCGTGTTTGATTTTAACCTGAGCACTTCTTTTCTCAAACTTGATCTCCTCCATCATTCCCCTAGTTCCTAACCCTTAATTTTTGTTAGTTTTTAAGTTCTAGTGTTTAAGTTATATTCAGCTTGTATTAAGCCAAATAAATGGGGACGTAAGCCCCCACCAAAATTAAAATTAAGTCTAAGCTACAGAATCGGTTATCCTATTGGGGTGACTGTTATTTCAGTAATCCATGGGAAAACAAACGTTTACCGCTTTTATGGCATGGACGGAAAAACGCGATTTTCTAAACTCGTACTGGTGGTCTAACTTCGTTTTCCTCTGCCATCCCAGAGCCGACATATGGTATATACGAGTGTGATGCATTTCGGGATCTTTCCAAGGTTACCAAACAGACATATTAGTCAATATGAGGAAGGTTCTCCAGGTAGTTTGTTGACACTAGCAGCACTAAATGTATTGGAAAACGAATGAGAGTAAAAATATTTAAATGAAAATGGACATGTAAGGCAGCGCTCCGTACTCGAATGTGGCAACGTACGGAATACACGTCGAAGCAGTTTAACCGAAAATCGTGTATATACTTAGTAGCATTGAATATTCATTCGTTAACCCAGTAGAGGATATGGCGCTTGTCTTTAATATTAGATTTGATTGCAAATGAAAACATTTCGGCATGAATGAGGCAAGATTATAAAATTGGTACGCGTAGGAGCTAACAGCCCTTAGTCCCTAAAGCGGGAAGCAGTAATTGAAATTCAGATATTCCATTCAATAATGTAAATCACTGAGGTGAACCAGGCGATTTTGCTACAAAAATCCCGATAAACTGGCGGGTTATTTGTGTACGTATGAAAGTTAAAATATATTGCAATAGATGTTTTGGCAACCTATTAGCAAGATGTTACGGAAAATAAATATGATAAGTTGACTGTGAAGAAGTATTCCTTCAGTAGCGCTATCTATGCAATTTTTCAAGGAACTAAGGTGTGTTATGTTATGGTATTTTTAGTTTTTTTTTTTTACAACATCAATCAACTGGCGGCCGTTATTAATCAAAGCAAAATGTGCCCTTTTTGCTGCGTTTTTCATCACTTTTTCGAGCATCTCAGGCGATATAGCGATGGTATCGGCACGAATATTTGCCTTGAGCTCGTCTGAGTCTTGCTGGCGTATATTTCAAATAACTCTACAAAAAGAAGTCCAGAGAAGTCAAATCTGGAGATCTGTGTAGCTATCAATTCAATTCAATCCAATTTTAATTTATTTATAACAATCGGTAAGTACAAGTAAGATCAAAGTCTTTTATAATACAATGATTTTTAAGATAAAATTAATTCAAATAATGAAGAACTAAGTTCAAAAAATACATTTAAATTTACATTTCAATTTATAAAAAAAATAAGGTAAAAAAAAGAAAAACAAAATATTGCAGGGATTAGGGACTGTTTTTAATCCAGAAGCATCACGAGGAGAGGAAATAGAGATGGATGAGAAAAAGTAAGAAAGAAATTTAGAAAAGATTTACGTACTTAGAATTATTTATTTTCGAAATGCGCTAATATTGAAGTTTTAAATTGGTCGGCTACCATTATTTAGTTGACGGTAACAGGTAATGAGTTTCAAAGTCTGGCAGTGTGGACAAGAAAGAAGGGAGACGTATTTAAATAATTACAAGTAGGCGTTATAAGGTTAAAGGTTCGGGTTAACTGGACAAATAGCAGTTTCTGATAAAGATATGATGAAGAACGAATTATTTTGTGCATGAGAACACAGCATCTTATTTCCCAGAATCTCGGGAACGAGCAACCAAGAACAAATTTGTGGTAGCCGGATACATAATCGAATCTCCTCATTCCGTAGACATATCTCACAATGTCATTAAAGGCAACAGGTAACTTGTGTTGAGATTGTGAATCTAGTTTGGAGTACACACCTATGGCATAGTCAAAGATTGGTACAAGTAAAGTCTTAATCAGCCTGAGCTTAGTGTCCATAGGAGTAAGGCTGGCAAACAACCAAAGCTTACGTAGGCCTGCATAAATACGCGCTACAATGTAATTTGCATGGTCAATAGCAAAAAGGGATCTAAGTATTTAACATGTAACCAAAATTAATGACAGTGCCCAAAACGAGAGTCTACAGGAGTCTAAATACGAGTAAATAGGCGGTATTAGTTCAGTGTCATACAATTTTTCTGAAATTAAAATTAATTAGGTTCTGCTCGGATTTAAGATTAATCCATTATTTTGCGCCCATTTCACTATAGAGGATAAATCTGAATTAAATATTGCCGCGAGATCTTCCACTAGTCCAATTGGTCAAGATAAATATATCTGTGCGTCATCAGCATAAATATGTATAAGTGCATTGCAACAAACTTGTGGTAGGTCATTTATATATAAACAAAACAGGACCGGGCCCAGAATTGAAACCTGAGGTACACCAGCGAGTATAATTTTCGGGCGAGAGTATTTCTAGTAAGCAGAGAAGTGTTAGATAGTCCTTATCATACTCTAATCTTATATCGTCTAGAACTTTAATCAAGGCCGTTGAATAGCTATTTTGGGCTCGGAAACCGGACTGTACAGGAGACAATAAATTGAAGCTATTTAGGTGACTCGTAATCTGCTTAGCAATGATCTTTTCAAAAACCTTGGATAGACATGGTAAAATACTAATAGGACGAAAATCGGACGTTGACGAAGGATTAGACTTTTTTGGTACGGGAATGATCTTAGTTTTTTTCCAACAGTCAGGGAAAGTGCATTGATCTTAAGTCGCATTTGACTTAAGATCTCGGAAATTAACTATTACATCAACTTCAGATACGACTTCAAAGACCAAACACGAAGTGGGACTAAACAAATTATTGTTGTCAGGCACAAAACACGAGTTCAGACTGGGGCGTGAAAAGAATGAGTTATTTAATTCATTAGCGTCGGGTATATTTGTTAACATACTCTTTTTACACAGTCCTATAGGACTTTTCGACGGTTTATCAGCACCTAGTTGGCAAGAAGTTTCCATTTGGCATACACCTTTCTACGAGCTTTAATAGCACCGCGAACCTCGGAAGTAAACCATGGGCATTTTTTATTGCGAACTGCAACTGTTTTTTATGGGAACATGCATATCAAAAAGATGATTTATCAATGTCTGGACAACCTCCACTTTTTCGTTGACATCATAAACGAGGTAACAAGAATCCCATGGAAGCAGACTAGCATCTAATTGCAGAGCATTGTTATTAATCCATGTAAAGTCTTTAATCGGAAAGATCCGTGCTAGGGAGCGCAAGAAAAGTCAATATTGTGGATGCAAAAGAGAAGATCATGGTCTGATACACCCTCCAGGGATAGTTGGTCAAAGAGTAAAACATTAGAAATATCAGAAACTATTGTCAAATTAAGAATACTCGACCGAGAGTCAGGCCCAAAACGTGTAGCATAGGAGTTGACAACCATCAAACCGGTCGAAGCAATATTGTCTAATAACTGCCTTGATATACTTTCTGATTTATACAGATCTGCATTAAAATCACCACAGAGAATAATATGTTCATATGATGCTGAAAATTGTTGAATTGTACAAAACAACTGATCAAAAGGACAGTTGCCATTATAGCCATATAAGTTATTATAGTCATCCTCACTATCTTTAAATTTAAACCAGGTTTCACTGACACAAATAATATCTACTCCCGAATCAATAAAAGTATGCTGGACATAGTCCAGTTTGGTCAAGTCAGTCAATGTCGCCATTTTTTTGACAGCATATGTCCAGAGAATTTTTGTTGCAGAAACTGCACTGTTTGGTTTACAGTTTGGCATGGCGCGCCGCCGTCCAGAACTTTTTCACACATTTGTGGGGGCAGACATAATGAGCCCAGTGATGAATTTGACGCAAACGCCGGTCCAAACAGTGCATTTTTTATCATGCAATAGTGTTTCATGGATCTCTTGCTTCCAAAATCTGGTTCAATGCTAACCATTCGAGCGCCTGTTGGCTGGCCGTATTCTAAGCGACATGAATGGTCTGGCGAAAATTACACTTTGTACGGAAACAAATGCAAATCATTCTTCAAAATGCGCCGCAGAGTGGTTCCACTGACGTCAAAATTCTGAGCGCGGTGACGATGCGATACATGTGAGTTCTCAGCAACCCTCTCTCTTACAGCTTCAACCAGTTCATTGGAATGTCTTGGGCGTTGTTGAACAGCATATTGAAGATCTCCCACTGTCCCGTGGTCAATAAAATTCCACACCAAACGAGGAATAGTTTTGTCAGACGGTGCTTGTTGGCCACAATATTTTCGACGATATGCAAGTTGAGCTAATACAACTGAACGAGTATTTTCAATTTACAGCGTCACTATTTCGGCGCGTTGTTTCTGTGTGAAGTGATTCATGGCTAAAATTGTTATAGATTGATAATTCACGTTTTAAAGATATGTCTACTCAAATCAATTGGTTGAAATTTGGCGGATAAAGTCGACTTACTAATTTAACTGTGGCACCAATAGTCACCATGACAGGCTGCATGTATGAGCTATTTGAACGTATGTTAAGCTGAAGTCAGCAAAGATTTTTAAGGCCAATCAGTGCATTGAAATATTTTATGTTCCAGTGGAAGCTATCATATCCCCCAAGTGAGTCACTGGCTCCTGAATATCCGAACCCACTTGCTGAACTTGATCTGAAAAGGAGAATTAACTACCTAGCCACGTAAAAATCTTACTATACGTAGCAACCCATAGTCTCGGATGAGGATGGAATTATTGCAAAATGGAAAAATTACCACAAAATTCGTGGAATGTTTGAACCTTCAATAGGTCACGTGCAACCAAACAACCTAGGCTGCTGTAAAGTAGATATCTGTCTCATGCGTTTAACGTCAACACTGGCTACGTGTTTCAGTCGGAACCTGTGTTGAGGGAACTGGGTTAGGTTTGAGTTAGCCAACCAACGTGTGGAAGACCCTTCCTGTGACTTTATGTTTAAACCACAGTTACCATAGCACTCGCACTACAGAGCCTACCTCTTTTAAGTTAGGCCTGAAGAGAGGTCCGGGTGATCCTGTCGCCCACTGAACCGACTTTTAAGTCCCGGAGATACTACAGGTAGCCCAGCCACCCAACAGGATCTCATGACCGGCCGCTCATAATATAATTGGTCAAATCCTAGCAGCCTTCAGTGGCGTTAATCTGAAAACGTTTACGATAAGGCCAGTATTGCGCTACCTCCGTCTGCTATTAGACTGAACGTGAATGAGGGGCGTTAACTCGATAATTCCCATTTATTTAGACGTTAGTCATTGGCAACGCGATTATGAAAATCTTAAGGAAGTACTACAGAATTTAAGGTAAATAAATTTGATTCTCATTAGTGACTTTAATGGTCGGCTAGGACTTGCTCAAAATAATTTTGTGAGTGGTTATAAAACATCCCTAACGCGCATAAACCGCAGTTCCAAAGATGATATTTGCGGATGCATACAACTGCAGTATTCTGAATGGAAGTTGTGAAAATGATCATTGCTGAGAGTGCACACTTATCCGTGGAAAAGCATGCTCATTAATTGACTACTGTTGCATCTCTGGAAATTGGAAATTCCTCCTAAGCTACTTTCGGATAGGAATAGAGACTTCCTCGGATCATATTCCATTCGAAGTTAATTGTTTGGTATCTTGTCCCACAAATGAGAGGAATGTAAGGTAATTAGAACTTTTATCAAAACTAGTATGTAATGACCGAACGCGAAATATGTATCGCAGTAATTTAAATTCTGAACTTGAGCGATTACACACAGTGGATATTTCACCGGATGTCAATGCCCTTACTAGTATGATTAAAAATGCAGTTCCGAGCTTACATATAAAAAAAAACACCCCAAAACAAAAGTATTTTGATTATGAGTGTCTCAGAGCTAGAATTAACTCTTTCAAATTACCTAAAACTTTTCAGGGCATTAAATTACACTTTATGGCTAAGCAAATAAGAACTTCAAGCGGATTTGTTATGAAAAAAAGATAACATTTGAACAGCAACGTACTGCTATTATAAACAGTTCCGCATCTTCAGCAGAATTTTGGAATGCTGTAAAATACAATATATGTATAAATGGAAAAACAAACAGCATCGGGACGTCGCTTAAAGCAACACGGTTAAGGGTCCACTTTATCAATCTGCTTAATACCTCACAGATCTCACCACCACTCCAATATGCAGCTCCATTTATTATTATCGATGAATTCCTAGATAGCCCATCTTCATTAGACGAAATCAAAGAAGTTATTAATAAAGTAAAAACGGGAACGGGCCGCCGGACATGACTGAATTCCATACGAGTCCTATAAAAACTGCACATACGAATTCATGTCTGCGCTCGTAGGGGAATTCAGTAAAATCTTTGAATCAGCAAATATTCCAGAAAGTTATAAAAAGCCAATTATCTATCCACTGCACAAAAATGGTGACTATGACGATCCTACAAACTACAGAGGAATATCTTTCCTGAAGACCTTTGCCAAGTTGTTTGACGCCCTCATATATAAGAGACTTACCTTTTGGGTTGAAAGAAAAAAGGTTTTGCAGAGTTACAGGCAGGTTTTAGGAAGAATTACTCGACAGTCGATCAAGTATTTGTATTACACCAAAACCTGAGTTTTAGAGAGTGTATTGGGGATTCATTTTTGTCTACTATTAGCGTAAATTCTACTATGTATTCACAAAAAATAATATAACATGTAATGTGTAGTGTATTGTGTAGTGTGTAGTGTGTTATGTGTTACGCACACAGTACGCACATGCTCGGAAAATACAACCCTTCCACACAAACGGGATCAAAGATTACAGGCAGAATGATATGTATATTTAGTACATATGTACTTATGAAAAAATTGGATACTTCATCCTCCACCTTCATCAGACATTGGCTGGTGAGATTGAAGCGAATAGCATTGCATCTAATCAATGCAGTGTCTCTCAATCGTTCGATGTTCAATATCATTTCCTTGAATGACAATGGGTCGTGCGATTGTGATTGCGATTCTGATTGCTCAGTTTTGGCATCACTATCACTGTCATTATTCCCTTGAGCAATCGCATCAATATTTTCACATTCTGTGCTCACATGATCGTCGATAAAAACGAATTCCTGTGCCGTCATATCGGCTTTCTCCGAATCCAATTCATGAAAATTTGGGACGACTTCTTCTGTACCAACTTCATATCTATCCGAAAATGTGAATCCAACTCGTCTAAATGGACCGACAACACAGTTAGATGAAACACATTAACATCATTAGCCAGCCGCTGAATCGCATGTAAAACTTTGATCGGTTTACATAGTTGCGTCATATTGTCAACGGAATCCATCTCCCGACACAAACGAGCGAGCACTCTTTTGCGGTAGTGCAATTTCATCGTGGCAATGCAGCCTTGGTCTAGCGGCTGCAAAACACTAGTGGTTTTCGCCCGAAAAAAAAATCAATTTAATGTTCGAGAGTTCAATTTTGGGATGAGAAGTTGTGTTGTCCATAAACAACAAAATTTTTCATTCGATCATTTTGTTTTCGCAGTCGAATCTCTATTATTTTTCTGGTCATCCATGCCTTCGTGTTTGCATGATATGCAACAGACAATATATTCCGATCGATGTTTTTGAAGCACCGTGGTTTGGCTGATTTTCCAATAACAAACGGTTTTTCAAATTGACCATCCGCAAATGCGCACAATAAAACACTTAAACGCTCTTTTGACATTTTAACACCGAAACACTTGTCTCCCTTGTGAGAAAAAGATTTGTTCGGCATAGCACGGAAAAAAGAGCAGTTTCATCGCAATGCCACTTTTGTTGTAGCTAGCGATGAGTTCCGGAAATTTTTTTATGTTATGTATACGACAACTGTTCCCTTGTCAACGTCTTGCGACTCCCCGCACACTGCACTGAACACCAAACCGTTTCTGAATTTAAACGATTCCAACCAGCCGTTGGACGCCTTGAAGGTTGTGTAGCCTAATTCTACGGCGAAATTTCTGGGCACTGGACTTGAAATCGGTAAATTCTTCGCTTTGGCTGAATGAAAACAATTCTCAACCGCTTCGTTTACATCGTCATGCTGTTTTTTTCGTGTTTTGATTTTTACGTTCGGATTGTTGGATAAAATCCATTCGTCAGTCAATAATGTTTTGTTGAGTAGAATTTTATAAATTGTCGATTTTCCTGTGTTGAAATGAGACATCAGTTGTTCCACTGTGAATGTCTTCGATTTATTCAAATTTAATCGGTTTCGCGATTCTTTTTTATTCGACGACATTGTGAACACGGGATAATTGAATTGAATTTGATACTGTCAAATTGACAAGTCTTGGCTGTCAAATCGCTGTTCGTGTTCGTTTTGTTCTTTTCACTTCTTGCTTTGTTTGTGAAAATTTTTAACAAACAGACCTCTGGATTGTGTAATGTATAAAATGTAACGCACACGAAATCACGTAACTGGAGGTAACGGTTAATATGATTCCATTTGTTAAAAAATGAAACAAATGTGCTCTTAAAAATTCGATTTCACATTAAAAAATTGAAATTGATCTGGGCTCTAATTCGCAGGGCTCCTACTATTGGTTTCTTATTCACTTCATATTTCAACTGAAAGAAAGACAACGGGACGGAAAAATGTCTTTCTTATTCACGTTTGACAGGTCCCTCCTAAATACAGTGTCCCTAAAACTAAAATTTTGTGTACTTAATATTGCGGAGATATATAAACTGAAATATAAAAAACTATATGCCTTTTTTGTTGATTTTCGAGCAACCTTCGACACCATAGCGCACGAGGCTCTGATTTACAAATTGTATAACATTGGTTTCTCAACGAAAATAATCAATATTCTAAGAGCAATGTATGCAAATAATGTGGCGTATGCCACATCACTGGTGAATTTACAACAACGGTGGGTGTGAAACAAGGATGTATCTTGAGTGCGTTACTGTTTATCCTGTTCATCAACGACATATCAGATATTGTAAAGGGTGCTCGGCAGCATGCTCTTAAGTACGCAGATGACATCGTTTTCCTTTCCGACACTGTGGATGGGTTCCTGCGTATGATGGATAGGCTTAGCGTTTGCTGTAAATACTGGAATCTGAGCGTGAACTTGAATAAATCGAAGGCAATGGTGTTTAGAGGCGGCGGTGGCAGATATTCTCAAAGCGGTGGGTGGACGTGTCAAGGAGAAATGGTGGAAGTTGTTCGCGAGTACAAACACCTAGGAATTTTGGTGTCTTCAAACTTAAATATGAAGAAACATCTTGAAGCCAAGCGAGCAATCTCTCCGGTATGAGATCCCTGCATCAACAACAAGTCTGTAACCCATAGTTGGAAGCAGGTGTGGAATACTGTTCCTTTGTTGAAGTTGAGAAGTTTCTTCGGAATTTCTTAAAGCGAATGTTTCGTTTGCCAAGTACTACACCTAATTATATGCTGCATCTAGAGACTGGTGCACCGCCTGTGTTTTTGGACAAATTGAGACTACATTTTGACTATATAGTAAAAGTTATGGCAATGAGTGATGATAGACTGCCAAAAGTTGTACTCAAGGGTGTAATAAGAAGCAGAGCAAGTTTCATTTAAGAATAGGAACGCCTTGCATCAGACTGTGGAGAATATATAAGGATAACACCCGATGAACAATATAAATATCTAAGAGCACAACTCTATGTCCTATTGGAAAAAGTAGGTCGAAGTATGTATGATCGTTTTGTAACGGATGCATAGCCTTCCCAGTATGGGGCATATTATAGTAAGCTGACCATCTAGGAGAAAAAACTTACTTTCTAAACTGTAACTCAGTAGGGAAGATCAACATTATTTTTAAAATTAGAGGAGAGCTACTGAATCTGAATTTTATTCCACACCGTCCAGAATTACCTATCTTGTGCAATCTTTGCAACATGAAGATACGAGAAGATCTTCCTCGCAATATGCCCAGTTTTAAAAGAAATTCGAGTGAGATTCTTTAATTCGTATATCCTGGAAACAGATGAAGAAATTCAAATCTTAAATGGAGTCCGAGGGTGGGATTTACTTTACAACTACAGCACAAATGCACTTATCTATAGAAAATGTATAGTTGAAGAAGATTTTTAATGTTTAATGTATGTATATATCGTTTTCTTTCTTAAAACAAAAATAAAAATGTATAAATTATTGTCAATTTGGTAGACGGCTAAAAAAAACTAACTATTTAAAAAAAAAACAAAAGGAGTGTCTATTTGGGTGAGGATTTGTTATAAGCGGCAAACTACGGCAGAAAGCCTTGAGCTCTCGGTACATTAGCGAAACATAGTAACAATCAGCATCAAGGCTAATTTTGTCAATATCAGTCTGAAATACATGCGCGTCCCATAGGAGAAATAGACAATGCTTCTAAGGAATATTTCGACAAACCCTATAAGCAATACCCTATAACGTTAAAATTGTTTAAGGTGATTTTCACACCACATGGGAGGATAACGTTTCCTCACATCAATGTTTTTAATGGAACATGGCCGTCCCCTGATCATAAAATGCACAATTAAACTTATCATATTACGATTGTTGTAAGTCACCTCTCAAGTGTTTTCGATGTTGGAACATTCCAATCGTAGCCCAAAATTGATTTGAGGCACTACCTGGTTATAGCTAAGGTATGTGTACGGATCTCTTATATGGAGAGCGTTCATGTCCTTTAAGAGCACAGTAGGAAGCAAGAACATCGGGCTCACCAGAGTAAAAAGAAAGACCATAAGAAGTGAACTATTGTGGGAATCCAGGCCAGTAGAAACATTCGGAGATTTGCAGACCGTTAAACGACAGGAACGACTTCAACTCCGCTGAAAAGCAGAATGAACCATTCAATTTGAATGAAATAATGAAATTCCAGATTTCCGCCCACCCGTTTAGATATCAATATCTAAACTTTGGCAGTACAAGACTGCCAGAGCAGACGGGGTACCTGTCGAGCTACTTAAGGCATCGGAAGATACCTTGATAGAAGACATACGCAAATTAAAATAAGATTTGATCGAATAAAGGTATACCTGATGAATGAACGCTCCCCATCGTCTGCTTGATTTACAAGAAATGAGAAATTAGTCTCCTCAACTTCGTCATTTGTCAACTATGTGACTGATCTCTATCCGTGTGATTTCAGGCTGTATAATCCCGCAATTGACTAAACGTTCTAGTTTTGGCATCCCTGCCAAACCCGACAGATTGTAGAAAATCACGAGAAAGAACGTTTACCACTTTGTTAAAGTTAGAACCAATCTCGCCGGTACCTTCTTTGACATCACATTTGAGAAGATTGGGGGAATCTCTGAAGCCAATACCAAGTCTGTGCAACATTTGCATACGCCGATAAAATTGGCATCATTGGGAGAACACAGCGAGCTGCTACCCGTGCGTTTGCAAGTATTGCAACAGAAGCGGCAAAAATAAGGTTGGTTGACAATGAGCCCAACATCAAGTATATGCTATCAATAAGAAGGGATGCACAACATTCACGAATCAGATAGCGCGTCACAATAGAAAGTTACTCGTATCACCTTGAGATAGTTAGTGACTATCCAACTTCGCTTCGCTATTAACCTTAAGAATGACACCAACTCAAAAGTTAATACGAAGTTATACTGGCGCTATTTCTTTGGACTGAGAATACATTTGGGTACTAATGCCTACTCAGCAAACGCTACGTAGATCTTTTATAAGACCCACATCCTCCCAGTCCTTATTCTTTGAACATCTTTCTGTCCAGTTTGTGGTGACGAACTCTGGAGGAGGAGATAAACAAGGAAAATGGCACCTAGAGCGGATGGTTTTAGAGCTCCGGCCCGAAAAGACATCGATCTCGCATGGCAATCAAAAACAATGGGCTATGTGCACTGCCTTCGTGTACTCCAATTTTACCTACAAATTTTCCGGACATCTCTGTTGTATTTCTAACTTTAATTTCAATGTCATCTAACAATATGTACTTTTGTTTAATACATCTTAGCCGAGTTATATGATATGTCGACCTGGCTTCAAAAAAGCCGCATTCGTTGACTTCGTTTTCCGTAAAGTTTGCGACTTCCTCATTGTGTGCAACAGCTGAGAGAATTAAACATCGTGACAGTTTAAGATACTCCTTCCGTCTACTGCAACTTTCGTTCTCATCATAGGACTGCAGCATCATATCATATCGCCACCAACTGCAATTGGATAATTGATGT
Source organism: Volucella zonaria (assembly GCA_963966105.1). NCBI lineage: Eukaryota > Metazoa > Arthropoda > Insecta > Diptera > Syrphidae > Volucella > Volucella zonaria. Next base: position 126,852,092 of record OZ014531.1, read on the forward strand.
CGAAGATAAATGAGTTGAGACCTGTAGTAGATCAGAAGACCAAAAAAGAGGCCGCTTACATCAAGGTAAAACTCCGACCGGATTTAAGTCTGAAACTCTACAACTTGCAGCGAATATTACTCTTGCTGTTGTCATTCTATCAGCAGCTAAAGAAATCCCAACTTCATAGAAAAAGGAAATCCAAGATAATAAGGAATTGCATAACTGCTAAAAAGGTTATTTAATAGAACCAAACTAACAGTGAACGCTGACAATAAAAACATCCAGCAATATTCCACCAATGCATTAGTTGCTCCTTACTCCAGGAATGCAATTCAGTTTAAATCTCTTCCAATACAAGCCGGAACTGGCATGTAGACGAGCAATATGTGTTACTTACTTACTTACTAACTTAGATGGTAGTAGAGTATGGGGTGAACCTGGACCTCAACTAATAGACCTTACCAGTCATAGTGGGCTCACGCCAACAGCCTCAAGTTATACACTCCAACTTAGTTTAGAGGATCACCCATGAGATTTATCGCACGGTTTTGAATCCTACAATATCTAGCAGTGCCTTATATATTCAGGCCAGATAAAAAGGGGTGAAATATTTCTTACATCGCTTGAGGAAACCTAGACATTTCGCAGCATTTTTGACCACATCGAATATGGAAAGTTTTTCGGTTTCGACAATGTAAGTGCCAGACAGCACAAAGCATTGAGTTTTTGAAGTATTAAATTCCAGTCTGTTGATAGTTCCCCAATTGGTTATTCTGTTAGTATCAGAATTTAATGAGGTACACATGGGCTGCCATACCCGTTGTACAGCCGACGAGGAAGGATGTGAACCCGGGAACGAATATGAAAAACAGAGAGTACTGTTGTCAGCAAAGGAATATATTAGATTAGAAGTAGCATATAAGAGATCGTTGATGAAAACTAAAAAGAGTGTCGGAGACAGAACGGAGCCCTGGGGCACAGCAGTATTTATTTTGTGAATATCAGACTTGAAACCGTCCAAGACAACTTGAATTGAACGGTAATTTCTAATCCATTGAAAAAGGGAATCGCCGATCCCAAAAGCACGCATTTTCGACAAAACAGCCTGATGCCAAACGCTATCAAATGCCTTAGAAATATCACTTTGGTTCCACTTTTCGATGACACATGCCATCAAACCACAAGTGGATCTGTTGCTATTAAACCAGTACTACCGGTTATTGAGAAGTTTTCGAGTTTCGAGATATTTCATAAGTTGACGTTTCCATGACTTTGGAAACGAGGGCCTGTAGGAGGAGATAAAAGAAGATTCGCCATTTTTAGGGACAGCCTGGACAAATAAAGTTTTCCATATTCTCGGGAGGAGTCCTAAAGTGTAGGATCAATGGAAAAGCTTCTGCAGTGGTTTTGCCAGCGTGGGAAAACATTTCTTCCGAAGAAGGAAAGATATACCACCTGGACCAACGTATTTGCGAATGTTAAAATCTTTTAGAACTCTTGTTACTACACGAATGCAAAAGTGGATTCGTCCCACTAAGTGTATTCGGAGACAAAGGACAATCTGTAAGTGTTGAGCTGGTCGCAAAGTGTGCAGTAAATGGTCGTGTCCAAAGACCTGACAGTTGGAATGTCATTCCAAATGAGCGTCGGGATCGTTGAGGCAGAATTTCTAATATTTTTGACGAATGAGCAAAAATGTCTACTATGTTACCTCTGGGACATTGTAGTATTTTTTGCCTTAGTTTCTGGTCGTTTTGGAATTTCACACGTCTAAGAAAAGCGTTGCAGATATTTCTGGCTCGTTTGAACTTTCTTCGAGTTTCCTCTTTTCAGTTGGTCTTGTAGGACCGAAAAAACAGTTCACTAGTCCTGTCCGACTCTTTACAGCTCGAGTCGGAGTCGTAACACGCCTTTTGTCTTAGTTAGATAGTTTTCAGGCGACGGGGGATAAAGCATCTCATTCCAAGGTGAATAGTATCTGTGATCATATCAGCAGCGGCATCCACGTCGTTATCAAGGACACATAACGACCAGTTAAAATTCCTAAAGAAGCTGTTAAGTCCGCTCCAATTGGCTTTCTCGTATTGCCATACGGTTCTTTTAGGAATCTTTTCTCTATCTGTGTGGTGGGTGCATGAGAAATTAGCTGATATGACACAATGATCAGACGTGCCTAGAGGGGAGAGCACATCAGCGGTGTACTTATCAGGATGAAAAGTTAAAAACAAGTCCAGGTTGTTGGCGGTATAACTATCAACGTCTGGTATTCGCATGGGCTCATTTACAAGTTGGGTCAAGTTATTTTCCGCAGTTATGATCTCAACACACCATTCTTCGGGTGTAGGCCGTCTAGAATGTCAAAGCAAAACAGAATTGTGTATATTGAAACCGCCCGTAATCACGATGTCAGTGTAAGGATATAGTGGTACAATTCTTTGTACGGAACCAGACTGTGCATCAAATTCGTTACAGGTTGAATTGCTGTCCAGTTTGGGGATTGTGTAAATAAAGCAGTACTGGATAATTTACTTACGGAGATGGAATTTTAACCACATGAAGTTGAATTCCGGATAGGAACAGGGACTACATTGTTCAACCACAAGCTACATCACTACGCACGTAAATGTCGAGAGCGCGGTGAAAAAAGAATAGTGGCACTAGTTCGTAGCCAGGTAGCTTCAGATTAGAGTTATATATGAGAGTTGTAGGCGGAGATCTACCAGTCTTTCAGTATGTGCCTAAACTGCTGGTCTCTACTCACAGTCTCTACTTTTTAGCCCGCGTATATTTGCGTTCACCCTGAATTCCTTAGTCATAACTACAAACAAACACCAACGATGCTAAGCGAGGCTGCGAAGCAAGAATTTTGACTTTGGTTTACCGAATCAAATTGTTGTAGGTGTTATGGCCTTGCAACAATATGAAAAATTCACACTCACAACCGACTCAGTCGTGCCTGTGCCTGTGCAGTACGGACAGCAAGCAACATTCCTTCGACCACAAGTGGTTGATATTTTTCTTTCACCACTATATTATTTTTATTTTTATTTTTTTTCACACACGCGCGGTGGTTTTGGTTTTTTTTTTTGCGCCGCGCGGTTTATTTTTTATTATTTTCCGTGCCCAGAGAGAATTTACGAGTACCCTGATCAACGCGAGTACTCGTGGGTGGTCAACTTGGTACTCGTTACATAAATGTCGAGGCGCAATGTTCGGTTTCCCATCGCTTCCCACTGATTCCTTTTTTCTCTTCCTTCGAAATGAACATGGGTGCTATGACATTATTTGCCATTTTCGCCAATGACACTTGAGTTCTCGAATCCAGATGATGGTTAATGTTATCATTCATCTTGAAAACTTCCCTGAAAGTCCTTCTGCGGATTTTCGATCACGAAAAAGTTGTCATCAACGACAGCTTCTCATAGTTCTACATACCTGTACACCTGGTGTGAGCAGTATACGTATGCGTTCATTGCCTGTCGATCGACCGATCATTTGATAAGGGTCTTTCCTCCAAAATATCCTACTTATGTACGAAAATATATTTGGATTACTAGTGTTTACAGCGCGAATTTTATTGTTCCAATACGAATTTACAGGAGTTCTGTAATTTTTTTATTAACGTTTGTAGTTTTTTGATGGACGACTTCAGTGACTAGGCCTCCGAGTTATGTCAGCAAGTAAACCCGTATACGGGCTTTAGTCTTGACAACGATTCCTTTTATGTTGGTGGTGTGTCAGCAATTGCATTGCGAAATGTATCATCGATTGCAGTTGTCAGTTGATAGTCTCGTTCGTTTGTTCAAGATGTCTGCTAATCTCCTTCTCTTAACACATTCCTATTGGACGATAGTAGAGCGTCGAGTAAAATGTTCTAGGTTAATATTCTGAAAAACGTACGAGATAACGTACCCTTTTATGATGGTAGGAAAACCGTTGAACGAACTCCTTCAAACCCGTAAAGAGTGGTTCTACTCTAAGCACAATGCTTGGAAGTCTGGAAGGGGAACAAAATCCGAAAACAAGCCTGCAAAATTATAATTCGCTTCGCTTCGATTCGCTTTGCTTTAAAACGAACAATTGGATCACCATAGTTGTTGGCACATTTCTTGGAAGCTTACTTAACCCTTCTGTCTACGCCCAGGTCTGGCCAGACCTACGTCACTGTTCACGTGTATGTACAGAAGATGGACAAGACGAAGACGGATGGCGATACTTCTAACAGTGAGGAAGGGATTGAGGTAGAAGGTCCATAGTATGTGGAAGTCAGTGTTGATGCGATTGACGTGGAAGAACCGCAAGCCCCCAATGTTTGGGGGGTTTCTACACCAGTGTCAAATAGTAGTAGTTATGTAGCTCGTGATGGTACATTTTGGGATAAGCAACCGCCAGTAGTTTCACGTGTTCGAATTCATAATATTTTGAGGCAGACTGGGGGAAATGTCAAACGTTCACTGACTTCTAATCCAAAGGATATTTTTCAAAAATTGATTTAGAATGTTATGGTGGTAATCGTAATGAGAGAAACCAATCGAAAAGCAGTGGATGGAACTACAAAGTTCAACAGTGAGAAAAAAACCAGCGAAACCGAAAGTATGGAAGTTAGTGAATGAGAAAGAGTTGCATGCATATTTTGGAATTTTACTTGCCGCTGGTGTTAGCAATTCTAATCACACACATATGAAAGAACTTTGGAAAACTAATTCACTTCCAGTATTTCGAGCTACAATGTCGGTTCAACGTTTCTGGGCCATCAGTCGTTTTATTTGCTTCAATGACCAAAGGACACGCCTGTCGAGGCAAATAACCGATAAAGCTGCGCCAATAAGGGATATATGGAAAATAGGATCTTTATACACACCAAGATTCGCTATAATTGTAGATGAACAACTTTTAACATACAGAGGATATACAAAATTTACCCGGTATATTCCCCCAGAACCAGCGAAGTATGGTATAAAAGTATGGTGGGCATGTGTCTCCTCCAACAATTTTCCCTTGAAAGGAGTACTGTACACCGGCAAAATTCCTGGATAGGCCAGAGAAGTCAACCAAGGAGATCGATTTCTGCTAGATATGACAAGCAAATATTTAAAATCTACACGAACAATAGTTGCCGACAATCTCTTTACTACATTTGGGGGTGTCCAAAAACTCAAGAATAGTGGATTGGCATTTGTTGGTACACTGCGAAAAAAATAAAACGTGCATACCATACCATGTTACCAAGCCGTAGCAGACCTGTACATTCCACGCTCTTTTGCTTTCATGATGACGTTTCGTTAATTTCCTATGTGGCCAGAGAAAATAACTCTGTTTTACTACTGTCCACAGTACACTCTGACACTGAAACTGTTGGAGAAGCAAAAAAGCCCCAGGCAATAATGTTTTACAACAATAATACTATAAGGGTGGAGTTGATGTAATAGATCAGATGCTAGCCGAATATACCTGCAAAAGAGGTACCAATCGTTGGCCTTTAGCATTCTTTTACAGTATACTGGACGTTGCCGCGCTAGCGGCGTAAATTATTTACAATGTGCTTCAGCCAAATTCAGCAACTGATGCTCGCCATAAGTTCCTTGATATACTTGTGGGCCAACTTGTCAGACCACAAATTGACGAGAGGATGAAAAATGCACAAATTATGTTGCAATTCGCATCAGGAAGTGGCATCGAAGCATTCCTTGGTAAACCAGTCCTGGATGGTGAAGCAACCCAAAGCGCAGGTATTAGCAAAACAAACAATAAGTCATCATGTAAACTTTGTTGGGCTAAAGACAAATTACAAAGAAAAACAAAGTTTGAGCACTTGGACTGTTCCCAGCCAGTATGCTTACAACACTCTACTCAATTTCAAAAGTGTTTCACATGTTTGAGTAATGAGTAATAGAATAATACTTTTTCTATAATTTTAAGTTAATAAATTGCTGATTTGTAAACATTCAAAAATAAATTTGTTCAATTATTTCTGCTTTACCATTTTCAAACAATGACATTTCTTTTTTACGTTCGTATTATTTGTTTTATATATAGGTCTGGCCAGAGCTATGGTATACACTATACGAAAAACGAATCTGGTGAGGACACAAGGGTTAATCTGCTTTCCTTCAATATTACATATAATACGGGTATACCCTGAGTCACATTCTATTTAACATTTTTAAGTAATTAATCCAAAGCTAGTGTTCACACTTTCCTTCCAGTTTTTAAATTTGACATGTCCAAGACCTGTGATTGTTGCTTAAGTATCTTAATTAAACTCCAAAATTTGCGTTAAACTAACACATTATTACCTGCTTTCCATTCTCTACTTACAATGCATTAAAAAAATCACCACTTTAGTGTATTACTCCTTGAACTTTACCAACAAAGATACATTCATAACATTCAGGTATATATCCAGTATGTATGTATGTACTACGTTTACATCTGAACATATATATGCATTTTAAAAAACAAAGTCTGTAGATGTCTATAGCTCTTTAGAGATGTGACATAAAATGGAAATGGTTTCTGTGTCATTTTAAGGATTTTTTTCCCCATTCAGTTTCTAAATAATATAAATAACAACAAACAAGGTAGAACGGCACATTTAAGGGGTGCCAATAAGATGTCTGATGCGAATTTTTGTGTCATTATTATTCCTGGCAAAGTTTTAATGTAAACAAAAGCATATCATTATGACGATGAAAATGTTGAGTGATACTGGTACCCCAGTATAATAGGTATGAACTTAATTCCTTGGAGGCAGGGAGTCTTAGTAATAAAGAAAATTACTTTTGTGTTAAAATTTTCCATATTTGTTGGCGAAGGTGCCAAGATTTTTTCGAATAGGAAGTTGGGAGTGTTAGTAAATATTGACTGCGATTGGAATAACGATGAAATTCGCCTCTTAGAGAAGTATTCGATGGATGTATGTAGGTACTCATGCTACATACTCGTATGTATGTAGCCGATAAGTCGATAGAAAGATTATATATGCTCTGCATTTGCTTATACACATAAGCCTAATACTCTCATAATACGAGTAGCAATACAGCCGAACCGTGATCACACAGTAAGTGAATATATAAACTAACAGATCAAATAAAGGGACATACCTGTATGTACGAGTATCTACAATATGTAATATTATACTCTGTGTTTTCTTGCTTAAAATACCACTCGACATTCGTAAGACCTTTTTCGATTTTTTTCAATGATTGCCCGAGATTGGTTCTGTACGGTATACATAGTGTGATGCCAATTTGAGAGTTCATTTGTCATTTGATCTCGCATAATGACTTTTTAGGGAGAACCAGACCATACTGTTTCCACTATCGATTTTTATGCTCCGTTTACTTTTTTTCAATTCATGTGCTGCCTTTCGTGCTCCCAAATGGTGTTATCAGCTTTGGAATAGTTCACGTCTTTCAACGTTGATGCTTTCATCAGCGCGGCGGTTAAGCAGTTCCGGAATGGACATGGTCTTCGGTAAAAAGGTATCAGTGCCGCTTAGAAGTCGTAGGAGATTTATTTTGGGTTATTTGTCGCTGTTAAACGTGGGGTTCTTTACGAGTGTGGGACACTTGGAATTTCAGAGAAACGTTGACTTCAGATATTTGAAATGCTTTTCATACTTTTAGCGTGACTTGATAGAATTTTCAAGGCAAGTAATATTCCTTATATAAAATTATCTGCGTGCGGCAATGATTCATGGAATAATAAATAAGTTGGTTGCTTTCAGGAAATAAATAAAGAATCCCAAGCCAGAACTTTTGTACAAAGATTGAAACAATTTCCAATCAGAAATCGTATTGTGGTAGCGTAAAATCGATAAAATATGCGTTTAAGTAACGGGCTCGATACTTGAGCTTGTAAACTCATTTACTTACTTAAGGTGGAGCTATAGTCCGAAGTGGACCTGGGTCTCAACCAAAAAGCGTCTCCAGCCAGCTAGATCTTAAGTCAGCTGCCTCCATTTTCGCACGTTAAGTTGGCTGAGGTCTTCATCTACTTGCGTATTACATTTGAGTCGCGGACGCGGACTGGAGCATTAGTAGCCACCTCACACGTTGTACCTTCACTCTTTTGTCTAAGCCGATGCCGCTGTACAGCCCGTACAGTTCGTCGTTGTATCTCCCTCTCCACTCAGCATTTATGCAGACTGGACTGAAATTCGCACGAAGAACAGCACCCTTATTTGATAAAGTCCATGCCTCTGCACCATAGAACAGGACTGGGATTATAGGGTCTTATATAGGGTCACTTTTGTTGTTTGAGAGAGAACTTTGCTAGTCCATTGTTATTGGCAAGAAAAAGAGAGGAAAACAGTGTATAGATCATTTGACCAGGAATTAAAAGAGAAATCTTCACAACCTTTAAGCAGGCGACAAGCAATAGAAAAAGTGCTAGTTCGTAGCGCTGGCAAACTAGCTAAGCTCGGGAGAGAAATACAATATATTGAAGGCGAACAGTGGCGTCACGAAAAATTGCAACAAATACCAGATTGCAAAACTAATGTCGCAATTTAACAGTCAATAGCGATCTATGTTACAGTATTGTTAAATTTTATGCTAGTCGGTGTCAGATTGTATGATAGTAAATTGGTCGATGTACGATTCGATTATAAGTTATTCGAAGTTTACAGATAATAATGATAGCATGCTTCGAAAAGTAGTGCATCATCTTCAGGGGAGATTTTATATGAATCTATTCTGACGTTAAACGAAAGTTAAATGCATAGCGGGGATCACCGACGAAATGTAAGTCAAATCTGTAGTATACAATTTTTTAATTTTTTTTAAGATTTTCAAGATTTCCTATTTATGTCGAACATGAAAGAATCCGACATCTTTTCGTTGATGATAGCGCTTTCATAAACTACAATATGTCAGTCCTTCAGGTAGGTCTTAATAATTTCTGAACTCAAAACTCAACTCCTGACAAAGCAGATTACGAAAAAATTAAATACTTAGGTTGAAATCATGTGAGGATTTTTCGACTTATAGCCATATCATCGAAACAGAGATGATGACGGAGCTCCTAGTGGGCTATTGTCCAACCTGGCCCTACAGGCTGAAGGTTGTCCCATCAGGGTGATTGAATCTAAGCCCTGATCAACCTCGGACAGTTTAACTGCCCGTAAAGCTATATGTTGTGAAACAGCCTCTGATACGGACAAATTTAATGTTGACGACTCCAGTAAGCGAAATACGTTCAATGACTTTTGACAGTGTACATATAATGTTCGGGCCCTAACAGTCTGCATCAAGAGTAGGCCATAAACTGCTACAAAGCGAATATAATATACCATTCAAGGCGTGACATGGAATGACCATGGTAAAATATGGGTGGAACATTTTGACCCCTACTATGTTGGTTTCTATAGAGAGAGTAGGCAGTGCCTATTTAGTGTGGATTTGTCATCATGGAATCAAAAATCTGGGCGAACGCCTGTTAATAATCAAGGTAGGTAAGTAGGCAAGTAAGTAGTTAGGTAAAAGTGGCTTTTGGAAAGACCAACCCACTCAGGCCTGTTGGCCCTTGATCTGTGATGGAATCAATTTGAGTGTTAATAATCAAACATACTCGTAAGATTGCTTTTAAGTGCTTCTCGAGTTGACTTAGGTAATACGTATCTAAAGCGTGATATTAAAGTAAGAAAAGAGAACGTCTTTGACGGTATAGTTGGAAGCATAGCCTACACGATACAACCCTCGCAAATGGACCCAGGCCAATTAACTTGTGTGGCGAAATGTTATCATAGCTAACAAGAGCTGCGCACCGAAGTTCTTCTAAGAAGAAATTTGACGTGGAGTGGTTACAATAGCAAGAGACAGTTATTAAGCGCCTCCAGTGGCAAGATTGTTATTAAGCTCTTAGAAATGATCTGATGGCTAGGTTTCCCTCGACTATTACAATGTAACCCGTAGTTTGACGAAGAGTGTCAGCATACCAAGAGACGTACAAAATTGCGTTGCAAAAAAGAACGTCAGCTACTTACGAACTCTATCAAAAGAGATGGGTAATCGTTTCTCAGAAAGCCAAAGGAGGAGCAGAGAAGCGCTCGATCGATGGTTTGTAAAGGGTGTTTTTTTTTAGAGGTTTAGTTTTTAAACTGGTAACACTGTTTTCACAGATTGCCAATTTGACAATTGAAAGTTGAATTGTGGGTAGTACGTTTTGCCATATTACATGAGTAGATTAACGCCAGAACAACGCGTGCAGATTATGCAAACTTATTTTGAAAACCATGCTTCGATTCGCCTAACTTATCGTGCGCTACGTCCATTTTACGGTCGACATAATCGTCCATCTGAACAAGTTATTCGGAGCACGATAAATCGTTTTCCCACCATGTACACTCTAGTGGATAATACGCATCCTCAAAGATGACAAAGATGTTTGGCTATAATTTTTTCTATGAATGAAAACTTTAGTTCCGCTTTTAGGTTATGTTTATTTGATGTATTTTTTTCCATTAAGTCGGGAAAATTGATGACCATTCGAGACTGATTTGTGGAATTTTCTATCACTCTTGCCAGAACAGCATATCATGCAGTAACTTTGAGTGGATGTAATAGTTCCTCGTGGGTTATACGCAGATTTTCGGTGTCCCAGAACCAATAATCTTGCTTCCACAGAGATGGAAATGGGTTTCGTCCCACATGGGATGGGTTGAGCGTAGGAGTATAGTAATTCATTTCTTGTTGACATGTATTTTGTATCTGTTTACTTCACAAATGTCGAAGTAGAATTGATATTTGCCACTATTTGCAAAAATTATAGCATCTTCCGATGGGGCGATGATTTTTGCGCCACCTTGTAGAGGCGCTTCCACCGAAACGCAATAAGAAATTTCCACAGGATGCAAGTATCGAATAGAAGCAGTATGGAACAATGTGACCATTCAACGTGGACGATTACAGAGAGCAATTTTGTCCACCCGTCTAAGAAGAGATCTGGATAGCGATAATAAAGAGCAACAAGCCTTTTGGAACAGACGGACTGCTTGTTGAATTATTTAAGGTATTGGGAATAGATTTTGCATAGAGTACATACCAACTCATCTGTAAAATATCCTTAGGAAGGGAGACGTTCTTAAGCGAGGAACACGACGTGCATCTACGTCTGCTGCTGATGTTTCTGTGGGAAAGTGTCAAATGCACGATGGAATGTTCTCTTTTTAGCAGCTAAATTAGTTAAAAAAAGCAGATGTATGTGGCGGGTGCGGCCCTTATATCAAGATATGCATGAACGTGGTTATTTTGAAACAACTTGTAAAGGACAATGACTAGGAATTGTTTTTAAAGATCAAGCTGCAGTTTAGTTTATTATTAAATTTAGTGGGAAACAGATTAACAAAATAATCTAATAGAAAGGCGATCAATCCGGAATGCAGACTGCCATTAACATTTATGTAAGTTTATCTAACTATTTTAAATTAAGATTTAATTCAATCTTTCTTTCTCTTACAAGTATTTTTTGCAAGGCATTTCACACAATTACTGGCATGGACTTTCCGAATGGGGGTCTCCACCGTTAGAAAAATTGTAACTGATGTGTGCGAAGTCCTTTGCAAACACTGTCTCCAATTCATATGCCCCCTTTAAATACCGATTGGAAAAACGTGGCGCAGAATTTGGAAATTTGTTGCAAGCGCCCAACTGCGTGGGAAGTATTAACGGGAAACACATTCAATAAACGTCCACCTAAATCTGGATTAAAATTGTTTAATTACAAAAGCCTTTTTAGCATAGTGTTGCTACGAGTGTTTGTTGCAAATTACACATTTATTCCTGTCGATTTTGGGGTATATAGAAATCAAAGTGATGGGCGCGTGTTTAAAATTCAGCTTGTGGGCAGCAAATCAATTACAAGAGCCTTCGTTTTCCTCTACGTGAATATATAATGCGACTGTATCGCAGTGTTCTGCTTTATGAGCCAGAAGACGATTTCAATTCAAGACTTTCAAGAGTTTGTACTCCTGTGGGCTGTTCATAACTCCTACCATATCATTATTAACTCATTTTCTTCTTTGGAATTCTTCAAGAAGAAGTTCCTAGCGAGCTTGAGGTGTTGGGATCAGCAGACAAATCGGAGATTAAGGAAGAGGCACATACAAAAGTGGAGGTGGATGGAAGGCATGTACAGCTTTCTAATTAACTTGAGACTTAAGGAGTGAGTGACAATGTTGGACAAGCTTGCCCCCTTAGATGAGTAGTTGCAGATTGTCCAGAAAATTGATAAAATGCAATAAACCAACATCTGACAATGTAGGACGATAAATTTACTTACGACCGAGGCGCCAAATTCTTTCTCTATAACTCCATCTAAGCGGAATACTTCCATAAGACATCCGTCTCCTCAGGTGCTTGACCCGGCAAACAGCTCTTCGATACAGTCTATGTCGGTGATAAGGAAAGATGCCCAACACCAATGGCTCGAACAGAAGGAAAATTAAGGTTGTTGACTTTGCCTACCTGAGCTCCGCTGTAAATCCAAACAACGACACCACCATAAAGGTCAAGTGAAGATTCTCTCTTGCCAATCGCTGTAAAGCTAACGGAGAACTAAGTTCTTACAAACAATATGACATGGCGTCAGTTCTACTATATGACACAGAATTATCAAAAATTGTTCTTACTTACTTGCTTAGAGAGCAAAATTCTTCGGAATGGGATATCCATGTGGTACATAAGTGGTAGCGATTAGCTCAAGATCTAGCTGAATGAACTTTAACTGGCCAAATAAGAGAGAAGAGCTGTGACCAAAGGTTTCATTTATAACTGAACTATTGACAACAAACAGACCAGGCTATGAACGGAGTCAGTTACATCCAGATCTTGAAGGGTATGAAGTAACTATGTAAGTCACATTGACATTCAACAGCTTTTGATAGGATTACGCTAGATCAAATGTTAGATATTTAAAGCACTTACAATTACGAATTCAATGATGTTCCACTTCTTACCTCTTAAATTTCAAACATGCCATGTTCAATAAGAGGAAAACCAATATAAAGCAAGTGCCCTAAACCCATACGATTATCTTTTTTACTTCATGTCAAAGGTTCACCTTTTAAAGTTATCCAAACCTTGTTCAGAATACCCTGTATATTTTCTTTTCAGCTACTGACATAACAGGAGTAATTGGGGGAAGATTCCGGAGTAGAGGTACATAATTATTTGAGAGCACTGCATGCACTTCCATAGAACAAAAGTATCATCGCTGACCTATCCTAGAATATCTAGAATAGGGTTGCAGAGGCCATTTAAAACATCATTTTAGAAAATGCAATTACTTTCGTACACTTGTCTGTAATAAAACAGAATGTTTGGTACGAGGGGCGTTCAATATGAAGGAAAATGCGAATTCAATTTAAATTGTTTTTATTTTTCAATATAATCTCCCCTAACATCAATGCATTTGCTACATCTTGAGATAAGCTTTTTTAAACCCTCAAAAAAATAAATTTCCTCTTTCTCTGCAAAATACCGACTTGAGTTCTTCATCATCCGAAAATCTTTTTTCACGAAGACATTTTTTCAAATCCGGAAACAGGAAATAATCACTAGGGGCAAGGTCTGGACTATAGGGTGGGTGTTGGATTTCTTCGAAACCACAATCTCGCGCAGCAGTCTTGGAAACCGTCTTTTCTTTTTAATTTCCTCCCGCAAATTATGCAAAGTGGAAGCGTATGATGTGGCGTTGATGGTTTCACCTTTTTTTTTGTACTCAATGAGCAAGATTCCCTTTGAGTCCCAAAAAACTGTGGCCACGAGCTTCCCGGCAGACGGAGTGACTTTGAACTTCTTCGGGGGGTCTGTTCCTTTTTTATGCCACTGCATGGACTCTTGTTTGCTTTCAGGGTCATAGTGGTGGACCCATGTTTCGTCCCCAGTAACAATTCGATCCATAACACCGTCCGCGTTCTCACTACACATCTCCAAAAGCTCTCTACAGCATGCGATTTTCACTTTTTTCTGAGGCGCTGTGAGCATTCGTGGCACCCACCTTGCACTGACCTTTGAAAGGTTAAGATGGTCATGAAGAATGGTGTGAATGGTACCAATTGAAAGCTTGGTGATCTCTGCCATCATTTTCACCTTTAGTCGGGCATCCTCAAGAACAAGTTTTTCGACTTCTTTGATGCTTTCTCCCGTACAAGCAGTAGCCGGGGCGCCGGAGCGGGGGTCGTCTTCAATGCTCTCTCTGCCTCTCTTGAACTCACTTGACCACTTTTGCACAGTTGATAATGAAGGTGCGGAACCCTGGTAAACAGCCATCATCTCTTCATGAATAGTTTTTTGACTTTTTCCTTGCTTAGTGAGAAATTTAATTACAGCGCGATGCTCAATTTTCACCATCATCGTCTCAGTTGCCATTATGATTCTGTTTAACTAGAGATAAAACGCGAATTAATAATCATATTTATATGAAATTTTACATGAATGCACTAAAATAATAGTATTACTTGATAAATAAGTCAATTTATATATACAACCACAGCTTCACCCCGATACCGAGAATATGTTGAACGCCCCTCGTATAAGTTGCGCATTCCTATTTAGAAATTTACAGGACTTACCTAATTAAATAGTATTTACGTAGTTAAAATATACGAATATAATTGATAATAGTTCTCAGAGAAGTTACAACCAGCAATAATTGTTTTACTAAAATCAGTTTCAAACTGAAAGCTGTTAATTATAGTAAGTATTTAATTTTAGAGAAAACTCACATCACTGTGTTCATATGGTGTAAGTTGATGTACTTACTAGATTGGAATTTTAATGGACATTTTATGAAACTATAAAATTGAAAACTTACCCGTACATGAAGTACGGGTGTTAATACATGTATTGCTTAAGGGCACCACAATATAGCTGTAGAATTGAGCTTTGATATGATGAATTTAACTACAATACATAAATAATGTGTCAATTTGTCATGAAAGGAAATGGGTGCTTGCTTTTACTTCAAGTAACCCCGAATATAAAATTATTTTGAAGGATGTAAAGAATCTATAAGATTTAACCACAGGCAAATGAATTTTGGACTGGCATCAAGATAACAAACTTCTGAAAAAGAAACTTCATTAGCAGATTAATCTGGAGGCACACACTTCAAGAAGTGGATTTGACTCTTCATCTTTCCCCCTTTAACAACTTTGTCTTGGCAGAAATTACAAGTAGGTAGTCAAATATCCAGAGGTTCCGAAAGGAATCCAGGTAGATCGTCGATCTAAATGGCGAAGACGTCTTGCCAGACTGAATGAATTTTTGTGCTACAGATGGTACTCTTAATAGCTATAATCCACCGGTGGTGTTCCCAAGGAGGTGGAGGGCATCTCCTTACGTCTTCTTACTCAGTATCTTATACTTAACATCAAAAAGTCGAAATTCTATTTTCACTAGGGCAGAAAGAAGTAGGTAAGCAAGGATGGTTCTTATGTAATTTTAGGCTAAGCTTCTGTAGTGTTAATAAAGTCATGATATGGCTCACGTTCTTATGTTAACCATGGAATAATCAATCCCCGCTTCGTCGTCAAGTGAGAGTAGGTATCATAATAAACGGTTTGCCCAGAACTTATCTATTAAACTTTTGTCGAGTTACCAAACTTACATGAGGTCTCGCATTATCTTGGTGGAACAGTACAACTTTTCTATCGTTCAATTCTGACCTTTTCTGATTAAGTGAGTCATTCATCGGGTAGAAGTTCAAAAAGAACAATTCCTTTGAAATGCCGCCTAGCAGATAACATGACTATTTTTTTATGATTATCAGCTTTCTAAGTACTTTGCCTTGCATTGAACGTTGTTGTACTAAACCCATTTCTCGTCCCCTGTGATGATACGCTTCAAAATAGGATCATATTGTTGATGTTTGAGAAGCAAATCACAGACATCAACGAGACGCAACAAATTTATTTCCGTAAGAACATGAGGAATCCATATGTCGAGCTTTAAGATTAAACCTGGGCGATTCAAATGATCATGAACGGTTGAATTCGATAAATCTAATCTCTCAGCGATCTCACGAGCTATTATTCAATTAATGCTTTTATCGAAAAGCAACTGGCAGCAATGCAAGATCTGTGCAAAAAGCTAGCTAATCACGACAATGAGAGTGAAGTGATCAAATATCATTTCGATGGATTAAAATTATGATCTTAAAAATGATTGACGGCAGCGGGGAACTCACAGCGACTCGGTTGACCGTTGCCGAAATCGGTAACTACATCTCCCATCGCTCTAACAACGGAAAACGAAATTACGCTGCCTTCACGTGCCTCCACGGAATCTGTTTAAACAATTCGGAACTTCACGGACACCCTCCGAATGGAAAAGCAGACTCGAAAGGCTGTAAAAGGGAAACCATACGGCATTCTACGTTGAAGGCGCTCCTTAACATGCTGATGCTTCTTGGGTGGGAAACTGATTTCACCGAAATTATGCTATTACTATTAGCGAGTGCCAGATGATTTCTCCTGCTGATTCCAACAGTTCCAGCAGCTTCAAAATCAACACCCCATCCAAATATTTGTGGTGGTTCCCGACTTCCCCTCAGAAGGACACTAAACTTGGACAAATAAGTATCACCAACTAGTATGAGGAACGAGAAAAACCACATCTTTACCATAATCGCAGCTCTAAAAATAAGCGTAGTTTTAATAATAAGCTTAATAAAAGACCCCCTCTAACTCCCTTCCTAAAGTAACAAAGAAACATGTTAACAAAAAGCGAAGCAAGAATTTCGAACCTAATCGGAGCCTCAAAATGAACATCTTCTCTAATTTTAGTCCTCTCTTCTTATTTACCCTACCCAAACCTCTGATGCACCAATCCTCTAATCTCCTAATTATCCCCGTTCCAGAGCCCCCGCGCCCAGGCGTCTCTTTCAAAATAACCCCAACGACCCAGATTATTCCTTCTCAACATTTTATTAACTCCCATACCCTAAACCCCATCCCTCGTTCAACTCCACATCGAACAATTTTTCTCCATCCTCCTCCTCCACTGCCCCTATTCATAATCCCCTTTTTCCATCCACAGTCAAATTAACACAGCAAACCAATGATAAATTGGTTATGTACTCTCTAGGCTTCTTCGAAAAAGAAAGATGAACGAAAACATTCGTCTCTTTCTTGCCTATCTATATGACAAATCGGACTCGGTTTCCATCCAGAGGGAAGGGCTCCCTTCCGATCCTATCAGTCTCAGTAATCTTTATGTCTGCTACGAGATTTTTAGCATATCCCCTCAGAAAGTGGCGGACGACCTTGCTGCATTCGGCCATTACATTCACTCTAAATGAGTCTCACACCTACAGCGAAGCCGAGCCAGCCACGATAAATTTTTTCGTCCATAACGTGCACTTAAATCATCCCATCATTTTAGTACCAGAATGTAAAAGGTTTTCGCTCTAAAACCAATACGCTCTAAAAACTCTACGCCAATCGCATGCTCTTCCTTTTGATATTTATTCCCTGACTGAAACCAATCTGATTCCCGACATTAAGAACCAGAAATTTGTCCCTCTACTTTTAATGTCTTTCACGACGACGATCCTACCCTCCCAAATGATGATTCCACCTGCCGACGCGTCCTACTGGCTATCCACAACAGCCTTGGGTCTTCTTCCATTACCATTTCCTTATACTCTAAAGTCGTCTTTGTAGCAATAAAAATAACACTCAAGTCCTTTTTTATATGTTGCTACATATAAAGCAACATATAAAACTTAACGAATCCTGCCAACTTTCTATCGACGCGATCGACCATTTAATTGACCTGTCTGACTCTATTGATGATATCCTTATTATCGGCGACTATAATCTTCCCCAGCTATAGTGGACTCCATCAGATCAATCGCTTTTCATCGTTTTTCATCGCTTCAAATGCCAACTCAGCTAAGGAGTGTCTCTTCTTAGATCGCTTAACAGACTCAAGTCAATACCAAGTCAGCGGAATATCAACTACATGGGCAGGCAATTAGACCTTATTTACACAACAGATTCAATTAAATCCTCAGTCTCACTTTGTTTCTTATCTCTCTCAACAATTGCTAACTACCACCCTCCCCTTTTCCTATCGTTTTTTCATAACTCTTCTGGACTGGACACACTCCCCCCAAATCTTTCTCATCCTACGACTTTCATAAAGCAAATTTTCAAAAAATCAGTAACTATCTCAGCAGATCCCCCTTTAACTTTCACAACCTATACTTAGGTATTATTTATTGACAGCTTACCCATTTTTTATAGAGGAATATTTAATTCTTTTTCCTTTTACGTTGCGTTTTCCCGCATTAAAACATCACCTACTAGCCCTCTCTGGCTTAATTGCAAGCTTCGTTCCTTACGAAATAATAGGAACAAGTTATGGGCTGTTTTCCTTCGTACCAGATCCTTTTCCGACTATTCCAACTATCTTGGTGCTTACCTTCATTTCACCGAACTTTACGATTCCCTTTACCAGCGCTACCTTAACAATGCGCAAATCAACATTATAAACGACCCTCCAATTTATTAACTACAAAAGAAAGTTCACTGGCTACCCTCCTCCCCTCTCTTTCAACAACACGTCATCAACCGATCCACTTACCATTGCCAATCTATTTGCCAATTTTTTTTTAAACAATCCTTCACTAACGACTCGTTTGTGCCAGATCCATCCTATTTTAATTACGTACTATACTTCTCCAATGGCCCACTTTTCTCTCACACTTTTGTCGCATCTTACATCGAATATAAGTTACACCAACATAATGAGGCCCAGATGGCCTCGATGCCATATTTCTCCTGTCTTTCCTTTGCCCTTTATAATCTATTTCGTCCATCCCTTTTCACAAGTAGAAATTCTTGAGTCTTGGAAAACCTCCTTCATAACCCCGATTCACAAAAAGGGATCAAAGAACGAAATAAGAAACTATCATCCCATTGCTAAACTCTCCCATATACCCAAGTTTTTCGAAAGTATTTTGTATGAAGCTCTAAGCTTCCAATGCAAATCACTTATTTCCCCTAGACAACATGGCTTCCTGAAGGGTAGGTCGTCCACCACAAATCTCGTTGAATTCGTATTCTTTGCACTCTCTGTCCTAGAGAATGGCAACGAAATCGATGTAGTTGCAACAGATTTTAGCAAGGCCGCCGATAAAATCTTTCATCGATTAATACTCGTACTTCCCAAATTGTCTGCCTTTGGTTTTGAACGCATACTGTTAAAATGAATATCCTCTTCCCTGGAAAACCGTTTTTAAACTGTTCCTTTTAGATCAGCCCACTCGGCTCAATTTTCGGCCACCTCTGGAGGTCCACAAGTCAGCCATCTAGGTCCCCTTCTCTTTATATTAACCATAAATGATCTCACTAGGATCATAAAACAGTCGTTTGTCTCTCTTTACACCGACGATTGCAAATTTTTCAAAACCATTTCCTCACCCTATGATTCCTTTCTCCTTCAACAAGACCTTGATGGTTTTTCGATGGGGTGTCTTAAAAATTATTTGGAACTTAATATCGCCAAATGCCAATCCATCACCTTTTCACATAAGCGGCACCGTATTCCTCCCTGACTCTACCTTCTCCACAACCAACCTATCTCCTCCATTCAATTTCTTCGCGATCTCGGCATTTTGTGTTATAGGGAGCTCAACTTATGTTGACATATGGATGAGGTAATCCTTAAAGCCAATTCAGTACTAGGTTTTATAAATCAATGGTCGAAAGTAATATGTTTCTTAATAACACACGCCTTCAGTTTCTATATAATGTTTTTATTTTATTCTGTGTAAGCTGTACAACGTTATAAACTTGACTTATCAATATCCACTCAACTCTCAGTCACCCTAGAAACTTCAAACTAATACAGGGTGTCAATGATATATGCAGACGCTTAGAACTAATACAGGGAGTCAATGATATATGTCTACGCTTAGATTATAATAGATAGTTATACTATACAATATGTTATACCAGTTATGTATGTACATGTCAACCCCTTCCTTAGTTAAAATTAATTACTTAATTAATTAATTCAAATATTTATGTTTAATTCATGTTTTCGTAAATATTCTTTGAAAAAGAAATATACGTTAAAGATAAAGCGTATATAATATATATATATAGTTTAATCAATCTCTAATTTAAACCTAGATCCTAATCTAGTAGATACTGGAGAAGGATTAGTTTTCACATCTTGTCTTGTATTTAATTTTTATTTTGTTTCATTATTTTTATCAATAATTTCATTTGGTTGATTGTAATAATTTCTGAAACTTGAAAATCTTACTCGTTTTGCATTTGTTTTCTTAATTTAATTTACATGTGCTTGAATTTGTCTTCCTTCATTTTCGATTAAATATCTTACCAAACTTAATTTTTTTATAATTTTTACTGGTTTCGATTTTAAATAATTTTTAAATTCACATTTATACAATACTATTTCATTTGGTTTATATTCTTTAATTTTTTTGCTTATATTTGTTTTTATAGCATTTTCTTTTTGGTTATTTTCATATTTCCTGTTTAATTAAATCTAAAATTGTTCTTGTTTTATAGGAAAATAATAAACAAGAAGGTGTTTTACATGTTGTTGTTGACGGTGTGTTTCTGTAATTAAACAATGCTGAGCTAAGGACTCTCTGAAAATCTTTTTTTGTGCATGGTTTTCCACGCAAAAATTTTTTAGAATCGATTTAATTGTTTGGACGCCCCTTTTCGCGAGCCCATTTGATTCAGGGTGGTACGGTGGACTTTTTAAAGCACTAATACCATTCGCTTCGCAAAACTTCAAAAACAAACCTGACCCAAATGGTGGACCATTGTCCGAAACCAACTCTTTAGGCAATCCATAAATTGAATACCAGCTAGATAATTGCTTCATAATAGATTCTGCGTTAGTGTTTTTCATTATTGCGGCATCTATCCATTTCGAGTAATGATGAACTATAATCAAAAAATCTATCCCCTTTAGCTTAAAAAAATCTATATGTACTCGTTCATATTGATAAAATGTTTTTGGCCAGTTTATTTTACTTTTATTAGTTAAATTTCTTTGAGTTACATCACATACTGAACAGGATCTAATATATTCTTCTATATCATTGTTTAACCTTGGCCACCACAGATGACCACGCGCAAGAATTTTAGACCGAACAATACCAGGGTGTCCAACATGCAATAACTCTATAATCTTTCTTCGTATTGTACAAGGTACAACTATTCTCGAGGCAGACGTTTGTTTATTGTGTCCAAAAATTTCACGAAGAGGCTTATGATCGCTTAGTAAAACAAATTTATTTCCATACAAATATCTGTGAAATTTGCGAACAGCATAAACAATTGCCAAAGCTTCACGGTGAAGCTGGGAATATTTCTTTTCTGAGTCACTCAGAGTAGATGATGCAATAAGTACTGGGCGTTCCTCGCCTTTAATCATATGTGAGAGGATGGCCCCTACTCCATATGGGCTAGCGTCACATGAAACTATAATCGGCTTCATTGCATCGAAATGCACTAACATTTGGTTGCCCATAAGTAAATCCTTACTTCTTTGAAATGCTAACTGACAATCACTTGTCCAAACAAATTTTGAATTTTTACGTAAAAGATCGTAGATCGGTTTTAATTCAGATGAAAGTGATGGTATAAATTTTCCATAAAAATTTAGTAACCCTAAATAAGATTTCAAACTTGTAACATCGTGAGGTGCAGGAGCACACTTAATTGCATGCATTTTATCTTTTGTTGGCCTAATTCCTTCTTTACATATTTCATGACCTAAATATTGCACGTTTTCTTGAAAGAACTTACATTTCGTTTCATTTACTTTAACATGGTATGCATCCAGCCTTTTTAAAATTTCTTCAAGTTTCTTCTCACAATCCCCTAGATTTTCACCTCCAATGAGGATATCATCTAAATACCCAAATACCTTTAGTATTCCTTATAAAATCTGGTCTATAATAGATTGAAAAAGCGCGGGAGCTGAGCTCAACCCAAAAGGAAGTCTAGTGTAACGATAAAGACCCTTATGTGTATTAATGGTAAGATATTCTTGAGATTTTTCAGACACTTTTACTTGTTGGTTTCACCTAACACGTCAAGTACACAAAAATATGCACAATTACTGAGACGCGCAAAAATCTCATCAATTTTAGGTAAAGGATAGTGTTCAATTTGAACAAACTTGTTTACCGAAACTTTACAATCGATACAAATACGCAGTTTATTGTCCTTTTTTGGGACAACTACGATGGGTGATGCCCATCTTCTATGGCGAACTGCGATTAAAATACCCTCTGAAACAAGTCGGTCTAGTTCCATTTCTACAGCTTCACGTAAGCTAAACAGAACCGTGTATGGCTTAAAAAATATCGGTGTGGCATTATCCTTTAAAATCACCTCTACTTCTAAATATATATATAAATTTTGCGAAAACACGGAACTATATTTATTTTTAAAATAATACACGTCTTTAAAATTGTTTAACCTACTCACCAAACGTACCCGCCAATTGGGAACAAGGACGTCTAGCCATGATCTTCCAAGTAATGGAGTGAAATTTGATTTCGATTTAACCACAGTGAAAAATATTTATTTTCATGCAAATCCCTAACTTGAACATCACGCACACCTTCAACACAAACATTGTCACCTGTAATCAAATATAATTTTTTATCAGCCGTTCTCAAACCGCAATGTGAAAAAAATTTATGAAAATCAAAGCTACTCATAACGGAAGCAGCAGCTCCAGTATCAACTTCCATAATTATCAAACAACTATTAATTTCTATATTTAAATTGCATGCATTATTAATGTTAGAAATATGATTTAAATGTCCTAACTGTAATTTTTCTAAACTTATACAATTTGCCTGATAATGTTGAGTGTTGCTTTTTGCTCTCCGCGTTCGTGCTGTTGATGATGATCTTTGTGAACGGCAATTTCTGGCAAAATGACCGTTACGTCCGCAATTAAAGCATTGGAAGGTCAAATTACTGTTGTTATTCTGCACTGCTCTACCTGAAACTGGTGATAAACTTCTCTTGTGCACTTTCTCTTGATAACCGTGTTTCTTGTTTTTCTGCAGCATACTACTATGATGAGACTTGTTAACATTTTGATAATCCACATAATTTATAGAACTGGGATGAAGTAGTTGCATGTTATTTTTCGTAAGCTCCAAAGGCTTCGCAATTTGACATGCCATATCAAAATCCATCGATGATTCGTTTAATAATTTTTGTTGAATGGATTGATCTTTGATACCAACAACAAATTGGTCTCGTAGTGACTCAACCAAGAATTGCTTAAAGCCACATTTGTCCGTCATGCTCTTTAACTCGACAATGTAATCCCCTATCGATTCATGATTTTGTTGGAATCTTTCATGAAATTGGAATCTTTCGGCAATTATATTTGCCCTCGGCTTGAAATGTGCTTTTAGAACTTTAATAAGTCCCTTGTAACCTTTTGAGTGAGGTTCAGCAGGAGCTACCAACGACTTTAAAATTTTATACGCGTCGGCTCACACAAGTGTAATTAGATATGATCCTTGCAGCGAATCATCAATCAATCGCTCCGCATAGCTGTCAAAATCATCACCGGGGGAAAAAGTCTCAATTGAACCAACGAACTGCGTCATGCTGCAATCATCCACGTGCTTTTCTTGTTCTGTAACAAAACTCTCGTGGGTATCGTCGTTGAT
Source organism: Volucella zonaria (assembly GCA_963966105.1). Lineage (NCBI taxonomy): Eukaryota > Metazoa > Arthropoda > Insecta > Diptera > Syrphidae > Volucella > Volucella zonaria. The sequence continues at coordinate 126,875,777 of OZ014531.1, forward strand.
CAGAACTACTGTCACTTTCTTGATCACTTTTTACTTTTATATATAATTTATACACTTTTATATTATTATTTTTTCTTTTTTTTTTCCTCGTCGCCAAAATAATATGTTTCTTAATAACACACGCCTTCAGTTTCTATATAATGTTTTTATTTTATTCTGTGTAAGCTGTACAACGTTATAAACTTGACTTATCAATATCCACTCAACTCTCAGTCACCCTAGAAACTTCAAACTAATACAGGGTGTCAATGATATATGCAGACGCTTAGAACTAATACAGGGAGTCAATGATATATGTTTACGCTTAGATCATAATAGATAGTTATACTATACAATATGTAATAACTGTTATGTACATATCAGAAAGAATTTACCACATCATACAGGACCAGATCCCTCGATATTTCAATTGTTAGCCCCCTCTCAGAGTACGCCAGTCAAGTGTGGTCCCCATATCTCGAGAATCGAAAGCCTCCAGCGCGGTTTTCTTTGATTTGCTCTTCGAGGTATGCCCTGGGACGATCCTTTTATTCAAGATTATATAGCTGGTATTAAGCCGAATAAATGGGTGCCTTCGCCCCAACCAAAATTAAATTCATCAGCTTTAACTGTCCTCCCAGAACGTGCATCAAAATTGCCGGATCGAAATTTTGCAAACCAGTTTTGACACTGGCTAATTTTTTTCTTGCTTGAAGAGCGTTTTTAACTTTTAAAAAAGTAAAATGTGGTGGAAATGCTGTTTTTCACTTTCCATATTTGAAAGGGCACCAACCAAAACTACTGCGTAGAATCAATCGAACTTTTTCACAAGCTAGCCTTTCTATATCAGCTGGCAAAATATATAATGATTATGCGGCCTAAGTGTGAAGTTGGCTGTGAAAAAATACAATTAATTCCTCTTTTCCCAAGACGAACTTACTTTCCGAAAAACCAATACTTTTATTATTTTTTAATATTTCAAAATCGTTGCTGCTACTTAGCCATCAGGCTTTCTTTGTTACATAATATTCATACAGAGACCATGGGCTTGCAGGAAACCGATCTGTAGTCTTAGATGTTTGAAACGTTCACCATATTCTACGAACAGCGATCTAAAAGACCGAACGCTTGACTTCTGATTGGAACTGCGTAAGGGCTGAGTGATACAATCCGCCGTTGTTTATATTTATCATTGATTATGGTGACGAATAAGGCCACTTAATATGCAGTTGCGTCATTAACAGATTCAAGTAGCCCGACCATATTTATGGCCAGCTGCTGCCATAATTTTTCAATCGTCAAGACCTTTAAGTTCATATTCGCAGGCTATGTTCGACACTTTTAAGGACTATGCTTCAAAATCTACCAAACAGAACTGAATGTGCACTTAATAAAAACAAGTGTGAGCTATGTATTTTCGGCGACATTGAAGGTGTTTGCGAAAATGTAACCAGGAAGGTTAAGAGTCTTGTGAAACAATGATTCTAAATGTCTTTTATGATCAATTGGTTGCAAATTGGTTGGATATCTCTTTAATGCTTTCAAAAGTTCTACCGTCCTTCCTCGGCTAATACCTATTATACAAACTAAAAAGATGTACTGTCTTCCAAATAGCACAGGTAGCTTCAGACTTATCAACAAATAGTGCATTTTTATGGACTTAAATTTTAGCTAAGAACAACATACCACATTGATCAAAAAGTTTTTGGAATTTATTCAGAAAATTAAAAATACAAGTTTATTCATCTAAATCTATATTGTCCCCTTCAAAGTAATCCCCATCGACTGCAATACACTTATGCCAGCGCTTGATTCAATCCTCGACACATTTTTTATATTCGCAGTGCTTCCTGCGATTTTTCTATTACTTCCTCTCGGCTGCTGAAACGCCTTCGCCGTAGTGGTTTTTTAACTCGATTGAACAGAAAGAAGTCACAGGGAGCCAAATCAGGTGAATTTGGTGGCTGTTGGATGGTATTTGTTGCATTTTTCGTCAAAAAATTACGAATAATGATGGCACTGTGTGACGGTGCAAAATTCACGAGTTTTCTGCCCACAATTCTGGTCTCTTTCGGCGAATTGCTTCACGTAAACGTCTCATAACGCCTAAATAATACTCTTTGTTTACTGTCTGGCCTTCTGGCAGACCTTTGTAATCCATGAAAACCGTGATCATTGGCTTCTTTTTTGACTGACGACGACGTGGTTTTTTTGGTCTCGGCTCAATTGGTGAACGCCATTCACTACTTGCTTGATGTCTGGATTGCATATCGTACTCATAAACTCACGTCTCGTCTTCAGTAATGATCCTTTTGATGAATATGGGATCGGATTCAGCCTCGCAAATCACCTCTTTTGCGACATCAACAGGGTCTCTTTTTTGCTTGAAATTGAGGTTTTTTCGCACCAACTTTGCTGCTACAGGACGAAAACACAAATCATTAACCAAAATGTCTTGGATGGATCCATAGGCAATGTTCAAGTCCTCCGCTATCTCTCTGATGGTTAATTTGCGGTTATTGACCAACATTTCTTTTACTTCATCAATGTTTTCGTCGGTTTTCGATGTCGATAGTCTGCCACTGCGTTCATCATCTTCGATTGACTCACGACCACTTTTGAACCGCTCATGGTAAACGATCGTTGCCGAAACACTTTTCCAACATTTCCAACGTTCGCGCACCATTAAATTCGTATTTTACGCTAAATTTAATACTCGTACAAGTTCGTTGTTGCAAATTTAAATCCATTTATAAAATTGTAAAAAATCGCCAACACATACAAAAATAAATGTACTCCTGGCTACGTAACTTTTGCAAATGCCAATTTATGCTGCTAGGATTTAAAGGGATTATCAACAACAGATTTACCAACTTAACAAGAAAAACAGAACTCAAATCGGAACGATGGGAGCGCCACACGGTCTTGTGGTGCGGGAACTTTTTGATCAAGGTGGTAAATGGTCTACAATAAACTAAATTCTCCATTGCCTCTTGTCGGATAGAAAAAAAATCAAAGATTAATTAGTCAATAATTGATACTGAGAACACATTTTATATCTCAAGCATTCAAACATTAAAAAAACGTAGATTTTGGCTACATTATTGAAAATAATTGATATTTTATGAAAGTTGGTTGAGCTTTATAGGGAATATTTGTTTTTGAGCATTGCAAGAGCTCTAAATGTGAGCGTCAGTCTAAACACGTCCATTTTATTTCATTATAATAAGTTTATAAGTTATAATAAGATTAATTTTAAGTTATTTAAGCTAAGTTTTAAGTGTTCTTTTTTGTACAGCTTGTGTCAACTAACGAATTAAATAAAAACGCATTAAAAAAAAATTACGATTTTATTTCGTTTAAAACATCGATCAGTGAACAATGTTCCAGCTTAGAATATGTTGAAGTCACGGGTCTAATTTCTAGATGACGCAACCAAATACGAGTTTGTGTATAATTAGAGGCAGCGTAGAGGTAACTAATAATAGGGATTGCTACTATGTGTACATCAGGTAATAAATATACGTCAAATTACCCAAATCTGGGGAAAACAAAATTCCGATTCCCGCCACACGTTTTATTAAAAAAATCGATAATGTTTATTTTTGTATTATAACACTTTCTTGGTACCCTCTTGTTCTTTGGTCCCTGCTCTTATAGCCATTACAGCTACTACAGTATCTTTATGTATAGACGATTTCGGTTTTCTGTTTTTATGTTTTTAAGGTCGCTGAATTTTGAATGAAGAATAGCTTGAGCTCGCCGCTAATCATCCAGCTTTTGTATTGTCACAAATTTTTCTGATGGATGGAGCTGATGGATTTGCAATAGATCCAATAGAATTAAATATAAAAATCTTGCCATCTTTTATGGAAATCTGTAAAAGCTAAACAGCTTCTCTAAGGTCATGAAATGTGTTGCATTTCTGAGTTCGGCGTTTAGAATATCATCAAAGGATTTGATGTATTATAGCTCATTTTCAGGTAGTTGACAGACGGCGTTTTTAACGGTTTTTCTACTTCTGTTTTCAATATGTGAAAAAGTGATGTTTCTGATTTAGCATATGTAGTATTGAAATACGTTACCAGTGAAACTACGTAGGGTATGACCTCTAAATACGTATACCAAATTAAATCGGTTTTTCCTTGTCGTCAACATTTCTTCTGTAGTCCTCGAAGGGTCAAAATAGAGAAATTCTCCCAGATAGACTTTTAATGGAATATGGTATATTGCTCTAATAAGCATCTACACAACCCTTTAATGAAAGCCGGGGGTGCGAGAATTTTGTGTATATCCACATGAAAAATCTCTTGCAACTCTTGAAATTTGTCGATGTGATCTACTGAAAGCAGCTTTATTGTAATGAAAACAAATTAGACGTTTCGTAGTAATTTGAGGCAAGTTAGAAAAGAAGAGACTGTAGTGTTGTTGGTTACACGTGTCAACTGACTTTATTGAATGACATAAAGTAAAAGGTACATATGTATGAGTGCATTACAACACATCCCTCATTTCAAGATCAATTAAAGCGCATTAAATACATACATATGGAAATTTAAATATTCAATAAAATTAATTAAGTTAAAATATAGTTCATATAATGTAAAAAAAAGTTTGTATGCATGAATGGTAATAGTAATCTAATATAATTCAGTAATGCATGTGAAATATACTTATACCTAACTGTGTATTTAATTTATTGAAATTCATTGATATCGGTTTGGTACCCGAACTATTCTACCACTTCTGGTTACATACGAGTTATTCATCTCAGATGTAGACAACTCTGGTTTCTGGATATCTCCGTGGTTGCTTGCTACTTCCGGACTAACGACAACTAGTTTATCACTATCATCCTTATCTTGCTCTCCCAGCTTCAGGTTCATACGGAATCTCTCTTTTCCCTCTGATTTATTTAAATGGCATTAGTTACTTCTGAGGGCACCTCAGCCTGTTTGAACGATGTAGGATCTTGGAGTAGGTCCCTTTTCCAATGCCTTTCCCCACACCCCCATATCACGTACCCATACGACGTCACCCCTTTCGAACTCCTGCCTTGTGATCACACCATGATGTTTGTAATAACAATCCCTTTGGTTTGCTTTCTGAAGTAAGTCGGCGTGTAGATGTTTTTCTAGTTTTCCTGCACTGGGTTGAAGTTCCGATTTTGTGATTGATAATAGTGTCAGCATACGCCTTCCCATTAGGAGTTGTGCTGGTGTGAATCCATCTGCTAGCGGAGTTGCTCGATATTCCATTAGAACTACGTATGGATCAGGATAATGCTTCACTTGGTCCTTTATTGTTTTAACCATTGATTCGATAGAGCCGTTGCTCTTCGGATATCGCGGACTAGATGTAATATCATTAAAGTTCCATTCGAGAGAAAAACGATGAAATTCCGCTGAGGCAAACTGTGGCCCGTTATCACTTTTTAGTACCTCTGGAACCCCATGTCTTGCGAATATGGCTTTGAGATGTTTTACTATACTCCCTGATGTTTGGTCGTCCACCCGTTTTAACTCTGGATACCTAGAGTACGTGTCTGCAACAACCAGAAACTGCTTAGCGCCTAGTGAAAATAGATCCGTTGCGATGATTTGCCATGGGCGCTCAGGAATCACTGATGATACAAACGGCTCATGGCGAGCCCCCCTTTTCTTTATGCAAATATGACATCGGGAAATATACAGGGTGCCCATTAATTCGATGACGATAATTTGGGAAATGAATCCCGGGCATATTCTAAGAAAAACATCGTTTTACAGTAAAGGTCTATCTCCAATGTTGACATCATTTATCGAGGATTTAAGAAAAGGCTTACTTTGGTGTACCCTGACCCCTGTTAACGAAAATTGCTCCGTTAGTACTAATGGTAAGAACTTCGTGTAGAACTTTATTCTTAGAAGAAATACCAGCCTTTGCAACGGTGTTTAAATAAAGTTGATATCCTGTTTAAGTCTTTAGATATCCAATTTCTAAGCCTGTTCCATTTTCACTGCTCATGCTAATTTTCGAATGTAAGGTCACTTTTCTCCAGAAAATGCCTAATTAACATAACGTTTTACTATTTTTTTCTTATGAAAGTAACAGTAACAAAAATCATCAATGGGTTTGCAGAAAAACCCACAGATTTCATGATACTTGGCAAAATCTGCAGCAGGTAAAAACAGGAATTTATGATTTTTTACCAACGTTTCTAGCAACAGTTGACAATACATACTCGTAAGAGTGGTTTTCCACGAATTACTAATTTCCCAATAAAATAAAATTTCATAGCTATTAAAGAGTTTTAAAGCGTGCTCTTTTATTTGACTACCTGTAAAACACTTATTTCCTTACCCTGTTCCTTAAAAGTTCTCAGAAGAGCTAGGTTTAGGGTATGAAGGCCTATTTGGAAAATATACCTTACAGAAATTTTATAAAAGATTAGGAAAAAAATTAATTCATCAGTTTAATTTTTTACGCTAAGGTTACAGTTGCCTAGAAACGCTGTTTGAAATGTCAGCATTTACAAATCAAGAATACGCAGACATTATTTACGTTTATTGGCTGTGTAATGGAAGTTCAACTAGTGCGCGACAAAGATACCATGAACTTTATCCTAAACGACCACTTCCTATTGAAGGAGTATTCAAAAATACGTATTGAAGGCTTCAAGATACGGAATCAGTTTCAAATACACGACCTAACGCGGGAGCCCGTCAAGTAAGAAGAATTTCGGCTGATGAAAGAATACTGGAAGCTGTTACATCTGATCCATCAATCAGCATCAGGCGCTTAGCTTTGCAATTCAATGTTTCCAGACATAACATTTCTAATGTACTGCATGGAGAAAATTTTTATCCGTACCCAACATACACCTGTACAAGAACTACTTTCCAATGATTTGGAAAAGAGGCTTGAGTTTTCTGACTGGTTGCTGGAGTGGAGCTTGGATGGCAAACAGTTTAAGCATTGGGTCTATAACTTAATTCATGCGGTTTGCTAAGAGATGGCGTAACTTGTATTCTTCTATTGTTATTATTCCATTGGAACATGGGTTGGAAAGCTACTTTTATTGTACGTCATTTCAGTATATGTCATTCGTTTGAAGCGTAAACAACAATCATTTTTTTTCACTCAAATATGTCGAACTTTGGGCCTTGCCGGGGAGTTCTTCTTCATTACTTTAATATGAAGAAAACTGCTGCCGAAAGTCAGCGAATTTTGGTGGAAATTTATAGTGAACATGCGCTAGCTGAACGAATGTGCCAAAAGTGGTTTGCACGATTTAAAAGTGGCGATTTTGGCTTGGAAGACGATGAACGTCCTGGGCAGCCAAAAAAGTTTGAAGATGAAGAACTGGAAGCATTACTCTATGAAGATTGTTGCCAAACACAAGAAGAGCTCGCAGAATCTTTGGGTGTCACTCAAGCAGCCATTTCAAAACGTTTAAAAGCAGCTGGATATATTCAAAAGCAAGGAAATTGGGTTCCACATGAACTCAAGCCGAGAGACGTCGAAAGGCGGTTTTGCATGTCCGAAATGCTGCTGGAACGCCACAAAAGGAAGTCATTTTTGCATCGGATTGTTACTGGTGATGAAAAATGGATCCATTACGACAACCCCAAGCGCAAAAAATCATATGTGAAACCCGGCCAACCAACCAAATCAATGGCAAAGCCGAATATTCATGGCGCGAAGGTAATGCTCTGTGTTTGGTGGAATCAGGTGGGTGTGCTATATTATGAGCTGCTATAACCGGGTGAAACCATTAATGGACAACACTACCAAACACAATTAATCCATTTGAAGAGAGCAATGGCCGAAAAACTCCCGCAATATGCGACCAGACACGAGGCAATCAATTTCCATCATGACAACGCTCGGCCCCATGTTGCTATTCCGGTTAAGAACTATTTGGAAAACAGTGGATGGGAAGTCTTACCCCACCCGCCTTATAGCCCAGACGTTGCCCCTTCTGACTACCATTTGTTCCGGTCGATGCAGAACGCCCTCACTGAAATACGGTTCACATCAGAGCAGAATATCAAAAATTGGCTTGATTCATTCTTGGCTGCCAAGCCGGCGCAGTTTTTTTTTTATGGGATCCACAAATTGCCAGAAAGATGGGAAAAAGTCATACCTTCAGATGGGCAATACTTTGAATAATACTATTGTACATGTATCTCTTAAATAAACGTTCAAATTTTGAAAAAAACCGCACGAATTAAGTTATAGACCCAATATTAGCAGAATTCTTTGGACAGACGAATCTCACTTTACAAAAGATGGGATCACAAATTATCATAATCTTCATACGAGAGCTGCGGACAATCCACACACAATGAGACATAAATCATTTCAATACAAATTCAGCGTCAATATGTGGGCAGGTGTACTTGGAAACTAGTTAATCGGCCCCTTCAAACTACCACCTAGGCTGAATTCTACAAACTATCTGGAGTTTTTGCGAAATGATTTAGCAGAACTATGGGAGGACATTATACTGATTCAACTAGCTTCATCATATTTTCAACAGGACGGTGCCCCAGCCCACTATCGTCGTGAGGTGAAGAATTGGTTAGATGGCGAGTACGGTAACCGTTGGATAGGAAGAAATGGGCCAGCTCACTGACCAGCAGGATCTCCTGACCTTACAGTATTGGATTTTTTTATATGGGGAAGAATGAAATAACTTGTTTATTCAACCGAAATAGCAACTTTAATTGTATTGGAAGATCGTATTCTCGAAGCGTCATCAAAAGTGAGGCAGCAGTTAGCATCAATAAACATTCGCAGTGTTCTAGCATGCATACAAAACTAAGGAGGACACTTTGAGCACCTGTTATAACTATTTTAGTACACACATAAAATAAAAACTACCTAAGACCAGACAAAATCATTTTTTATTCATAGCCCTTGGAGATTAAAGCAAAACAGGCTCTATTTTTTTAAAGTTACCTGTTTCAGATTTTCTCAAGTAACATAAAATCTATGGGTTGTTTTGGAAACTTGATGCCGATCTTTTAATTATTATTTTACGTTCGTAAGAAAAAAATTGTAAAACGTTCTGTTAATTAGGCATTTTCTGGATAAAAGTTGTGGTCATTTTCAAAAATTGCATGCGCAAGAGAATTGGAACAAGCTTAGAAATTGGATATCTGAAGATTCAAATAAGATATCAACTTTAATTAAACGCAGTTATAAAGGCTGCTATTTGTTCTAAAAATTATGTCCTAAACAAACTTTGTACCATTAATATTAACTGAGCAATTTTTGTTAACATGGGTCAGGGTACACCAAAGTAAGCCTTTTCTTAAATCCTCGATAAACGGTGCCAACATTGGGGATAGACCCTTATGTGCAACGATTTTTTTCTTAGAATACGCCCGGGAATCATTTCCCAAATTATCGTTCACGAATTAGGGGACACCCTGTATATTACCACTAAAACTAAGAAAACGATTTTTAATAAAAAACTTAGTACATGGGCTTTCGTTTTTATTAGATTATAAAACTTAAAAATACGAGTAAAAACCTACAAACTATGTACCTAAAATAAAAATAAGTCTTAATCTTCTTAGCCTGCTTAAACTATCTTATTGTATATACTCGTACGATACAATACAATTATCTGTTTTTTTTTTGTATGGTTACCCCTTATTATATGTAGAGAAGATCTCATCTCTTCTGTTCTGGTTTTTTTTTATTTTTTATTTTTATGCAGATTACGTTGGATAATCTTACCAATAGCTATGTAAGCCAGCCACGGCTAAACAATTTGGCTGACCAACTTTACTCCCTAATAAATTTACCCTGTATTGGAGGAATTAGACGAAGAAGCTTCCTCTTCTTCACTAAGCCACCAAAATTGTTGGTGTTGGCGGGCAACATCCCTCATATCGCGACTCCCTACCGCCCTACTGAATCGGAGACGCTCCACACTGCCATGTGCGACGTTTCTGTCGTAGTTGAATCGGCTGTTTGCAGATGCAGCTGACAGAATAGCGGATCAGACCTTTCATGTCGAGGTAGAGGAGCGCTTCTGGAAGAATAAAAACTTTAAGGCGCACTCTTTCATGATATGTACATGTAATTGGGGTAGTAAGCCACTGAGATCAGGTTGTTCAATGAGGTCATTGCTCTTACAATGTGCCTTCGAGTCAACTTAATGACGAAATTATCCACCGTTTTGTACAAAACCTCGTTAGGATAAAATTTTATCTACTCAGACTCTGGTGTTCTATATAAGCGAAGACAAGCCCTAAGGCAAGCCCTCTCAAACACCCGAATCTTTTCCAATAAACTTGCTCTCACGTTGAACCACATGGGGCATCAAAATGCAATCATATGCCAGGTAGTGGAAACCGATGCTTTCAGTGTGGCGAGGCCGCTAACGAGCTAAAATTGTTTTAGGAAACATTGTTTTATTCTTGCATGAAAGAAAAAAAATCTTATGAAATTCGTTGAATTTATAAAAGAAATGCAATGAACGTAGTGCATTTCGTAATGAAATATTCATCACCATCGTGGTAGCCGAAATATACGAAATATAGATGCCATTAACTATTCCTAAAATGCCAAATGAAAAATTGTATGAAGAACTCTTCACATTACTCCGAGATCATTTTACTCCAAAGGTTAACGAAAGAGCAGAATGTTATTAATTCAATTGACTTTATCAAGCAGACGGTGAATCATTAAATGAATATATCATGCGCCTGAAATCTGCAGCTCAAACGTGCCCTTTTGGAGATTTTTTAGAAGATGTCAAAGATGACAGATTAAAAAAGTAGAAATTACTTATTCTCAATGAAGCTCTGGCGGGCAGGTTCAATGTCGGACAGGTTCAATGTCGGACAGGTGACAAGGTTCAAGAAATGCTTCTTTGGGATGACTCGTTAACCTTTGAAAGCTTGTAAGGGTGTGTCAAAGAGCATTAGTTCTTCACATAATGCATCACGTGCAATCCAACAGATGTCCCACGACATGATACGAGTATATCAAGAAAGAAAAACATTTCCACAAAAAAATAGTTCAAGTATTCATCACAACAAAACACCAGGTTCAACGGCTACAATTTCACAGAAAAAGAGTTCCAGCGGTTTTTATACGAGCGATAACAGCAACCAAATTTGTTGTCGTTGTGGGAGCAATTTGCCCAGCAAAAGAATTGCAGTGTTTTGCGTGTAACAAGAGGGGGCACATAGCCATCAAGTGTCGATATAAAGGTAATCCAAAGAGCGTGAATAGCGTGAATATTTTCAATAAATCCAAAGAGGTGCTAGTAAGGGCAAATGGACAGCTGCTTTCTATAGAGGTTGACATGGTATAATCAACGACTATTATAAGTGAAAAAGAATGTCTAGATAAGTTCGAAAATTGTAAATTAGAAAAAAACTTATTTTATTTTTGTTCAGTGACTGGTTCCAGGTTACTACAGCTTGGTTGTTTCGAGGTGGAAGTGGGCTTTGGAGGTCACTAATGGAAGTTGCCAATTATTGCTGTTGTTGGTGATGTTCCGTGAAAAAGTTTGATGCGGTAGTACATGGATTGATAAATTGTATCCGTGCAGTTTCGTCAGCCAAGTGTATGCAATATACGTAACCAAGCATAATTTTTAAATAAAATTAATTCTAGTTTCCCGAAGATAACAGAACCAGAACTAATCAATCTGATAGTGGGGCATGAGGCAGAAATCGTTTTAAAAAGTGACCAAACATCAATTTTTCATGCCGCTTATCAGGTACCGTATAAATTGCGCGAAAAAGTAGAAATTGAGTTGAATATTCTAGTTAACGAACGAATTTTAGTTACTGTTGAGTTTAGCCATTGGACCATCCCTATAGCAATGACTGCAAAGTGACATGAAATAAATGTATTCAAACACAATATTACCCATTACTTCGTATTGAGGATATTTTCGCAGGATTATCGAGCTGTTCGTATTTTTCAATAAAAGATTTAAAGGATGGATATGAGCGACTTTTTGTAACAGAAAAATAGCAGAGACTCTTAGAGCTCTTAGTTACTAATACATTTAAGGGTCTTTTTGGAATAAGCAGCGTGCCTGCAATATCTCAGTCAATAATGGATAGGATTCTTCAAGGGTTAAAAAATGTTTCTTGAACATATTTTAGTGGGAGGCAGCTGATTGCGAACGCAATCTTTTTGAAGTTTTACGTCGACTAGTAAACTACAACGTTCATACGTGTATATATAAATGTTGAAAAGTGCAAATTCATTTTTAAATCTGTAGATTATCTAGTTCATACACTGTGCTCAAAAGGAATTAGTCCGAACCAAAAGATAGTGAAAGCGATTGTTTAAATTTCGTCACCAAAAAATCCACAAAAATTGCTACCTTTTTTAGGCCTTCTTAATTAGCGGGTGACCAGGTAGCAATGTTAGTTTTTCTAATTGCTATGTTTCAGCAGCTGTCAAAGTTACCACTGAAATCCAGCTGAAAAAATATTCACTAAACTTTGCCATTTCATCGTGCATCATTTTACGCTTGCCGAACGTGAGAAAATTATTAAGAGAATATTATCGTAATTCCGGTTCAGTTGTAAACACGCAACGTGAATTTCGTCTTGAGGTTGGTCGTCATCACGGTTTCAATGTGCAGGCAATTCGTCACACCGTGGAAAAGCTTGAGAGTGAGTACACTATTTTGGATCTTAAGCCACCAACTAGATAGTGATTGGTGCGAAATGAAGAAAACATAACCTCCATAGCGGCCAGTATCGAAAAAGACCCAGAAATGCCGACTCGGCGCCGATCAGCTGAATAGGGCATCGGCAGACAGTCAATCCGGCTTATTTTCCGGTTAAATTTGAGCCTACATCTGCATAAGATTATGCTGAGGCAAGAATTGGAACCAAACGGCCATCGAAAACGCCATGAGTTTGCTAATTGGGCGTTGGAAATGTTGGCCTGAGATCAGGATTCTGGCCAAACAATCATCTTCTCGGACGAGGCCCATTTTTGGCTCAGCGACTATGTCAACATTATTGGACCGAACACAATCCGCAAGTGTTCAGTCAAGCATGAATGCATCCACAAAGATTGACTGTTTGGTGCCGACTCCCTGTGGACAGGGCTCGATAAAACGATATATCCGAGCTCTGGTTTCAACTGGCGAAAGCAAGATAGTTGCACTTGATATTTCTAAGGCATCTGACAGAGTTTGGCATCAGGCTCTTTTGTCGAAAATGCGTGCTTTCGGGATCGATGACTCTCTTCTTCAATGGATTAGAAATTACCTTTCGGAACGTTCAATTCAAGTTGTCTTGGACGGTTTCAAGTCCGATATTCACAAAATTAATGCTGGTGTGCCCCGGGCTTCGTTCTGTCTCTGACACTCTTTTTAATTTTCATTAATAATCTTTTGTCTGCTACTTCTAATCCAATATATTCCTTTGCTGATGATAGTACTCTCTGCTTTTTATATTCGTTCCCGGACTCACGCCCCTGCACTTCGGCTGTAGAACGGGAACGGAAGCGTATGTTAAGCTCATTAAATTCCGATATTAACAGCATAACCAATTGGGGAACTATCAAGCGAGTTGATTTTAATGCTTCCAAAACTCAGTGCTGTCTGCTGTCATTAAAGCGAAATTCAAATACCCAACCAGTATCCATGAATGGCACTTGCATCGTCGAAACCGATAAACTTTCCATTCTCGGTATGTGTGTCAGTGACAACTTACGTTGGAATGACCACATATTCGATGTCGCCAAAAATGCTACGAAATGTCTAGGTTTCTTCAAACGATGCAAGAAATATTTTACCCCCTCTGATCTGGCCACAATATGTAAGGCATTTATCCGTCCAAAATTGGAGTACAATGCCCACATCTGGTCAGGTGCTCCCAAAACATCTCTGCACCTGCTAGATAGGATTCAAAACCGTGCAACTCATTGGTGATAGTAATATCAGTCAATCAATTGACATCCTCGAACACTGACGTAATGTCTCCTGTCTCACTTTGTTTTATCTCTATTTCCACCACCAGTGCTCCATTGAAATCGCCAGTAGCATTCCACCCATTCATACTTTCAAGCATAACACCCGTCTCATGATCAGTATACCCTCAAGCCCAATATACCCTCAAGCCCATTTTCGGACGTACTCTAAAATACCGTGATTCTTTCCTAAGCCGTACAACTCGCTTATGGAATGCCCTGCCGATCTCTGTGTTTCCTGGTCGTTATAACTTACAAACATTTAAAAACAATGTACATCGGTACCTGTCTTTTCTTCCTTCTAAATTTCCTTCGCCCGAGCTGCGTACGAACATTTTAAGGGTACAAAAACCCCTTGAGCGCGCGCTAATTATAAAAAAAAAAACGAGACGGTGTTACATGCCATACGAGCGACGCAACGCTCGAAGTTGTGAAGAGAAATTTTGCGACTGGGGTATCTCACGGCGAGCATTCATTAATCGGCCGCCGCGATTATGCGATTTGAAACCACTCGATTATTTTCCCAAGGACTACGTCAAGTACTTATTCTACGCTAACACGCCAACCACTTTGTACGGGCTCGAGGCCAACATTCGACACGCTATTGCCGGAATAACGTCACGCATATTGCACTGAGTCACAAAAAATTGGACCGACCGCTTGAAGCACTGACAGCAAAGCCTAGGGGGGCATTTGAACTGTGTGCTATTCTGCACATAATGGCATGAACGTAGCTTTAAAATAAAGTCAGTACCAATTTTATATCTCACACGGTAGTTGTTTTATTTAAATTTCCTTTCCTATCGTTCTTATCTGGTCACCTTTTACTATAAAAGCTAACAACTTTTGGCGTGAGCATTTTATCGCTCTGATTACATTTCTCCCTTACTACACTCATCGTCTTTAGCCTCTTGATGTCGGAGTTCTGAGACCATTTATTAGTGGCGCAAAATGGCTGGCTAATAAATTATCCTGGTAGGACTATCACAGAGCACAATCTAGAGAGGATTGCAAATACTGCTTACGTTGCCCCATTTACAAGCAAAAATATAATATCAGGGTTTGTAGAGCCAAATGCCATTTTTAGAAAATGCATTTACGAACGAAGACTTTGAATGTGCGGAAATGACAAATCGCGAGCTGATAACAAGAACAGCTTCTGAGGCAAATGTCACCACTACAGCTCCAGTGACTGAAGTATAGTCACCGTTAACTAAAAATAACCAATGAACAATGTCATTCTTCAGCTGAAGGTACTATTCTGAAAGAAGATCTTCTCTCGTCTGAACGGCCTTTCCCAAAAGCTGTACCGCGGAAAACCCCAACTGGAGGAAAAAAGAAGGGCGATTTGCGTATTTCCACAGACACAGCGGGGAAAAGAGATTTAGAGGCAGCATATGTGGAATGTCAAAAACGCCTAATCAAATCAGCGATGATCTCTTTAAAAAGCGTTCAGCATTGGCAAAAATAGGGAACGGGAAAGATGGAAGGAACTTAGTTCAGATTCAGATGAAGGTTCGTTTTATTTGAACGATGACACTGATTTTGACTTCGATATCGCCAATCTATCCATTGATTCAATTAAAGTACAGAAAGAGTTCAGTGTATGCACTGATTTTAACTATAGCGATTTATATACAAGCGACATTATATTGGTTGAATATTCAATTCACAATAAATATAAGAAAAAGACTTGGCAAAAATAAATGAAAAAGATGGCAACCTGTACAACGTCAATTTTTGAAGAAGAAATATGGTTTCGACAAATTTATAGAAGACAAGTGGACTGTAAATGGTATTGAGATAAAAGCTATGTTACCGCCACCAATAAACGATCCAGGAACTTCTAGGGCGTTTAAGTTTAATTTTTCGAAATTCAACTTGGGCTAGGAGACCGTTGTTATAGTTTTTTTAATATTAATGGATCAAAGTTACATTGGATAAATTTTTTTTATTCAGATACTTATAGTTCGGAGGCCAAGACAAGAGAAAGCATGATAGAAGTAGCTTAAAACTAATTGGTAATATGGAATTGCTCTCCAAGATTGGTAATAAGTAAAGGGTGATGTAAAACAATAAGCAGGAATTATTTTATGCTGCATTAATCTTTCCTATTCTTTTAATTTCGTTTCCCATTTCTGTTAATGCAGATAGAACTGAAAATCATCCAATGACTCTTTTTTGGTGCATTTCCATCAGCTTTTGAAAAACTCAACGCTTCCTCATCATGTACATACATAATGAGATTTGGAAGATTAATGTCCTACGCAGTGCTTTTTTTGTTGTTTGTAATAGCGAATAGTTTTTCTATTACCTTCTTAGTCCAATGATACAGCAATTGGGGAGAGTGGTTCTTCATATGATCTCGACGGTTTTGAGGGACTAAGAAAGAAGTTGCAGCAAAGAACAAATACTGGACTGGACTTTACTTTTAATGACACTTAATAGGCCGATGCGGTCCTGAGCTTCAAACCAAGATAAATCTTCAGACTCTTGCTGGGTAGATCAATCCAATTACCCATGCCAAGTTGATAGAGGTCTCGTTCCAACTGTATGCGCTCCCTCAGGAAAGGTCACCTTATACTCCGTATATCCCACTAGGATATAGAGTCTTCGGGCTAAAATACCGGTGTTCGTGTATTCCTTAAAGTCCTCTTAATTGCTGTGTTGTATCTACTTTTCCACATTTTGTCGCAGACAAGATTAAATAGAGGATCTTTCCGAGAGAGTAGTTACAAGAGCTTTTCTCCACACTTGAGAATGTCTATTTCCCTGTACCATACAAACAGGCAGGGATGACTCTTGTATAGAGTTGAGGTTGAGGTTGGAGGTTGACATCTCTCAAATTTGTGGTATAAACGCGTATTAGCTAAGCTCCAATAAAATATTTAAGAAAAAATTAAATTCGTAACCTAAATTCTAAGCTCTTTCTTTATATTAACGTTATTAACTTAAATTCGTAAAAGCAAATTAAACCACATAAACCACATAAATTTATCATCGCGTAAATGATCCGTCAAATTTTATATGAAAAATTATTAACGGGGGCCACTTAAATTTCTGCGACGATTTTGGCTCGGAAAATACCCTTGGAAAATTACACTGCTGTCAAAGTCGTGCTGTTGTCAAATTTGATTGAAACTATGGCAAAGGTGGGAATACAAATTTCAACCAAATATTTGAGAAAAATATTTTAAATTGCAGCAAATAGAAGAGACGAGTTGTAAGCGGCGACGTTTACAAGCAAGCCACCGGCGGACAGATGCCGAGACGCGGAATTTACTGGAAGTGGTCGTGGACGAAATCAAGGATAATGCTGAGTCGTTTGAGGTAATTTACTTACCAGTTTAAGCTAAAGATTTGCAATAAATTTAATTAAAATTTTATAGAGACCCACAGCCCAAACGTTTTATAAAAAAATTGGAGAAAAAGCTAAAAGCATTAAAGTTATTAACTGGCAAACAATGAAGATACGCTATTTAAAGTCATCGTTCATGCTCGCAGTTAAATGGAAGAGTCAGACAGGACAGGGATTGAAAAAAGTGTTTCAGGTGAGATTTTTCTAACCCTTTTATTGTTCTTTTAGTGAATTTATTTCCATGTTTCAGAATGTATTGCTAAAATCTGTCTTTATTGGGCCTTATTGGAACAAGTTTTCGGTAGGCGTAGAAGCATCTACCCGTCGGTGATATTCGAAACTTCAAGTGAAATAACCTTAGAGGACCATACCTCATTAGACTCCCAGGCCGAAAATGTTGATGTCTCGAACAACAGCTTGGAAGGCAGAAACAGTCCAGTTCCAATAAACTCGCCACCAGAATGTTCACCAAGAACAAGCGGAATTTCTCGTTCTACTTTTAGAACACAGCAGAGAAGAGATAAAACTGGTAGCAATTCGATTTCCTTACTTCTCTCAACGCAGGAAAAAAGACTGAATTTTGAAAAAAATTAAATGAAAAAGATAAAAGGATTGCAATGGCTAAAATAGAGTTAGAAATTAAATTCCAGGAATGGCTACGAAAATGTGAACTTTAAAACAAAATACTAGTAACCAATCTTAAGACTTAACGAAGAAATATTTATTTTATTTATGAGGAAGAGAACGTAAAATAAAGGATAAGAAATTTAACACCTTGAAATAATAAAAGATTTCCAGAAGTGTACGACGTTTTACTGCTCTTCCTACAGAAGTGAGGTTCTCATTTGCTAACTAGGGTTCATCGCTTTCAATATTTTCATACATCGGATTAGGTAGTTCAAAAATATCGTCACTTTCACTTTGATATGCAATAATGTTGTGTAATATAGCACAAACTAGTATCTACTGACTCCCTTCAGATGAATTTTTAGTTCTTTTAAGCTGTTGAATCTTGTCTTCAGAAAGCCAATGCAATGTCCGATTCAGATTCGATACTTATTTATTGATTTATTGAATTCTGTTCGATCTTGAAGGGATCCTTCACTTGAATTTGATCTGCAAGGAGTGATAACAGTGGGAGTCAATTTGTAGGCACTGTTACCTACTAACTATTTTGCTCCCTTCAGATAGTCTGATGATTTTGTTGATAGATCGCAATTATTGTAAATTCGGCTGTCGTGCACATTGCCTGGGTATCTAAGAACCATATGACGAACTCTCTTTTTGTTTGCGACTAAACTACTTGTGCTTTCAAAGAATATGATATATGTGTTTCCGAGAAAAGTATGTCTCGGGCTCTTCGGAAGGTTTTTCAGCTAGTTTTATTTCAGTTCCATCAACCTATCCAACACAGTGGGGTAGTTCATGAAATGTTTTAAATGAATTTAAAATTTGTCCATCTAAGACGCACTATTCCTTTGAATCTAGCTTCATAAGAATTGGGTAAAATATTCATAGCAAAGCTTATTGGTTTCGGAACTGATTGGAGCTGTAATTGAACCGCATATCGAAAATAATGAGCAATCACCAGCGAATAAGTCAATTCGTCGAGAATCTCTTCCTGTTTTTGTTTTTGAAGACCTGACAAGCTATGAAATTAATTACATTCATATAAATCAATTAAATAATAATTGTTACCCTCGCCAAGTATTTCCAACATTAATAAATCTTGTATCGCATTTTCCCCTAACAACCTAATAATTCGTTTCTTTTTACTTATTTTCGGCATTTTTTATATTTTTGCGACAATTTGATTACAGTTGCAGAACAGCTGATTCAATTACGCAACTTGTTTCCGATTGGTGTTCATTTAAAGCACTTGGTAAATTTACAAAATTACGAGATGCGTAAATTTATCAGTTTAAGTGAATACCCTTATTATAAAAGTGTGCATAAGACATTCCCCTATTCAAGAAATTCGGTCAGTTTACCATTTTGTTTTGAACAAAAACCTCAAATCAAAACGTACGATAAACAAAGGAGCAAAGATCCCACGAACACCGCCAAAAACAAAAACACTATAATAACACTGCGGCACCGATACCTGTATATGTAAATGTCTAAATGATTGAGGTCCATGGCTAAGGAATTATGTCTGGAGTTATTGTATACGAAGGACACATCAGGGGTTACAAATATGTACAAGGGCGGTTCGATCCAAAAACAGTATTTCACACGTCATTGCGAGGACGCATTTTGAAATCAGCTACTCAATTACGCGATAGTGGTGTTTCTATGCACAAAGACTACACAGCGGCATCGAGTAAAAGAACGAGACTAGTACTGGATTTAAAATAAAGAAATCACAAAGAAAAACTATTTTTTATTCCGATAAATTCAACAACATTCAAAGTGACAGCGAGAAAGGTAGGCCATATTACAGAAAGTAAACGATGACAGATCAAAAGCGTCAGTGACAGGAGGTGGAGAACAGAATGCCTATGGTGCAAGCACAAGCGGAAATCCCAACAGTGCTTCCCAAACAAGTGAAATCATGTACCAATATCGTTTTTAATTATAATGCTGTTTCCCACTTTA
Source organism: Volucella zonaria (assembly GCA_963966105.1). Taxonomy (NCBI): domain Eukaryota; kingdom Metazoa; phylum Arthropoda; class Insecta; order Diptera; family Syrphidae; genus Volucella; species Volucella zonaria. Next base: position 126,895,665 of record OZ014531.1, read on the forward strand.
AAAGTAATATAAAAGCAAACAAAAGCAGTAAAAAATTTAATGAGTCTAATGAACTTAGAATATTATCTTATCATGTAGCAGATTTAAGAAATAAGTACCTATAGTATTTGCTGAATTTTATAATTTTCTAAAGAAATTTGAACTTGTATTTTTGGTTGAAACATTTGTAACGGAGAATAATTACAATGTTTTTGAGAATAAGTTCCAAAACTATGAATTTAAGTGGAAGTCCGCCAGAAGAATGTATGCAAGAGGGAGACCTGCCAGTGGATGCTATTTTAGTTTCAGAAAAGATCTAAATAATTGCTGTGATTCAGGACAGTTGAACAGCTTACATATGTGAGCCTACGATGGGAAAATAAGAAATATTTTATATTCCCAACGTATCTAAACAGCAACCATTGGGAAAGAGATTTTGAGAAAATGCAAGACGCAAAGATTTGCTGTAATCAACGGAACATAATTTTAGTTGGTGATCTGAATGCGCGAGTAGGTAAGACCTGTGGGCTAAAAAATTTCAAAGCTGGCACAGAACGACGGCCTTAAGATTCCTTGTGTATTGAAAGAGGAAAGAAGTTTATGGACTTCTGTGATTCTATGGTTTTCAAGTTCTAAATGGGGCTAGAGAAAGTGGTGAATTGGGAGAACTAATTTCGAAGAAATTACTTTGAAAATGAGGCGCGCAGACTGGTGCTCTGCTCTAACTCATCGGAGTTCAGGAAAATAGTCAAGAAACATAAAGTGGAAGGGTATATAATCAACAGAGTTCTCAGCTCGGATGCCCTGATTTCCCCGATACACAAAAACGCAGATCCAGCCAACTATCGTGGCATAGCATTTTTAAATGCATTCCACAAAACTTTTGCAGCAATACTACAGAGGCGATTTGACACATGGTGAGCAATAAGCTATTAATAGAATTCAGGCGGGTTTTAGGTGTGGATAATCAACAGCCGAACAGAAAGCTATATGCTTTTTTTTAGTATTTTAAGACGATCTTCGATTCTGTGAATCAAAACGCTTTATTTTATAAATTATATGGAATGGGAATGCCTTCGAAAGGGTTTTAAAAAACCTCTACGAAGATAGAGGTGTGACGTTGAATTTGCAGAGGTTCTTATTAAAGCCGTCCTGTTTACAGACGACATCGTACTGTTGGCATAATTATTCGCGGGAATCCTTGCAATTGATGATAAATCGATTACATGAGTACTGCAGATTATGGAGTCTGAAGGTGAACTTGGACAAATCCGAAAAGAAGGAGGTAAATCTTCTCACAATGAAAAATGGTACTATAGCGGGGACAGCATAGAAATAGTATAATGATTTCTCCCAACTATGGAAGGTCGATCTTTAGGCTGTCGGCTCCTGTGGCTTTGTTGCATTTGAGTTTGAATATTGCTACCGTCAATTTGTTTTTATCAGGGAGACGGAAGTTCTCACAATCTTTGTACCTTCTGAATGATTTGTCCTACCAGCACTTTTACACTACGATGTTATAATGCCCATCTTGTATGCTTCAGTTTGTATTTTGTTGCCCTGATACGTCCATTCCTGTAGTAAGATCTTTCGATCTTGCCGATCTGGTGTTTTTCGAAGTACCTCATCTTCCTTAAAAAAAATTTGTTTTAAGTCTCACCAGCAACTCTTAACTCAATCCTCATCCATGGGTGCAGTAACACTTGCATTGGAAGCTTGGCTTGTACTAGGTAGGGGTTCGAGTCAATGATAGACGAACGCCGTGTATAGCAATATGAACAATATGACCAAGCCTATGTCCATTTTCAGATGTGATGTTATGCAGGTTGTTCATACTCACAGTGTAGCAAAGGTGCCTTTCATGACTATTCTGTTACCAAATCCGCTGAGCATGATTTTTACATCGTAATTGGGACACTTACCGAAGTTTAACTCTAGCTCGTAAATGCCCTTCTTAGTAGCGTTAACTTTCTCATTTAATGGTACACATGCACATATAAAACTATCTGCTTATTCCAGGCACTCACGAATCGTCATCAGTCACTCGTTAATAGGTCTTAAACCACATTACTTTATTTTTAAGTCTGCTTCCAAAAATAAGTTCGCCTCCAGAGGTCTTCAGGTACGCACCGGTTGCATTGGTAACAATAAAAAAAAAAAAAATAAAAATAAAAAAAACAATAACTCGACCTATATCTATACGCTCACTGACATACACAACAAATTTGAATATGTCTTGCGGAAATGCCAATTGTGTAATCGATGACAGCAATGCTGACTGGGTAGCTTGCAAGGGCATTTGTGGGAACGCCTTTCATGCCGTTTGTGTCGGGTTAAACAAAAGAAACACGGTGTTTATTAAAGAGTTTTCCGATAACCTACTTTTCTTCTATGATGAATGTAAGAGTATCTCACTTTCACACGTGCTTTTGGCAATAAAATGCCTAAGCGATTCAAATGACTCCTACCAGGACGCACTCGCCAAAAAAATTACGGATAAAATTTCGGTAATAGAAAGCAGTGTTAAAAGTGTTGAAGAGTTACGTAACTCAGTGCAGAACTCAGCCGATGTAATAAAATCAAAAGTAAAGCACATGGACAAACAAATTGCTGGTCTTATCGAGTTAGACCCGGGAGATCCAGGAACGAAGAAACTCCCTTACGTCACCTGGATAAAGTGTTGATTGACATTAAAGCTATGTGTTCTGCGCAGGTTATTTCCAACCAAAAAACCTGCGAGACGATAAACTCCCTTCATTTTCAGTCCTCTTCACACAAACAACTCTCTCCCAAACACTGTGATCCCGTGCTCGAAGTTATCTTCGATAAAGTGAACGATGTCGGCGACGAACTTACTGCGACTCGATCCCTCGTATGCGATATTGAACATCACATCGCAACAATAAACAGCAAAATCGTTGATACACAAAACTTCCAGAATGTTCCCTACAATACATCGCTCATGTCTGAATTAATGGAACCTGAAGTGGATTCACGCTCACCCCCACATATAAGTCATCTGCGGACGGTTCAACCCACTGATTCCTGCGAAGTTTCTTCCAACTTAACAGCAGAAAATATTTCTATGTCAGCTCCTCCAATCGCTGCCCCACGGAAGCTTATCAGTCATTTCAATTCAACTTGGACACCTTCCGAATGGCAACGTAGACTTGATAAGCTTGCTTCGAAGAATCAATTGGTCACTACGCTTCTTATCAAAGGCGCCCCCCCAAACGCTGATGTTGATTGGATCTCAAATTTCTTCGAAAAGAAATATGGCATTACCATTAGCCACTGCAATTTGCTTCCTACATCTCACCACAGAAGCAAGCGCAGCTTCAAGCTCAATCTTCCAACAAAGTACGAATGGTTATTCCATAATCCTGCCAGCAACAATTTCAATCTTGGAAAGATGCGTGTCTGCAAATGGTTGGAAAATACGCCCAAGAAGCAGGATAAAGCCAAGCAGTCCGTTATACCTAAACCAACAAATAAGTTAGTAAATAAATCCAATTTGCCAAGACCCACCTCCTCTTCCCACAACAAACACAGCTCCAATTGGAGTTTTAAAACAACAATTTTTCCTAATTTTAAGCCTCCCAACCAAACTCCAACTCCCCCTATTCCACCCCAAATCAAGCCCCAACGTCAACGTGTCTCTTTCGAATTAACCCCTATAACTCAAACTCCTGAAACTCAAACTCCCACCACTCAACCCCTAACACATACGCCTTTCCCTAATTTCGACCTCAGAACTGGAGCTAAGTATCCTAATTTCATCAGTTCTCACATTTTAAACCCTATTTCAGAAACCCCAGCCATTGCGATACCAAACTTATGAAACACTCCCTCTTCTATTGACCCCCTTTCGCCACAAACTGTTAAATTAACGCAGCAAACTAGCGATACCACCGAATGTCGCTATGCGCTCTCTAGGCTTAGAGATAAAAAGATATATGAGAATATACGTCTATATCTCGCTTATCTGCACGATAGATCCGACTCGGTGTGCTACGAGGGTAAAACAAAAACAAGCGTCATGGTTTCTATCCAGCAGGAATGCCTCCTTACAGACGTAACCAGTCTCAGGAAACTTTATATAAAGTATCACGAGATTTTCAATACGCCCCCCCAAAAAGTTGCAGACGATCTTGCCGCTCTTCGCCACTATGTGCACTCTAAAAGAGTCTCACACCTCCAACGCAGTCGCCTTGACCATGATAAATTTTGTCGACCCTAAAAAGTCATGCAAAAGCCTCCCTCTCACCTTCTATTACCAGAACGTAAGAGGACTCCGTTCTAAAACCCACGCTGTTTTCCGCCAATCTCATGCTCTCCCATTTGATATCTATGCTCCGACCGAAACTAATCTTATCCCCAACATAAAAAACCAGGAGTTATTCCATCCTTCTTTTAATGTTTTTCGGGATGATGATCGCGCACCCCCCTTGATTGAATCCCCTTGTCGAGGTGTCCTACTGGCTATTCACAACAGCTTGGACTCCCCTCTCGTTGCAACATCATCCTCTCCTAAGCTCGACTTTGTGTCGGTTAAAATAACCCTCACTCGTAGATGCTTGTACGTTATGTGTTGTTACATTCTTCCGGCGCAACCTATCGAATCCTACCAACTTGCTATTGCAGCAATTGACAATTTGATCGACTTATCAGAATCGCTTGATGATATCATTATCTTCGGCGATTTTAATCTGCCTCAGCTGAAGTGGACTCCATCTGAAGACCTATCTTTTTTTATCGCTTCCAATCCCATTTCTACTAAGGAATGCCTATTCTTAGATCGGCTGACAGACTCTAGTCTATGCCAAGTCAGTGGCGTTTCCAACTATATGGAAAGACAATTAGACCTTATCTTCACAACTGATCCCATCAACTTCTCAGTACGTGTTGTCCCCTATCTCTTTCAACTATTGATAATTTTCATCCTCCACTTCTTCTCTCATTTTTCCACAACTCTCCCCTTCAGTCGCCTCCCCACGCAGTTCTATTTTCTTACAATTTTCACAAAGCTGATTTCCGTAAAATTGATACCTATCTAAGCAGTGCTTCTTTTGAGTTTACCACTCTATCCCTGGTTGATGCCCTCTTCATTTTTTACAGAGAAATATTCAAATCCATCTCCCTTTATGTGCCTTACTCCCGCCATAAAACTTCTTCTACATCCCCTCCTTGGTATAAACGTAGACTTCGCTCTCTACGAAACAAAAGAAACAAGTTATGGGCGGTATTCCTTCGCACCCACTCTTTTTCCGACTATTCAAATTATCTCGGTACATATCTTCATTTCATTGAACTCTATAACTCTCTCTATCAGCGCTACCTGAATAGTGCGCAAACCAATCTAACAAATGACCCCAAGTCTTTTCTTCAATTTGTCAATTGCAAAAGTAAGACTGATATCCTTCCATGTGATCCTCCTACCATCGCCAACTTTTTTGCTACAATACATTTTTCAAACAATCATTTACCAATAACTCTTTCGTACCAGATCCCTCTTACTTCAATGATCTACCTAATTTCTCCATTGGCTCCTTTGTCACTCAAAATTTCGATTCTGCAGTTATTGAAAAAAAGTTACTAAATCTTAAAGATGAATTTGTACCTGGCCCAGACGGACTCCCCGCCATGTTTCTTAAGAAATGCTCTTCCAACCTGTCTCTACCCCTTTCCTACCTTTTTCGTCTATCACTTACACAGGGTGAATTTCCCCAGATTTGGAAGACCTCTTTTATAATCCCAATACACAAAAAGGGATCTAAGCATGAAGTTACCAATTATCGTCCCATTGCTAAACTCTCTCATATACCCAAACTCTTTGAAAGCATTTTATACGAAGCGTTAAGCTTCAAATGCAAGCCTTTTATTTCACCCCGACAACATGGTTTTCTAAAAGGTAGATCAACTACCACAAATCTAGTTGAATTCGTGTCTTTTGCACTCTCAGCCTTAGAAAATGGCAAAGAAATCGATGTTATCGCAACTGATTTCACTAAAGCATTTGATAAGATATCTCATAAATTGATCCTTTTCAAATTGTCTGCTCTCGGCTTTGAGCCTCTCTTTTTAAAATGGATTTCTTCTTACCTGGTAAACCGATATTATAGTGTTCGGTTTAGATCCGCCCTTTCTGTTCCATTCCTGGCCTCATCTGGAGTTCCACAAGGCAGTCATCATGGCGCTCTTCTCTTCATTCTTACTATCAACGATGTTGAGAGTGTCATTAAGCACTCCTCCCTCTCCCTTTACGTTGACGACACAAAATTTTTTAAATCTATTTCCTCTCCCCAGGACTCTGTCCTTCTTCAAGAAGACCTTGATCGGTTTTCAATCTTCCTAGAACTTAATATAGCCAAATGTCAATTTATAACCATCTGACGTAAATGCAACCCGTCTCCTCCCCGACTTTATTTTCTCCATGGTCAACCAATTCCCATGGTTCAGTCTTTTCAAGACCTTGGCATATTATTCGACAGTGAGCTTAATTTCCGTTCGCATATCGATAAGATGATCCTCAAAGCCAACTCATCAACCCGTATGTAACCAGATCTCTCTATATTACCTTTGTTCGCCCCCTGCTTGAGTATGCCAGTCAAGCTTGGTCCCCCTTTCACCGGGTTCATGTTTCCCGAATCGAGGGTATTCAACGTCGATTCCTCCGATTTGCCCTCCGTGGCCTGCCATGGAACGACCCTTTAATCTTACCTCCCTATCAAGACCGCCTCAAACTTCTAAATATGAATTCGTTAGAAGAACGTAGGAATATTGCTGACGTTCTTTTCATTCATCGTCTTCTCTCAGGTTCCATCGACTGTGCATCCATTTTGAACTCCATTTCCTTCAATACCAACCCCCGCAATCTACGTTGTTCTCGTCTCTTCTATCTACCGCCGCACCTCTTATGGCTCCAACGAACCTATCTCCCGAATTCTCCGAAAGGTCAACTCAAACCTCTCCCTTTTTCATTTCCACCTGAGCACTCCTCGTCTCAAACGGGATCTCCTCCATCACTTCCTTGGCCACTAGCTCTTAAGTCTTTCTGTTAGTTTTTAAGTTAGATTAAGCTTGTATTAAGCCAATAAATGGGGGCCTCAGCCCCCACCAAAATTAAAATTAAAATTGGCCTTGCTACTATGCTGTCTACATTCAAGTCAATCGTATCCGAGGCTTTTTTCCTTCATCGCAATTTCTCTGCTCTTTCGGATAGGCTTGGAAGGCCTGAGAAGACGTGTTATTTGTTGGATCAATACCGGCATTTGTTGCGATTTGATGGCTTGCTACTACAATAATACCTCAGCCGGTTTGGCACCCTTACAATGAAGCTCACCCAAACGAGAAATAGCAGACTCCGAATGTTTGACTATAATATAGCCAAATTTGATAAACGCTCATCGCTAGTTTATGATCTAGTAGGCGTTGCGAGGAAGTGATAATACGATTTTTCCCTACAAATGGTATACGATCACGTTAAGCAACTTTTCCTAGCCACAGTTCTTCGCTAGTGTTACTTTGAATTTGTAAAATTTTGGCTGCGGAATACTAACATTTCAAAATAATGTTACCCAAACTTAATTCAAATCAGAAAACTCTTTAATTTACATTTTTTTCCCATTGTCGGTAGAATGTCAACGTGTTTATTGCATGGTAGTATCAAGTATGACGTTGAAGGAGTTAGCTAATCAAAATCCATTCCGGATAAGGTATAAACGGAAAGTCGACTAGAAAATATAGTAATAAGAAATCTCGTCAAAATCGACTGAATTCAAGTGCTAAGATGTCTAAAATATATTAATCGATTGGACACCAATGCTCCCGCCCGACAAGTCTTCGTATCCATAAACTATTATAATTGGCCAATGTAATATTTATGAAAATGATACTAGATCAGTTGTAATAAAGTCCTCCAAGCTACCACTTTTTTTTTTATTATCACACAATAATACAGCAAGGAATCGTAGCCAACTTGGGTCGATTAGAGATAGATTAGATTACACGACATTAAATGGAGGGACTTATTCGTTAGGGCCCAGGGCCACTCCGAACTATTGCCCCACCTAAAGTAATAAAGAGAGATTTATGCTCTCTTTTATAGTGCGAAACATAAGGATGTACTCTCTTCTTTTAAAATATTTTTTGAGAGCTTTTATATACATGTGTCCTGATAGGACTGAACGAACGAGTGAAAAATCAAAATCAAAAACCAAATCCGTTTCATTTAATTAATGTCAATCTCCAGAGGCAAAGCATCTGTGAGTGCCATCCATCTAGATAAAAATTTTCCCACCATCTGCCCTATAACTCTTCTCCATCAAAGCAAGTAATTGAGTTAATTAGATAATTGCATCTGTAATTAAATCGGCTACAACACAAAACCGAGCAAAAATACCAACAAGGAAAATCTCAATAAATTTGTATTTCCTCCTAAAAGCTTTTGATGGGAGGTAAAATGATTTATAAAGGGATGTAAAACTTGTCATAACAGTAAATTGATTAACCCTCCGGAAACAATAAAAACTAAAACGTTTTAATGGAAATGTCATGTAAGAGAAATGTCGCACTAAATATGAACACACACCAGAACAAGTCCTGTATGATGTGCATCAAATTCTATATGACACTGATGGGGGTTTTCGCAATATCCTTTGATGGTGACGTTTTTAGAGGTCTATTCGACGGAGTTAACTTTTTATTATACTTACTTGTAAATTTAAAGGATCACCCAATTCACTTTAGTACATCGTAACGCCTATCATATCTTACATTTTATGTTCCAGACTGATTTTGTTTGACTGTCATTCTGGTATGACAGTGACATTTCAATTTATATTTAACAGTCATAGAGAGTGGTTAATAGCAATTTACCTTTGAGGCATATATGGTAGAGCCGCAACAACCTATTGTTTTGTGTTAATTATGTGGTAATACTATTAGTGCGGAATTTTGTCAACTGCCTTGAGTTGCGCCCTCCAAGACTGTTGAAGTCCTTATGCATGGAGGTTTTGCTTTATTGCATTATCCCCTTGGGTAGGTTTGAGATGTCAATATCAAAGCCCACAGCGGAGCCAACTACCTCAAAGCTTAAGCAGGAAACCATATTGCGACCATCTGTTGGATTTGGCGTTATTAAACCTTATGATAGTTTCCTTTCTTGTAGATCGAGCAAACCATGATGAGGTTCCATTCTTTAGGCGTATATACTTACACTTAGTTAAATCTTACCTTACATAGTACTGCTATCCACATTATGGAAGTTTTTTTTGGGAAGATATCGGCTTACGAGCTTATGGCATCCAGCTCGTATGACAATTGAAGCTTTTTGACAATCATACGCGTACTACGTTCGGTGAATGCGGCAATAAGAAGATTGCCCTTAATCCCCTTATTCAGCAATGGGGCTCAATTGGTGAGAAGGAAATCTACAAACCATTATTGAAACGCCGTTTCATCCACAAAAAGTCACTGTTTATTGTGTGTTATGGGCTGGTGATCCAATTTTCTTCAAAACTTATACCGGCCAGAAGATCGCGGTCAGTGGAGAGCGCTTTAAATATATATATTCTGATTTTTTGTCCAGAAAAAGGCGTTAATGTGGAAGAGCGGTGGTTTCAATAAGACAACGTACCAGGCAACTGCGATGAAGCAATAATACATTGTACTCCATGTACGTTTCTCCAAACGTAAGCCGGAAACTAAAAGACATATTGTTCCACGACGTCTTCATCACTGTCACAGCAAGCATTGCCCGCAAGATGTTGTGACACTTATGAACAACACCCGTAGATGCTTATCAAAAGCGCGTAGTACCCAGTTACCATGCCAGCAAGCAGCCTGCTAGCCTCCCACTGGAAGAGAGCAGAAAGATTGCTTACCTCTTAGAGACATCGGGAGCATTCGTTTAATCTGTCGGTAACCTGGAAACCCAGCTGTCACTGAAACCCCTAACCGAGGACGTAGGCAATGAAACCCAATCAAGACTCCATGGATTTAGCCTTCCGACTGCGTTCAGTGAAGTGTTGCATTTTCGACGTAGCTTGTATGCAGTGAGAAGGCTAAGCAGATGTAACTGTCGCTACAGATATATATTCTTCACAATATAGTTTATTGCCATCAGGATTACGTACTATATATCTCCACTTGGAAGACAAGATGCAAGTTTTCATAACGAGTAGTTAAATCTAACATTGTCGTCCTCCAGAAAGGCACCAGCGACAAATCTGAAATCAGTTTTGGAGTCATCTCTGAAGGCCCGACTACATTCCCTTCCTAGCTCAGATTCTGGGTGATACCTTTCCTGGGCACAGAGAAAGTTGAGTTCGTATTTTTTCAGCAACAAGAGTTATCGCCTCAGAGGGATGCCAATAAAACCAGAGTTAAAAATGCAAAGTCATTTATCACAACTTCAGTGCGTATTGTACCAAGGATCTCTTTAAACGGTAGATGGCTCTGTGAATGCAGCCCATGATATGTACATATATCTAGGGGAGGGAAATTCAGCAGTGCTTCTAAAGCAGGGCCAGGCGTACTGGGGAAATGCTCTCATGCAGCCGAAATAGACTGTTCTTTGGAGTCTGGTAAAAGCAGCAGCATTTTAACGAAAGTTTATTCCACCAGACATCCGATACATATAATACAATCGATCTTATCATAGCCGTATAGATGCAAAGGACCCTCCTTGTTTGACAAGCCCCATGCCTTACCGAAAGCTACCTTGCACTGCCCAGAGGCCAACAGGACAGTGGAGTCTTTCGACGTAACATGTTATGTCAAAAAAAGTTTGCTATCCAAGATGACACTCAAAAACTTATGGTTTAGATAAACGTATCGGAAAACCTTTCACCAGGAGGTGGTTCAGAGCAGTCAGCTTCTTCTTTCTTGTTAAGAGAGCAGCCTCAGTTTTGAAAGGGTTGACGGCAAGCCAATTTCTAATGCCATTTTTAAATGATCACGTCGCTAAGCGTGATCCAGTATGAAATACAGCAACGCCATCTGCATACTCGTATATCTGATCATAGACTCTAGAACCATTAAGAGCATCAAGTCGATCAACATGCACCATTGCAGTGGAAAAAGGACGACGCGTTCGGCTACTTTCCCCCTTTTAAATTAGGTCTTGAGAATTAGGTAGTTGTCCGTTTCGATATTAGATGTGCATGATGTGAGACATCTATAGCGTTGGAGGATAACTTGCGTTGGTAGTAGTATGGCGGTATAATAATCCGGTGTCTGCCGTATTCCTCTGCAAATAATGAGATGGGGAATACGTATTCTTACTATGGTGGTATTCCACTCCGTGGCAGATTCAATTGTCTAAAGACCATTTGAAAAGACAGTGTCGTCACGTATGTCACTGTTTGTTGGTTTTGTCGCCAAGCTTGTATAAACATTCTTTAGTAGCATCGATAATTTCTTCTTCACGACTCTGAGGGCATATTAAGCTAAAGTTTGTTGAATTTAGTCGTGACATGGATTGTAGGAATGCGTTCACTCACATGGCGATAGCTAAGAACTTCTGGCCTTATAAACCCGCGTCAAAATAGACGATGTTTCCATTCTTTGCACTAGTCACCTGGAGAACTTTCACAGTATTTTTGGTGACGCTAAGTTTTATTGGGTGACATTGGCAGTGATTAAATGGCGCTTACACGATGAAAGATGAAAGACCCTTTGGCTTTCCCGAATTAGTTATACTGTTAATACCGTAATGCAATGAGTTAATTATACCATGCTAGATGATCTATAACCAAAGAGTATGGCTGCGAGTAAGTGAAAGAATATTAGAATTAGAGAGTATTGTTATCAGCGATGAAGTGTATTGTAGCAGAGAAGTGATAGTTTATGAATTTTAAAAAGAGTATAGCAGACAGAACGGACCCTTGTGGTCTGACAATATTTATTAAGTGGATATGATACTTGGAGTACATCAAGACTATGTGTATTTAACATTTCGAAAGGAAATTTTTAGTCCACTATAGGAGAGACTTACCAGGTCCACTGATGATCTGATAGCATGTTTCACTGAAAAGTGTAACCAAAGCGTACATCAATCTGGCGAAAGCAAGATAGTTCAACTTGATATTTCTAAGGCATTTGACAAAGTTTGGCATCAGACTCTTGTGTCGAAAATTCGTGCTATTGGGATCGACGAATCTCTTATTCGATGGATTAGAAATTATCTTTTGGAACGTTCAATTCAAGTTGTTTTGGATGGTTTCAAGTCTGATATTCGCAAAATAAATTCTGGTGCGCCCCAGGGCTCCGTTCTGTCTCCGACACTCTTTTTAATTTTCATCAACGATCTTTTGTCTGCTACTTCTAATCCAATATATTCCTTTGCTGAGGACAGAACTTTCTGCTTTCCATATTCATTTCCGGACTCACGTCCCTGCTCTTCGGCTGTAGAACGGGAACGGCAGCGTATGTTAAGCTCATTAAATTCCGATATCAACAGCATAATCAATTGGGGAACTATCAACAGAGTGGAATTTAATGCTTCCAAAACACAATGCTGTTTGCTGTCGTCAAAGCGAAATTTAAACACCCAGCCAATATCCATGGATGACACTTGCATCGTCGAAACCGTTCAACTTTCCATTCTCGGTATGTGTGTCAGTGACAACTTACGTTGGAATGACCACATATTCGATGTCATCAAAAATGCTGCGAAGTGTTTAAGTTTCCTCAAGCGATATAAGAAACACTTTACGCCCTCCGATCTGGCCTGAATATAGGCATTTATCCGCCCGAAATTGGAGTACAATGCCCGCAGATGACGGGGGCACCCAAAACATCTCTGCACCTGCTAGATAGGATTCAAAACCGTGCGATAAAACTCATAGGCGATACTAATATCGGTCAATCAATTGACATCCTCGTACACCGACGTAATGTCTCGTGTCTCACTCTGTTTTATCGCCAATAGCATTCCGCTCCTTCAAACTTAACTAACCGTAACACACGTCTCGCTATGAATGCTCATCAGTATATCCTCAAACCAACTTTCGGATGTACTGTAAAATATCGTGATTCGTTCCTAAGCCGTACAACTGGCTTATGGAATGCCCTGCCTAGCTCTTTATTTCCTAGTCAATATAATCTTCAAACATTTAAAACCAACGTTCACCTGTCCCTCTCTTTCCATTCTCCCTAATTTTCCTCGCCCGCGCTGTGTGCAAACTTTTTAAGGGTACTCAAATCCCTTGAGCGCACGCAAATTATATAAAAAAAAAAGAATCAACTCAAAATGTCAGACTTAAGAAAAACTTTCAAAATAGTAAGCTCGTTCCTTTGACCTGGACAGGTTGTTGTAAATTTGGGTTTCACATTTTGGTGCTATTTAGTCCACAGTGGATCTATTTTCAAAAGCATATGCTGGCGGTCACTGAGAAGTTTTCGTATCGCGAGATATTCCATAATCTGGTGGTTTATTAGAGTTTCCACGACCTTGGTAGCAGCGGCGTAGGATTCGTCCACGGGACAGGCTAGAGAAATGTTGCTTTCCATCTTCTCGGAAACAGTCTACAGAGTAGAACTGATGGAGAAGCGTATGGAGTGGTTTTGTCTTCTACCTCATTTAAGACACTTTAATATTTTTTACCTGAAATTCTGGTCTTGTTGAAACTTTATACCTTTCAGAAAAGCGGTGTGCGTCCGACTTGCTTTCAGTTTTGTTCTGTCGCTTGATTCAAACGTAATGCAAATTTCTTAGCCCTACTAAGATGGTGACCATGGCTCAAATTGTAGTGCATTGGCTTCCAAATTGGGAGGGTTGTGTTTAATTTCAAACCGCGCCCGAAAGAAGTTCATTTTTTCAGTCACCTAACACATGCTGAGGTATTATAAATATATTCATTCAAAAAACTAAAAGTCTTTCACCAAGAAATTGATTATTTTTCTTTAATCGCGATATTCGCAAAAAGAGCTAAAAAATATCAACCATCTCTAAACTCATTAACTATTTACTCCCCATTGCCTACAAACTTCTATCCTCCGTAAAAGCCGATTGGAAGCAATTACATCTTCTGCCATAACGTAGGATGCTTAAACTATTAAAGTACTTACTGAATTATTGACGGAAAATTTTCAATCTTATTACTGCAGTGTGCCTTTTCTTATTTATTACAATTTAATCGTCAGCTCAACTTTTACCTTAAAAAAGAGGAAGAAAAAAATCTCTGACTCCTGAATGTAACTATGTGTATTCATCTTCAGATACCTGGTATCTGGGATGCTGTACTTCAAAGAGCACGTCTGCACAAATCTGGAATTGTTCAACAGGTGCACTCCAAAGATAGCAGTGACGTGCAGATACTGTGGGATTTTCACCTTGCTCCAAGCAAGTGAACGAGGATTTGTGAGATTTTCAAATCGTAAATAAATTCCATATGCATTCTCGTACAAGGACACAGGATGTCACATTATTTTAGAACAAAGCTTGAAGAGATTTTCTTAATTTTACGAGTTGCTAGTTCTAAAATTATCCTAATTGCATTATGTTCAGCTGGATAAGTGAATTATTTCAACTGCAATTAAAATTACGTGATATTTGAAGCAGGTGTGACTGGTGTCCTTGGTGGGATCACATCAAAAAAAAAAAACATCAAGCAAAGATATCTTTGTTATGAAATCAATTGAAATTGTCAGAAGCTATAAATTTTTCAGTTTTGCGTGATCAGCGTTGTGATCGGCTTTAAACTGTTTTGTTTGGTCCCCAGGACAAACTTCACTTTCATATGTAACCTTTTTGTGTTTTGTGCAGATACTGTGAGGTCATCTGACTCTGGGTATTTCCAATCCACTGAGTGGAGCAATCGATTTCTGATAATGAAGAAACTAAAAATCACACAGATCACACGACTGCTTCAAATGAAGACTGTGAAGATTCCAAAAAAATTGCTTCAGATGGGCCAGGGTTTGTTCAAGTCGAATTGTTAGAAGGCCGCACAGTTGCTCATTTTGACTTTTTTGTTTGCAAAAATCGCAACTCCTAAACGAATAAAGATATCGTGACAGTTTTCTTCTGCTTACAGGAAATTTCCAGGACTATGAAACTAGTAAATTTTGAGAAAAACTCTTTACAGGGTGTCTCCGAGTCTTCTCAGCACAGGGGATGAGCACAATTTAAGGTGCCCAGATACCAATGTTAGTTTTTCCAATTGCTATGTTTCAGCAGATATTAAAGCTACCAACGATATCCAGTTCTCTAAATATTCAGTAAGGCTTGCATTTTGTCGTATATCATTTTACACTTGCCGAATGTACGGAAATTTTTAAAAAAATATTATCATATTTTCGGTTCAGTTGTAAATACATTCATGTTGCGTATTTACAACTGAGCCTGAGATCGTCATCATGACTTCAGTGTGCAGGAAGTTCGTAATACCGATCTTAAGCCACCAACCAGATGGAGATTTGTGCGAAATAAAGAAAACATAGTCGCCGTAGCGGCCAGTATCGAAGAAGACCCGGAAATGTCGATTCGGCGCCGATCAGCTGAATTGGGCATCGCCATAGAGTCAACCTGGCTTATTTTGCGGTTGGATTTGGGCCCACATCCGTGTAAGATTATGCTGACGCAAGAATTGGAGCCGAACGACCATAGACAACGCCGTGAGTTCGATAACTGGACGCTGGAGATGTTGGCCTGAAATCCTTATTTGGCCAAACAATCATCTTCTCGGACGAGGCCCATTTTTGGCTCAGCGGCTATGTCAGCAAGCAAAATTGCCTTTATTGGAATGAACACAATCCACAAGTGTTCAGTCAAGCATCAATGCATCCACAAAGATTAAGTGTTTGGTGCGGTTTATGGCACGGTACATCATCGGACTATATTTCTTTCGTTGCCGTCAATGGTCCTAGGTATAGAGCGAAGTTAACCGACGTTCTGTGGTCAGAGCTCGACAACATCAATATAACCGAGCTGTTGTTCCAATAAGACGGCGCTACATGTCATACAAGCGATGTAACGCTAAGTTGTGAAGGACAATTTTGACGACTGGATCATCTCAGTGCGAGCGTTCATCAGTTGGCCGCCGCCATCATGCGATTTGACGCCACTCGATTATGTATTTTCTCTGCTGCTACGTCAAGTCCGTAGTCTACGTTAACAAGCCAACGACTTTGGACGAGCTCGAGCCCAACATTCGGTACGCTATCGCCGGAAGAACGCCGCACTTATTGACCGAGTTATTAAAAACTGGACCCCATGAAGCACTCCGAGCGAAGCCGAAGCGACCATTTGAATTAATTTTGTATCTCACACAGTTGTTGATTTATTTAATTTTCTTTTTCCTGTCGTTCTTATCTGGTCATCCTCTATTTTACTTTAAGAATATTCATTAGTCCATGATTGAAGTAATAGCAGAGAGTGTAAAAGCTAATCCGAGGAAAACAGTGGTGGATAAAAGTAAACGGATCAAAAATTTAAATAAACAAAATGAAATTTTTTTGAAACTTTTGTCATCGTTCGCAGTAATGTCTAATAAACTTATCATTTTTGGAGAGTGTTGTGTGTAGAGATCTTTTTCGGTTCTGACATGCCTTAACGAAGAAGTGAGTGGCTCCAATGAGGGTGCAAGAACGTTGAAAAGGTCTTCGTTCTTCGTTTTGTCGGATTCTTGAAATCCTGCTCGTATTTCGATATCTACATACAGAATATATTTCTTGTAGTCTTTATTTTTGGATTCCTGGAAACGATTGATACTCAATTATATTTTGACTGTGAGCCAAAATTTTAGGATGAGCCTGGTTTTTTTTTTGTACCAAAAACACTCATATGGGTATGACTACACTTATGATGCCAAAGCATGTGTTAGGTTTTCCGGAAAATGGAACAGATGGAGAAGAAAGATGATTGGGCTTAGTGGCTATTTCGCTCCGTGGGTGGCATCCTACATTTAATGGAGAGACTAAATTATTAGTGTAATTGACTTGATGTTGTATTTAGGTAACCATTCATCTCACGAGATTTTAGTTGCCTGAGAAAAAGTCGGTCAAGGCTGGTATTGAACCTCGCACCGCCCGATTGGGAAGCCAATACACTCAGTTTCAGTCAGTTTAAATGCATTTTTATTTGATCTCTTAATTTACTCTTACATGCTAGACAAAAAAATGCTTAAAAATTAGCTTAAATAACTTACAAATAGTCTTATTCTAACATACTGGCCCCATGCGGGCACTCTAAGTTAAACCTAACTCTTAAACTAAGTCTTTCGACGAATCTTACAGTCTATATTTAATTTTATATTTACGTTAAAACTAAAACTAGGAAAATAAATTTTAATCAAAAACTTAGTATATGGACTTTTTTTTAATTAAACTTACAGACTACCTAAAGAATAAATCTTAATCTACTTAACCTACTTACATATAATACATTCATACACATATATACAATACACAACGCATATACACTTCATATATACATATATGCCTATACATGTACATATATGTATATATTTATATTTTTTTTTTGATTTTTTTATTTTTATTCATTTTTTTTTCTGTTTTTTTTTATATTTTTTTTTTTTTTTTTCTTAAAATCTAACTTAATACTACCTAAAACTATATAAGCCGGCCATGGTTAAAAAAACAAAAATTAGATCTGGCTAGATCAAGGAGACTGTTTTACAACAGCCAACTCGATGCGAGGGTGAAGGTGATCTGCTACATGGCCCTTATCCGGCCTATCCTTGTATTTGGATGTCCCGTGTGGTTCAACGTGAGAGCAAGTTTATTGGAAAAGATTCGGATGTTTGAGAGGGCTTGTCTTCGGTTATACAGAACACCAGAGTCTGAGTACATAAAATTCTATCGCAATGAGGTCTTGTACAATAGGGCGAACCTAATAAGAGTGGACAATTTTGTTATTAAGTTGACTCGAAGGCACATTGCAAGAGCAATGACATCGTCGAACAACCTGATCTCCGGGGCTTACTACCCTAATTATATGTATCACGAGAGAGTTCGCTTTGACGGCTATGTTCCTCCAGAAGCGTTCCTCTACCTAGATAGCAAAGGTCTGATCCAGGACAGATTGGCGGTGCCGCTAATCTTCCACGTCGCTCGAACAGCTGCGGACAGGCGACTCAACTACGACAGAGACGTCGCACACGGCAGTGCGGAGCGTCTCCGGTTCAGTAGGGCGGTAGGGAGTCGCGACATGAGGGATTTTGCTCGGCAGCACCAAAAATTTTGGTGGCTTGTTGAAGAAGGGGATGCGTCGTCGTCGAATTCCTCCAGCAATAGATAGCTTCACGTGAAGTAAAGTGGGTCAGCCTAATTTCTTTTTTTTTAGCCATGGCCGGCTTCCGTAGTTTTAGGTAGGTTTAAGTTAGTTTTTTAAGAAAAAAAATATAAAAAAAAATAAATAAAAAAAAAAAAAAGGTATATATATGTGCATATATTTATATATTAAGTATATATATATTATGTATATATATATATATTTGTATGTGTATGTTATGTATTAGGTGTAAGTAGGTTAAGTAGATTAAGATTTATTCTTAGGTAGTTTGTAAGTGTTAGTTTTAAGTTTAATAATAAAGTAAAAAAAAAAAAATCATGTTACTAAGTTTTTGCTAAAAAAAGTTTTCTTAGTTTTAATAATGAATAGAGATAGTACAAACATGTAACGTAAGATTCGTCGAAAGACATAATTTAAGTGTTAGGTTTAACTTAGAGTGCCAGCATGGGGCCAGTAAGTTAGAATAAGAATATTTGTAAGTTATTTAAGCTAATTTTTAAGCGTTTTTTTGTCTAGCATGTAAGAATTAATTAATGAATGAAAATAAAAATGCATATAAACTGAAGCTGAACTGACCAAGTTTCAAAATAAATTCCATGCACCGGATCCCTCCATGTAATGGAGAGATTCTACACACTGAATGACTCGAACTACAACCAACTTCAGACTCCTATAATTTCCAAACCGTTCATGACAGTGAGCTCAAATTTTGACACATGACACACAATTTTATTATTTACAACCCTTTTAAACAATTTGCGTCTCAGTTGTGTAAAAAAATTTTTATACGCGATGGAATTCAAACGTGATAGTGTGATTGCTTTATATTTGGCTGGAAAACCGCAAGTAGCTATGGTTAGAGCCTTCCAGCACCTCAACGTGAATAAAGCATTTGTGTTTCGAACCATAGCTTGTTACCGTGATACTGGCAGCGTTGCAAAACGCCATGGAGGTGGTCATAAAAAAACAGCAACATCGGCAGAAATGGTTCGGAAAGTGAAGGCTCGAATTGAGCGAAATCCGCGTCGAAATGGAAGAAAAATGGCTCGTGAGCTCAATATATCATTGGAACGGATGCAACACATACTGAAAAATGAGCTTGGGCTCAAGCCATTGAAGTTCCAAAAAGCACACGATCTTCCACCGCAACAGAAAAAAGTTAGAGTCGAAAGAGTGAAGGAGTTGCTACGCTTGCACGAAAGCGGTGAGTTGCCGAATTTGGTTTTTTCCGACAAGTCGCCATTTGTTATCGAGCAATATGTCAACAAACAAAATGACCGAGTTTACTTACCAGAGAGGTCCTTCGAAAATTTACACCTTCGGATGGCCGCCAGAAAGCAGGCAGCACCGATGGTGATGGTTTGACGGCGTCAAAATTAATGCGATCGTATGCCGTGAAACTGTCTTAGAGGCAGTATTGAAGCCTTGGGCAAACAATCATTTCGGTAGGAGACCGTGGACATTTCAACAAGACTCGGCACCGTCTCACAAAGCGCGCGTCAACCAAGATTGGTTAAAAAACAATGTTCCATACTTCATTTCTTCGACACGATGGATTGTAAATTCTCCGGATGCAAATCCGTTGGATTTCTCTGTCTGGAGTATTTTGAAGGCGAAGGTTGGCACTAAAAAATACCAAAGTTTGGACCACCTCAAACAAGCACTTCGCTGGGAATGGGAAAAAAAACCGCAGAGCCACTTGCGTGCAGCGTGCGATGTTTTCTTCGGCCGTATCAAGGCCATTATTCGCGCCAAAGGTGGACATATTGAAAACTACTGATACAATGAAAATTGATGTATTTTCCAACATTTTTTGCTTTGGCACAATAAAATTTATCAAAAAATAAAAAAATTATAGCATTTTAAAAAGTTAGAGTTCGAGTTTATAATCATTTGATTCTTCTGGATTGTTGAAGTTTTTTGTTGTGTTATTTTGCATATGGAATATTTTCCATCAATCATATTTCAAAAGGTCTCGTGGTTGGCAACTATCCCTATTTTGTCATTAACTTTATATACAGTAGGTTGACGATTAGCAATTTGATTTCTGCAATTTGATCGTTAACTGTACTTTTTATGAGTTCTCCAGTTCCTTTGCAGATGGAACATTATGGGTCGGCAAAAACGAACCGATGACTACAGCTCCTCCAATGTCCACCATTTGAACTATTAAGCCTCAGTTGAACAATTGGCACCTTACCCAGATGATACACCACAGCCCCACTTACTTTGTAATGTAAGAATTCTTGGAAATGCAATTACTTCGCTTTCACTTTTGCATTCGAAAAGCCGCCGGATAATACTGCAGATCCATCAGTTTTACTCTAATTGATATTTAAGTGATTTCGTAATTTCCTGGAACTGACATTTTTTTTGGCAACTGTTAGAATTTTGTAGGATGGAAGAACATCTACGTTGTGTTTTCTAATGAAAATTCTCAAATTTCGTGAGCGCTAAGTACTCAGTTATTGGTTTCCTTTTCTTTCGTCTAGGTGAATTTGATGTACGAATCGTAACCGTAATCTCTAAACTGGTATAATATGACAATATTTCGGAACAAAACTAATAATAAATGTTTATTAGGGACTATAAGTAAAATGGAAATGTTGGTTTGAGTTAGGAGTTTATACTGCGCACTACTTCTCCAATGAGAGAGAGAGACAGAGAGAAAAAATTAAATTTGGCTGACCTCTTCAAATCGAGTCTCTCTAGCACAAAAGGATACAAGTTGACGTACCTGAGTTTTTAAATATATATTGTATTTAAGAATATACATACATATAACATTCAGTTCTCAATTGAGCTTATGCCGCACTATTTCGGACCTGTTTTTAGACTCAAGTGCCGGAAATAGTGTTTCAAAAAACATTAAATTAAATACAATAGTTCTAAAAAAAATATAAAAAAAATGGAATCCAATTTCGATTTCACAATTGAACAGGTATATCACACAAAATGCAAAAGAAATGATTTTTTGAAACGCTTTGCCTAGTTTTTCAAATCTAAAAACAAATATTAAAAAACTAGGTCGACTTAAAAATTACTAAACCATGGCTGGCTCTACAAACAAGTTTTCCTAATTTGAGGAATATTCGAGGACACAATCTCGGATCACCTCCAAATGTCTCTGAACCTAGTTACTGAACGGTGCATTAAAGTTGGCCTCAAAGCCAATCCCAAGAAAAGCATCATTGTTAAATTCACCAAGAGAAGAAGGCGAGAAAGACTCAGAAATGCCACTCTCTTCGGTGAAACAATAGAGTTCTCAACGGAAGTCAAATATCTTAAAACCACCCAGATATAACTTATATAAGAACACTCATCTTTCTAAGACTATTGCTGCTCACTATGGAGCAGCAAAAGTCTGGCCAGAAAAAAGTGGCAACTTAATCTCAAAATGACACTGTGGATGTACAGTGCAATAACGAGACCTATCATCACGTATGCAGCCGTCGTTTGGTGGCATAAAGCAATCCAGAGGTCTACTCGTACACAAGCTCAAGAAATTACAGAGACTTGCCTGTGCCTGTGCAACTGGTGCAATGAAAACCGCACCAACTGCTGCGCTTGAAGATATCCTAAACATCCCACCACTTCAGCTGGAACTCATGAAAGAAGCAATGGTAAGTGCCTACATGCCCATCACAGAACATGAATCTAATTCTAAACGTTCATACTTGGAATATCCGAGGGTTAATTGAAAAGTTACCGACCGCAACGTAAAGATAGCGGCACTCGTCAATACAAGCTTGTGAATGCTAGTTGTTCATCTATTGCAGTTACTTACCGAAGTTTCACTCATTTTGGATGCGCAGTTTTTAGTTGACAGTCGTTTGAGTGAGTCGATGTGAGTGTTTTTTGTGAAAATGGAAAAAATTGAGTATCGAGCTGTTATTAAATTTTCGTTTTTGAAAGGCAATATGCCTATGCAAATCAAAAATGAGTTGGACTCTGTATATGGGGACTCTGCACCATCATTTACCACAGTGAAATTTTGGGCAGCTGAATTTCAACGTCGCCGTAAGAGCTTGGGAGATGATGAACGTTCGGGACGTCCAAAAACTGCAACCACTGACGATAACATTGCTAAATTTCACCAAATGGTATTAGACGACCGCCGAATTAAAGTGAGAGAGAGATTAGAGGTTATGAAAATGTCCAAAGAACATGTTTGTTACATATTAAATCAAGATTTAGGCATGAGAAAGCTGTCCGCGCTTTGGGTGCCGCGTTTGCTTACGTTAGAACAAAAACGTGTTCGAATAAAAATTTCCAACGCTCTGTTGGCGCAGTTTAGGCGCAATAAATCCGAGTTTTGGCGTCGATTAATTACTGTGGATGAAGCTTGGATACAACATTATACTCGCGAAACAAAAATTCAGCTGGGAAAGGAGATATCTTAATCGATTATCTTTAAAAAGCAAAAACCATTACAGGAGCATACTACGCATCATTACTTGCTAAGCTGGACGCAGAAATTGCGGAAAAACGGTCACATTTGCAGAAAGAGAAAATCCTGTTTCACCAAGACAACGCGCCGTTTTACACTTCAGCGGTTGCCATGGCGAAAATCCATGAATTACTGTTTGAACTGCTTGACCATTCGCCTTATTCACCTGATCTAGCCCCAAGCGACTTCTTTTTGTTTCCTCATCTAAAAACTGCTCTCGGAGGACAGAGATTTTCGTCAAATGAGGAGGCAATCACCTTCGTGAACAATTATTTTGCAGAGAAACACGCCAAGTACTATTTGGACGGGTTAGAGAGATGGGAGCATCGCTGGGAGAAGTGTTTGGAGTTACAAGGAGACTACGTACAAAAATAAAAAAAAAATTCGAGAAAAAATGTCTTGTATTGTTCGGTCGGAAACTTTTCAGCCAACCCTCTTACTTAATAGGCAAATGTCTACTACGATATAACTTTCGGCTCAACTTTAAGGTTACATTTCCAGACCCAGACCCAATGTTGGAAAACCCAACATTTGCCAAGGATTCACATGTATGGCACACAGATGAATGAGTTAGAGCCGGAGTATACGGACACTGCACTAAAGCATCAGTACTTGCCAGTATGGATACAAATAGCTCCGTATTTCAGGCTGAAATCCAAGCAATAGAGCTTTGCATTTGAGAGAATCTAAATAAACCTATAGCAAACAAAAACATTTATATTCTCCTGGGAGCAGAGCAGCCCTTCTTGCAATTAACGCCTTTGAAACAAAATCAAAACTGGTCTGGGAATGCCTTTTACAACTACTGGCCACCACAAACAAAGTCCATCTGATTTGGGTGCCAAAACATAGCGGGCATGAAGGCAATGAAAAAGCAGACGAACTAGCCAGGGAAGAATCCGCATTTCAATTCATGATGCCAAGACCATTCTGCGGGCTATCAAATAACACCATAAAAGGAAGTTTTAATACCTAGCTATAGCAAAAGAAGCTTCATTTCTGGAGAGAAACAGACAAAACTTTATGCCAAGCAGTTGCCACAAAACCAAAACAACTACTACAACTAAGTAGACGCCAGATTCGACTGTTTACAGGTTTTCTCGCAGGGCATTGCCGTGTGAAAAAAACACCTGATGACTATGGGCATACATGTAGACTGTGCAATGAGGAGGTGGAAACAGCAGAACACATACTATGCAACTGCAATGGTTTAACCAATACACAACGTTGCCTAGCTGCCAGCTGACTTAAGGACGTAGCCGCCTTCCTCACAAATTGTGGCATCATGGATGAGCTCTAAATGGAGGACATCACAATAAGCCTATCTGTGGCCGCAGTGATCTGGGATTTTTTATACCACCTCCTAGAACAATCTAAATTGATCCAAAGGAAATAATTTTTTCGATTACCAGAGCTCCAAATATGTGTTAGTATAGTGAATTTAAAAATGTTGTACGAGTATTATACAGGGTGTCCCCTAATTCATCTACGAGGGTCAATCTCCAACGTTGACATCATTTATCGAGGATTTAAGAAAAGGCTTACTTTGGTGTATCCATTTTAACAAAAATTGCTCTGTTAGTACTATTGGTAGAAACTTCGTGTAGGACCTTGTTTTTAGAGAAAATACTAGCCTTTCTAACGGCGTTTAAATAAAGTTGATATCCTGTTCGAGTCATTGCCCATACTAATTTTTGATTTTGAGGTCACTTTTCTCCAGAAAATTCGTAATCAACATAACGTTTTACAATTTTTTTTCTTAAGAAAGTAACAATTATAAAAAAAAAAATCATCATCATGGTACTAAACTTATTAATTATTCATCAGTTTAATTTTCTATGATAAGGTTACAGTTGCTTAGAAACGCTGTTTGAAATGTCAGCATTTACAAATCAAGAATACGCAGACATTATTTACGTTTATGGACTATGCAATGGAAGTTCAACTAGTGCGCGACAAAGATACCATGAACTTCATTCTAACCGACGACTTCCTAGTAAATGAGTATTTGGAAATACGTATCGATGGCTTCGAGAAACGGAATCAGTTGCAAATACATGACTGAATGCGGGAGCCCGACAAGTAAGAAGGGTTTCGGCTGATGAAAGAATACTGGAAGCTGTTACAACTATCCATCAATCAGCATCAGATGCTTTGCTTTGCAATTCAATGTTTCTAGGCATAAAATTTCTAATGTACCTACTGTATGAAGGAAATCTTTATTCATACCACCACACACCTGTACAAGATCTGCTTTCCAATGATTTGGGAAAGATACTTGAGTTTGCTAACTGGTTGCTGGAGCGTAGCTTGGATAACAACGAGTTTATTAGCAGAATTCTTTGCAAGGACGAATCTCAATTTACAAGAGATGAGATCACAAATTTTCATAATTTTCAGATATGGGCTATGGGCAGTCCACATACATGGAGACATAAATCATTTCAACACAAATTCAGTTTCAATATTTGGCAGGTGTACTTGGAAATAAGTTAATCGGCCCCTTCAAACTACCACCCAGGCTATATTCTACAAACTATCTGGAGTTTATGCGAAATGATTTAGCAGACCGATTGGAGGACATTTCACTGATTCTGTTATAATACGATTGCTTGCTCCGTGCTTTCCATGTAATAGTACGGAGAAGAGAGCTTGAACCGGAGAGATGATGAAATCGTTATAATAGTTTGTATTTAATTTTTTATAGTTAAAGGCCCGCTGTGTTACCCAGGGCTGCGAACTCTATTGTTTGGAGTATTGCTCTATCTCTGATTTTGGCCAACCACTGCCTTTTATACTAAATTTGTAAATAATTTTGCTTGCATTTTTACGCAATAGTCTCCGTACAAAATAATTCCTACGATGCATTTTTCATTTATTGATTTCGATTTCCAATTTAACTGTCCTATTTAAGTGTCCCAGTTAGTTACCCTTTCGTGTCGGCTCTCATGATCGTTCGTACGATCGGTCGGTAATTTGATTCATTTTGTGTACAACTGCTTGCTGGCGAAGTGCAACGACACTTACTTAATGCATGCCCTGTGTTGTTATTGTCGAGTCGGCATTTTTGGCTTTGACCCATATAGCACACTTCGGGGTGAATGCATTGAAGTGGTTACAAGTGCTTCGCTTGTGGCAGCGTAAAGTGGATTCTTCACTGAGTTGTGGCGTTGGTATGGGAATCACTTGTTCTGGACTTAGTGTCGCGATTATGGATATGAATTATGATTCACTTGTGTGTTTCGATTATGGGTGTGAATTATGATGTACGGAGTACTACAATTCAACTAGTTTCATCATATTTTCAACAGCACGGTGCTCCAGCCCACTATGGCTATGAGGTTAAGAATTGGCCAGATGAAGAATACGGTAATCGGATGGAAGAAATGGACCAGTTCATTGGCTTGCAAGATCTCTTAGCCTTAAAGTATTGGATTTTTTTGTATGGGAAAGAATGAATTGGAAGAGCGTATTCTCAAAGTGTCGTCAAGTGATCTGATGCAGATAGTATCAATAAACACTCGTAATGAAATCCAAAAACGGTCGCTAGCATGAATACAAAACAAAGGAGGACACTTTGAGCACCTGTTATAACTGTTTTAGTACACACATAAAATAAAAAGTATCCAAAACCACATAAAATCATTTTTTATTCAAAGCCTTTGGAGCTTAAAGCAAAAAAGCTCTTTTTTTAAATTTCATCTGCTGCAGGTTTTCCCAAGTATCATAAAATCTATGGGCTGTGGAAACTTGACGACTATTTATTTTTGTTTTTTATTATTGTTACTTTCATAAGAAAAAAATAGTAAAACGTTATGTTAATTAGGCATTTTCTTGAGAAAAGTGACCTCAAAGTCAAAAATTAGCATGGGCAATGAAAGTGGAACAGGCTTAGAAATTGGATATCTGAAAACCCAACGTCGTTACAAAGGCTAGTATTTCTTCTAAAAATAAAGTCCTACATGATGTTTCTACCGTTAGTACTAACAGAGCAATTTCCGTTAAAATGAGTCAGGGTACACCGAAGTAAGCCTTTTCTTAAATCCTTGATAAATGATGTCAACATCGGAGATAGACCCTTACTTTTCCTAGAATATGCCCAGGAGTCATTTCCCAAATTATCGTTGACGAATTAGAGGATATCCTCTATACCCAGTCGAAAATGGAATTATGCAAACACGTTTGCCTTAAAGAGCCACTGTGTGCTGCTCATTTTCAGTTCTGCGTGTTCCAATAGAGGCAGATATGCTTCTGTTAATTCTATATCGCTGGACATTTTCAAAGTACTTAGAGGTGAAGATATGGACACCCTTTTAAAATGGAGTAATGATAAATAGGCAGAAATAAGAAATCAGTACCATAATCCTATTTGGTCTCATGTCGGAACATTTTCAGTATTGTTTGGATTGTATCTACACCTTCTTTCTTTCGTCCCAATACTCCAGTGGGGTTTCGATCGATTTTCCTATCTCCTTCGCGTTTGTTTTCTTTCTGCAAAAATTTTATTAATTCGATGAAGAAAAAGTACCTGGGTGGAAACCAAAGAAACACAGCTTTTCACAATTTCCATCTAAAAATAGGTATAGCTATAGGTGAAGTTCCCGTTGATTATTGCAAGCGGTAGCGAACTCCGTGACTGAGGAATTTAGTTTGAATGTGTACAATGGAATGATTGAGAGGCTTAGCTGGACACGGGTGCACACACTAGGGTAGTAGCTAATAGCCCGTTTTAGCCAAATGAATTTGTGTGTGTGAGTTTAGTGGGAGTTGTGGAACTCAAAAGATCTGGAAGTCGCTTTGGTGACGACCAGTAGTGCTAAGGGTCATAGAAAAAGTTTTGTCGCTTCGAAAAGCAATTGCCTTGTTGACTATTAAAAAGTAAAGTAGAGTACAGGCGCGACTGTGGTGAAGAAAAAGGAAAAAAGGAAAGAGTAGCGGGACGGGAGATAGGCACAGCTAAGGAAGAAAAGCTAAGTATAGTGGAGTACAGTTTTTTTTTAAACTCCACCTGGGTGCCTGTATGCAAGTGGCATTCAAGCATCCTGCCGGTCCCAAGCTCGGGTAAAGGAGGAGGGGCGTCCCAATAGGGACAGGAGGAGTAAATCTTGGTAAAAAAATCCCTAATCCAGTGGTGGAAGAATCAGCTCCGATGGATGCATGGCTAAGAGGGTGCTTAGTCGCTAGTTTGCGAACTTCGGATACCAGGCGACCTCCGACTTAAAGCTAGCCTTCCAGTGGTTAGACGGGTAGAACACGGGCGATAGATTATCCCGCACACTTGTGGAAATCAAAATAGATAATTTTACCCAAAAAATAACAGAGAATGATGCATCTACAAATACATCATCAAGTATGGATATTTTAGAACACTCTGTCGGCGATATAACGACTATTTCAGACTTGGAGTGGTACCAGTGGACCTCGATCGTAAACCTCTCACAAATGAACAAATGGTTCAGATACAAGGAAGGATTATGGATATCACTATCGAGTTACGTGATGATGGCTTTTGATCGTCTGTGGATCCAGAACAACTTCGCTATTCAAAGAGAAATGTAGGTTAGAAGTGATGCTTGTCGAGGAGGGAAATCTTGCAAAACCGCAAGCCATCAGAGTGTTCTTCACACAAATACAGGGACTGCTAACGAAAGAATACTAGGAATTCTTGATGGTAAAAACAAAGAACTCAACACAAAAACAAGATCAATGATAGTGATATCGGCCACCTGGTTCTTGAAATAAATGAAAGCACTATGAAGCGGCTCGTAGAGCTGTAGGGTCTGGTCTCGTACCGATTTGGTCAGACCAAGCTCATTCTCAGAAGCTCGGACAAGGCAACCAACCACGAGTACGACGTCGGTGGTAGCTTGTGGAAGCGTGAGCGATATCGCACCTTCGGCTAGCGTCAGCGCTATACACGCTGTAGGACCAAAAAGTGGAGAAGGTGCACCCGCAGCTGCAGAAAACACAAATCAACACGGTACCATGGCCAAAACCAGCAAAAAAACCGCCAACCAGAACCGTTTGAAGCCTAACCCAACGGCGATTAAAGACAAATAGAGGACATATCAACGGTCCGTGGGGTAGAAGAGATGGTCCCTCTTCACAGGCTTCAACAGAACGTAGAGGAGATAACAGATCCTACAAACCACAGAAAACTGATTATGCATGCAAGAAACGACATCCCATCTGAGAATTCTGCAAGCAAACCCGCACCGAGCTATGGGTGCCTCGGATACCTTTAGCCAGCGATGTGCTGAAGAGAACATCGTTATCGGACTTATCCAAGAGCCATGGGCAAATTATGGCAAGATTTTTGGTTTAAAAAGCAAAACCAGAGAGGGCAACCCTCTTTATTGCAAAAGATATAAAATGCTCTCTCATTCTAGGTTTCGTAACTAGGGACCTGGTGGCAGCACAAAATGAGCGCCATAACGACCGGGAACAGCCTAGGTTCGTATGCGCATCGGCGTACTTTGCTGAGGACCCCGAGGAAGTGCCTCCAACAGAAGTACAGGAACTTGTCCAGCACACAATATGATTTGGAGCAGGCGTGATAAAAACAAAAGAGGTGGGTCACTATTACAATTTCTATATAGCAAAAACCTTAATATACTAAACAAGTTTCCCTCATATTTCAAAACTCTATAAAAGAGAAAGTCCTAAACCTAATACTCTCGTCTCCATTCCCACAAAATATGGTGGAAGTCCGCAATTTGTCCGTGGAGGTATCTTTATCAGATCACATGCACATTGTGTTCAAGATAAGATGCAGCAACGAACACGCGCCGGTCTGATATAATAACAAACTTACGAACTGGAGGAATAGCGCGGCAATTTAGTAGTCAAAGCTGTACTGCTGGCGGCCGCGCGGCTAACAGCAGTGGGGGCAGACGAACCCCAACGCCAGATAAATGACATCATTCTATTAAACCGAAGCACTTCCTGCGGTAGCACGACTCCATAAAGCTCACCCCCAAAGTCATGCAAATTGCATGGAATTACTAATCAATCCAGATGGAAGAATCACACGCGACCGTGAGGAAACCTCGAATACCTTGATTCAAGTTCACTTCTCAGGGTCTTCTAATGTTAACATGTCTTATGGGCAGAAACTTCCTCAGTAGAATCAATAGTTTATCCGGAAAACTTTTCAGTCTGGATAAGGTTAAGTGGACTATCAACTCATTTAAACCATACAAGGCACCAGGAATACACGCGGAATTTTTCCAACTCTGCTACAAAAGGGTTGGACTTCCTTGCACCTACTCTAACAGCTTTATTCAGGTTCAGCTTCAGCTTAGGGTACATATCAACCACTTTTAGGGAGATCAACGTGGTGTTTAATCCCAAATCAGGCAACAAACCCCGGAAACTACCTAAATCATATCGCTCTATAAGCTTGACATCGTTTTATCTGAAAACAATGGAAAGAATTATTGACGTCAATCGTTGAGTACTCCGACGAGGTGGCCGTGGCTCAAGTGGTAGTGGACTGGCTTCCAAATCGGAAGGTTTGGTGTTCGAATCCCAGCCTCGCCCGAAAGACATATAATCCATTTTTTCAGTTAACGAGAATCAAGTAAGACGAGTAGTTGACTAGAAATCAACAGCAAGCCAACTTCCATTAAGACTTTAGTCTCCCCATTAAATGTTGGAAAAAACTATCTGGGAGTGATCCTAGACAAAAGACTCAACTGAAACTTGCCTTAAACAACAAAATAGCTAAAGTGCTTTAATGCTTTATGGGCCGTCGCATGTATGGCAGTACATGGGGGATCTCTCCAAAGATCACTCACTGGATCTATACAATTTTTTTTTTTTTTTTCGTGGGTAGGTAAAAACCTTCATAGGCACCATAAGCACGCGCTCATAAGAGCACCACCACACCACCATAGCAGGCACCATAAGCACGAGCACCTACTGCCTACCACAGTGGCATGGCAGCGCCCACCATAAGCACGCTCTCATGGTAGAGTCGGATTCTTACTCACTAAAAAACCTCCCATTTTCTATAAGACTACGACTAAGTTTCCTTAACAAGTAGCTCAAGCTTCTGTAGCTTATCGCGTTTGGTGGGTAGGTTTCCAGCGAAGGCACGAACTACTACCGTTATTTCATACGGATACTCCTTAAGGCGCTAAGTCGAACGGTCTTGTTCTTTGAAGTCGCCGCACAAGATTTTTCTCGTCCAATCTCCGGATTATTTCCTGGTTGCAATGATGCACAAGACATGTGCAAAGTTTACGAGCAAAGCTTGTCTTTCACGGTTGCAATTCCCAGATCGCGGTGAATATCGCTATTCCTTATATACCATGGGACATTTACGATTGCTCTAAGCGCTTTGTTCTGGAATGTCTGTAGGACAGACATATTGTTTGGTTTGGTACAACCCCATAGTTGTATACCATAAGTCCACGAAGGTTTTAGCACTTGCTTATACTCGTATATAAGCAGCTTGTTATATGTGCTTAATTTAGAGTATCTTCCGATAAGCCAATTTATTTCTCTTAGCCTGATTTCGAGCTCTTCACGTTTCTTTTTTACGTGTGATTTCCACTTCAGTTTTGCGTCTAGGGTCATTCCTAAATATTTTGCCTCGTTTGCATATGGTATTTGTACCGAGTTGATGAATAAAGGTAAGTTGTTTATCTTTCTGTGCGTGAAATGGACGTGTGTTGACTTAGTCTCGTTTAGCCCGATTCGCCAGCTCTTCGTCCAGTCAAATATTTTGTTCAGAACTCGTTGAAGTTCTGCAGTCGAGGATTCAACTGTTTGTCCTGTGGCGAGGATCGCCGTGTCATCCGCGAACGTGGCTACCACAGTCTCTTCATCTAGAGGTATGTCTCTAGTGTACAGTAAGAATAGGTATGGCCCAAGAACGCTTCCTTGTGGAACGTCAGCTTGAATTTCCTTGAATTCAGAGTATTCAATCCCATATCTAACCCGAAACAGTCTATTTTCAAGATAAGATTCGAGTATTCTATTCATTTCTCTCGGTAAAATTTGTTCTAACTTATACTTCAAACCCTCGTGCCGTACCTTGTCGAAGGCTTGCGATACATCGAGAAAAACGCTTGAACATATCTTTTTTCCCTCTAGCGCCTTTTCAATTACGATAAACCTGATCGATTGTGAAATGTTTGACCCTAAAGCCGAACTGGTGATCCGGGATCAATCGTCTTTCTTCAGTTATCGGTTTTAAACGTTTAAGCAGAAGAATTTCGAAGAGTTTTGAAATTTTTTGTCGTTTGGACTTTTCCCCGGTTTTGGAACCATTATGACTTCTGCGACTTTCCATTGGCTTGGAACGTATAAAAGTCTCATGGAAGCATTTATAATGTGGAGGAGCTTGACAAACGCTTTTCGAGGTAGCTCCTTTAGAATTTCACTTGTAATCAAATCGTATCCTGGAGCCTTATTATTTTTTAGGTTTCTTATTGTTTGCTTTAGCTGAGACAGTGATACGGATTTTATATTGTAGTTGTCGGATCCTGTTCTGAAATTAAGTTCTTGGGCCAATTGACGTCCTTCGAACGGTTTGAAAGTTTCTTCTAAGTGGTCGGCAAACAAATTCGCTTTCTCTTTGTCTCCTTTGGTCCATTCGCCGTTGGCTGTTTTATCGGTGGCAATTGCATAACAGGTTTTTCAGTCGACTTCACGGTTTTCCAGAGCGAATAATTGGAACTCCTGTCCGCAGTCAAGCCTTCGAGGTGTTTAGAAGTCTCACGGTTCTTATATTCTTGCAGCATTTGCTTTAGCTTATTTGATGCGGTTCAAATAGGATTTAAGCGGGGGCGCACGTGATTGTTGCCATCTCCTCCGTGCTTTCCTTTTTTCTCGTAGGAGGCCTTCTATATCGGGGGTGTATATTAGCTTTCCGTGTTTTATTCCTCTTGTTCGAAAGGAAGTGTTGTTCCACGCAGCTCTTTGGATGATTTCCACGAACTTCTCAACTTCGTCTTCTATTTGAAACGGCGTCGTAAGTGTAACTCTTAAAGCAATATTTTCCTTGCAATTTCTCCTGAAACCATCCCAATTTGTTTTTTTATCCGTCAATCTGGGCGGTCTTTCGGTCCTTGCTATGCTTCTGCCGATTTTAAAGATTACTGGCGAGTGATCTGAGCAGAGACCATAGGATTCTTCTAAAGTCGTGAGATATTTGGAGACCCCTTTTGTAATGAAAAAATTGTCCAGGTCAGGTATTTTATTTGTGCCGGTGGGCCAGTAGGTTGGCTTGGCCGTCGAAAAAAGTCCAAGCCACGTTTCATACTTGCTTAGTGCAGTAGCCTGCCCTTCGTCGAATTGAATCCTGAACCCCAAAATGTTTGCTTTGAGTTGAAATCACCACCGAGAATAAAGTTCGACCCAAGTTGGTAAAAAAGGCGATCGAGGTCGTCGTCTGCCATTTTATATCTCGAAGGGAAATAACAAGATGCTATATTATAGTCTATATGATTTATGTTTACGGAAACTAAACTTATTTGGATAGATTCAAGTTCTATTGTCACGTTCTCGACATGCCTAATGCCTAATGCACTCTTTAATATAAAGTGAGGATCCACCCCTCGCGTTTTTCAGGGATGATGCGCGTGATAACCAGAGTTACCTCTTATCATAGGTTTAACTCCCTTTTTTAAGTATGTTTCCGAAATCAGGAATATGTCAATATGGTCTTTCCATAGAAAAATTTCTAATTTGTTGATTTTTTTCAGAAGGCCATTTGCGTTCCATGTTAAAATCTTAGTCAACTCTTTCATTTTTATTTTTGTTAGATTTTTTCCGAGCAACGAACTCGAGCTTGCTTAGTTTTTCAAACAAGAGCTTATTTATTTTTATTTGTTCATCTAGTTTTTCTACTATGAGTGGGAGAATTTGGGGCAGCGGATCTGTAGTGGCTGAATCTATTTTGTTGGGTTTTGACTCTCTTAGCTGTCTTGGGCTCATCGGTTTTAGGATTTTGCACCTTTAGGTCCGGATGAATGAATTTCGTGGGACTTTTTCGCCTCTTTTGTATTTCTTTGGGGATTTTGCAACCTCGGTAATTAGCTGGGTGGTTTCCTGTGCAATTGGCACAAACTGCTGGGATTTGCTTATTTGTTTTGCACTCTTCCGAGAAGTGTTTGTCTGCACATTTTACGCATCGTGGATCTTTTTGACAATACGCCCGCGTGTGGTTAAAATCTTGACAACGTTTGCATTGGATTATAGTTTGTTTGCCCTTACGCATGGGCTCCATTTTGACTCTGATATTTAAGATAGATTTAATTTTATAAATATTATCGACTTTCTCGTTTCGATCAAAAGTAAGCATGAAAATAGGAAGTCCGCGTTTGACTACGGTATCTTTGTCGCTATCCGTTTGTTGCTTTACTTTCTTGATTATGTTCACGCTGTCAGTAATCTTAGAACCTTGTGCTTGAACGTCTTCTATTACGTCTTCTTTTTTGCATGACGGGTGAAGTCCCTTAGCGAATACTCGTAACGGTTTTCCAAACTTATTTTCATAAGTATACTATACCATCTATACAATGATGGTCAGACCCATGATAACGTATGCTTCTATAGTATGGTGGACTAAAGTCACGCAAAAGACCGCCACTTTGAAACTGAACAGAGTACAGCATCTTGCATGTCTGGGCATTTTCGAAGCCTTCCGGACTTGCCCCACAGCTGCGATAGAAGCAATAATAGGACTAGCCCCCTACACCAGACTGCAGCAAGTCTGGTAAAAACTAAAGAGTTAAGAGTTAAGAAACAGACCGCCTTAAAAAAACATTATGCTTCAATAAAGGCTTCTCCACAGAGATCCACAGTAAAGAAGCATGGGTTAGCAATAAACCACCACACAGCCATAATGATATACAGTGGTATACGAATGGTTCTAAAATGAAATCGGGAGTGGGAATTGGAACACACGGACCAAACCTAAATATAACTAACTATGGCAAAAGTCCCAGTGTATTGCTGGCAGAATTCCTCTCCATTCAAGTATGTGCCAACCATATTTACAACTCTAGTATCAGAGGTGCAAACATCCATATATAAATGGACAGTCAAGCAGCTATAAATGCTCTTAGCTCGCACACCAATTACTCATGTACTGCTCAAAAACCCTCCAAAAACTAAACTCCAGGAACAGAACCAAAAGGTGGTGGGTATTGATGGGAATAAAAAGGCCGACGAATTGGCCAGAAAGGCTTCATAAACTCCCTTTAATGGACCTAAAACCTTCTGCTGTACTCTTAAATCAGCTGTTAATTTAGCTATTAATAGCTTGGGCATTCGAAATATATCTCATACTGGGAGACTAGCTCAAGTCTAAGATAGGCCAAACGAGCCATTCTGTCCTTTAACGAAAATGCCAATAGATGTCTAAATCTGAGTCGAAACTTATCAAAAACTTAGTAGGTTACCTCACAGGACACAGCGGTTTAAGATATCACCTCAACAAAATAAATCTGATCGACTCTTCGGAGTCTTGAAGAAGACGAAGCTGCTGACGCATCTTATGTGAATGACCAGATCCCGAATCAGACGAAATATTTTCTTCAGGGAACAATTCGGCTCCAACGAACTAATGGATTCCTCTGCTGGTGGTGTTATCAACTTCGTTCGGAAGGTAGAAAACCTACTAGCCTAACTATACATAGTTCTGACTAAATGGTAAAAAAGATCTTTTAGGTCAAAGTTCCGTACTTCGCAATTGGCGAGTCAGAAAATTAAAAAAAAAATAGTGCAGTTTATTATAGCGTAGTATACAAATTGCTTTTTTTATTTCTGAAGTGAGAATCCGGTGGGCCGCGTGTGCGAAAAAAAGATCTCGTGGAAAGGAGAGTGTTCGGTACTGAGAAAATAGGGGCTCACTCTACCGGCGAGTGTAAAGCAAATGGAACCAGTTTACAAAAAAAATTACGTGGCGCCCCTTTTTTAATCAGGTTGTGCTGCCCTCAAAGCGCTACCTGGGAGAACCCACCGCTGGGATAGTTGGAGTGTTAGGGTATTTTTGGGTCAGGGCATCGTTCAATCTGTGTCGGAGTCAACCATAAAAAGTATTTGCAGAGGTTGCCTTTGTTTTTTGTGACGGTTTTCTTCGGAACAAATATTTGTTTCTTGTCTGGATGTTTCTGCAAGATGTAGTCAGTTTCACGACTTAATTCTTCTTCGTCCACTTCATCTCTAACTTTACCTGCAGTTACAAGTTAACTCTTTCCGTTGTTGAGACGTATCCTTCGTAGTTTCTTCTTTGGTCTTGAGTGTTTCTAGCTCTTATTCGAATTGTTGACTTACAATTTTAATTTTAGCTAACTTGGCTAGAAGTTCGATATTTTCCCCACTGAGGCTTTTAGTTTTCGCTGAAGTTTGTTGTTCGTGCGCCGACACATCCGATGTAGTCCGACGTAGTGGTTTCAGATCGTGGTGGTGGAGATTTCGATACCCTTGAGCTTTTACGAAAAGGGTTGCATAAACGCAATAAATGGCTCATTCCAGAATTTATAGAGCCGACCGCCGGAGAGGATAGATTTTCCAGCATTGGAATATCTTGCGCTTCTTCTTCACGCAGGACTGCCATGGTACTGTGATCCGTGGGAATTCTTTGTTAAGTATTTTCTTCGTCTCTCCCCGTGCCGCAATTTTAATATTTTCTGGTTTGCCCGTGCTTCTATTGCTAGGTGCCTTTTCTCTTAGTGTACATGTACATACCCTTAATGGGTACAACTTCAAGATGCAATTCATCGATTCCGCGATTTTCAAAATACTAAGTCTCCGTTTGACAGGCTTGCCGTTTTACCTTTACCATTATTTTCGTCGACCACGATTTGTCCTTATTTATATGAAGCCAGCTTTTTGAAACACCAAGCAGAGATCTTGCAACAACTTAGTTCTTCTTTACGTCCCAGACCAGGCCTTTTCCTTATTTTTACCACGGGTTTCTTGAATAAAAAATCAATCAGTAAAAGCCAATGTCGACTAAGTGGTTCGCAAGGATCACTTAGTTCATAATCTACCCAAATCACATTTCTGCAAATGCTAGCTATCTCATAAGAGTGGTAAATCTAAACTGACAAAAGTATTAATTTCGATGTCAAGATTCTGATAACGGGTACAAATATCAATGTTATGTTCTATCTAATGATATGTACACATGTATAGTTTTTGCCTAATTGCAATCAGATTTGACGTAACATTTTTATTTTTATTTTTTAAATCAAATTAATATCATACACTAAAACCTCTGCTGGACATTATTGGAGAATATTGAATTTTGAGGTTGTTGGTCTATCTATCTGATTGCCCCTCAAAAAATAATTACCCGCTTGTCGTCATATGTCGGGCAAATTGAATTGTGGGGAAGTGGTTGCGCCACACTAATTTATTGCAAATCATTTCAAAGGACACGGTTAATGACAACCGACCTAAAATTGTTAGTTTTTTGTTTATTCTTAATTCAGCTGTCATTTGTTGTATAATGAATTAACAGGATTATGGAAAGGTCACCGGATTTTCAATTACGTAGGCACGCGGTTATTTTGTTTGTTTGTGGAGTCTGGTTAATCCTATTTTAATGAATGTAATTGCGTACTTATGTACAATATGTGTAACATTTTCCTGCAAATCCGTCGGTAACTTAAGCCTTCAGTTTTAGAAGAGCTGAAGTGCAGAAAGGAAAGTTTATGGCGTTTAATCTTTGCTGCAGTTGGATTCCATACCTCAATAGCAACAACACTCTCACCGATGTCACTTAAGGGTTTTTATAAAATGATGCAGCTTAATGTAAATTCTTTAACATTATACTTGAGAAATTTGGGCGAAATTCGTAAGCCCATTCGGTTAAAACTATGTGCAACTATTTGTATACGATGACGACATTAGTGTCATTGGTAGAGCACACCGAGCTGTTCCTTGCGTTTGCAAGTATGTAAGTAAGAAGCAGGAAAGATGGCTTTACATTTAAATAAGAACAAAATCATGCATACGCTGCCCACAAAAAGGGATGCATACCATCGAGGAATCATGCAGATCGTCACAGTAGACAGCTGTTACTTTGACGTACTAAAGGATTTTGTCTGTCGGGGCTCAGCTATTAACTTTGATAAAGAGACTTGACTGGTAGATATCCTCACCCCAACCCTGCACGTGGGCGCCGAAAATACAGCTGTCATGTGCTATTGTAAGACGTTGGTTAGCTAAGGTCAAATGACTCCTCAATAATTTAAAATCTGCGACTTCTCCTCTGACCATCGGATCAGGTACCTGACTTCAGTGCTGCGAGTGCATTTAATGCATAAAACTATGACCAAGAATTCAAGGCTATGGGTTAATCCAGTCATGAATGAGCTCTTTCAGATGCACAGGAGGGGTCTGTCGTATTATAGTTCATCCTATCGCCAGAATGCGCTGCTACTGCAAAAAAGGTTATGGTGCCTTGAAGTCCGTTCATATTTCAGTGCAATACTGTCTTCAGTTTTGTTTTGACAGTTGATTATTGTTGACGTGTTTGGCATCATGTTGAGTATGGACAAAAACGATTTTCGTTCTTTCATAAAACATTATTTTTTGAGAGGCAAAACGGCGAAGGAAACAAAAGAAAAGTTGGATAAATATTATGGGGCTAATGCTCCGTCAGATTATACCGTCATATATAGGTTTTGAGAATTTCGTGGTGGCCGCAAATCCACACCGATCAAGTCCGCAGCGGGAAGCCCTCCGATGCGGTTACAGAGGACAATGTCAAAAAAATACATGAAATGGTGTTCGCTGACCGGAAAGTGAGCGCACACGCCATATTTTGGACAATATTCTGCATATGAAAAAGTTATCCTGCCGCTGAGTCCCGCGAATGATCAAAAACACGAAGGCGAGAGCACTTCGAAAGAGTGTTTGGACTTGCTGATGCGGAATCGGGCGGACTTTTGGCGTCGATTGGTAACTGGATTTGGATCCATCGGACTATAATCTCTTCCCAAACCTCAAAAGATGGCTCATCAATACAACATTCAGCTCACGCGAGGAAATCATCGACGCCACGGAGGAGTATTTTGCAGACCTTCCGGAAAATTACTTTTCGGACGGGATCAAGAAGTTGGAAAATCGCTGGAATAAGTGTATCAAACTAAAAGGGGACTATATTGAATAATATAAAAAAAAACATTTGAAAAAAAAAATGCAATCCAAAATTGGGAATCCAAGGAGGTTACTTTTCACTCCATCTAGTATTCTCAGATCAACTTAGAATCCCCCTCAAAATTCCGGACACATAGGAAAACTAACTGGATGGCGTATTTCATTTGCATAAGCGAAAATATGGAACCACCCGCAAATGTATATGTAATTTCCTGATCGCGTTAACATTGACCCTGCCGTAAACCGTATAACTTTAAATCTAAGCCTTTGTTAAGAATTGTCCCACCACTAGTCATCGGAAGCACTTCAAAGCTCCTTGCTGGAGAAGCAAAATCAAAACACAGAAAAGAGGTCAGAAGATTTCAAAGAAGTGAGGATGTTTGGATCAAATATAGGTCTACACAAGAAATGTAAGAATTGCCAAAAAAAATCATGGACTCTTTTTCGCGAAGCGATAGAAAGTACCAACGTACCAACTAGGTAAAGGAAAGTCCTATCCAAAGATCCAATAGCCCCGGGATATCTGAAAGACTCCAATGTAGTCTGGGCAGAGAACAGCCGGTAATCATGGAAACTCACTTCTCGAGTTGGAAGGATGTCGATGAGGAGGGATTAACTGGCATCATAACTTCAACTCCTATCGAACCCATGACCTGCAGCCTGATTTCAAAGAATAAAATAAAATGATCAAATCGTTCAATCCCTGAGAATGGGTGGGAACAGACAAGGATAATCCCGGCCACGTTACAACATGCTCTTCCATACATCATACCTTTATCTCTTAAAATTATCTTTATCGGTTGTTTAAAGCTGAGCTACATCCTAAACAACTGGAAATAAATGTGGAGGGGAGAGAATCCTAGATCGACATAGAAGACAAACACCCAACAAACACAACCAATGCAGTTCTCAAAACGATAACCTTTAAGGAAAATCAGTAGAAACGGCAAAATTATCAATTCAGAATTTGGGAGAAACATAGTCAGGAAAACGGCTGGAAGAGCAACTTCACGTTGGGGACTGAGTGCATGTATAACACACTAGAAATACATGACCATAGCTAGACCCATTCCTATCTACCGTGCGCTGATATGGTGGAAAACCGCGGAAAAGACTTGTTATCTGAAAAAACTCACAGAAGTGCAAGGACTAGAGTGTGTCTCGGTAACAGGTGCGTTAAGGCCTACTGTTCAAGCTGCGCTAGAGGTAATGCTTAACTTCTTTCCTCTGGATGAGTTCCTCAAATGCGCGGTTTCCAAAAGCTCGATTACACTAAAGGAATCAGGCCTATGGACGGGCTGCAATTTAGGACACATTATTTTATAAGTACGAACCATCAAAACTGACGAAGTGTAGTGACTACATCGTGCCAAACGGGGACTTTGATAAGAGTTTCTCCACATCATTTCCTAGCAGACTGTTTAACTAACGCTGCCACCAACAATGGAAAACTGCACTTATACACGGACGGCTCCAAAATGAAGAAATGTACTGGAGCTGGAGTCTACTACAGAGTCTGCTACAAATCCAGGACTCCTTCAGGATTCCGGACGAATGCATGTACATAGTATTTTTAAGGTAGAAATATTTGACATTAATAAAGCCACTCAGACCGTACTACTCATGGAACTTAATTCTTTGTGGATAGCCAAATAGTCATAAAAGCTTTGGCAAGTGAAACCGCCAAACCAATGTCGTCCAACTCTAAGTACTCGTATAGTCTGCGAATCTCACCGAGTGGGTTTCAGGAATAAGAAAGCGGATGAGTAAAATTATTGAACTTTGAACAGACTTGCTAAAAGCTCCAGATGGTTTTCAGCATACAACAGCTAGGTAGGACCCACCATAATATTAATAATAGTAATAATAATACAAGGTGGCGCAAAAGTTGTCAACCGATGTTCCTGATTTTGGATTATGTTTGCTTGTTGTCTCAAATTTTTTTCCATTAAATCGAGAAAATGATATCGGCTAAGTGGCCGCCGCCAGAATTGATGACAATTTGGGCCCGATTTGTGGCATTTTCCATCACCCATGGCAGAACTTCCGGCGATGGGTCCTCGCCTTCCTGACGTCCTCTCTTTAAGGGCTTCAAGAGTCTGAGGCTTGTTGACATAGACTCGTAACTTCAAAAACTCACACAAAAAGAAGTCTAGAACTGTTAAATCAAGCGATCTTGTCAGCCAGTGCAAATCGGCAAAACGAGAGAATAGGCGACCCGGAAATGCCGCCCTCGGAATTTCGGTTGTGGCTCATGCTGTATGCGCTGTAGCTCCATCTTGCTGGAATAACATGTTCTCCAGTCCCAATTCATCCAATTGAGGACGGAGAAAATCGTTGAGCATTGCTTTGTAGCGCTCCCCATCCACGGTAGTCGTTTGGCCCGCGGCATTTTCGAAAAAAAAGGCCCGATGACGCCTCCAGCGTAAAATGCAGTGTAATGTCTCTTCGTGGGTTATACTTACATGGATTTTCGGTGCCCCAGAAGCGATAATTTTGCATATCCACACATCTACAGAGATGGAAATGGGCTTCTTCGCTCATGATGATTTTCGATAAAAAGTTGTCTGCCTCGTGGTCGAGATTCAGGATGGCTTGAGAGCAGGATACTCGCACTTGGCGGTCAAGACTTAACAGCTGATGCACCGCCTGTACTTTGTAAGGAAACATCTTACAAGTCTTTCACAAAAGTTCTCTATAAAGACCGCCGGTGATGCCCAATTGCGTGGCACGTTGTCTGGTCGATAGTCCGGGGTCCTCTTCAACCACAGCTGCGATATTCTCAGCAGAACGGCTGCTCCGGGGCCGGCCAGACCTGGCAGCATCTTGAGTTGTCCCAAACACTTTTAGGCGAGCGGCTAAACGTCATAGTGTTTAACTAGTTGGTGTCGGACGATCGGCAAAGAATTATTCCGGAAAAAAGTCATAACAATTACTCCGCGTTCTTTAGGAGTATAGCGATTCATGTCTTGTTGACTTGTATTTTATAACTGTTTACGTCAAAAACGTCAAAGTAGAATTGGCATTTGCCGCCATTTGAAAAATTATAGCATCTTCCGATAGGGCGATGATTTTTGCGCCACCTTGTATAATTAATTCAGTCGCAGCATTCTCACCATTTAAATTTTCATAGGGCTGATTTCAGAAAACTGAATGACTTGCTTAGTAGTACTAATTTCGACAGCATCTAAAGTAGCTCCAATATTTCCATAAACAATCCTGTCGAACTCTACACCCTAATCTTCGAACTCTTTAAAAAGGCCATTCCTTTCGTTCCCAATCCCACGTCCTCACTACCCTGATAGAATAGTGAGCTACGCTCGCTGCGTAACAAATGAAATAAGATATCGCTCGCTATCTCAAATGTAGGTTTACCTCTGGCTTTTTCACTCACCAGCAAGCTCATACCCATTTTTCTCAGTTCTGTGAATTACTCTATTAAGCCGAATGCAATCTGAACTTATCTGTAATCCTAAAAGAGTAGGTTACCCTGAAGATGATCAGCACTTGAGCAAAAACCTGTGGTCTCAATTATAGTCCATCTAAAACGGAACTGGTTCTATTTACCAGAAAGAATAAGATACCGCAATTCAGGCTGCCAAAACTCAACGGAGTGGAATTGTCCTTCTCAGACAGCGCGAAGTCTCTGGGTGTAAGTAATTCTGGACAAAAAACTGAATTGGAATCTTAACGTAACGGAAAAAATCAAAAAGGCATATAGTGCTCTTTTTATCTGCAAAAGAACAGTAGGAACAATTTTGGGCTTAAAACCTTCTAGGGTTACAGGGTGGTGGTAAGACCGATTCTTGCATATGGCGTACAAATATGGCGGAAAGCAACAAACAAGAAAACGGTTTACGAAAAATTAGCGAAGGCGGTTCAAAGAACGACTTCCATAGAAATTACAAGTGCGCTCCGTAACACCCCTACGGCAGAATTGAACACCTTTCTTCACCTAACACCACTTGATTTACAGATCAAACAACTTACTAGCAACAGTGTGATAAGGCTCACTAGTTTGGGTCACTTCAAAAGCAGTAGTTGTGGACAAGGTACGGTCCAAGAGGAGCTACTGCCAAGCAACCTAATTGTAACGGATGAAATTCCTTGGTCGACTACGACATTATGTATGATAGAATATATCCGTATGATATATACATAACTATATAGTCAGGGGCTGTCGCACAGTACTCAAGGCATTATGCAGTCAGAACTTGATGAGAATGTGCTGGGTGCCAGAACACTGCGGTATAAAACGAAATGAATAAGCGGATGAGTTTGAAAAAAAAGGAGGGCTACTCGATAATAGTGAGGTCGCTAACATCGAACCACCCCTTTGCATAGTAAGGGGCACTATCGAGGAAAAAATCGTTAAGACTGCCAACCTAAGCTGGTCAAGTCTTGAAGGGCACAGCGTATCCAAGGTCTTCTGGTTACTTTTTGACGGCAAAAGATCCAAGGAGTTAATAAAATTAAACAGGGATAAGCTTAGGACAATAATAGGAATGATGATCGGACCCCATATCCTGCCTTAACGCGCAAAGAGATTCAAATTGTCAGACACTCATCTGCAAGCTCTGGAGGACATAAACACATACTGTGTGAATGCGAGGCAATATCGCGTAGTCGAAAAATTTTTTTAGGAAAGTACTTTTTCGAAAACCTAGAGGAAATATACGGCACGAACTTTAAAGGCCTTCTAGGATTCTGCAAAGAAATTGAATGATTAACCAGGGATATTGTTTAGGTTAGAGCCATTTGAATGTAAATTCAACTGCTTCCACATGGATTCCGATGGGCCTCTTTTGGTTTTAACCTGTTTTAGACTAACCTAATCCTTCTCTAGCTTAAAGTTATCGGGTTCCAACTTGGGCTCATGTTGTGGTTCAAATCTTATTTGCCAAATCGTCAATATAATGTTCTTTTCAGATCTCCTCTACCTCAAGGAAGTCACCTTGGTCCCCTGATATTTATATTAGCAATCAACGATGTAAATTTCATTATCAAAGAATCCCGCATCTATGCAGATGATATGATGATCTATGAGTATATCTCTTATACCCTCTGACGCTCAAGCACTAAAAAATGATCTGAACAGCTTTTTAAACTTGTCCGAAAAAAATTTGTTGGAGCTTGATGCTAGAAAATGCCAAACAATAACTTATTTGCGTAAACGTGTGCCACCACCTCCAAGATTCTATTTCATTGGCAATGAATTAATAACCCCTGTTATCTTAACACGCGATTTAGGTGTTATATGCGATAAAGTACTTAATTTCCGGGGGTATATTGATAATATAATTGATAGTCTATTGATGGTCTAAGGAATTCTCTAACCCTTACGTCACCAAATCCCTTTGCCTTACATTCGTTTGGCCCTTACTCTGAAAGCCACTCTAGGTGGATTGCAGCTATTCAATGCAGATTCATTCGACTTGTATTAAGGGGTCTACCTTGGACAAATATCTATAACTTGCCACCGTACAGCGATCGTTTAAAGGGTGAAACTAGTTTAGGAGGCCGAAATTTTAGTGTTTTTCGTAAATTATTTTAGCAGGGAGGGAATAATCAGAATTTGTTTAAGCTTGGAGGATATTTATAAAGTATAAATTGTATAAATTGTAATTTTTTCAAGAAATTTACGCTAGAAATAGTGGAGTTAGAATCTGTTGTTAGAAGGACGGTCGCCATCAGAGTTTGCTGCTCGTGGGAAATCCGGAAGTCACAATTTTTGTCTGGAATAATTTAATTTTTTTTTTCGTTTGCAACATATTTTCTAAGAATATAAACTAAACTCTGATCGAAAAAGTTGAAAGTTACATGTTTTTGAGGTGTCTGAACA
Source organism: Volucella zonaria (assembly GCA_963966105.1). Lineage (NCBI taxonomy): Eukaryota > Metazoa > Arthropoda > Insecta > Diptera > Syrphidae > Volucella > Volucella zonaria. Next base: position 126,940,320 of record OZ014531.1, read on the forward strand.
AAATGCCATGTTTTTATGCCATGTTTTTTCACCTTTTTTGCGAAAAAAAAAATATTTTAGATAATAATATCATTCCAGATCATATGAATTGTAATTGACTAAAGAATATTCCCACAAATTTTCAGAATGATTGAAGCCAACTACAAGTTTCAGTTTATTCAACCAAGAATGCTGCAACCTCGACTACTTTCAGGCCTCAATGTAGGTGCTTTGGAGCCAATCGCCAAACGGTTAAAATGAAACTTTCATTAGCATTCCGCGTGTGACCGCCTAAACATCTGGTCAAAAAATCAACTTCGATAAATCTGCCTATGTTGGAAGAATTTCTTTCTGAACGTCGGGGTGTAATGGAGCAGGGTGCGCTTCAGGTTCCGTTTCAAGTACTTTAGCTTGCTGCCACTTGCACCAACTGTCATCTCCCTCTAGAGAGTTGTAGTGTTGTGGACTGTCGTCTGTGGATATCATGTGCTGATAAGTTGCCAATATGGCCTTCTTCATGTTTTCGATGCTGTTTGCATTTCCTCGAATCGCTAAGCCGTAATACGTGCTGAGCTTTTTCACCAAAGCCTTTCTTAATTTTCCTTTTCCGCGCAGACTTTCTAGCTTCCCTGATGTTCCGGAGCCGAGTTCCCATCCTTTTCTGCACATGGCCTATGCATTCACTCTTGATAACTGTCAGTTCATCACCGTAAGGATTTAAATTAACAACTGCTGTGAACATTTTCGAATCTCCATTATCTATATATTGTAATTGCCATATTTTACACCATATAATTCCTCTGATCTCAAGAACATCATTTTCACACACTCCATTTGCATTCTTCCCGCGGAGCCTTAATTTTTTTCCGTGCAATTTCCTTCGTCGTGATCCTCTTTTATTGCTAGATATTCTGCTGAATTTTTCGATTTCTCTGTCAATATACACATGATTGGCAGTAACTAATTCGTATAGATCGATGACTTTTCCGGAGTAATAGATACACTACAAGCGTTGTAACACCAAAATGTGATTTGAATCCTGGTTTTTTCCAACTTCCATCACCAGTTACTTTCAAATTCAAGATAGGTCTCTCGCATTTCCCGTTCTCTTTCTTTTCTTCTTCTACAGCTTTCTTACAGCAGAATTCATACCCTTCCTTCGTAGCGACGTGGATAAGAGTGCAAATTCCATTGTTAGTTTCTTCATACCATTGCCGATATCCATGTAATTGCAAAATAAATTAATTCCTTGTCTTCTAACACCCAAGGGCCGCTTGACAAATTGCCAGTTCACATTGGCGGGAAGATGAAAGTCCTCTCCACGAACATCGTGCTCACATTTTCATGGTGATGAAAGACTTTTATACAAGCGGAACACTTGAATCGGAGCTTTTAAAATTTTTAAATTTGAGCAGTTGGCCTGAAACATGATTTTTTTCCTCTTCTTTACTCCTCCTTGCCCATCAATGATCAAAACTAAATTGAAAAAATATGTCAGAAATGGAACGATATGGAAAAAAAATGACTTGCTTCACCCGAAAATCCACTTTAGAAATGGATTTTTGGTGGAAGTAATCCTTTTTCTTCCTACTTCAATAAACAGCATTCCCTCTCTTTCGGACAATATTCCTGCCCGAGCCAATGTGAACAGGCACAAATACAATCCTACGATTTATCTCAAATCCAGTGTTGACTAAAGGACCTGAATTGTTTTGGGTCGATCCACAGTTAAAATCGACAACAAGCTTGAAACCAAGGCCACATTTTCCAGTTTCTTGAAATTTGACATTCTGTTTGCAATTTCGACAAATCTGTGAATACAGTGAAAAATTCGATGAGCCCATAAGAATGTAGAGGATTTATCGTTACATTGTCACTAGTAGTATTCGAAAGTTTACTTGCGTTGTTCCCACGACCACCTTTCGAATACGCCGACATCTTTATTTCTAACTTCCAAGACACACTAGGAAGGCCAAAGCTGAGCTGAACAAACTCGAAGCTCTGTCGAAATATTCCAAAGCTTCTAGAACCTTCTACCCAACGCCTCTACTGTAAGAATTTACAATCAAGAACATCTGCAAAAACCACCCTCTCTCTTTCATATCCCGTAGTACAGGGGTATTGACCCAGGTAACTTAAAGCTAATTAATCTTCAGCCCTTCATAAAACGTCGAGAAATTGCTGATGTATTCCCTGTTCACCAACTACTCACTGGTAGTATTGACTCCCCTACCGTGCTACAAATGGTAGCAATTAATACCAATCCACGCAACCTTTGGTCTGCACCCCGCTTCTACATCCACTTTCACCGAACCGCTTCGAACTGCGAATAACATGATTAATGGGTTCGACTTCAATATTAGCAAAACCAGTCTTCGAGATTCCCTCTCCCAAGCTACTTGAGCCGCTTTTATCGTAGTTTTTATGTAATATTAATGTTAGTTTTAAGTTAAATTTTTAAGTTATATACAATATTTGTCGTGGGCGTTAAATAATCTGTCCGAGGTTGACCCGGGCCGCAATCAATCAATTAACATTTCGGCTCAAGATGACTTCGATTCCTAACCGGAGAGATATCGCAGTAGAGAGAAACTTCGCCTTAGGTGCACTCAACTGGAAGGACACCTCAACGATTTTGTAATCTGCACTGGGATGCAGTACGGTAAGGAATCCGCTAATTGAAGAAATTAATTGATTGCGGCAGAGAAACCCCCCCCCCCCCCCAAATTGTACTGCTTTTCGAGAAACCTGGTTTAAAGAGTTAGTAGCTCTTTCACGGATCTATGGATGGCTCCGTATTTATCTCAAGAGTCTCCAGCTCTATTTATATCGAAACCGTTCACTAACAAGAGTGTGATTTTGTGATAAATAAAGCAACCTACCCGTTATTGATTATTTTTCAATTCGGCTCAAAAGCAGTATGCTCGTACACTTATTTGTAGTATTGAAGTGAACGTTCACCACACTCCAAATGAATTTATTCTTCCCAAAACTATTATGCCCACATACGTACTCATAGATACACAGTTACTTCCCTCATTATATCGATTAATTGACGTTTTTTTCTAACATTTATTTTCCTTTTATAGTTGTGTTTGTTTGAATGAGGCAAAGTTGCCACAAGATAAAAGTTTTCCCACAAGATAATTGTACCGCCTACAACCTAAACTTTCAAAGTGTATCAATACATTGAAAGTCACTTCAATCATACCATACCCTGAATAGAATCACTGAAACTTCTGACAGTTTTAAATTACTTCGCAAAACAGAATGGCTATATACTCGTACATTGAAAAGAAGATAACTTATAAATCTGATCACAGCGATTTGTCAAGTAAAATGATTGATTAGATACACCTAACTCCCAGGTTCCTTCTTTCAAAAGAAAAGAAAAGGAAAAGTTTTCGTAGTCAAACATATACAAAAGTTTCTTCGGACAGATACAATAGTGGTATCCCAAAGTGAAACGTTTTGAAAGTTATCAATAAGGATTCATTCAACTGTAATATCACTTTCAAAAGTTGGTAATCCGAGGTCTCGGTTGAATTCGAGTTCCGTTTGAAGAAGCAGTTTTTTTTGGGTAATTTGATTTATTAATCGTATGCCCGTATTGAGGGACGTTTAGACTAGTATGCTCCAATTCAAGCTATTTCTTTATCGGAAGGAAGCTAGCAAAAAGAAGTTTTCCTTCATTTACGAGTATATGAACGTATTGTGCTGTTATCGTATTTGAACTCAAAATAGTCCTTGTGTAAAGTGAAAGTTATCCTCGAAGATTTGAATATAGTTCTTCTCTGAAGAGATCTTTATTAGGATGCCAAAACAAATAAAAATCCCTGATCGCAGCTCCGGTTAGCAAAATTGCGAGTAAGAGGTTATCACCTTCTTCCATCCAATTATTTCTTTCTGGTGTATAGACTCTCGTTCCGAAGATGGGAAGTGGTCGAGCATATGACTGAGAGCCAAGTTAAAAAATAACTCTGTAGTGTGAGTGGGTCTAGTTATCAAGCTCATTTCTAGTCTAACCTGCATTATCTACGTGATGCAGTATTCCGTGGAGATTGATCACTCTAGTCATAACAATAAATTTTCTAAGGCGGACAAAACAACCCTAAAACCTTGCTATCGCCGACAGCATAGACACTGATAAGACGTGTAGAGTTGAAGGGCATTTGTGATGCTACCAGTATCTGTTCGATTTTGTCAAACCAGTACAGGGAAGAGAAAGCCTTTGCCAGAGTTGTATCATGATCCCACTCATTTATTTTTCTTTTTCCGCCGTTAAATCTAAATAGAGCAAAACTCAGGCTACATCTACCACCATCCCTACCTAAAATTTTAAGACCAAATCTTAAATTGCATCCTGAAGTATGCCGGTGAATGAATCTGGCTGATTCACAAAAGGGAGCAGATCCATCGCCTCAAGAAAGTTCTGTGCCCACCAACAACTTTTCTGCGGAGGTAAAAGACAATCTCGTAATTGCGGTTTTCAAAATCCGCGTGCGACTGGCTTTTTAAGTGCTGCATACTGAAATGTTTTCAGAAATGCACTACAACATACTCCCCAACCACTTTCCATTTTCAAGAACGCTGTCAGAAACAGAATTCAGAAATCTGTCATCGGCGGTCTTGGTGGGAAGGTGCTGATCTGCAGGTCTATGATAGGGACAAGATCTCTCTTCTGTCCCTGATATGATCCTGAAGATATCGGAATATGCAGGGATCGAGCAAAGAATTTCACTGTTATCTTTTAACTCTTGTACATAAAGGTTGACTCATTTGATGCACTCTCTCAGGCAAACACATCGGAGTCAGCGAATTTAGTACTTTTCCCCCGAACAATAAACAAACCCATTCTCCGATAATGGGCGAGCCATCTTAAGAAAATCTCACTCTGTTTTTGTCACCTCAAACTCCATCATCTGTTCTATTGGCAGTGGCGTGCACCCCTATTAAATCCATGAGCCATGACTTGTCCGTAACAACGTAAATGCATCTTACTGCAACATCTTCCACCTGGCGTAAGAAAGAAGATAAACCTTGCCCAACCAGACACTAGTCTTTTTTTCTGCTCTCAAAAGAGGACACACGACAATGCAGTAGTACTGCTAACTGCCAACGATGACAAAATAACACAGTCCACCTGTGACCACGAATCTGAACCACCCAAAACATATTAAGAACCTGGTTGATGAAGTCGCTCATTAGGAGGAAACCTTGATGAACTTCGACGCATCACGACATATGAGATAGTATAGACATTGACCCTAGATGAGAGTCAAACTTCGAATATTTAGTAGGTACTATAGGGTGACCAGAAAAGAACGATATAAAATTGATCCTAGCTATCATGGCCGCCTCGGGTGCGCTAGCAGTACTTCAAGAGATCTTTCCAATTTTTGATGATTCGATCCAATATGTGCGGCATTATTCCGGCAATAGCGTGGCGATTGTTGGCCTCGAGCTCGTCCAAATTGGTTGGCTTGTTAGCGTAGACTAAGGACTTGACGTAGCCCCAGAGAAAATAATCGAGTGGTGGCAAATCGCATGATCACGGCGGTTAATAGATGATCGCTCACCGTGAGATGACCCAGTCGCCAAATTTCTCCTCCACAACTTCTAGCGTTGCGCCGTCTTGTTCGACCCACAGCTCGGATATATCGATGTTATCGAGCTCTGACAGAGGAAAGTCGGTTAACATTGCTCTATACCTAATACCATTGACGGTGACGGTGTCTTCTTCGTAATTTCGAAAGAAATAAGGTCTGATAATACCGCCATGACATAAACCGCACCAGACAGTCAATTTTAGTTAATGCATTGTTGCTTGCCCGAACAATGCATTATGGATTTTGTTCGCTCCAACAATGGCAATTTTGCTTAATGACATAGCCGCTGAGCTAAAAATGGGCCTTGTCCGAGAAGGTAATTTTTTGGCCAAAATCCAGATCACCCTGTAGTACTCCGCTACACTACTATATTCCCACTCCATAAGCAACACTTGTATCTTCCAATAGAAACAAGTACATCATAATTCATACCCATAATCGAAACACAAAGCCCAAAATAAGTGATTCCCATATCAACGTCATAACTCAGTGGAGAATCCACTTTACGCTGCCACAAGCGAAACATTTGTAAACACTTGAATAAACTTGCATTTCCAATTATCTGAATGCATTCCGGGAACTTTTTGATCAAGTTAGTATGATAGTATTAACTGCAAGATGTTAACTGCTACTCTATTTCTTTTTTTACTTAATAAATTTTCTGAAATTTTTATTCTCGCAAAATTTCATAAATTTTAGAAACTTTTTTACGTACGATTAACAGATTTTGTAGTACAAGCCATTTTTCATCAAACAAAAATGACGAAAAAGAAGTGTACCTATTGAATTACTCATAAAATCGCTTAGATATTTTTATGTGGTCCTGAGAAGGATCTTTTTGGAACAGTTTATGGAATGTTTATAGCAATTGTTTGGAATGCTTTCCCCCCATTTGAATACACTTTCGGGCGCGTTTAACCATTTCGGAATATGCCCTTAAAGGATTATACTGCTAAACTGGGACACTCTGCATTACGAAGCAAACTAAACAAAGCAGGATTTATACTTAAATAGTTCGACTCTTATTTCACGAACAGATAACAAATGGTAAAAATGTTAAAGCTTGAATATTTAGTGAGTGCGATGAAGTAAAAACTTTTCATCCTGAATATGAAATGTAAATTTAGCTGTTTTGCTGATGACATAGGTTGCTCATAGCTTAAACGATTTAGAAAAATTGAGACATTGGCTTTATTTCCACAAATTAGTTAATAGCGATGCACCTAACTAAAAAATGCTTTTTTGTACGGATGGTCTGAATCTAGTACTTGAAGACTTCACTTTTCATAGCTCGAATTGCAATAATTGTTTGGCAAGTTCTGATATTTGCTGCGTGTCTAATTCTTAAATTACATATAATACCATCGAAAATTGCTCGCCAAATTGTTCAAGACTCTCTTATGGGTTGAAAAGACTCAGTACTTCGTATCAAGTTTAATAGCTCTTAAATTTTGACGTTTACGACGTTGCCACTTTTAGTACCTTTTAACAATAGTGTAGCACGGTGGATGACGATCATAGCCGTCAGTTAGTTTGCTGCGTTTGAGTGCAACGGACGTAAAAGGTGTGTATGGGTCCGCTGGACCCGGTAGCGACTAAATACCTAAATGTTTTTTGCATCATGTTACTATTATTTATGTACCTTTTTTTTACTTTATTTTATAGAAAATGGCTACCAACAGGTTCCTGAGACCTAATGACATAGAAGACCTATTGAATGAAGAAATACAATAGAAAACGAAGATTGTTCTGAGACAGCAGACTACTTAGAAATAAGTGAACTTGAATCGGATTCCGAACAAGAAGGCGACGACGGCGAAGTGAATGTACAATCTGAGCGTGAAATAATCCCACAGCAAAGCTAAGGTATTCGTCGACCAGAACCTGATCTTCGCCGACCGGATTTAGATTGGGTTCCATTTTCGATTTCACGAAATGGCTATTAGATCGGGAAAGATAAAACTACCGTATGGAGTATTGAAGAACCTACAAGAAACGTCAGAACTCGGAGTCATAATATCATATGTGAAGTTCCAGGGCCTTGTCTAGGAGCATTGAACTCGACTACACCGTTAGAAACATTTTGTCCTTTGTTCACAGATAAAATTTTGGTGAAAATAGTGGATTTTACAAATATTTGCATGATCGAAAACGTTCGAGATAATTCTGAAAGAAAGAGAGACTGTAAAGCTACAAATATGACGGAAATAAAAGCTTTGTTGAGACTTCTTTTTTACATCGGACAGTTGAGAGGAGCACACTTGAATACAAAGGACTTGTGGGCAACCGATGGTTCAGGATGTGATATATGCAAATCAGCCATGTAAAGATATAGATTTCACTTTTTGCTTAGATGCCAACGTTTTGATGATATCAGGATGAGGCAAGTAAGAAAGAAAACTGATAAATTGGCGCCAATTTGAGAAGTTCTCAAGGAATTTGTGTCTAACATTCAAAAATACTACAAACATGGAGGGCATGTCACTATAGACGAAATGTTATAAGCCTTGCGTGGTCGGTGTACTTTCCGACAATATCTTTCCAGCAAACTAGCCAAGTTCGGACTGAGAATAGTGGTGGTCTGTGATGCGAACACTTATAAGTCGAATCTCGAAATTTACGCCAGCATGCAAAGCATCAGATCAGCAACTCTCCAAATGGTGTGGTAAAAAGATTGATGTTCCCTATAAAAGATTCTAATCGAAATGTTGTCATGGATAATTGGTTTATGAGTGTTCAATTGATGGCTGATTTATTAGAAAACTTTGGCTTTACATGCTCAGGAAATCTTAGAAAGAACAAAAGAGAGATACCTCAAGAGTTTACACAAACCAGAAGAAGAGAGGTGCACGAAACCTAGTTTGAATTTCAAAATAGGTCCACACTGTAGTAGTTCTGTTAGCATCTACTATGCATCATGCCAAAATAGATGTAGAAACTGGTGAAAAAAGGAAACCTGAAATGATAACCGATTATAATACCTTGAAAGCGTATTATCTATAAAATCGAATGCGGTTGCTATAGATGGAATACAGTCTTTGCTAAGGCCATTCTATTATATTACCCTCTCTTACACACATTTTCAATACCATATTAACAACTAGTGTTTTTCCTACCCAATGGAAGCTGGCGAAAGTCCTACCGATTCAAAAGAGCGGTAATAGCCATGAATATAGACCTATTTCCATTCTACCATATTTTTCCAAAGTGTTTGAACGAATCATACAAAAGCAAATAAATGCCCATATCTGTTCATGCAATCTTTTAACTACATACAATGCAATCCGGTTTCCGCCAATACCACAGTTGTACAACCGCAGTCATTAATGTTGTAGAGGAGATAAGGAAGGCGATAGATGATGACCAAGCAACTTTTTTAGTTGTTTTAGATTTCTCTAAAGCATTCGACACTGTGGATCACGACAATTTGTGTAACAAACTACATAGAATACTGTTTCCAATTTTCCACATCGGCCACTCGATTAGTGTCTTCCTACCTTAGGCCCAGAAAACAAGCTGTTTCGATTGGTCATATGCTATCTGAATTTCTTCCAACAACTAGAGGGGTTCCACAGGGTTCCTTACTAGGACCTTTTCTCTTTTATATGTCTACGAGCTCCCTTTCATTGTCAGTTCATCCTCTATACATACCAAATGTATGCCGATGATGTCCAATTGTTTAAAAGTTGCCCTCTTGGGTTGACTGAAACCTGCGCAAGTAGAGTCAACGCAGATCTGGACAGGATCTTAGTATGGGCGGAGAGGAACTGACTATTTCTTAACCCTAACAAATCTAAATGTTTAGTGATTAGTAGGAAGCCTATCGATCTATCATATTTTCCTAAAATTCATCTAAACGACTCGACCGTAGAATATCTTGAAACGGAAAAAAATCTAGGAATGCTATTTAACAGGACACTATGGTGCACTGCGCCTGTTATGGGCCACACGCCTCTGAACACACGTGTGCTACTCGCAAAGACATTAGTTGTTCCAACCCCCACATATGGCTGTGAAATTTTCTGGCAGAAGAAAGCTTAATGTTGCCTTTAACAACACCGCGCGTTACATCTATGGTTTGAGGCGCCTCGATCATATCTCCAACTTCTCTTGACAAATCTGTAACATCTCCTTGGACCACCTTTTACGATTCGGATCACTCATATTGTTATTCAATGTAATTCAGACACATCAACCCCGCTATTTATTTAATAGACTACGTTTCGGTTCACCTAATAGATCCCAACAGCTTGTATTTGGAATTCGCTTCCACAGCATTTCAGAAGGTCAGGTACCATTGCGCAGTTTCGGAATGGGTTACAGTCTAATTTCCAGACAATCTCTGACTAACATTTTATTTTATTAATACTTATGCGTATATATTGTAGATTTTGCTTGAGGAAAGAGAGGTGTATGTATGTTGTATATTTAATTTTTATTTTTTTTGTGAACTTGTATCTTATCGTATTGAAGAAACAGAAAGAGGAAACAACTTTAATTATTGAGTTTAACGTTAACATATTATGTAGCTTTTTCTTCTTTTTTTAATGAATTATACAATATTTAAGCCTTGCACTAGTTTATATGTAAGATTATTGTTATCTTAATATGTAAGCTTTCAATGAATAAATAAATAAACAAATGAACAAATGATCGATGTAGTTGATCTGTATCGAGACGAACTCAAAGATGGCCACTTTGTATATTTTTTTGGTTATTGAATATTGGCAGACTAAACACTTACCTTACTCAGATGACCACAATACCTTTTAATTACTTTACACGAAGGGATTTCCTAAAAACGTTGACTATTTCTCTGATTCAACAACACACCTTCATGAAATTTCTATCACAAACTTTCCACAACATATCAAAAACCGTATCTGAAATATAATACCAATGTGTGGACAAAAAGTGCGTTGCGCTCTATGTAATTGGGAAAAAGATCGAAAAACCAAAGCTTTTTGCGTGCCAATTTGTGGAGCGTATGAACCACGTTTGTTTAAATTGTTGCACCTAAATTTTATGTAGAAAGAGACTGAACAATGTTGAGATGTGATTTTATCCCAAAGAAAATGTTTTAATTTAATTTTTAATTTTAATTTATTTTGTTTTTTTTATTTTATGATTGATCTCTCATTGTCATTTCGTCTAAGTAGGTACATTAAAGTGTAAGAAAAAATTGAAGATTTTGTTTTAAATATGTAATTACAGAAATTTTGGTAATTAGCCTTAATCTTGTTATAAAAGTATCTTCAAAAGAAAGTAAACATTCACTTTTATTAATCAGTTTTGGAATAAACATATGATATTATGTATACTGGGTCCAGCGCACCCGCTAGCGAGTATGTGTGTTATAACTTAAGGCGCGAGTCCCTAAATGTCTGGGTCTCGTAATAGATAGCAGATTAAACTGTAGCTCACATACCGCCTCTCTAAGAAGATACATGCTGAAAACAACTAACACAATACCATTCTCTGCACGAGAAAACTTCTAGAAACAGTTTACTAGAGCTTGGTTCAATCAACATTGCAGTATATGGTAGTTTTACAGAAAAAATAAAAATAGAGCCGTTGCTGGTAGCACAATAACATATGTATGTATGTATGTTATATTATAATTAGAATTATTAGGAAAAAAGGCGCCATGAGCACAGTTTTGCACTATTTTTGAACTCCTCAATATTGACTCTGAAACATCTTTACTTGCATAAAGTTCTATAAATATTTTTTCTGAGAAGTGGATACTCTCTTATTCATGATCCTAATGCCTATGGTTTCGTATTCAATTCCCCCTCATAATGGAAGTCCTTTTTTAATTAATTTTCTATAGCACCTCGTATGTTAAATAAACTAGGCGTTCACGTAATATCCCATTTTCAACAAATACGTCGAAAAGTGGCTGTTTGATTATGACTTCCGTGAGATTGGAGTTTTGTTAAAGGAAATTAATTTGTATCATAAATAATTTCCTTTAACTAAACTAAATTTGAACTGTAACTTGATAATATTTTTCTTTGTCATACAACTCGATACATTCCACACTAGAGTCTCTCAATATAGAATGTGGCTACTTCTTCATTTTCTCATGAATCATGAAAAATACTTAGAATTAATACAGTATCTAAATTTACGTTTGAAACTATTTTATGTTCATTATACACATTTTTGGAAATTGAAATCATGTTATAAATATTTATGGCCTTACTGCAACGTTTCACCACTTCCAGGCTAATTTAAGAATGCAGGGCTTCTATGAACGAATGACTGAATTTACTGAGTCATATTTGAGCCTCGTGGAAAATCAGGCCACGGATAATTTATTGAGAAAATCCTAAGGGAGAGCTACTTAAGCCCGGAATGTGCATTACGATGGTGATTAGTTCTAGATGAGTCATACCATCCAGCTTCTGTGAACTATATGCCTGACCAGAACGAAGTATATATTCCGCCGACTAAAATATGACTGATCCAATGTTATGGAATTCTAAAAAAAGAGCTTACTTATAAAGTGGCACACTCGGTAGAAAATAGAATACGATTTTTCATATATGAGTATAAATATAAAAATGTTGTCAAGGATCGCGTTCTTCCCCATGTCTATGCTTGACATGTACATATATGTAGAGTCGATCTCAACATTTGCATTTAATGTAAATAAGAACAGAAATACAAAATCTGTTTTATCCTTTGTTTTATAATATATGTATGTACATATATGTACATATGCTCTTACATTGATGTAACTATGTAGTCATAGCTTTTTGTATCTAAAACCATCGCTCATGTTTGATAATCAAACCTGAGGGCAAAATTTAATTAGAGGAAACCATATAATCAAATTCACCTTAGCTCCAGCTGTTTCGTTGTGTTCTTATGTCGTTCAACAATAGCTGCATCCCTAATTAGTTTTGTCAGGCAATCAAGGAGCGCAAATTTTTCTTCATCTAAGGGACCAAAATTAGAATGTGTTTTTGAATACTCGTAGATATATTTACACCTGCCTTTTGTAATCATCTGGATTTATGTACGTTCACCTTTGCTTTAGCAACGAGAAATCGGTTTGGCTTTATAGTCAGGGAGTTTTTTGTTTATTTACATAAATCCGCTTTGTTCTTTGTCATAAATAAATTCTCCAAGCAAAGAATTTAATTTTTTTTTATTAGCTGAAGGAGTTTGAAATTCCTCACTTACTTTTAATTTGAATAGAATGACAGTACAATGAATACTACGATTGAATATCGATGCATTATAGCACCCTACTAGCGCTACCACTTATTCTTTAAAGTTTTGGTTTTCAGTAAGTCCCACTATGAAGTTTTAGGCTTTATATTGCACTTCCTGATCGAGTCGATGTCAAACTAACTATACATATATGCATGTGTGGGGTCACCCTGTACTAATTTCTAAACTATTAACAAAGAAAGTAAAGCTGATAAAATGTGGAAGAAAGGATGCCGTCGCTGACCGAACAACGAAGAAGACAATTATACAATAGTTCACTTTTCTCGCTTACTGGAACTTTCTATTGAAATCAAGTGTTCAATTTAACTGTAATCGCTTTAATCTAATTTTTAAACTTGTAACAATTAAATCGCCTTATCATACAACTCTCATCCCAATGCATGAATATTATTGACCTCAGATGCTTTCATCGAAATGTATTCTCATACGATTCATAATACTCGTAAGCTCCTCGTACCTACTGTGACTATCAAGATTAGAAATAAGATCTAGTCTTAAGTTCTTCGGAGAGATTCACTGTCTTAAATAACTCATTGGAGTAGCTTTGAGCTTTTTTCTCAATAATGTAGTCTATTCATTTTTTTCCGCACTAATAAATCAATCCAGTTTTTGTCACTTCTATTAGATTAGGTTAAAACAGGGGAGTGATGGATATGCTACCACACAAACACTGGTCATTAAAACGGGCTCAACAAATGGCAAAAACCTAAACAATCTCCCAGGTGAAACATTTAATTTCTTTACAAAAGCCAAGAGGGCTTTAAAGTTCGTACCGTCTATTTCCTCTAGATTTCGGAAAAGTATTGTATTTCCCTAACAATTCACTTCGACTACGTGACATTGCCTCGCATTCACACAGTATGTGTGTTATATCGGCAGCTGCTTGCAGATCACCGCAGAATCTGCAGATATCCGCATCTGAGAATTTGCACCTCTTTGCGTGTTTCCGCTGGAGACAGTGTCCTATTATTATCATAAGTTTATCCCTGTTTAATTTTATTAACTCCTTAGATCTTTTGCCGTCAAAAAGTGGCCAGAGAGCCTTGGATACCCTGTGTCCTTCAAGACTTGACCTCCTTAAGTTGGCAGTCTTAACGATGTTTTCCTCCATTAGGCCCCTTACTATGCAAAGGGGTGGTTTGATGTTAGCGACCTCACTATTATCTAGTAGACCTGCTCTTCTTGCATTCTGCGGGCGGTCTTTCGAGTGGGAGTGTATTCGTTTCCCAATCGGACGGTTCGGGGTTCAATACTAGCCGTGACCGAAAGGTCACTAAAATTCCGTGAGATGAATGGTACAACACCAAGTCAATTTACACTAATAATTTAGTCTCACCATTAAATGTTGGATGCTACTGATGGAGCGAAATAGCCACTGATCCCAAACATCTTTCTTCTCTTTCTGTCCTATTTTCAGAAAAATTTAACACATGCTTTGGCATAAGTGTAGTCGTACCCACTTGAGTGTTAAGTCAAAAAAAAAAACAAACCCTCATCCGTTTGTTCATTTCCTTTTACACTGCAGTGTCCTGCCACCCGGCACAATCTTACCCGGTTCTGACTGCATAATGCCTTGAGCACTGTGCGACAGCTCTTGACTACATCATAATGGATGTTGGTCAATTCCATTCCCTTAAGTGCCTCCTGGCTATGGATGTAGATAGCGATATCTCTTTTGGATACCGATCTCATCTGCATTAGTTCACCCGCCCTGAGGATAGCGAGAACCTCTTCTTGGAAGACACTGTTAGTGGGTCTTCTGAGAAGAAACCAGAATCTGTTTCCGGGCCGTCTGTGAAAGTTGCAATTTCAGTTGACCTGATTATTGCATTTTTTCCCCAGCCTCCCTCTCCGGATATATTATATCATACGTGATGTCGAAGTCGACCACGGAAGGAATTTCATCCGTTGGAATTGGATTGCCTTGCAATAGTTCTGCTAGGACCGTGCCTTGTCCGAAACAATTGCCCAAATTAGTGAGTCATATCGCATTGTTGCCATCAAATTTTTTGATCTGTAAATCAAGCGGTGTTAGGTGCAAAAAGGTATCCTGCTGCCGTAGGGGTGGTACGGAGGGGACCTGTAATGGCTATGAAAGCGGTTCTTTGAACCGCCGCTAATTTTCCGTAAATCGTTTTCTTGTCTGAAATTTTTCACCATAGTGCGCCGTATGTATGTAAGTATGGGTCTTACCACCACGGTATACAGCCAGTACACCATAGAAAGTTTTAAACCCCAAATTTTTTCAACTGCTGTTTTATACATAGATAAAAAGAGCGTTATATGCCGTTCTGATTCTTTCCTCTAGGTTAAGATTCCAATTCAGTTTTTCGTCCAGAATTACACCCAGATCCTTCGCACTGACTGAGATGGACAATCCCATTCAGTTGAGTTTTGGGAGTCTGAATTGCGGTATCTTGTACTTTCTGGTAAAAAGAACCAGTTCCGTTTTGGAAGGCTTGTTATAGCGACCACAGCTTTTTGCCCAAGTGCTGATCATCTTAAGGGCAGCCTCCATAATGCCGCTTAAAATATTTAAGTACAATATTTTCCCTGCACTATTATGAACACTTCATCGGTACCGCGAATTCTTAAAAGACTGAATTGTCCACCTTAAGTTTTCCTATTAATAAGATTAACTGTTTCCCCTTTCGGAGAGAGAGATTAATGCTCTCTTTGTGCCGTAACATGCCAGAGTCATCTGATAATGCGGATTCAGGGAAATGGGTTTCCTCAAGCGTTACCATAACCTTATTGTTACTTTCAGCTTTTTTTTTTCTGAGGTATAAAGGAAGCCCGCTTCCTTTGACAGCATTTTGCGTAACCTCGAAAGATCGTCTGTTACCGCAATAGATTCGCAGTACTCTTGCCATGAAGCCCTTTTTGACTTTCTAACTAAGTACTTGAATTGTTTCTTTACATTTGTAGTACTCATTTAATGTACTGTCACTTCTGAAGGCTTCGCTCTATTATAGAGTTTCCTAACCTCTTTCCGTTTTAAATCTATCTCCATATTAAACGATTTTGGTTGAGCCCTTTTAGGTGTTCTGTTAGCCAGACAAGCTTCCTCGAACGCCATTGTTAGTGCCTTACTAATATTTTCTACCGCCCTATCTAAGTTAACAATATTATCGCAGGTGATTGACTCTGTATCCAGGTGTATATTTACCACTTCTGTATACTTGACCCAAACAGTCTTTCTAGGATTTCTTTGAAAACTGCATACCCCGTTCTGAAAGTTCACCTTGAAGCGTATCCATCGGTGATCCGACATCGACGCTTCGTCAACTACGCTCCATTCCCTTATTTCCAACCATTCTGCATTTGTAGCAAGGCTGATATCTAGCACCTCCTGCCTATTTTTTACCAAAAAATTGGGTCAATTTTCAAATATTGAGGCTGGAAGATATAATGAAATCATACATACCCACGCCGTCGGCAGAATGTACTTTGCCAACTCTGCCACCGTCGTGCATTTTAGTTTGATACTTTCTAAACACCGCCCACTTCCAAAACGAAGCGTGTGAGGAAGTACACAGAAGGCTTATTTCCACAAGCTACAACCAGCGCTATCGTCTTGGAACTTCTGCTCAACGTTTTTCTTCCGGTCCATTGCCAGGCGACCGCAAAGTTCCAACTCGTTTATCACAGCAACGAGAAGCTCGTCCTTCGGATCGCTTTGCTTACGACGCATTGGGAATGAAGTACCAGCCTTCACCTTTCTCGCATCGTTCGGCTCCATGACGTCGTCGGACCTAACACTGCACCTGTTGCGTAAGCGGTGATGAAGGTGGCAGGTGGCAGGCGGCAGGCGACAGGCGGCAGGCGGCAGGCGGCAGGCGGCAGGCGGCAGGCGGCAGGTGACAGGCGACAGGCCTCCATCACCGCAGCATTGACTGATTTTTTTGATTTTTGGAGGTAGATTCGGCAGCGGATGTTCTAGCTGCCTTTTCTACCCCTTCGACCGTGGTCCTGCCCTATGCATCACCGGTGTGAGTGCCAGCCTGCTAACCGGTGAAATCGCTCTCGTTAGTGAGTGTTCTTTGGAACACCTCACTCCCACTAGCAACAAGCTCCTCTTCTTCAAATGCCCCTACCAGGAAGGAAACGGATGAAGTCGATATTTCGCCTTCACTCACCTCTAACTCTTCCTGGACAAGGATTGCCTATTTTTGTAGTATTTATTTTGTTTGTCTTTGTTTTTGGTTTTCCATTAAAATAAATTTCCTCGAGTAAGAAAATATGAGGTCAGCCCGGGCAGCGCCGCAATATCTGGGTAAGACTAAATATTACAGGCTCACTCCAAGGCGTCTGAGAGACCTCGTTCGCTGTTGGTTTGATACCCAACCTTGAATCCTTCGTCACGGATTGCTATATGCTCACACCGCCACTAGAATCAGGTTTGGAAATTTTTTGTATGTAAGTTGTGGTATAGTCTATACCCAGCTATAGGATAAGTGTCGTTTGACTGTTGCCAGAAGACAATCCCATAAAAGTACCGGTTTCTTTAGTACTGAGTGGAACAGTGTCAACTAGGAGCGTTGCCTTACTTTACTCTGGCAAACTTGTTTCAGTTAGTTCAGTTCAGTGCGCGATTTCCGTTTAGACCAAAAACGCCAACTGCATTTTACTGGTGTTATCTTCGAGATACTTGAAGATATGATATGCGTTGAGGAATCCAACGTCGATATACATACTTGCCCCTCGACACGGAATTCCCATTTCATGAATTTGTAGGAGAGGGTAAAATATTTAAAGAACACCACAAAAATCATCGTTTCTTGCGGCGTGAAGCACTTAATTTTTATCGGAGGAGAGCATTTAGAAAAAAAAACATGTCACTTGAAAGGTATGGCCTTAAGATGCAGACATTATGCGTTGTCATGGCTTCTAAGAACACTCCTCGGTGACAATCTCCATGCCTTGTTGCAAGCTTTCTTACAATGTCAAAAAAGCAACAGCAACTTTGAAACCTTCGACAGACATAACATCAACAAAATTTGCATATGCGAATGTAGAAGTAGGAATTTGTGAGAGCGGTAGACATGCAACATAATAATGAAGTCATCGCATCATATGACTATATTGACCAATAAGGATTTGGAGCGAAAATTCATTTCTGGTTATAGTTAATCCATAAAACTAGTGATTCACTTATATCGTGCGGTCACACTGTTTTTTATTTACACTCACTTTTAAATGTAGCGGGAATTAGTTTTTTCAAAATACTGAACACGGCATGAGTCATACTCAGACGTTAGCTAATTATAGGAACATTTGTTTTGGCTTCTTCCCTTTCTGCGGTTGTTATGGAAATGGATTCTCCGTCAATATCCAATTTTCGGCAATCCGAACTGCAGTCATTAGTGGTTGTAACATCGAATCCCCGTGGTTTCTTTTTAGTAGACTTTCGTCTACTTGAATCTTCCTGGTTGTAACGACGGTTCTATCCTGTTATCGTGTGCAGGAAAGGGCTAAGCAGATGGAGCGATAGAAACCTTCTCCCTCCTGGCGATGTTCCGGGAAATCAATCAGTTTCAATTTATATAATTTTTCGACTTACTAGTATATGGTATACTATCGCTTCTGAAGGAGCATTGATTTCAGAGCTTGAGCTTTGAACTCTATCTGCAGTTTGTTTGTGACATACGCCTACCTCAAGCTTTCCTCTCATTTTGAACTACGTTTTAGACTGTATAGTTTCAGGGTGTTACTCTTTTTCATTTCTATGAAGTTTAACCATAACAAGCATTCCGTTCATCATCTCAGACTAACCTACCTGCCACACGTCTCAGTGCACGGGCTGCGTGAGTAACCGGAAGTGAAAGATCTGGCAGTTCTCCTGTTAGCGCCCAAAACGGCTGACAATTCGTTTTTAATAAGTCAGTTCGCCCACTTAGATCCATTTTTTAGTAGCGGTTGAGAAGACCACTTGTGGATTGTTCCTATTCGGGTTGGAGTAAGATACTCACGTAATACTTTACTTAGGTGATGCTTCAGCTCTGAACCTCGCACGCGCGCTCCTCCATTCTCCTCCGTCGATGCATTCAAGATGTGGATAATTCTTTTCTTTCCCAGTCGCCCACCCATTCTTCCTTGACCTTGCATCTGTGCTATAGAGGAGGACATGTCGAGTTGGACAAATTTTTCTTAAACTTGTCATAATGTAACTTCTGGTCTATGGTAATCTTTCCAGGCCTGAAACCGCATTGATATGAGCCAGTCAGATAATTGATAGAAAGTTTGAAGTAATTACAACGCTGGTAAATAGCTTTCCTCACTTTGTCGAGGACGGATAGAATTAGCTGACGATGTTGCCCATCATCACCTGTGCTGAATGGTTCGTTCTACCAGAGAGTGCCCTGTTGAGAGTTATCGCTATTTAACATTCTATAGAAATGTTTCTTTCATATGCTCGTACTTAGCACTGACTACGTATCTACAACTAGGTTCGCTCGTCCTTTTAGGCTTCCGTTCATACTAAGTAAACCCGACCGTTTGCCTTTACATAAAATTTGGCCTCAGGGATCCCAATCGGTCCGTTTTGGTACCTGGCGTTTGTGTGATGGCATATGCATCATACCCCTGTTTTACCTAACCTAGCCTAAGTCGGTTAGGATAGATCAATATGATCACTGTTTCTCTCAAAGCGCTAGCTAGCGTTCGGCATCAAACCACGGGTTTTCTGGTGGTGGTCAGGCAAAAATCTAGCTTTTTGGCAGATTTGCCACTTGGCTTCGGGCCAAGATGTTGTGGCGAAGGACGAAGAACGAGATAAAGGGACACTTGATCGAGAAAGACTCTGATTTTCTACAATTGCTACCTTTCGAGGTCCTCACAGCATTTCCACTTCTTAGGCGAATGTTGGATATCCGCATTCATAACTTGTCCCAAATAAGATATGTTTGATTTAATGTAGGCCCCTCAGAATGTTTGAACGCCCAGAATACTGGAGGCGCGTGTTGCATCGATCGAAATGTGATCAATTTATTTATTTTTCTTTAAATTTAAATGAAAAAAAGTATGTGTGTGATATCATCGAAATTTTTTATTCGTTTGAAAGGCCTATCGATGGCATTATGCATGGAACATAATATCGTTCAAATGTCCGCAACGGCTTCTGTGGCTGGCGCGCATCTGAAATGTCCAAATTTCCATAACTCTGGCGTATAAATTAGGCTGAATTTGACCGATGGAATGGGTTATGTTGGCTTTGAGGGCCGCTGTGGTTTATGGCTGATCCGCATAGACCTGCGACTTCAGAAAACCCCACAAGAAAAAGTCTAACGGGGTTAAATCGCACGATCTCGGTATTCAATTCACATCAATTCCACGTGAGATGGCCATACCCTCGAATAGCTCGTGCAGAATTTCCAATGTGTCGTGCGCTGTGATGCACGTAGCGCCATCCTTTTGCTCGGGTGCAGGTCGATGTCTTTGCCAAGTTGTGGTTAACAAAAGGCCGAGTGAGATGAATGGTTGCCTAAATATAACATAAAGTCCAATTTACACTGGTAATTTAGTCTCCCCATTAAATGTTGGATGCCACCCATTTGGAGCGAAATAACCACTGGGCCCAAAAATCTTTCTCTCTCTCTCTATCCAATTTTCCGAGAAACTTAACACGTGTTCCGGCATTTTAAGAGTAGTAATACCCTCTTGAGTGTTAAGTTCTTTATAAAAAAAAAAAAAAGAGTTCTTGTGAAGGACGCGAAGTCGACTGCCTCGGATTCCCCTGCACACTCTCACGGACAGCGGCGATGTTTTCGGGGCAGATCTTGCATTTCGTCAACGTACGGGTGTTGGTTTGTCGTATACTGAACCAGTAGACTCAAATTTATCCACCACACTGCGAATAGTCCTCTCGGTAGGACGATTTTGGCGACCGCAAAGTGGACGAGGCGCGTGGAACGTTGCCCGAATAGAAAACCTATTTTGATAAAACAATTTTATCATTTGCACGTGTTGTTGAACATAGCGTCCGCCTATGGTGATTTGGCAAAACAGACTGAATAAATGACAGCTAATAAAGCCTCAACAATATGGCCGCTATCAACTGTTAAAGTTGGGAAGTCCCTACTGGAGGACCCTGTATATGTACGTTTTTTTTATCTGACGAGTAACGAATAACCCAACCTGGTGAGCCAGGCCCTTTGTGGCGCTCTTGAATAAAATGTGCGGCTACCCAGTTATCAGCAACCCCGTACGAGATTATGAGTGCTGCCGTCGACCCAGTTCAAATTCTTAACCGACTACGTCTACACTATTTCCCAGTGGTGCTGAAAGAGTATCATGAGGCCAAAGGGTAATACCGTTGATTCATTTCAGCTGCGAAGTCCTTCTCCTTTTCCTTTATCCAATATTGCATTTTAAAATCCATAAATGCGTCTATATAGTACATCGTTTACACATACAGTTTAAAGTGGCCACCACGAGGATATAAAGCGAACACTTGAAGCGTTGCGATAATGGCCTATCAACGTTTAGGGGTGTCAGCAGTTACACGCTAAGGATCGTCCAGGCTCCACGTTTCTGGGGTAACTGGAGTGATTGAATTCGTTCAGATATCGGACGTCGTTGATGTTTAGTTCGATGTTACTTTTATTTTTGGCCTTCCTCCCCAGAATAAGGCAGCAAAATGGGGGAGGAAAAGGCACCCTACTGAAGATCAGTTATATATATATGAATATTTAAATAATTTAAATAAGATTATCTCTGATATTAGATATTAGATTAAAAATATTTTCTGTTCGTCTAATCACCGGATAAAAACATTTTTATCACGCACCTACTACGCCTAGCTAGCCTTTTATATTTTTTCACAGTTCAAGTACACTCAGTCTGTGTGTGTGATTTATTCGAGAAGTAAATAAAATAAACACTATAGCGTTTCCAATTGACGCAATTGCCTTAATTAAGTTTCTTAATTAAAAGATTTTATTTGCTCTTGAGTTTCGCTAATTGCAAGGGCAACATCCACCGAATAGTAAATAAAAGAATAGTGACAACGACACATGCATAGCAAATTATTTCGAACTATGGATACTAAAGTCGTTTCATACACTACACTAAATAAATTCCTCAGGAAAGGTTTTTTTTTGTTTCTTGTCACACATGCGGAAAACTTTGTATCTTTAGGTCTTCTCTGCATGATTAATGGTGTCTTATTGAATGCCAAAATAAGCGGACTAAGGTATTTTGGGGTTGCATAAAGTTCAGCATAAACAGGCATGTCTCGGTTAGTGAAATGCCTGCATAAAAAGAAAATCGATATCGAAGGACATTAGTATGTATAAGACGTACGGACAATTGTTGTCAATCCCTTAATATTGGGGGTGGTACTTGAGTCCCGAAATATTCTTTCTGTGAGGTAGAAGGAATATTTTGATGAGTTGTAACACATACATAGGATTTCGGAAGTACTTCAGCGAGAAGCGTACTCCTTAGCGGAAGAATTTAAAGGTCGCATTTTGAGTAAGATAAAATACTTTTCAGTATTAAAAACTTAACATCAGGTCGAAATCTATAGCGATGACATCTAGAGAATCTTTTTAAAATCGTTGTTCGTTAATAAGAAGCTAATAATATTGCCTCTTGTACAGTCATGTTGTGGGTTATTATAAAGTAAGACGATATAGAGCACATTTTTTTTGTGTCCTTACCCCCTACGCCACGGCTTTCAAGGAACAAAGCTAGGACGACTTTTATTGCTTTTATCTGCATAGAAAGATTCAATTAGATGTTTTGCCAAATAAAATGTCGCTTTTGGCAGGATGTGGGCGGTGAGTAGTGGTACAAAAAAGAACCATCCGAGACGTTGGCTGGTACAACACTGTACCATTCGTACTTAAAAAAAAAAAAACACAATAATAAAACTTGCAACTTGTTGAAAAAATCGAACAAGGACTTCAATAACCAAGGTATTAATAACTACCTAGAAAGCCTCACAGCGACAAAAGATACCAAATACTCTATATGGAGAGCCGTTAAAAGTCTTCGAAAGCCCCAAATGCACGTGGCGTCATAAGAAGAAACCAGGATGACTGGGCGAAAGAAGATAAAGAAAAAGCTAACCTTTTCGCCGATCATCTTTCAGAATCATTCAAATCATTCGACGGGGAAGTGATTCCAAAGACGTGACGAAGAACCTTCCAATAGAAAAGGCTACACTTAGGGAACTTAGATAAGTTATAAACACGCTTAAGCCCAATAAAACCCCCGGATATGACTTAATTACGGGAGAGATACTTAAAGCGCTACCGAAAAAGGTTTGCTAAAGATGCTCTATCTTATAAATGCCACCATAAGATTAGAGTATGTACCGTATCAGTGGAAAGTTGCCGAACTTATTATGGTTCCGAAACCCGGTAAACCGCTGACTGAAATCAAGTCATACAGAACGTACCTGGATTTTTAACGTAAACCTCCTGCCGTAAGGTTTAATGTTTACGAGATGCCCATACACCCATTGGGAGCAAGGATACACCTTGCCATCGCTAATAACTCGTTTAATATATATACTTATACCCGCTTATATATTATACCAAAGCAGAACTTGTGTTGGAGGCACAAGTCCCACCCTTGGTATGAGTCGAGGCCGACCTAAAACCTCTTGCTGTTCTTGCGGTCGCAGCACCCAGTACTTTATTTGCTACTCTACAATGGGCAAAACCAAGGAATACCCGTACCCGCGATTTGGGTTTAAACCACAGCCACCATGACGCTCCCACAAGGGGGCTTACCTCTAACAAGTCAGGCCCGGATCGAAATCTGGGGGGCTCCTGACTCCCATGGTACCGTGATTTAAGTCCTGGTATGGACTACCGGTGGTCAAGCCGCCAACAAGACCTATGACCGGCAACTTGTAACTGGTCAAATCGTAGCAACCATTCAGAGGCTGTAATCTGAAGATGTTTACGATAAGACCAGTTATACGTAGAATAATCTACCCCCGCTTTTTATTAGACAACGTCATTGATGGGCGAAGCCTTGATAATTGCGCGGGGGGTCAAGTCATACAGACCAATATCGCTCCTCCCGATTATATCGAAGCTCTTCGAGCGAATCTTACTCAATCGTCTTAAACCGATTATTGACACAAATCGCCTATTGCCCATTCATCAATCTACTGTTGACCAAGTGCATCGATTAACCAATGTAATTGAACGAGCAATCGAGTGTAAGTTAGTCTATTCAAGCGCATTTCTTGACGTTTCGCAAACTTTTGATAAGGTATGGCATGAGGGCCTGAAATATAAACTTCAGCAAGTCCTACCCGAGCAATTGTTTCACATTTTAAGTTCATACCTAGATGACCGACTCTTCCGTGTCAGACACGAAAACGAATATTCAGTCCCTTTTCCAAAATAAATGTCGAAGTCGTAACTACATATGACCCGAGAGAGCATCGCACATCAACCACATTTTGATGAGCTCGGTTTCATAGGCATATATTTCTTCATCAGGCTGTGTCCTTTGAATTTAGTCATAGGCCCTTTTCATTTGATCGTCATTTTGATTGTCAGTTTGATCGTCATTGCAGCACATAAGGGTTGCAAACGTCAAACTGCTTTTTTGCTACCATTGATTTGTGTCGCCTGCATGATTTTTTTTGCAATTGCATTTGACGTTTTCGAACAAACCAAATGGAGTCCTTAAGAATATTTATTATGAAAATTGTGTTGGGAAATCCTAATGAGAGCGCAAGCGATAATAATAGTTATAATTTACGTGGACGAAACGCTCTAAAGAAAAATAAGGTTTTACCCAAACTGCTAAATAAACAACGAAGAATTCCAAAAGTTCGGGATTATCTGAATACAATTAAACAATTTTCCGAAGATAATTTCTACAGCCACTTCAGGATGTCCAAAAGCATTTTTTCTGCAAGTTATCTATGATTCCTCCAACTTATAAATCTAATTACAGAAACTAAAACAAGAATTACAGCCCTTGTGGATGTGGATGTGGACGGCCATGTACGAGTTTGGAAGAATGTCTGTACATAGCTCTCCGGAAGCTAGCAAATAAAAATCCATACAGGGAAATTGGAGACTGGTTTAATAAATCTCTCAGCAGTGTTCTTAAAATAGACATGAAAACCTGTAGGGCTATTGTAAAATTATTGGCAAAAGCTGTTAAATGGCCTGACTCTAATGAAGAAATTAATTCTGTAGTCGCCAAGTCAAACTATTTGCGTGGGACTAATAGTTTTCCGAACATGGTAGGGCCCATTGACTGCACGCATTTAAAAATCTTCAACCTACAAGTAGATATGTTAGATCAAGCTACTACAATCGAAAGGGATATAATTCCATGATCCTACAAGTAACACACACATTTTTAATCAGTATTCTTATAACTGCTATTTTTGTATTTTAGGCGACATGCGATAGTGATGGAGTTTTCACAAATGTGGTTTTTGGATTGCCCGGTAAATCGCACGATGCAAGCATGTTTAAGGAAAGTGAGCTAGGGAAAAGACTGGAAAACGGGACATTGAAACTACTGCCAGATATCCACTTCATTGGCGACTCCGAGTACCCATTACCCACATGTTTGATGGTGCCTTACAGAGATAATGGTAATTTCCCAACCCAAAACCTGAACGAAACCCAAAAACGATTCAACTATCTTTTGAGCTCATCAAGGGTTATAATTGAGCAAGCTTTTGGTATTCTCAAAGCCAAATTCAGAATACTCGACAACCTGAACTTCAAAAAAAAACAGATAATATTAAATTTATCGTTTTGTCATATGTTGTGCTGCATAATTTTGTTATACTGCAAATTTATTATACGCCTTCGCATATTTTTCATATTATTTCGTCGCAGCCAAAAGGGAAGTTACTGTTTTGTAACAACATTTCCCGTCGAACCCCACTCCACGCAGATCTTTTTGATTTCTTTCCATTCTGGAAAGAATCTCCCGAGACCAATCTCACAGAGAGAAGTAGTTTGACCTCCTCCTGGATTTGGTTCGGGGTCCTACGGTTTAATGTATAAGATTCATAAATTATTATTAAGAATAAACAGAAAAACTTACCGTTCAGGTGATGGAGAGCAAGACGAAGAAAACTCGTATGAGGAACCGCTATCCAGTTTTCGAACAAATGACTTTTGCAACTTGCGTTTACGAACAAACTGCAAATGCAGCTTTGATGCAGATTACGTTTTCGAAAAGGGCCATATGCTTTGGTAGCCGCTGTCTTTTCTGCACTTTTGAAATGTTTTTTTTTTAGATATTCTGTAATATATATAGAATTATATGAAGTATAAGAGAATTATTGTATATGTATTAGTAAGCATAGCATGTTAATTTAGGCTAAGTTAGTTTTAATATGAGGCAATAAAGTCAGTTCTCATCTAACAACCAGAGCGTGATGTTTGACTTGATCGGTCGTTTTGTTTGTCATAACACATGGCGACGAGGATAAAGTGTTCATCCTAAAAGACTAAAAGTTGTAAAGTGATTAATGAATAAAAAGAAAAGCAAAAAAAAAAAGAAAAAAAAATTAGAACAGATAATTTCGTTACGAGGGAACATGGTTTCTACTGCGGAGGACGCTAAAATGAATATCGGAGCACTGCCGACAACTGTGTTGATATGGAATATTGAGTTTTTCAATATTGGAGACGACTTCAAATTGTATCAGCAGCGCATGACGAAGCAATTGAAGTTAAATAGGATTTCAGCGGACGAAGACAAGGTGTCTTTTTTTCTAAGTATGATTGGAGGAGAGTTATACAAAATTCTTAACTCCCTTGCGTCTCCAACGGATCCCGCTACACTTAAGTATGACGAAATTATTCAAAAGCTTTCATCGTTCTTCGCGCCTAAAACCAACGTCATCGCACAATGCTTCAAATTTTATAAGCGAGATCAAAAGCATAACGAGTCGTTGGCTGATTATATTGTCGAATTAAAGTTCCTGGCAAAGACTTGTAATTTTCAAGAGTTTCTCGGAGAAACATTAAGAGACAAGTTGGTTTGCGGTATTAAAAACGTAAAAATTCAAGAGCGTTTATTAAACGAGCCGGAGTTAACACTCGACAAAGCTCAAGAGCTTGCAGTAACAATGGAAATGACAGAGAGTGAGATTAGGATGATGAATCCCATAAACACCAATGCTATAGATCAACACATAGATCTTCACGCCGATAAACTTCTCCAGAAAGCAAGAGTATGAGTACATGGAATAATCAAACGGCTAATCATAACCGTAAGTACAGATCGCCAAGAGAAAATCAACACAGAAGCGGTAATAGAGATAGAGCAAGGAGTTTTTCCCGTGGTGCCGCACAAGTACAATGCGTTCGATGTAAGCGATGGGGACATTTTGCACGCGATTGCTGGTCCAGTGTAAAAACGATCAACAGAGAACAGGGAGGTAGGCAGCACCCAAAGCAGATAAAGTCATTATCAAAAGGAACCGAGGAAGAAGAAGAAACAGGGGATGAGACGCTGATTATTGGTTATATAAATAATTTAACTTTAGACGAGCCTTTAATTGCTGAAATATGTGTTAATGATATGCTAATTAATTTTGAAGTTGATTCTGGTGCGTGTGCGTCTGTAGTTCATATAAACGATTATAAAAAATACTTTAGCGATATTTCTATAACACAATGTTCTTAAATATTACAGGTACTGAGTGGAGAAAAAGTCGATGTGGTCGGAGTTAATGTAGAAGATCCTGAAAAGGTAAATAAGTTGCATACTTTACATTTGGTGATTTTAAGAACCAACAAATATTTCCGCCCGTTGTTGGGAAGAAATTGGATTGGTGTACTTTACCCTAATTGACAAAAATGTTTTATTATAAACATTAAAACTAGCCAATTAAAAAAAAGACAAAATGAATTTAAATTTGATAAATATTAATTCGGAAAATAAGATTTTGTTGGTGGAAAAGCTTAAAGCTAAATTTGGAAAGGTTTTTTCCAGGTTGAACCAATTAAAAGTTTCGAGGTTGACATAAGTGTGAGACCGGAAGCGACACGAATATTTTTAAAGATATGTTGTGCCGTTTGGGATGAGAAATCAAGTTGAACAAGAGATGGAGCGTTTGTGCAGTGTAGGAGTTCTTCAGTCAGCTACTCCCATCGTCTTAGTGGCAAAAAAAGACGGCAGTCTAAGAATTTGCATGAACTGCAAAATGACTATTAACCGCTTCGTTGATACCGTTCATTATCCATTGCCGGTGATAGATGATCTCTTGGCATCATTAGGGAGAAGCAATTTTTTGTGTGTGCTTGATTTGGCAGGTGCGTATTAGCAGTTGGCAGTAAGTGATAGATTTAAGGAATTATTGACTGTGAATACACATAAGGGTCATAAGGTATAACAGATTATCTTTTGGAGTCAGTACAGTACCAGCAACATTTCAAAAAGTAATGGACCAAATTCTTAGTGGCTTGGATGAGGTACAAACGTATTTAGATGATGTATTGGTGGCTGGGCCAACTTTCGAAGAGTGTTATGAAAACTTGGATAAGGTTTTAAAGCGATTAGAGGAGTATAATGTTAGGGTAAATGAGAAGAAGTGTAAGTTTTTTGAATGTAAGGTGGAGTATTTACGAGGGGCGTTCAATATATTCTCGGTATCGATATGAAGGAAAATGCGAATTCAATTTAAATTGCTTTTATTTTTCAATATGATCTCCCCTAACATCAATGCATTTGTTACATCTTGAGATAAGCTTTTTTAAACCCTCAAAATAATAAATTTCCTCTTTCTCTGCAAAATACCGACTTGAGTTCTTCATCATCCGAAAATCTTTTTCCACGAAGACATTTTTTCAAATCCGGAAACAGGAAATAATCACTAGGGGCAAGGTCTGGACTATAGGGTGGGTGTTGGATTTCTTCGAAACCACAATCTCGCGCAGCAGCCTTGGAAACTCGCGCCGTGTGAACAGGAGCGTTGTCATGAAGAAGAGCGTTGTCATTATGCAAAGTGGAAGCGTAGGATGTGGCGTTGATGGTTTCGCCTTTTTTTTTGTACTCAATGAGCAAGATTCCCTTTGAGTCCCAAAAAACTGTGGCCATGAGCTTTCGGGCAGACGGAGTGACTTTGAACTTCTTCGGGGGGTCTGTTCCTTTTTTATGCCACTGCATGGACTCTTGTTTGCTTTCAGGGTCATAGTGGTGGACCCATGTTTCGTCCCCAGTAACAATTCGATCCATAACACCGTCCGCGTTCTCACTACACATCTCCAAAAGCTCTCTACAGCATGCGATTCTCACTTTTTATCTGAGCCGCTGTGAGCATTCGTGGCACCCACCTTGCACTGACCTTTGAAAGGTTAAGATGGTCATGAAGAATGGTGTGAATGGTACCAATTGAAAGCTTGGTGATCTCTGCCATCATTTTCACCTTTATTCGGGCATCCTCAAGAACAAGTTTTTCGACTTCCCGTACAAGCAGTAGCCGGGGCGCCGGAGCGGGGGTCGTCTTCAATGCTCTCTCTGCCTCTCTTGAACTCACTTGACCACTTTTGCACAGTTGATAATGAAGGTGCGGAACCCTGGTAAACAGCCACCATCTCTTCATGAATAGTTTTTTGACTTTTTCCTTGCTTAGTGAGAAATTTAATTACAGCGCGATGCTCAATTTTCACCATCATCGCCTCAGTTGCCATTATGATTCTGTTTAACTAGAGATAAAACGCGAATTAATAATCACATTTATATGAAATTTTACATGAATGCACTAAAATGATAGTATTACTTGATAAATAAGTCAATTTATATATGCAACCACAGCTTCACCCCGATACCGAGAATATCTTGAACGTCCCTCGTCGGTCACCGAATTAGTGCAGATGGAATTCGTCCTAATTTACGGAAGATTCGAGCGACTTGGAATGCTACTGCACCACACTCGGAAACCAAATTGAGGTCATAATTAGGGTTACTTCAATATTTCTCACGTTTTATTCCACATTTGTCGGATGAGCTGCATTAGCTATACGATGCTTTGAAAAACAAAACAAGCCTTTTAAATGGACAGATGTGTGTGAGAAAGCTTTTCGGAAAAGCAAAAAGTTACTGCTGGAAAACAAATTACTCGCCCATTATGATCCAAACCAACCTATAGGGATCAGTTGTGACGCTAGTCCGTATGGCGTAGGTGGTGTATTATCACATATTATTGATGGGCAGGAGCGACCAATTTATTTTGTGTCAAGTACATTAAATAAAGCGGAGCAGGGCTATCCTCAAACGCATAAAGAGGCGTTAGGTATTATGTTTTCAGTGAGGAAATTTCAAAAGTATATTTACGGCGAACTATTTGTACAGACCACAAAGCGTTCCAAGAAATCTTTAATGGTAAAAAGGAAAATTCTGCTATTGCCGTTAATCGTTTGCAAAGATGGTCCATTGAGTTGTCCATGTATGATTATAAAGTACAATATCGTTCAGGTAATAAAATGCAACACGCTGACGCGTTATCAAGACTTACACTAAATGTGAATACAGGTGACGAATCTTTTATGATAAATTGGTTTAGCGTGTCTAACGATATACCTATTACATTAGGAGATATGGTTATGTGATGAGTTGTTGGCCGGAATCAATTACTACTAGGGACGTAAGGTGCTATTTTCAAAGACAAGAATGTTTGGCTGCGGAAAACGGTTGTTTGCTCTATGGAGAAAGAGTTATAGCTCCTTCAAATCTTAAAACTCAAATTCTAAGGTACTTACATGATGGGCATATTAATATGGCTAGAATAAAGGAATTGGGAAGAGCGTATGTTTGGTGGATAGGTATGGATAGTGATGTGGAGAGTTATGTGAAAGAGTGTAAAGTGTGTGCTATGACATAAATAAAAAGAAGTCAGCCGATTTCAATCCGTGGCCTAGAGCTTAGAAACCTTTAGATAGAATTCACTTAGATTTTTGTCAGTTGGAAAGTTATAATTTCTTGGTGTTAATAGATGCCTACTCAAGATTTATGGATGTCAAGTTATTTAATCCCACTACGGCTCAATCACTTGTATCAACCTTGCGAACAATATGCTCTTTTTTTTTTTGACTGCCAAAAGAAATAGTTACTGACACTGGGCAAACGTTTACCTCGCATGAATTTGTAGAATTTTGTAATAAAAACTCAATTAAAGTCTTAAAATCGCCATCATATCATCCGCAATCTAACGGATTAGCTGAACGAGCGGTGCAAACTCTAAAACGTTCTTTAAAAAAGTTTTTAATAGATCCGGAAACGAAAAGTTTGCCGATGCAATGGAATATTGACAATTTTCTTTTTTAATATAGAAATACCCCGACTACTACGATGCATAGATCTTCAGTACAATTTATTTTCAAATATACACCTAATACATTGCTTAATAACTTAAACAGAAAATCGGTTAGTAATGAATTAAAAGGGAAGAGGAATGAGAAAACAAGTGAAGAACATAATACAGAAGTAAAAACTCAAATTAGGAAAGCCAAGGAGGTTACTGTAAATGAAATTCCTAAGTTTAAGCCGAATAAGATTGTACGATATAGAAACGTTTATAAAGATTTTTGTAATGTACTAGCACAGATTGTCAAGCAGTTAAGTATATATGAAATAGATGTAAATGGTGTTAGGAGAACGGCACATGTAGGTGATTTGAAGAAAGCTTATCATATAAAACAGGTGACATTTTCACAGAAGAATTGTTGAACAAAAATAAAAGAAACCGAGAAGAATTAGAGGTAATTCAGATACCTATAATGGTAATCTAACCGAAGCAAAAACGAAAAAGAAATAAATATGTTACACTCAGACGTTCTAAAAGAATAAAATTAAAATCACAAAACATGAGAACGGTTTATATGTACAATAGATAAAATAATATGACAAATAACATTGTATCTTTACATAAATTAAAATAAGTGAATGTTTTTTGTGCACGTTTAATAATACAAAAAGCAATTATGAACCCTTATTCAAAAAGGGAAGAAGTGCTATATATATAGAATTATCTGAAGTGTAAGAGAATTATTGTATATGTATTAGTAAGCATAGCATGTAAGTTTAGGCTAAGTTAGTTTTAATATGAGGCAATAAAGTGAGTTCTCATCTAACAGCCAGAGCGTGATGTTTGACTTGATCGGTCGTTTTGTTTGTCATAACACATTCAACTAGATCTTCCACATAATATGTCTTAGCTTAGCTTATTGAGGGCTTTTCAGGATGTGAAGAATATATTTTTGGAGTTATCAGTATGAACTTATCCCGTGATATTGCTGACTTTATTGACTGATTACCCAAAGAGAGATGAGTAGACCAATAGTCTTTCAAGCACGGTAACACATCACATCCGATAATTACTTTTATTTCACCAGCATTTGTTCTTATGATTTTTCCCGCTTTCTTCTTAGACTTCTCATATACTATATGTATGTATATTCGACCTTTTATTTGTACATTGTGTAATATAAATATAAACGGATAGCGGTAGCAGCTTGTGGAAATATCCATTATGGATAGGTTGTGATGCAGCTCTAATCCTGTCTGACAAATGTATGGATCACTCACCGTTTTCTAAGGAATGAACAAATCTGGAACTGGTGACCATATGACGACTCAATCATCTACCTGATTGTCAGTCTAAACTTCCTCTGAAACATGGTCATTCGGTTTTTCTTCACTAGAATTTTAGTCGGAACTAGATTCTACGTTGTCTTCAGATCCTTGAGATTCTTTTTTTCTGAATTATCGGACACGTAGTCTTCGTCGCTGCCAGAAGAAAAGTCATCATCACTGTCATCGTAAAACTAGCCTTTGTTAATTTCGCAATCTTTTTTTGTTTCAAGGGAAGAAACACAAAATTCACTATGTAATAAAAATCATACCTTCAGGACTGGTGGACCAAATTTGTACCACTAAAAAACACGGGTGGTACGCTTCTATACCAATAAGACAAATTTGCAAATAACATTAAATAAGTATAGCGTAGATTTACCTTATAATTTGTATTCAATCCCTACAAATTTGTTCTGGAGTATTCAGCTTATTGTAGTGGCCCTCAGATGAAATAACCAGCAAATATCACAAAAGCGAATGCCTTTTAAACGATCTACAGCCAAACTACGCATGAAAACTGGCACGCCTAGACACGTCAAATCATCTATCTGCTACGAACTTAATTAAATACCGTTACACAAATGTCGCTGAATGGTGTAGTTCATTTTTAAGCCAAAAGAATTTAGAATTAATGTCATTTTTTTATGTCAATTTTTAAGCAGGGGGGCTGCCTGGCGATTGATCGGGAAACTCCTGAGGGTCCTATAACTTGGATTGGTAGAGCAGCGCAGTGCGAAATGCGCAGTTTGTAGCAAAGTGCTAGCTTTACCTCCCAGTGGCGGTCCCCGGTAATTGCATGAGTAGACCTTTACTGATATGTAATATGGTGATTGTTATACATAGGGAAAAAAAACAGGGCTTTTTCGAATGCGGACTTGCAATATGCGGCAGACCTAGGCACCAAGTCCTGAGCTTCTGAAACGAGAGCGAGCATATTCTGACAATCCGCACCAAGTGGGTGACCGTGGCTCAAGTGGTAGTGTATTGGCTTCCCAATCAGAAGGTTCGGTTTTCAATATCAGCCGTGACCGAAAGACTTTTTTCAGAAAACTAAATTCTCGTGAGGTGGCCTAAATACAACATCTGGTCAATAATTACACTAATAATTTAGTCTCCCCATTAAATGTTGGAAGCCACACATGTAGCGAAATAGCCACTGAGCCCAAAGCTCTTTATTTCTCTCTCTATCCCATTTTCCGAAAAACTTAGCACATGCTTTGTCATCATAAGTGTAGTCATACCCACTTGAGTGTTAAGTTATTTAAAAAAAAAAAACAAAAAACGCAGTATTCTGGACGTGCGAACATTCCAAACAGTCAGCATTGACTCGGATCACCATCTTATTACAGCCGAGGTGCGAACGAGGATTTCTCAAGCGTCACAACAAAGAAGAACTACTGTGAGAAGATATAACGTAACAAATCTGGAATAGCAAGAGACCGCCAGAATCTCCGCCAAACACGTGTGTCTCAATAACTCTTATGCTGCCACCATCAAGTACCGAAGACCTGCCAACATGCCATCAGAGATACCGCAACTGATGTGCTGGGTTTCACCCTTCCACCACCTATATATCGCTGATTTGAATAATAATCCCGGCAAGCACATGCAGTTAAACAAGAAGCTTACAAAGCGACGCTGCAACGAAGGATGAGAGCTGCTGGTCAGCTCAACGAGCAGAGGAGAACATCTGTAGAAATGCAGATGAAAACCTTGTAGTTGAGTCACAGTCGGTGCTGCGAATATGGAAAAGCTTTTCCTGTAGACTCTATAACAGCGATAACAATGAACATCCTGCCGTCAGCCATAATAGACTATTCAACTTAGACGATGAAAGCCAAAACTTCCATCCACCTGATAAGGACGAAGAAAGGATATCAATATCTAAGATGAAGTCCAACAAATCAAGCTGGACCTGACGGCTTACCGGCCGAGGTATTCAAAACTGCTGGCAATGGCTTTGTGGGGAGTAGCCACCAACTAATTTCTCAAATCTGGTCAGAAAAATGTGTGCCTGATGAATGGAATCTCAGTGGCATATGCTCGATCCGCAAAAAGAGAAGACCCTTCCAACGCCAAGTATAGAGGTATAAGTATTCTCAACATTGGATACAAGATCTTTTTATATCTGTCATCTTGCGTGAACGTCTGAAACCCTTCGCCAACAACCTGATTGGTCCCTATCAGTGCGGATTCAGGCCAGGAAAGTCCGCAATCGACCAAATCTTCACACTCTGGCAGATCCTAGAAAAAACTCAAGAAGTCCCAATCGATTTCCACCATCTTTTCGTCGATTTTAAGGCCACATATGACAGCATTTATAGGGACGAGTTATATGTATGGAGCCATGTCTAGTTTTAGCATTCCTGCCAAACTCGTCCATCTGTGCAGAATGACGATTGAGAACGCACGCTGCTCCGTCAAGGTCGGCAACGACTTAACCGAGAGCTTTGATATCAAAATAGGTTTTATACATCATACTTGAAAGAATCCCGCGATGCTCACAAGCGAACACTAGAGGCACAACCCTTTCGAAGTACTAGCGTACGTCGCTAATGTCGGCATAATTGGGAGAGCTCAGCGGGCTGTCGTCAGTGCGATCGCTAGTACTGATGTGCAAAAAGTAATTATCCGATATTTACTATTCGATACTTGAAATGAGTACCGATACCGAATACAACTCAATATAAGTATTCGATACTGATACTCATTTGCTGATAAATACCAAAGAAGCAATATTAAAACATACATACTATGTAAATGCAAATACACAGGAACCCAATAGCAGAGCACGTCTCGTTTCCCTCCTTCATTATGTTCTACATTGCACATGCATGTGTACACTGTACACTGTTCCATTTTTCTCTTCTTCAAGTCCTGCACTCTCTTTTCTCCCTGTATCAAACGTCTCAAAAGTCACAGTCGGACGATGTTCCATATATCGAATAGTTCCAATTTGATTACTTTAATTACTTTTCTCCACTCATACTTTTAAACCTTCAATATCGAATACCAGGACTCATTGGGTTGATACTTGATATTCTGGTTCCAGAAAATGAATTTTGACTGGAAGACCAAGTACTAGGTATCGAATACCAAATACCGAATACTGAATTTGAAGTAATCAGTAATCATTCGTTATTCAAAAGTAATCAAATTGCACACCACTACTCGCTAGTACTGAAACAGAAGGGGTTTAGTTAGTTAAATGAGTTAAAAACTAAGTATATATATGCTGTCAGCAAGAACGGTCAACAACGTCGACGAATTGTGCAATCGGCAGCATGTAGTAAAGACCTTTGTCTGCTATGAATTGTGTCAGCAACCCCTCAGCAGAAATAAAACGAAGAATCAGTCTTGCCAATCGCTCTTTCTTTGGGTTAATAATGCAATTGAGTGGTAAGAGGCTACCCCGAAAAACTAGAAAACTCGATATAAGACGTTGATCATCCGAGTCCTACTGTATGGCACTGAAGAATGGACCCTTTCGAAAGCAGATGAAGATATCCTCAGTCGTTTTGACACAAAAATCCTTCGAAAATATTTGGTTCCATTTGCGTTGACGGGCTTTGGAGGAGAAGATTCAAGTACGCCGTACAGCGACATCGACGTAAATTAGAAAACTGCGCATAGGCGCCCTAGATGTAGAATAAATGGACACCAATGCTCCGGCCCGCAAAGTCCTTGAATCCAAACACGGAGGGACAACGCAGCATAGGCAAACCTCAACTTAGATGACACGAACAAAAAAAAGGGGAACTCAACAGATTTGGAATGCGCAACTGGAGACAGTTGGTTCCCAGTTACACCCCAAGTTAGTAAGTTCCTATGCAAAACAAGATATACATATATCTAAAGACTATTAATTGTCGAAGTGAAAGTATGAACGGATTCTCAAATATAAGCCTTAAAATTTGGCAACTACAATAATTTACGCGGTCTTGTTCAAGTGCTCCTCCACTTGAGCGTACCACCCAAACCGAGGTCGCTTTACATGGCGCAGCTATCTCAGGGGAATGGTGGGTACAATCTTTACTAAGCAGCGAGCGTTCTTCATCGTCATTCTGTTGATCTGACCATCTGACCAGTTGGCGGGAATACCAAAAGTATTCCCTGTATTCCCTGTGATACTGTTGCATGCGGTCTTACAATCAAAATTGTTGGCACTGATTTCAACTTCTTGGGCTTATCTATGATCTGCTGTAATATTATGATATGATCAATTGTGAATTTAGCAGCCTGAAAACAGCACTAATAAGAGCGAATCTAGTCAATAGTTTTCGTCTTTCACATAGTACGGCCGACAAGATCTTGTACACGATGTTAGGGAGAATGATGCTTCTATAGTTGGCGACGTTTAGAGGATTAATATCTTTTACCCTTTCCCTTAATGCAAATAGACAGTCTTGTTATAAATAGACAAGATCTTGATACTTTTATTTCATTTTGGTCGGCTGAACGAAAGTCTTGGCTTTCGTTATCAAGTTACTTGTTCGTCAGTTCATTACAGACGTGCCCGACGTTTATTAGCGTGCAGAATTGGTTTTGCCATTTGCTCAGCACCAACTGTGATTCCAATACTAAATTTCCATGTTCGTCACTGTATTTTTCTGTACAGGTCATACTATTTTGACTCGTTTATTTTATCTTATGAATAAATTTCAAACCATTGTTGTAGGACATCACCATTTTTTTCGATCGCTCGCTTCTCATTCCCTGTGTTTTTTCTTGGGTAAGCCATGTTCTTCCTATGCAGCGCTACGCCGCTACAAAGCAATTTATTTTGCTGAATACTCGTATATGTTCTTGTTCTCAAGTCAGAGGTTTCGTAGGTGTGGTCGGGCGAGCAAAAGATACGGATACCCGTAGACGTACCATATACCTTGGCTGCAACTATCTATAGTAGTATACTAGTAGTATAGTATGTATGTCATAGTTTTTCACATTCCATTTCTTTGTCCACCCCTCCGTACTTCCTTGGTGACGGTTATATTTGATTTATAGCAGTTTAAGGCCTCACATTTCTCTGCAGCTTCACTTGACCTGTTCAAGGTTCGATCAGTCAACGCGCAGATCCAAATATTGCTGTCTTTTTTCATTTTATAGGATCGTCAAAAGTAGATCCGTCCCTATCTATTGGTTGCGTCACTACACTACACCGGGGGTCAGGTCCTTAACAAGACATTTTTGACAAAGGTGACGGATATTTGGGAGACCGTTTCCCGCTTCGGGAATACAAAAGCTGCTGTTGATCCATTAAGGGCTCATCCGCCATCTTATCTATAAAATCATAGACAATCTCGCAGTAATAATTTTATGACGAACCTGCTCCGAATCAACGATCGAGTATGGGACAATATATGGATGACCCACATCTATAATATTTTAGAGAGAGGAGGCAATATTGAAACTTCTCCTTGTAAATATATTGTATAAAGTTGTTCCCTACACCGCCTCAGCAAAAGCAAGCATGATCACATATGTACAATATGTCAACTAAGAAGTCTCAGATATTTATCGATTTTGCGATTACTCTTTAATTTTGCAGAAAATCCCTATGCTTTAGAAGCGGTTTCCACACAAGAATTAAGAACGATGACCACAATTCTTTCATTCTAAAAGACTCCCCAATCTTCTTTAAAACTGCCCTCTTTTAAAGAAGATTGGGGAGTCTTTTAGAATGAAAGAATTGTGGTCATCGTTCTTAATTCTTGTGTGGAAAACTGCCCTCTTTTAAAGAAGATTGGGGAGTCACAAACAAACAAACTTAATTTCTTCTTCATTTATCCAGTTTCTGCAGAAGTATTTGTTATGGACACCGTAGCAATCAGCATGAATTTTAATAGTGGCGTACGAGAAATGTCTCTCAAATCTGCTAGGTCAGACAAGAGAGTGCGGTCTCATCATGTTGTAACTCGGCACCGCTTCCTAGTTTGCTGAATATCGCGAAGTCCTAGCAGTTACTTGGTTGTCGGAGTAGAGAGCAATTGACCTCTGGCGATATCAATCTCTAAAAGGACTTGTGGTACCTAGACTCGATGAAAGGAAAATCTCTCCTCGTGGTAGAGAGTGGGACCGCTAACGTAAATAAAGGGGACCTAATGGCTGCCGGGATGAGCAAACAAACTAGTTGTAGCAAAAAATGATCTAAAAACGGCTGTGTATGCTAAAAACTCAATAAAAGCTTGCCCACGTAATAATTTCTTGAAAAATTTGGGGGTTTCTTCTAAATGGAAAACGGTCTTGCCCATACTTTTCTGTAAGATTGGTGGGCGGTTGACGTGGGATAATATTATGAGATTGAATTCTCACCGCTCGTTTTGTAGCTCTTTTAGACCACTTATGTCCGTTTTTTTCATAAAAATACACGACATAAGATAATGGCATTTCATCATTCCCACTCACTTGCCTGGGCTTCTACTCGAGGAAATTCCTACTGAAATTGTTAATCTTTAATCACTTTGCTGTGATAAGAGGTCTTATCGAACGTCATCGTCCTGATCTTGGTCTTCATTTAAACAAGACTCCAGTACTTCAGCTCGACGTGCATCTGACACAGGCAATATTTACGGTGCTGAATTACAATCATTGTGTTTGGAAAATTCTCCTCCTCTTCTTTTAGTGCTAAATAGCTCTGATGTCGATATTTTGACGGGCAATCAGTTATTTAAAACAAAAAAGTTAATGATAATTATAATTCAAAAAAGATACGTAGCCACCGACGAGCGGTCTAACGGACTGCAGCTGAACTTTATTACGAGTACTTACAATTATCGCTCCGGCCGATGCAACTACTTCCAGCAACGACACGAGCGCAAATAAAGTCGAAAGTACTGCGACGTTCAGAACGCAGAACACAGAAACGCGCGGAACAATGCAATCCAGCATTGTTGAAAACCACTTAATTTAAAATGGGTTCTCGATCTTATAACGCTCAACAAACTTGTCAGAAACCACTTGTACATAGATTACGAATCCGGTAATGGAAATTTTGAAAACAGTGGATGCTATTTTGGTTTCAGAAAAGATCTAAATAATTGCTGGAAATTCAGGACAGTTGAACAGCTTACATAGTATGTGAGCCTACGATGGGGTAATAAGAAATATTATATATTCCCAACGTATCTAAACAGCAACCATTGGGAAACAGATTTTGAGAAACTGCAAGACGCAATGATTTCCTGTAATCGGTCATTTGAATGCGCGAGTAGGTGAGACCTGTGGGGTGGAAAATTTCAAAGCTATCAGAAAACGACGATCTAAAGATTCATTGTGTAATAAGAGAAGAAAAAGGTTTATGAACTTCTGTGATTCTTTTGGTTTTCGACTTGAAATGGGACTAGAGAGAGTGATGAATTGGGAGAACTAAAATTCATTGGAGGACAGGGGGCTTCAGTTATTGACTTCTGTTTGGTAAAACGGGAATAGGACCACCATGCCATTGATTTTGAAGCTAAGCAAGCCACATACTCCGACCACTTACTTATCATTGTTAAATGTACTCACTCAACACCTGGAAATGAACGAATTAGGCCCATGCTCCTAAAGCCCGGTGTGGAACGATAACAATGCCGCTCTCTATACATAGGATGAAAATTGATGATACATCGCAAGGACAACATGTTATAAGCATTGCTGAGATCGAGCAAATTATAAAAGAGTCGTATCCTCTCGCAAGTCAGGGTAGAAAAAATAAGGAGCCGTGGTTCGATAAAAGTTGCCAAAGAGCAAGACTGGTTTCGTTTGCGTGGCTGAAATTATTTCGTACGTCAAGTACGGAAGCTCATAGAAAGTCGTATCTAAATGCCAATAGGGAATTTAAAGCGGCGTACAAACAAAATTGAAGAAATTACTTTGGAAATGAGGCGGGCAGACTGGTGCGCTGCAATAACTCATCGGAGTTCTGCAAAATAGTCAAGTAACTTAAAGGTATGTATTCAACAGAGGTCTCAGCCAGGATACCCACTGGGAACACTTTAGAAGGTTATTGAATACATTAGCGCGTGGTTCTAGTTTCCAATATGCGACGCCAGACATCAGAAATAACATCTTGGATGACCCCGTCACCAAATAGGAAGTAGTGCGAGTGCTATTTCGCCTGAAAAATAGAAAGGCTGTAGGTTCGGATCGTATACTTACGGAAATTATTAAGTACCGTACTAGTTAGCTGAAGGACAATTTCGTCGGTGTATTTAATAGCATTCTAACTCATAGGATAGTGTCTCAACGGCTTAAAAAAGCTCTCATTTTCCCTGTACACAAAAAAGGTGATACGGCAGATCCAGTCAACTGGTGGGGGATAGAATTCTTAAATGGATCCTACAAAATTGTTGCAGCAATACTACAGAGGTGGCTTGACACATGGGTAGTGAGCAATAAGCTACTAAAAGAATTTCAGGCGGGTTCTAAGTCTATATATTCAACAGTCGACCACATTTTTGTATTGAAAAGCATTACAGAGACATTCATAGAACAAAAAAGAAAGCTTTACATTATTTTTGTGGATGTTAAGGCTGCCTTTGATTCTGTGAATCGAAGCGCTTTATTCTATAAACTGTACGGAATGGGAATGCCTACGAAATGTGGAAGGATTGGTGAGTGGAATGGTGATGTGTTATCGGAATGGTTTAACGCGGTAACAGAAGTAAGACCGGGGTGTTCTCTGAGTGCGACCTTACTTGCCCTCTGTATAAACGACATAGTGGACTTTCTTCCGAATGACGTAAAATTTGCAGGGGTTCACATTTAAGCCGTCCTCTTTGAAGACGACACCGTACTGTTGGCATACTTACGGGAATCCTTGCAATTGATTATAAATCTTTTACATGAGGACTGCAGATTATAGAGTCTGGAGGTGTGCTTGGATAAATCCAAAAAGGAGGAGGTATATCTTCTCACAATGAAAAATGGTACTCGTACTATAGCGAGGAAAGAATAGAAGTAGTAAAGGAATATAAGCATCTTGGAATTCTTTTGTCAAGTAGCTTTAGCATGAAAACACATCTAAATGAGAGCTCATGAAATTTCCATCCGTTATAAATGTACTCTGGAAAAATTGCTTCAACAACTTATTGTATAAATTACACACAGTAGGGTATTCAGGGTATTTGAACACCAGGCAAGTCAATAATGCTCTACGCATGCAAGAAAACCGGCTACCAAAGATAGTGGCCCGACTAACCGTGCGAAATAAAACTGCATGGTTTCAAGAGTGGATGGAATTAGCTCGTGGCTGTGGCGTTGAATTGAATCTGGAAGGAAGGAATTGGAAAAACATATTATGCCGGTTGATAGGACAAGTCGACGAAGAGGCCATTACGAAGTTCTTAGATGAAGCGCTGGGATCGCTACATCATACGGCGTAAGGTCGGCTTAATCACAATACGAACAGTAGAAACTATTTTAAAGATATTCATACTATTTAGGAGATCTTAATGCTGCTTAATCTCCGTGGAGAGCTTCTAAGAATCAATCCCGATGGGGGACGGAAAGAGAAAATGTTCTGCATTTCCTTGGCAAATGTCCGACCCTATGAGAAACTAGGCGACATTTTTTTGGACAGGATGAGCACGAGATGATATCGCTACTCAACCAAATAGGTATAAACAAATTATTTGGATACTGACAAGATGCGTTAGATTATACTTAGAGAAAACATATCCACAGGAAACTTTTAAAATTCTTAATTCATTGAACGTTTTTTGTTTATATGCAAAACTGGTTTATAATAATATTGTCAATCTGGAAGACAGCAAACTTATTTTGTTATACCTTATGAAAAAAAAACAAAATCTCATCTAAACTAATCTTTTTGTACTTTGTAAAACAAGAAACTACATACATAGACTACAAATTTGTTATTGCTATTCACAAGTGCAAATTTGTGGTTGTAATTCATGAAGTAGGTTACAGTTATAATAATGGTTGAGTGTTTAATTTTTTGACTTACTGAAGAAAGAACTACGGTTACATAAAATCATCCTGTTTTCTCAGCCGATCATTCTTTACCATACCACACTCGTTTTAAAATTTCCCAAGCACTGCGCTCTCTGTTTAGCTAATTTGAATATCAAAAACTTAAATAATCGACCAAAATTGAATTCGAAATTGACAAATTAACAGGGATTACATATCTCATTTCCGAAAGCCCCAAGGATACTCAATCCCTGGTACTCATTGTTGCTGCCAGGATATGAACTTAAAATCCATGAAATTAAGTTCCATCCTGACACAGTCGTTCTGCTCCCCAGCTTCACCGATCTACGAGTTATCATACAATAAGAAAAGTAAAACGAAAGAAAATCAATAAATTAAATTTGCACGATGAACAAAAGCCACATTTTATGGCAGACAAACCAACAATTTGTAAACGAAAGCATAATTATGTTAATCAGTGCATACATTAAGTTCAGTTGTCGTTTCCAATTATTTGGTGTATAAACTTCAGGAAGACGTTTTTTCTATTCGCCGTCGCAGCACCGAAGCAATACAAAGGGGTGACAATATCTAAATATTTAACGTAATTGTGAAAGCTGCTGTAGCCCCTTATGGTACTAGAAGTGCCTTAATTTACGTTCAAAATTGTTGAAGATGCAAATTTATTCGCACTAGGTTGATATTCTATTAGCCATTTTCTTGCCGATTATGCATGCAGAATTCTAGGATATGGAAAGCATCTTCCTTCTGAGTGCCTAACTTCTTGATGGTTGACACAAGTAACGAAAAAATTATTTTCTTTTTATTCCAGGATCAGAGATACATACTCGTAAATTTTCTTTATTTACGGCGAACATTTATAATTTTGACGTTCGTGTATGTGTACATATATTAATGTATGCAAGTCGGTAATTGAAACATGCGTTAGACAGAGTTTTGTTTTGGCACTTTTTTGATTTGCAAATTTAATCCAGCCACGTTGGTCTGGGATGTGACATATGCTGTCTTACATTATAAAATTCTATGAATATCCACCTACACTCTAACTGTCACTGCTACAGGATTATACGAGTATATGCATACTCGTACTTTTACTTAGGGCTTAACTTTTTGTGAAATTAGATACAGCAAAGTGCTTGCAAGATTTTTTTTTTAACGGGAAAGAACATATGGTAAGGGATAATCATCATGTTGGTACACCAGTGCCGTGGTGTAGAGCTAATTTATGTTACAATAAAATATCTTTATATTTTTATGAATTGAATCAGCTTCTGGTAATGCAAGAGAATCTTCACGTTGCTGTGATTGGGGAAGAATTGTTAGAGAACAATTGAATGCCTTGAGTGGTTCTTCCTATTTCGATAATTAATTTTTTTTATTGGAGTAGTCCATTAAGACGAACAACCAGTCCAGTGTTGTACATTTATGTATATCCCCTAAAATATAATTACGTACTTAGTTCTTCTAG
This sequence comes from Volucella zonaria, assembly GCA_963966105.1. Lineage (NCBI taxonomy): Eukaryota > Metazoa > Arthropoda > Insecta > Diptera > Syrphidae > Volucella > Volucella zonaria. The sequence goes on from OZ014531.1 coordinate 126,984,141, forward strand.
AAAGATGATAAAACGGCCTCAGTGATAAAACGGCTAAAGTATGATAATATATCAGACATTTACAGAGGAAGTTCTCTACGGTGTGGACATCAATTTCACAGCAAATGTCCGAAAAGGTAGTACAACTTAAAACTAGCATAAGCACTAAGGCGCTAAGTAGCCTCACGTAGTAAATTGCATATTACCTCACTACGATATCAACAGACATATTTCAGTCTCACTATCTGCCTGCATTCATTACGAGTATATGTATCTACTGTTTTTTTCTCTAGAAGCCTAATCGTCAATACTAAAGAGGCTCGAATTGATAAAGCATCAAGTTCTACTATGGGATCCGGTTTTAGGATGCCGTTATATGGAATCATTTTGTGATCCGGTACACAGAAAATCCTATTTACTTATAAGGAAGTGCTGAGAACGCTTAGTAGCACTTTAATTTACCGTTGTCATATTGCTACTAAATTGCCAGTCCTTTGGAAGATAGTTTCTTGCCATAAGGATTCCGTATGTGTCTGGTCAAAACAGACGCAAAAGTCAAACTTTTTTTTTTTTTAAACTTAACCCTCAAGAGGGTATTACCACCCTTAAAATGCCGGAGCACGTGTTAAGTTTTTCGGAAAAGTGTGTAGAGAGAGAGAGAGAAGGATTTTTGGGCTCCGTGGTTATTTCGCTCCATGGGTGGCATCCAACATTTAATGGGGAGACTAAATTACTTGTGTAAATTGGACTTGATGTTTTATTTAGGTAACCATTCATCTTACAAGATTTTAGTTGCCTGAAAAAAAGTCTTTCGGTCACGGCTGGTATTGAGCCCCGAACCGTCCGATAGGGAAGCCAACACACTACCACTTGAGCCACGGCCACCCACAACCAGTGAGAAGTGAAGTCAAGATTGTCGTCAGTGAAGCCGTCGCTACAGATCCGATAACATTGCTTTCTAGTTCAGTTTCTGGCCCAAATCACTGCCAAGTATAATGAAAGTTGAACTACTTATCGCAGCAGTTGAAGTTCCAATGTCATTGCGTTAGAACACACAGACATCAGAGATGAGAGCGGAAGATAGTCGGCGCAATACGAAGTGATACTTCCACTAAAAACAGCTTCTCCATAAATTGGAAATAGCTTTGAAAGTGCAGTCCGTAATATACCACCTTGATCAAAAAGCTCCCGGGGGACACCACCGTGTGGCGCTCCCATTGTTCCGACTTGAGTTCTGTTTTTTGTTAATTTGATAAATCCGTTATTGACATTCCCTCTAAATCTTAGCGTCATAGCTTGACATTTGCAAAAGTTACGTAACCAAGAGTACATCTAACTCTGTGTGTGTTGGCGATTTTTTACAATTTTAGACAAGGATTTAAATTTGCAACAACAAACCGCAAATTAACCATCAGAGAGATAACGGAGGATTTGAACATTGTCTATGTGTGTGGCAGGAAAGTTGTTGACAAAATAACTCAATTCCACGCAAAAAGGAGGCCGTGTTGACGTCGCAAAAGAGGTGATTTGCGAGGCTGAGTCCGATCTCACTTCCATCAAAAGGATCATTACTGGAAACGAGATGTGGGTTTATGAGTACGACACGCAATCCAGACATCAGGCAAGTGAATGGCGTTCACCAGATAAGCCGAGACCAAAAAAACACGTCGTGGATTCTGCACCGTGATAACGCACCGTCGCACAGAGCCATCATTATTCGTAATTTTTTGACGAAAAATGCTACAAATACCATCCAACAGCCACCGAATTCACCTGATTTGGCTCCCTGTGACTTCTTTCTGTTCAATCGAGTTAAAAAAGCACTACGGGGAACGTGTTTCAGCAGCCGAGAGGAAGTAGTGGAAAAATCGCAGGAAGCGAACCACTGATGGACATACCGAAAACCGAATATAAAAAATGTTTCGAGGATTGGACCAGTCGATGGGGATTACTTTAAAGGGAATAATATAGATGTAGATGAATAAACTTGTGTTTCCAATAGTATGAATACATTCCGTTAGGAATGTAGTAGTAACATATACTCGTATATCAAGGGTGACACATCACTGGGAAAAGAGCAACTTTTCGTAAGGCCCAATGCAACGAAAGTAGATCCTTGTTTGGAGTCTGATGAAAGCCTTGGTGTCCAATTTGCATGAAAGTTTATAACAGACTGAGGTCTGAAAGAAATTAGTCCTATCAAAACCCATTTTGGCGACATATCTTGCCGTAAGTGGCAACCAAATACTTTTTTTTTTTTTAAATTAGACCAGTCAGCTTCTACTTTGTTGTGAAGAGAAAAACCTCACAGGAAGAAGCCGCTGGGAACTATCTTATAGACAGTATAGACACATGATTTGTATATGTATGTCTAAGCGTAATCATTGGAGCTTTAAGAGCATTAAGCAGAGAGTTAACCAATAGGTACCTTAGGAACCAAGACTGTGTTGCCTAGCATTGCTTTAATTCACACAATTAGTGTTGTCTGGAGGATACAAATGTCATCAAACTTAGGGCGGCGAAGACACCGATGGTTAAGTCGATTACATGCTGCTTACCGTTCCTAATAAATTTTAATCAATATTGTTGATACCCTTGTTGATTAATTGGAGTACAGGTGATGATTACGACAAACGATAATGGAAGATAATTTCTAGTTAGGATGATGTATCCGGGACTTTATAGTTGTGTGTCGACCAAAAATTCTTGCCTGTCTATATCTTTTAGACACAAAGATGGGCTCACCTCTGAATTCTGGTGTCAGTCTGTCCTAGCCTATAACTAGTGGTTGGCGTTTCACCGCATCCTAGCACGATTTCCTCCTTATTGCGACCGACCACATCAACCAGCTTTCTTAAGTGTTTGGGTTGTAATCGTCATCATAACGGTGGTACTCGGATGCAATCTATGCTCTTTTGACACCTTTGGAGGTTAGCAGTGTTACTACGAAGTCGTCTGTGCTGTATTGAGACGAAAAAGAGATTTAAGTATTTCGAAACTGGCAAGGATTCAAGCTCTTAGTATACCTTCTTTTTTTGCTAGTAGAAGATGTTATAATTTGATGCAATTATCTAGGATTTCACTTCTCCACAGACGTTGTTCCGGACAATCTATAGCTCCTATTTGCTCAGAGCTCTCGTTAAGGTTTGTGACCGAATGTCATGCCATATTGGGGTTATTTTGTAGAACTTTTAGCTCCATAGCAAAATTGCAAAGATACCACAATGTGTGAGAGAGTGTGTCCGATGAATAAGCCACGGGATCCTGGCCTTTCCTGAACAGCCTTAGCACCACACTCTTAGTGGCAACGTTAATAATGAAACTCCTTTCTCGAAATAGAGAAAGCTGACTATCAGAGAACGATGAAGCAATAGAAGCTCAAGTTCCAGCAGAGGTTCAAACAAGAATGCGAAAGGAAAATAACTATATAACTCAAATGCATAAACATTGTACAGTAATAAGGTAATCTACTTCCAACGCCAGCATTATCTTCAACGACGCCGGTGCGGAGGCTTAAGTCGCAAAGAATCAACCGACGGTCGGCTGAGGAGTGGCGAACAAAGAACTTTCAAACCTGATTCCAGTGGTGGTGTGAGCACATAGTAAGCCATGCCGAGGGATGCAAGGTTGGGGGTCAAACCAACTGCGAATGAGCTCTTTCAGGCGCCTTGACGCGGGCCTGTTATACTTGGCTTTACCCAGGTGTGGCGGCGCTGCCTGGGCTGACCTTTTATTTACAGCCTTACTCGTTGGATTTTATTTTACTGGAAAACCACTATCCCATCTGGTAGGGACATTGGAAGAAGCGGAACTTTTGGCTAACGAAAGTGAGGAGTTCGAAAGAGCACACCGGTGATGCACAAGGCAGGACCTCGTTCGAGGATTTAGCCAGAGATATTGTTAATGCAATTTATAGCACAGCCAAGGTAGATAAAATCCTTTTCGAAATAGCTGTCTTCTGTGACGTTATGTTCAACGCGTTGTTGTTATGTATCCCTTCCTGATGACAGCATTAGCTTGGTTTTGCCCTCATTTACCGCTAAACCCATTTTAGCAACTGCCGTTTCAAGCAGCAAGCGCGTCACCTTTTTTAAAATATTTTTTGGTATCAAATTCCTCGCTGAGGTCATAACAGACTTTGAAGGAGCAGCAGCAGTCCTCCATCGTCGTTCTGCACAGACGGACTGGCTTGGAAGAGATGCTAGACACGACTCAATACATATAGCTCGTCTCTATAAATGTCATATGCAGCCTTAAAATCGATTAAAAGATGGTGGATGTGATCTTCTTGAGTTTTCCATGATATGACGGAGTGTTAAGATTTGGCCATTTGTAGACTTCCCTGATCTGAAATCGTACTCATAGGGGACATTGAGATTTCTGACGAAGAGTTTCGGACGTTCACATAATACGGCAGATAAGATCTTGTATGCGATGTTGAGGAGACTTATAACTGTATATGTAGTTGGCGCAGTTGGAGGGGGTCTCTTTTATTGTGGTTCAGGTGAACCATGATGAGATTCTATTCATCTGGCATGTACTCTTCTGACCAGATCTGAAAAATGAGGTGTATGTTCTCCAGAAAGTCATTTCCAGCAGCTTTGGATACCTCGGTCGGTAACTCGTCAGGTCCAATTGATTTGCTGGATTTTAACTTCGATATTGCTACCCTTACTTCCTTCTGGTCAGGTGGACGGAAGTTTTGGCTATAATCGTAGTTATTTGAATTGTTCTATTCTGTTTGACGTGGTGATGTGCATACCCTTGCCGGCATTATCATCAAACCAGGGATTTTTTGGAGGTGGTTGGGTGAAACCTAGCACACCAGTTGCGGCGTCTCTGATGTCACATGTCTTCGGTACTTGATGCTGGCGGCATAGGAGTTGTTGAGAGGCACGCGTTCGGCGGAGATTCTGGTGGTTTCTTGCGATTCCAGTTTTTCTACGATATATCTTCTCACAGTAGTTCTTCTGTGTTGTGGCGCTTTTGAAATCCGCATTCACTTCTTCGCTGCAACAACGTGGTGAACCGAGTCAATGTCGGCTACGTGGAATGTTCGGACGTCTAGAATGCTGGAGAATTACGTCTATCGCAATATGATCAATGTGATTTACCCTTTGATAATCCGGAGACCGCCATGTCCGGTTGTGCACATATATTGAAATGCGGAAACCGTGTGCTTGCTACAACAATATTTCGTCCCGCTGCGAAATCAATAATCCTAAGTTCGGTGTCAGAAGTGGTGTCGTGCAGGCTACGCTTACCAACTGCTCTACCAAAGATGACGTCCTTTCCTATCCTGGCTTTAAAGTCACCTATAGTACGATTTTAACGTCATAATTCGGTCAAGGGGCCCGTAGAAAAATTCTTGGTGCGTCGTCCTTGTATGGTCATGGATGCATATTAGTCTTACGTTAGCCGATTGGGCCTTGATGCGGATTATCAGAAGACGTTACATCTTTATAATCTTTTCCGCATAGGCTTGTGAGGAGTATAATGGCGTTGATAAGTATTATGCTGCTGGCCAAGCACGCTCCTGACGTTTTAGCCGGCTGACCCATGGGTCAGCAGTTTCTCAATCAATCGCCATGTAGGTCTCCCGATGCCAGCACTGCGTCCCATTATTTATGTGATGTCGGTCGTTTAAACCACAGAACAGTGTTCTTGCACTTCTCTTACATTTATCTTTGAAGTTCTACCGCATACCTTGCGAGTTCTTCCATTTGTTCTATAGCATTTTGGAGCCATTTGAGTAAATTAGGAGCTTAAGACTGACTTCTTTCCTTTTTTACATGCCGCTTTATTTTCCCAGTTGATGGTGGTTTTCTTTGGTTTCTGGTTTCTTTACGAAGAATTCTGTGCGCACAAGGAGACTTCGTATTGGTTTGTCCACTTTTGCTACCCTTCTCTAGTTTTTCCAAGTCAAATGGTAATCTATCTAACCTTGGTGATCATTCCTGAGATATATTGATGAGTGCCGCTCTTATTTAAGAAGTATACTATGTAAATTAAATTCTGTAATAAGATCTTGTGATTTGAAAAAGCTTCGTATGTCTTCTCCTGCTGAGTTTCTCTTGTAGAGGCCCCTGCAATTAGCGCGGGTTCTGATAAACTAGCACACTCTATAGTAAGCTAGTTGAGGTTCTCTTCCAATTGTGCTCAACCCCTATTGCCAGGTTTTCCACTACTGCGTTGTACATCCAGTGTGGAAATCGGAGACTCTTCGGCGTGGAGGATTGGTGTTCATTCACTTTAGCCATCTTTAGCGACTTTTGTTGACTTGTTGACTTTTCTGACCAGGTCAATGTCACTGTATAGATGGTAGATTTTGTTGTTATACCTCCTTTTCCAAACCCCATCATGGCCAGCGGGAATTAAAATAACTCGAAGAATCTTAGACAGCTCGCTTAGGTATACCAAAGATGTAAATGTTCTCATCAGCTTATGCAAGTAGCCTTACTGACTTTTTTAAAATTGCGGCTCTGGTGTTGACTTGCTAGTTTAACACAATTTTTCAAGTATGATGCCAAAGAAGTTACACAACAGCATTTAATTTTTCTTAAATCTTTTTAGATATCAAAGTACTCGGAATGATTGTCTCTGACCTTTACGAAACGGCGAGCATTCTTCATTGTCTTTCTCCACAATCTGACGATGAGATGTTGCTATTTGCGAACTTAAAATCGATAAGTAGATGGTGCGTAACGATTTGGATGTGAATATTTGGTCGATTTTGAACTTACCGGGTCGATCGGATCTTTGATATATGTCTTTAGGCGTTTTCAAAAGATGGGAGATACGATTTGAATTATCCTCGATTTAATAGTCTCTAGAAATGGTCATTGTCATTGATCGGTCGAAATGCTTGCCATCATAGTGCCAACATTCCAGCTAGCTTGTCATATTATTCTTGAAAAGCATTATATTGTTAGCCCTCGGAAACCGACAGCCTCCGACACGTACATTTCTATTCGAACCACCATGGGACCATATAATTTGCACACTTCATTTCCAGCAATAAATTCTATAATAAATCCTACAAGTGGGATCATCTTCCTAATACTGATGTAAGTCCAACAGATAAGTTTTGAACCTGTTCTGGGTTTCGCCTTTATTCTTTGGGACTTAAGATAAATATAATCAAAGTCTCGGAATAATAGGCTTACATCGCTCATTTCACAGACTAAAATATATTCATGTATACAAATTCTTAAACTCTCAAAGTGCGGATGCTTTATTGACTAAGAAAGAAGAGAAGGACATCCCTTCTATTGTATTATACGTCTTTCAAAAAAGGGATTCTGGTTCCAAATTAAACACGTAACGTTTGTATGATTTGTGGATGGTGTGTTAATAATAATTCTTATTTCGCCCCTTAATTTTGAACGCTACCCTTTGTAGAGTCTTAATGCCGTCACTACGTTCCTCTTTACTCTCCGGCCCTAAATACTCATACTTTATTCCAACCGCATACCCAGGCTTTGCAGAGAACAGCCTTTAACATAACACTTTTCATAATATTATTACACCTTTTATGTATCGCAGCATCAGTTACAGGAAACAGAAGATATTGCTTTCTGGAAACGGGACAAAAAGTAGGAGAAAAGTTACGAATACACACCCGCAGCACAAGTGGCTTTATCAAGTCATGAAATATTCATACGAAATGTTGATGGCATGGAAAATATGTGCAAATACCGAAGTATGGACATCAGAATAAATGAGATATGGAATTCGTAACGACAGTCGAGTCAAGTTCTTATTGAAAGGACATATACAATAGTTTGTTTTGTATTTTTTTTTTTATAAAAATTCATACATCTAGCGGATGGAAATATATTTTACGGCCGATGTACTTCCTTTCATCAGCAATGATTTATTGGTCATGCTACACGAGTTCACTCAAGGATAATATGGATATGTGATGGCTATGTGCTCTTACAAGTTTGAGATTAATAAAAAGAATTTGCTGACGCAACTCTGGAAAAAGTGTTCGATTATACTGCAGTGCAATGAACTTTAATTGAGAGAGGGGCTGCCTTGGACAAGGGCTTGTGCAGAGGATTGCAGTGGAATATTTTGCACACTAATTTTCTTTTTCATCCATAGGGGATTAAAGTGAACCTAAGTCTCAATAAACGAATCTGTTTCAGTTGCTCAATTCTTTTTAAACGCCACTTTGTTTGATATTCACTTCTGCTAATGCACAGTACTGGAGACAACTTTGTTATATTGTTTTAGGTCCTATTGACTATAGGAATACTATAAAGTCCTGTCAGAAATGGCTAAACTTCAGAAGAGGGACGTATAGCCGATAAATTTGCTTAATTGGATCAACTATGTATGTGTCAATAGCATAACAGACTCCCAATACAAGTTACTTCAACTTACGAGGGTTATCTGAAAAGTTTCCGCAACGTAAAGATAGCGGCAGTCGTTAATAAAAGCTAGTGAATGCTAGTTGTGCATCTTTTGATAGTTACTTACCGAAGTTTCAGCCATATTGGATGAGCAGTTTTAGTTGACATTCGTTTGAGTGAGTCGATGTTAGTGTTTTTTGTGAAAATGGAAAAAATTTAGTATCGAGTTGTTATTAAATTCTTGTTTTTGAAAGGCAATACGCCTATGCAAATCAAAAATGAGTTGGACTCTGTACTATATATGGGGACTCTGCACCATCGTTTACCACAGTGAAATTTTGGACAGCTGAATTTAAACGTGGCCCTAAGAGCTTGGGAGAAGATGAACGTTCGGAACGTCCAAAAACTGCACCCACTGACGATAACATCGCTTAAGTTCACCAAATGGTGTTAGACGACCGCCGAATTAAGTAGAGGTTATGAAAATGTCCAAAGAACGTGTTTGTAACATATTAAATCAAGACTTAGGCATGAGAAAACTGTCCGCGCGCTGGGTGCCGCGTTTGCTTACGTTAGACCAAAAACGTGTTCGAATGAACATATCCAACGCTCTGTTGGTGCAGTTTAGGCACAATAAATCTGAGTTTTGGCGCCGATTATTTACTGTAGATGAAACTTGGATACACCATTATACACCCCAAACAAAAATTCAGTCAAAACAGTGGACTGCAAAGGGCAAGCCGGCTCCAAGAAAAGCAAAAACTGTTTTTTCGCCTGGGAAACTTATGGCGACTGTTTTTTTGGGATAGTAAAGGAATTATCTTAATCGATTATCTTCAAAGAGGAGAAACCATTAGAGGAGCATACTACGCATCATTACTTGCCAAGCTGAAGACAGAAATTGCAGAAAAACGGCCACATTTGCAGAAAAAGAAAATCCTGTTTCACCAAGACAACGCGCCGTCTTACACCTCAGCGGTTACCATGGCGAAAATCCCTGAATTACGGTTTGAACTTCTTGACCATCCGCCTTATTCACCAGATCTAGCCCCAAGCGACTTCTTTTTGTTCCCTCATCTAAAAACCGCGCTCGGAAGACAGAGATTTTCGTCAAATGAGGAGGCAATCACCTTCGTGAACAATTATGCTGCAGAGAAAACCGCCAAGTACTATTTGATCTTGGGCGGGTCAGTGAAGTATGTAGAGTTACAAGGAGACTATGTAGAAAAATAAAAAAAAAATTTTCAGAAAAAATGTCTTGCATCATTGTTCGGTCAGAAGCTTTTCAGACAACCCTCGTATTTAATTTTAATCCGATTTGATTTTTTAATTTTGCTTATTTGGCTTAATATAAGCTTAAAAATTAGGACTTTGGCTTCTCTTCAGTGTCGAATAAATCTTTCGCCTTTTACTAAAGATTCCCGTAGAGACTCTATTGAGTCTAAGATCCATATTTTGTAGAGCCCGCCAAAAGAATTTTACTACAAGTCTGCCTAAATAAATTTCTCTGAACTTTGCCAAACTCTATATGACAACTATTTAAACCCAATGGACCACACACTCATTTTCGACCCCAAACGATTCTTTCAGCTCATCAAAACTAAAAGTAAATCGGATAACTATCCATCATCTCTGAATTTTCTAGATAAGCCCTCGAGCGATCCCCAAATTATTGTAAATCTCTTCGCAATTTTTTTTAGCCAAGCGTTCGCCACCCATTCCCAAGAGCCAGACCACTCTTTCTTTTCCTGCTTAAATAGCTGCCCATAAATAATTTTGGTATCTGTGTCTATAACTTTAGAGCAGATTAAAGATAAAATAAGAAACCTTAAAGATAATTATTCTGCTGGCTCTGATGATCTTGCCCCTATATTTTTAAAGAAATATGAAATGCACCTAGCCCAACCTCTTACAGCTTTCTATCACACAATGATTATTTCCCTCGACCTGAAGAAGGTCTTTTATTATTCCGAATAGACGATATTTCCAACTAAACTAAGCTGTCCTGCATACCTAAGCTTTTCGAGAGCATTGTTTATGACATAATGCTTTTCCATTGTAAACCTATTGTTTCCCAAAACCCGCACGGATTTCTCAAAGATAGATCTACGACCACCAACTTGACGGAATTCGTATCAAGCACTTTATGTGCACTGGAATCTGGAAATGAAGTTGATGCGATTGCCACTGATCTGAGCAAAGCCTTTGATAGGATTTCACATGATATAATCCTTCTGAAATTAAAAGCACTTGGTTTCCAAATAAACTTTATAACATGGGTTCAATCATATTTAAATGAAAGACATTACTATGTTCTATTTAGGTCCATGGCTTCTGTCCCAATTAAAGCCTCCACTGGTGTCATTCAAGGCAGCCACCTTGGTCCCTTACTATTTATAATTCATACATAACTGTTTACGCAAACGATATGAAAATCTATATCTATATCTAAATGTATATCTTCTTCCTCAGACAGGCTATAACGTATACCCGTAAGCGGCCCCCTACTTCACCTCGCTGCTATCTACTTCACCTTTAATCTGCCTGTTCCCTTAGTAAATGAATTGCGTGATTTAGGTGCTATCTGTGATTTCCGTTCTCACATTGATAATAAAGGGTCCGCCAAAAATGTTTTTTTTTTGGAAAAAAACAAAAAAAACTACTGAATATTTTCTCAAATTTCTTTTTTTATTTGAAAGTACAATCCTTCCGGTTGATAATGGAAAATAATTTCATTCAAATGGCTGCCTCGGCTGGCCATGCAGTAGCCTACACCGTCGGTCCAATTTTTAAGCACATTATCGATTGTGTGCAGCTGTATTTCACCAATGGCTTCACGAATATTGTCCTTTAAAGCGTCAATTGTCTCTGGCTTGTCGGCGTAACACTTATCTTTTACGGCACCCCACAAATAATAGTCCAACGGTGTCAAATCGCAGCTCCGGAGTGGCCAAACGACATCAGCTCTGCGGCTGATACTGCGATCTTCAAAAACAGGGCGCAAAACATCGAGTGTAGCTTCGGCTGTGTGGCACGTAGCGCCGTCCTGTTGAAACCAAATGTTGCCAATATCCTCCTCTTCAATTTTTGTGAACAAAAATTTGTTCAACATTCCCCGATAACGATCGCCATTGACTGTAACGGCCATTCCTTGCTCATTTTCGAAGAAAAATGGCCCAATTATGCATCTGGACCAAAATCCGCACCAAACAGTGACGCGTTTTGGTTGTATCGGCTTTTCAATGTATGAGTGCGGGTTTTCTGTGCCCCAAATGCGACAATTTTGCTTGTTTACATACCCGCCAAGATCAAAATGAGCTTCATCTGAAAAGATGATTTTTTTTGGCAAAATCGGCATCTTCTCTAAGTCGATCGCAGGCCCACTTAGCGAAGCGAAAACGCATTGGATGGTCAGTTGGCTTCAACTCCTGAACCAATTGGACTTTGTGTGGCGTCATACCAAGGTCTTTATGCAAAATTCGTCTCAATGATCTCTTCGAAATGTTCAATTGTTGAGAACGACGGTGAATTGATGTTGATGGCGCTTCACGCACACTTTCTGCCACAGTAGCAATATTTTCGGGTGTACGCACTGTTTTTGGCTTTTCACGCTTTGGTTTATCGATGAGGATGCCAGTTTCTTTCACTTTTTTTACAAGATAACGAACATACGGAGCTGCCGGTGCTTCTCTTCTTGCAAAATCCGTACGCAATTTTCGCACACATTCTGCAACATTACCATGATTTTCAAAGTAATGTCGCAATATTTCCCAGCGTTGTTCAAGCCTATACACAACCATATTCGTTCAGCGGAAGGATAAAATTAATTATCTGTCAAATCAGATATGAGCTAAGCGTTACCATTCACGAAATAAGCACTAGTTGAAAAAAAAACGTTAGATGGCGGACCCTTTATAATAAAAAAAGCCAACTCTGCCCTTGGCTACATCAAGCGCTGGTCTAAGGAGTTTTCCAATCCAAATCTCTTTACATAACCTTTGTTAGGCCTCTTCTTGAATATGAAAGCCAAGTTTGGTCACCCTACTACAGAACATACATCCTCCGGATAGAAGCTGTTCGACACAGGTTTTTACGATTTGCTTTGCGTGGTTTTCCCTGGGATGATAGCCAAAACTTACCATCTTATACTGACCGGCTGAAACTTATAAATTTACAACCCCTTTCTATACGCCGAAAAGTTGCCGACGTTCTCTTTATTCATAAAATTTTAATTGGTAATATCGATTGCCCTTCTTTACTTCGACTTATTTCTTTTAATACCAACTCACGCAATATTAGGTCTGTGCCACTTTTCCGGATCAATCTTCACCGAACGAATTACGGACACTTGGAGCCAATGTCTAGAATGCTTCGTGAAGTTAACGATATTCTGCCTCTCTTCGACTACCATCTCACCAAACTCGCTCTTAAAAACACTCTTATTTTCACCTATGCCTCACATCCTAACTTTTTTTAACCGCTCCCACCCTTTAGTTTGTATCTTTAGTTTTAAGTGAAAATTGTTAGTTTTAAGAATAAGCGTTAATAAATCTGTCCGGGGTTGACCCGGGCCGCAATTCAAGTTAAAAGTTAAGATTTAACAAAATCCAGGACTTACCACTAGGGTCTAAAGCTAGGGATGGTGAATGAGATCGAATTTGAGGGTGAGAGTGCTGCGATTAAAATCGAAAACGGACACGTTGAAGTTTACCAGCACAGAGGAGATAGATTCGTTAGAGCCATATGTGGTGCGGTGTATTGGTAGATAAAAGAGACGGGGGCACCGTAGATTTCAAGGTTTAGTGTAAAAGAAAATGGAGTTGTAGAGAGACATGCAACCGACGGAGCCTAAGTGGGGTCGGTGAATGAACAGAATGTCTCCTACGTTCCATCATTCTTCAAGGGTATTCAGGTTAATGAATTTGAGACGGTCTCGATAGGGAAGTAAAACCCCGAAGAGCAAATCGAAGAATCTGGATCTCTCAATTCGTGATACTCGAGCTCGTTGAAAGGGACACCACGCTTGGCTAGCATACTCGGGGAGGGGACGAACAAAAGTGGTGTATAGCGATCTGGTCACGTAAGGGTTGCAAAATTCTTTTAACGAAGTACAGTGATGAGTTTGCCTTAGTAATTATCTAATCAATATGTGAGCGGAAATTAAGTTCCCGTTTGCATAATATGCCAAGGCCGCGGATTGACTTAACAAGGCGTATTAGTTGGCAGTGGAGAAGGTAAATTCGGGGAGGAGACCCGTTGCACTGAAAGGTTGAAAAAGTAATCGATTGACATTCGGTGACATTGAGTTCTAAGCAGTTCTTGATACACCAGCTGCAAAAACTATTGAGATCTATTTGAAAGAGGCTGGAGTCATCTTGTGAGGAAATGGGTTTAAAAACACAGGACATGAGTTCGACGAGGATAGTGGTAGTTGATCTATCTTTCAGAAAATCGTGTTGATTAGGGGAAATAAAAGGTTTGCACTGGAAGCTTAAGCATTCGTACAAAATGCTTTCTAGGAGTTTGGGTATATGTGAAAACTTAGATATGGCGCGGTAATAAGTGACTTCACTCTTTAATACCTTTTTGTGTATCGGTGTTATGAAAGAAGACTTCCGTATCAGTAGAAATTCATCTTGAGAGAGCGATAATCGGAAGAGATTTGCAAGGGGGTGGGAAAGTATTGAGAAACACTTTTTAAGAAATATGGATGGAAGACCATCTGGGCCGGGTAGGTATTCATCATTAGGTTGTTGTAAGTTATTTGAGAAATAGAGAGACCAATGGTTGAAATGAGAGGGATTCGGTACGAAGGAATTATCACCAAAAGATTGTGTAAAGTAGCAAAAAAGTTGGCTATGGTCTGCGGATCGGTTGATGACAAGTTTTCGTATGAGAAGGATGGAGGAAAACCGTCAGATATTTTTTTTGCAGTTAACGAACTGGTAGAAAACTTAGGATCGTTTATAAGCTTTTATTGCGCTCTATCAAAGTATCGGTGGAAGAGAACGTTATAAAGCTGGGCGAAGGTAGGTATTCCGAGATAGTTGCAATAGTCAGTAAAAGAATTGAGTAGGTGGAAAACTGCCCATAATTCGTTTCTCTTGTTACGTAAAGAGCGAAGCCTATGATTATACCACGTGGGGCTCGTAGAAGGGGTCTTATTGCGCGAAAAGGGGACATAGAGAGAAATAGATTTCAATAATTATTTGTAGAAAATAGAGAGCGCATTTTTAAGGAACATACTATTATTATTATCAAAGGAACGATACAAATTAATTTGTAGGGTCCGGGATTTAACGCCGGGGTACTATGCCCATGTGATTTAGTGGGAACCGATGCTTTCAGTGTGACGAGGCTGTTGACAAGGGACATATTGGCCACTAACTTGGCATAAGCTAGAGTCTCTAAGCTCATCTAAGAGGAAGCATTCTTTACTCGAGTTAGGGTTTGTGATAAAAAAAGATTCATCATCTGATTGAGTACAAGAGAAATAGAACTCCTTGAATCTTTTAAAAAAACCAATGTTAACTCCCATTCAACGGGAAATCGTACTTACTGGCCCACAGATAGGAATAAAATCCCCGATGTTGTCGACTTCTTCTTAAGTAAGAATATCTCCTCAAATACTAGCCAAGTTAAGGAAGGGCCAGATCTTGACTCAGATCACTCATCTGTGCTGCTTACACTTGGTAATAAAATTATAATGGAGGAACACAACCCACGTCTAGTAAACAAACTAACTGACTGGATATATTTCAGATATTTAATAGATGAACGCATCGAACTATCCACAACAATTAATACAATAGAGCAATTAGAAAGTGAAGTACAGTCCTTCACCCTAGCTATTCAAAAGGCTGCATAGGCTGCAACGCCTGAATTAAATAGCAAAGTAAAAAGAAACGTGTATCCCAAAGACATTATATCTGAAAAGAGACGAGCTCGCAAACGAAGGCAACTGTCAACAGCTCCAAGTGATAAAAGTAGACTTAATAGCTTATACGATAAGCTCAGAAAAAGGATAGCAGAACTTAAAAATGCATCGGTGGAAAGATACCTTACAAATCTGACAAACGATGCTAGTACAGAATACTCACTGTGGAAGGCTACAAAAAAAATGAAAAGACCAACAAACGGAAGAAATGCGCGAAGACGAGGTATCGATTTCAGCAGTAACCTCTAGGGAAATAGCCAAAGAAACAAACCAACCCAAAAAAAGCCCCGAGATTTGATCTAATAACGGATGAAATTCTGAAAAAACTGCCTAAAAAATAGCACAGATAACAAATGCAGCGTTCAGACTAAGGTATGTTCCACGTATGTGGAAAGTCGCGGAAGTTATTATGGTACCTTAGCCGGGCATATTGCTCAGTGAAATAACCTCATATCGGCCGATATCATTGCTGCCAATCCTGTCCAAGCTATTCGAAATAATCCTTCTAAACCGACTCCATCCGATTCTGGAAGAAAAGACACTGATCCTAAACCATCAGTTTGGATTCAGAAATAAATACTCAACTATAGATTAGATCCACAGAAAAACTGATATAGTGGAAACACAGGCTTTTGATAAAATTTGGCACAAAGGATAAGCTACAAGAATATCTTAGAGTACTATGAAATACTAGAGTCGTATATAATGAAACGATTATTTAGAATTAAGCAAGAAGCTGGAGTACCGCAAGACAGTGTGTTGGGACCCGTACTGTTTCTCCAATACCCGAACAACCTACTACGAAACGACAAAACTACTGTTGCCACTTTTGCAGACGATACTGCTGTACTTGCAGTAGGAAAAACCGTACAGGAAGTAACAGAAAAACTGCAAAGGACAGTAAATGATAAATCTAATTGGACCAATAAATGGCAAATAAAATTAAATGAACTGAAGTCGGTTCGTGTTAACTTTACAATTAAAAACGTACAGCACATACTTGTGTACATAGGAGCTCGATATCTTCTCGATTGCTCTGCGCCATGTATGTCTCGGGCGCCCCGCTGTTCTGCCTGTTTGGGTAAGCGGATTCCACTGGATGGCGTACTTGCAATGAAAATGTCTTCGCGTGGTAGGGTGTGACTAATCCATTGCCACTTTCTCCTCCGTATAGTAATGCCTATAGGTTCTAGGCCCGTTCTCTGATAAAGCTGATAGAGATACGATTGGACCAAAAAACCTCAAGATGATTTTTAGATATCTATATACAAAGGTTTGCAGCTTGTGTGTGGTAGTGGTGTCCACCTTCCAAGTATTGCACTCATAGAGCAGTACTAATTCTACGTTGGAGCGGAACAGTTACATCTTCATTTTGGATAGCACACCGAACGCAGCTTTCGCTACCCCATTCTGCTGCACACATCCAGTTCGGTGCCACCCCTGTTAGCCAGGACCATACTTTCTAAGTATGGAAAGTCGTCAACTTTCTCAACCTCAACCTGTTGGAAGTGCTAAGGGCTTCCGTTTTGGCTCTTTTTATTTTGAGCCCCACTTTGTTCTACTCAGCTTCCAGAGTGTAGGCCATTAAATGAAGGTCCATCATCTGATGTGAAAGTAGGCAAACATCGTCGGAGTAGTCAAGGTGTTTAAGGTAAGATGTCATTATTCATCGAATTCCACTGTTGCCTTCCGTCAATGCTGCACGGAGTACATCGCTGATAAGAACCAACAACAATAGCGGTGTCAGTACACATCCCTGACGTACTCCATTTTGGATTTCAAAATCCTCAGACAACTTAGCAGTGTGCAAAACGAGACACTTACCACCCTCGTATGTAGCTTGCTTTAATAATAGCGATGAGTGTTCTTGGAATGCCCTCCTGCGACTGGTAGCCATATAGCATCTTTGTTCAAACTGTCGAAAGCCTTCTCGAAGTCGAGAAATACTACAGAGACCCGTACTCAACGCATTGCTCTATAATGATCCGTAAGGTGTTTATGTGGTTGATGCAGGAGGATTCAGCGCGAAAGCCTGCCTGTTCGACGTCGAGTGTTCAATCCAAATGTTCTCTGATTTGTTCCAGAATTATTCTAGCCATTCATTACTTTGGCTATGGCTGGAAGAACGCATACCTATACGTCTCCAGTTTGCACATTCCATCAGGTTTCCCTTTTTTCGTACCTTGATGATCATCCCCCTTTCCCGGAAATTCTTCATTATCTCACGCTCTGCATATGAGCGGCTGTAGCAGATCAACCGATGAATTTGTCGCCGCTTGGTATAGTTCGGCAGGGAAGTCATCAATATCACCGCCTTGTTTTTCTTGAGGGACCTGATTGCCGCCATTATTTCGGTTTTACTGTGAGGCCCGATGCGAATTCGCGAATTTGTTGTCTCGGAGAACTCATTCGGGTTAGGGATTATAGCGCCATAGTTTAAGTAGCTTAAGATAATAGCAAAATGTTCTCTCCATATAGTGAGTTGTTTTTCATTCGAAATCAGTAGATTACCATCAACACTTTTCACTGGATGTTGCTTGGAGTTCCGATCACCAGGGAGCTCCTTGGTGATTTTGTAGATAGCGCTACTGTTGCACCTACTTGTTGCCCTTGTGTGTCGATGTATTGACGCTTGTCACATTGAAAATTTTGAGTTGTTTATTCTCATTACTGAACGTAATTTTTTCTATTTTATTTCTCCATTTCTTTTTTATCAGAAATCCAACTCTGTAAAGTCCCGTTGTTTCCCATTTGAATCCAAAGTGGTTTTAGGATCAAAAATTAGCAAGAAGTAAAATAAGACATAAGAAGTCTATGTTCGGAACAAAAAAATTACATCAGAAGGCGTTAAACCGAAGTTACTTCAAAGTTATATTGTAGTTTTCAACCCACCCAGATAAAATAATTCTAAAAATAAAAATTCAAATTAACTTAATAATACTATTTTACAATTCATTCTAAGATTCATTCTAAATGTTTAGCGAATCGTGTACACTTGGTAAGAGCATCAGCTAACATCAAGTTCGTTAGTATACATACCAACTGGACATCAGTCACAGCTTCGCTAATGAAGTGAAACTTGATATGAAGATGTTTGGGAACGTTTTCCTTGATACTGAACAACATACCTTTACTTCAGGCATGATTCCACATTCGGCTTCTGCGCTGGATGTAGTAATAATGAATTGTTTTTGAGACTCCCAATCGATCGTCTCAATAGCATACACAAAAATGATCCCATATTGTGATTTGCGGTCATTATTGTCTTCGGCCCAATTTTAGTCAGAATACGAATTTCCTTGTTTGTATTAATTGTACCTTTCAAATATCTAAGAACAGAAAGAGCAATGTTGTTGCCTTGCATCATGGTTGAATTGAGACAACATATGCAGACGACATTGCCATCCTAATCAGAAGTAAATTCGAGGACACATCCACGGATCGCCTCTAGAGGGTCTTGAACCTAGTTTCTGACTAGTGCACCAAAGTTGGACTCAAAGCCAATCCCAAGAAAAGCACCTCTTCGATGAAATAATAGAGTTTCCAACGGAAGCCAAATATCTAGGAATCAGACTGGATGAAAAACTTACGTGGAACACTCATCTTTCTATGACTGTTGACAAGTCCAGTACCTCACTATGGACCAGTAAAAGTCTAGTCGGAAAAAATTGGGGACTTAATCCCAAAATGACACTGTGGATGTACACGGCATCATCATCACGTATGCAGCCGTCGTTTGATGACATAGAGCAACGCAAAGGTCAAGACAGGCTAAACTCAATAAATTACAGAGACTAGCCTGCGTCTGTGCAACTAGTGGAATGAAAACCCACCATCCCACCACTTCGGCTAGAATTCATGAAAGAAGCAATGGTAAATGACTACATGCTCATCACAGAAAATGAATCCAATTCCATACTAGTTCATACCCCAATTCTTCATGAATTCCAAAAAAAAACACGAACTACTTGGAATACACGACGTAACTTTCGGCACAACTTTACGGTTACATTTCCAGATCGTCTTAACTGGGAACAGGAAAAACAAACATTTGGCAAGGGCTCACATGTATGGTACACAGACGGATCCAAAATAAATGAAGGAGTTGGAGCCGGAGTATACGCACCTCGCACTAGAACATCCATACATGCCAGTATGGATACAACCAGATCCATGCAATAGAGCTTTGCATTCGAAAGAATCTAAACAGACATATAACAAACAAAAGCATTTACATTCTCTCCGATAGAAAAGCAGTCCTACTTGGAATCAACGCCTTCGAGATAAAATCAAAACTGGCCTTCAACTCCTACAACTACTGGCCACCACAAATAAAGTCCATCTGATTTGGGTGCCAGGATATAGCGGACATGAAGGTAATGAAAAAGCAGACGAACTAGCCAGGAAAGGATCAGCATCTCAATTCATGTTGCCAAGGCTATTCTGCGGGCTATCAAATAACACCATATAAGGAAGTACTAAAACCTGGCTAGAGGTCAAAGAAGCTTCGTTTGTGGAGAGAAATAGACAAGTCGAAAACGTTATGCTAAGCTGTTGCCACAAAAACACAAAACAACTACAACAACTAAGTAGAAGTCAGATTCGAGTGATCACAGGTTTTCTCACAGCACATTGCCGTGTGAAAAAAACACCTGATGACCATGAGCATAGCATAAGACAATACATGCAGATTGTGCATCGAGGACGGGGAAACAGCAAAATACATACTATGCGACTGCAGTGATTTAACCAAAACATGTAACCATGAAGCAGCGGTCCTTCAAATGGAGGACATCACAATAGGCCCATCTGTGGCCGCGATGGATCTGGGATGCTTTATACTACCTCACACAACAATTTAATCTAATCTAATCTGGGACAACATGCTTACATAACAGGCGATATTTGTTCGACTAAAGGCAGATAAATATGAAGTGCCAGCCCCTTATATGAGTGATTAGTGAATTGCTTCCTTTTCTAGTTCCGTTTTTGGTGGCATCGATAATGAACATGGCTTGCAATTCGAGAGATCATAATTGAAGAAACTGACAAAGTCCATCGATTTCGGTTTCGTGCAATCTCTAAGCCAATTGTCGGTTCTCCGACATCATGAATATCCAAATTTGCTTCTAAATGAGAGTTAAATGCTTTCGAAAACTCTAAATCGTTAGTTGCCACAATTAAGTCGTCAACATATGCGATGATATGAATAACAAAGCTGCTATTTCTCTTAAAATAAACACATCTGCCGCAATTGAAATTGATAAAACATTATTAAGCTTACAATTCCATTGACGAGTTGACTACTTTAAGCAATAAAACAAGTTTTTAAGCACGTACTTTAATTTTTTTACTGATAAACCCGGCAGGTGGCTCCATGTATGTATTCTCTTATCTCTTCATATAAGTCTCCATACTACAAAAAGGCGGTTGCTTCATCTACATATTCTCGTATGTTTCATCTACGAGTATATGAAAAAGATCCTAATTCTGTCCCATCACAATAGCATACAAAAGTCTTACAGAGCTTATTTCAGCAACAGGAACAAATGTTTTGGAAATGTCAATTCCATGTAATTGTGTATACCCCTTCGTTACGAGCCTAGATTTCTTGAGTTCAACCTTTCCATCCGGTGGTTACTTGGTTTTAAAACCCCACCTACTGCCGACTATACTTTTATCCTTGGGAGGATTCACTACTTCCTATGTCTCATGTTTAGTTAGAAGTTCCATCTCGGTTTCCATGTCTTTCTTCCATTTTCCCACATGCTGAGACCTTCCCATGTCCTTTATTGATTTAGGATCAAACCAATTGACAATTTATGCTCTTTCCATACAGTCAGGTTCAAAAGTTTGGCAACTATCAACTAAGTTAAAAGATTGTACCTATATTTTCGTTTTGTCCTAAAATTTTTCTTCATCATCGCTCAATTTTTCGTTTTCAGCAGTATCCGCATCGTTAATAGTCCGATGGGCGAGTAGCCCCGTAGGGACATTTGGAATTTTGGAAATATTCACAAATCTTTATTTTGTGTGTGCTAAAAATTTGATGATAACTGTATTCCATAGAAATGCAATGCTGTAGCGATTAAAACTAATTCCGAAGGGATAAGTGCTCTCAACTTTAATTTTTTTTCGTTTTCAAGGTATTTAGTACGGTAATCAGCTACAAGGTTTATAGGAACCTGTGTGTATTATCGGAAATAAGGACTTACGAATCATGTTCACTCGTGCTTGGCTTTGGTGTGAAACTATCGATCTATAAGTAAACATCGCTACTGCGAGTATTATTGAATTTATATGTAATTATACAAGCTGCATCTATTGAATTGGTAATTATGCTATTGTAAATATTAGACATTGACCGACACAGGTTAGGATGTTGCGGACTTGGTGATAAATAACCATACAGCCCACCAACTAATGACTGAAGAGGAAAGGCATGTCGTAAATGAAAGATATGCTGCATTTATGAATGAGGAGAGCGATAATTTTTTTTTGTTGTATTACGATTATACTTATTGTAACAAAAATATAATTTTGCTTAATCTATCATCAAAAGTTAAGGCATAGTTATAATAAGAAAAGTTAGTAACTTTTTTTATTTTTAAATTAAAATGGTACTAAATGCTACCTCATAAATAAAATAAAATTCAAGAATTATGTGGGCCTAGCAATACATATATTGTAGATGATTTTTTTGAAATTTAGCAGATATTATATTAACAAAACGAAAATAGAAGAGATGGAAAACATTTTGGACAACAGCATTAGGTGAGAATTTATTAAATCATTGTAATGTTAAGAAATGTAGGCCAGCAAAACTTCAATTTGACTGTGATCCAAATCCAGAAGCCAGAGTTTGACTTTCTTTAAAAACATTGATAAGTATGTAATACATCGAAAAGCCACATGAAACGTATTAAACAGTTTGCAAGACACAATGGAGTAGAAGTTTCTCAAATGCGTGGTACGGAAAGAGGGAACAGTAACATAATTTTCCAGATTACTTCGCAGAGTAGGGGAGTTAGAAATGGGACTCTGCATGTAGCCACTTCTCATAAAAAATAGCTGGGAAACTTTAAAATAGTATTAATGTCTGACCGGTAGAATATTTAAACATTTAAAGAGGGGCATAGAGCGTGTTAAACTGTTTGCATCGTAGATTTTTCTAATAGCGCACTTTTGTAAAACGACAAGAGGGAGAAGTTTAGCTTGGTAGGCATCCCACCAGCAATTTATACCATATTGGAGTTTAGAATGGAAAATTCCAAAGTAGGCTGTGCTTAAAGTTTTACTATCACAAATCATCTTAAGGTGATAAAAGATGCGAATAGAGGAACGCGGATATTGTTTTAGTGTCGAAATGTGTTTAGACCAACTCATATTTTGATCAAATGAAATACCCAAGTATTTAAAGTTATTAATTTCCCCTATCTTAAAACAATTTGTGTTACAAACTTAACCCTCATTGAACTCATTGAAAACTGGTAAAGAATCATCCCTCCTACATGTGCAATTGAGCATTTTAAATCGTAAGCAATTTCCAGCGTGGAAGTACATTTCCGGATTAGGCAAATCCTGTATTTTCAAGCAAAAATACATCAACTTGGTTTTATTGCTTACTTGGCAAGCCAGACTCGCAGTAAATGAACGTCGTGGTTAACCTTAGCCACTAAACTCAGAGGGCTAGTTGAGGCATATGCGATTACGATATTATCTGCAAAAGCTGTTACTTTACCTTCGAATGGAAGATGAAACAGGGAGTTTATGTACACTAGGAACAATTTCGGACCAAGGACAGATCCTTGTGGTACACCAATGTTTAACACTCTAGTAGCACTGAGGTAGTCTCCCACTTTTACTTTTTGAGTTCTATGTTTTCAATAGGACGCAAACCATTTGTGAATACATAGTACCACGGAACCCAACGGAGTGAAGTTTGTCAAGGAGAATGCAGGGGTCAACAATATCGAAGGCCTTAGTGATATCGACGAACAGACCAGCGCAATGTTTTTTTTTTTTCCAAACCTTTATTAATAATACAGCAAAACTCTAGAAGAGCATATTCGGTAGATAGCCCCTCCCTGAATCCAAATTGCAAAGGCCTTAAAAAACGTATACATTTGAGGTAGCCCAACATTCTACTTTTTACAGCTTTTTCAAAAATTTTTGACACAATAGATAACAAGTAAATCGGCTTGTAGTTATTAACCTCTTTTCGATTTCGCTTTATAACATTAGCAGATTTAAGTTTGTCGGGGAAATATCCTGTGGAGATACTAAGATTAAAAAGGTGAGCTAGGATATCAGCAATGTTCAAAGCTATGTTCTTTAATGTAAGGTTGGCGATACTATCCTCACCGCAAGCGGGTGAGTTTTTGAGCGAGTTGATTAAACAGTAAAATTCAGACACAGTGATTGGGCCAAAACAGAAGCTTCCACTAAGTACTGTATCCTCTACTAAACTGCCCACGGTACACCGATCACAGAAATCATTTGTGAAAGACATTTGTTCAATAGAAGCGAAAAAGTTGTTAAATTTATTTGCAATCGTAGTAGGATCTTCAATTAAAACACCATCACTATCCAGTATGATAGAATTATTACCTTTCGAGACATTGGAATTAATTATACTATCAATAGTTTTCCACTCTTTTTTTGGGTTGCCTTGCGATCTACGCATGATAAAGTCATAGCATAAATTGCGACACATTCTGATTTCACGATTAACCTTTTGACACATTTTTTTTGAAACGATTTTTTAATGTTAATGAGTGGATGCTTACGATATTTTTTACAAAGCATATTTTTAAATTTTATTTTATGGAGAATACCGCGATTCATTCAGGGCTTTAGCCATAGTTCCGATGTCCTTATTGTATCATTTAGGTGCAGCTGTAAGTTCTTATATGTGATTGTAGGGCTTCTAGAAATAAATCATAAGCCTTGGAAGAATTGCTTTCAGCGTAAACTGCCTCCCAGTTTTCAAAACGTAGCTTAACATTCGGTAGATCAAACCTAATTTTAGTAACGGTCGGAGAAGAATTATTTCCTCTAGGCTTGTCTTTTAAGGAGTAGAACAAAATACGTGTCATACAATGATCTGTAACATGAAGATCAAAGTTAACACATTGACTAATAGGCATTTCATTAAAACAACCAAACACATGGTCTAAACAGGAATTAGAAATTGGCCTAGTGGGATCGTTTATGAAGGAAAAAAGGCCATGCTCAGATGTTAAGGCGAGATAAGATTCTGTGGCTATGCTGGAAGTTAAAATGTCTATGTTCATATAAACTAGAATAACAAGACTGGAATGTAAGTGATGTTGATTATTCGATGTTGATCAGAAAGTGCTATTGATGTGTCATGTCGAAAGTGAAGTGAATGTGGAAATGAGTGATAACGAATTCGATGAGGATGACGATGATAAGATAGACCAGCTTCTACTGCCTGCCATCGGGTTGAGACTGATGCTGCCCTTTTTATTTCAACAAATATCACGAAATGGTACAAAGATCCACCAACGAGTAGTCGCACTAGTCCTCCCAACATTGAGGGTTACACCAGAAGCAAATCGGGGGTATTGAAGAACGTGATTCATGGTTCATTTACAATTCTTCGTTTTTTAATCACCGAAGATATGGCGCATATTATCATATGAGAAACGAATCGCAAACCCAAGAAGATAAGAGCTACATGGAATGAAGCAAATTCAACTAAGCAGAAACAATACAAATTGCTGACTTTGAAAGAGCTTGATGCTCTTTCAAGTCGTACCAGACTTATGGCTTTCTGACTCTACGTCATTGGTCGCATTTACGGATATCTAAGAAAGCTGGCAGCTAGCTTTATCCCAATGACGACTCGACAGAAATTAGGTACAATAACTGTAATTGTACCTGAGGTGGTCTACAGTTACCTTGATTCCTTATCACAACGAAAACTTCAAGAAGCTTTCAACGACTCAATGCGATATTTACATGGGCTTCGTAAGCATGACCATATTTTTGCACATTCAAAAAGCTTATTCAAATGTACCTTGAAACAATATCTCAGTGCACGAAACTGCATTTACCTACATTTGTTTTTATTAGTTTCGATGATTTGAAAGTTAGCTTATAGCTAATGCTCCTTTTTCCCTTTTAAATGAATCTATTCATCATAAAGAATTCACTTTGGAAATCGTATGTTGTGCTTACTCTACACCCTAGTTAATAAAATTGAAAAACCGTATAATTTTACCAAGGCAAATTATGTTGAGTTGGATAATTTTTTTTGTAATATAAATTGGTATGATGAATTCAGAAATTGTAAACTTATATATGTATATGTATACACGCTTTATTGAAATTTTATTTATTGGTTTCGATTTATATGTTCCTCGAAATTCTAAACGAAAAACTTCCGGCCTTCCGTGGGGTAATCATGAGTTAATAAATTTAAAAAGACTTAAACGTAGAGCTTGTTTCATATTTATAAAATCAAACAATCCGCAGGATTATAATAAATTTAAAATCTTGAAAAAACAATTCTATTCTCTTAGTATATTTTTAAATGGGGCTTACATCGTGAATATCGAAAACAATATTAAAGCTAATAGCAAATTTTTCTGGACTTTTGTTAACTGTAAAAGAAAATCTACGGGCATTGCAAATTGCATGTTCCTGAAGAATGTTATGTCTTCAAATATTGACCCTACTCTTGATTTGTTCGCTAATTTTTTCCAATCCGTTTATATAGATTCTCAATTTCATAATTACGCGTTTTGCAATATTGCTACAAAGGTTGATATTGGACATATTCAGCTGAGTACTGAAGCGGTTTCTATGGCGTATCAATCACTCAAGCCTTGTTATAAGCTTGGAGTCGACGGTATTCCTGCCATCGTCATAAGGCAATGCTTTTACTGACTTTGTTCACCGTTGCTAAAAATATTTAATGCATCTTTGCATGAAGGTGTTTTCCTTAGTGAGTGGAAAATTTCTTATTTAGTTCCTATCGGGGTCCAGGAATGATATTGAAAATTACAGGGGAATTTGCAAACTTTCAGTTATTCCCAAGTCCCCAGAAAGTTTAGTCAAAAATCGGCTTGAATTTTTAACTACTAAATTCTTGTCAGATGCTCATCATGGCTTTAGATATGGAAGGTCAATGATTACCAATCTTGCTATTTTCTCCTCGCATATCATAAATGTTTTAGAGAACCATATGCAAGTCGATTCCGTTTACACGGACTCTGTAAACCACAAAATTCTATTGAAAAAATTGGATCTTCTTGGATTTCATTCGAATATTTTAAGCTAGTTGTCGTCGTACCTTACCGCTAGAAAGAAAATTGTAAGAATTGATAACGCGTCATCTAAGACTATTAAATGTTCATCAGATGTTCTCCAAGGTAGTCATCTAAGCCCTCTACATTTTATTATCTTTGTTGATGGTATTATTTCTAAAATTTGTATGGAGATGATCTTAAGTCATTCCTAAAAATTAAAAGTACAGTGGCTCAACATTATAATGGGACACTTGCAAAAATGAAAAATATCAATTATTTTCTCGGAACTTATAAACGTTATAGATGAAATAGATATCGAATTTGAATGTTCATACTATCAGTTTATTTAGAAACAAAAATCAAATGAATTCATTAACACAAAGGAAAAAAAACAATCAAAAACTAAAATAAGTCAAATTCTGTAGCTCAAAATAATAGTGGGACACACACCATAAATACACAAAAAAAAATTTTTTCAGTCTCAGAAATTAAGATTTAGTATTTTGTTGGGAGGCCGTTTTGTCGTATTACTGCTTCTAGGTTATTAGGCATCGATTTCACTATTTTCTGGCAATAATCTGGTGAAATTTTTTCCATTTATCCTTCAGAGCTGAAATCAGATCATTTTTATTGCTAATTTGGTGGTTTTTTAATTTTTCTTTTAAATAACTCTACACATGCTCTATGGGGTTCAGATCCAGAGACTGTGGTGGCGTTTCGAGCACATGGGGGCAGTTATAGAGAAGCCAACTTCTGACATTATAGTCATTTTGTTTCGGATCGTTATCCTTATAGAAGTAGTAATCGTACGCAATACCCTATTTTTCGGGGGATTCCGACAGATTTAATCTTAAAACGTTTAGATAATATTTGTGGTAGATTATGCCTTTTATAATATGAATATTTCCAGGCCCTGCTGCCGATATTGCAACTATTTTTGTTCCCTTCATAGCACTTAGACTGAGGGTTTTCTATTTGAAAAACCACATGTAACCATTTGTTAAGTTCAAATATAGACTGCAATGAAGCATATTTTGTCTTTCACGAGATATATTCAAAAACACAATTACACTCTCCATTAATTTTTAATTTATTAAAAAATATTTTTTTGTTATTTATGCAGTATCTGTGAACCAATAAAATGCTTGTAGAAAAAAAAAAAACAAAAAAAGTCAAAAAGCAGTTTCGCAATGAGGTTGGGCTCGATGTGGATAATTTGGAAATTCCAACGGTCGAGTAGATTTTTTCAAGAATCAGAGGCAAAAGCTCGTATAACTGTGGTCAGAGAGGTACAATAAAAATGGAGCTTGAAGTAATATTTAATGTTTTGAATTGCAGGGAAAACGGTAAAAATATTAAGTTTGGGAGTAAACAAAGAAAACAACAGAGTTATTAAAAATATTCCAATAAAATCAACCGACACCTACTCTTAAAAAAATGTTGGCTCATAGTCAAAATATAATCGAGTATCAATCGTTACTACTTAGGGAATTTGCGAAAGAAGCTCAGTAATCCAAAAATAAGGACCATCTCTTATATTGACATTATTTTTTGAAGAAATACGAGGCTTTGTAACATCGTTTAAATAGAGGTGATATCTTATTTGAGTCTTCAAATATCCAATTTCTAAGCCTTTTCTATTTCTCTTGCCCATGCTGATTTTTGAATTTGAGGTCACTTTTCTTCAGAAAATGTGTATTTTACTATTTTTTTCTAATGAACGTAACAATAATAAAAAAAAAAATCATCATCACATTTGCAGAAAAACTCATTGATTTTATGATACTTGAGAAAGCCTGAAGCAAGTAAAAAAGGATGATTTTTTACCTAAGTTTGTAGCAACAGTTGACAATAGAAGTGATTTTCCAAGAATTAATATTTTTCCAATAATTTTCTTAAATTGCATATGCATTAAAGGGTTTTAAAGCATGCTCGTTTATTGGACTACCTGTCAAAAACCTCATTTCTTTACCATGTTCCTTAAAATTTCTCAGAAAGAGCTATGTTTGAGGTGTGAAGGACTATTTGGAAAATTTCCAAACAACAATTATATAAAAGATTAGAAAAAAAAATTAATTCATCAACTCATAATCCACTACGCCAAGGTTACAGGTACTTAGACATACTCCTAACGCGGGAGCTCATCAAGTAAGAAGAATTCCGGCTGATGAAAGAATACTGGGAGCTGTTACAACTGATCCATCAACCAGCTTCAGACGCTCAGCTTTGCCATCAAATGTTTCTAGACAAAAAATATCTAATGTGCTTCATGGAGTAAATCTTTACCAACACCACCTGTGCAAAAACTACTTCCCGATGATTTGGAAAAGGTACTTGAGTTTTCTCTAACTGGTTGCTGGAGTGGAGGTTGGATGATAACGAGTTTATTAGTAGAATTTTTTGAACGGACGAATTTCAATTTACAAGCGATGGGATCACAAATTTTCATAATCTTCATACGTGGGCTGCGGACAATCCACATACAATGAGACATAGATCATTTCAATACAAATTCAGCGTCAATATGTGGGTAGGTGTACTTGGAAATAAGTTAATCGGCCCCTTCAAACTACCACCTAGGCTGAATTCTACAAACTATTTGGAGGACATTAAACTGATTTAACAGTTTCATCATATTTTCAACAGGATGGTGCTTCAGCCCACTGTGTCCGTCAGGTTAAGAATTGGCCAGATGAAGAGTACGGTTATGGTTGGATAGGAAAAAATTGACCTGACCTGCGAGATCACCTGATTGGATTTTTTTTATATGGAGAATAATGAAAGAATTTGTTTATTCAACAGAAATAGCAACCTTAAGTGAATTGGAAGAGCGAATGCTCGAAGCGTCATCAAAAGTGAGGCAGCAGTTAGCAGCAATAAACTTTCGCAGTGAAATTCAAAAACGGGCTCTTGCATGCACACAAAACCAAGAAGGACACTTTGAGCACCTGTTATAACTATATTGGTGCATACATAAAATAAAATGTATCTAAAATCAAACAAAATAGGTTTTTGTTCATAGCCTTTGGGGCTTAAAACAAAAAAATCCTTTTTTTATAATTTTGCATGTTGCAAGTAACATAAAATCTATGGGTTTTTCTGCAAACTTTTTGATGATTTTTTTTATTACTATTGTTACGTTTATAAGAAAAAAATAGTAAAATGTTATGTTTATTACGCATTTTCCGGAGAAAAGTGACCTGAAAATGAAAAATCAGCATGGCGGGAAAAATGGAACAGGCTTACAACTTGAATATATGAAGACTCGAACAAGGGATCAGCTTTATTTAAACGCAGTTACAAGTGCTAGTATTTTTTCTTAAAACAAAATCCTAAACGAAGTTCCTACCTTTAGTATTAACAGAGCAATTTCCGCTAACATTTTCTTAAGTCTTCGATAAATAATGTCAACATGGGACCCTTTCTGTAGAACGTTTTATTTCTTTTAATGTACCCAAAAATCATTTCCCAAATTATCCTTGACGAATTAGGCAACACCCTGTATATATCAAAATACGTGCATCGGATCCACTCATTTTTTCATTAGGCATGTCAGAACCGAAAAATATCTCAAAACACAATACTCTCCAGAAAAGATAAGTTTATTAGACAGTACGCTAGATGACGAAAGTTTCCAAGAAATCTGAATACTTTTTATTCAAATTGTTGGTCCGGTTACTTTTTTTCTCCACTATTTGACTTGAACCGAATCACTGAAATATTTTATTATGTATCTAGTGTGCCACAAAATAAGAAAAAATCCATATCTATGCAGAGAAAAAAAAGTCCAAATTTTTTGGAAATTTTTTGTGAATGGCTGGCTTATTGTGCCTATACTCGTATAAACATCTTAACAAGTTTTCTATTTTCATTTCTTTCCGGTCCCAGTTTGCCAGCCTGTTGCGCGCAAATGTATCACTGGGCAGATAAGTACATATTCAAAAAAAGATGAAAATATGGAAATTAAACAAATTATACATACATATGTTACAATACATGCAGACATGAATATTTTTTAATTTAAAAATAAATTATCAGTTGTGGAATAAGCTGAAACATTCCACATGTACTGCAACGTTGCATTTTCGGCATCTGTATATAGTTGGGATGCTACATTGCTGACACCGGAGCCATTTACGCAAAGGGTCCTTTTCTATGACGTGGCCAATCTTGTCCTTTTTGACCTCATTGAACTTAAAATTTTGCGTGAACCCTGTTTTTTTATTTTTTCCCTGTTCTTCACCGGTCGTCGAGATCTCCTCTTCAGTACTTGAATACCCTCACTGTACTTCGCCAACCAGAAGTGCTTCACAGATAGCGGTCCGGAATTCTCTGAATTCCGTTGTTCTCCGTTGTTTCTGCCGAAATGGAATCACGGCTTATAGAGGCGATCAAGATCAAGACAGAAGGACAACTGGAAGAGCTATTTTCAGAAGCGGATGGTGAGATGAGTCAAGAAACCAGTTTTGTGAACCAATCGAGCGACGATGTGGTGAACTCCGGCTCAGAAGGCTACGCCGTGGTTGCTGAGACCGGCGACCACCAGGTCGTGACAAGACAATTGAGCACGTTGCGAGAACTTGTGGCGAAGAAGGAGGAGCATTGCAGAAGCGGTTGGCAGAGCTAAGTGGCCAAATCGAAGCAATGCAGAACTACACACTATTCAGCGAGACGGAAGAATCATCGCCTAAGTTTTCTGGTGACGACAACTTTCCAGTGCTGAAGTGGGTCAAAGCCATCGAGGAAGCAGTGAGGGTGATACGCTTAGAAGTTGCTAAAAGGCACTGCCCAACTCTTTTCAAAATCATTAATGCGCCGATCCTTGGGTGATTTGAAAGTAGTTTTGTTGGCGGAATTTCATGTGCATACAACAGTTTCCGACGTGCACAACAGTTGAAGGAACCGCAGGAAATGAAATGAAGTAAATATACAACAATACGTCCTGAGCATGTAGGAGATCGCATCTGCTGCTGACATTTCGAGCAGGATCTCATCAACTACATCGTGAGAGGTATACCGGATTCTATGTCTAATAAACAAATTCTTTTGACAGTTGACACGGTGCCAGAGCTAAAAAGAACACTGAGAAAGTACGAGAAGACGAAGACAGAGCTATACATATTAACAAAACTTTACCTCCGCAAAGACAAACGGTGCAATAGCAGAGGTTATCCATCAAATGTTACAACTGTAATGAAGATGGACACTTTTCCAAGAGTCCAAAGTCCACAGCAGAAAGAGGATCATGCTATCGCTGCGGAAAACAGGGCATACTGTAAAAAACTGCTCTCAACAGATTCCCATTATCAGCTTTATTCAAGAACAATGTGTTCCACGCCACCGCATTTAATAGTACCTGGTTCAACAATGCACAGTTTTATGCGAATCAATAGTAGAAAGTTGATTATACTAGGAAAAACATTATGCATGATTAAAATTAACAAAGGTTTTGCAAACTTAGTCCTTTATATAATATCCAACGACACAATGGAAAATGCAGTTATATTAGGCCGTAATTTGCTCCCAAAAACCAATATAAAACTAGTTCTAAGCAATGATAATGAAAAAGCAAAAATGGTTGAACAATGTGATAATGAAGATTTAAAAGAAGAGGTACTTAAAACAGATACATGTGATGATCCTGAAAAAATATCCTTTTTGAAAATTAGAGAAAATTTGGAATTCGATGAAAAATTAAAGATCAAAAGCTTAGTCAAACGGGCTGTTAATGTTGCAAAAAAAATTGAAAACGTAAATTTTAAAATGAAAATATCTTTAACCGATACGAAGTATGTTTTCAATGCCGCTCCGAGGCGATTGTCTCATGTTCATTGCTTGCAGTTGCATGGAATCTTAGATAATTTGTTGACCAATAACAGAGAGAGTTACTCTCCGTATGCATCCCCAATTATCCTCAATAAAAAGAAAACAGATGAACTTCGTCTATGTGTCGACGTTCGCGGATTGCATAAAATAACGACAAAAAATAATTTTCCGTTGACTTTGATTGAGGACCACCTAAACATATTGCGCAGTAAAAAATATGTTTCCTTATTGGATTTGAAAAGTGTATTCTACTACGTAAAAATTTGAGAAAATTCAAATAAACGTACGTCGTTTGTGACACCATTGGGACAGTTTGAATTGTTGCGCATGTTCTTTGGTTTAAAAAACGCTCCCGCGGTTTTTCAAAGGTACGAGTATATCAATATCACTTTCGACAAACTTAAAAGATCAGGAAAATTAATAGTTTATTAATAGCCGTAAATGAAAAAGATGAATATTTTAAAATACTAGCTGAAGTCCTTGATGGTGTGATGTCTTTTTTCGTATTTATGTTTCAAAAAATAACGTATCTTGCATACGAAGTACGAGTATTTAGCAACGGAATTGAACCAAATATAAATGGACTTCACGCGGTAGTGGGATGTCCGGTTCCATTAAACACGAACAATTTGCAATCATTTCTTGGTTTTTGTTTTTATTATAGGAAATTCATAAAAAATTTCTCTTTATTGTCGAAGTCCTTATACGATTTGGTCAAAAAGGATATTCAATTTAGATTTGGTGACGAAGAAATGGCGGTATTCCATTCAATGAAGCTCCTCTGTTATTAACTTATAATCGCAATACGGAAACCGAATTACATTACGATGCAAGCGCGCTTGGGTTTAGGGTAGTAATTTAATTTCAACGGCAGGAGGATAAAAAGTTTCACCCTATCTTTTTTTTTCCAAATGCGCTACCAAAACCGAATCAAAATATCACTCTTACGAGCTAGAAACCCTAGCAGTTATTTATGCGCTTCGAAGATTTCGGACTTCAAGATTATTACGGACTACAAGTTGTTAGCTTTAACGTTGAACACAACATTTTTTGAATCCAAGGATTTCGCGCTCTATGCCCTTGAGCTTCAGGATTTTGATTGTTCAATCGATCACCGTGATAGCAAGCGTATGAACCATGTTGGTGCTCTAAGTACGAGTAGGTGTCACAATATTTTGATCATAGGATCAGACTCATTTGAACATATCCTGGCAGCATCCCAGCAAATGGATCCAACAATAAAACGATTGGTTGAATTTTTGGTAAAACTATAGAGCCATCGTTATGAATTAAATAACAGACTTGTCTATCGTAAGTTAAACAAAAATATATTTTTTTATACGATTTTTGCAACTTATATGTTCTAACTCCACGCTTATAATACACAATTTTAATATTAGACCAACCCAATCTTATAGTCCGGTGTACATAGTTCAATTGTATGATATCATCGGAACTTATCGGATTAAAGGATCCTTCGATGTCAAATGAATTTTCCTATTCGTAACTCTATGGAGAAGTTATATGTATTCACAGATTTTTCTTTTACGTGGCCTTTATATGACCAAGGTAGGTAATCGTCACAAATCATGTTCTTTCCTCAGAAAAGACCTTTAGGTCCTTAGTGCTTTAGAGAAATATGATAAACTTTACTAGGCAATGAAAATAAGATAGACATCTCGCCTATCTTTTGAAACAAAGCCTACGAAGATCTGCTTAAGCCATAGGCTAACATTTTTTACAAATTTTTACAGCATCATGGTGTGAATGTTATCCATTCCTTCTCTCTGATGGGATGCTAAAGAGTTTTCCCCCCAAGCTATCTTTTTAGTTAGATTATCTAACTAGCTTTTGCCGCATCTAGTCCCATTGTACATGTAGATTCTACAATAGTTTCGGACTAACTTCTGAAAAGCTCATGCATATAGGGTCTTAAAAGTAAAATGATTTTCTTATCGGTCTTGGTATCAGCGAATCATAGATTCAGGCTTGGACTGATAGTTAACAAATATATCTATGTATGAACTTAAAAACCTCCAAAAATTAATATATAAACAAAGAAAATATTGATTTTGTAATTTATTCAATATCCAGTCTCACTCCTACTTAACTCTCAATTCCTAACTTAAAAAAATTACTAATGGAAGGACACTTTAATGCATTTGGACAATTAGCATCTCTACAATTTTCGTGTTGTGAATAACGCATGTAGGTATCAACTGACATTTTATTCAAATTGAATTCAATACATGGCAATATTATCTATGATTAATGGATTGACAGTATTTCAGGACACGAAGGGTGGAATACAATTTGTGTTCCAAAAAAAAGAAAACAAATTATTTTACCTTACTGTTATCCATATGACAAAGCTCCTTCCAAATGATATAAATGGAAACTCATTAACATGAAAGAAAAATGAGACAAGTAAAAGTTCTATCCGGCTAAATGCATGTAGTTTTATTCACCATAGTTAAGTTCGACACAGATATTTTATGGTAGCCTTAGTCACACTATGAAGAATTATCATCAATTATCCTAAGCAGGTGTGTCCTTTTTTTGTGGAGTTTACTAAAATTTTTTGGAGACTTGGTGTCTTATCGATGAATTTACATTACAAAAATAGCCTCCTTTATTAAATTTGGCGTTTTCTTTAGGAGCCTTTTGTTTTGCGACTCATCCTTCAACAAAGAATCAGCGTTAGGAACTTTGCAAACTACAAATACGAAGAATCACTCGGAAATCGTTTGGGAACGAGGAACTCAGCGGGAGAAGATATACGAAGCTAATGCACGTTACAGAGCCTTCACTTAATACGCTAGTTATTAAGGAAAAGTGGCAGGTGAGTAAAAGATTCTGAAGCGATTAGAAAGTCAGCAGACAGCAGGGGGTGGCCGTGGTGTAGTGGTACTAGCTATCGCTTCTCACTCGGAGGGTCAAGGTTCGAATCCTAGCCACGACAAGTTTTCATTTGTGTAATTGGAACTCAGCCAGAAAAATCTGCGTGTGATGGCATAACACTGACATGTAGATTTGGCTGTTGGTAGGGTTCTCAAGCACAAAACGACCGTTAAAATTCACAACCTGAATCATTCCGAGTGAAGAAAATCTCTCCGTCCTATTCGGACTTCCACCCCTGGAGAGCCAATATCGAAACCAAACACACCAGCGTTTCAAACCACTACATCACAGCAATGCTTTCCTTTCTCCTCCTCCTATCTTTCCGACCGCGCCCTGGCAACAGTAAAAGGGTATCATAACCCCTTAGGCGCGCGTAAATAATAATAAAAAAAAAAAGCTGACTTTGAAATTTCGGCCTTTTTTTTCTTTGCTGTCGGGACAGAGAACTCAGACAAAAGAACTAGTCCATTGCACTCTTTGTGAGTTCCTTTTAATGAAATCGTTCAGTCTTACGAAGAAACATGAGTAAGTGCTATAGGGATAAGGCTACCTACTATACCATCACCCACCTAGTCAGAGCCGAGTACCTGCAGCCTGATGCGACCGTAAGCCAGACATTCACAGAGACAGTGCTCTGCGGTGTCCTCATATCATCGCAGGATGTTGTGTCACTTATACCCAGCACATTTACGTGCTTTGCAAAAGTGTAGTGCTATGTCACGATGTCAGTAATCAACCAGCAGCTTTTCCTGCTGAGGGACAGCAAAAGGTTGCTGAATTCATAGACACGTCGAGAAGCATTCGTTTGGTCTGTCTGCATCCCGGAGAGCTACGCCATTTGCAGTTGTCTTCATATGAGACCCAACTGTCAATGGAAACCTTAACAGAGGACGCAGGCAGACACAACGTAGGTTTTTCGGGTCCTGAAAAACACTCATCTGAACCTTGTCTGGCAACTTCATCGGCGATTTCATTTCATCCCACTGTGACCTGGGACTCAGAAAAGGGTTACTGAATTTCGACCTCCGACTGCGTTCAGTGATTTCTTGCGTTCTTAAACTAGCTTGGAAGTTGTAAGAGGCTGTAGCAAGGCTCTAAGCGAAGCTTGGCTGTCGCTACAGTCGCAAATGCTTCGCCCCCTCCACCGATTCTCCGCAATGTATTTCGCTGCCATCAGGATTGCGTAAATCTCTACTTCACTTCCTAACGTGAAGTGAAATGTAACGTTATCGTCCTCCAGAAAGACAAGAGCGCCACATTCTACATTGGTTTTGGAGTCGTCCGTGAAGGCCCGACTACATTACTTTCCTGGTTCGGGCGAAAATAGTCCCGGGCACAGGAAAAGTCGATTTCGTACTTTT
This sequence comes from Volucella zonaria, assembly GCA_963966105.1. Classification (NCBI taxonomy): domain Eukaryota; kingdom Metazoa; phylum Arthropoda; class Insecta; order Diptera; family Syrphidae; genus Volucella; species Volucella zonaria. The sequence goes on from OZ014531.1 coordinate 127,020,784, forward strand.
TCCGCAACATTGTATCGGACGCCATGTTCATAAGACCAGAGTCGTAAGCCAGCCGACGCGGAAGGTGATCAAAGCTGCATGTTGTACCAAAGACCACCATGTTTTACCAAAGTGCAGCCCATGATATGATTTTCAAGGGGAGGGAGAGGTCATCAATGCGTCTAGAGTGGAGGAAAGCCCACATGCATCTGAGACAAACCGTTCTTTGGAATCTGGTAAAAGCAGCAGTGTTTATTCCACCTGTCAACCGACTTATAGGATATAATTAGCCTCTTCACAGCCGTGTATATCCAAAGGACCCTTTTCGGTATCAGACCCCATGTCTTGCCGATTGTTCCTCTGCACTGCCATAAGGTTGACAGCGCCTTAGATGTTTTCGACGTAACATGTTTAGTCCAGAGAAATTTGTTATCCAGGATGACACACAAATATTTAGCTTCTTTGGAGAATTGAATGGTGATCCCTTGAAGCACTAGATGAGTCAGACTGAAAGCCCATTACTAGTGCACGTCTAGGGCTGCCTGCGCTTTAGAGCGCCAGTCGCTAGACACTATCCAACACACAGTACTAGTACATCATACGCGTATGTTTGTGCATAGACGTTAGAACTATTGAGCGTGTTTAGCAGTGGGTCGACCAGCATGCACCATAGCAATGGAAATAGAACGCTGCCTTGCTTTTATTCACAAAACTAGTGATTCGTTTACGCCGTGTTGTTTGTGTTGTCGAAAACACCCTCAACGTGGATGAAAATACCCCAGGCATATTCCTTCTTGTCGAGTGCGCCTTCAATTCTGCCTACCAGTTTCTGAAGTGCACTCTCGCAGCATCTTCCGCGTTGATAGTCGTGTTGCATCGTCGACAATGGATGGATTCGCAAGGTGGTTGTGCGCACATGGATCTCGACCATTCTCTCGATGCTTTTCAGCACAAAGGAAGTCAAACTTATCAGGTCTGAAACCATTGGCGAGCGAGTAGTCCCCCTTTCCGATTTTCGGTATAAAGGCCATTTCCACTGTTCGGAAGGAATTCGGTATGTATGCCAGTGGCATACAGAGTTTCCAGCAGCTGGTCTATACCTTTTTGTGACATACGAGTAAGTACCATCGGTATCAGGTGACTTGAAGCCATCAAAGGAAGCAATAACATGTTAAGTGGCCTCATCCGTCACCACAACTGATTAGATATACCAGCAACAGCGTGCTGTCTTATTCAGCTCACTACCAGCTTTGTTGATAAGAGCTAGTTGTGAGCTGTTTCCGGTTAGGTTACCTGTGAACCGAGTGGTTCCAGCCTGGTTGATCTTCCGCTTTTGAAGACTTCGACTTCGACCCGCCTACTGGTTTCAAGTTTCAATCTTTTCGCAAAAAGCTTTGTTAGAGGCGCTCTTCGAAATCCGAATAAGCGTCTTAAAATTTCTTTGCTTTGATCTCTAAAGATTCCAATCTTCGCCAAATTAGTCGCCTTAAGTGACCTGTTTAGAATTTTCTTGATTCTTACGAAGGGGCTGCAGGTTTACGTTTTACGTTCCACCAAGGAACGGGCGATCTGCAGGATTGCTTACTGACTGGACATGTCATGTCAAAACATTTTGTGAGGATGTCGTTCTTGTTCTGAACAGCTCCCTCAAGATTTTGTTTTATCCTAAGGTTAGGGGGGCATTATTGTACTTATCGAGCTCCTCCTTAATCCGTGTCCAGTTGGTTTTACGCGGATTCCTCCTCTTCAACAAGGTCGAGATCTCGTATCCGATTCTGAATGCGATGTGCCTATGGTGTGATATGAAGATCTCCGGTAGTACCTTCCACCCAGTTATCTCCTTAGCATACATGTTGGATAAAGTTAAGTCGGTTGCTTGCTGTCTTATTCTCGTAACAAAAGTTGGCTGAGAGCCAACATTTTTGACAGCCAGGTCAGACGATAGTATGAAGTCCAGGAGATGATTACCTCTCACTTTGCATTTGCTACTGCCCCAAAAAGAGTTCTGAACATTAGCATCGCAGCATATGATAAGTCCCGTCTTCCTGGAGTCACAATACTCAATGAGCTCCGCTACCGTCTCCGGTGGTGACGGCAGTAACGAATTATAGGGTAATAAGCAGACGCAACGACGAATTTGTGCCATTCGCCATTTGTTTCGTAGCTTATGTCTGCAGCAACTAAATCCGTTTTTACAAAATTTCAAAAGTTTGGATGGTGAGAGTGAGTTGGGCAGGTTCTCGGCCTTGCCGATTGTTCGTCATAAAGTAGTGAGTAACCCCTTAAACATCCGAAATCACAGATGGGTTTCCCCCCCACTGGGGTCCTATATGAATATTATGTGGACTTAGTAGCTTGCTATTTTGTTCAATAAAATGAGGAGAGGTATTCTTAATTAATGTAGAGAGATCTATTCCACAAATAAAGGCAAAGACGACACGAGAAATGGTAACACCTACCAATCACGGGTATATGGGAGCGTCCTAGATAGCCGACAATGCAATTGTATTGAACGTCATGGCAGTTAAAGCGGCTTTGTGGAAGGCACCTTGACAAGACACGATTCAAAGTTCACGGATAATGATGCCGAAACATAGTGACGCTTCGAAAAACCTGAATATCGCCTTTGTTGATTTGGAAAAAAAATCTTCGATAGCGTTCCCAGAGACTTTATATAGATGGCGTTAATATCCGAAAATCTACCTGAGACATGATACGATGTATTTATGATGTCGTTAAAGCGAAATTTAAATGGGCATCGGGAATATGCGGAAAATTCGGAGTTAATGTTGAGTCCTCCATGGTGAAGACCCCTCCGCACTCTTTCTGTGCTCAAATTCTTAACAGCAAAAGAGTTTCAGTGTCATTGTCATTGGAGATTGTGCCATATACCTCATCTTATTGAGCGATTTAACATTGAAGCAAGGAGTATGGTGAAAGCACCACTGACATGTTTGCATGAAAGCTTATTTCACCAAACAGCTGTCGCTTAAGATAGTATTGGTCTTATAGCCGTGTAAATTCAGAGCACACCCTCAGTGACAATTCTCATGTCTGAATACTCATTTATACTGACAGAATACTGACAGCTCCTCCAAGGTTTCCGACACGACCCGTTTGCTCCAAAGAAGATTACTATTACGTTTTCATCCAGATACTTACCAGAAGAAAAAGATGCTGACGCCTTGTAGCATAATATGACTCAAAAAAGTCAACCTCCGTCTTTTTATGAAGAGAACACACTCAATTCTGAGAGAATTTACTGAAATCCCGCACCAATCATCGACAGCATTCAGAAATGCTTCCGGCCTAGAGCGAACAGTCGCTAAGTATAGTTCGACAGATAATTATAATTATATCATATGCATATGCCTGAGTGGAGGCCCCGAAATGGAGACATACGCCACCGTACTGCAGGGAACTCTTGTTTATCTCCGACATTACATATTGACCACAATCTGTGGTCGTTTCTTTAACCCTACAACCTATACGGGGTGCGTAGGAGACCCATGCCATAATAAAAGTGGTTCTACTTTTGCTTAGAAAAGCCGTTATTTGTGCCCATCGGCATGACTTTTATTTATTTCATTGTGGCTACATAAACCAAAGCAGTTCAGTTCATTTCTTCTTTCCGAAGGAGAGTGGGGTGATCTGGCATCCCGTATGCGTTCGTGTAATTTCCTTTTTTAAGTGAAGCCTTTTGTACGTCAAATTAATTGGCTGTTTTTAAAAAGCGAGTTAGTGTTTTTTTTCAGTTTTTGGAAGCAAAATGTTTCAAAGTGATGTGGAGAATGATGGTGAGGAATCCTACATTGATTATACTGAGGCAGAATCTGAAGAGGATGACGAAATCTCTTCAAGTGACTCTGAAAATGATGAAAGTCAAGAAGATAGACATCACTCTGGAGTTCTGCTTGGAAAGAAAGGCTTACGATGGACAACAGAATACAGTGCCAGGTTGTAAGGATGCTGTCAAATTTGTAAGATCTGAGGTTGAAGCTTGGGATCTTGTTTTCGATTCCTCAATATTGGAAACTATTGTTCTTAATACAAACAGTGAGATCAATATCCGAAGTGAAAAGATCGCATTAACGTCTGCTTCAACGTCTAATTTAATTTAATTTTGGTGGTGCTGCTCGAACTTCTAAGATTATGGGTGACACATACTCTGATGAAATTTGTTCGGTCATAGGCCTACTCTATACTGTTGGTATTCAAAAATAAGCTCGAAGAAACACACGTGATATGTGGTCCATCAAATGCTCACCAATTATTGGGCAGTGCAGATTTGCATTTCTCGTTAACTGTATAACAGACTTTCTCCAACTAGGTTGATCTGGGACCAATTTTGTTTTAATTGCTCAAGATATTACACGCTCCATGAGTACTACGCTATAGACGAACAGGCCTTAGAGGAAATTTTCCTTTTAGTATCTACAATCTATCGAAGCCAGGTAAGTATGGTATAAAGATCATAACAATGTGCGATTATCGAACGTATTATATGGTCTCGGCTATTCCTTACATTGGAAAAGTACTTAGGGGTACAAATGAGCCTATACCGCTCCAGCTCGTTCGTAGAGTCAGTGAAAGTATCCATGGAACTCGCAGAAATTTAACTATGGACAATTGGTTTACGTCCATACAATTGGGCGACGTAATGCTTAGCCAGCATAACCTCACGGTTGTTGGAACATTTCGCAAAAATAAAGTTGAAGTGCCGCCATCATTTTTGCCTAATAGAGAAAAATAAAATAAAATGACTTTGGTTTCATTTACCCCAAAAAAAAGGAAAATGAGTACTTCTTATTTCTTCACTACATAAAGATAAAGAAGTTGACCCTCAAACTAAAAAACTGTTTTTGTATAATATTGGAAACAACTACAAAAACAGAAAATACAAAAAGGAGCATTTTCCAACAAAATTTAGGTCTGTCTCTTGCAAAACCATATATGTAAATGAGGTTAGGCCAAAAAATGTTTACAAAAATCAAGGTTAATTCAAAAAGCTTAAGCCATCACACCACGCAGTATATGGTCTATGAGAATTATCCATCGCCACTAATGATGTCAGATTACATAAATCTTTGTACGAGTAGAAGGCAGTTTTCGAATGGTCTTCCTACGTTTTCGGTACAAGATGTCTTCCTCTAATTAAGTCTTAATTCACCTGATTTGATGAAGATCACATGCAAGCACACATCCAGTCGAGAATGAAGCAGCGCCATGACGAGAGTGTTTCATGCGTTTTAAGAAGGAAAAACAGAGCTGAGAAACGAACGAGAAAGGAAACGGAGAATTATCACTTTAGAAACACTCAGAAATGTAACCAAAAGTAAAAAGAACGTGCCAACCGATCAAGACTTGAATTTAGACCGTGTAACCCGAGATTTTCCCCACCCAACCTAGACGAGGTAAAGTTGGAAATATCTAAACTTAAGCTTCACAACGCTGCCCGACCAGATGGGACACCTGCCGAGCTATCTGAGGCAGCAGGATAAGACATTCTAATGCATTTAAAATATTTGGTGGGATGAATGGAATCTCAACATGGTTTTTATCAGATTCGCGAGAATCTAAACTTCTAAACTGCACCAACCGTAGAGGCCTTAGCCGCTTAATATATCGTACAGAATTTTGCCATATTTTACACCAATGAAATCGAAAGTCAACTATATCAATGAGGCTTAAGCAGGGTTAATCCATAGTATCGGAAGCGATCTAAATGAGACCTTTTAAGTCAGAAAAGAGTTAGGACAATATGCATTAACGGGCTTTGGAAGAGAATATTTACCACTAAACCCTAAGCCAACCTGGTCAGAAAACAATGATACCCCGAACTGCTGTACCATCTACGAATGTAAGTAAGCAATCGATTAGTATCTATCTATTTTCAGGCTCCTAAATTATAACTACGGCCAAGAAAAGCGCTGCTCAGGCTTACATCAACGTACATCACTTATGAATCGGGTGATGGTCCCCTACCAAGAATACCAACCTCCCTTATCACTAGGGTAGAGCAGTAAAGGTCTGATGCTATTATTACTTGTTACGTTAACTTCCACCACTCACAATGGGATAGCATGACCTGACCGCTGAACGCTGTAATGAACCACCATTTGTAGTTAAAAATAGGCGGTTGGTGTTAGATATTACCCTGCTCAGTAACCCTGATATCTATAAGCAACTGGGAAGTATCTGTGGACGTATCGTTTTCTGATTAGAGAATGATCAATATGAATGTCCAAGACACACCCCCGCAATTGTATAAAAATCCTAGGAATACCAACTGAGAAAACCGTACAGCAGAGATAGATAAGAAACATTGAATCCTTAACGCACTTAAAATGGAAAACCCCGAAAACATGCCGTAAGAAGATCATAACATCCACATTAGTAGACTAATTGGTGGACTAAGGAGCTACAATGAATTGGAAAAGAGGCTTTTTAACGCAGTTAAAAGCTCCAATAAAATTAAACGATGGTAGTTTCATGACATCCAGCAGTGAGAATATGGGTCTTTTGCTAGAAAACCACTCCAGGATGAACTTCGACTCCAGCATCAGTAATAAATAGCGAAACGCATCTCCCTAGGCAATACGAAATCCCAGAGTCGGTGCTAGAAGAAAACAAAATCAGCTAAGTATAGATTCATTCTCCGCTTATAAGTTCTCTGAGCTGGTCGGGCATACCTACCGCGCTCAGTTGTAGCATAAAATATGAATATGTGCCAAAATGCTGGAGGGAAGTGAATATGGTATTCATTCCCAAGGCAGGTAGGCTCAGCCATACCTGCTTGGCATTCATATTCGAAATAAACTACACTTAAGTGATCTAGCTTCAAGCCAACATACCCGCGCAAAAGGTAATGGCACGGAAACGGGAAAGCAGGATTCTAAAACGGCTCAACGATAAAGAATATACACTGGCTATATACTGAAGGAACCTTTAAAAAAGTTATCGCTCCTGTTATATGTTGAAACTTCGAAATTGTTCGAACTGGCATTAACGGACCTGATAACCAACCCCTATATGCCTCCAAACAGGAACATCAATTATTGTAGAAAGCACCTTACTGAAGACCACTGCCTTACAAGGAGGAGTCATATCACCGCTTCTGTTGGCCCTAGTTATCAACGAAATACTTCTGAATCTAAGAAAGGAGGGAATAAATGTTATTCCGTAAGCTGATAATTTGAGTTTCATGGGCGCCATCAAGGTTCTTAATGTAACCAGTGAAATTCTCAATTATGTCCTTAGAATCAACGGTGAATGGGCCAAACTATGTTGGCTTGTCCTATTCACACATAAAATGATAATTCCATAACTTGACCTTCCATCTATAGATGGGACAACCCGCCGACTATCCAGCAATTCAAATACCTAGGTAGAATACTACGAGTATGGTCGAAAATAAACTGAGCTGGATGCTGAATGTTGACGAACATTTGGGAGAGGTGGGGACCTAACCCCAAGCCTATCATACGGATACACACGGCTATCGTCGCGTCGGGGACCCATCTTAACCAACTATAGTGGCAATTCACAAATAAAACTAAGAACCTTAGGTGAATTGGCAGCGAAACGTGTTTTATGATTGAATCGGTTGAACCAAACCCAAGGGGGCATGCTTCAAAACGAGTGCCTGCCTCGACACCGTATGGTTAGAGGGGCTGCTCTATAAGTTGACCAGGATGGGCATGCTAAAACATATATTATTTACAACATGCTTATGAGAAGTTCGCTTTCAAATGTGGCAATTTCATTTCGAGCAAGGTCTTTGACATTAAAAACGGCTTACAACAGGGGGCTCTGATTTCCCCGATACTGTTTAACATTTACACAAGTGATGTAGTAAGTTCCCTCAATCACACCATAGCATAGATAGACGATTTAGTGGAGTGCCGATCAGGTCCAAAAATAGAAACCATCAATATTCTTCTGCAGCGTGATTTCGATCATATTAAGGTGTATTGCTATGATTGGAAAAATGAAAATCGGAAACAATCTTGTTTAGAACTCCATTGAGATGGGCTTCCAGGAATACCAGATATAACTGGCGAAATTTGGCCATCATTGGACAACACGGACTGCCATTAGTAGTGAGAAGCGTAGTGAGATACGAGTACATTGGTATCTGGCTCGATACATATTTGTATTTTGATGAACATATACGAGTAGATGCTTGTCTCGCTAGGACCAGGCGGGCTTTAGCTCTGAAAAGAAGGCTGTTTCACAGCAATCAACTTGATAACAGAGTGAAGGTCATATGATATGTCCTAATTAGGCCAGTCCCGTTGGTTCAATGTAGCGCCATATCAGATGGAAAGGATTCGGGTGTTTGAAAGGTAGTGTTTTAGGACCTGTCTCGGGTGGCACAGAACATCAGAATCAGAGTACAAGAAATACTATCCCATCAAAGGTCTTTACGATTAGGCTAGTCTGAATAGGATTGACAATTTACTGATTAAGATGATTCGAAGACACGTTGCAAGGGCAATGACCAACGATAATAGCCAGATCTTTGGGGCTTATCACCCAAATGAAGTGACCGATGCTTAATGGCATTGATTAAATCTCGATGATGCTGATGCTCGGTGATGATGAGAGAAACCGAAATAGTATAAGACTCGACATCCATTTCCACGGATGTATTAAGGTGAAATATAGGAAACGGCGCTGGGATTGAAATTAAGATGATCACGTCGCCTGCCAGACTACAGCAGTGTTTTCCAGGCTAACATATTGATTGTAGCAGAAGCGTTCAGGCTTGTGATAGTAAAGGCATTATCCCACGAGAATATTACCATATTCATTGATAGGCAGGCTGCCATTAACACAATCGTTGAAGCGCTTCAGGTCTTTGCGTTAAACATTTTTGTTTTTTTTTTATAATTGGTGCGCGTACAAGAGATTTTGAGTACGTTTAAGTTGTTTGCACATAGCGTGGGGGAAGGGAAGTTAGGTACAATGAGAAGAAGGCATGAGGTTAAGCTCTATTGGGTCGTCGGCCACAGAGGAGCGGCTGGAATTAACGCACATAGGGGTCAGCTCGAAAAGGACCATCCTTTGATAGGGAACTGGCAGATCAAATAATTAATCCTCCACTCTACACTCTAAGAATGCTTCAGGTGGAGCAAATGATACAAATCAAAGCCAATAAAAGCTGTGAGGCTACATGACGATTATGACCGGAACTTAGTAAACCCAGAACAATAAGGATTCTCTTGAAAGGCTGAACTGAAATATCTGCCCTTATTGGATTACTCACAGGCCAAAATCATCACATGTAATAAAACTGTGCCTTACGGAGAATGAGGGGATATAATTACGAGTGGATACCTTCCGCTTTCAGTGCCACTGTCCCAGCCATGGTAATATGAGACAAAGAACTTTACGAAGTTATTGTACTATTTCCATGAACTCTCAAAGTTGTCTCATTTACATCTCTTTTCAAATTGGCGCATGTAAAAAGATGGCTTAGACTCTGCTCAAATTTGCTCAACAAGAGCGTATTTTCAATAAGAAGTCAGTAATTAGTCTTTCCGACTGCAACAATTTGTTGCATCAGACCAACATTTATTTGCATAGAACTCACATCGCACTTCTTTCAAGCAATCTGGCAACTCAGAAATACCACTCAGCTGGTGCTCCACTTAAACTCAAAGCTCTTTTAAAACATGCGCACAAAAATGTAAACAATCACGAGCACCAATATTAAACAAAAATATGCCAAAAATATAAACAACTCAGCTGAAGTGTCTACACTCTTTCTCCATTTCTCCAATTTATCCAAAAATTTTGAGATATTGAGACATGGGGTAGGAAAGTCTCCGATTTTCTACAACAAAATTCGTCACTATTGCACCTGCCAAAAGCTCTCAATTATTTTCCAGTTAAATTTCAGTCTGTTTGGCTCTGGCGCCGGGGCAAGTTGTTTCATTTTCCCAACGCGGAAAAATTTAGTTTTATTTCTTATTTTCGTTCAACTATTCTCTCGAGTGGCCGCGAAGTTGGATTTTTCAAAATCCCCACCGCGTTAATTAGCCAAAAATTGTGCTAAAGGCAAGTTATTCTACCAAAATAATCCAAAACAGGATACAGTCTACAAAAATCCAAACTGTTGGAATCATATTCGTACAAATATTTTCAGAGTCGGTACAGCGTTTTGAGTTTCATATGGTATTTTCACTAAACATTTAAATTCGTATACAGCATCCGTACAATCAAATCGTTTCAGTCGCCTGAAGTGAGTGCCTCATTCTAAGTCAAATTGTCTACAACACTAGATGTCAAAAACGGTTTCCGTCTCAGACATATTAGACTGATATCATAAAAAAAAAAGTCAAAAACCCATTAAACAAAAGAATAATGATTATTAAAAAAAAATATTAAGAAATAAATAATTCAGACTTTATACTCGTACGACAGTGGTCAGAAGTGTGTTGTGTTGGAGAAGATCTGTCTAATTTTCGATTTACCAACCGAAGGAGTCTGATGTTATAGTGTGTGAAAAATTAAAGCATTTCTATAGTTGTATTTTGAAAAGTGGAAAAAGAAAAAAAAAAAAAGTCAAAGTGATTTAATAAAAAATAATAATAATCCAATAAAATGTATTAGCGCTTTCACATTTTGAGTGTTATAAATATGCGCGCGTATACGAATTTATAATTTATATGTCAACGAAATTTTTGAATCTCGTTCATGACCCAAAAATAGAATCTTCGGCTGGGAAAAAGCTGAATAAATTGCCGTCGCGTCAACAGCAGTCAAGGATTATTTCAGCTGTTGGTGAATACTACGGTAGGTGATTATATTCGGGATCAATCAACCTGTTGAAATTGTTTGGGTGCACTGTTTTCTGTTCTTTTTTTTCTCCTCTCTCTGCCTCGTTAAGAACACAAAAGAGTAGTACCCGATGCATTTTCAATTTTGAAGTTTTTTTTTTGTTTTTTTTTTTAGAAATTACTCCAATTGAATTTTATTATCATTTTTTGAACTGTTTCCAACATGTAATGTTATTATTAAGAAAGTTATTTTTAAACTTAGTGGAAAAAAAAACGGCCGCTGGTATTTTCGCTGCTGTTAAGAACATGTGCAGCATTTGTGCAGTATATTTTACAGATTTTAAAATTTTCAGATTTTTTGTCGAGATTGTAGAGAAATTAGTTTGTGTTAGTTACGGTTTTAATAAAAAAAAGTTTAAATTATAGTAATCAGTGAAATTTGAAGATATTTCGGGCTACAAAAATACTTTAGATTTTAAAATTTTTCATTATTGAAACTACAAATCCCTTCGCAAGCATTTTACCAGAAGGTATTCCTAGTGTACCTATGGTGGCTGTGTTAATTGAGGGAACAAAATTAAGGAAAAATCAATCCTAGATTACCCACAATTTTTCCTGATCATAGGTAAGTAAATTAGGTGTTACTCAGCATTACTACTGCGCCACTTGTAGGATTGGCTAAATTTGCGGGCTTTATAACCATTGATCTGAGCTCTTAACGAGGCCAAGGACTTGATGATATTTCGCACACTTTCTTTCTTTATAATTAGCCTGCGCTCGAGGGATTTTTTGTAAACTCGAAATTATTGGCACACAATAAGGTCGAAGGCAAATATGGAACTAAAGAAAAAGTGGTTTGTGTGGAATGTTTGCATGTTGTAATGACTAGGAAATAAAGATTTCCGTAGGGCATTCCATAAACGAGCTGTACGGCTTAGGAAATAATCACGATATTTCAGATTACGTCCACAAGTGAGCTTGATGGTAAACTGATAAGTTTTTATAAAGAGGCGGGTTTTTGAAGGAGCGAAATGCTACTAGCAATTTCATTGGAGCATTGAGCAAAGTAAGGCAGGAGGCATTACGTCTGTGTTCACTGGTGTCAACTGCAATATTAGCGTCACCTATAAGTTTTATTGCACGGTCTTGAATCTTATCTAAGCTGTGGAGTGAAGTTCTCGGATCAGCTGTTCAGATGCGACCACTTTACTCAAAGTTTGGGCGGATACATGCTTATACATTTTTTTTTTATTATTATAATTATTGGCTCGCGTATAATATAGACAAGTTTATTTAGCTTATTTACAAGCAACAAAAAAAAACTTAAAACTAGGCTTTTAAGCCTAGGCTTTAAACCTACAATATATTTTTAAAATAATAGGACGTGGAAAAATGGATGCGTGTTCGAGCAAGGTGTTAAGGGTGTGACATACGTGTACTTGTATTGAACAGGGCTTTTTTGATTTATATTTGTTGCTATTTAGGTGAATGGCGTCGGCGGAGTTGTTTGTTGTACGCAACACTCTTAATATTGGTTCAAACTGACCGTAGTTGGTGTACTGAGTTCGAATTAAAAGAAGGGAGAAGGATCTTTGATTACGGGGATTGGAAGTGAATGAATATTCTCGTGCAGTGGATGTTTCTGATCAATATCAGCGACATCGCTACGTTTTTTTTAGAGTATGTATGCTAATTTGTTTTAGCTTATTTTCATAGGAAGGTAATACATACGGATTGGGTCAAGATAGACCACGAAGTGCGAAACGAATAAACCTATGTATGTTGAACGGCTTCGATTGCTTGAATGTAGATTTGTTTATAGGGCGACCAAACTTTGCTGGAATATTTGGGGAGAGGCCTTGCAAAGTGAGGTGCAGGGACATTGTAACACAAGGGTTCGACAATTCTTTTGACCAGCGTTTCATAAGGCCAAATGTAAATTCACAGATTATTCCTTCATCCCGTACTTCGGTAGTGGAAGGAATTGGCTCATCGCAGATTAAGTAGTTTCTTGGAGTCAGCAGTAGACATTCTCGGAAATAGGTTATCGCTTGGCATTTGTTGATATTAAACTCCAAAAAGTTGTTTTTGTAGCATATCGAAAACTTATTTAAGTCCTTTTCCAAGCAATAGGAGTCAGAAGCTAACGAAATGACTTTGGAAATTCTCATGCCATCAGCGAAAGTAGAAAGATTAGAACGAGATTTATATCGTTAATAGTTAGGGTAAAGAAGACAGGTCCAATGTGACTACCCTGAGGGACACCAGACTTTAAGCGTGTTAAATATGGAAGATCTGAAGATGACTGTGTATTCTCGGTCTTCTAAATAGGATTTGGTCCATGCCAGAAAATGAGGGGAAAAACCAAGTTTTTGTAATTTAAAAATGATAAGTTGTTGAGAATTTTTGTCGTATGATAAAATCTGAGGAAATCAGTCCTGTAAAGCATGGTGGTAGTTGATTTACCTTTCATGAAACCGCTCTAATTTGTGTAGATAATTTGGCCATAGTACGGAGGCAGTTCTTGATGGATTATGCTTTTGAAAAATTTGGGTAAGTAGGAGTGTTTTGCTAGGAGCCTACAATTATCAACCTCGAACTTGCTTCGTTTTTATGAATATTCCTTCCATTCTATAGGAAAAGAAAAATTTCGGTGCAAACAGACTGTTTAGATTAGGCAGCGAGGGGAGGACCGAGATGGCTTACACACTATTTTATTACAATACAATAGCCGAAAGGCCATCAGGGCCAGATGAAAAATCATCTGGTAATGTTGTCTAATACCAAAGATTTTGTTATACTTAATGAAATGAATGACAGTTTCTCATATAGCTAAAGTAACTAGGATCGGGTTCAGGTAATTACTTCAAAAGGATTTGCTAAAATGACAAGCAAAGAAATTTGAAATGATTTCTGGGTTAGCAGAAGATTCGCTGAAAAGAGTAAGAGTAAGTAAGGTAGCCATTTGATTTTCTCTTGCTGTTGACAAATTGGTAGAAATATTTAGGGTCCGAGATTAAGCTAAATTGCATGCGATTGAGGTATTCAAGGTAAAGAGACTCACAAAGTTCAGAAAAACTATTGTATACAAATCACTGTAGTCGGAATCAGATCGAGTTTTTAAGAAATTGTGCAACAACTTGTTTCTGCTGTTACGGTGAGAGCCCTACTTCTTATTACACTAGGGAGAAAATAACTCGAGCATTCATTTTGGAAGAAATTTGGGACCGATTGGGCCAAGTAGGAGTAAATTAACGAATAGAAAGTTTATAGGACAAGATCAATGTTTGGTGTATCAGCAATAAAGGTAAAAGTTAATGTTGCTGATGAGGCCTTTAAGCTTTTTGAAGCCGGCTATTCGGAAGTTAAATAAAAATGAGTTTTGCGAATCAAGACATGTGTTGCCGTTTTCATATGAGTATAGTATAACAGATAAGGAGGGATGAAATCGGTCGAGAGTGGAAAGAAGATAATCACTCCCATAAACGACACCGTTGTTGGGATCGTATATGAAAACAAGTTCGAGTTGTCTGTTCATTATATTAGGTATTCGGAAGGTGCTCATTTCTTACCAGAATAATACTATCTTCGGGTCACCATCAGTCAAAAAGTCGACTGCGTAAATTACAGGTCGATAAGCATGGTACGTAAGGGTAGCATTTGGGGAGCGTAATATTGGCACATATTAACATTTCGCAGCATTTTTGATGGCACCGAATATGTGTCTTTTCTATAGAATGGTATTAGTATTTAGTAGTATTTTGGATTTGACAATATTGTTCAAATGTCATCCGTAGATACTGGGTTTAATAAGATCGAACAACGCCGCCTTTCGCGTTCCACAGCTGAAAATTAGGGACGTGAATTCGGAAATGAATAATAAAAGCAGATAGTAGTGCCCAACAAGATGTACTGAATTAGTAAAAATTAAAAAAGGAGAGTATCGGAAACAGAACACAGCGCTTGGGCACATCAGCATTTATTTAGTAGATATCAGACTTGAAATTATCCACGATAACTTGAAAAGCAAGAACTGAAGAACAAATCAGTCGATACCAAATGAAAATTTTGACAAAATAGCCAGATGCCAAACTCTGTGAAAGCCCTTCAATTATAAAGATAACTATCTTGCCTTCACCAGATCGTTCTAGACTAACATATAGTTCTTCTAATTGGTGTGAATTGCCATCAAATCTCCATTCGACCTGTTGCTATGAAAATTGCTGGTCACTAAAAAGTTTTCGTGTGACAAGATGTTCCATGAGCTATACATCAGAGTTTCGATGACCGCGGAAAGTAAAGACTTAAGTGCTATGCTCAGGTGGGAGTAGAAGATTAGAGAAGAGTTGGATAAATTTTGTGTTTCATCGGAAAGATTTAGGAAGATTGACTAAAAAGCTTGTGAAGTGGTTTTGACAGTTTGGAAGAACATCGCTAGAGAAGAAGTGAGTTCATCCCATCCGGACCAGCGGATTCGTGTACATCTAGATCTCCGTTTCAATGTTTAGTACTCTCTTTACTATGTACGAGGGGCGTTCAACATATTCTCGATATCGGGGTGAAGCTGTAGTTGTATATATAAATTGACTTATTTATCAAGTAATACTATTATTTTAGCGCATTCATGTAAAATTTCATATAAATGTGATTATTAATTCACGTTTTATCTCTAGTTAAACAGAATCATAATGGCAACTGAGACGATGGTGGTGAAAATTGAGCATCGCGCTGTAATTAAATTTCTCACTAAGCATGGAAAAAGTCAAAAAACTATTCATGAAGAGATGGTGGCTGTTTACCAGGGTTCCGCACCTTCATTATCAACTGTGCAAAAGTGGTCAAGTGAGTTCAAGAGAGGCAGAGAGAGCATTGAAGACGACCCCCGCTCCGGCGCCCCGGCTACTGCTTGTACGGGAAGTCGAAAAACTCGTTCTTGAGGATGCCCGAATAAAGGTGAAAATGATGGCAGAGATCACCAAGCTTTCAATTGGTACCATTCACACCATTCTTCATGACCATCTGAACCTTTCAAAGGTCAGTGCAAGGTGGGTGCCACGAATGCTCACAGCGCCTCAGAAAAAAGTGAGAATCGCATGCTGTAGAGAGCTTTTGGAGATGTGTAGTGAGAACGCGGACGGTGTTATGGATCGAATTGTTACTGGGAATGAAACATGGGTCCACCACTATGACCCTGAAAGCAAACAAGAGTCCATGCAGTGGCATAAAAAAGGAACAGACCCCCCGAAGAAGTTCAAAGTCACTCCGTCTGCCGGGAAGCTCATGGCCACAGTTTTTTGGGACTCAAAGGGAATCTTGCTCATTGAGTACAAAAAAAAAGGTGAAACCATCAACGCCACATCCTACGCTTCCACTTTGCATAATTTGCGGGAGGAAATTAAAAAGAAAAGACGGGGTAAACTCCCAGCGGGTGTGTTGCTTCTTCATGACAACGCTCCTGTTCACACGGCGCGAGTTTCCAAGGCTGCTGCTCGAGATTGTGGTTTCGAAGAAATCCAACACCCACCCTATAGTCCAGACCTTGCCCCTAGTGATTATTTCCTGTTTCCGGATTTGAAAAAATGTCTTCGTGAAAAAAGATTTTCGGATGATGAAGAACTCAAGTCGGCAATAAATGGAGGAGGAGGAAATTTATTTTTTTGAGGGTTTAAAAAAGCTTATCTCAAGATGTAACAAATGCATTGATGTTAGGGGAGATCATATTGAAAAATAAAAACAATTTAAATTGAATTCGCATTTTCCTTCATATCGATACCGAGAATATATTGAACGCCCCTCGTACATGAGTGCAAAAGTGGTTTCGTCTCATCGAAGATCCGACGCGGTCAAGTGTACTCACAGATGAAAAGAATGCAGCAAGCAGATTTGTCCTGTTCGGAGAGCAGTATAATGGGTGATGGGATTTCTAATGTTTTCGTCGAAAGACCAAAAGCTATTACTATCTTTAGGGCACTGTAATATTTTTTGCCTCAGATTTTGATCATATTAGATTTGATAAGAAAGGCTTTGCAGTCATATCTGGTTCGTTTAATTTATTCTTCTGTGAACCTAGTCCTCTAAGACCCAAGAATTGTACAACGCCTTTTCTTTTCGTTTTATACTCTTTATCCGATGAGGGATAAAGGATCTTTGTGATAACGTATCAGCAGTCCCTTTTTCGAACATCTTCTCAAACTTACGCTTCTTTTGCTTTTTGGACAGAATTATCTGACGTCCTTTGATTAACATGGCAAAGTCAGCTGATTTGCTCAGCTCTTTCATTTCAAAATATACAAAGCTTCGTCAGCGGCTTTGCGGCTTAACTTTGCAATTAAATATTGGGTCTATAACTTAATTTTTATAACTTAGCGGTTTGCTAAGAGATGACGTAACTTGGATTATTCCACTGTTATTATTCCATTGGAACATGCGTTGGAAAGCTACTGTCATTGTACGTCATTTCTGTATATGTCATTCACTTGAAGCGTAAACAACCATAATTTTTTTTCACTAAAATATGTCGAACTTTGTGCCTGAAAAAGTGTTTTTGCGGGGAGTTCTTCTTCATTACTTTAACATGAAGAAAACTGCTGCCCAAAGTCATCGTATTTTAGTGGAAGTTTATGGTGAACATGCGCTAGCTGAGCGAACGTGCCAAAAGTAGTTTGCACGATTTAAAAGTGGTGATTTTGGCTTGGAAGACGATGAACGTCCTGGGCAGCCAAAAAAGTTTGAAGATGAAGAACTGGAAGCATTACTCTATGAAAATTGTTGCCAAACACAAGAAGAGCTCACAGAATCTTTGGGTGTCACTCAAACAGCCATTTCAAAACGTTTAAAAGCAGCTGGATATATTCAAAAGCAAGGAAATTGGGTTCCACATGAACTCAAGCCGAGAGACGTCGAAAGGCGGTTTTGCATGTCCGAAATGCTGCTGGAACGCCACAAAAAGAAGTCATTTTCGCATCGGATTGTTACTGGTGATGAAAAATGGATCCATTACGACAACCCCAAGCGCAAAAAATCATATGTGAAATCCGGCCAACCAGCCAAATCAACGGCAAAGCCGAATATCCATGGCGCGAAGGTAATGCTCTGTATTTGGTGGGATCAGATGGGTGTGCTGTATTATAAGCTGCTAAAACCGGGTGAAACCATCAATGGACAACGCTACCGAACACAATTAATCCGTTTGAAGGGAACAGTGGCCGAAAAACGCCCGGAATATGCGACCAGATACGAGGCAATAATTTTCCATCATGACAACGCTCGGCCCCACGTTGCTATTCCGGTTAAGAACTATTTGGAAAACAGTGGATGGGAAGTCTTACTCCACCTGCCTTATAGCCCAGACCTTGCCCCTTCTGACTACCATTTGTTCCGGTCGATGCAGGACGTCCTCACTGAAATACGGTTCACATCAGAGCAGAATATCAAAAATTGGCTTGATTAATTCTTGGCTGCCAAGCCGGCGCAGTTCTTTTGGGATGGGATCCACAAATTGGCAGAAAGATGGAAAAAGTCATAGCTTCAGATGGGCAATACTTTGAATAATACTATTGTATAATTTTTTCTTAAATAAACGTTCAAATTTTGAAAAAAAACGCAACGAATTAAGTTATATACCCAAAGCCTGAATATGCGTCATAGATGATTTTCCGGTCGATAATTTTATCAAAATTCTTAATGAATATAACATATGTATTTCCAGGATAGAGCCGCCGAAATGGTGGAACGATCACACTGTCAAAACGATAGAATGTTCAATATCTGCTAGATGGGCACGTATCAATAGGACGGTTCCAGGTATGAAAATATCTCAAAGAGGCCGGACTCGTTAATATCCTAATACAAGCCGCCAGCGTAGCATTTGGAAAATAGGTCCACAGCAAAGAAAAACAAAAAAAAAATTTTGAACTCTTTGCTCGATTTTTGCTTCTTTTTAATTTTTTTTTCTCACAAAAAGAATGTGAAAAGTCGTTCGCCCATAACAGTCTTTCGCAATTCAGTATGACGGTTCCTTCTAAATAGATGTCCGCAGTAAATTTTGCGACATCGGGAAAACGACGATGCAGATATTCGATCAGATGCGCCTTATCTAACTTATTAGGATTTAACTGAAGGGCTTATGTAACGTTGCTTAAAATACCATTATTGTCGGAGAAACAAGGAAAAGGGATTTCGGACTCTTGCACGATGCTGGAAGGCGGCGAACTTTGTACAGTGCCTTACTGTACTATAACTTCGACTTGCAATTTTCCGGTTATTTTCGCCCTGCAATTTTTTTCATTTTAACATTATAACCACAAGGTGGCGCAGAAGTTGTCACCCAATGTTCTTCGGTTTTATGAATGAAAAACTTTGATTCTACTTTTGGATTATGTTTATTTAATGTTTTAATTTTTTTTCCATTAAGTCGAGAAAATGATATCAGATAAGTGGCCGGCTCCAGAGTTGATAACCATTCCCTCTTGCCAGAACTTTTGGCGATAGGTACTCGCATTCATAACGGATATTCTCTTTGAGGGCTTCTAAAGCTTAAGCCTTGTTGACACAGACTCGTGACTTCAAGGAACCCCACAAAAAGAAGTCTATAATGGTTAAATCAGGCGATCTTGCCAGCCAGTACATATCACCAAACCGAGACATTAGGCGACCCGGAAACGCTGTCTAAGAATTTCGGTTGTGGCTCATGCAGAACTGTTGCTCGGGGCCGGCCGGACCTGGCAGCATCTCGTGTTGTGCCATACTCTTTTAAGCGAGCGGCTAAACGCCGTAGTGTCTGCCCAGTTGGTGTCGGACAACTGGGAAATCTGTGTCGAAATTCACGCTGCGCCAACACCACCGACGAATTATTCCGCAAAAAAATCGTAACAATTATTCCGCATTCTTTAGGAGTATAGCAATTCATAAAGTCTTCCTCAAAAAATCCTAATTATTATTCCGTATTCTTCAGGAGTATAGTGATTCTTATATTGTAGACGTGTATTTTGTATCTGTTTACTTCAAGGCCAGAGTAGAATTGAGGACATTTCTCGCCACTGGCAAAAATTATAGCATATTCCGATAGCGTGATGACTTTTGAGCCACCTTGTAGGTCTCGGGTACATTTTGAGATGATAGCGTCGCCCGTAATATAGCTTTTCAAAACCTGCCAAATGCTTATTCCAAACCAATGAGGACACTGTGCAGATCTTTCGAAGCGTTGCGATGCTTCATTATCCATCATTAAAGTTTCGTTTCTCGGCCTTCCTCGTTAATTGTTACAATTTTTCGTATCGCCGTTATCTTTACAGTGAAACAAGAAAGCTCTCACTCTACTTACAGTTCATCCCATCGCCTGTCATCATTTGATTCAACAACAGTGCGAATCATTTCAATCTAAGATTCATGACGTAGTATGTTGTCCATACTTCAAAGGGTATGTGATCCGTTCCGACTGCATACCCCAGGTGAGTTTTTTTCACTACTTCGCTATTTTCGGTTTTCGTAAAACCTGGTGTTTCCAATTCTTGCGCAATAACATAGGGAATGGAACAACGTTAAAGTTCTTCATTTAGTGACGCGTTAAAATATTCTTTCTATTGCAATTTTGATTGGGAGCTTTTTCTTCGTTGTGCGGAAGTCCTAAAAATTATGTCTCTTTTGCCCCTGATTCTTCTCCTTCTTCACTTATTGCTTGTCTCATGCGTATTGTTTAAGTGGGTAACTCTTCGGATTCCCGCTTTAGATGATGTTTTCTCCGGTTTTTTTTTGGAACGTTGCACTATACATATATTTCTGCCGTATTTAGTCCTCCGTTGTCCTCTTATTGTTCCACCTCCACGTTTCTTTGGCTTTGTGCATCCGCTATTTTAAGACACCGAGTTTTTGCACTGGTCTAGTTGTTCTTCATGGCGTCTGCAGGCATCTCAAGTACTGTGAGAGTTTATGCCCAAAATCTCACATAAAAGTGATACTCGGTAAAAACCTCACCGAAATTCTTCGAATTTTAAGTAAGGCTTATGGTTATCTGTATATTATTCATAGTTCTGTGGCCATAAAAGCATAAGGAATGAGCCACGTCCATGAATCCCGAAAAGCTTAGCTGATGAGCGAAGTGCGAAGCCTGTGTCGGATTTTCTTATAGAAAATCTTGTGAGATATTATGCTATCGGCGTACCAACAACACCAGTTTTCTGCTTGTTAGAAAATTGTTTGCAGAAAACAGAAATGGTTTGTCGAAACCCGCGGGGTCCCTTACTGTTTGACTACTAAACAGAAAAATAGTCTGGACACCGCAACACTTCTGAAAAAATGATTGATATGAGCGCACCACATTTCGATTTCTTTCAAAATTTAAAGATGCCAATGCATGTGTTTTGGTTTTCTTAAAGTGCTTTCTGATGTCGTGACTCATTCGGCAGTTACACAGAAGTGGTCAGCTGACTTGCATATCAAACCTTCCAAGACTTTGCGTATCAGTGCTTGGAAGCAGGGGCACAAATTTGAAACGCTGCGAAGTAAAACTGCATAATAGACTTTTTAACATTGCCCATATAACAGAATATACTCCTCAACAGCTTGTTGAAACACCCCCTGGATTTCGGCGTTTCTCAATAATTTTGTTCTGTATGTGCTGCAAATATTACTGCTAGGTAATCATTACCAATTTCTAAGAAAATTCGAATCACCATAAATCCTTTTTCTCCTTTAATTTTCTTGGAATTTACAATGGGGTTTTTTAGAAATACAATAAAATCAAAATTTAGATTTGGTTTTATTCTTTTAGTAATGAGTATGAGTACTTCCTCCCTAATTACTTACAACGTCTAAAATTCTTGACGGAGGAGATTTAAACAGTTTTTTAATTAATTTTCGAGGGATTTTGTCCCATTCAGTTTCAAAGGCGCCTTAAGGTCTGCTATGTTACTGAATTGTCGTCCTCCTTTGTAGACAGCTCTGGAGAGATATCCCCATATATTTGCAAATATGTTGAAATTGGAGACAATGCTGACCAGATAAGAATACAACGTTTTTACGCTCGAAGTACTCTTTCACCTTCCGAGTTGTCTGGATTGCTGCATTCTCTTGTTACAGGATGAAATTTTCCTTATTTCTAATGCACGATCTCTTCGCCTAGAATCTTAAGGTAGTCGTCACTTTTCATTCTGCCATTTACGAAGTAGATATTATTCGTATTTTTGTACAATATAATATTCCTGCCCAAATCATGACTCCACGTCCGCCTTGTTGTCGTCGCCGTCCTTTCTCAAATCACGAAAATAATGACGAAATCCGTCAGACAAGCGCGTTTCTCATCGGTGAGGATGACAGCTCACCAAATCTTCTTCCATCTGAAATGATTTATGGCAAAGGTCAAACGGGCGTGTCGATGACGTCGTAGTGAGGCGGGTTTTCTTTTCAAACGCATTCTTTGAAGATGTTCCGCTTCTGCTGACACACGTTGGCAAGTCCTTAATTTTTTGTCCACATTCGTAATCCCTGCTGATACCGCAATTTCCCTTGGTGTTGCTGTAGAATTTGATTCTTATCTCAGTAGGGATTGTCGATCTGCAGGTTTCAAGCTATATTTTCGTCCAGGTACGAATCTTTTCCCGTAGTTTTCTGGAACTTTTAAATAGTTTAAAACCACTGTAAGACTGCGCCTCAAAAGATTTGCAATTTCGTTGGCAAAATATTCCTCTTGACACATTCTTTTAATATTTTGGATCTCCGTGTGATTTAATATCTTTCCAAATCTTATTCTTGACTTTTTTACTTCTGAGACCTGTTTCTTTTAAATCAAGTCAAAAAACGACTAACAAGTCACACTGCGAGTGCAATCCAAAACTGAACTTTCAAAGCATTTATACTCTAATTAAGGGATAAAAGGATTTATGGTGATTAGAATTTTCTTAGAAATTAGAAATGATTATATCTAGCAGTAAAATTATAGAGAAACACCGAAATCGGTGGGGTGTCTCAACCAGTTGTCGTGGAGGTAGTTTGCATATTTCGAAACGCCAATTTGGACCTCAAACTCTTCCGATAGCGTCCTTAAATAGAACTTTCCACACTTTGCGTCTCCATTTTTTGATTTTATAATGGCCACGTATTTACAATGCTGCGCCTACGCTAGGCATGCCATTTAAATTCAGCTTACACTGGCAGCGGCAAAAATATTTTATTATAATCCAAGTTTTGAAATTTCGGGCGTTGGAAAATTCTTATCGGTCTGGGATCAAACTTTCGTCCGCAAAGATGTTCAAAATAGTGCCATCTGCTCCTCAACTATTTCATAAATCAGTAACGACCCGCGTATCGTGTGTTGGTACAAGCTGGGACCAACTTTGAGGTTTTTGGTGATTATTTACCTACATGGTAGTACTGTCCCATCTACTTACTGCTCCCTTTGTTTGCTCAGTCACAAGGCTGGAGCCTTTGTTTAGCCGTTTCAATGTATCATATATTGCATTCTACAAAATAGCATATTGGGGTGGGCGTGGTGTAGTGGTACTAGCTATCGCTTCTCACTCGGAAGGTCAAGGTTCGAATCCTAGCCACAACAAGTTTTCATTTGTGTAATTGGAACTCAGTCAGAAAAATCTGCGTGTGAAGGCATAACACTGACATGTAGATTTGGCTGTTGTAGGGTTTTCAAACACAAAAAAAACAACCGTCAAAATTCACAACCTCACCATTCCTAGTGAAGAAAATCTCTCCGTCCTATTCGGACTCCCACCCTTGGAGAGTCAATATCGAAACCAAAAACACCAAAAACACCCGAGTTTCAAACCACTACATCACAAACTTTCCTTTCTCCTCCTTCTACCTTTCCGCCCGCGCCCTGGCGACAGAGTGAGGGTATTCATAACCCCTTAGGCGCGCGTAAATTATAAAAAAAAAAAAAAAATATCGGCTTACTTCTGACAAGCTCTTTCGGTAGTTCGAAGGCTAATGCTAGCTACCACAATAACATTATAACGTCCACCATCAGTCCAACCCAATCACTTTTTCATCTAATAAAGCATGCAACAGAATATTCAAAATCTTGGCTTACTAATAATTGGGGTACTGAGTGCTGAAAAGTTGTGTTAATTGTGTTGTTTATAGTAGAAACTAGTAAGTACATTTCGTTAATTGTAACACACTTTTGACCGGCTTTCTGTACTATTACTTTCTGGTAACTAAACTAACTGCCGTCAACAACATTATCTAGCCTGAGATTTGTGTCCCACAAATTTGTATATCAATCTTTATTGCGGTATTAAAGTTTAAGTAAATTGTTAAATTTCTAATTTAACCAAAAGGAATAATATCGCAAGAGTACACAACGAATCCAAAGGGGAATTATTGAATTGAGCTGACATAATTGCGTTCACCTTGAGGTGTAGTTTGCAAAGCATTTAGAAACTTTTAAAGTACTTCCGGCAACTAGGAAGCCAGCAATTCCACAGAAATAAAAAAAAATTCCTTAAATCGGATTTAAGATACACAGGAAGTGATGAAAAGCACAGGAAGTACAAGTTGTTTGGAAAATTGAATAAAAGCACATTGGGGAACAGAACGTTGTATAGAGCTGGATTAAGTGACACACGCACACAAACAAATCTAATTCTCTGCGAGGACAAAAATTTCGAAATAATTTAATATTACACAGTTCATTTGTGTAAGTTATTTCTTTTATATACTCGTACGTCAATATTTTATAATGTGTGATATTTTGAAACTTCGAAAACAGAGAAAAGAAGAAGGCTTTTGAAATTGTGCAGCCCTTAAGATTTAAAATTGTTACCCAACGCACGTTGGGTAGAATTATTTTCCAGTCTGATATAGTTGCTGAATCCTTCTTGGAACAGATTGATGAAAAATCTCGATAATAACGCATTGTGTAGGTTTAGTAAAATAATATTGCTTAACCGTATCAAGGGAGAAAATCCTTATACAACACTGGAGGCCAAAAATGGCATAGAAAGATCCCCGGAGATCTCCCTTGAATAGTATCTAATTTCCTAGCGGAATCTAGTTCTTGCAGTCTATTTACTACAAATGGTTAAAAACATACTTTCATAGATATTTTTGTCGGCTTCGCGATTCTTTTGATTTGTGTGTCACTGCAGAATCTATAATTGCTTGTTTCTATCAGTCTGAGACTTAAGGCATCTTTCCCTGCGATAAACTGTTCTGATAGCGCCTCACTGTACATACATCGACCGAAAAGGCCCCGGTTTGTCCGCAACATCAACAGCTGCTAAGGATAAATGCGGATCGGATAACGAAAAATCATATTCGGAGGCGGGCAGCTGCATGGGAGGAAGCGGCGGTCTCAGACTCAGACGACGAAGAAGAAGTAGCGTCAAAATGCTCCAACAGTAAATACTTGACTTAAAAGTGAAACAAATAGCAAGGAGAAAAACCACACCATGGGCAAATGAAGCAATCACAAAAGCAACCAAAACAGCAACAACCATAGCTGATTAAATCGGAGAGAGAGCTTAAACAAAATCAACAACGTAAACCTCAGTTTGTAACAGCAGCAGAAACAGCGACAGAAAGAACAGTAGAAATAACGGCAACAAAAACAGAAATAAAAGGCACCACCAATCAACACCTTCTCGATGGAATTGCGAGACACCATCCAGTCGGTCATAGGCAATAGCTTTTTTTATTAAGAGATGTATGTTATAGATAGGCATTCTATCCACTGCAACTCAGATGAAACAATTATTGAAGGACACCACGGCGGAGTTATTTTCCTTCACACCAAAGTATTAAAAGCTGCAAACTATGCTGTTGAGAGGTCTAGATCTATCTACCAATCCGAAGGAGCTCTTCGCACTGCTATACGACAAGCGCACTTTCCTACGAATTGAGCTGTTCAGCCCAGCTAGAGTCAAAAAGTTGAAGCGGGTATTACCATACTCTCTGGCTCAGGTTATTCCCAACAGCAAACTGGACGGTCTAAGGAGTTTTGAAGTAGACTACCAGATTGTGCACTGGGAACAATTAAAAAGGAACAAGAGTCTTGTACAATGTGATCATTGCCGAAGATTCGGCCACGCCGCGCCGAATTACGAAATCCGACCTCGGTGTGTTAAGTGTGGAAAGAATCACAAGTCCGAGGAATGAGCTCGTGGTAGCGGTGGAGCGCCTGAAAAAAGCCAGCTCTCGTTCGCTTTGTGTACGATAGTGGGCTACACCGCAAATTATCGGGCTTGTCTGAAGTACAATATTAGCACATAAAGAAGATAAATCTGGCTCGGCAGCAAAAGGCCGAGGTTAAACGAACACCAGCGCTCAGTCAAATACCAGCCGTAACTCCCCATATTACTTACGTGCAAATGGCGGCAAGTAGTGGAAGTACGGTACAGAGACAGAAAGCTGCTTCTCAGACCTCAGGGGCTCGACCACTGGAAGCTGTACCTGACATTTTTGGCTATCTTACTCTCTATCCAGGAGCGAATGCCTCAGCTACAATGTGAGCTATGCGCTGCTGCCGGCCTAATGCACGTCCACTTGGGTATAAACATGGCGGAGCGAACCATTAAGGTCCTTGCGTTGAATGCAAATTCACGGATAAGAATCGAACGAGGGCCGCACTGTTTAAGTTGCTCAAAAACCAAGTTTCTGGTGTGCTTTTGGTTAGCAAAACAAAGCTAAACACAAAGCACAAAATGGGGTACAGAAAATATAAAATTCTAAGAAGAAACCAACCCAACTCCGAACAAGAAGGTGGTGTTGCGATCTTCATTAGAAAAGGCTTGCGATCCGAAAGAGTGTACAGTCATGTAGTGCGTGGGTTCCAGCTGCTGGAAGCATGCATAGCTAAAAATCTCTGTCCGTAGTGGAAAGCGGGAATACATGCATCTCGTCGATGTGCCTGATGCAACTTAAACCACGTCGGGACAGCTTTCCGATTCCATAGGCAGGAATCGGAGGAGAATTCGGGAGATAGTATCCAAACACTGGAGGAAACCTATTACTTATGCAATTGTTGGGGTTAGCACTAATTAAACCGACGGATAGTCCGTCATGTCCCTGACATGGCTCCTATCTGGATCTCCTGCTGTTCGACATACGGTTACTACCGACAGGCATGAGCCAACTGTTTACGCACGTTCATGTATGACAGCGACCATTACGTTCTGGACACCGAAATAATGGTTCCAACCGAAATTGCGGAAATGGAGGAGGGTCATTGGATACGTTACTCCAGAACACTGACGAGAGCACTCTCCTTAAAGTCGCTTCAACTACCTCAAACGAGGAGACTGTCGGGTACCTAAGGCTAATAGATAAGGCTATAAAACGAATGATGAACATTACGATACCTCGGTATCAACACACTAACGCACTGCACCAACACAAAAGTAGACTGCTGTGGACACTTAGAACACTCTACAGGCAGTTTACTGACAGATATAACCCCGAGGTCATGACACTGAAGTGGTGTATCTAAGACCTCTAAATAGTAATAAAAGAAAATTACAGGGCATCAGTAAGTTTGTATAGGGACAATAAAATTTGGGCTATAAACACCAACAACCCGAATTTGTTCCCGTAAATATTGTATTGTACATAAATAAAATATTTCGGAGGAAAGATCAAGATGATTTTCCGTGTCTAAAGATCGCCCGAACGACGGGCAATGAACACATTCTGTCGATATTTTCAACTTTTTTGTGGTTGAAGAGCCGCAAGAGAAGGTAGAGGTAATAGAAACGATTTTCTAGGAAGTGTACAAGGCGAATGATATCATTTGCCTGAGGCACGACCTGGGGAATCGAATCCGTTTGCACAAATACTACCTGGGAAATGATATGAAGAATGAGCGATTCGAAAATTCAGGTTTCGCTCAGTTCAATGACAAAAATGGGGCAAATAATGTCATCGCCGGCGACAGTGAGCTACCCGCATTCATAGCGTTGGAAGAGCTCCATGCGATCTTCGAATCTCTGATAAGTAAAAAATCAGTGGGAACCGATGAGATACCGAACATAGTGCTTCGATATCCGGCAATAGATGAAGTGGACATTTATTGTTTAATAATGCTTTGAATAATGCCCATTATCCAACGCATTGGTGCATCCGATCCCCAAAAGCGATAAAGACACGTCCAATCCGGCGAATCTTCGGCCGATAAGTCTCCTTCCGAATATCAGCAAGGTATTCCAAAAGGTGATCAATAGAGTCGTGACTAAATGATTTGATGACAAAAATATACATAGTTCCGGATAATCGGTTATAAGGTAGGTATGGAACAAATGAAAGAAACAATGCACGGGTGCCTGCCTGATTGACTTGGAGGAGGCGTTCGATACCGTATGGTTAGACGGGCTATTCTTCAAGCAGAATATATTGGGCATAAGTACACTATATGTGTATAGTATATATTCACTTCACATCCTCACTAGTGGACAGTTCATCTTGAAGAAAGACGATACGACTTCTGTTGGAATATTTGACATTAAAAATTGTCTGCAAGAAGATGCGGTTGGTTCGCTGATCCTATTTAATATCTACATAAGTGATCTCGTGAATTCACTTCATCATGTCACTGGATCGCGTATAGATCAAGTTCAAAAATCGGGGTCAATAATATGCTCATATAAAGTGACTTCGATAAAATTAAACGATATTGCAATGACTAAAAGTTGAACACCAACTTTCAGAAACCAGAAACCATTTTAGAACGCCTTCTTTCTGCGGCCTCTGTGGATGTCAGAAAGAATTGGTGAACATTTTCGTGGAAAAACACGGGCAGCCACTTGCTTACTGAAATGTTGTCCGATACCTTGGAATCCGAGTAGACCAATATCCATATTCTAGCAAACATATAGATGTTGTTCTGGTCAGAACCAAGGGTGCTTTCTCCCTTACAAAGAGACTATTTGATAACAGAACAGCCAAAACGATGCGTGAGTGAAGGTAATCTCCTATAGGGCACTTATCTAGCCTATGCTTTTATTTGTATATCCCGTGTGGTTTAATGTGAGAGCAAATTTAATGGGAGAGATTCAGGTGTCTGAGAGTGCTTGCCTTTGCTTGTACAGAACACTAGAGTCGGACTATATTACAAAAAATTCTTTCCTAATGAAGTCTTATACAATAGGAGGAACATAATAAGAGTGGAAAATTTCGTCATTAAGTTGATTCGAAGGCACATTGCAAGAGCAACGACCTCGTCGAACAACCTGATCTCCGGCACCTACTACTCCAATTATATGTAACTATCATGAGAGAGTACGAATTGACGTCTTTATCCCTCCAGAAGCGTTCCTCTACCTCGATATGAAAGTTCTGATCCAGGACAAATTAGCGGTGCCTCCAATCTTCCATGTCGCTGCGGATAGGCGACTCAACTACGACAGACACGTCGCCCGGGGCAGTGCGGGGCAACTCCGTGTCAGTAGTTTAGTCGAGAGTCAAAATATGAGTGATGTTGCTCGGCAGTACCATGAATTTTGGTAGTTTAGTGAAGAAGATCAAACTTCAACGCCGTTGAGTGCCGTCGGTGCAGCTTGTTATGGAAAAGGGTCGGTAACGCTCTGCTTATAAGCCAAGGCTGGCTTACATAGTTTAGGTAGATTAGGATACCACTTAAGTCTTACAAAATAAATAAAAATAATAAAAAAAAAAAAACGAAACAAAACAAAATTATGTTATGTAGAAATTAAAGAAATAAAAAACAAACAAAAACGGGTGACAAATAAAAACAGAAAAAATATGAAAACTTATAAAAAAAAGTACATATTTAATTATGTGACATAGATTAAGATACTTTAAGTAGGTTAAGATTTATTTTAGGTAATTTATTTATAAAAAAAGAAAATTATCCATTCACAAAGTTTTTTCAAAATTTCAGTCCAAGTTTCGTTGCAACAACTGTAAATTGCGGAAACGTATATCGGAGCATTCGCCCAGTTCATCTATTAATAACTACTCTAAGGTTCATGCTCTCAGTTCTTCTCAATTCGTTAGAAATCCTTCGATTGATTCCGGTTATTTCATACCATAGAATTTTTTTGCCAAGTGCTGTTGGGAAGCTTCTGTTTTTGGACTATGTTTATTTAATGCCTTGAAATTCTTCCCATAAAATCGAGAAAATAATATCGGCTCAGTGGCCGCCGCCAGAATTGATGACCCTTCGGGCCCGATTTGTGGTATTTTTCAGCACTCTTGTCAGAACTTCTCTTTGAGGGCTTCAAGAGTCTGAAGCTTGTTGACATAGTCTCGTGACTTCAAAAAACCACACAAAAAGAAGTCTGGAATGGTTAAATATGGCAATCTTGCTGGCCAGTTCAAATCGCCAAAACGAGAGATTAGGGGACCCGGAAATGCCCTTAGAATTTCGGTTGTGGCCCGTGCAGTATGTCTCATTGCTCCATACAGTTGGAACTACGAGTACATGTTCTTCAGTCTCAATTCATCCAATTGAGGAAGGTGAAAGGCATTGAGCATAGCTATGTAGCGTCCGCCGCCCACAGTAGTCGTTTGGCCCGCGGCGTTTTCGAAAAAATAAGGTCCGATGACGCCTCCAGCGTAAACATCACACTATGCAGTAACTTTGAGCAGTTGTAATATCTCTTCGTTTGGTTAAACGCGGATTTTCGACGCCCCAGAAGCGATAATTTTGCTTATTCACATTTTTATTGTTTGTTTTTTTTAAAACAACTTAACTCTCAAGAGGGTCTAACTACCCTTATAATGCCGGAGCACGTGTTAAGTTTTCCGAAAAATTGGATAGAGAGAGAGGGAAAGATGTTTGGGCTCAGTGGATATTTCAATCCATGGGTGGCATTCAACATTTAATGGGGAGAATAAGATATTAGAGTAAATGGTACTTGATGTTGTATTTAGGCAACCGTTCATCATTTCAGATTTTAGTTGCCTAAAAAAAAGTCTTTCGGACACGGCTGGTATTGAACCCCGAACCGTCCGATTGGGAAGCCAACACACTACCACTTGAGCCACAGCCATCCACAGAGATGGAAATGGGCCTCGTCGCTCATGATGATTTTAGATGAAAAGTTGTTTCCCTCGTGGTTGATAGCTTGAGCGTGGGTTACACGCGCTGGCGGTCAATAGCTAACAGCTGATGCACTGTCTGCACTTTATAAGGGAATATCTTACAGTCTTTTACCAAAATTCTCTGTAAAGACAGCCGAATGATGCCCAATTGCGTGGTATGTAGCCTGGTCCTCTATGACCTCTTCAACCACAGCTGCGATATTCTCTGCAGAACGGCTGGTTCAGGGCTGGCCAGACCTGGCAGCATCCCGTCTTGCCCCATAGTTTTCTATGCGAGCGGCTAAACATCGTAGTGTTTGCCCAGTTGATGTCGGACGACCGGCAAATCCGAGCCAAAATTAACGCTGCGCCAACACCACCAACGAATTATTCCGCAAAAAAATCGTAACAATTATTCCGCGTTCTTTAGGAGTATAGCAGTTTATGTCATGTTGACGTGTATTTTTTCCTCAGTGTAGTTGTAGTTTGGCATGTTGTTCAGGGAGATGTTATTCGCAATACTAATTGGTCACCCCATAGGCCAAAAAACTATTTTCCTTTGGATATTGGGTGGAAAATTATTGTCGAAAAAGGATAAAGTTATTTGTGCACATCATACTCGTATAGCAAGGACTAGCCTCAATTCCCAATCCTTTTGGACCATTGAGAAAATTAGTGCAACATCGTTTGTGACAAACGAAGATCAGAAAATTGAGAAACATTTTGTTGAAACTCATGGAAGAGACTCAAATAGACTGTATGTCGTTCAACTTTTTTGGTGACACGCTCAAAGGTGGGATTTCATGTTTAAAGCTATTAGAGAGACAGTTTAGTAAAAACGAATTATTGAAACAAACTAGAAATCTATGGACGACTATTTTGCATTAGGGCACTGATATCTAAGGGAAGCTAAGAGACTGGCCAAAAATAAACATAACTTTTCGAGAATATGATTTATTACGCAATTCAGGAGTATTTCATAAGTAATTACATTCTGAGTATGAATTCATGACAACTGTGCATAGCTTATCCAAATATCATATAGTATACAGTACATGCGATGTAATAAAATAATAAAATATAGTAAACTATGATATAATACGCAAATACATTGCATACACATGCGTAAAATTCCGACGTTGGAGTGCCTAAACCCAAAGTACTCGTGTTCTATTTGCCACATAACGCAGTTCTGAAACCCGACAGTGTTTTAACGTTATGTTCAACGGTTCATTTGTAGATTGGAATGGAAGTTCTATAAACCATTTTCTAATGACGCAAAATATCTGTGCGTGTTGGATTCCGCCGTCACCAAACCATTTATACAGCTGACAAAGACTGTGACCTTTAAAGAATTATTTGGCGAAAATCATCAATGCTATTTAACCACAATCCAATGCGGTACGCCGTGCACTCCCTACGAAGCGGTATGTATGTATTTTGGAGAAAATCCTATTCGATTATAGTGAGATATATCCTGTCGCTGCAGATATACTCCTTAACCGTGCATCAGCGATTGATTTTCCAGCCGATACAATATCGTCAACATAAGTACATTTAATGCAGGAACAATTATTCGAACGCCTCGCAGACTCAGGCTTGGATCTTCGAAAGCGGCAAATCAACTGCGCAGAACTGTTTCCGGAACTAGAGCCCAGACAAATGATAGCAGTGAAACTACCAGGTACGGCAAGATAACTTCCTTATTTGATATTTGAGATAAGCGCTACGAAGCTGATGAGAGTCCCAGGCGGCTGTGTGTAATTTTGTTAACCTG
Source organism: Volucella zonaria (assembly GCA_963966105.1). NCBI lineage: Eukaryota > Metazoa > Arthropoda > Insecta > Diptera > Syrphidae > Volucella > Volucella zonaria. The sequence continues at coordinate 127,053,316 of OZ014531.1, forward strand.
TGTTTCATTTGGAGAAACAAGCAACCTGCTTTTGCATTATTGGTCTATTTTTCCAACTGCCGTTCGGTGGTATCAACTCAGCGAGCCTTTCAAAATCGATTCAACATTGCCCCACTGGGTCCTGTCCCAGACCGGAAATCAATTCTTTTGTTGGTCACAACTTTCAAGGAAACTGATTCTCTGCAGAAAGGAAGAACTGGGATTATCAGTCCATGCTTTTTCGAAGAAAATGAGCAGACTGTCACAGTCCAGTTAGATCGTTATGTGAACATGCTCAAGGAGCATGAACGACTTGATGAAATGGGCTAAGGGACATATGGTTTCAACAGGGCGGAACAACGGCCCATACTTCAAGAGCATCGATGGCTGTATTGTGAGAGCACATCCGAAGGCACCTCATCTCATTGAGTGGCGAGTTCACCCGAGTTGACCCCTTGTAATTTCTTTTTGTGAGGTTATTTCATAACTTTGAGGTTAACGAGCCATAACTTTTTTATCGCTGCACAGATGTACCCAAAGCATTCAAAACTTGTATGTGTAAATTATCTTTCCAAAATATCCAAAACTATTTTTGTACAGTACTAGTTTACAAATTATAGCGTTTCAAGTGGTTACACCTCCAAGTTAGAGGTCTCCCAATTTTATGTGTTGTAACTTGAAATGGAGTGAAAATAGAACACCCCTGTCATACAATTTCTTGTTTTGCGGAACTTCGGGAATATGCCCTTAAAGGATTATACTGCTAAACTGGGACACCCTGTATATATAGCTCGTCTCTATAAATGCTGCAGTTTTAAAATCGATGAATAGATGGAGGAAATCGATTTGGACTTTTTGAGTTTTTTGCAGGATCTTCCGGAGTGTGAAGATTTGGTCGATTGTGGGCTTTCCTTGACAAAAACCGCACAGCACTTTGGCTGCTCTCTAGTTTTACTCCTGTTAATACGAGGCTGAGACTTGTTAAAACCTTACTTGTTCCATATATTGATTACTCATCAGCAGTGTACTGCAAACTCGACTCCCTATCTCAGCATAAACTTACTGTGGCATTCAATGATATGGTAAGGTATGTGTATGGGCTACGTCGGCACGACCACATATCCAATTATCATACAAATATCCTCGGTTGTACGCTCCAACAGTTCTTGCATATTAGGTGCTATATCTTCATGCACAAAATTATTCAGACCAAGTCGCCACCATACCTTTTTGAGAAACTTCAGTTCGCTCGTTCGCCTAGAACATACAGCCTTATAACTCCATCCTCGAACTACTTGAACTCCTCGCGCCTTTTCTTCGTCTTTGCCACCAGACTATGGAATTCCCTGCCCACAACAGCAAAACAAATAATTGGAGCAATACAATTTAAGAATGCTATTTTGGAGCATATTCTATAAAAATGCAACAGCAGACTATTTCTTATCCTTTACTATTCCCCTCCTCCACTCTATCCATCCTTTTGTTTTCCTTTCCTGATTAAAGTATCTCTTACTGTTAAATATAAATTTTAAACTAATCTTGTATATTATCCATAATTTTAAGTACTATAAAAGACTAAGTCTTATTTGTACATCCTTAACTGAATAAAATTGAAATTGAATTGAAAATTGAATTGATAGGGACCAATCAGGTTGTTGGCAAAGGGTTTACGATGTCCACACAATTTGGCAGATAATGTATTCGATGTTGAGGGGACTTAAACCTCTGCTTTTATGTAAATCTATCACACGGTGCTGAGATTTCATTTATCCGGCATACACTTTTCTGAGCAGATCTAAGAAATGAGTTAATACAAGCGCCCCACAAAGTCATTTCCAACAGTTTTCAATATCTCGGCTTGTAAGCCGTCAGGTTCAGCGGATTTGTTCAATTTGCGTTTAGATATTACTACCCTTTCTTCGTTCTGATCAGGTGGACTGAAGTTTTGGCTATCACCATCTAAACTGCTTGACGGTGGGATGTTGGGCTTGTTCGCCGTTATAAAGTCTGCAGAAAACGTTTTTCCATATTCTGGTCACCGACTGTGACTCCACTATAAGGTTTCCTTCTTTATCTCTGCAGGCTTCGGTATGGGTCTTCTTGCCTCTGCACGTTCTTTTTACCTGTTGGTTAAACTTGCGTGCGTTATTCCTCAATATCTTCGATTTCATATATCTCGTGGTCTTTTTTATTTTTTTGGAGAAGCCGATGTTCTTCGCGCCTTTTCTGCTCGTAGAGTTTATGACCAGGTTACGTCCTTCGTTGCAGCGCTGTTTTGTTAGTATCTACACATGTGCAAGCCGGCATTCTTCATTAAACTAGGAATTTCTCGACGGTGTCTCTAATAGCACGTTGGAAGCGTTGCCACTGATGCTTGATGCTGGCGACGTAGGAGTTGTTAAGAGATTTAGGGATTCGCGTTCGGCGAAGATTCTGGCAGTCTCTTGTGATTGCAGCTTTTCTGTGTTATCAATGATCAAATTGATTTAGCCGTCGATGATCCGGAGACTACCACGTCCCCTTGTGTATATTGAGTGATTGTAATAGTGATATTTCATCCAGGCGTAAGGTCTATAAGACGTTGTGTCGTGTAGGCTATGCTTACTGACTACCCTAAAGATATCCTCCTTTAGTATCCTTGCGTTAAAATTGCCTAGTGCGATTTTACCGTCATATTTCGGACATTACTCATATGTCTTGTCGTGGATCTTGTTGAAACATACTTTGCGGGTGTCGTCCTTGTCTTCCGTGAGGCATGGGCGCATATTAGGCTTATGTTAGCGAATTTATCCCTGCTGCAGATTGTCATAAGACGCTCGTTCACGTATTGGAAGCTCTAAACTTCTTGACTAAGTCTGCCGCATATGGCAAATCCGCGTCCAAATAAGGGCTGTTACCTTTTCCTATAGCAATCACCACAGTATACCACGGTTTTGCATCCTCCTTATGTCCGGCTCATCTCATCGCACTTCCTGGATGGCGGTGATATCTGCTTGATAGCAGTCAAGGGCCTTTGCTAATTGTTCTGCTACACGTGGGTTGTTAAGGATCTGAACATGCCTCACTCATAGCTTAAGATCGTTGTCCCTTCAACATGTGCTAGGGTCCTCAACACATAAATTTTTTTATAATTTTTCCCAGATTATCTACCCGAGGTCTGCTTTATTGAAAACTACACTAACTTTGTGGCGCCATAGGATTCGTAGTATTGCCGTTTTTTATTAAAAAATGTCAGCCCCAATACAGCAGAAACAATTTGTTCACGTTGTAAAGCAAACATCCAGTGATTTGGTTTGGAATTGATTTGATTTGTTTAACTGAATATTCATTTTTTCCTGAATTGGCTGCGTTGATTATCCAATAACGTAATAATTGTGTTCTCTGACTGAGTAAATGAATTTCTATGGAATGAGTGTTGAAAGGGATATCGGAACTTTTCATCAATTCAATTTCTGGTGATAAAAGTTATTGGTGCCTTTACGGGCTTCTGGCGAAAAAGCGTCGTCGTTGTTGTGATGGTAACTCGATTAAGAATCTGCATGGATTGATATTGAAGATATTCGGTGTTACAATTTTTAAAGTTCATTAAATTGTTTTTTGGAACACTGTTGTTATTATGCTCTGACACATAAATATATTATGTATATGGTGTATAGTGAAGGTGGATACGAGTGTTATATCGGGAGATCCTATTCTAAGGTCGGTCGGTGGGGAAGATATTTGAAAACTGTCTAATTTATGAGATTCTTGTTTGCCATTAGGGCTAGTTTCGCTCCTTTTGCCAATAGGTCCCGAAAAGCAGCACACTCAACTCGCTGTGTATTTCTAACATTTCATTAGGATATGAAAGAAGTGCACACATTTCTGAAACATTGTGCCTTGTAGTCTATACTGGAATGTAAAGAATGACAGAAAACACTTATCTGACAGCGTATCCCCTTGGCTTAAACCTTTTTCGGCACTAAATTCTTTAGCAAAGCCAATATCGACCTTAATAGAGTTGGCGAATGATGAGAGAATGATTTAAAACTGATACGTATTGGTTTGAAAATTCAGAGAATGCATACTCGTATATGAGGATCTGATATAGCGTATTTGATCAACTGTTGGCCCAATTTTTTTATAACGATTAATCATTGGGGACGATAAGTTTTGGACGTTGGTCATTTACGGCATAAAGGATCTAGTAGTCGTCTTTAAGGCATTTGGTGCACCCAAAAGAAAAACAATCGTTTTATCCCATCTTATTAAAATTTTCAACGGCTGCTTTCAACATTTTGGAAAATAACCGCTCAATTCCGGCAGTCTTAGTCTTGTTTGCTTTAAGATCTGATATTGCTATCGGCTCTTTAAAAAGTGATCTTAGAGCTCTGAAAAATATCAAGTGGAACATCGAATTTAATGCTAAAGCGGATCGTGGTTCCCAGGTGAAGTTATTTCGATGTATTCGCAATTAGGATTACTAAAGAATTATTCAACTTAACATTGGAGCTACATCAAACCAACGGCAGTTGTCATACTATAGTAACTTCTTGGAACTATTTTCAGAATGGTCTGGCTCCTCGTCATGCTGGAGATTGCACCGTCGGGCTTAGGGCTTGACCACGCTTACTCGTAGTAGCAAATAGCATTGAATATGGATGATTTAACTGATGATAACCTATGCAAATGAAAATGGATTTTTGGTTATGAAACCATTAAAGAGGTTCTAAACTGCTACATCCAGATTATCAATGCAATTAAAGAGGTACATTGAGATGAACCTAAGAAAGGAAGATAAAGAATTGTTACATCTGTATGGTGATTGATATAAAGTGGCTCCATTTGGACGTGTGCTTGTCAACGATTTGGGCCAAACATCTTAATCTTCGACCGTCTGAAGGAACATCTGATTACAATCTAGATGCAGATTTATTATTTCGTCAACAAAAGTCTAAAACACACCACGATTTCACAAAAAAGAAAAACAGCTTTACCAGCGATTGATTCTACAAAGTCCTCGACCAGACATATGAGCAATGACATAATCACGACTTTAAGAATATTCTTGGCGATTTTAAATAGAGATGGCGGCACTGCTAAAAAAGTTATATGACCCATAATGGACTCATGCTAATCCACAAAGAGGCTACTATGCTGTCAAGCAAGTTAGGTGTCACTCTACTACTGCCAACAAGTACATACATCAGAACAAGAGGCGACAAAGCAGTGCTGCAGAGAAGAGCTACTTACAAACTTTGTCGGACAGGGAGACAGAGGACACATGGGCTTCAGAGGACGAAAAGCGCTCGATAGTTGGAGGTTCAGCTAGAACCTGAATGTAATATGCTGGGTAGACAATTCTGACTAAAAACAGAACAAGTATAAAAATGGGAACGTAAAGTCTGAGTCACATTCTAAGGCAGGAACGATTACTTTTGCGGATAGAAGACTAAAGATGGAAGTGACAAAGAACGATTCAAAGTCTTGGCAATCTCCGTTTTCTAGGACTTAGAAGGCAATTAAAAATATGTCCCTTGCACGAAAAACGAAGAATGTCCTGTATATGTAGGATCCAGTACCAATTGCAGTTTATGGCGCGGGAGATTAAATTAGTCAAAAATCGGGAAAAATGCTCTTGGTTGGTTCAATAGAAAAGCTCAATGGACTCGCCTTCATGTAATTGGGAAGAATGGTATGGGATATACAGCAAGATTGGCCTTCTCAGAAGGGTAACAGCTCATCGGTTTAAATGTCTAGGACATGTTATGCAAATGAACCCCACCGCTTCACTCTAATAAGTCTTCGAATACATCTCATTGTTCGCGTTCACATGGAAGAAATTACCAACCAATTTGTTGTACGCAATTAGTGGCAATAAGTGTTTAAAATTGAGTAGTTGGGGCGCCATCTGAAAAGTAAACATATTAAGACCATGAAATACCCGAATTTATTTAAAGAACTTTTTTTCTTCTGTAAAGGTAGAAAGTTTTGCTATCTTTGCTCAGAATTGAAAAAAATCAGCACGCGCCAGTGCTAAAGGGTGAGCCGACAACAGATGGTGTGGATGTTGGCTGTCAATTACTGTCATTTACTGAATTCAATGTGATTGATCTTTTTGACAGATGTCATACAATCTTTGGCTATTTTAGTCTTGGAGTCGCTTACCGCGCAATAACGCATTTTTGTTATTCAATCTTATTACAAAAATGGGCGATCTGTAAAAGCCGATATCGGGTCGGGTCAAACTTCATGCTCGGCAAGTTTGTACATGGCAAAATATCACCACTGTTAGCGAAAGTGTTCAATACCAGCCAGGCACCTCGAATTGTCGCCGAAGTCAACAATTGGGCCTCACTTATGGCACTTTACGGCGAATTTGAAAAGTTGATCTTCACTTGTATGCCTATCCAAATTACACAACAATTGAAGACTTTGGAGCATGCACTTTGGAGCAACTGGATGTTGGATCGTCAAGACAATTTGTCATCTTTTCCGATGAAGCCTATTTTTGGATTGAAACGAAATTGACATTTCTGGGGACTGGAAAACTCATAGGAGATTGACGAAAAACAATGCATCCAAAAAGGCACTGTGTGGTGCGGATTATGAGTTCGCACCGTCTTTGGCCCGTACTTTTTCGAAGATGAGGCTGGACAGGCAGTTACAGTGAATGGAAAACGCTACCGCAACATTTTGACCGGGCCTTTTTTTTCCAAAATTGAATGAATTGGGTCTGGGCGATCTCTGGACTGTGCTACCGCCCACACAACTTATTGCGCACGAAATTTTAAGATCGCATTATTCCGGTTAGAGCAGAAGTTGTTTGGCCTCCAAGGTAATGCGATTTGACACATTTAGACTTCTTTCTGTGAGGTTATTTGAAGAGTAAGGTCTATGTCAATAACTCAGGGACAATCCAAGATCTCAAACATAACATCCAAACTGAAATTGCTGCCATTGACCCACTTATTCTTCAAAAGGCCATCGATAATTTTTACCTTCGGATAGCCGCTTGCAACAGAAGCCGTGGTGGTCTCATGAGCTATGTTGTATTCCATTCATTATTATCATAGACCGAACTTTATTGATCAATAAGATTCTGCATAGATTTCACAATGTGATTAATTTAGTGAAAACTTCCTCACTAGATGTTGGCTCACCATTCATATAAAGCCTCTAGTATAAAGTGTTATGAATGGGCGGTATAATAAGACAACGGACTAACTAACCATGCTAGATACAATGAAACGGAGTTGTTCAACTGATTGGACCCTTAAATGTAATGAAGGCCTAAGGAAAATGCACAAATTTAGAAACTTCACTACACATAGAGAATACTTCATATCGAGTGTCTGTCTTTTGACAGCCCGTTACAAATTATTTAGCAGATCCTTGTCTGATAAGTAAATCCATTTCTTAATCCCATTTCTTTTAACTGATGAAGACTTTTATTTTATCTGAGTTTTAAGGACTCCCGTCTGCATATTCATTTACAAATTGAAACCAATTCTTTTGTTTTATCAATTGGAATAATTTTCGTATGACTTTCCTTTTGGGACAAGTCACCTAAAATTGGATCTTATGTGCCAACAGTGTCAATGTCGTATCATTTATGTAAATGTTTGGTCATTACCTTATAACACGTTCTTCCAATAGACGTGACGGGACATTTCATGGCACTCACTTGAGACAAATAATTTTTTATCGTCCTGAAACAGAATTTTTTCTTCGCCTGTAGATCCTAGTTGTTGCCTGGTCTGAATCCTATTCGAACATTGCTTTTTGTATATCAGTAATAAAATGTAGCAACAAGTTATACGACCGGCAATAAGTGAAAGATATTCGCTATAATGAAATAGAAACGAAACTGCGATTTAGAGCCTCAAATCTATTCAACAAGTGCTGACGGATAGTAAACAAAATTTATGGTGTCTTTGAAGAATATGATTTTGTGCATAACAAATTGTTGTTTTCGAAGTCATTTTCATGGATTTTTTTATTTAAATTTCAGCAGAAAAGAAAATGTTAGAAGATCTAAGAAATGTGGGCAAAAAATGACAATGGTATTGTACAAATCGGGCCGTTACAACTTTATCCTCTTTATAGGGAGTGAGATACTCTGCTAAGTTGAATCCAACTCGAAAGTCAGTGAAACTGATTGCATTATTATTATTCTTCTTCATGGCATATTCTAGTGAACTCGTTGCAAAAATTTTATTCAAGCAATACAAAAGTCTGAAAGTTTTTCGAGAGAGAAAAATTTTTCGTAAACATAAACTAATTTCCATAAAGTCAAAATTATTAGCTGGCCTTCCATTGCTGTTTCGACTTGAATAAATTTCCGGGATCACTAGAACAAAAGGACATTATTTAATTGACAGTCTTAGATTAAAATACCATTTTGTACGATTTCTGGAGATGAAATTGAATTCTCTTCGGCTTTTCTATAATTGGAGTGCGTCCTTGTATATCGTTTTGGGAAATTTATTTCGTTTTTCGGTTTCCTATCAACTTTATTACCCGTTTTCATTGCATAAAAGGTTTGATTGATGCTTAATAGGAACATATAAAAGCAAAACTTAAAACTAACAATAATATGACTAAAAACTACGGGAAAGGCACGGGGTCATGGAGCTTGGAAGAGGGAATTTTGAAGAGTGGTTTTGCTGATGTTGTAGACGAACCCATTAACCATTTTAATCGCAGTTCACAGGTTCTGGTCATAGGTTCGTTACAGCCGGAATCGGTTCGGTGAAAACTGATGTGAAAGAGGGGTACACACCTAAGGTTGCGTGGATTGGTATTGATGGATATCATTTGGAGCAGGGTACAGTAGTCAGTATAACTAGAGAGTAGTTCATGGATAAATAGTACAGCAGCAACTTCTTGATGTTTTTTGATGCGAGAAAGGTTTATTAGCTTTAAACGATCATTGTACGGAGGAAAGTTACAGATATCTGTCCAAGGCAGACTCCGTAATGCAAATCGAATGAATCTGCGGTGAATAGCTTCTATTCGCTTAGAGTGACTTTCGTGGTATGGGGACCAACCAAACTTGGCTAACGAATGTAAGATAAAGGGACTTAGTGACGTAAGGGTTAGAGAATTCCTTGGACCTGAATCTGGAGTACTAGCTTTATTAATAATATTATCAACAATGCGCTCGGAAATTAAGTTCTTTAACGCATATAACACCTAAATCGCATGTTGAGGTGACATATGCTATTAATTCATTGCCAAAGAAATAGGACCTTGGAGGTGGTGGCACATACTCATACTCAAATAGATCATCATATAGTGCTTGAGAGTCAGGGGGTATTATAGTCAAAGGGCTTATAGATTTTCACATCAGCTGCATAGACTGAAATGCAGGATTCTACAATATGTTTATTAAATTTACACTATAGATTGTCAATATAAATATAAGAGGGCCGAGGTGCTTCCCTGAGGTACACCAGATGTATGTAGCTACAATGGGATCAGAATCAGAAGATCTAAATAGAATATTATATTGACGCTTTGTGAATGAAGATTTGATCCACCAGATGAACCCATTTTGGAACCTGAGAGCTTCAAGCTTGAAAAGGATAATTTGGTGCGAAATTTTATAGTAGACTTTGCTGAAATTGATAGCAATTACTGGTACATCGATTTCGTTTTCCAATGCAAAAAGAGCAATAGAAACAAATTCTGTTAAATTAGTAGGTGTTGATTTTCCTTTTAGAAAACCGTGCTGATAAAGGGCGAAGATAGGTTTGCAGTAAAAAAACATCAGGCCGTAGACAATGCTCTCAAATAGCTTGTGTATGTAAGAGAGTTTAGCGATGGAACGGTAATTAAAGGTTTCATTTTTGGAATCTGTTATATGCAAGCGGAATTATGTACGATCTCTTCCAAAAAGAAGGAAAAACATTTTGGTTGTTGACCAAGATATTTGCAGATTTCTTCAAAACAATGGCAGGCAACCCGTCAGGACCAAAGTGAAGTTTGGGCACAGCTACTCGTATGAGAAAAATAGTTGATATCAGGTTCTCCAACATGCGTAGCAAACGATTGGCTAGAGAATAAGTTTGAGATTTCTTCAGAGTTGTTCGAGGATACGTTTGAGTATCTCCAGGTCAGTGAGTTTTGGTTTGGTGTTTATGAAGTGAAAAAACCGTTTAGGATTAGTGATAAGTGCATATTCCATTCGGCTAACGCAATCGTGATACGAGTGACAGAGCCCAAAAAAACGGTATGAGCTTGCGAAGGGTAAGCTAAGAAGTCGAAGGCAGACCGAGATTTGAGATATGTGCACCATAGCTCATTTCTGTTCTTACTCAGCGAGTGTACCTCTTTATTAAATAACGGTGGTAAGGATGTTTTTTAAGGAAATCGAATTAAGTACTAAGCAAAGCATGCAGTTCAATTTTACGAAATCATGCCTATGAAAATTGAAATGGTAAGAATGCTGCGACTGAATTATTTTATTTTCTTTACTGTAAGCGGATGTAAGGGATAAAGGTGGGTGGTAGCAGTCGAGTTTTGATAAAAGATTTTTGCTTTCTGTGACAACACAATTATTGACGTTGAATGAGAAAACAAGATCAAGTTACCAGCCTAAGTCGTTAGTAATCTCACTCAGTTGAAAAAAGGCGGAGTCAGAGAGGCAATCCATAAAAAAGATTTCTTCATCTAAAGTGGGGTTGTTTGCAAGAAAATGAGTTTCGTCATCAGAACATACCCATTGAATGCGAGGAAAGTTGAAATCCCTCAAAACTATTACCATATCTCCGTGGTCTACGATATGTAGCATATTATGCCGTAAATAGTGTTTACACCAAACTGGTAACTGTGACTTGGTTTTATGAAAAGATTGCGCTTGGGGACTTTAACTTTTGCGCAGGCGTATTCTAAGAAAACCGAATGAGAGGCTTTGATAGGTTCAATGTCTAGACTAGTATGAATTGCTAATAAAACGCCACGACCATAAAAATCATTTATGTTATTGAGACCGTTGTTTTGAAGAACTACAAAATCTGAAGTAAAAATTTCATTACTTTTAATGTTGGAATGCATATTTGTTTCAATAAGGACGAAGATTTCGTAGGGAGGGAGTTAAGGAATACGAGTATGGTGGAGATCTTAAAGCAGAGAGAAATCGGGTGAGGAGCGGTGAAACACGTGGTCCAGCAGTGGTTAGGAGCAGTAATTGTTTTTGAAACTGGAGTGCTTTCATTGACGGTGAAAGATGCGTTTTGAGCTTACATGGTAGGTACATACGGAGAGATCATTTATGACATCGGATTGAGTGATATTAAAAAAACCTGATAAAAACGAAGGAAAACTTGCTTCAACATTGAATTGCGATAATTTCACTTGTTTTGGTCATGCGATCAAACAGAGCCAGATTTATCGTATAGATATGGTAGATAGTGCATTCTCATATACGTTACAATTTCTGAGGCAAGACATTACATAGCGACCTTCAACTTCGGTGTTTGTAAGTTGTTTGTCATCTTAGGTATTGAAGGAAACAAAGGATCCATAAAACCGGGAGACTCAGAGAGGGTGAAGGTGAAGATGAACTAGGGTTGAGAATATGCGAACGTATAAGGTTTGAGTATTCAGGAGTAGAAGGGATATTAGATATTTAGCTGGAGGCTTCGTTAGATGGAGGGTTGTTCACAGAAAGTTGTTTGTGCTTTTTGAGGATGGAAAGGCGTCTGAAAGTAAGGAATGGAAGTGGGTTTCTGGTTAAATAGAACTGGGATTGACAATGCACTGATTTCTGGCTCTTCGGATTTTGTATAATACATAATTGTAGCCCTTAACCGGCGGTCTGTCGTCTCGCAGTATAAATGGTCGACCCCGTCCTAATAATCGTGGCAAGTATATTTGAGAGATTTCTCGCCTCAGAAACCAAATATCTTTTTTGATAAATTATAAAAACACCAGCGCTCGCCAGCAAAATCTGGCTCACAACTGTAAATTCACAAATCACTTCAAGTAGCTGCATTCTGTTTGGTTTCACTTTGGTTGAAATACTACTCACTCTTCCATATACACGTATCATAGTCTTGGTATTATAAAGTTTTTCTAGCTTTCTATTTTGAAACAATATGAGACTGGTCCGACTGAATTCTTCAGTAAGCCCTTTGCTAATAATGTGGTCCTTCGAGCCGGAATATAATATATTTAATTAGAGAACAACCAGACTGGCTTGTTGTTTAAGTCTAAGACATGCACTAATGCAAATGGATGAAATATTAAACTAAATTTTATTTATTTTTATACAAAGGGTTTTCTAGAGGATATTGCGACTCTACGTCTGGTAGAGCTGGACATCTTTTGGATGTACCTGTGGTGTACTGGTTATACGTTCGTTTAAGATCGACGAACTATATCTGATTGGTCTCTATTGGAGATGGATGAGAATCCAGGTTTCCAACAAAAAATGATCTTTAGTGACGAAGGGCATTTTTTGGTTAAGTGACTTTATAAGGAAAGTTCCGCATTTGGTTAAGCAAACAGCCAGCGTTGTTCCAACAACAGCCATGGTATGCAAAAAAATTGACTTTTCCGTCACAATAGAGACCATTATTGCCGTGTTAACCAATTTTTCGGGATAAAATTGGAAGGATAGAAAGGTATGTAGTTTCAGAAATACGGTGACACCTGTCAGATAGTACGTGCTATAATCGGTTTGCTGAACAAGAAAGTCAGCAAACCTCTTATAATTAGAAATTGTCGTGTGACTTAACACCATAAAGCTCTTTTCTTTGGGGATACATCAAATATCTGGTCTATGCTGCGAACTTGAAATTTTAAGCGGCTTGAGAGCTTAAAATTTGTTGGAATATCGGCTTGAAATTGTTGGAATATCGGCAGAATTAGAGGACACTTTATTTTAATTAAAAAAAAACAAGTAGGATACATATGTCAGCTGAACACATAGCAGTGGCTCAAATGGTAGTGGACTGGCTTCCAAATGGGAAGGTTCGGCGTTCGAATCCCAGCCTCCCCCGAAAGACATATTCATTTTTTCAGTTAACGAAAATCAAATAAGATGAGTAGTTGACTAGAAATCAACATCAAGCCAACTTCCACTAAGAATTTAGTCTCCCCATTAAATGTTGGATGCCACCCATGGAGCGAAATAACCAATGAGCCCAAAATCTTTCCTTCTCTCTCTATCCCATTTTCCAAAAAACTTAACACATACTGAGGCATTATAAGTGTATTCATACCCACTTGAGTGTTAAATTCTTTAAAAAAAAAAAAAAAATTAAGCTGGTGGCGGACGAATCCTCAGCGAGAAAATTAATGGAATTTTTTTCGTTTTAATTCAATCCTTTCTGAAATGTTACGACGCCAATCCTCTGTTTACTTTCCACTCACACATCTAATGAGAAACCTGAATCATATTGTACAAACGGATTATCCATATAAAACAATTTTGTTATATTTCTTATCGTTGGTGTTTATCTCTTTTTTTGTGTTTATTGAATGCAATTTAGGCTGGATATAAGTAATATACACTCTCAACATCTACGTCTGAAAAGCTACCTCCCGTATCACTCAAATCTGAAGCTTTCGGAATATGAACTAATGCCATTATTCTTATCTCATCGTAGTAGTCTGCCTAAAATGCCATCTCCGTAAGCATGTTATCCACTACCGCTTTATTTTCAGAAGCCCCAATGTCGACTTTTAATGAGATATGATGTACTGCCTGACTCTATACAAAGTGTTTGCATTGTCATAATAAAATCGTTATTTTGGCCGACTTCGTCACTCTTGTCAACCAACATCGGAAGAAAGATGTGTTGAGATCTACGCTGCGGAAAAGAACTTAATAAAACTTGTAAATGAGCACACACGAACACCTGATGTCGTTGTCATGCCGTCAACACTTGTGGATTTATTTAAACTTCTCACATCATTTAGTACACCATCGATGTGCCCTAATTTCGAGGCTCCCCAGACCGCTGTATCATTTAATTGGAATGGACTTGCCATCCTCTTGAGGAGTTTAAATAGTCGTTATGTTTCTTGGATGACATCGTGGATGCCGCTGATGATGAGATAACAAACGCTATTGTCTTTGAAATGAGATACTTCATCCCTCATCGGACGATGAGTATCAAACCCTTTTCATTTGATTTTTCTCTAAAGAGGATGCCACGATTAGAGAACCCTTTTCTCTGTCTTCCAAGACCATAACTTCTGAGAAAACCAGAAAAAGGTGCAAACAAGCCAAGAATTTCTATATCGCCTTTCTTAAGCATGTGCAATTCTTTGGACAAGGTTAACCTGTGTGCATCGGACTTTGAAGCCAGCTAACGCACATTCGATCGCATTGAACATTCTAGATTGGCTTGCTGTTTAAGTCTAAGACATGCAATAGAATGATGAAATATTAAACTAAATTTTATTTATTTCTATATAAAGGGTTTTCAGAGGATATTCAGACTTTGCGCGTGGCTCACAAGACCTGAGCGTCTTTCGGATGTACCTGTGGGCTGTGGTGTATTCGTTATACGTTCGTTTGAGATCGACTTGGCTAATTGGTCTCTCTTGAAGTTGGAAGAGGATCCTGATTTTCACCAAAAATTATCTTCAGAGACTAGGGGCATTTTTTGGATAAGTGGCTTTGAGTATAAGGAAAGTTCCACATTTGGTTAAGCAAACAGCCAGCGTTGTTCCAACAGCAGCCATGGTATAAAAAAAAATTGACTTTTCCGTGTGGTTTTTTGTCAATATGTAATATTTCTATCGAGTAATGCCGGCGAGACAATTACAAAATGGAGATCATTATCGCCCCATGTTAATCAATTTTTCGGAATAAATTAGAACTGGAAGGATTGGTAGGTATGCTGTTTCAGTAGGACGGTGCCACTTGTCAGATAGTATGTGCTGTAATTGGTTTACTGAAGACGGAATTCTGTAATCCTCTTGTCACCCGAAATTTTGAGACACGAAATTTCAAAATGACTGGAAGTATGGTTTGAGAACCCACTGTTGGCTCGATGGCATGTTTCACAAAAAGTAGAAATATAGTCAAGCGAAAGCATGACAGTTCCACTTGGTTTTTCGGATGCATTTGACAGAGGTTGCATTAGGTCCCTTTATCGGAAATGCTTGCATCTGGGATCGACTACCGTATTTTTTAGATTATAAATTACCTCTAAGAATGTTCATTTCAAGTTGTGTTGGATGGTAACAACTCCGGTACCCTCAAAATAAATGCCGGGGTATCTTATAGCTCCATTTGGCCTCCCACGCTCTTTTTATTTTTCGCTGATTTTCTCTTGTCTGCCATTCATATTCGTTACCAGATTCCTTGCACTTAACATGCGGCAGCGCATGTTAAGCCCATTAAATTCCGTTATTAACAGCAAAACAAATTACCACCAATAAAGTAGAAGCACTAGACAAAATGCTGTCTGCTATTGTTAAAGTGAAATTCAAATACCAGCAGTCATAATCTATGAGATACACTTGCATTGTCCAAACCGAAAATCTTTCAATAACAACTTACGTGAAATGACCGCATTTTGAAGTAGTCAAAAATACTGCGAAATGTTTAGGTTTTCTGGGGATCGTAAAAAATACTTTTTCGCCTCTGATCCGGCCTCAGTATATGAGGTGTTATCAAGAATTTTACGTACTTGTCAGATAGGATTCAAACTCATGCTATACAACTCCTAGCTGATGCTAATATTACGCTACTTTTCTTTTGACAACCTTATCATAGAAAAAGTGAAACATAGGTCGAGGTAATTCCATGAATGTACAAAATTTTTCGTAAATTTCGTAAATTTCACTTGAGATTTGTAAACTCTACAAACGACAAAGTTGAAATAGCTGCAAGAACTGCAATAAAGTTTATCATACGATAACCAAAACCTGGACTCACTTCAATATTGTACATACGACTATCTTCCGATTGCTTAAATTTTTCCGGGGATGTATTGTACGCATTCATTCCGCTTGGTGCCTCTCACTCGTGTCCATTCAGTGGTCTTCTACCAGATAATTTCGGTCTCTTGCTGTAGGTACGTGTCTCTTTTGCCTTTTTTTGACCACCATACACTTTGTCAGTCATTATAAAAACGAACCAGTAGCATTCACAAGACAAAAAAACAGGTAGCACAATTATCGATAAAAAACAAATAGTCCTCAAATAGCGTCCTTCTCGAATGATTAACTGTGCGAAACTGACTGAGACCGACGTTTCTAAAGACGAAACAAGCAATAGTCTGAGCACGTGGGAAATAGCTTCAAAAACATCTGCCGTATACCTACTCTAGCCCCCTAAAATACCGTCCCCCGTTTCGGTCATAAGAGGCTCGCTGCCTATCTGGCGGCCTTGTACTATACTTTGAAAAACAAGTACATACTTCGAGGTATTTCCCATACATAATTTTTTGGGATATCATTTTTGAGATCCTAAAGGACCATTGAAAGCAATAAAAAAAATAGATTTTTTGAAAATCCTAGATTGGGCTAACCCCTTAAATTGCCTCTTTGGTCAAAGGGCTTTCAACTTACTTAGCAATACTATGTTTAAAGGTCACAGAAAAAGAGAATCGCTATCACGTCATCATGCTGGCAAGAAATTTAGCAGAAACAGGATAGGAAAGCTGCCTTAACAAAATGTTTGCTCTGGCAGAAAGACTACCTTTGGCTCTTACACCCATTGGAAAATCGAACTTTCAATGGAAGCACTAAAAAAGGCCACAGGTCAGTCTTAACGCTCTTTATGGTCCTGAAAGGTGCCGGAGAAGTGCAGCTTTTCCCCTCTGTTGGAACGTGTTAACAGCGGCCCTCATCTCACCCATTGGCCGCACATGGATCTGCGCACGAGGTCAAGGAGGCACGACAGCAGCAGTAGCATCGCGTGAAACGTGAAAGACGTCATAAGTTGGACACTTACTGTGGTGGGAAAAATAATAGGTGTGAGTAAATCGTCAGCTTAAAATGTCATTTACTCCAAAGCTACCTATGCAGTTGCATTTCAAAAACAAACTGTAAATTATTTGTTCTTAAAATTTCTCATTAGTGATTCCGGGCGAGTTAAGATCTCCTGTGGCATTGATTTGCGTTACAAAAAAAAAAATATGTGCATTAGTTTTGCGCATATTTAATCTAGAATAACTTCTTAAAAACAAACGAATTTTTACAGTAAGTTGCTTTTTGTAATTATTTTTTTTATCAATATGACATTTTTGCATATAAACTGCTAAGACTTTTTTTCGAAATAATGGATCATGGCAAGCACTGTACCGATGAAGAAAGACGTTTAATACAGTAGCTCCGCTCCAAATTCATATCCGAAACGTAGTCCAGCTGATTGAATATGATAACGAATTCACTAAAGTAAACAAAAATCCACAGGAGTTAAAGGAACAAATAAGAAAACGTCGGACACCCTAGTTCCACAAATAGTGCGAATGGTTAAAAATGACCATTTCGTTACTTCTTCAGGAATTAAGAAGGCACTAAACCTTAGGGTGACGACAGGATCTGTTAGAAGCGGTTTAGAAACAAGAAAAATGTCTCGCCACAACTACGAATTAAATTTACAAATAAAATTAACAAAAATTCTTCCCGAGAGGTTGATCTTTTTATTATAAATTCATTTTTTTTTGTTTTTATTTATTAATTTATACGTTGACTACTGCTTAGAGACTAGCCCGTTCTACAATTTGTCTGCTCCTTTCAACCGCCATCCAGTTTTCCACATTTGCTGTTTTTTCCTTCAGAAACTATCCACTTCATTTGTTTTGTTTCGGTTGTAACGCTGAAATCCACCGCACATGCAAAAACTGCTTCTATTTGGAGAAGTTTGACGTCACAGGAAACGGCAGATTTTCCTTCGTTGACTTTTCATGCTGTTGGTGTTTTTTTCTCTCTTCCTTTTCTTGACTATATTGCTGCAAAGTTCGTCTACATCTGCTGAATGAAAGGGTCGTCAAAAAGAACCCACCTTACTCAGTCAAACAAAAGTGTGATTCGCGAATTTTGTGGGTTTCGAAAGTTGTTTTTTGTTTGTAAATTCTAGGTACGCATTTCAGAGTAGCAAAACTATTTTTCCGGAAAAAATAATGATAAAGTCAAAATTTTTGGTTTTTTTTTTGTATAAAAATTTTGAAACAACTAAAGTACATTTCAATACAGCGCAGCGTCAGGCTTTGCTTACAACCTCTGTATATTCGTGGGGATATATATCCGACACCCCACCCGTACAACACATATGATTTTTTTTTCTCAAAATATGTCAAGGAGTCTCCCCTTAAATTCTTCGACATATTGTATTATCCGATACACCCTGTATATCGATTTTTAGAATATTGAAAATCGTCGTGCAAAAAGTCAGTTACTTTATATTTGCGTACATATATGGTATACTCGTATTTACATGCTTTTACTTGATTGTCAGTTTACTCTCAAAGGTATAATTTCGAATTTGCAGAACGCTTTTGCCACAAGATTTGTGGAACAGAAACAGTAACACCTCCGGCAAAATCACATGTACGGTAGACCATTAACCTTCTTCTTTTTTTTTTCTTGATATTCGCAATTGTACAATATTTTGGAGGGTTTTCCATGGAAAAGCAGAATGGCAACACCTTTTTCCTTTTTTCCAAACATGACAGGGAATTAATTGCCATTATTGTATTTGCCGCAGGTAACAAAGTTCCGGTTGTTGCAACATTTTCTCTAGAAAGACGAGCAGGTGCAAGTTAGCTCTGGGTATGGATAGTTTTAGTTGAAAGTCTTTAAGAATTCTGTGGGGAGGAAAGTTGATAAAAATGCAGTGGGGCGGTTTCTCGGTAAATATGGCACCACAACAGGTATCACAGGTCGTGTGAATTTCGTTTAATCTTTACGAATATATTCGTATTCTACTAAAAATAGACAGTGAAGTCCTCAATGGCTCCAGTGGTTTCGTCTTATTTCAATAAAGCCGTGACCTGAGTCAATGTTGACACTTCGAAACATTTGGTAGGACAATACGTATAAACTAAAATTAAGATGAGGGAGATGTTTGCTTAGTTATACCGCAACTCAAAGTCCATGAGTATATACTATTTTATAAGAAAATTCCGCGAGTACTACAATACTTCGCTCGAATAAAACTCGATTTTTCTTCAATGGCAGAGTTTCTTCATAAGTAGTGCAATAGATTAGATTCGATTTTATTTTTTCATATATAATCT
This sequence comes from Volucella zonaria, assembly GCA_963966105.1. Lineage (NCBI taxonomy): Eukaryota > Metazoa > Arthropoda > Insecta > Diptera > Syrphidae > Volucella > Volucella zonaria. Next base: position 127,072,485 of record OZ014531.1, read on the forward strand.
TTACATAAGGTATAACAAAATCAATTTAGAATGACTTTTAAGTCTTCTATAAATCAGTATTGCATATAATTAAAAAACGTTCATTGTATTAATAATTTTAAAAGTTCGCTGTTAATATGTTTTCACTATAATTTAGCGCAATTTTGCTGTATCTAAACAAATTGTTTAAATCGATTTGGTTGAGTAGTGATATCATTTCGTGCTCTGACAGGACATCTTTCCACAAAAATTTCGCCTAGTTTCTCGTAGGATTGAATATTTGCCTAAGAAAATCAAAGTATCTTCTCATTCCTCCAAATTGCTCGTGCTGCATAGTACAGAAAGATCTTCTCTATAGGGACGAAATTGATTTTTCGAAGCTCTTCACAGAGTGTAAACATCTCCTGAATGGTAAGAGTATCTTCAAAATAGATTCTGCCCTCCAGGCTGTGATTCAGCAGACTGTACGCCGTACGATGTATCGATACCCACACTTTATCTAAAAATTTCATTCTGGCCACTTCGTCGACTTGTTCTATGAACATACCTGTTCATACGTCTTTCCAATTCCTTCCTTCCAGGTTCAATTCAACGCCACACACACGATCTGATTCCATCCACTTTTGAGACCTTGCAGTTCACTATCTTTGGTAGCCGGTGGTCGGGCATGCTTATCACTCTTAGTATGTTGCTTAAGCGTTTTTATATATAGCGGAGATAAGCCCACTTCCAGCATAACCATGTAGTTCGATGTATTTGCAGGGAGGTGAAAAGTTTTCTTAATGGAAAAATATACCAGCTTTTCGACCTCTTCATATGCCCTATAACCCCAGACTTGCGCTGCGTAGAGCATTACTGCCTCGACTGCGACTTCAAATACCTTGAAATTACTATTGTGTGCAATAAATTCTTCCAGGCTACATTTATAACTGATTTAGATTTCATGAGTTTCTCATTTAGATGTCTTTTCATACTAAGGTTACTTAACAAAAGAATTCCAAGATACTTATATTCCTTTACTACTTTTATTCTTTCCCCACTATAGTACCATTTGTCATTGTGAGGAGATCTACCTCCTACTTTTTGGATTCATCCAGACTCCATAATCTGCAGTACTCATGTAATCGATTTATCATCAATTGCATGGATTTCCGTGAATATGCCAATAGTACGATGTCGTATGCAAACAGGACGGCTTTAATAAGAACCGCTGCAAATTCTACGTCACCCGGAAGACAGTCCACTATGTTGCTTATAAAGAGGGTAAATAAGGTTGATCTCAATGACCACCCCTATCTTACTTCTGTCACTGCTTTAAACCATTCCGATAACCCCTCACTATTCCACACAGCTGATTTGGTATCTTCGTAGAGGTTTTGTAAAATACTTCAATATTTCGAAGACATTTCCATTCCATACAATTTATAGAAAGACGCTCTTCGATTTACAGAATCGAAGGTCGCCTTAAAATCCATAAAAAAAAGCGCGAAACTTCCTTTTCTGTTCTATGAATATCTCTGCTATACTTTTCAATACAAAAATGTGGTCGACTGTAGAGTATCCAGACCTACAACTCGACTGAAATTCTTTTAATAGCTTGTTGTTCACTACCCATGTGTCAAGTGGTGCAAAATTGCTGCAACAATTTTGTAGGATGCATTTAAAAATGCTATGCCCCGACAGTTGGCTGGATCTGCGTTTTTTGTGTATCGGGAAAATCAGAGCTTCTTTAAACCATTCAGGCACTATCCCATGACTTAGAATGCTATTGAATACACCGACGAGATTGTCCTTCAGCTCATTAGTACTATACTTAATAAATTCGGTACGTATACCACCCGAACCTGCAGCCTATTTATCTTTCAGGCAGAATAGAGTTCGCATTAATTCCGGTTGGGTAATAGGGCCATCCAAGATGTTGTCAGGCGTCGTATATTGGAAACTAGGACCGCACACTGATGGATTCAATAGCCTTCTAAAATGTTCAAGGAGGGTATCCGAGCTGAGAACTCTGTAGATTTCATACCCTTCACCTTTAAGTTTCTTAAGTATTTTCCTGAACTCCGATGAGTTATTGCAGTGCCCCAGTCTGGGAGCCTCATTTTCAAAGTAATTTCTTCTACTTTGTTTGCACGCCGCTTTTTGAATTCCGATAGGCCTTTAGATACTACTTTCTAATGGCTTCTGTATTTACGACACGAAATAAATTCAGCCACGCAAGCAAAACCAGTCTTGCTTTTTAGCAACCTTTATCGAACCACGGCTCTTCATTTTTTTTACGAAAACTTCTATCCGGGCTTGCGGTGGCATACGGCTTTTTTATAATTTGCTTGCTCTCAGCAACTCTTGAAAATGTTATTCTTGCAATTTCTCATCAATCTTCATCTTATATAGAGCGGCATTGTTATAGGTCCACATCATCTCGGGGAGCACCGTTATGTGCCTAATTCGCTGATTTTCAGGTGTTGAGTGAGCACGCGTGACAATGAGAAGTCTGTGGTTAGAGTATGTGGTTTGCTTAACTTCAAAATCGATGACATGGTGGTTCCTATCCCCCATTACCAAACAGTAGTCATTAACTGATGTCTTCTGTCCTCCAAAGAATATTAGTTCTCTCAATTCATTACTCTCTCTGGTCCCATATACAAGCAGAAAACAAGAAGAATTAGACATTCAATAAGCTTCTTTCCTCTTTCATTACATTTCAATGAATATTTAGGCCGTTGTTCTGCTCGCGCATTCAAATCACCGATTACAATTATGTTCCGTTGATCACAGCACATCATTGCCTCTTGCAGTTTCTTTAAATCTTTTTCCCAGTGGTTGCTGTTTAGATACGTTGGGAATTCATATTATATTTCTTATTATCCCATCGTAGGCTCACATATGTAAGTTGTTCAACTGTCCTAAATTCACACTAATTATTTAGATCCTTTCTGAAACCAAAATAACATCCACCGGTATTCCGGAATTCTCTCTCATATACATATAGTACATTCTTTTGGCGTTTATCCATGATATGAATTTATCGTAGTTTCGGAAATTATAAAATTCAGCATATAGGTACTTATTACTGAAACCTGCTATATTACAAGATAATATTCTAAGTTCATTAGACTCATTAAATTTGTTACTACTTTTGCTTGCTCTTACGAGTATATTACTATTAAAGTGGGAAACAGCATTATAAATAAAAACGATTTTGGTACATGATTTCACTAGTTTCCACTGCACTGTTGTTGATTTCCGCTTGTGTTTGCACCATAAGCATTCTATTCTCCATTTCCTTTCGCTGACGCTTTCGATCTGTCATTGTTTGTCTTTTGTAATATTGTCTTTCATTCTCGCTGATACTTTGAATGTGTCTACTGTCTAGTTGAATTTATCGAAATAAAAAACATCGTCGCCAGCTTTTAGTGTTTGTCCACGTTGTTCAATTTTTAAATTATTGTTTTTCTTTGCGATTTCTAATTTTAGACTTTAGAGAAGCCTCCGTCCTTCTCTTGATGCCGCTGTGTCGCCTTTGTGCATAAAAACACCACTGTCGCGTAATTGAGTTGCTGATTTCAAAATACGTCCCACATCTTCCCTGTGTCGCATCATCACAATGACGTGTGAAATGTTGTTTTTGGATCGAACCGCCCGTGTGTCTGCAACTGCTGATGTGCCCATCGTAGTATGTAAGAACTCCAGACAGAAGTCCTTAGCCCTGGACTCAACCTCAACCCCAGATTGCGTTGGGATATGCACTATGATATTTTTCTCATTGGCCCTTTTTTCCAGGAATTCCACTTTGGGTTCCAGAAGTATATATTGATCATCCGTGATCTGCATTTTAGCTCCTAGTGCTGCATTATCAGTGCGCAATTCCTACATTTTGTCGGATATATCAGCCAAATCGGACTTGTTGACATATTTTTAAGTCTGTCATCGAGGAGCGATGCCATGGATCCTTCGATCATTGCCTTAAGCTCTGTTATAGGCATATTTACGGTGACGTATCTTTGATTCGCCGTTTAGACATCTGCGCCGGTATCGGTGTCGCAGTGCTATCGGTGCTGTTTTTTGGCGGTTTTCATAGGATTTTGATCATTTGTGTTGTGGTTTTCATTTAAAACAAAAGGATTAACTCACCGAATTTCTTGAATATGGTAATGTCTTAAGCGCACTTTTACAATATAAATCACTTCTATTAGGACTTAGCTTAGGAATTTAATTTTTTTTTAAATATTTTATTGGAGCTTGGCTAATACGCGTTTATACCACAAATTTGCCAGATCAGATCTCAGCAGAAGTACAATAGTGAAAGAGTGAGAAATGGTTTATAAATGGTGTCCCATTAACACCGCATATTTTGAAATTTGAAAATAACGCCGTGTTTATTTGAAAAGTTATGCTTCGTGACTGATGGCACACGTTGGCCTTTCAGTTCTTGGGTTATTGACGTGCTTATTTCCTTCCATAAAATCCCAAAGAAAGAACTAAAGGGACACCATTTATTAGAACGGTGTTAAGAAGAAAATTAAATTTCGGAGACAAAATTAGTGGAAAGAAAGTATAAGAGCTTTTTGAATTTAATTCGCATACATTCCATATGGATCACTTGCCATCGTTTGCATATTATTGTACATAGGGCTGCTTCGCCTCTGCTCTTTAATTTGATTTCACTGTTTACTTCTTTTTAAGGTAGAAGTATGCCATGCATTTTTTTATTTTTTAAAAGAACTTAGGACTCAAGTGAGTATAAAAACACTTATAATGCCTCAGCATGTATTAAGGTTTTTGGAAAATGAGATAGAGAGAGCAAGAAAGATGTTTGGGCTCAGTTGTTATTTCGCTCCATTGGTGGCATCCAACATTTAATCGGGAGACCAAATTCTTGAGTTGAATTCCAGTGAACTCCTCATCGTACGTGATTTTAGTTAACTTACGAGGGGCGTTCAATATATTCTCGGTATCGTCAATCATTGCATTTGTTACATCTTGAGATAAGCTTTTTTAAACCCTCAAAAAAATTAATTTCCTCTTTCTCTGCAAAATACCGACTTGAGTTCTTCATCATCCGAAAATCTTTTTCCACGAAGACATTTTTTCAAATCCGGAAACAGGAAATAATCACTAGGGGCAAGGTCTGGACTATAGGGTGTGTGTTGGATTTCTTCGAAACCACAATCTCGCGCAGCAGCCTTGGAAACTCGCGCCGTGTGAACAGGAGCGTTGTCATGAAAAAGCAACACACCCGCTGCGAGTTTACCCCGTCTTTTCTTTTTAATTTCCACCCGCAAATTATGCAAAGTGGAAGCGTAGGATGTGGCGTTGATGGTTTCACCTTTTTTTTTGTACTCAATGAGCAAGATTCCCTTTGAGTCCCAAAAAACTGTGGCCATGAGCTTCCCGGCAGACGGAGTGACTTTGAACTTCTTCGGGGGGTCTGTTCCTTTTTTATGCCACTGCATGGACTCTTGTTTGCTTTCAGGGTCATAGTGGTGGACCCATGTTTCATTCCCAGTAACAATTCGATCCATAACACCGTCCGCGTTCTCACTACACATCTCCAAAAGCTCTATACAGCATGCGATTCTCACTTTTTTCTGAGGCGCTGTGAGCATTCGTGGCACCCACCTTGCACTGACCTTTGAAAGGTTAAGATGGTCATGAAGAATGGTGTGAATGGTACCAATTGAAAGCGTGGTGATCTCTGCCATCATTTTCACCTTTATTCGGGCATCCTCAAGAACAAGTTTTTCGACTTCTTTGATGCTTTCTCCCGTACATGCAGTAGCCGGGGCGCCGGAGCGGGGGTCGTCTTCAATGCTCTCTCTGCCTCTCTTGAACTCACTTGACCACTTTTGCACAGTTGATAATGAAGGTGCGGAACCCTGGTAAACAGCCACCATCTCTTCATGAATAGTTTTTTGACTTTTTCCTTGCTTAGTGAGAAATTTAATTACAGCGCGATGCTCAATTTTCACCATCATCGTCTCAGTTGCCATTATGATTCTGTTTAACTAGAGATAAAACGCGAATTAGTAAGCACATTTATATGAAATTTTACATGAATGCACTAAAATAATAGTATTACTTGATAAATAAGTCAATTTACATATACAACCACAGCTTCACCCCGATATCGAGAATATGTTGAACGCCCCTCGTAAAAGTTAAAGTCTTTCGGGCGAGTTTGGGATTCGAACACCGAACTTTCGATTTGAAAGCCAATCCACTACCACTTGAGTCATCGCCACTTGCTTTCAAATTAAGAACAAGTTTACGTTCTTTGACTAAAATTAAAGTAGGAAGTTAAATCTGTAGCAATGAATCCAAGTTGGATTATACGACCGGTGATCCTGGCATAAATTACCCATCCTTACAAATGAAAATAATTAATCTATGTCTAGAGAGGTTTAGCGTAGCCTTCTATTGACTTTTATATATATATAGACGAATATACAAATAAGGGTGTATATTTTTTAAATGATAAATACATTTTGAGAACGAGTTGGTATAAGCCTGTGTTGTCAACTTTAACAAAACGACACGCTTGCTTGTGGTGTTAACAAAGTAACACATAAGGCGAAGGTGTTTGATGATCTGCCTATACTCGTAAGTTAGTTATGTTTGTGTATTTTTTTTTTCTTCAACAAGGACCTCTTTTTGAAACGTAATGGGGTGAAAACCCACTGTATAGTTAAGGAGCAGCAAAGCATACACGTACCTATTTCGATTTACCTAAAAGAGAAGGTTAGGACTCAACACAACAGAGAAGTAACTCATAACTGGATAAACTGTATCCCGTGAATGCGATTAGACCTAAAGTGTCGGTCAAGACCAAAGATCTCAATTAATTGACTACATCTCTTTTCCCTATACGTCCTGGAAATCAGAGGAGAATGATCTTGAAACAACCACAGTCCTTAGCCACTGTACTCGCGTTTCAATTGAAACCCTTATTTGCAGCCCGGCTGACGGCGGAGATAGCTATGTTTTCTATAAGTGTACATATACAATATACGTATATTATATGCCCCTTATACGAACCTCTACATGCAATAGAAAACGCTGAACGTAAATGGCCGTCAGCTCGTACTCTTGTAGTTCAAATATTGTGAGTAAATTGATACAGTGCATGCGAAATTGGCTGAGAAGCAACCTGAGTTGGCAAATAGGTGTAGGTTAGGTTAAAACAGGGGTGTGATGGACATGCCATAACACAAACACTAGGTACCAAATTGGGTCGATTGCGAATCCTGTGGAACCAGTTTAAATTGTATTTAAAATATAAAGACCTAAACAATCTCCCTGGTGAAACATCCAATTTCTTTGCAAAACCCAAGAAGGCCTTTGAAGTTCAACCCATCTATTTCCTCTAGGCTGTCGAAAAAGTATTTCCCTAAAAATTTTCTTCTACTACGCGATATTGCCTCGCATTCACCCAGTATTTGTGTTATGTTCTCAACAGCTTGCAGACCACAGAAGAAGCTGCAAATATCCGTATCTGTCAATTTGAATCTCTTTGCGTGTTTCCGTAAGAGACAGTATCCTGTCGGAATACCTATTATTGTCCTAAGCTTATACTTGTTTAATTTTATTAACCTACTAGATCTGTTGCCGTTAAAACCCTGTGTCCTTCAAGACTTGGCCACTTTAGGTTGGCAGTCTTCGCGATTTTTTCCTCGATAGTGCCCCTCACTATGCAGATGGTTTGATGTTGGCAACCTCACTATTGTCCAGTAGCCCTCCTTTTCTTGCAAGCTCGTCCGCTTGTTCATTTCCATTAATACCGCAATGTCCTGGCACCCAGCACAATCTTACCCGCTACCGATTGTATAGTGCCTTGAGACAAAACGCAGTGAGTTGTCACTGGGTCGTCGGTCGTCATCATGTCTTCAGTGTGTAGGCAATTTGTCGCAGAGTGGACAAATTTAAGCGTGAGCACAATTTTTTGGGTCTTCTGCCACCAACCAGATAGAGATTGGTGCAAAATGAAGAAAACATAGCCGCCGTAGCGGCCAGTATCGAAGAAGACCCAGAAATGTCGATTCGGCGCATCGCCAGGGAGCTAGAGTGGATGTGAGCCTGCATCAGTATAAGATTGTGCCGACGCAAGAATTGAGACCGGACGACCATAGGAAATACCGTGAGTTCACTAATTGGGCGCTGGAAATGTTGGTCGGACATCCGGATTTTAGCCCAAAAATCATCTTCTCGGAAGAGGCCAATTTTTGGCTCAGCGGCTATGTCAACAAGAAAACTGCAATTATTGGAGCGAACATGTACATATTCGGCCAAGCCATACAAGCGACGCAATGCTCGGAGTTGTGGAGGAGAGGTTTGGTGACTACGTCACGGCGAACTTTCATCAATTAGCCACGCGATCATGCGAATTGACACCACTCGAGTATTTTCTCTGGGGCTACGTCAAGTCCTTAGTCTACGCTAACATGCCAACCACTTTGAACGAGATCGAGGCCAACAATCAACAGGCTATTGGCGGAATAACGCCGGACATATTGGACAGAGTCATCAAAGGTTGGACCCATGGCTTGATGCACTGCCAGTGACAGGGGCTGACATTCGAATGATATAGAGCGCTACGCCAATTTTTGTTTTAATCGACATAAATCAAAAATTTCTCGCTACATTTTTGTTAATCTTTTGGACTACAAGCAACTGGTAAGAACGTTTATGAGTTCGGGTCGCACAGAATTTCTGCAGATGTTTCGATGTGCAAAGATCTGTAAATGCTTCTTTTCGTTGGGTGTTCCCAGAAATCTTAAGATCAAGATGTTGATGATATGTTAAGTGAATCTAGCTTCATTTGAGTGAATGCTTGCTGCGATTTTTTCCGAAATATGGCTTCTTAAGAGTTTCAAAGCATGCCTCAAAATTCACGTACTGTTAATGTTTTCCTGAATTCGTATGGGCATACTCGTAAAATGCGTCAGAGTCTATCAATCTCTTGTTCCAGTAGAGGGATGCGTGTTGTTTTTTTAATTCCATACCTGGCGTTGGCTAATTGACCTTGCTCTGTAGATGGTATACGAGTACATGTGTTTCGCCCTGAAAGATGCTATTACTTGTGCTTAACGACTAAGAGTACGTTTTTTTTGGTCTGAACAGCTCTGCACCATTTTATTTTTAATTTCTTTGTATTCAAATTTGTTTTCTACATAGATTCCTACTCTGTATGCTTTGACATTGTTATTGCCCAGATTGGCTGGAAAGTTCTCCTCCAAATTGAATGTCTATCTGCTATTGAAACGACAGACAGATGAAACGACGTTTTATGTGAGCTCGCTATCCTGAAAGGAGGTTATAAATTGAAATTTTGCTTAAACCACTCAATAGAAAACATGGTTCTACAATGACGTGCTGTATGGCAGCATTTTAGTATTCGTGTGGCTACTTTATTTCGTTCCTCACCTTTGGTCTGACCTGACCTTTCATTCCTCTTTAACCAAATATTCATATCCGAAGCCGCAATCTATGCATTTGTGGGAAGGAATTTTTACCCTTTTGAAATAAGGCCTCCGAAACGAAAATTTACATTGGACATAAAACCTTCCCTAAGCTTATTACCCATAGTGGCCAGCAACAGCACAGTAGATGCCCCAAAAGGCTGGTTCAATTTTACAATCAGATTTGATGTCCTTTGAGCTGTCCGAATAATGTACGAGTATATACGAGTATCTAAAAAATACAGAAACATTCGATGGTCGAAAGTGCATATCTTGCTCAATTGAAAGGTCAAAGGTGAATGCGTCCTTTGCATGTACGGGTTCGAGCATTTTTTTCACTCTACTTCACTCTGTTGTACTATACTCGTATATTGGTTCGAATTCCAAACTTTTTCTCGAGAGCACGTGCATTATGTGCACTGTGCATAATAAAACATGAATGCCATCATGCAGAATACATTGAACAAAGAAGCGAATTTATAAGGAATTGTTGATTCATTTGCCAGTGAAATACGTGATTACCGTTAAAAGAAGAAATCATACTCGTATTTCACTAAGAACATCTGACAGTTTCCTGTTTATTCTGTAGTTCCCCCTGGGGTGTCGGTTTCACATTTGTTTGTAGTTTGAATCACAAAGCGAACAAATGAAATACAAATGTTGGTTTTCATCTCTATAATTCGACAGTTCAAGTTTGAACCAAATGATTTCAAAAGATATCAACAAAAGGTCAGATTTGTTTCAGGAATATTCAATTTGGCGGATACATACTCGTAAATTACAGTGTGTTTATTAGTGTTGCATTTTGATTATTTACTCATGTCGTATGCGGTTTCCGGAAGATTATTGAAAATGTCAAATGACAAAGTGCGTCATTAACAATACTAAAGTTTCATTGCTGTCCATATATTTTTCTATTCCTACGACTGTTTGAGGTACAGTGGCTCAAGGTGCTTAGTGATATTTTGGGGCAGTGACACATCTTCCTTCTCTTCAAATAAAATTTGTGTTAAGGTAAACTGTCATACCAATACGCCGATCACGTTAATTGCTTTGTTAAACGAAAATATATTTCTGCTTCGTCTTAGTATACCCCTGCTGTACTGTTTTTAAACAAATGTGGTGAAACGTACTTATAGTAGGCATGTTCTTGTTAAGGTAGGTAATGTTAGATTGCTAACTCTATATACACAACTTTAGTCATTTGGCTCAGACATAGCATGTAGTCAAATGGTACAAATCTTCCACCAAGGTCGCTCATCCACCAAGATCGCACATCCACTATTGTGGTCAATCTTTTCAGGTTTTTATTGCACCGCCAACATGATGTATTGTATTTGGGGTAATTTTTAGTTACAATAACCTTGTCTCCCATAGCGATAATGAATCCTTTGGTTTCTGCAAATAGTTGATCTCGTTTTAATAACCGATCGATGTTAGTTTGTCTCACTTACATGGGTGTATTACTCTCACTCTCCTGGCAACGATTCTTATCTCTTTTGACTGGTTTTTCCACATCTTCTTCCTTCTATTCCAAATTAACCGACTTCTATAGTAATTCCTTCGTCTAGTTACTTGAGAGTGATAAAGATTTACAATGTAAAGATATCCACGTACATCTGCTTTACACGGAAGTGTCTAGCATTCGACAGCTTTTCTAGAGTGATGACAACTGAGGTTGCAATTTTTTTAATATCATTTGACAATGTCAGCTTGACTTAGTTACTTACTTAAGGTGGCACTATAGTCCGGAGTGGAGCTGGCCCTCGAGTCGTTCATTGATCTCCGCCGATTATAGACGTGCTTCGACTTTTGGTTGTGTAGTGAGACGAATTAAAAATAAAAGACAATAGACAATTGATAAACACCATATGCCGCTACAATTAGCCCAGTGATAGTGTGCGCGATTACCAAGCTAAAGGTTGCGGGTTCGACTCCGGGTCGAAATAGACTTTTTTTTTTTTTTTTTTGTTTTTTTTTTGTTCAATTAAAAAAAAAAAACAAAATAAATAAATTGATAGTGCTAAAAATCATCACGTGATGGATTGTGGCGAGCGGTCCGTTATGCCGGTAACGGGATCCGCAGACAAATCAGGCGAGGCGTCAAGCGGTTCAAGTGCAACAGAGCCGAAGACGAAGAGAAGGAGGGCGCTAAGGCCAACTTCCACCTTACCACAACGTCCCCCCCTACAAACTTCCACTGTAAAGCTGCTTGGTGGAGTGAGGGAAGGGGTGCAATCAACGGCAGCAATGAATCGTCCAGGGCAATTTACAGATAACAATCCATTCGCCTCAGATGTTCATCAACATCTGAAAGACAATAGCTTCGCTTCCTTGGCATCAACCGAATCGGAAGATGAAGAGGAAGAAATGGAGTCAATTAGTAGTAGCATCAAAATGCTACAACAAAGAGTACTAGCTATAAAAGCTAAGAAGGAAGAGGGAAGAGCAAGAGCAATCCCAACAGCAAGCTCAAAAGCAAACTCAACAACACCAAACAAATACAATAGCACAAGTGCTACAAACACACCAGCAAAACCTCAAGAAACACCAGCAACAACAACAAGTGCAGCCACAAGAACGGCAACAGCAAAAACAGCAGCATCAGCAACAGCAGCAGCAGAAAAAACAACAGCAGCAGCAAAAACAACAGCAGCAGCAACAACAACAACAACAACAGCAGAAACAGCAAATTTCAAAACAAAGGGTGCCACCTATTAATACATTTAAGATGGAATTAAAGGAAACAAAAGAACTATGTAAGTCGGCCATAGGCAATAATTTTTATATTAAAAGACTTAGCTTAGATAGGCACGCAATCCACTGTAATACAGTGGAGCGCTACAATAAAATTAAAAGTTTACTGAAGGATTCGACGACGGAGTTCTTCTCCTACACCCCGAAGGGGGAGAAGCTGCAGACAATGCTGCTGAGGGGGTTAGAACCGTCGACTGATCCGGAGGAGCTCCTTGCACTGCTGAAGGAGAAGGAGTGCGAAGGGCTCAAATTCGTGGGGGTCAAGCCATTTGTCACGGCTAGAGCCAAAAGGGAGAAGCGGAAACTACCGTTCTTCCTGGTTCAGCTAAGTCCCAACAGCAAACTGGATGGTCTAAGGAGTATAAAAGTCCTAGACTACCAGGTTGTACACTGGGAAAAATTAAAGAGGAGCGAAAACATCTTACAATGTGTTCGCTGCCAAAGGTTCGGGCACGCCGCGTCGAACTGCGAAATGCAGCCTCGATGCGTGAAGTGTGGAAAGAACCACAAGTCAGAGGAATGCGCTCTAGGTAAGGACGGAGCGTCCGAAAAAAGCCAACTCTCTTGTGCCTTATGCAGGAACACGGGACACACCGCAAACTATCGGGGTTGTCCCAAATTCCAATATATAAAAAGAGTAAATCTGGCTCGGCAGCAGAAAGTGGAAGTTAAACGTCCACTCGTGCAGGCACAAACACCAGCCGTTACTCCCCAAGTTACCTACGCCCAAATGGCGGCAGGTAGGGGAACTACGGTACAACAAGCAAAGGTAGCTTCTCAGGCCCCAGCGCCTAGAGCTCCGGAACCTGTACCTGACATGCTGGCTATCTTGCTCTCTATTCAGGGGCAGATGGCTCAGCTTCAGCGTCAAATACAGGAACAGGCTACGCGGGTAGATCAAATATACGCGCTGCTGCCGGGCCTAACGCACCTCCAGTCGTAATGGGTACGTACATGGCGGAGCAAACCCTGAAGGTCCTTGCAGTGAATGTTAATTCACTGATTAGGTTCGAACGAAGAGCCGCACTATTTAAGTTGCTTAAAGACCAAGCCCCTGATGTGCTTTTGGTTAGCGAAACTAAGCTTACCAAAAGACACAAAATGAGGCACAGAAGGTATGAAATATTACGAAGAAACCGACCCAATTCCATTCAAGGAGGAGGTGTTGCGGTCTTTGTAAGAAAGGGACTGCGTTTCAAAAGAGTATACAGTCGTGTGGTGCGTAGGTTCCAGGTGCTGGAAGCATGCGTCATGTACATCCCTCTCCGTAGTGGAAAGCGGTTATACATGGTGTCTGTCTATGCACCTAAGGCTACTCAATCCACCTTATTCATCTCAGAGCTCGAGACACTTTTTCGATTCCTGAGGCTGGAATTGGAAGACAATTATTTTATTATCGGCGGAGATTTCAACGCCAAACATAGTGATTGGGGAAATAATATACCAAATACTAGAGGGAACCTACTGTTCAATTGGTGGGGTCGACACAGCATAATGTATCGACTCGGGTTTAAGGCGACGGATAGTCCGTCGTTTCCCAGACACGGGTCCTATTTGGATCTTCTACTGTTCGACTCACGAATACAACTGACATGCACTAACCAACAAACCACAAACTGTCTACGCACTTTCGTGTATGACAGTGACCATTGCGGTCTCAGCACCGAAATAACTGTTCCCAACGAAACTGCGGAATTGGCGGAGTTTGTTCAAAGGTATTCCTACAATTATAGTAGGGTGCGTTGGACACATTTTTCCAGAACGCTGACGAGAGCACTCTCCTCGAATTCGCTCTACCTACCGTCCAATAGAAATCTGTCAAACGAGGAGATTGACAGGTATCTAAAACTAATGGACGAGACAATTAAACGAACTATGGACAAAACGATACCTCGGTATCAACACACTGACGAAGAAGACTTATTCCGCAACGCAACTATTGACGCACTGCACCGACATAAAAGTAGACTGCTGTCAAGACTAAAAACCTTGTACAGACAGTTTACTGACAGACATAACCCGGAGATCATAACATTGAAGTCGTCGATTAAAAACCTCCAGATATTAATAAAGGAAAATTACAGAAATTCTGTAAGTTTGTATTGGAACAATAAAATTCGGGCTGTAAACACCAGCAACCCGAGTATGTTCCCGCAAATAAATAAAATATTTCGGAGAAATAATCAAAACGACCTTCCATGTCTTAAAATCGCCCGAACGACGAATAACGAACAAATACTTGTAGCAGCAGGTATCGATCCAAATGAGGCAGTTGATGATGACAACTTCTTTGTGATCGAGAATCCACAGGAGAAAGTAGAGGCTATAGGAGCGACTTTCCAGGAAGTGTACAAGGCGAGTGATATCATTAGCCCGAACCGCGACCTGGAGAGTCGAGTCCTTGTGCACAATACCTGCTTTCGAAATGAAATTGTGAATTGGCGATTCGAGAACTCGGGTTTCACCCAGTTCAGTGACGAGAATATGGCAAATAATGTCATCACCAACGAAAGGGTATTACCACCGTTCATTTCGAAGGAAGATCTCCAAACGATCTTCGAATCACTTAGAAGTAAGAAATCAGTGGGAACCGATGAAATACCGAACATTGTGCTTCGACATCTCCCACTAGAAGCGGTGGACATTTATACCACCCTGTTTAATAATGCAATGAATAATGCACATTATCCAGCGCATTGGAAAACTGCGGTGGTACATCCCATTCCCAAAAGGAATAAAGATACATCCAATCCGGCGAATCTCCGCTCGATCAGTCTTCTTCCAAACATCAGTAAGGTTTTCGAGAAGGTGATCAATAGAGTCCTGACTAAGTGGGTTGAGGACAAACATATAATTCCGGATAATCAGTTCGGTTTCAAGGCGGGGCATGATATCATTCATGCTGCGTCTAAACTGGTTTCTGATATCCAATGGAACAAAAGCAAGAAACAGTGCACTGGTGCCTGCCTGATTGACCTGGAAAAAGCCTTCGATACCGTATGGTTAGAGGGACTCTTTTTCAAGCTGGACAGGTTGGGCATTAGTAAACCACTGCTGTATATTCTTTTTGATATGCTCTCCAGTAGACAGTTCATCGTGAAGAATGGCGATGTGACCTCTGCTGGAACATTTAACATTAAAAACGGTCTGCAACAAGGTGCGGTAAATTCGCCGATCCTGTTCAACATTTACACAAGTGATCTGATAGGTTCACTTCACCATGCCATAGCGTACGCAGACGACTTAATCGCGTACAGATCAGGTCCAAAGATTGAGGTCATTAATACACTTTTGCAACGTGACTTCGACAAAATTAAACAATACTGCGATGACTGGAAGTTGAAAATCAACTTTCAGAAGTCGGAAACCATTCTATTTAGGACGCCTTTGTCTGGGGCCTCTAGGGATACCAGAAAGAATTGGCGAAAGTTCTCTATCGTCGGACAACATGGACAGCCACTTGCTTGTCGAAATGTAGTCAGATACCTTGGGATCTGGCTAGATCAATATCTGTATTTTAACAAACATATAGATGTTGCTCTGGCCAGAGCCAGAGGTGCTTTTGCCCTTACAAGGAGACTGTTTTACAACAGCCAACTCGATTCGAGGGTGAAGGTTATCTGCTACATGGCCCTTATCCGGCCTATGCTTGTATTTGGATGTCCCGTGTGGTTCAACGTGAGAGCAAGTTTATTGGAAAAGATTCGGGTGTTTGAGAGGGCTTGCCTTAGGGCTTGTCTTCGCTTATACAGAACACAAGAGTCTGAGTACATAAAATTCTATCGCAATGAGGTCTTGTACAATAGGGCGAACCTAATAAGAGTGGACAATTTTGTTATTAAGTTGACTCGAAGGCACATTGCAAGAGCAATGACATCGTCGAACAACCTGATCTCTGGGGCTTACTACCCTAATTATATGTATCATGAGAGAGTTCGCTTTGACGGCTATATTCCTCCAGAAGCGTTCCTCTATCTAGATAGCAAAGGTCTGATCCAGGACAGATTGGCTGTGCCGCTAATCTTCCACGTTGCTCGAACAGCTGCGGACAGGCGACTCAACTACGACAGAGACGTCGCACATGGCAGTGCGGAGCGTCTCCGGTTCAGTAGGGCGGTAGGGAGTCGCGACATGAGGGATGTTGCTCGGCAGCACCAACAATTTTGGTGGCTATTTGAAGGAGGCGAGGGTTCGTCATCGAATTCCTCAAGTAATAGGTAGCTTTATGTCAAGCAAAGTCGGTCAGCCTAATTTTTTTTTTTTTTTTTTTTTTTTTTTTTTTTTTTTTTTTTTAGCCACGGCCGGCTTACATAGTTTTAAGTAGGTATAAGTTAGTTTTTAAGAAAAAAAAAATATTTAAAAACAAAAAAAAAAAAAAAAAAAATAAATAAAAAGTAAAAAAAAAAAAAATTAAATATATATATATATATATGTACATATGTGTATATATTAAGTATATATGCATTATGTGTATATATATATATATATGTGTACGTATTAGATATAAGTAGGTTAAGTAGATTAAGATATATTTTTAAGTAGTCTGTAAGTTTTTAGTTTTAGGTTTTTATAATACTATGTCCATATACTAAGTTTTTGCTTGAAATCTATTTTCTTAGTTTTAGTTGTAATGTAAATATAAAATTAAAGATAAACTGTAATATACGTCGAAAGACTTAGTTTAACTGTTAGGTTTAACTTAGAGTGCCCGCATGGGGCCATTAAGTTAGTATAAGATTATTTGTAAGTTATTTAAGCTAATTTTTAAGCATTTTTTTGTCTAGCATGTAAGAGTAAATTAATTAAGAAAATAAAAATGCATTTAAACTGAACTGACTGAAAACTGGAGCTGGCCCTCAACCCACAAGCGTCTCTAGCCAGCTCGATCTTTAGCTAGATACCTTCAGTTTCGCACGCTAAGTTGGCTGAGGTCCTCTTCCACTTGCGTTCGCGACCTGAGTCGTGATCCTCTTTTAATGCGCTGTCCCTAGGGGGCGGATTCGGAGACCGGAGACCTTTTCGGACCTGAGCACTGATGGCCATCCACATGACCCAGCTATTTCAGTCGTTGGACCTTCACTATTCTGAATAGGTCGATATCGATGTACAACCCCTACAGTTCGTCGTTGTATCTCCTCTTCCACTCACTGCCTACACATACGATACCGAAAACCACCCGAAGAATTTTCCTCCCAAAGCAGACCACCCTCACTAATTTTTTATAAAGTCCGTGCCTCTGCGCCTGCTGTATGGCCTCCAGTCCTGCTTTAGATCTGGAATTATTTAGGTCTTATATGGAGTCACTTTTGTTTATTAGGAGAGGGCTTTGCTAGTCAATTGCCTTCTTAGCCCAAAGAAGCAGCGATCGGAAAGAGGTATTCTACGCTTGATCACAGAGCTGGTGATCAAGGACAAAGTCCTTAACTATCTTAAATTTATATCTGTCGAGGGTGATGTTCTGTCCGAGACGTCGGTGTTGGCTGTCCTTTCTGGTTTACTTGGTCTTGCCCTCGTTGACCAATAAAACCTATCAGGACATAACGCTGCTTTCTTGTGGTTATGTCCAAATCATCTTCGTATGTAAGTAATTGGACTTGTGAAAGATTGTGCCTCTTGTGTTGGCGCGTGAGCTTTGCACTATTCTTTCAAGAATGATGTCAAAGAAATCGCATGACAGCGCATCGCTTTGTCTGCATACACTTGAGATCAAAGGTTTCTGTGAGTTCTTTATCGACCTTAATGGGGCAGCGTGCATTCTTCATCGTCATCCTGAACAAACGGGCGAGTTTTGCAGGGAAACCACAGCTAGACATTGCTCTGTATAGCTCGTCTCTATAGAGGCTGTCATACGCGGCCTTAAAAACGATGAAAGGAGGGTGGGTTTCGATTTGTACTTCTTGAGTTTTTTCCAAGATCTGAGGGTGTAAAAATTTGGTCGATTGTGCATTTTCCTGGACTGAAACCACGCTGATAAGGGCCAATCAGCACATAATATTGAGGTCAAATTCATCGTCGTCTGACCAGATCTGAGAAACGAGCTGGTGTAAGCTCTCCACAAAGTGGAGCAGTAGCTTTGAATACCTCGGTCGGTAAGCCACTATTCCTGCTCAGTTTTGGTTAGGTGGACGGAAGTTTTGGCTGTCATCGACTAATTTGAATATTCTGTTCTGGTTGGCGGCGGAATGTAGGACTTCTTCGACGTTATACAGTCTGCAGAAAAAGTTTTTCCAAATTCTCAGCACATCTCTACATGTTTCTATATGGGTTTTGTTGCTTTGACATGTTCTTTTTAGCTTTTGGAAAAACTTCTTGCCGTGCCTGAAGTTCGGCCCCCCTCCCAATTATCAAGGCTTCACCCATCAATGACGTTGCCTAATACAATAAAAAGCAGGGGCAGAGCAAAATACTGGTCTTATCGTAACGGTTTTCAGATGACGCCACCGAAGGTTGCTATAATTTGATCAGTTACAAGGTCTTGTTCGCGGCAGGACCACCGGTAGTCTGGGTCCGTGCTGACTTGTTGAGGTGGGCCTCCTTGTGGGAGCGTCATAGTGGATGTGGTTTAAACCTAAATCGCGGGAAGAGTCTTCCTGTTGGTTTCAATAAGTACTGGGTGATGTGACTCTAAGATCAGAACGTACCTGGATTTTTAACGTAAACCTCCTGTCATGTAGACTTAATGTTTACGAGGTGCCCATACACCCATAGGGAGCAAGGATACGCCTTGCCATCGCTAATAACTCGCTTAATATATATACTTATACCCGCTTATATACTATACCAAAGCAGAACTGTGTTGGAGGCACAAGTTCCACCCTTGGTATGAGTCGAGGCCTACCCAAAACCTCTTGCTGCTCTTAGGGTCGCAGCACCCAGCACTTCATTTGCCACTCCACAATGGGCTAAACCAAAAAGGAAACCCGTACCCGCGATTTGGGTTTAAACCACAGCCACCATGACGCTCCCACAAGGGGGCCTACCTCTAACAAGTCAGGCCCGGACCGAAATCCGGGGGGCTCCTGACTCCCATGGTACCGTGATTTAAGTCCTGGTATGGACTACCGGTGGTCAAGCCTACCAACAAGACCTATGACCGGCAACTTGTAACTGGTCAAATCGTATCATCCAGTCATGCAATAAAATCTGGATGTTTACGATAAGACCAGTTTAGAATAATCTACCCCCACTTTTTATTAGACAACGTCATTGATGGGCGAAGCCTTGATAATTGGGCGGGGGCCCACTCTAAGATCAGTAAGAGGTCTCAGATCGGCCTCGACTCATAACGACGGTGGAACTTGTGCCTCCAACACAGTTCCGAATTGGCACTCAAGAAGGCGGCCGGCGATGGCAAGGCGTATCCTTGCTCCCATGGATGCAACACCGACAGGTGTTCACGTTTAACCCATGGCTCTTTGTGCCTGGAGTTCAAACTCCCAATATTTTCGATTTTGCGTTTCTCGTGCTCTTTTTATTCTTCTGGTAAGCCGATGCTCATCCCGTCTATTTTGCTTGCAGACCTCACGAGTGACCTTCGTCCTTTGGCGCAGCGAAGCTTTATATGCTTCTTAGTTAGTTCCATGTGCTTGCCGGGATTCACTATCAAACCGTGGATTCCTTAGCGGTGGCCGGGTAAAACCCAGCACATCAGAAGCAGCATCTATGATGGCATGTTCACATTTTTGGCACTTAATTCTTGCGGTATGGGTTTATGGAGACGTGTTCGTCAAAGATTTTGGCGGTCTCATGGGATTGCAGTGTTTTAGCATTATATCTGCTCACAGTAGTTCTTCTTTGCTGTGGGCTTGGGAAATCCACATTTATACCATAGTTGCAACAAGGTAGTGATCCAAGTCTTGCACTAGATCTTTATGTTTTAGGACAGTTGGTAAGCATAGCCTGAAATGCAATAGCTGTCTCTGGATCATGAAACGCTTAACCAAATTGATCATTTTGCGATCGAGGTAGGGCATGCAATATTGGCTCGGAGTTAGACTATCGTCTTTTACAAATTCTTACATTCGACAGTTTTAACATATGGTCTCCCGAGTTAGGAAAGAGAAAAGGAAACTCTGTTGTAATTATAAACCCAGCTTAAATGTTTTGCAATTGATTGCTAAACAGTTTATTTATGTAGGCTACACCATTCATACGAGTATAAACATACCGGCATATCTTAAGGGAACTTATATTTCTGACCTGTTTATTGTTACTCAATAATTGGTTTTTCTCACAGATGTATATCAATAGAAGATCAGCGCTTTAACTAAGAGAGATTTTTTTATTTTGAATATTATGCCACTTGCATTCACGTTCCTTTCCTATTATATTTCACATGCGAGTCGTGGTGGTAACAGTTGCTTTGTGGTGGTAGATGTATCCTGTGAACACCAACCTTTTCATAATAAAATTGCAAAAACTGCATTGCAAGAGGTACTGTCGAGGTTTTCGTTATGATGTTGCCAGTTTGACCTTTTCATTATTTTTGTTTGTAAAACACAAAGCTCTTTTGTTCTTTATGATGCAGCAATATGCAGCTACCATGTACTAGGAGCTCTTTAAAATAGGCACGGCTGTGGATTTCACCATGACTGTACTGCAGTAACATAAAAGGTATCTATCGTTTGTTTATGTTAGAAATTCACTCTTGTAAGCGAGAACAAATGAGCCCTGGACTAAATGTCAACAAAGGTCGGCAGAAAAGGTAGAAAAACATGATTTTGCTCTCATTTTGAATAAAAGTTTCAGCATCTAAAAAATTTTTGATCTTTGCTGAGAGTACTGGAAATTGTTGCTAGTTCTCAAAAATTTGTAATATAATCAAAGAAATTTGCAAAAACTAATTGCTGGTGGCCTCTCACTTGGTTGGCCAACACAGTTATATGGACTATCATTTTACTTATAAAAGAATGGTCATAAAAATGCTATTCCTCTACAAATCCTTAAGGACTTTCCGCAAAAATTAGGGTACTCTATTTTATCTTCTATGTTTGCCATTAATTAAAGGAACTCCTTCATATATTGTGTGTAGGTAAGGTAGATACTTAACTTACATGTCCGGAGGTATATGTAAAGGATACATGTGAATACACTACATAGTTTCAGGTGTGTTTATAACGATAGAAGCTTGGGAATAAAAAGATATGTTATTAGATATCGTTTATGGGCACCCGACTTGGGACTATTTTAGTTCACTTGTTGCCTGAAAGTTCTGTAATAACAAGTTTTAGCGGACATTATCTGGCGATTTATGTTGTATGTCTGGCTCGCTTTAACTACTTTCTCTTCTTTTAATGCCTATAAAAGTTCAGGTAGATACATCGTACAAAATCTTGATTAACGAATTTTTCTTCACATCTTCCGAGCCAAGGGTGCTTATAAAGAATATTTCTTCACTAAGGGAATACTTTTTTTTTTATTATTTTTATGAGTAAATCTCCAGCAAATTTTATCAAATTATCCTACTTCCAATTTCACGTCAATCTTTTATAAGGCCTTTTTTAAGACTTGAAGGTTTTCACAAATTAATATGGTCGACACCGAACGTGCTATATACTTTTTCCGTAGCAGATACAGTATGAATTTGATTCGCCAGGCTTTGAGGTGTGTGACGAAGTATGTAATTTAATTACCTCGTAAAAAGGTTTTATTACAGGACCATCAAAAAGGTCATGTGGTAATGGAAGACGGTGGAACTACATAGCTTTTAACAGTAGGCTAAGGGTTGAAAATTGTGAAATGTTCATACAGGTGTGTTCGAGTACTTATTGCTTAAAAAAAATAAACATATTTTCAGAAATAAGAATTGTTGATAACATTTGAGTTTGTTTCAATTTTCCACAGAATAAAATCTGTTGTAGAATAAATCATCGGTTCAAAGGTAAAAGTCATTAACTAACAAAATAGACAAAAGGAGAGAATTTGATTTAAAGACATTTTTTCCTCTGAAGAGAAATTAACAATATAATTAATAATATAATTATGCAATAATATCAAAAGAGGTGTAAAAAGGTGTTGAAAAAAATACTTTTTATTGTTAAAAGATTTAGTTTACATTGGTTGACATTTGACACATATTTTTCTCACACTTTGGACACATTTTCTAAACATAACTCATTCTCCACAACTTTCTGATGATCGAGTTTTCTTACAGTTTGCACTGATTTAACACTGTATTCTTTGTTATTTTGAATGTTAAGAGGCAACAGGAGCGGCTGGTGATAGTCTAGCAGTTGTTAGTTCATGTTCTGCTGCAGATTCACTTACTTTTGTCAATTCTTGAACAAGTTGGAAAATTAAATTTTGTCGAGAAATATTAAATTTCGTAATTTCCTTATAAATTATCCAGTAATTGAGGGCAGCCATATCCAACAGATTATACAGCACATGCATAGGCCATCTTCTAGTGCTAGCTCGGACAGAATATTGTCTAAGTATTTGATCGAACACGTCAACTCCATGTTTTGTGTTGTTGTATATGGTTACTGATTCGAGTAATTTCTTCGGAATTGTCACATCTGGATGTAAAGTGCTTCTTTTCAGGTTTTCCTTGGTAAAGAGTTGTGTTGTTACTGCTTTTTGATATAAAAGACTCATATCGATAGAGACGAATAGATTTGTACTCTTTTAGAATTTCTTTTCGAGCCTTTCGAATGAACAAGCAGGATAGTTCTTTTGGCATTTAATTTTTCTCCTAACTTGTTTTACGTAAAAAATTGTCCATTGTAATGTTACGTCCTTGATTCAAAAAGGACTGCTGATTTCTTGACACAAATACGGAAATCCATTACACAAGTATTTTGAGTTTACATCCACCAGTAGCCCATATTTGATACCAAACTTATCTGGTTTGTTTGCCATAAATTGCATGAATGGGCACCGTGTTTTACAAGGGTAAAGTTGCTCATCAGCACTGAGGTTTTCTCCTGGTATATAATTTAGTTGACAATTATCAATAAATTTATTCCAAATGGTGGGTGCTGGAGCAAATTTATACGTCTGTAGGCGAGATGATCTAGTGTTCTTCAAGTCAAAGCGTACATATTTTAAAATTTCCTTAAATCTGTTTTTTGCCATTGCGTTGGCCACATAAGATATAAGTCTAATGAAATTGCATTATAAGCACCTCTAGCATAGGCTAATCCCAAGAAATTCTCTAACTTTTCGAAAGACAAGGTCCAGTTCTCATTATTGGTTTTCTGCCTGGCTTCAATTTCTGTGTAAAGCTTTATATGACGTAAAATTGGTTCGTCAATGAATAACTTCCATGCAGTTAGTAATTTTCCACGTTCCTTTTAGCATGAGCTGTGGGTCGGGGAATTACTGTCAATATATTCCGCTGACTTCGGCGTCCTCTTTGTCCAGATGTACTCGTATTTGGCTAATACGATATGCAAATTGATATGCAAATCTATTCTGTCTTACCCACACCATCTGCTTTGTTTTCAACAACAGAAAGTGTTGAAAATCTCGAGCGTCGTGCTTGAGAAATATCAGGAACTCTGGGGGTCTCCACCTCAGCCTCCGATTCTTCACTCGAATCACTTGCTATAACTATAGGTAAAAAATCAGGATCCTATACTGGATTGTTACTAACTTCGCCTTTGGTCTTCCTGGCAACTTCTCCAACAGAGTAGTTGTAGTATTTCTGATTCAGTTCAAAAATTTTGGTGGTGGGCCATCATCAAATCAATGAAACTATGAAAATATAAATAAAATAAACAAAATCAAAAATGCATTCCACAAATTCAATAACGATTCAAAATTCGAAAATAATTTTACCTATACAACACGTCAATCCACATTAAAATTTCACAAAAAAACTGAGTTCAGTCACCACTAATGTCGTAATTCAGCCCCATGCTGAAGTTGGTAAATCTGTTGTTGACATTCCCTCTAAATCTTAGCGTCATAGCTTGACCTTTGCAAAAGTTACGTAGCCAAGAGTACATCTATCTATGTGTGTGTTGGAGGTTTTTTACAATTTTAGAAATGGATTTAAATTTGCAACAATTGATTCTCTAAAGAAAACGGTCGTTTACCAGTGGCACGAGCGGTTCAAAAGTGGTCGTGAGTCAATCGAAGATGATGAACGCAGTAGCAGACCATCGATATCGAAAACCGACGAAAACATTGATGAAGTACGTGTAAAAGAAATTTTGGTCAAAAACCGCAAATTAACCATCAGAGAGATAGCAGAGGACTTGAACATTGCCTATGGATCCGTCCAAGACATTTTGGTTAATGATTTGGGTTTCCGTCGTGTAGCAGCAAAGTTGGTGCCAAAAGACCTCAATTTTATGCAAAAAAGAGACCGTGTTGACGTCGCAAAAGAGATGATTTGCGAGGCCGAATCCGCTCCCACATTCATCAAAAGGATCATTACTGGAGACGAGACGTGGGTTTATGAGTACGACACGCAATCCAGACATCAGGCAAGTGAATGTCGTTCACCAAATGATCTGAGACCGAAAAAACCACGTCGTTTTCAGTCAAAAAAGAAGGCAATGCTCACGGTTTTCATGGATTACAACGGTGTAATGCATCATGGATTTTTGCCAGAAGGCCAGACAGTAAACAAAGCGTACCCATATTATTTGGGCGTTATGAGATGTTTACGTGAAGCAATTCGCCGATAGAGACCAGAATTGTGGGCAAAAAACTCGTGGATTTTGCATCATGATAACCCACCGTCGCACAGTGCCATCATTATTCGTAATTTTTTAACGAAAAATGCAACAAATACCATCCAACAGCCATCGAATTCACCTGATTTGGCTCCCTGTAACTTCTTTCTGTTCAATTGAGTTAAAAAACCACTACGGGGAACACGTTTCATCAGCGGAGAGGAAGTAATGGAAAAATCGCAGGAAGCACAGATGGGCATACCGAAAACCGAATGTAAAAAATGTTTCGAGGATTGGATTAAGCGCTGGAATAAGTGTGTTGCAGTCGATCGGGATTACTTTAAAGGGGATAATATAGATTTACGAGACGTGTGAAAATCAGAAACCGTTAAATTGACGGGTTTAGTCTTTCTAGTGTTAAATGCCTGCACTTAATGATTTTTATAATTTCGGAATTCCTGTAAAAACTAAAATCATGCCTCGGTAATTATTTCCATCTATAAAGCATGAAAAATAATAGTTATTATCTTAAAAAAACACATTTTCACAGAAATTTTGTATCTCCTGTAATTCTGAGAGCAACGAGTATTTAATATCGAAATATTAAATTAAAAGAATATTATTGTGCGACAATTCAAAGTGAGTATCCCAGCAACAAGATAACATTATAACGAAAAGAAAAGCCTCTTTGATTTTGCTGTCTCGCGTGCTTAGTGACACACGATAATATACAACCTATCCTAGAAGACCACGTCGTTATGACGTCCAACTCTTAAAATAAAATGTCTACCTATCTGAAGAATAATCAGATTTTGAAATAGCACAATATCATAGACAAGAGAATGTCGTGAGCCGAATTGGTTCCGCCAAATTATTATTTTTTTATTTTTATTTTTTCTAATGTCACAAAAATTCTCATAAATGCAAATTTATAATATTATTTGTGTACAAAGGAATGTAGGACAATGTTCTTTGGATTTGAAATTAAAGAATATTCTTTGTTAAATGGAATCAGTAAATAACTTCAAGGATGTTTTTTTTAATTCTCTGACTGGCATGTTTCTTTGTCACTGTGTCAATTTTTTTAAGAATGGGTGGGTATAATTAAATGATAATAAAGAAATTTTTCTCTATCTTAAATTGGTGTCTAGTGTCGTAGATAATTCATAGCAGAAAAATGTAAGCGGCGGTAGTCCTAAGAATTAAGATGAGAGACTTTTAAGAAAGCAGTCTGATTTTGTAAGTCTTGTAGCAGATGAAGTATCAATATAACTTAGGTACACTCTATAAGTTTTGTATAGTCTTCAAGGCTTCTAATATAGATATACATATGTATGCATGTTATTGAATTCAACTTTGTAGACCATTAGCCAATATATTGCGCTATCAAATCAAACGAAAAGCTGAAGTAAACATACTTTATGAAAATTCCAGAAATTGCCTCAGTGAATTCGCGAAATCCTCAACTTAATTAAAAAGGAAGAAAAGAAGGTCGAATGAGCAAAATTGCATAAACAATGGTCTGCAGAATGCCTGTGTAAAAATAGATCAAAACTACTTCAGTAAACAAATAAATAATAAAAAGCAATTTATTCGAGAGAGAAAACTAAAGACAGCGAATCCGATTTCGTTGGCGGTTTGTTTAAAACTAAAAGAAAAAAAAAAAATCAGAGAGTTGATTGTTAGAATGGGAAAAGGATGTACTCGTACGATTCACTTGCGTTCAACCTCACTTGTGAGCTTAACTTTCCAACACTTCTTCTCAACTCAAATGTGTTTTTAAGTGCTTAGTTTTTGACAAATTTCTAGTGAAAATATCTACTATCATATTACTTAATTGGACATAATTCAGTGTTATTTTGTTCCTCTGCACGACTTCCCTTACGTGAGGATACTTGATGTCTACGTGTTTGCAGCGGGCATGGTACACCGGATACATTACTAGATGCTTCGCACTTAAGTTGTCTCCGCTGACGACGTGTCCGATTGTCAGAGCTAAGAAAGTCGATTTCAATAAAAAATCTCTTCAAGTATATAGCTTCTTCAGCCGCAGCAGACAAATTCATGTACTCGGCCTCAGTGCTACCATGTTCTGGTTTTTGCTTCCGAAAAGAAAACGCCACCAGCCAAGAAGAACGCTTAGCCAGTGTGTGATTTTCGATCAGTGTGATCTCCACCCCAATCTGTGTCAATATACCCGTAAACTGGATGTCCTTGCTTGCCGTAGTTGAGTTCTACAATTAATTGTTTTGGCCAAATATCTTAAGATATGCTTTGCTCCTGCTTCCTATCTGATGTGTGGAGTCACGTTTCGCTGCGCCGACTTATAAACAGAATGCAAAATATCAGGACAAGTTGAGATTTATATGACGTGGGATCTCCCTTTTTGCAGCTTCCACAGCTTCAGTTTTGCAGCAGCAGGACGAGAATTTTCCATTCGATTTCAAAAGATTGCTGATACACTGTTTCTGACAAACAGAAATGGCGTGCGTGTTCCGCTCAATAAATAACTATCAATTACGATATTTCTAATCGTAAACATCTTCAGATATACGCCTCTGAAGGTTGCTATGATTTGACCAGTTACAAGTTGCCGGTCATAGGTCTTGTTGGCGGCAGGACCACCGGTAGTTCCTACCAGGACTTAAATCACGGTACTATGAGAGTCAGGAGCCCCCCGGATTTCGGTCCGGGCCTGACTTGTTGAGGTAGGCCCCCTAGAGGGAGCGTCATGGTAGCTGTGGTGTAAACCCAAATCGCGGGAAAGGGTCTAACCCATTGTAGAGTTGCAAATAAGTACTGGGTGCTGTGACCCTAAGAACAGCAAGAGGTTTTAGGTCGGCCTCGACTCATACCAAGGGTGGAACTTGTGCCTCCAACACAGTTCCGAATTGGTGTCAAAGGATTGACGGAGAGCGATGGCAAGGCGTATCCTTGCTCCCATAGATGTTTGGGCATCCCGTAAACATAAATCTACATGACAGGTGGTTTACGTTAAAAACCAGAGACTAATGTCGATACTTGTCATCTAAAGACAGAAGCTCAAATGAATTTTCATCGCTTAAATTGAAGACAATATTTTCCTCTAACAAAACATCTTTTCTCTCGATCACTTTCCAAGTGGAGGGATCAAACAAACGATATGCTTTATATATAAAAAAATAACCAACCATAGTACATTCTTTACCTTTTTGGCGGAATTGTCTTATTTAAAGATATAGCCGTTGCGTCGAAAACCTTGATATGTTGCACTGTTAATTTCTTCGCGGTCCATGTGAATGAAAGTTTTCGTCGGCGATCTATTCCGTATGTAGACTGCAGTTGCAATGGCTTTTGCACATAAGAGTCGTCCGTTCCAGTACGTAATAACATGGTCCTTGCCCTCTTCACTAGTTTTAGATTTCTGCGTTCAGATTTTTCAGGTTTTTAATTAAAAGCTGAGCATTTTTTGTTGATTCATAAGGTATACAGCATAGGGTTATACATATATGGAATAGCACATCGGGTAATCGCTCTCCACAATTTTGCTGGCTTATATGCACTATTTTGTCGAAATTTTCCAAGACGGTTTTGCATAAATGTGGCTAAATTTTATTCACATAGCGCTTAATTTGCTCCTTAAAAGCGTGGATAACCATCCACTGGCCTTTTTGGCATTAACAGTAGACTTCAAAAAATCCCAAAGTAAAAAATGTAATGGCGTTAAATCACACGATCTGGGCGGCAAACTCAGAACACCAAAACGGTAATGGTAATGACTCATGCAGCAATCGAACCCTTAATTCGCCCACATCCGTATCTTATTATAATGTTGTGATAAGAAGAACCATTAGCTGTTATTGCTTGATTATACTGGTCTGATGATGCCTTCTGCGCAATGTCCGCATAAAGCAGTAACACGTTGTGGACACTTTTGATTCTCGACAATTACTTGAGCATTTTTTAAATTCCGAATTCAAAAAGTTTGACGATTAACAAAGCCATCGTGATGAAAATGAGCCTTATTGCTGAAGGTGATTTGTTTCATATTGTTGTTGTTGTTCCAGAACCCATTTAACAAAATCTCTTAGCTATTCATGGTCAATAGGTTTCAGTTTCTGAGTCAATTTCACTTTGCATGTAATAAGTTACAGATCTTTCATAAGAATACGCCGAGCTGTAGAGAGCTTCTTGAAATGTCCAAATCTTGACCACGTAGCCGAATTGACGTTCCCGAACTCTCAGCAATACTCTCATGAACTGCCGAACGTGAGGAAATTATTAAAAAAATTTTATCGAAATTCCAGCTCAGTTGTAAATACGCAACGTGAATTCCGTCGTGAGGTCGGTCGTTATCAAGGCTTCGGACGGTGGAAATGTTTGAGCGTGGGTACACGTTTTTGGATCTTAAGCCACCCAACCAGACAGAAATTGGTGCGAAATGCAGAAAACAGTACCACCGTAGCGGCTTTGTCATGACATATCATTGGACTTTATTTCTTTCGAAATGAGGAAGGAGGCACTGTTACCGACAATGGTCTCAGGTGTAGAGCGATGTTAACCGGCTTGCTGTGATCAGACCTCGAATATATCCGAGCTGTTGTTCCAACAAGACGACGCTACATGCCATACAAGTGACGCAATGCTCAAAGTTGTGAAGGTGAAATTTGGCGACTCACGGCGAGCGTTCATCAATTGGCCGCCCCGATGATGCGATTTGACAATACTCGATTAGTTTCTCCTTGGCTATGACAAGTCTTTACTCTACGCTAAAAAGCCAACCACTTTGGCCAAGCTCGAGGCCAACATTCGATACGTGTTATCGAAAATTGGACCGACCGCTTGAAGCACAGCCAACGAGGCCGAGGTGACCATATGAATGATGTTCTCCAAAATAAAGCCAGAATTACTCGTAGTTTTATATCTCACACCGTTGTTATTTTATTTAAATTTTTTTTCCTATCGTTCTTACGTTGTCACCCTATAGCACGTTTCTCAATGTTATGACACACATAGCTGTTTTAACGATGTCGTCATCTTTCCCAATTGCCTCTATATGTAGAGTTCTTTCCCGCGAGAATAATTGTCCCATTTGCCTCTTTAAACGTATTTAACATACCCCGCTCGTTGCACTTATGTGTCCATATGTCGCACCTTTGCCGATACATCAACTTGCTGAATTTAGACCTTGCAGATCCGCCGCTTTAAGAATGGAA
This sequence comes from Volucella zonaria, assembly GCA_963966105.1. Lineage (NCBI taxonomy): Eukaryota > Metazoa > Arthropoda > Insecta > Diptera > Syrphidae > Volucella > Volucella zonaria. Next base: position 127,102,500 of record OZ014531.1, read on the forward strand.
TAGGAATGTTCTTGGGGATTTCGTTTGTTTGTTTGTTTTTTACTTCGAATTATTCCCATTGTTGCGAGCCTTAAATGCCTATTCGCCACATATGCTTACGGCATGTCTGTCGCGTTGAGATCTTCTTTCTAGTTCCTCCAAAATTTTCATTTTTAAGACATTGAACGTGAGTAGAAAATCACGTTCTTCAACCGTAATGACAAAAGTTTCGAATGTGTTTGGTAGAAGAGACAGAAATATATACGCGTACGCGTACGCGTATACGAATATTAACTAGAAATTCGTTGTACATGACTACATTAATTTGTGCTAATCTTCCCACGATGTTTGAGTACGCATTAATCCTTCTGTCAATGAGCAGGTCTGGCCAGACCTTTTCCATTTTCGAAACAATTTTTTCCTAATTGATTGTATAGCTATCTTTACCAAATTTCCTGACTTTGTCAGCGTGTGTGGACAATAAATTTTAAATCTAAGTGGGTGAGAAAAAAAAAATTAATAACAACATACTTATACGAAATTAAATTATTATGGCTGAAGAAATAAACGTATTCAACTGGAGCCGCATGAGCGAAGAAGAAAGGGAGCAATACCTTAACAGGCTTGACGAAGAAGTACGAGAGAGTGGCTTTGAAGTAGAAGATTTTAGTGGTGATGATGACGAGATGCTGGAAGAATTACAAGCAGAAAACGATCGAGTTCGCCAAGCGTAAGAAGGACAATTCTCCGTGGAATACTATTTGGCCCGCTATGGAATAAAATGGTGCCAACAACCCCCAGCAACAGGTCGACCAGGAGCACACAATGTTATTTCAGAAGTCGGTGGCTACGCAAGACGAGCAATGCTTCGTTATCTTCTTGGTATGTTCAAGACAATGATATCCGAAGATGTGGTGGTTATCATCGTGCGAGAAACTAATAGAAGAGCTCAACAGGAAATTGTGAAATACAATGAAAATCACCCGACAAAGCAAATAGTTTGGAAATCTGTTACTGAAGAGGAACTACATATATGCCTATTTTGGTCTTTGTCTAACCGCTGGTGCAAATCATGCCAACATGCTGCATACAGAAGAGTTGTGGAAAACCAACATGAATCGCGTATTCAGAGCAATGATGTCACTAAACCGATTTGGGCTATAAATCGGTTTATAAGATTTGATGATCAAAGGACTCGTGTCTCACGGCAAAGTGCAGATAAAGCAGATAAAACTGAGTATACGCCGACAGAAGTTATAACCATTGACGAAGAACTATTTCCATACAGAGGAAATAAGCGATTTATACAATACATACCATCGAAGCGTGCGAAATACGGAATAAAAGTATGCAGGGCTTGTGATTCCAGCAACGGATACCGATGCAAAGGGATTCTGTATACCGGCAAAGAAGATGGACATCAATTTGGGCGGTGATTGAATTAACAACCAAGTACCAATCCAGCGGGAGAACTATTGTTGCTGACAACTTTTTTACAAGTTTTGAAGGTGTGGAAAAATTTCGAGTCCAGAGACTGGTCTTTGTTGGTACTATTCGACGGAATAAGAAGTGCATTCCTAAAGAAATGCTTCCGGATTGTAGCCGCTTAACACAATCCACTATCTTTGGATTTACGGATAATGTCGCAAAAATCGTGTCGAAAAAATCTAAGGCAGTCATTTTACTGTCAACAGCTCACTATGACACCGAATGGGTTGGAACAGCAAGAAAGCCACATAGAGTTGGCATTGACGTCATGGATCAAATGTTGGGAGAATATACATGTAAACGACAGACGAAGCGATGTCCATTGACTTTTTTCTACAACATCTTTCATAATTTACAAAAAAGTAAATGATATGAGTGCAACGAACAAAACCAATGCACGACGACATTTTTGCATTATTTGATTGAGCAGCTAGTGAACCCTCAAATCGAAGCAAGGATGAACGATCCAAGGATAGTAGAAGTGTTTTCCGTTCGAAATGGCATCAATTCCACAGCCCAGCAGTAGCCAGACACCAACGGGCCAAAAAAAGTCGTGTAAAGTCTTCAAAATAAACGATAAAATACAAAGAAAAACCAGATTTGCCTGCGAAGAGCCTGTCTGTTTCCAACACAGTATTCAGTTGCATAAATGCTATAAATCAAGAAAATACTTCGTAGTATTAATGTTATGTAAAAACAAATTTCAAATTAAAAATAAAAATAATAACGTGTCCAAAATAACAAAAAAACTTCAATTATTTCATTAAGTTCCATCAATTTTCATACAAAATGTATGGTCCAGCCAGACCTACATATTCCATTCATGGGAATGTTTTAAAATTTCCATTGACAGAAGGGAAGGGTTCTTTTCATTTTTATTTTTTGAACTCAACTCAAAAAATGGTAAATTATTTTGCATTATAGTGAGACTCGTCCTCCATATTTATAATCTCAAGTTGGAAAATCTATGGGTTCAGCCAAAATATTTTTTTTTTTTTATGAAGGTACATCAAAAAACTAAATGTTTATTACGTTGCACATCTTATCATTGTCGCAACTAGTTCGAAGTACAAGAATAAAAAGAATTTTTTTAATTTAACGTTGCATGAACATGAGTTTGGAGTGAATGGAATGGAATTTCTTATGGTAAGAGTGCATGCGATGAACTTGGTGGCATAGTAAAAAAAACTGGCTGCCTAGCTCTGGCAGTATAGACCGTATAGACAGCACATTACTACTTCTTTACAGTCGCATATAACTGGACAACTGAAAATATAAGGAATATGGATTTTAAATATGTGTCCACACAGGAGTATAATGATATAATTTAAGAATTGTACCGGAAACGAGAAAAATTCATCATATTTCATCTGTTTTTCAAGGAAAATATTTTTCCTTTTCATCAGAAGATGCTCTCTTAAAAGAAAAAAAAAATTAATAAGGTTTTTTAAGTGTGGCTTTCTATTCATATGGAAATATTTTTTTCAGGATAGGTATTTAACCTTCTTATAAAAAATTATTTTGGCGAACTCCTAGAGATTCCTACTTGAAATTTTAAACCAAGATAGAAGACGAGTCTCTCTACAATACGAGTACATAAAAAAAATTAGAAAAAAGTTATCCATTCCATAAAAATAAAAAGGTCGCTCCGGAATATCTTTCCTCCTTGAAAAAAAAAAATTATGTTGAAAGCTTCATAGTTAACATTTTTCTGAATTCAACAACGTACTCGTACTCGTACTCGTACTCTGATGAGCAGAACCAAAATTATGATTTTTTTTAAATATATTTTTGAAGTTCCATTATACGATCAATACTGTTTTGTGAACTCAACACGGAAGAAATTTGCAATGCTCTTATTTCATTGAAAGAATATACGCCAGCTGGGGAAGATGCCATACGACCAAAAGACTTAAAGCTGAATGCAAACGCATTAGCTCCAGCATTTGCAAACATATTTAATGGCATCGAACCTCAAGAATCCGCAATTGAGAAGCTGTCAAAAAGTGTGCAAAGAGAGAAAAATAATAATGCTTGCTGCACTGAGGACAGCACTGAAAAACACAAGGGAATTAAAGGGTACGACTATTACTATTGAACAGGACCTGAATGGCGAACGACAAATACGCAAAGAGATGATGTTAACATTTAAACAGGATCATTTACTATATATGTTAGTAAAACCCGGCTTACCAACATCCGTAACGATAGGATAATAGTAAGTAACAAACGATTTCATTGGAACAATAAACAAGAGCTAGTCTATGGGCAGCAAAAAGGAGAAAAGTTTCTTTGGATTCGTTATATCCTTTCAAATATCTTTGTTGTTAGAAACAAACGTCATAGAAGAAAAAGCAGCTCAGTTCAATAATTTCTTTAAGAGAGTTAAAAATTACTTAGCCCTACGAGAAGTGATGAATACCTTTAAAAGTGAAAGTGGAGTTGATATAATTAAAATAATTACAAAAGCTTTTACATTTGCCTTGATACATTTGGGGAAATAATAGGGAGGCTGACTTTGATATAATGCGAAAATAATTTTTCGAACACGAAGTAGTTAACACGGTAGTTATTGGGGACATTAATGCTAGACTAGGTGTATTACATCAAGGTATAGAGGACATCTGCGGAGAAGAGTTTATGGCGAGCAGTGAAATAAGGCTTCCAAAAGACCTAATAGTAAATGCCAAGGGCCGTGAATATTTCGAATTTTGCTACGATAATAGACTGATAGCTCTGATTGGTTTTACGAAAGGCGATAAAAAAGGATACTTCTCTTTCATCAATATTATTGGAAAGTCTGTAAGCCGAAAACAAAACGCCGAAATTAGTGTAGAAGGAGGCCAAGAAACAACAGTGCCAAAATAAATTAAATGAGAATCTGAAACCCTTAAAAAAAAATAGACAGGAAGTTATTGAGCTGAAAGACTTAAATGATATTATAGAAGCCTCGAATACAGATCAACCTAATGCTGCAGGAAATAACACTGCCAAAAGTAAATGCTATGACGTAAAATGGCATGCGGCAAGAAAATAAATTGTTGATGATTCATAAAAGAACAATGAATATAGTAGACTAGGTAAAAAACTCGTTTCTAGAAACAAATAAACATTACAAGTGCATATGTAAGGAAGAAAAGATCACATGCTACCAGCAGATGAATTACACAATCAATATTATATCATAAGCGATAGTAAAGAATGGTGGTAACCGGCAAAGCTAATTATAAACCAAAATTAGCAGCCGAACACTGACATCCCAACCACAGAGTTTAAGTTTTATTATCCCTCCCTTTTAAATCCACCCCAATTGGCACATGACTTGCAATATACATTATACACCTATGCTTGTTAAAGATAATGATTTGAATAATCCTATGGTACGAATATATCAATGGAAGAGTTAATACAGTCTTTACCCAAGGTCAAACTTAGTAAGGCTCCCGGGGAAGACAGAATATCATACCAATTTGTGAAAAACGCAACAAATGAGTTCTTAGACGTATTGGTAACAACTTATAATACAATTTTTAAAAGAGGCAAAATTCATTACAAGTATAGAGTTTCCTACATTCAAAAAAGGCGAAACAAATCAGATCTCTGATTACCGAGGAACTTCATATCGTATATGAATTGTATTGCTAAAGTGATGATGGGATGTTAAAGGTTATCCCCCTGAATTGAGAAGCATGGTATTTTGGCAGAGTACCAGGTTTTAGGAGGACATATTCTACCGTGTAAAATATACAGGGTGTCGCCTAATTCGTCAAGCATAATTTGTGAAATGATTCCTCGGTATATTCTAGGAAAAAAATCTATCTGCAGTAAGGGTCTATCTCCAGTGTTAACATCGGTTATCGAGGATTTAAGAAAAGGCTGACTTTAGTGTACCCTGACCCGTACTAATGGAAGTTTCTTTGTTAATACTAATGGAAGAAACTTTGTTTAGGTCTTTAGTTTTAGAAAAAATACTAGCCTTATGAACTGCGTTTAAATAAAGCTGATATCTTGTTTGAATGTTCAGATATCCATTTTGCTTTTTCATGCTAATTTTTGGGGCCACTTTTCTCCGGAAAATTCGTAATAAACATAGCGTCTCATTATTTTTTTTTTTATGAACACAATAATAATAAAAAAAATCATCAACAAGTTTGCTGAAAAACCCATAGATTTTATGATACTTGGGAAAACCTGCAGAAGGTAAAAAAAGGAATTCATAATTTTTTACCTACGTTTCTAAACAACAGTTGTTTATTATCAAGTAGTTTTCCAAGAATTAATAATTCTCCAATAATTTTTTAGACGCAATTCTATTCAATGCAAAGCTACAATATTAAAAAGATTTAAAGTGTCCTCTTTTATTTGACTACCCGTCCAAACCCTCATTTTCTTACCCTGTTCCCTAAAAGTTCTCAGAAAGAGTTAGGTTTATGGTATGAAGGCATATTTGGAAAATTTACCAAACAAAAATGGCATAAAAGATTAGAAAAAAAAAATTTATTCATCAAAATCATGTCCGAGTGTGGGAGTGATACTTACCCCAACAAAGTCATTCATAAAGCATGTTGAAAGCAGAAACACTTCAGGAAAAAATAGCATTAATGCCACTTAGAAAAATTTCGTCAGCAGGGAGGGACTATCTCTTAAAGCGAAGAAGGCAATTATTCCAGACAATCTGTAGAGCAATTCAAGCTTACGCGGCACAAATATGGGGGTATAAACAATTTGAAGAGGTTGATAAATTGCAGTGGTATTTCCTTAAATGGACCCTAGGGCTTCCAGGTAACTCCCAACCTTATGCTCTTCATATAGCACTGGAACTTAATTTGCAATACATATACAAAACATTGTTTGAATATGATGACAGAAGATTACCTCATATGCTATCAAAGAATAATATAGAAAAAAATATATTTTGGGTTAAAAAAGTAAACACACTTGGATCAAACTTGACTGGCTGGACAAAGCAGGCCATCTGTTACAGATGTTAAGGCAAAAGATACGGCAAGTGTGCTACAAAAAGCCTCAGAGAGGCACATATACACAGAACTTGATTATACGAAAGGCAAAACATACTTGATGGATAAATGCAGTCAAAATAAAATATCATGGATCTTTAAAGCACACTGTGACCTGATTTGGCTTATCGGAAGAGGATTTAGCAATCGTGACTCCAAATGCAATATATATACATGTACAATAGTATTACCCATCTGAAGCTATGACTTTTTCCCATCTTTCTAGCAATTTGTGGATCCCATCCCAAAAGAACTGCGCCGGCTTGGCAGCCAAGAATGAATCAAGCCAATTTTTGATATTCTGCTCTGATGTGAACCGTATTTCAGTGAGGGCGTTCTGCATTGACCGGAACAAATGGTAGTCAGAAGGGGCAAGGTCTGGGCTATAAGGCGGGTGGAGTAAGACTTCCCATCCACTGTTTTCCAAATAGTTCTTAACCGGAATAGCAACGTGGGGCCGAGCGTTGTCATGATGGAAAATTATTGCCTCGTGTCTGGTCGCATATTCCGGGCGTTTTTCGGCCACTGCTCTCTGCAAACGGATTAATTGTGTTCGGTAGCGTTGTCCATTGATGGTTTCACCCGGTTTTGACAGCACACCCATCTGATCCCACCAAATACAGAGCATTACCTTCGCGCCGTGGATATTCGGCTTTGCCGTTGATTTGGCTGGTTGGCCGGGTTTCACATATGATTTTTTGCGCTTGGGGTTGTCGTAATGGATCCATTTTTCATCACCAGTAACAATCCGATGCAAAAATGACTTCCTTTTTTGGCGTTCCAGCAGCATTTCGGACATGCAAAACCGCCTTTCGACGTCTCTCGGCTTGAGTTCATATAGAACCCAATTTCCTTGCTTTTGAATATATCCAGCTGCTTTTAAACGTTTTGAAATGGCTGCTTGAGTGACACCCAAAGATTCTGCGAGCTCTTCTTGTGTTTGGCAACAATTTTCATAGAGTAATGCTTCCAGTTCTTCATCTTCAAACTTTTTTGGCTGCCCAGGACGTTCATCGTCTTCCAAGCCAAAATCACCACTTTTAAATCGTGCAAACTACTTTCGGCACGTTCGCTCAGCTAGCGCATGTTCAACATAAACTTCCACTAAAATACGATGACTTTGGGCAGCAGTTTTCTTCATATTAAAGTAATGAAGAAGAACTCCCCGCAAAAACACTTTTTCAGGCACAAAGTTCGACATATTTTAGTGAAAAAAAATTATGGTTGTTTACGCTTCAAATGAATGACATATACAGAAATGACGTACAATGACAGTAGCTTTCCAACGCATGTTCCAATGGAATAATACAAGTTACGCCATCTCTTAGCAAACCGAACGAATTAAGTTCTAGATCCAATACATATAAGGGAAATAGAAACAGTCCAATATTTCATTGGTGGATGCCCGATTTTAAAGAAATGTGGGTGAACATTTTTATTTTTTTTTTTCGTGTGGGTAGGTGAGAAATCTTCATAGACACTATAAGCTTCGGTGCTTATAGTAGTGTGAGATTTTTACTCACTAAAACACTTCTCCCTTATACAGACTACCACTGAGTTCACACTCAACAAGCAGTTCTTCTTTCGCTCTTTTTCATTGAAAATTCCTACGTACTTTAAAAATTAGGCGCTTCAGGTCACCGCGCTAGGTCGAGAGGCTTTGTCCTTTTCAGATTGCGCAATAAATTTATCTCCTCAAAAATCTGTTGAACAGAAGTATTTCTATGTCCTTGTAGTAGATTTTTGTGTTTTCGCGCAAACATTTTAGCTTCGTTCTGAACGTTTTCGACTCCGAGGTCTCTGTTGATATCATTGTTTCTAAATTACTACGGTGCATTAACAAACCCTCGACGAACTTTGTTTTGGAATGTCTGTAAGACGTTAACGTTACTAATTTTTGTACAACCCCAAAGCTGTATATCATATGTCCAGACCGGCTTGTATACATGGCAGCAATTTGTTTTCTAAACTGAGCTTGGAATGCTTTCCAAGAAGCCAGTACATTTCTTTATACTTAATCTCAAGCTCTTCACGTTTTTTCTTAACGTGTACTCTCCATTTAAGTCATACCAAGATATTTGGCCTCGTTCGCCAAAGGAATTTTTACTGCGTTGATAAACACAGGTAGATTGTCCCTTTTCTTGAGAGTGAAATTCACATGGACAGACCTGTTTCCATTAAGCGCGATTCGCTAAGTCTTTGCCCAATTGTTAATCCGTGTAAGGGCACGTTGCAGCTTGGCAGTTGCTTCTTCGACGGTTTTAGCTTTTGCCAAAATGGCAGTGCCATCAGCAAATGTGGCTAGCACAGTATCGTCCGTTTGCGGTGTGTCGCGGGTAAAAAGCAAATTTAGCAGGGGGCCAAGCACACTTCTTTGTGGCACCCCTGCCTTTATTATCTTAAAATTGGAATATTCGTTTCCGTGTCTGACACGGAAGAGTCGGTCGTCCAGGTATAAACTTAAAATATGAATCAATTGCACCGGTAGGACTTTTCGAAGTTAATAATTCAGGCCCACATGCCGTACCTTATCAAAAGATTGCAAAACGTCAAGGAATGCGCTTGAACAGACTAACTTACACTAGATAGGGTGCAAATACTTAAAGAAAATAATCCTTAATAATTAAGATGTAATTAATGTTTGAAATGGAGTTAATGATGAATTTTCGAATAAACTTGGTAATTTCGTTATCAATGCCCTTAAATACAGAAACTAATTATTTCAACAAACAAATATTGTCAGTACTATGTATTAGATATAATTTTTATAAATTATTATTTTTTTTTTGTTTTTAAAGGACTTAACACTCAGTGGGTATAATTACACTTATGATGCCAAAGCATGAGTTAAGTTTTTCGGAAAATGGGACAGAAAGAGAAAGAAAGATGTTTGTGCTCAGTGGCTATTTCGCTGCATGGGTGGCATCCAACATTTAATGGGGCGACTAAATTATTAGTGTAAATTGACTTGATGTTGTACTCGTATTTAAGCAACCATTCATCTCACGAGATGTTGGTTGCCTGAAAAAAAGTCCTGGTCACTGCTGGTATTGAACCCCTGAACCGTCCGATTGGGAAGCCAATGCACTACCACTTGAGTCACGTACACCCACCCAAAAATTATACATTTTAATAACTGAAACTTGAATTATGTGATAAGTAATGTGCCAAACTACCGACAGACGACAATAAGTCATAGTCGTACGCTCTTTATTTACTTAAGAATTCAATTTCAATTGAAAATTAAGTATAATTTAATGTTTAAAAACAGTTTTTCTGAATAAATGATACATATAGTATAATACATTTAACATTGCGAATATGACCTTCGAGCCATCGAGTGTTCCCGAAGTGCTAAATTTAGCAATAGTCCTTTTACAAAGATGGGAAAAACGCTGATATCGGAAACTATGTATTGGAAGATATCCCTACTAATGTATAAGGTATTTTAAGATATGGCTGCCACAAGGTTAGATGATCACCTTGAAAAATGCGTAATATTAGCAAGCAACCAATTCGGTCTTAGAGCTGTCATAACCACAAATCGGTTGCTGGCAGATTTTTCAAATAAAATAAGCTATAACAAATTTTAATAAAAGAACAACGGTGCGAGATATAAAATTAATTCTAACTTAACTTTGTAGCTACATTCATGCCATTATGTGTAAAATGGCACATCATTCAAATGGCAGCCTTGGATTCGCTGGCAGTGCTTCAAGCGGTCGTTCCAATTTTTGATGACTCGGTCCAACTGGTGCGGCGTTATTCCAGCAATAACGTGTTGGCCTCCAGCTCGTGCAAGGTGTTTAGGTTAGTAGCCTGGATAGAGGACTTGACGTAGCCACAGAGAAAATAATCGAGTGGTGTCCAATCGCATGATCGTGGTGGACAAGGGATGAACGCTCGCCGTGAGAAGACTCAGTTGCCAAATTTCTCCTTCACAACTTCGAGCATTGCTTCACTTGAATGCATGTAGCGCTATCTTGTTGGAACCACAGCTCGAATATATCGATGTTGTCGAACTCTGATTACAGAAATTTGGATAACATCGCTCTATACCTGATACCATTGACGGTAACGATGCCTCCTTCCCTATTTCGAAAGGGATAAGGTCCGATGATGCTTCCATGCCATAAACCGCACCAAACAGTCAATCTTTTTGGATGCATTGATGCTGGGCCGAACACTTGTGTTCCCTCCAACAATGGCAATTTTGCTTCTTGACGTAGTCACTGAACCAAAAATCGTCTGAGAAGATAATATTTTGGCCAAAATACGGATCTCAGGCCAACATTTCAGTGGCCAATTAGCGTACTCACAGCGTAGTCTATAGTCGTCCGGCTTCAATTCTTGAAATCACAATCTTATACGGATGTAGGCCCAACTCTAAGCGCAATCTGCCCAATTCATTTTTTTTTTATAAAATAGCGCGTACTCAAGGGTTAAGGTACCCTTAAAATGTTTTCACACAGAGCGGGCGAAGGAAAGAAGGATTGTTACCGATGTACGTTGGTCTTAAATGTCTGAATGTTTTAATGACTAGGAAATAGAGAGCTCGACAGGGCAGACCACAAGCGAGTTGTTCGGCTTAAGAACGAATTATGATATTTTAGAGTACGTCCGAAAGTGGGCTTGAGGGTATACCGATGAGCATTCATAGCGAGATGGGTATTACGGTTAAAGGTTTGAAGGTGCGGAATGCTACAGGCGATTTCTATAGAGCACTGGTGGTGGAAATTGGGATAAAACAAGTGAGACACGAGACATTTCGTCGGTGTTCGAGGGTGTTCATTGACTGAGTGATATTGGTATCAGCTATGAGTCTTATCGCACGGTTTTGAATCCGGTCTAGCAGATGCAGAGGTGTCTTAGGCGCACCTGACCAGATGTGAACATTGTACTCCAATTTTAGGCGGATGCCTTATATGTTGAATCCAGATCAGAAGGGGATAACTATTTCTTACATCGCTTGAGGAAACCTAGACATTTCGAAACATTTTTGGCGATATCGAATATGTGGTCATTCCAACATAAGTTGTCATTGACACACATACCGAGAATGAAAAGTTTTTTGGTTTCGACGATGTAAGCGCCATTCATGGATAATGGCTGGTGTTTAAATTTCGCTTTAACGACAGCAGACAGAATTGTGTTTTGAAAATATTAAATTCCACTCTGTTGATAGTTCCCCAATTGGTCATACTGCTAATATCGGAATTTAAGGAGCTTAACATACGCTGCCGTTCCCCTTCTACAGCCGAAGAGTAGGGACGTTAGTCCGCAGCATGAAAAGCAGATAGTACTGTCGTCAGCGAAGGAATATATTGGATTAGAAGCGGCAGACAAGAGATCATTGATAATTAAAAAGAGTGTCGGAGACAGAACGAAGCAGTGGGGTACACCAGCATTTATTTTGTGAATATCAGACTGAAAACCATCCAAGACAACTTGAATTGAACATTCCGAAAGGTAATTTCTAATCCATTGAAGAAGAGAGTCATCGAACCCAAAAGCACGTATTTTCTGCAAAAGAACCTGATGCCAAACTCTGTCAAACGCCTTAGAAATATCAAGTGGAATTATCTTGATTTCGCCAGATTGATATAAGGTACGCTTTGGTTCCACTTTTCGGTGAGACATGCCCCCAAATCACCAGTAGACCTGTTGCTACGATAACCATATTGCCGGTCATTAAAAAGTTTTCGTGTTTCGCGATATTTCATGAGCGTTATCATGACCTTGGAAAGGAAGGACGTAAGTGCAATTAGTCTGTAGGAGGAGAAAGAAGAAGATTCTTCTTTTTGAGGGACGGGCTGCACAAATGCTGTTTTCCTTCTTCTTCTTCTCGTAAAGAGTCCTAATGGGTAGGATTGATGAAAAAGCTTACGCAGTGGTTTTGCCAGCGTGCAAGAACACCTCTTCAGAAGAAGGGGAGATATACCATCTAGGCCAGCGGATTTATAGTTAGAGATGTAAGTACTCTTGCTACTACACGAATGCGAAAGTGGATTCGTCCCATTGAAGATTCAACGCACCGATCGGCGCCGAATTAACATATCTAGGTCTTCTTCGATATTGGCACTGTTTTCTTCATTTCGCACCAATCTCTGACTGGTTGGTGGCTTCGGATCCAAAAGAGTATACCCACGCTCAAACATTTCCACGAATTCCCTGCGCACTGAAGCCATGATGACGATTGACCTCACGACGAAATTCACATTGCGTGCTTACAACTGAACCGGAATTTCTATATTTTTTAATAATTTCCACACGTTCGGCAAGCGTAAAACGGCGTATTATGAAATGATAAACTTTACTGAATGTTTTGACAGCTGGATGCAACTTTCACAGCTGCTAAAATATAACAATTGGAAAAGCTATCGTTGCTATCTCGTCACCTGTTAACTAACGCTAGACAAATTTAAGTCATGCACATCAGTTCAGCTCACATTCCAAAACACAGGAATGCAAATAAAAATTCCCAAATCGGAATACTTGCACAAGGTCCAAAGCAATTTGTTACTTTGAGATGTTAACGAGTCCGTAAGTTAAGGAGTTAAATTCGAACTACCATATAATAGCAATACCGAAAAACTTGGCCATCCATCTAGGCTCTACTTCATCTACATACGAGTATGTATGTCCATCAGAAGATCTCCGACTGTGTTACTTCAGTTTGATGGAGTCCCACTTGAGGTGGCATAGGTTAATGCGGCGTAGCTCCAAAAATTCAACATGCTTCAGGAAATTACTCACAGATTTAACAAGAAATCGAAACGACAAGAAGCTATTCACATCAAAACGTATCTTTCAATCTATCAGTTGTATGAATTGGAGATACTCTCAAAATTCCAAGACGACAACACGCTTAAGATAATAACTTAACAATTAATTAACACGAGGAGACGACTGCAGAACAAATATACGTATTTGTAGTCCTGAGGTATTGGAATAAGTACGGCAGACTTTGCAGATATGTAACACCATGTAATACGAGTATGTAGCTTTTTTCAACCGCATAAAACTCAATTCAATTAAGTTAAATTTAACTTGAATACTCCAACTGCTAAAGCATATGTACATAGTAGGGCTTTCTTACACATCGCACATGCAAAACAAACAAATTAATGCTGGCACGTCCTAGAATGGTGTAGAGTTTACCCTCAAGTGTTCTGACCAAGTCCTTGGGTTATCGAGTATGTATGTAGGTTCAATGATATCTGCATTAATTTTTATATTTATTTTCTGTGTATCTCTTTGAAGCACATACATGTTTTTTGTTTTTAATTTTTAATACACATGCGAGCACATATACGTATTTGTTATTTTGATTTCATTGGGAGATCATTAATATGAGAAAAATGAGAAAAAAATATTTTTGGTCTGGGGCTAGCAGGAATAGGGTGGTTGATATACTGACCAGTATGCAAGTAGACATATGGACATAAACACAAATGAAAAAAAATTCGAATTTTTATTGAATTAATGTCATTTGACGCAATGTCGATGATGTTGGTTGATGTTTGTTGCTGAAATTACGAATCTCCATAGGAACACTGTGTTTGTGGTTCTTTATTTCTTGTTTACATGCTTGTCCTTTATTTCGCTTTTTTTCGGATCCACCAATGTACACACTTACCGGAATGATTTGAGATCTAGATTTTTGTCCACTTTGCCTACTCGAGTCAGTTCTGTATAACAAATGAACGAAACGATGCCATTACTTCTTCGATTTTCTGGATATACATACAATCTTATATGAGGACATTTTTGGATCGAATTTACTGACGTACTCGTAATTAATGCTTCAGTTAAATTCTGTCCATGCCATTCGATAAGATACTTTGCGATTAGTTTCTGTAGCATCTTCAGCGTCATGAAAATTTGAAAGAAGGTACGAACATATGTATATGCTTCCTTTGTTCATCCACTTTTATAAAAGATATTCCTGAATCATTTATGTTTGTAATGCACAGTTAGTACAATTCAATTTTATTAAAGTTCAAATTTTGGTAGATTTTTTAAAATTATGGATTCAAATGAACATATAGAAAATCAAGTGGTTCGCAGAGTGGCAAAAGGTAGACTTACTCACTGGGACAAAGTTGTCTACCGCAAGGCAAAGTGTAAAACATCATTAACTGCACAGCCATGTAACTTGCTATACTTCAACCTGTGTACGTCGCCGAACATTCGGCCATCCTTCTTTTCAATCATCCCGATTGAATGCAAAATTCCATGGCTTCATAAATTCTGCGACTGATGTCGTCGTTTTAGGGATCACACCATCACCAATTCGCTCCAGAGAATAGCGATCTCTTCTATCAGAGCAAGTTATTTTATGGGGACATAAATGGGCTATTCAATTTGCTACTCCATGTCTTGCTTAAATTACCTTTAGACTGGCAAAAATCCTATAACACATTGGTATTTTTAAACAAGTCAGAACTCGTACGATTGACTTACCGGCTGTAAGCCTTTAGAAGTAAGCTGACAAAAAGAGATATTAAAGGGTGATAGTATGAACATTGGAAGTCGCAAATTAAAGGTCAGGATCAAAATGTACGCTGATCATCATTAAACAAATATAACAGAGCCTCGTGATTTGACACTGTTGCCGAGGATGAACTGCTTTTCAAGTGTATGGTTCGGTCTTGCAGTCAAGCCTTGTTGGGTTTGGATTTCTTTCTATATCGTTCCAGCTCTATCTACCGTGCGTGTCATAAAAAGAGCTGCAGGAGTCATCGGAGTTGAATGGTTGAGTTAGCAACTACTGGGTCACGGCCTAAGCTTGCGTAGGGTTTCTTTAGTATGACGATTTAGGCCACCAGAATTTTTGCACCGACCATGGTCCAAGAAACTACGGAGGGATAATCATTCTGGATCTAACATAGAGTATAATGATGCAAGGTCACTTACTGGTATTTAATATCTTAACGTCTAGTCATCACACATGGTTACAAGATGTGGTTTGAAGCTTCGGCGGTCTTGTTACAGAATCTGAATAGACCCATGCTACTCTGTTAATTTTTGCCGATTCCTTTAATCTGTTTCGGCATTCCCACACGACCTTAGGTAAATGCGTCAAATGCTTTCATTGCCGCCTGTATAGTTGACGTTTTCGCCACATCGCACTTAGTACAATTTTTCTAGAGGTTCAGCCGAACACATCTGCGTTTGATACATATTTTGTTCTGAAATAAATGAGCCAGGGTGTCCCTTATATGGTCGATTTTTTTTTCCTTTTAAATTTCGTAATGTATACCCCCTAATTATTTTAATAATACTAAACAATTCGACACAATATTAGCTTTGGATTGTGTATCAACCTCATCATCAAATATTGAAAATAAAGCTATTTCCTCTGATAAATACTATAAATGTTGACAAAACTTGGTCAGAGCTGCTTTAGAAATCACCTTATCGGCTGTTTCATAGTTCTTCAATGTTTTTAAGAAGCATAAGTCTTGATTCGGGGCTTTTACTGCCAAATTGCACCCAAGCCAGGGCTTTAAATAAGCTGTTGAAATAATAAAGCAAACATTTTGCAGTGGTAGCTTGTCTTTAGCACACATTTTAAACTGGCATTGCAGCAAACATATCTTTAAAGCGTAAATAGTTCTTGCCATCCATAGTTCCTGATGCATTGCCCCAGGAGGTCTGATTTTAAATTTGTTTTCATTGTCTCCTCCCAAAAAAACAATAGAAAGTTCAATCAATTCCCGATAATCGTCACGTACGAGTATAATTGGTTGCATTAATTTTTTTTATAATAGTTAATTAAGTAGTTAGTGACTGTCTCACAGAAATATTTGGTGCCGTGAAATAACGCAACCTGCTTGCGACCCAAAGCAGGAGGGTTGCAGGGGGGCAGAATGTCCCCCCCTTACCAACAACATCGAGTTGCAACCAACAAACATTAATTACGGTAAAGTTTACCTGTTTTTCTAACAAGTACTAGGCTTTGCAAATTCTTTTGCCTTCTCTTTGAATTCGGCTTTATTTCACAAACAGTGTTCGGCGTTATTTCACTTTGTCATTGTGAAATAACACCGAATTCCAAAATTCGGCGTTATTTCACAGCACTAAATATTTCTTTGCGAAATCAGATCATGTTTCGATAGCAGTTGGATCAACGTTCTTCCAACTGTCTCTGATTTTTTTAAATAACGGGATATCTGGACTGCTGGTAACTTGGCGGATCTTTGATTCAAATACACATCTCAAAACCAGTTCATTCATATATATGATGACGGCATCAATTCTCTTTCTATTTTTTGCTTCAAGAGCACACAAGCCCCATTTAAGCGACCTGTATTAGAGGCTGTTGCACCATTGTCTGTACCTTATCTTTGAGGTCCCAATCAGAAAGCGCATTCAAAACAGCTTGAGCTTGGTCTTTGCCAGTAGAACTTTCGAGTTTGGGCACAGCTAAAATATGTTCTTTTTCTCCGCGTTCTTCTTTTGAACCCGTCACATTTAAACTTGGCAACAGTTTTCCATTCCAATGAACGGTCACAATTTCAGACACTTTGTTCTGAAAATCAGATTTGATTGATTTTGCTCTTTCTTCTCTCATTTGGATCCGAATTCTTTGAAAAGAAGACTTCTTGATTGTAAAATCTTCACAACTACGAGTAAGATCAAGTGCTTCTACTACAGCCTGAAGTAAACGTAAACAGAATCCCTTACACTTAAATAACACCTAACACCTATCTAAAGCAGCAACTAATTTAGGGTTGATAAAACACGTCCTTCCTCTTTTTGTGGTAGACAGCGAACTCACGGGTTGCGTTTGCAAAGTGGAGGGCAAATTTTCATCCAAAGTTTCGTCGGAACTGGAAGACTGTTCATGAATATCTTGAGGTGGGCCATGGTGTGAAGTCGAGAAGTTCTTTGCAGTCAAATACTTAAGTCTTTTTTTCTATTCTTTTAGTTTTCTCTGCCTTACTCGTTCTTCTTTCTCAGCTAACTTTTTGCCAACACCCGCTAAACAATCCGAACGCCCTGGCTCTCTTCGTTTTTGTAGAAAAATGTTCTCTTTCTCTATTTTGATCTTTTCTAGAGCATCAGCGTGTCCGATATCAAACAAATTATCTAAATCTTTTTAAAATTTTTCCTCATATGCTTATAAACGTCCTGTGGTTTTTTATAGTTTTTTTTTGCAGCTCTCTCCAAACTTGGTAAAGATCCACAAGTTTTTTCACACAGTTAGGTACAGCTCTGGCGGGTACTTTTTTTAATACAACACTGACATGTTGAAACTTTTCTGTTATGCACGTTAACTATTCGATAAAATGCAAACAAATGAAAATAGAACGAAAATGGGGTCATTCTCGTAAATTGTATGAACATATAATTCGGGCACAACTCGGCACGGGTTGCAGCGATTCAAATAACATAAAATTTTATTTTCAAGTATTTTATGGTCAAATGAAAAAAATAGAGCGCATGCATTAGAAAATATTAACTTTGAAATATAAGGGACACCCTAAGAGGTATATATGTACTATATACTCACGGATTTATAGTATTTACTTCTTAGGCTTCGTTAGGGAATTCACTATATACAATAGTTAAATCTCCAATGCTGTCACCTCTGGGTTTAGCCATAACCAAGTAATGCGTCATATACTTCTAATATATTTGTCTCTTTAAATCTTCCCAATGTAAGGATTATTTGTTTTCGGTTTTTGCAAGTTTTGTCCGCTCTAGCATGGTGAATGTTTACCTGTGCTTCTTTAAATGTTGTGACAGTGTTTATCAAGCTATTGCTTGCCCTGTCTTCTGTTAGAAGCGTATCTTTCTCCTGCAAGGCGATGCTTTGCAAAAAGTCGTCAACTGTGTTGTCCAGTCCCCTCTATATGTTCTGAGATATATATCGACTCCTCCACCTTCTCAGAACCCTCTACCGCGTCCGTCTGCTCCTCTTGTGATTGCCTTCCATGCGGAATTTGATTTGGGTTTCTTGATATCGTCAGACTTACAAGTACTTAATTCACCCATCACAACTCTGATGAAAGAATAGCTCAAGGATCATTTTAGCGCTTTGTGGCATCGAGGCGATTCTAATTTAGTGCCGTGATATATCAATAACATTGCAGTCCATTAGTTCTGTCATTCACGTTTTCTTAACGTACGTGCTACTGTTTTCAAGCATTCTGCGATTTACTGAATGTACCATATGTTCGT
Source organism: Volucella zonaria (assembly GCA_963966105.1). Classification (NCBI taxonomy): domain Eukaryota; kingdom Metazoa; phylum Arthropoda; class Insecta; order Diptera; family Syrphidae; genus Volucella; species Volucella zonaria. The sequence goes on from OZ014531.1 coordinate 127,121,177, forward strand.
GTTCTCATTTTCTATAGCCATAAGATTCGAGTGGTTGAGAATCTCAGCTTTCTCGTGACCCTCTTGAAATATTTTTTCACTTTATGTTTTAAGGCTTCTGGTGTTGATGTTGTCCTTTTCCTTGTACCTTCTGTTAGAGGCTAGCTTCCGCCTTCAGTGAGAGCACTAGAGACTTGTGCTTTTCTGACTATTCCGCTTTTTAGCTTTTGGACAAACTCGTTTAATAATAGCGGTTATTTGTTTATTGTTGGACTGTAAATGCAGAGTCTGTAGGTCATTACGTTTATCCTGCGCCATTCTGCCAATATTTTTTATTTAACAACAATTCGATTTGTTCTGTTACATGATCTACAAATTGTACCAGAGCGTAGTCAGGCTATGGTGATTCTCTAAAAGGGTTCGGTATCAAAGAGACTACTGTAGAATACAGACTTACACTACCAGGCGCCGGATGGTAGCAATGTACAACAGAACCAACGCTTCATTCCACTGAGTAGGCTCAAGCATCGATCGACTTTCAGGTGTCATTCGCCAAGATGTCTACCAATACAAGCATATTTTTGGTGATCCGATATTCTGCGAAGTGTGTCTTTTTAACTTTTACAAATCTAGTTTTATCTGAGTTATAGGGATTCTAGTCTTTTCGTTTACTAGAATCACTAGATAGTGCCTTGATTTCCTTTTGAGTGAACTATAGAGCTCTGTCACCGAATTGGTTTTCGATATAGGTTTTTCATAACTATTACGATCGTGGACGTTCCCCTCGTGAACTATCATCTAATCTGATAGGCTGATAAGACATGTTCGTTGTTCATATTGAACCTCTCGTCGTAAAAATTGTGATTTTTAACACTAAAACTGGCTTCATAATGACGATCTCTAAGATCGTAACTGCCACAACAAGAATTAAAAATGATTTCAAGTCAAAGTCTTTTCTGGTTGTTGGTTCTTTATTTAGTTACATAAATATTGTATTATAAGCAAAAAAATAAAAATTATAGAATTAATGTCAATATTAACAAAAGTCTTAACAAACTATAAGATATTTTCTTCAAAAGAGAGTATTAACTTTTTTTGAAATCTTATTACAAAGTATATTTTTTTATTTCCGAAGGCAACTCGTTAAAGAATTTCAAACCGTTGTACATAACCAAATTCTGTGTCCCGGCATCTCTATAAAATGTAGACGGAAATCAGAATTTTCTTGAGTATTTTAAATTCGATGAGAAGTAAAAGGTGAGCTAACAGATGGTGTGGATGTTGGCTGTCAATTGCTGTCAATTACTGTCAGTTACTGAATTAAATGTGGTTGATCCTTTTGACAGATGTCATACAGTATTTGGCAATTTTAGTCATGGAGTTGTTTACCACCCAAAAATGTTTTTTTTGTTCTTCAATCTTATTACGGAAATTGGCGATCTGTAGAAGTAAAATTCGTGAATTTTTCGGCCAACGTAATTGCCCTAATGACTACGGTTAGAGGAGAAGTTGATTGGCCTCCAGGTTTATGCGAGTTGACACCATTAAACTTCTTCCTGTGCGGTTATGGGAAGAGTAACATAACATCCAAACTGAATAAAATTTTTATATAAACACTTCGTATTTATCATTTTACACGTTAGGGTGAATTCATTGATATTTATTTCCCGAAATTTGAATGTAGATTGAGATCCCGGAATATGAAAAAATATTTTTTATCACATTTACACTTTCTATGAAAACTGGTAAAATTTTTCTATTTTTCTCTAAATGTTCATCGAACATGATTTCATTTATTTCTGTTTTTGTTTCTTTTAACGATGGGGTCTTAATTGTCTACCACATTGCTTCTTAGTTATGACACAATTCAATCTTCTTAGAAATGTGGTTCTTTTTGGCCAATTGTAACTTGTTTTTACAGCGTTTCTTGCGAATTTATAAATTTCCCAATTTTCCGATCTTCCCGCCTATTGCTTCTTTGTAAAGCTACATTTTTTGAATTTTAAGTTCCAAAATTCTCTATCAGAAAAATTTACTATGGGCCGAATTAATTTCTATTATCAACGTTTGCTCTTCTACATATAGCATAACATTAGGACGTCTTGTAGCATAATCGATAATTCATTAACGTTTGAGTAACAAGAAGTTAGAGTACACTTTTGTTGCACCAAACCTCGGGATTTTTTACTTTCATATTTAAATTTGTTGATTATCTCTTTACAGCTTGGTTGATCTTACAATAATTGATTCGCGGTGTATCTGCCCATACATTTATTTGCTCCGTTGATATCACTTAGTCAGCAAGAGATTTTGAAGTTGCAGTAATTCTTGTTGGTTTAATAATTATTTGTCGACAATTATTATTTAATAGAATTTTGTTGATAATGCTAGTGTAAGTATAGTTATGGCACAAAGATCACTATTAAAATCCCCAACAATAACTATCTTTGAATTGTTATTTAGGGTGGTATCCAACCATACCGAGAAGATAGAACAAAACTGGCGTTCAGAACTACTCGGAGATCTGTGTATACCTGCAATACGCTTGTGGGTATAAGGCAAATCTACTTCTATGCATAAGCAAAACCCTTTCATCTGCAACTTTTTTTCGTTTATAAAATTGTATTGCAGCCCTGTCACGGCGTATCAGTATCATTTATGTCTTTAGTCAAGTGGGTTTCGTAAAATGCTAACACGTCGAACTTATTTTCATAAATTAAAGCTTCAGTTTGGTTACAATTGTTAATAAGACCTTGTATATTCGAACACCAATAACGCAATTATGCTAGTTGCTAATATTCTATCCTTTCTGCTTCAATTTTTAGCTTTCGTTGCAGTATAGGGCAACAACTATAAGGTGGCGCAAAAGTTATCACCCGATGTTCTTTGGCTGTCATGTCGAGATAATGACATCGACTAAGTGGCCGCTACTAGAAATAATGACCATTCGGGCCCGATTTGTGGCATTGTGGCGATAAGTCCTCTCATTATTGACGGATATTCTCTTTGAGGGCTTCAAGTGTCTGAGGCTTGTTGACATAGATTCGTTACTTAAAAAAACCCCACAAAAAGAACCGTTAAATCAAGCGATCTTGCCGGCCATTGCAAATCACCAAAATGAGAGATAAGGTGACCCGGAAATGCAGCCCTCAGAATTTCGGTTGTGGCTGGTGCAGTATGCGTCGTTGCTCCATCTTGTTGGAACCACATGTTCTCCAGTCGCAATTCATCTAATTGAGAAAGGAGAAAGTCGTTGAGCATGGCTCTGTAGCGCTCGCCATCCACAGTAGTCGTTTGGCCCGTGGCGAGTTCGAAAAATAAGGCCCAATGACGCCCATGAGTAAACAGCACACCATGCAGTAACTTTGAGCGGGTGCAATGGTTCTTCGTAGGTTATTTAATTTTGCGTATTCACATATCCACAGAGATGAAAAGAGATCGCTCATGATGATTTTCGACGAAAAGTTGTCTCCCTCGTGGTTGAGATTCAGGATGGCTTGAGCGTAGGTTACACGCTAATGCACTGTCTGCACTTTTTAAGGGAACATCTCCCTGTAAAAACAGCCGACTGATGATCAATTTCGTGGCGCGTTATTTGGTCGCTACTCCGGGGTCCTCTGCAACATCTTCAACCACACCTGCGATATTCTCAGCTGAACGGTTACTCCGGGGCCGGCCAGACCTGGCAGAATCTCGTGTTGTCCCAAGCTCTTCTAGGCCAGCAGCTAAATATCTAGTGTTTGCCCAGTTGGTATCGGACGACCGGGAAATCTGCGCCCAAATTCACGCTTTGCCAATGCCTCCGACGAATTATTCCGCAAGAAAATCGTAACAATTATTCCGCGTTCTTTAAGAGTATAGCGATTCATGTCTTGTTGACGTGTATTTTGTATTTGTTTGCTTCACAAATGTCAAAGTAGAATTAATACCATATTTGCCGCCATTTGCAAAAATGATAGTATCTTCCGATAGGGTGCCACCTAGTATCTCAGCAATCGTGCTGTCAATACATTGCAAATTCAAATTTTCTTTTGCGTTGACGCAGTTTATACATTTAATACTTTCGTATTTTGCGCTCCTTATAGTGTCTTGACCCCAGCACTCGACGCATCTGAAAACACTGAACATCTATCCCAATGGAGCGAAATAACCACTGAGCCCAAAAATCTTTCTCTCTCTCTCTATCTAATTTTCCGAAAAACTTACCACGTGCTCCGGCATTTTAAGAGTAGTAATACCCTCTTGAGTGTTAAGTTCTTTTTAAAAAAAAATTAAATTTATATTCTTCGTTTCCATTAAATTATTGAATAATTTTCCGTAGACTTTAATGTCCGTGGATTATTAAAGGATTTTAATACCTTTTCACATATTTACATTTCAAATTGTCTGCTTCGATGTTATTTCGGTTTTTAATCGCGTGAATAATTCAACTTTCATCTAGATGTTCGCTTAGACTTTTCTGACTGTTGCGGTGAGCCAAAGTTTTTCGCTCATGAAAGGAGACTCGTATTCGAAAAACTTATACAAAGTAACTAAAAAGTACAGACCGAGGGTTCATCGTCTCTAGACAAAAAATTATGCAAATTTTTTAATTTTATTTCAAATAAATTCCAAAATAAATACATACTGCAGGAACTGCATCTACTAAAAAATATTACACATAGTATCTGGCATTCAAGGGTAGAACAACGTATTAGACTTTTCAAAAACAGATTAACTGCATCCCACACGACATAGCACTGAAAGTATTTTTTATTTTTAAATTAAACATGCAATTGCCCTCAAAGTGACGTACCTAACTATGTACCTTTAAACTTTTTGTCCGGAATCTACAACATTTACATATTTTGTAACAGAATTTCATTATATTACGTGAATTGCTAATTGACTTTTGAGTTCTATTTAATTTTGTAATTTTGAACTTCTTTGCATTTGAAACACTCGCTCAAAAGTTCAAAAGCGTCGAATGCTGTTTTCGAAATTTCAAATTAATTCCTTCAAGCAATTTTCTAACTCTTGTCGTTAGTCAAAATATGCTTTCCATACTTTACAAGTTTCCAAAGAAAGTTTGAATTTTTGAGAGGTTTCTTAATGTAACTTGTTAACTTAAATGCAAATGTATTCAAATGTAAATGCAAAAGTGTTTGAGCATTTGTTTTAACATTTTCTATAGTTGCATGCAACAAAAGGTAAAAAAACGATTATCATTACTTTTTTATGCATAATGTTAGTCTTTCAGGTTATTTGGATTATTCTTGGGGTACTCAAAAACCATCCTACGACTCTTAGTGCTAATAAAGAAAATATGAATGCAACAATCGATACACCTACAAATCCTCAGCTTTTAATGTTACTTGTAGAAATGTTTGTCTTTTGTTTCCTTTACGTATGTCTATCTATGTATTTTATCATAAACGTGCCATTTATTGGCAAGCGATGTGTTTGAAGTAGACATATCCGGATAGTGAAATGTCATGTTTCCTCTTAGGGTATTCCCATAGGCCTTAAACGTATCAATCGCCAGACTACCAATGTTATAGGCAGCCACTATTGTGCAATGCTATATTGACAAATATTGTACATTCAAGTAATGAACAACAAAGAGAATGGGCGGTCATGGCTCATGGGATGGACCCCTTCGGCTCTGACACAATTGATATTTCTGATTGTGGATATCTATGTACGAGTACAATACATAAAAAAATAAATTGAATTAACTTTCTGGTTACGGAAAATCTATGGGGAATACTTTTTTGCTGTCTTTGGTAGCGCCAAATTTTTTGATTTATTTTTTTCGAAATGAGATATTGGTTCCAGAATAAATAAGTGTTTGTCAGTATTTTGTGATAATATAAAAAAAATAAATAAAAAACCAGCAATGTTATCTGTAAGCTTCATTTATTTCGGGATACAGGCATGGCTATGAGTTATAGACGTTAGAACTGCTAAAGTGGATTTGTGGTTAAAGATCGCAGAGCAAAAAAACAATAAATTTTAAATACAAAAACTGAAATTAAGTGTGTAAATTTAGTGCGAGGGGCTCCCTAAGAACACAGGTTGCAACGGAAAACAATTTCCCGATTAAGTCTTAGCAGTTAAGACTTATAATCAGCATATTAGAATATTTCCAAGCTAAACCCCACTTCATGAGTACAAGAGGATTACAAGCGACCCTTCCAGATTAATACAGTAGTCAGACAAGGCGTATCAAGAGAGCCGCAATGGGTAGAGGCATGGAGAATATCACATTATCACAGGCATTAACATCGATCAACTAAAAGTGATTAAAAAAAGATCCAGTGTCAAAGTCCTATTTCCAACTGCTCTTCGCCGAACTAATGGGGTTCAATTGGAAAGCCGGAAAATGCTCTCTTGTTGTCCGAAAGGATCAGGGGCTTCTGGTAAAAGATGTGTCTACCGAGGTACGCCACAAGGCGGTGTCCTTTCTCCCCTTCTCTGGAACTTAGTGATTAATGAACTGCTCATATTGTCTATGCGGATGGTGTTGCCATAGCCGTCTGAGGTAAGCATCTTAACACCATTTAAGAACTTCTCCAGCTAAATCTTATCAGATTAACCGTTGAGCGGATCGCAGTGGATTGGGAGTTAGCCCCCATAAAACTGATCTTGTCCTCTTCTCCAAGAAATATAAAATTCCAATCATAGACCCTACCTCAATAAACGGTACCAGTTTAGTTTTCTCGATACAGCAAAATATTTGGGTCTTATTTTTGACCGGAAACTAAACTGGAAACCTAACATTCAAGAAAGAGTAAAGTAGCTTTATTCTCATGCAAAAAAGCCATTGGGAATAAATGGGGCCGTCAACCTCGCATAACCCACTGACTATAAATCTCGGTTATAATACCGATACTCTCCTACGGAGTGGTTTTCTGATGGAGGGCCTTAGAAAATACAGAAAACTGCAGCAAACTAAGCAAAGTACAAAGAAGAGTATATCTATGCGTAAATGGAGTCCTACGCTCTACTCCCTCCGCGGCATTGGATACTCTATTTCACTCGGCATCCCTTGATATCTTCAGCTGGCAAGTAGTTGCGACTGTAGCTAATCGTCTTAAAGCGACTACACAATGGACAATGTCTTGCCACAGAGACAAGACATTACAAGGCTGACGAACTGCCAATATTGGAACCACTCTACCTATTCTACCGGAAAAGGGTAGCATCGGCATGCCAATCGCTGCAAATTAGTATTAGAGCTGGATGCTAACAAAAGAACAGACCTTAGGTGGACTATAGGATCAATATGTCTAACAACCAAATAGATCTGGCCAAAACTGGATGTGAGTCGCTCTAAGAGTTTGATCCTTCTGAATAGGAAACATCTCAGCACCTTTATCGGTATCAACACTTGACACTGCCTTAAAGGCAAGCATGCAAGAAGGCCTGGCGCCTTTACAAACGATTTCTGTAGAATCTGTATAGATGAGCAGGAGGAAGAGACAATCCTCCACATACTCTGCATATGCCCAGCTCTCTCCCAAAGAAGAAAATTTTACTTAGGAGCTTGTAAACATCGAATTAAGCGATCTAAAGAATATATAGTACACGTTGACAGTCTCCTATGCTTGAGCATTAGCTCAGGAGAATCATAGATCCACGTGGCATCACAACGAGCCTATAGGCCTAAGTAGGTTGGTCTTTCCAACCTAGCCTAACCTAACCTATCTGGTCACCTTGTATAATCAAGTTGACAATTGTATTTGTCGATCAAAACCGATAATACTGTTGGAAGGGATCGGAAAATCATCTTCTACGACATGAAAATCGTTTTTGATTAAGATACTTTCGACTTGAAGGTTGGGCCTGGCTCAAGTGGTAGTAAAGTAGCTTCCAATTCGGAAGGTTCCGAAGGTCCCAACCGCCACATTCATTTTTTTAAATTAACTAAAATATAGTAAAATTAGTAGTTGACTAGAAAACTACAACAAGACAGTTTCCATTAACAATTTATTCTCCCCATTAAATGTTGGATGCTACCCATGGAGTTGACTTAATACATGGTGAGGCATTATAAGTATATTCATACCCACTTGAGTTTTAAATTTATCCAGAAAAGCACGGAAAATAACGTCATTGTACACTTTCCTGCAAAGAAGAATGTTGTCTCCGCTGAATACTGAAATTTGTGTGCGCCAGGCTCTTGGCCGATGACAGCATTGACATTTAATCTGCCACTAAAAACTCAACTAGTAACCCAAAAGCTGCAACGGTAGTAGTGAATGTGAAATCCAGGGTATTTGCCATTGATGTTTTGAAGAATTCGACGAAGTTAAAAGACACAAATATAAGTGTCCGACAGAAGGGAGGTAAACTTGTCCCCCTCATAAAATTCCTGCGTGAAAGACAACCGGTGACGATAAAGAAAATCCCTTTGTGGGATGACAAACTGTATCTGGACGACAAAGCATTTAAAATACATGGGATCTATTCGATAATTTGAAAATCGGTGAGGAGAAATTAATACTAAATTAATTAAAGAATTGTTCGGAGAAATACCGAAAACTTTACTCAGGCTCTTTAGAAGTAGAAAATAGCAACATTGGACCAATGTCAGTGTCAGTTGAAATTGACAGCGCAGAAAGTCAAAGGTACACTCACGGCACGAAATCGTATAAAACAATCGCTATAACAAAAAGGTAAAGGGGGTGTTCAAATGACGAGTTCAATCGAAGTTTTCCAGTCTACCAAATCAACTTAGAATTAAAGTTAAAAATTTGAATTTATAATATAGCAGGCCTAAAATCCAAAACACTATTCACGAATTTTTTTTTAACCATGTAGTAGAATATAATTAGATAAAATAGGTATAAGAATATGTTTAAGAATTTTCAACTGAAATATATCCCAATGGTGAAGACCGTATGAATAACTTCGGATCAACGAATTTAATGCTCATCGGTTATTTTAATGGGAGAATAGGCTTATCACAAAACAATTTCGCAAGCTTCAACTACGCAACTCTAAGGATGAATAAGAGGATACCCTTTGGGGGAGCATACATTCTTGAGTGGTATGACAAGTAATTGTCTACTGTTGGGAAAATGGTATTCGTATATTAGTAATTTCCTATTAGCCTTGAAAAGATTTTCTGACCATATGTCATGAGAAGTTCTGATATCGGTTTCCGGCACACACAACGCAGCAGGAACTTCTAAACTAGAATTTCACCCAAAGATGGGTTGGAAAGACAGTTTTCGGGACCTATATAAAAACAATCTATATAATAACAACGCCGAACTCTTGAAAATGCATGAAATGAGCGCATTACGCAGAATTACAGCAACGCAAAAACGACAAAAGTAGACAAAAGTGGTTTAATAGGGAAAGTATACTACTCTTTTACGATTATTTAGGACTAACAACAGTAATGCTTTCGATGTTGTCGTTCTCTGATGACCTTTCATGCCGACTATCTTCTGACTCTGGTCTAATTAACATGCCGACTGTTGCAATGATACCAGAACTCCTCTTGCTGAAAAAATACGAATTCGACTTTACATGTGCTCAGGAATGGTTTCGAGTCTTCATTGACGGCTCCTAGACTGTTTTAGGATGCGGCGCTGATGACTTTATGATGGACAATAGCATGATACTTCAAAACTTGTGTTCGTCTTACAGGCGCAGATATACACAATCCTGATGGTAACAAATTATATTGTGAAGATTCGCTGGAGGTGTTGAAGCATTCACAGATATCACCTTGATCAAAAAGTTCACGGAATAACCACCATGTGGCGCTCCCATTGTTCCGATTTGAGTTCTGTTTTCTTGATTTAAGTTGGTAAATCTGTTGTTGACATTCTCTCTAAATCTTAGCATCCTAGCTTGACATTAGCAAAAGTTACGTAGCCAAGAGTACATCTTTCTTTGTGTGTGTTAGCAATTTTTTACAATTTTAGACAAGGATTTAAATTTGCAACAACAAACTTGTATTAAATTTTGGGTAAAAAACGGACTTAATGGTGAGCGAACGTTGGAAATATTGGAAAAGTGTTTCGGCAACGATTCTCTAAAGAAAACGGTCGCTTACCAGTGGCACGAGCGGTTCAAAAGTGATGGTGAGTCAATCGAAGATGATGAACACAGTGGCAGACCATCGACATCGTAAATCGACAAAAACTTTGATGAAGTAAAAGAAATGTTGGTCAATAGCAGCAAATTAACCATCAGAGAGATAACGGACGATTTGAACATTGCCTATGGATCCGTCCAAGACATTTCGGTTAATGATTTGGGTTTCCGTTGTGTGGCAAGATACCACACAGTTGTTGACAAAATACCTCAATTTCACGCAAACAGGAGGCAGTGTTGACGTCGCAAAAGAGATGATTTGCGAGGCTGAATCCGATCTTACTTCCATCAAAAGGATCATTACTGGAAACGAGACGTGGGTTTATGAGTACGATACGCAATCCAGACATCACGCAAGTGAATGGCGTTCACTAAATGAGCCGAGACCAAAAAAACCAAATCAGTCAAAAAAGAAGACAATGGCAATGCTCACGGTTTTCATGGAATACAACGGTGTAGTGCATCATGAATTTTTGTCAGAATGCCAGACAGTAAACAAAGAGTATTACTAGTATTTGGGCGTTATGAGACGTTTGCGTGAAGCAATTCGCCGAAAGAGACCAGAATTGTGGGCAGAAAACTCGTGGATCTTGCACCATGATAACGCACCGCCGCATAGTGTCATCATTATTCGTAATTTTTTGACAAAAAATGCAACAAATACCATCCAACAGCCACCGAATTCACTTGATTTGGCTCCCTGTGACTTCTTTCTATTCGATCGAGTTAAAAAACCACTACGGGGAACGCGTTTCATCAACCGAGAGGAAGTAATGGAAAAATCGCAGGAAGCACAGATGGACATACCGAAAACCGAATGTAAAAAATGTTTCGAGGATTGGATCAAGCGCTGGCGTAAGTGTGTTGCAGTTATATAGATTTATATGAATAAACTTGTATTTTTAATTTTCTGAATGAATTAAACTTTTTGATCGAGGTGGTATGTAGCGCCAAGCTGAATTCACTGAGTCTTGTTTGAGTCTCAATTTAAAATGAAGTCGCCGTGAGAAGAGTTGAGTGTCACATGAGCATAGCCCCAGACTCTTTAGGTTGCCGGCTGACCTTGCTGCTGTCCCGCATTAGGACTATTCACTGGCGTCGTGACAGAGGACTATGGTTTTGCTAAGCCCCTAAATATGCTGGGTTCTGCGACGCTTGCGGTGAGAGTGATGATTTCAGCACTTTGACTCTGTGTACGGTGTACGCTCGCATCAGGCTACAAGAACTCAGCGCTAATGTGGAGTTCTGGTACTGTAGGCTTACTCACCTTTCTAGGAAAAATTGAGAAATTTCAGTAAAAGGAACACATAAGGTGTACTATGAGATAGTTACTTGCCGAATTGCTCTGTTACGATAGAAAAAAATCTGTGTTTCGCTTTTCCTTACAAATGTCTCTTCAGCTACGAGACAAGATAAACGGCTTCAAGTATTGTAAGAAAATTGACACAGTGCATGTAAAAAGGGTTGAAAAATATGTCTAGTTCTATCTTATTGCATAAAAGAGCCAGGTACCCTACCTCACTCGTCCAATGTTGACCATGCCTCTCCAGCAACCGTGTTCTTTCGTCAGCTGCCTCAAGTTACGCACACGAAATTGATTGAGGACCCTTTCCTAATCCTAAGAGTATGTGTTCCTCCACCGCGTTTTCTCTCTAGGTTGGACTCCAAAACTTTCCGGGCCGGATTGGTTGACGTTACAAGATCGGCATAGCTGTATAGGTACCACGCTTACAATTTCCTGTTTAAACGTCTCCCCATTATTGGATACTATCTTCTTTGTGACACCAAACAGAGATAATTCCCAACAGTTCTACTAAAACTTCTTTCGTCGGTAAAAATTATAGTCCTGTCATATTTGATAGTGCAATAATTCGCCATAGATGCGGTGTTGAGTAGAAGAACACCATGAAACATCATGAAACGAGGATGATCGAGTAAATGCAGAGATGTGACTAAATGCACAATGTTCGAAAATTTAATCAAGAGGTACATGGAAGGTACATACGTGTCAAGCCTGTCGACATGAGTAAGGAGATTTACTAGTTGAATCACTATCGGTGCTGACGATATGGAAACCGACTTCTGCAGACCCTTAAACGGCGAGAACGACCCAAATATTATATTTGTGTGATGAAAGCTAAGATTACCATCCCCCCTGGACGAGTCAGCCAGCACCCATCAGTGGGGTTTCAGGAGCATTGAGTCGACATTTAACCAAGTATTTAAAGGCAAGATATAAAGTGACAGGCGAGCTATACAGGTTATTCTGAATGAAGATGGAGAAGGTTTGATGCTCCGTAAGGTAGTAACCTCCCCGAAACCTGTGATGTCATAACATTTTTAAGACAAAGCAATATGCTGCCATGTCACTTCTTTCCCTTAATACAATACTTGAAAAATGTTCTTCAAAATATCCAAGCCAACATCAGATGCGCAATTTTCCTTTAAAATGGACACTCTGGATTTATTGACCCTTGTTTAGGATCAAAACAGTAATGGCCTTCCATTGCATCAAGTTGTCCGTAGTAGGAAAGATAAAGGTTGTTTCAGTACCAGTATCACAGATATTTTGATTGTTAGAGGTAATAAAATCAAAAAAAAAACTCGTGTTGGCGTCACAGCCTTGCAGAATGTTGGCTTTGTCGTTGTAGCAATATGCAGGCTATGCGAGCTACATCCCGACTCAGATTAATCTGCACTTCTAGAATTTTCGTGCCCTCTAACGGCCTGTTGGTGTCGGTGAAATTCCCCGTGTCGTCTGGCCAAGAAAATTTGAAAATTTTTTTTTTGGAAAACCTGAGACCAAAGGGCAATCGACTGTCGATCTTTTCCAGAATTCTAAATATCCCTCTTTTATAAGTTGAAGGAACTTAACTTTGATCACTTTCCAATCATACAACGAGGCCGTGCAGTTATGTACGTTATGGCATACTGGGCCACAAACGCGGGTATTATGTCTTCTAGGGATATCACTTGCCAATTTTTTTTTTTTAAAAAGAACTTAACACTTAAGTGGGTATGAATACACTGGGATAGAAAGAGAAAGAAAGATGTTTGGGCTCAGTGGTTATTTCGCTCCATGGGTGGCATCCAACATTTAATGGGGAGACTAAATTCTTAGTGGAAGTTGGCTTGATGTTGATTTCTAGTCAACTACTCGTCGTACTTGATTTGCGTTAACTGAAAAAATGGATGATATGTCTTTCGGGCGAGGCTGGGATTCGAACACCGAACCTTTCGATTTGGAAGCCAGTCCACTACCACTTGAGCCACGGCCACCCACGATGAGATTTAATCTTAAGGCCAACCTCCTATTTTCATAAAAATAAATTTTTTTTTATTGCTTTCAATGGTCCCTTAGGACCAAAAAAATTATATCCTAAAAGATTATGGACGAGAAATATCTTGAAGTACTTGTTTTTCAAAGTATAGTCCAAGGCCACCAGGGAGTCAGCGAGCCTCTTATAAATTCTAAACGCGTTTATCTCAAAACTGCATTTTTCAAGTTGGCCGCACCCATAACTTGAACAATTTTCAACCAATTCGCTTCAAATTTTAAATTTTATAAGAAAGTACGTAAGTTTTTTTTAATATGGCGCAGTTTATTTGTTTTTAACAATTTTTCGGCGATTTTTCAACGAATTTTGGAAGCTTACCTTTTGCGCCATTCGGCCAAAATCGATATATCAAAAAAAATCCTTCGTATTTCTCTAGCTGTTGTTATGTACAATAAAAAAAATCTAGCGAATCATCATAATTCAAAATTTATAGGAGCTGTTGGTACGGCCCTAGACCGTTCCAAAACGCTGAAAACCGCCATTTTTAAATAAATTATTCTATAAAAATTATGTTTTACAGTCAATCATATGTACAACATACTTATACCTTTGTAAACTCGATTTATTTTATGTTTTTCCTGAACAAAAAAGCCTATTTTTACGGCCTCTAGAGTGGCCTAACTTCTTAAGCCTTTCCATGCGCCGCTTATCTAAGCAACGCATTTTCAAAGAAAGTTGTTCGAAAAGTCGTCCTCACATTTTATTACATCGTATCTCGTATCGACCTCAGCTGGGTAGAACCGAGCGTACGTTCCACCTTGATTTTCCAGGAGATTGTTTAGGTACAAGTCAATTGTTTTCTTTTCGCAAAGTGTCTGCAGCTTCGTTATCTATTGATTGAAATGGTTCCACTGCGTGGCGGTGTCTTCCCTTCTTATCAGATAGTTGCACTTTGCCCGTTTCTTCTGCAACTGACCATATAAACCCTTGCGACAGCGTGGAAATATTTAAGCAGAAGGCTTTGCCCATATACATACATACTCGTATATAAACAAATGTAATCGACCGCATTTACATCAACTTTTTTTACAGCCTCTATTCCAGACAAAACATGATATAACTCGAAGCAATTACCTCGCAACGATAAGCAAGACTGATAAATATTTTGCCAATAAATGTGGACTTGATCGTTACAACTTTTCTATGGAAACGAGTTCCAGGGCAAATTGGGCAAATCCAGGTCAGCTCTAAAGCTCAATTGGAGCAGCGGGTGGTTAAATCTCGTAAAATATTTCACTTTTTCCCAGAACTACAAATAAACATAATTTTAAATTTTTGATTGCTTCCCTTACTTTATTTACTCAAATTACTGAATCTTTCGTTACTGTGTTTTTCAAATACAAATTTGTCTGCAAAGACCTCAGTAGTTCAAAGGAATTTAACCTTCCCACTAATAGCTTTCAAAAATTGTTGCAAATATAATCTTTGCGCCGCTTATGTCAGAACTTTAGTTTGCTATCTATATGTTCTTTGCTTATGGGTATGTGTACAAATAAAAACGAAGTTTTTCAGAGGTACTGAAGTCTTTTTCTATCAAATTCAAAGCGAAAAGACTTCCAGACAGATGAAAAGATTTTCCTTTCCTGAATTCAATTTTGGTACGGGACAAACTAACAAAGTTATATCTTGAATATGAAAAAAGGAAAAAGAACACAATCTTCTACAAGAGTAGGAAAAGTTTCCTGTGCATCCTTTTATTACGAAAAAAGTTATATGTCTTCTTGTGTCGTGTCTGGGGAAAGTATCATATGTAGTTGACTATACAGAAATCAAATCATAAGTTCTCAACGTAGTTTTTTTCAAAGTTAATAAACTTTATCGTCAGTCTGCATATCTAATCAGTATTTGCAATTTTAAGAAGGCTTTTGATCTTGTGATAGCCATATGATTGATTGATGCTAATGGTCTGGTGAGAAATTGTACACAAGATTAAAGCATTTTACGTAGTAGAACTAATACACAATAACAATTAAATTAAACAACTTGAATAAAAATGCGCGAAATTAAAATAAACATGTATCAGCTTACCGGCCCTGTGCTAAAAAATTAACGACCAAACAAATTTGAAAGAGACAGCGAAGAAGCATCTTCCTTCCAATCACCAAACCAGCAAAATATGTGGTTCCGCTAAGCAACACCTATCATTTCATGATACCCTACCACTATACTGAAGCGAAAAGGGCCACCTCTGCTGTGTGCGATGTCTATGTCGTAGTTGAGTGGGATGTGTGCAACTGTTCCAGATACGTGAGAGTAGTTATCAAAAAGAGTGTAAGTAATGGTTCACTTATCGTATTTCCAGCCTGTATAGCTTAAGCAAGACTCCATCAAACTCCTGTTTTGACGGCGAGTGCCGGCAAGCACATGCTGCTAACCAAGAAAGCAGGAAGGCAGGAGCTGCTTACGAGGTCTACAAGCAGAAGAAGAAGAACAAACAACTTCTCAGGAGGAAAAAGAAGGAGCATGAGAAGTGTGCGGTCAAGGAAATCGAGGGGTGGCACTCCAGGAAAGAAGTTTTACCAAAATGTAACAAAAACATTCGTTGGATACAAACCCCGAAGAGTGGCCAGTAGGGACCAACATTGTAGTAGAGTCGCAGTCGATGATGAGCCAAATATCGCTGTCAGGCATAATGAACCTTTCAACCTGGACGACATAGACCAACAATTCCGTCTACTCGATCTGGATGAAGTGAAGATAGCCATATCTAAGCTTAAGTAGAACAAAGCTGATGGAGCGGACAGCCTGACTGCCGAGCTCTTCAAAACCGCAGGCGATGATTTGGGAAGAAATAAACACCAGCTCATCGGTGAATAAATGGTCGGACGAAAGTATCCCTCATGAATGGAACCTCAGCATTATTTCTCCGATTGTGAAGACATTGTCTACAAGGTTATATCTGCCGTATTGTGTGAACGTCAACCACTTGATTGGTCCAAATCAGTGTTGCTGTAACCCAGGAAAGTCGACCATTGACCAGATATTCACACCAGGGTAGATCTAGGGAAAAACCCATAAATTCCAAATCGACACACATCACCTATTCAACGATTTTAAGGCAGCGTATGGGAGTATCTATATGGACGAGCTATATAGATGTTTTGTTTTGGCATCCCTGCCAAAGCGTTTGCGTCCGTTTGTGCAGGATGACGATGCAGAATGCACGCTGCTTCATCAAGGTTGAGATAGAGCTCACCGGGACCATTGATGCGGTATCATGCAATTTCTTTAGCATCATTCTTGAAAAAATAATGCAAAACTCACGCGCCAACACAAGAGGCACCATCTTTTAAATGTCCGCTCAATTATTCACATACGCCGATGATACTGACATAATCGGAAGAATACAGCGTGATGTCAGTAGCGCTTTTCCGAGTATTGAGACGGAAGCGGCGAAGATGGATTTGACGGTCAACGAGGGCAAGATCAAGTATATGCTGTCAACAAAAAAGGAAACCCAAGACCGATGTCTCGGATAGAACGTCATCCTCGGCAGATCCCTCTCCTAAAAAATAAAGGTGACTCCATATAAAACCCTAAACATTCCAAGTCTTGTTCTACGGCGCAGATGCATGTATAGTACTTTGTCCAAAATGGATGAGGATACCTACTCTTGGCTACTTTAAGAGGAAAATTCTTCGGGTGATTTTCGGTTACGTCTATTGTACATAGACGGTGAGTGGAGGAGGAACAATGACGAACTGTACGGTCTGGATAGCGACATCGACTTAGTCAAAAGATCCAACGTTTGAGATGGCTGAGCGAATGAACATCAATATTCAATGCTCCGATCGGAAAAGTTTTGGAATCCCGAGGGACAGAGCAGTAGAGGAAGACCACGGCTTAGGTTGTCCACGCAAGTGGAAGGGGACCTGGAAGGTCCAGGTTCACCCCGGACTGTCCGGATCACAACACTGATTACTACAAGGGATGGCAGTAACATAAGAACGCAACCTTGTTGTGATAGGCTGCAAATTTTTAATACCTCTGACACCTTACTGCTGTATAAGAGGTGACACTCACAAACATTATAGTCAGTCTACTGTGTTTGGTTTCATTCCGGCGCAAGATTCACCATTTAGCATCTTGATTCAAGCTGACGAAAGCCTTCTAAAAATCAATGAACCGAAGATCTACTAATATACTCGACAAATAGTTTAATGATGATTCGCACGGTGTTCATATAACCGATACAGGAAGATCCTGCGCGATAACCTGCTTATTCTACCTATATTGCGAGGGTTGAACTGAATATAAATAGTTACCTACGCAAGAGCCGTACGAACGCATATACATATGTACCTCTCCAGTTGCTAGATTACGTAAGGTTTCCCTTCTTTGGCTTTCTTCGGGGAAACTTCAGTTTCCCAGTGGGTGTTGGATTTCTACCAAAATGTTTGGCGCGGTTTGGACAGTTCCATCAGGATGGTTCCTATGCAAATCGCCTTGATTTTCTTCAGGGTCCTTATCGCCGACGTAGTTTCGGCGTCCTGTGGAAAAATGCTTATATTTTTTGCTGGCAAAGGCTTGGTTAAGCATTGAACTTTGAGAATTTGCGAGCTCCTCAGTAATATTGTTGACGGTCGGTCATTCAGTAGCATCTACATTTGCTACTTCTGCAGCTTTGCTTTGACATGGTTAGAATTTGCACATAGCAATATTATTTTGCTTTATGACAGCTAGAGTGGCTTTGTAAGACTGAACTTCGTCTACAACGCGATTCATATGTATGTCATCTTTAATAACTTGGAAAGCATTCAATGGAGTTTTCTGAGATCTTATATGGGCAACAATAAGATCTCAAAATGTAAACGAGTTGTATTAAAAAATGGAGCGCGGTATACATGATAATTTAAAAGCAATGGTTAAATGCACTGCAAGAATAACCGGGAAACTTGAAGCTCGAGTTATAATACCAAGAGAGAGTTCAGTGCTTGCGTTTCAATATAAAATGCAATTAAATCAGCTCACTGACTACTCCAGATATTCTTCCTTCTTCACCCGATGATGGTGCTGTCATTAACAATTGGAGAGCAACCAAGCTACTGGGGTCCACTAGACTGTCAGTGTAACTGTTGTAGCGATATCGCTCAAAATGTAACCTTGGAGTGGGTTAATGGCGCGAAAATATCCCTTTCTTTTCTAGAAAAAATTGGCTTTGACTTCAAAGGTTTGCTATACGCGACAATCATGCGCCGTCGCGTCCTATTCTTATATTACGAATACTCGTATAATAGGAGTATAAAATTATAAATTACAAATGTCAAACGATAATCACTGCATGTACTGTTCTTATTACAAATGTGCGTATTTGCAGAGATCTCCATGTTAAAAAAACTGAGTTCGTAAAAATTGCAGGCCAAGCCAACCAGCTGATTTTGAAATTTTTACCGAATATCATCGGGAAATCCGGTCCACTGAAATAGACATTCAGTTTCTATTCCAATTTTGGAGGAAGTGCTGAAAAAACTTGGATACCTCAAATGTCTAAACATAAACAATATCTCGGCCTCAATGACGAGGTGATCCAAAGTAAAGCGCGGGAATTTGAGAAGCAAAGGGAGAAATACATGACATTGGATTAATTTATAGGGGTTACATATTTATATTAAAGAGACGATATCTGCTGAATATCACTTAACTAAAAACCCTCCCTTTGTGAGTTGATTTTTTGGTCCAGAACTCAAATGTTTCTACTGTATTAGGTATCTATCTACTCGTAGGGTTGTCCCAGGTCTCTAATATTCAGAATTTTATTCAACCTGCTCTGTACCAAGAGTCAAGACAACTTTGTATCCTAAACGATTTATTAAAGAGACTAAAATTCATTAAAATAACAACTAAAGTTTCACCTTTAACGTCCTCAAAAATTAGTTTATTTATACATCAGGCTGGTAAATTGTAGGTCGTCAAACTTCAAAACTTCAAGGCGAAATTTTGAATAGCATTTCCTCTATTCATACAATTTTTTATTGCTCCTTTGGAAAATTGTTTCCCCGTTAACCATCAACCAAAAGTGCGGCTTCCCCAAAACCATTAAAAGGCTATGTGGCTTCTACAACCAACATTATTTCAGCCTCGTTTACCATCAGTTTCCAATGCTAATGGTAGCCTTAAATGTCAGACCTGGAATAAACTTGGGGAGACATATTCGTCCTCGCACTCGTACTCGTACTCGTAAACGCCGCAAATAAAGTCACTAGAGCAGGGTTTTATTATGTTAGTGCTCCTGCATGAGAACTATCAAAAGAAGTCTTTAGGGACACATTTTTCCTGACACTACGGGTTTTGTATTAGTATACAGCTCCTTTGGGTATACACATTATTTACAGACATATGTGCGAGTTTCTTTGACAATTGATGTATGTAATTGGTGCACGCAACAATTGGGGAAAGAGTCGGGTGTATGGATTGGAGGTATAACTTAAATTAATTGCAAAAAGCTGCTGCATTTCCTAGCTGTCGTAAAAGGCTGTGGCGGTACGTTTTTTTTAGCTTTTAACATGCGGATAAATTGTTTTGTGGTTTCCGATTTCCGCGAATATCGTTTTGACGACGATTAACCGGCAGTTTTACGGAACTGTTGGGGCTTGCATGCAAGGAAACCAAAAATTATATACCATATACCTACATGAGTTAGTAGACTTAACAATAAATGGAAATACTTGCCGACAATTCTGTATAGCTATCTATAGTCTCGGCTAACAACAAATAGAGCATCTAGATTATTTTGAAAAAAAAAAAAAACACTTCTTGATGCATCTTCGTTTTTAGCTGGTGCTGAGACCACGAATGATTTTGGCTTCCTTCTCCAAAAGAACGTTGATTTCGAACGATTTTTCTCAAGACTTTTACTGGATTTGGCGCAATAATATGAGTATATTGTATATTTACATATCTGTATCCGATCAAGCTCGAATCCAGACTATCTGGTCAACTCATTTGTTCGCAAGGTCGCTTAAAATATTCAAATGTTCATATTTTTATTTTTACTTTTATTTATTAGAACACAAACAAGAAAATAAATTACTGGTTAAAAAATTCATAAGTTGGTCTAAATAAGACCCAAGCGGGAAAAGCGGTAAGATGTGTTCTTATTCACATCTAAGGTCTATACTTTTGTTAGCATCCAGATTTAATATTAATTTGCACGTAGCGATTGATATACCGATGCTACCGTTTTCTGGTATAGTAGGTAGAGTGGTTCCAATTTTGGAGAGTTGGTTAGCCCTATAATTCCCTGGAATGTCCCTCCCTAAGAGATGACCGGCATTCAAAGACGGCTCTAGAATTTAGTGAGACAGAGTCCAGGAACTTGATAGCGGCCTGACTGACTGATATAGATAATATCATATTTTTCTCCAGCCAGCACAGGACTTTTTTAATCGCCAAAATTTCCTCCGGAAACACGCTACAGTGGTTTAAATTATGCTTATCTGAGAAAATATCGACACTGACTCTGACATTGACTATCAGTCTTGGATCTATCTGTACAGAAGTGGATTAATTTGTCATCCATGAAAGCATCTTCCTTTGTCAAACCAATGTTGGCGCATAGCGTAATCGATATTCCCTGGAAGGATTGCTTTAAGAATATTAGCGTGCCCTAATGAATTAATTGTCCACGGTGTTGTTGCTCTAAGGCGAATAGCTTCGGTCCCAGCCACTTGCCTTGTGAAGGGTGTCAAGTGAGACAAAATATCTAGTTACGCGGAGGGAGTATGCACAGACATACTCTTCTTTGAACTCTGCTGTAGTTGTATTGTAGTTAACTGCACTGTCAAAGACAATTACCCTTACGTGAGTATTGGTCTAATAGCCGATACGAGGTAGAAAGCCCAATTCCCCCCCCCATGCCTTTTTTGCAAGAGAATAAAGCTAATGTAGCTTCCTTGACTCCTTCTTGAATGCTAGATTCCAGTTTAGTTTCCTGTCAAAAATGAGACCCAGATATTGTTTTATATTGGAGAAGATTAAACTGGGACCGTTTATTGAGGTAGGGTTTATGATTGGAATTTTAAATTTCCTGGGAAAGAGGACAAGATCAGTTTTATGGGGGTTTACTCCCAATCAGCGATTTGCCCAATGGTTAATCTGCTAAGATTAAGCTGGCGGAGTTCTTAAATGGTATTAAAATTCACACCTGATACGGCTTTCATTAACCACTAAGTCTCCAGAGAAGAGGTGAAAGGACACCGCCTTGTAGCGTACCTCTGCTGACGCATCTTTTAGCAGAAGTCCCACCCAGTTTGGAGTTTGGAGTTAATTATCCTGCTATTTAGCATAATGCAGATCAACTCCTGAAGTGAGCCGTCAACCTGCAGAGTTGACAGCGCAGTTGTGACTGCGGTTGTGTTGACGTTGTTAAAGGCACCCTCTACATCCTGAAAAGTGACCATTGTGTACTTTCTGCATTGTTTGGGTCGTTCGATGTGGCTAGTCAGTGGACGCAGAGCCGGTTTCAGCGACTTTCCTTTACAGTTGGAATGTTGAGCCATTGACAAAAGTCTTGGATCAATTTCTTCTCGTATATGGATATCAATCAGTCGTTCTAGAGTTTTCAGAAACAAAGATGATAGGCTTATAGGTCTGAGGTCCTTTGGGACAGCATGAGAACGTTTTCCGGCTTTGGGAATGACTTCCCTCCATTACAGTGGAAAGTGAATCAGTTTTACATAGCTCCTCATGATATTCTCCAGCGTTGGCAGGATAATATCTGAGGACCATTGTAGCTCGGCAGGTATTATACCGTCCGGATCGGCAGACTTGTGTGGGTCGAAGCTATGCAGCGCCCAAAGCAGTTGTCTCTTGTTATCAGACCATGAATTTTGATCACGGTTGCAGTAGTCCTGTTTGGGTTCCTACTGACCACAAATAGGGAGCTACCTGGGAAGTGAGTGTCCATTAGCAGGTTGAGTGATTCATGCCTTGAGGTTGTCCAAGTCCTAGGCATCATAGAATTTGTAGAGAGAATTTTTCTTAGCTGCGATGCGTAAGAGGTTTTTGTAATTTTGCCACAGATTGATTTTTAGGATTGTCGCTTTGCCTTCCTTAGTTCTTTTTTATATATTTTGAGGGATTCTTTGTATAAGTCTCAGTGAGTCACTTTTCTTGTGCTTTATGCTAGGTCGAAAAGTTTTCTGTAAAAAGTTTTCTGATGTCCACCAATGCGGCTTTTTCTTGCCTCTAGGTTGAATAAGAGGGCGGGAAGCAGCCATAGCCTGATTTAGAGCCAAGGTGAAATCTTTGAATTTCATGTAAAGCTTGTTGGTGTTACGCGGAAGAGTTTGGAGGTCAGAGGATAGTGTTTTTAACAGTATTGTTCTGTATTTTGGCCAATCAGTATTCCGATAATTTAAAAATGCTGGTTGGCTGGGAGGAGCGTCATTTAGGGTGAATTAAATGTATCTGTGTCGGTGTCCAGACTTTATCATCCAGTTCTTTAGCATTTAAGTGATGTTGTCGGAAACAAGAGTGATATCTAGCACTTCCTGTCGGTTCCTTATTATGAAAGTGGGTTCATTGACAATGTTGCAAGCGGTGAGATTAGTACTTATAATATAAGCATAAAGTGACTCACCTTTATCCTGTCCCATACAGTGTGGTGAGTTTTAGCGTAACAGCGGATCGTCGGGATGGAGTAAAACGAATCTACAGCTATCTAGTAGATGTACGAGTAAGTTGCTTGGAATGACGAATGTAATTACAAAAAATTCGCAATTTGTCCTGCGATATAAAGTGTGGCCCAAAATTCACACAAGATTGGAGTTTTGCGCCATTCGTGCGGCAAAGTGTTGCTAATGAAAAGAAACACAGCGGGACAGGGTTTTTTAAAATGGAGCGCTATACGAAAGAACACGCGTTTTTATTCTTAAGCAATATTCGCACAAAATATTGCTGGAATAGTTATATGTCTTCATCAATAGTTAAGAGATTAATTCAAAAATTCAGGGAGACTGAATCCATTAGCGATCTTATACACTCCGGCCGTCTATCAACAGGTCGTTCAATACATCAATCGAAGGAGCTCGTGAGAGTGTTGCTAAGAGTCGAGGTGCATCAATTCAGCACCGTGGTCAAGAATTGGATATTTCGAGAACCTCTCCACAGCGTATTCTCACGAAAAATTCGCATCTCCATGAATACAAAGTTCAATTGCCTCAAGAACTGAAGTCTATTGACCACGGGCAGCGAAGAGAATTTGTTGAATGGATTACGAGTGTTGAACAACAGGAAGTGTATGCTGATTTTTCATACAAAATCATCTTCAGCGATGAGGCTCATTTTCATCTCGATGGATTTGTTAATTATCCAAAGTCTTAAATTTGGTGTTCAGAAAATCTACGAGTGATTGTTGAGAAACAAATGCATCTTTAAAATGCCATTTTTTGGTGCGGACTTTGGGCTTTAGGTATCATTGGACCATTCTTCTTTGAAAATGCGAGTTGTCAGGCAATAATCGCGGCATGATAATCCATTTTTTTTGTGCCTTAATCGCAAATACTGCTGAGGACGACATATAGTCCTTTTCTGGTCGTTTAATTTCCCATTTTGATGGTCAGAATTGGCTGCCCAGATCATGCGTTTTAACGCCGTTGGACTTTTTCCTATGGAGTTTTTCGAAGTCTACATAAAAGCCCACGATCATACACGCCTTGACGGATCAAATTGAGCACTGTATTAGCCTCATTTATGCAAGACTGTCATTGGAAAATTTCGACAAAAGAGTGAGAATATGCCAGCAAAGCCGTGTAGCCCATTTACCCTATATGCTATTTCATATATAGCCCTATACTGTATAGCTTGTAAATTATTTATTAGAAACCTGTTTTTCTGTCAAAATTACTTCTTGTGTGAATTTTGGGACACCCATAAGATTACTGGCACGGACGAATTCCGTGTAAGCGGCAAATACATTTTTAAACAGTAAATTGAACTGATCAGAAAAAAAGACTCGGACTAATTGGACTTAAAGAACAAATATCCTGTCAATCTACCACAGTTCTTAATTAGCAACAGCGTCTGGAAAGTTCCAGCAAGAGGAGTAGGAATTGATTCACGACCACCAAAACATATGTCGATCTTAAAAAAAACGAGTCTCCCCTAATTTGTTTATTCTACCATAGATGCAAGCTTTTTTTTCTACTTCAGTTCTCAAAACTCCCCCACAGGCGTAATAGCTTTATGTTTCTTGCAAAGAAAAGAGGCGACATCTTTCACACTGTTGATTAAATCTATGGAGTCAATATCTCAAAGGCTGAATCCCACAAATGCTTTTCTAACTAGAAAGAGAGTAACGCCACCATGACTACACGCAAACGTATGTATGTAAATTTTCCATCAACATTTAATTACATTTCCTAGCATGTGTAGGGCTATATCATAGGGCAGAACTCCCATAAAGGATATCAATTGGTATTGAATTAAGAAAATTTTCTGAATCTACATTTAAATTAAATTTCTGAATCGATTTGTTATTTTTAAATATTAACTAGCCATGTACACTTATTCCAACGAATTTTTGGATCCGTTTCATTTTGAATATGACATCAATGGAAACGTATCCACATTATGTACATATTGTTCTTGTAGATACTCTACATATTAAAGTGAATTCTGTAGTTAATTGAATTGTTCCTACGAGTATGTCACCCCCTAGAGTAGCACTTAATGACTTAATGTACAGCTAAAGTGCTTGAAAGGTAATTCTAAGCTCCCTGAATTGAAAGCATTATTACCCATCTAGGTAACCGGGTGCTCCAAAGTCATTTGCATTGTTTCAATTGTGCTATGCATTCTGTCAAAAACAGACGATTCTGGTTGAGTCAGCATATACAGATGCCACAAGAGTATGTGCGTTCATAAGCACGCGTTTCCGTATCTACATATTTGTGTGTATCGTAGTTTTGGCGAACTTATAATTGAATATGCTCCTGCAAACTGAGTGAAAATGACAGTTTAATTATCTGGTGTAAACTTTAGAGGCTAACTTTCAATTGATTGACAACTAAGTTATTTTCGGAATTTAGCTTTGAGTGATCGAAGGTATTAAAGTGTTTTCGTCAAAACAGCCAAAACACTGTCGGGAGGAAAGAATTTCAATTTTTTAATTCTATTATACTTTATCTAATGAAGTTGGACCGAGGTATTCCTGTAGTGAGGAAGAGGAATTTTGGGTAGAAGAATTTATATTAAGTTTTCAACTCTTTGTAGAATTTTTGAGGTTTTTAAAAATTGTTTCCTATCAGAACATTATTACCAGATGGAAACCTCCATAGAAGGATGAGTACATTCAGTTTAAACATGTGCCTTACAATACAACAAAGTGCAAGTTTAAAGCATTTAGGTAAGTTGAAGTGAATGGTTTTGTGAACAAAAGAACATACTTAGGTCAGGAATTCGGCCCATCCCGAAGAGAACACCTACCATAAGTGTTGTCCCTTTGGGTTTGAGTCGAAAACTCTATGGCTCGAGGTGCTGCTATCCATAGGTTTATTAATATCTCATGTAACATATTTCTCGTACTTATCTGCATTTGTAGTGCGGTCGTGCGGGGTTGGATAAATTTTCATAAATTTGGAAACATTCTGAATGCCAGTACATTTTAGATAGCTTCGTTTGTGAGACCAAGAGTTTGCTAATACTTAAGAATTTGACTGATATTATTATTTCTTCTTTGAACCTCGACTGAAACTTGTACCTCTACTGCTTTTAGGATCAGGATTTCCTACGAAACTCGGTGAAGTCGGAAGTTTCTGAAACTAATATGGGGACTTATAAGTACGTTTTGTTTCGTTTCCATCGCTGTCAGTTTTCCTTTGAACCGTTTCAACTTCGTCCATCATTGCGTTGCATTTGTTCAAGTTGAATGAATAATTATTATTCAGCGGCATTTTTCTGTCACAAATAATACGACTTTTTTATTTAACCACTACACATCGACTCCACATATGTATCCCATCGCAATTTTCTTGGAAGTTAACCACAGAGCCTAAGTGTTTACATTTTACGCAATGTGGCTAGATAATTGGTTCTAAATAGATGTCAGGAATTTAGTTTACAGGTTTGGAGAAACGCTAATGAAGATATTCGCCATAAATACGACTGATTCTTAACCTGCTGTCTTTTAGTCAAACTATTAATAGTTTCCTGAAGGACTGTCATGTCGTACTTTTTCGGTTTTGATAATGCTAGTGTCATTTATAGACAACGCCTGGGTATTTATGTTGCGTCTTAACGACACCAGACATAATTGCGCCCTGGAAACTTAAAATTCCACTCCCTTGGTGGTTTCTCAATTATGAAACTTATGCTGATAATATCAGAATTTCATGAGTTTAACGTACGTGGCCCATCCTGTTCTACAGTCGGCGAATAGAAACGTGAGTCGGGAATAAATACGAAAAGCAGAGATTATTGTCGTTTGAAGTGGAATACACTGGAAAGGAATTCATATTTTCAGTTGACAAAAATCAAGTGATATGAGTAATTGACTAGAAATCAACAACAAGCCAATTTCCACTAAGAATTTGGCCTCCCCATTAAATTCCACAGATGGAGAGAAATAACTACTGAGCCTAAATATCTTTATTTCTCCTTCTATTCCATTTTCCCAAAAAACTTAAGCGGTTAAGCTACTATAGAGGCCGTAAAAATAGGCTTTTCTGTGATTTTTTTTGTCAGGAAAAATATAAACATAAATCGAACTCACAAACGTAGGAAGTTATTGTACATATGATTGACTGTAAAACATAATTTTTTTTAGAATAATTTACTTAAAAATAGCGGCTGTGCAGCGTTTCTCAGATGACCTCTCTTTTTTGGAAGGGTCTACGTCCGTATCAACGGCTCCTGTAAGCTTCGAATTATGTTGAGTCACAACATTATATTTCTAAAGATGTAGTAAAAGTTTGAAGTGAATTGGTTGAAAATTGTTCAAGTTATGGGTGCGGCCAATTTTAAGTCATAGAAAGTCATGAAAAATTTGGCAATACCTTTAATCCGCGATGTCTGCACCATATAATAGGCCTTCTAGATTAGTGTCTTACTCTTCCATTTCTTTTTTGTTGGATTTTAAATAGATCCTCCACTCCTTTATAGCTTCAGACAGCGATCTTCTGTAAACTTTATGCGGTCTTTGTAGCTGTTCGGGCCGATTTCTAAGTCCATCGCTTTCATTATGTGCAAAATTGGAGCAAAGCCGTTATTGTACCTGCAAACTATAATACCCATAGCTATATCCAACACAATTTTACCACGAGAAGTGGATTTTGAAGCCAATGCCCACACAGTCGAATTAAAACTTTCAATATAGTTTTGAGTATAACCGCCGATGCGTCGAGTAAGAAGATCGTCTCTGGTCCAATTTTCGCAGACGTACTTGATAGTTTCATACACTTCAATTGGAAGAGCTGCCTTATGTTTGTACTCAGCAAAACTTTTTGTATTTTGCCATAATCACCATGAATCCTCTCCGATCGGACATTTATCATGCTGCGATTTTGCAATTAGATAATTTATGATCGAGTATAGCCCACATACTGTTTCTCATGTTTCAACTGAATTGCTGTTTCTACGAGTGGCTAATCCATAATAAATTGAGAGTTCGTCTATTCGTTTTGCCGTCAATTTACCCCTTCCACCGAGACCTTACGTAGGTGGGTATCCATTCGCTTTTGAACGTGATATACCTATACATATATATATCTTGGGTACTGTGCTATTCTCATAGGGCTTAGCATAAGTAATGCCCTTAAAAGTCTTAGAATCATCATAATATAATAGGTGTATTTTACCCAGTGGAAAGCTTCGGGTCGCTGAACATCTCAACCACTGCATCGACCTCCGTTTTCCCTGCTGATCCATAGTGATTCCCGTCGCACTTATCTTTATGATTTTGAGCCCATTTCGTATATTCTTCGGCATCTGCTTTATTCTTCAAGTACTCACATGCTTTACGGTATTTTGATGTTTGCACTGCAATTGCCAATAAGAGTCTTTAAGCCAAACAAGGACGTTAACCCACGTTTTCTCCACGAAATATCACCAGATACCATAATTCCATTTTATCCTTTTTCAATAGGAATATTTGCCTCATCTTTCGTTTGTTGCAGTTGAAATTCTTTTATTCTTTTATTCTTTTATACCTTATCATAGAAAGAGTGAAACATAGGCCGAGGTAATTCCATTTTTTATTCCGTGCAAACCAATTCCAAGTAATCGGCCCTCTGGAATAAATGGACTACTATTTACCTCAGTCTGTATACATTTTTCACTGGACATTATTATTTTGAATCCCAAACCGCGCTTACCAATTTCCGTAAATTTCACTTCCGATTTGCACACTTTAGAAATGATAACATTTGAAATAGCTGAAAAAACTGCAATGAAGTTCATCATACGATAACTAAACTCTCGATTCACTTCAATATCATACATATCTTCTGATTGCTTACATTTTTTCGCGGATGTACTAGTATTCATTTCACTTGGTGCCTCTAGCGGTCTGCTTCCACATACTTTCGGTCTCTTGCTATATTTACGTGTCTTCTTTGCACCTTTTCGACCACAATACACTTTGTCACTCATTATAAAAACGAACCAATAGCACTCACAAAACAGGAACAAAGTTAGCACAGTCATTGATAAATAACAAACGTTCCTAAGTTGATGAAAATGTAACTTTATTGTGAAAAAATGGTTACAAATGAATATTCAAAGTATTGCCCATCGCTAGCTACAACTTTTTTCCATCTTTCTGGCAGAGCTCGAATACCATTACGAAAAAAGTGTTCATCTTTGGATGCTATCCCCGAATCAAGCCAATTTTTGATGTCTTCATATTAGTGGAACTGCTGATCAGCCAGACCATGTGCCATCGAACGGAACAAGTAATAATCGGTCGGCGCAATATCTGGGCAATATGGCGGGTGCGGTAAGACTTCCCATTTGAGTGTTTCCATTTAGGTTTTAACGCGTTTGGCAACATGAGGCCGAGCGTTGTCATGCTTAGAATCACTTTTTTGTGCCTCTGCTCGAACTGTGGCCGTTTTTCGCACAGTGCTCGCCTCAATCGCATCAACTGAAGTCAATACCGTTCCCCAGCGATGGTGTCATTGGACTTCAACAGTTCATAATAAATAACACCGACCTGATCCCACTTTTTTTTGTTTTTTTTATAGTTTACGCGCGCCTAAGGGGTTATGATACCCTTTTATTGGGTACTGGCGAACTCGGAAAGATAGAAAGAGGAGAAAGGAAAGCATTGTTGTGATGTAGTGGTTTGAAACTCAGGTGTGTTTGGTTTCGATATTGACTCCAGGGGTGGGAGTCCGAATAGGACGGAGAGATTTTCTTCACTCGGAATGATTCAGGTTGTGAATTTTAACGGTTGTTTTTGTGCTTGAAAACCCTACAACAGCCAAATCTACATGTCAGTGTTATGCCTTCACACGCAGATTTTTCTGACTGAGTTCCAATTACACAAATGAAAGCTTGTCGTGGTTAGGATTCGAACCTTGACCCTCCGAGTGAGAAGCGATTGCCAGTACCACTACACCACGGCCACCCACCTAATACACACCATAAAGTCGCAGCGTGAATATTCGGCCGAGCCGACAACGTGACCGGGCAGTCCACATGACTGTCTTCTCTTTAAGTTGCCGTAGTGAATAGTGAACACAAGTTCCTTGTTTTTGAATCATTCCCAATGCATGTAATCGCTTGGAAATGGCTTGACAGGTAACTCCTAATCCTGAAGCAATCTCTTCTTGCGTTTGGCACGGATCCTCATCGAGCAATGCCTCCAATTCAGCGTCTTTGAAGGATTTTGGCCTTCCTTCATGCGGACGGTCGTCAACATTGAAATCACTGTCTTTGAATCGACGGAACCAATTACGGCACGTTGTTTCTCTTAACATACTATAAAGCAGCATCTCCGTAAACTTTCTGGAGCTCTATGCGCTTCAGCTGCCGTTTTCTTCGAATGAAAGAAAAAATCAACACTTCTCGCAAATGACAATTATTTGGTACAAAATCAGACATTTTTACAAAACTAAAAGAATATATCGTCAAAACAAAATCACTAATGTGGCAATACGGTTTGTTTACCATATGTCTAAGATTGGTTCATGACGTTTTGGATATGCAAAATCGTCAGCGCTTACTGCTGGAGCCATCTGGAGAACTTAGTTGCGCACTTAATACATATATATTGGATTAGAAGTCGCATTATGTAAATCAAAAAAAGTGTCGATGACAGATCTGAGCCTTGGGGCATGCCAGGATCTATTTTGTGGTCGTCAGCCTTGAAACCATTCAAGAAAACTTGAATTGAATGTCATGAAATGTGATTCCTAACCCATTGGAGAAATGCAAGTATTTTCGGCACGAGATCAAGTGAAACTATCTTGCTTTCATCAAATTGGTGGACACTATGGTCCTCCTTTTCGGTCAGGCATAATATCAAATCATGATAGGAGCACAAGGTAAAAGATTCTGCTGTTTTAGTCACAGGCTGCACAAATGCTGTTTTTCATCTTCTCGGAATGTTTTCTAAAAAGGAGGATTGGTGAATAAGTTAAAGGGGTGGTTTTCTTAGATTAGAAGCACCTATTTAGAATAAGGGCTGATATATCATCTGAACTATGTACAATCGAAGCACAAGGACCTCAAAAACCTAGTTTAATCTTCATCCGTCCCTCGGGGGTTTTTGGTTTTGACCCCAAGCAATTTTTCTTTTCACATTTCTTCTAAAATATTGGGCATATTAAGTGACTTTAGGTTTTCTGTGCTACTTGTACTTTTATAATAAAAAGTAATGGGCTATTCCTTTTTGTTACGATGTTACACACAAAATTCTTACATATGTACATATCCAATAGTGTACTATATATGTACTCGTCAGCGCATTATTGCATATTTTCCTTCTCCGCTTTCTGGAGGAGATTATCAGGAGACAGAAAAAACACGTTATAATACTTATTTATCCTGAGCTTGGGCAAATATTGACAATCTCTGAACAGATAGAGTAAAAATTTCACTTCACTTGGAGGTAAAGTATTGCACAAATCGCATTCATTTGTGGAATATTTGCAAATTTTTGAACAGATACGTACATATAAGTTAGAGAATCATTTTGATCTAATAAGTTGTGGTTTTATCATAGTTATAGGCAGGACTAAGTCAGAATGAAATAGAAAGTTATTTGGCGTTTTGATCTGACGACGATTCTTGTTCAGAGATATCAGATCTTGTTGAGGTATATGAAAGCTCTTTCAAAAGCAATGCAGAAGAAATTCCTTCAGAGGGTATGTCTTTATTGATCTGGAACAATGCCTGGTATTACTAGGTGTGCAATTTCTCGGATATCAACGAAACTGTCAACGTTTAGGTTATTTTCCCATCGATTCGAAAATATTGTTTTAGATAATACTAACTTATAAGGCCAGCGTGTATAGAAAGACTACTGGAACTAACTGCGAGCATTCATTAGACTGTTGTTATTAATGGGTGTGTAGTCGCATAAGTCAAATAATGAGTTTTTGGAAAATTTACGGCACGAGATCAAAGAAAAACATATGTTTCGGTTTACTATGTTTCTGAAACGTTTCAAGGGTTATGTATATCAAGGGTTATATGATTTGATGACCGAAGCACACGAGGAGTTGAGATACTCGTAAATTGGCTAAGATTCGAGAATTGTGGGTTGAAGTAGATCCTACCGCAGTTATATAACTCGGGTGAATATGTAACGATTGATGAGAAATTGGCATATCGTGGAAAATGTTCATACCGACAGTATATGCCAAATAAGCTAACAAAGTACGTAATGAAATTTTAGATGCTATGCGATGGCAAAAACAGCTATGTGTTGAACCTACAAGTATATACTGGAAAGGAACAAGGAGCAGCATCAGAAAAAATCAAGAAGACGAGTTGTACTAGACTTATGTGAAGGCCTGCAAGGCAGAAAAGTAACAATTGATAACCATCACCATCAACAAATAAAACATCTTTTACGTCTATAGTACTGGAAGTAAAGGGAAAATCAATTTTAACATCAACGTTTGCTTTCACTCAAGATACCATTATGGTATCATACATACGAGTACCAAGCAAAAATAAGTGTGTTGTTCTTCAAAGCACACTCCACCGCATTGAAGAAGTTAACAATGATGCTGGGAAGAAACCAAAGATCATTCTGGATTATAATGCCACCAAGGAAGGAGTAGATATACTGAAAAAGATGATTGCAAATTACAGCACCAAGAGAAACACGAAATGATAGCCAATCATTGTTTTCAGTAATACAGAATCTTCCAATAGAGACTTCCCAACTTTGACAGTTGATAGCGGCCATATTATTGAAGCTATATCTGGAAAATTGGCTGCCTTTTATTCAGTCTGTTTTGCCAAATCACCATGGATGGACATAGTGTTACGTGTAAATGATAAAATTGTTTTATCAAAATGGATGTTCTGTTCGGGCAACGTTCCGCGCGCTTCGCCCATTTTGTGGTAGCCATAATCGTCCTACCGAGAGAACTATTCGAAGTGCGGTGAATAAATTTGAGTTCACTGGTTCAGTAAACGATGAACTAACACCCGTACGTCGACGAAACGCAAGATCTGCTGAAAACATCGCCGCTGTCCGTGATAGTGTGCAGGAGAATCCGAGGCAGTCGATTTCGCGTCGCTCACAAGAACTCGGCCTTTCGCGGACCACAACTTGGCAAAGTTTGCATCGTGACTTGGACCTGCAAATGTGCCAAATACAACTGACCCAGCAGCTGAAGGTAACCGACCATAGACAACGCCGTGTGTTCGCTGGATGGGATCTGGAGCAGTTGGAAACTGACCCTAATTTTCATCGAAAAATCATATTCAGCGATAAGGCCCATTTCTGGATGAATGGGTACGTCAACAAACAAAATTGTTGAATTTGGGACGATACCAGAGCATCCAAGAGCGTCCAATGAATCCCGAAAAAGTCACCGTTTTGTGTGGATTTGGATTTGGATTTGGATTTGGCGGCGTCATCGGTCTATATTTCTCTCAGAAAATCGTTGGCCAGGCCATCACAATCAACGGCGAGTGTTATAGGTTGATGATTATCAACTTTTTTTGGCCTGAGTTGGATGATATGGACACCAACACTATGTGATTTCAACAGGACGGCGCTACGTGCCAAACAACTCACGCCACATTAGAAATTCTGCACTAGCGATTCGAGGGCATGGTCATCTCACATGTAGGTGATGTGAACTGGTCACCGAGATCGTGCGATTTGACCCCGGTAGACTTTTTCTTGTGGGTCTATACAAATAAGCCGCAAACCACAGCGGCTCTCAAAGCCAACATAACCTATTGGAATCAAGGAGACAGAAAAAAGAGCAGAACAAGAACCAAAAAAGCAGTTTTGCGACGAAATTGGGCTTGATGTGGGTAGACCAAAACAAGAACTTGGAAATACCAATGATGGAAATACTTCGAGTGGATTTTTTTCAAGAATCAGAGGCGACAGCTCGAATAACTGGTGTCAGAGAGGTAAAAACGAGGCTTGAAGTAGTACTTAATGTTTTGAATCGCAGGGAAATAGCTAATACTGTCCAGTTTGCGGAGTGTACCAAGAAAACAGCAGAGTTGTGAGAGCAGAAATATTCCGAAGACTTTTTTCACATGCTTGCAGCCTCATCGGACACATTTCTTTCTTCGTCAGAACCGAAAAAGATCTTAAAGCACAATATTCTCCAGAAATGATAATTTTATAAGACATTACCCCAGATATTGACGAAAGTTTCCAAGAAATCGTTTATTTTAATTCACCACTGTTTGGGTCGGATTAGCTTTTAGACACCCTGTTATTACTTCAGTCATGGACTTTTGAATATTCTTATTTTAAAATATTATACATATGTCAGAAGAAAATGATTGTTCTACAATAAAGGTCTATCTTCAATGCTGACATAATTTGTCGGGGATTTAGGAAAAGGCTTACTTTGGTGTACGCTGACCCATGTTAACGGAAATTGCTCCGTTAGTACAAATGGTAGATACTTCGTTTAGGACTCTATTTTTACAAGAAATACTAGATTTTATAACTGCGTTCAAATAAAGTTGATATCTTGTTTGAGTCTTCATATATCCAATTTTTAAACCTGTTCCTTTTTTCCTGCCCATGCTAATTTCTGGCTTTAAGGTCTCTTTTCTCCAGAAAATGGGCGATAAACATAACGTTTTACTATTTTTTTCTTATGAACGTAACAATAATAAAAAAGAAATTATCAACAAGTTTTCAGAAAAACTCATAGACTTTATGATACTTGGGAAAACCTGCAGCAAGTAAAAAAGGGGGGCCGTGGCTCAAGTGCTAGTGTATTGGCTTTTCAATCAGACGGCTCGGTATTCAATACCAGCCGTGCCTGGAAGATATTCTTTTTTCAGGCGAATGGTTGCCTAATATACAACAAGCCAATCTACACTAAAAAACTAGTCATCCCATTAAATCTTATATGCCAGCCATGGAGCGAGATAACCACTGAGCCCAAACATCTTTCATTTTCCAGAAAACAAAACCTAACACGTGCTCCTTGAGTGTTAAATTCTTAAACAAAAAATAAAGCCAGCTGTAAGCAGAAACAATATTTAAAGGGTCTTCACTGCTGGTATAAGTAGCCAACTCTTGCCGTTAAGAGAAGCCTTTGATAACCGCATGCACAACAATCAGTCTGGCTTCCTTCATATTGAAGAGTAGACAGCGAATGATGAGCTTCATATGCGTAAAACTGCCTACCGACGTAGTATATGCTGCGAGACGTTCCTTTAAATTCTAGTGGGCAGGATTTAAAGCGCACTCAATATAAATAGTAAGGAGTACGTTTTGGGAATTTCCATCGACATTGAAGGTGCTTTCGCAAACCTAATTTTTGACGCCAATAATAATTCGGCCAGATAACAGGAAGTAGATTGTGGATTCATTGCAGTGAAGCATGGTAGTCGACTCACTGTTTAACGTTCTCAATAGTCCTGACATATAGCTAAATGCAGATTAAGTTGCTATTCTGCTTGCATAATCATATTTAAATAGCGACTGTCTACTAGCCCTCGACATGATCGACAATTGGCGCTCTAAGAAAGGGTTTTCAGCAATTCTCTCAAAACTGAGGTTGTTCTCTTTACGAGGAGGACGAAGCTGACCCGTCTGACTTATTTAATGCTTAGTGGAGCATCACCATCAGTGTCTCCAACGAATATATTTCGATTTAATCCGGGACAATAAACTTCTTTCGATTAAGGAAGTCATGTCGAAAACCTCTAAGGCGCTTCCACATTTCTGGCAGTTAAAGAAGTTTTCGTCAAGACAGATGCTAAGGATGGTGGTCTGCATCTACGTTGCTATTATAAGATTAATTTTGATATACGCGTCGGTTGTCGTAAGCATTCACGAAAATACGTCCAAGTGCTTTAACCAGAGTCCAAAGATTTGTGTGTCTCAACGGCAAGAAGGCTTTTCGAAGGAAAAGTCTAGTTCCAATATTGAAGAACTATTGAAGTCCCTTCCGTTGATGTCCATATCATTGGCTGCATTCTCATAACCCTCTTCGGTTTAAAGGGAAATGGGCTTTGGTACAATACGCACTACAATTTTGATGAATTTACCCGACAGTTATGTATGTATCATTCGGCTCTTGTTGTCTTATGGATATGCCTTCTGATGCAATCACTTAAGTTGGTACAAAAGATGGCTCCATAGAGTTTTATTGGAGGACGCCAACGTTAGGAAGATTTGCGTCTGTCTTCCAAGCGAATATATGTATACTCGACCCTGATTGTATATACATACATCAAAAAGTTCCCGGAATGTATTCAGAAAATTAAATATACAAGTTTATTCATCTAAATCTATATTGTCCCCTTCAAAGTAATCCCCCATCGATTGCAACACACTTATTCCAGCGCTTGATCCAATCCTCGAAACATTTTTTATATTTGGTTTTCGGTATGTCCATCTGTGCTTCCTGCGATTTTTCCATTACTTCCTCTCGGCTGATGAAACGCATTCCCCGTAGTGGTTTTTTAACTCGATTGAACAGGAAGAAGTCACAGGGAGCCAAATCAGGTGAATTCGGTTCGGTGGCTGTTGGATGGTATTTGTTGCATTTTTTGTCAAAAAATTACGAATAATGATGGCACTTTGCGACGGTGCGTTATCATGGTGCAAGATCCACGAGTTTTCTGCCCACAATTCTGGTCTCTTTCGACGAATTGCTTCACGCAAACGACTCATAACGCCCAAATACTCGTAATACTCTTTTTTTACTGTCTGGCCTTCTGGCAAAAATTCATGATGCACTACACCGTTGTAATCCATGAAAATCGTGAGCATTGCCTTCTTTTTTGACTGAAAATGACGTGGTTTTTTTGGTCTCGGCTCATAGTTTAGTTTTAGATTTTAATGTGGTGAACGCCATTCACTTGCCTGATGTCTGGATTGCGTGTCGTACTCATAAACTCACGTCTCGTCTCCAGTAATGATCCTTCTGATGAATGTGGTATCAGATTCAGCCTCGCAAATCATCTCTTTTGCGACGTCAACACGGTCTCTTTTTCGCATGAAATTGAGGTCTTTTGGCACCAACTTTGCTGCCACACGACGGAAACTCAAATCATTAACCAAAATATCTTGGACGGATCCATAGGCAATATCTCTCTGATGGTTAATTTGCAGTTATTGACCAACATCATCAATGTTTTCGTCGGTTTTCGATGTCGATGGTCTGCCACTGCGTTCATCATTTTCGATTGAGTCTCGACCACTTTTGAACCGCTTGTGCCACTGGTAAAGGACCGTTTTCTTTAGAAAATCGTTGCCGAAACACTTTTCTAACACTTTTCAGTTTTTTAATACTCGTACAAATTCGTTGTTGCAAATTTAAATCCATTTCTAAAATTGTAAAAAATCTCCAACACACACAGAAATAGATGTAACATACTCTTGGCTATGTAACTTTTGCAAATGTCAACAACAGATTTACCAATTTAACAAAGAAAAAACAGAACTCAAATCGGAACATTGGACGGCCACACGGTGGTGTGATCTTTTTGATCAAGGTGGTATATACCAATTAATTGGTGGAGATGCCCAAGTATCTGCGCTGTAGTAACAGGTAAGCTACTCCTAAGGCCTGACCGAGCTTCTCTAAACGCAATCGGAAGTTTCTCTTGCAGGCCACATTTGGATAGAGAGAAATGAGATCGCTAGACAAGCCTCAGAAGAAAGTTTTTCAGCAGCCGAACCTGCGTTAGAACTGCCTAAATGTTCGGTTAATTCTTCTACTGATATTTAGCCAGGATCAAGGGGCGAGCATGCTTGCAGATATCATGCCGCTCCTGGGTGTCGCAAGACCAAATGTATGCTTTCTAGGTCAGCGACTTTCTTCCTGTCTGACTGTACAACTGTATAGATGTGATGGGCCCTCGCCCAATTATCAAAGCTTCGCCCATCAATGAGATTGTCTAATAAAATGCGGTGGTAGAGTCAGGTACTGGTCTGTAATGGTTTTCAGATGACACCACCGAAGGTTGCTACGATTTGACCAGTTACAAGCGGCCGGTCATAGATCCTGTTGATGCAGGATCACCGGTATTCCCCACCAGGACTTAAATCACGGTAGTATGGGAGTCAGGAGCTCCCCGAATCTCCGGCCTAGCTTGTTGATGTAGGACCCCCTTGTGGGAGCCTTATGATGGCTGTGGTTTAAACCCAAATCGCGGGAAGGGTCTACCTGTTGGTTTGACTCTGCATTGGGTTGTTTGAATAAGTACTCAGGGTTGTGACGCTAAGAACAGTAAGAAGTTTTAGGTTAGCCTCGACTCATATCAAGGGTAGAACACCGTTCTGAAGTGGTACTCAGGAATGCGGCAGGCAATGGCAAGGCTCATCCTTGTTCCCATGGATGTATGGGCATCCCGTAAACTTAAGTCTACACAACAGGTACGAGTATTTACGTCAAAACCTTGACTCACTGTACAGATGTAGCGTCATACATAGACTTTGAAACTCAGTAAGTGAAAAATAGAAAGACTTATAACCAGAAAAAATAAGAAGAAGTGAATTTTTTTTCGAGAAATCGATTTCATTGGTCGTGTCATAGGTCATGTTTTACCTATATGGAACTGCATTTCTTAAAAAGCAGGAAGTCCTAGTTCCAGAAATGGTACGAATTCCTTAGACACAAACAGTGGCTACGAAATTGAACTTCGGCCAATTAACTCGTCAAAGCTTATCCTCCTTGCATTTCCGCCGATTTACGAAACTACAATACATGCATTCACTAAAATACAAGCAGAGTTCCTTTCAAGTAATTTGGAGGAACATTGTTTGGATTTGGAACATTTCCTCCTTCGATACTGTGACTAATTCCGAGTTACACTCAAATCTGGGATATT
Organism: Volucella zonaria; assembly: GCA_963966105.1. NCBI lineage: Eukaryota > Metazoa > Arthropoda > Insecta > Diptera > Syrphidae > Volucella > Volucella zonaria. Next base: position 127,160,038 of record OZ014531.1, read on the forward strand.
TCATATTTATCTTTGGTGTCTCTACTTGAGCCAACACACAAAATCCTTTTAGTTTAAACTGCCAGGAAACCACTTTCATTATTCATCGTTAGTATACAATAGGATTGTTCTTTATCCTCTTTGCTAAAAATCGGGGAAACAAAATCATAAAATCGAATTTGTGTGATTTTTTTTTTCTGAATAAAAGCAGCGGGACTGGAAACTCGCACGGTTCGCTTTCAAGTGGAGGAAACTTTTATACCAGCAATAAAAGAGAGGAATTTTATGTTTTAATGATTACGTTTCCGGCACAACGGTTTGAGGAGAACTATTAATATTTATTAATAGCAGGGGCAGATCAGTGCGTAAACTCCTGTCTGCAATAACTTTTTTTTTTGAAATTTGCCTAACAAAAAAATTGGTCTGAAATCGCCAATTCTAAAAGATACATCATCTTCCTGGTAAACAGTTAATTTTGTATAAATTCATTTGGTAGGGTATGTTTGGTTTGTGGATGGGCATGTGATGAATTGAAGTTTGGTTAAGATTTTAAGGATTGTGTGGCCAGTTTTATGTCGAAAAGACATATAGATATACATATAACCAATTTCCTTTTCTGTGTTCATATTGTCAATTTATCACCGTAACCTCTGACAGTAATAGTACTTCAGTAACTACATATTGAGTTGACCTCAATGAAATTCTTCTCGTTGATTTAAATAAAATACTTTAGATGAAAATAAATTGAACTGGCTGCTTAGCAAGGTAGATTTTGTAAACATTTTCTAAATTGCCCCGAAAGACGACGAAAGCTGTGAAGGTCCAAGACTGTAGTTACTTCTCAAGGAAATCTGCAAACCTTTAAACATGGAATAGATGTTACTTATTTGGAGGCGAGTTATAATATGTACAGATCAAGCCAATGGGAATACTGAGAGTTCAATCAACTATTAAAAATCTATTCTGAGTCTCCAGAGAACATATACTGCGCGGCAGCTATTCCACTGTAAACAAACTACTACTGGATCACAACTTACTCATTTAGTTGGAATCAGAAATGACCTCTAAGGACTGAAACGAATAAAATTTGTAAACTTCAAAGTTTTTATTAAATTCATTCACAATTACAAAAAATTAAAAAAATTGTTGGGTTCCCATTCTTTCCTCAACGTCCTTCGAATGTCCTTCATAAGATTGGTGACAGTTACATCCGTGATCTTTTCGGACGCTCTTTTCCATTTAACACTAAAATCTTTTACGCCCTTTGCACACTGCTCACTTTTCCTCAATATAGCTTTGACAATACCTTTAAATGGGACGGCACTGTGGAACATTGGGTGGATTCATGTCTTTTGGGACAAAGTCGACATTTTTGGCAACAAGAAAGCTTAACGTCGCATGAGCATAGTGAGCTGAACCAAAATCTGGCCAAAATAATGTTGAACCCACGTGTTTGTTTAAGAAAGGAATCAACCGTTTTTTTAGGCACTCGTTAATGTACACTTCTCCGATAATTTTTCCCGTTGTAACAAACGATGAGCTTCTGTGTTTGGCAAATGGCCTACCAAACGAGATATTTTGACCCGAATTTTTCCATCCCAATCGATGTTGTTGCTTGCGGAAGAATCTCAGCTTCAAACGAGTTGCCAAACTGCGCACCTGGAAGAGTAGTAAAGTCGGCTTTGACATAAGTTTCGTCATCCAAAACCAAGCACGCTTTCTTGTTACCGATCAACTCGTATAGCTTTCGGGCTCGTGTTATGACTTTTTTTTGCTTTTCAGTAACTTTTGATATTTTTTGTTTTTTTCGTGTTTTTAGACCGTTACGTTTTTTAGATTTGTGTACCATTGTTTGGTTGGTATTACGTTCCCGAGTAACATCTCTGGATGACATAGTCCGGTTTTTTACGATGGTACCCACTATTTTCCTGTCCAAATTTGTATCATGTGCTCCACTTTTAGCTCCACTTTTCTGTTTTCGCTTAACTGTGAACGTCTCCAAATATTGTTTAATTACGGAATCGACTGTACTGGGTACTATGTTTAAATTTTTTGCGATGAAATGGTTTGGATGCGAAGTATTTTCGAGCTGTTTGTTGATGATCTTTTTACGGCGTTCCTCTTGACTCATATTTTATAAATATTTGGAACCGCACCGAACTAAAATCAATAACAAACTGAAACTAGAGAATATACAGGCTAATTTGGGTACAAAATGGGATTGCAATTTGTACGCATTGGAAGTATAGCCCGTATTAAAATTTACAGATTTTATTCGTTTCAGTCCTTACCATACAATTGGCAGAACTTGGTAGAAACCAATCCCAAACCAAGTTTGGGAGAGGGGGGTAAGTTCACTGAAGATGATGACTACCACTCTGCACTATGCTGAGCCAGACAGCCCAAATGAATCAGAACTATGTAATCTGTAGTAATATAGGTTGACGACTTCAGTGCATAAGTATGATTTCGAAAAAACACAATTTTGCCGCTGTGCCGAAGGAGATCGCAACGTGAAGTCAACAGCAACGTTAGACATCAGAGCCAAAGATAAACTAATTTCGGATATATATGAAGATTTCTTCATCTAGCTAGTACGAGTGGAGATCACGACCAGTGAGTTCGCAGTAAACCAACGATGACAACAGACACCAAAATCGGAGGGATATGACCCCACAGGTTGGTAATAGTACCATCATCCACCACGTGGATTGACCACGTAAAAAAAGTTTGTTATGAAGTGAAAAACTATTTCGGATATCTGTAAAGGGCAACGAATATCGGCAATACACGTGGAATTTCAGTATCCTTAACAGATCACATTAAAGAAATTATGGGCGCTACAGCCGGGGTTAATCTATCCCGTAGTGACTCCAATTACTGTGATGTTTGCCTCGTCGAACTCAGGATTTACGAGTTTTTCCGGGCTTCAAACGGCAGCACAATGAGTGACCTTTTCATGTCAAAATATTTGATAATTGAAGGCTTGTAATTTTCCAATGCAGCCGAACAATTATGAATAAGAGACTCTAAACCGATTTAAAGAAGATATCGTATTACTGCTGTCCACAATATGCTACAGGCAAAAGGATATTAAAAAACTGTAGCGTAACTGGATACCTATGTATGTAAATGGTTTTTTTAAAAGAGCTGCACAAATTCAATAGAAAATAAAACACTTGAAGCATTTATGCGCCACGTTTAGATCGAATGAAGCGCAATCATAAAGTATAACTTTCGACGACTTAATCGAGCAAATGGGGCCGAATCTCTAGTTTATCGGCACGGACTAGTGACTTCACATACCCCCAAAGAAAGTAATCTAAAGGTGTGAGATCATAGGATCGTGGAGGCCAGTCCACAGGTCCATTTCGCAAAATTATGCGCTTAGCAAATGTTTCCCGCAATACATATATTGATTTTGTCGCGCGTCCAGTTGGAAACAAAGCTCTCCATTGACGGTAACATTCTGGCCGGCACCGTCCTTAAAGAAATATGAGCCGATGAATCAACCAGCCCATAAAACACACCAAACAGTGAGTTTTAATGTTTGAAGGGCGTCTCGACAAAGGCTTCTGGGTTTTCTCCACTCCAAATTCGGCAATTTTCCTTGCTTACATATCCATTTAACCAAAAATGACCCTAATCGGAGAACAAAATTTTGCGTTGAAAATAACGGTCAAACTGAATAATGGTCACGCGGTTTCAACTCTTGGATCTTATAAGTTTTTAAGCCACGATATTTTCGTAGAATCTTTCACAAAGTGGATGGACATAGCTTCAATTGCTGTGCACGATTGCGAATTTACTCTTCTGTTCGCACTGTTTATCGTCTTTGGGGATGCGTATTATCCACTAGATTGTACGTGGTGTGAAAACGATTCATCGTGTTCCTTGCTCGGATGAATGATTAAGTCGACTGTAAAGTGGACGTAGCGCACCATAAGTTAGGCTAACCGAACCATGGTTTTCAAAATATGATTGCACAATTTTCAGATGTTGTTCTGGCGTTAATCTATTCATCGTAAAATGACAAGAACAATGGTACTAACCACAAATCAACTTTCAACTATCAACTGTCAAATTGACAATCCGTAGAAAAAGTGTTGCCAGTTTTTTTTATTTTTTTAGTTAAACGAATTCTTTTATTTACTTCGTTTAATACTTTACAATAGTTTAACCTAAGTGTTCAAGGATATGGCTTAAGGCCCTCTTCCAGATTGACGTTAAAATATTTACAAATATGTAATAAAATAGACTTTTCATCAAAAATTTCCTTCTATGAGTCGTTTCCTAGCAGCGTTAGCTGCATATTTGTATAGAACTTCCAATAAAATGGTATACATCCTCCCTCTCCTTAAGGTTGCACAGGTCACACAAGATTGGAAGATTGGGACGATGAGGCAAGTAGTACAGGTTGATTAATTCTCATCTTAGCTTGAAAATAGTCTTAATCATATCCAATGAATAATCATTTACAAAGTAAGTAATTATTTGGAGGTTGCAATTAAGTTTACTAAAGAACATTCTGCGTTGCGATGATACAGCTTGAGTTAAATACCCGTCATACATGTTTTGACCAGCTTCCACCAATAAGGACTTAAATAAGGCTTTCAGGATGGAATGTTGGATATCTGATGCAATACCTATGTTAATGCTCTTGTCGGAAGTATATGCATGAGATCTAGTTTCGGCAGCCATTTCCGTAACTTTCATGACAAAGACAACATGCAACTGAAGCGTGTTCAGAAAAGTGGAATGACACCCGTTTCTAAGTGGAGCATGTAGTTTGGAGTGCAGATTGGCAAACAGAAGATCCGCTTGAGAAAATATCGAAGAAATTTCTCAACTTCGTCGAAAGAGCTCCGTAGAACATTATGGAAGTTGCAGTTGCTCCGAACAGTATATACCTTGCACTGTGCCCTAATTTGCCTTCAAAATGGTTTTTCATGCCGAGGTTAGCCATGATTAGAACACCTAAATATTTATACTCCCTTACAATAACAACATTTTCCCCTTGGTAGGTCCACTTTTCTTTACGGGAGTACCTTCCACTGCCACTTCTAAAAACCATTATTTTTGATTTTTGAAGATTAACGGACAAATTCCATTGTTTACAGTAGGTTTCGAGTCCGTTAATTGTACGTTGCATTCCCTCATCGTTTTCAGCTAGAATCAATATCATCCGCAAATTTAAAAGCTGGTATCCGGGTTCCTTCAAGCTTAATGCCACCTATTACATCTGCTATGTCGTTTATATATATAGGGTTCGCCAAAAATGTTTTTTTTCGAAAATGCTACAAAAAAAAACTACTGAATATTTTCTCAAATTTCTTCTTTTATTTGAAAGTACAATCCTTCCGGTTAATAATGGAAAATAATTTCATTCAAATGGCTGCCTCGGCTGGCCATGCAGTAGCCTACACGATCGGTCCAATTTTTAAGCACATTATCGATTGTGTGCTGTATTTCACCAATGGCTTCACGAATATTGTCCTTTAAAGCGTCAATTGTCTTTTACGGCACCCCACAAATAGTAGTCCAACGGTGTCAAATCCCAGCTTCGGGGTAGCCAAACGACATCAGCTCTGCGGCTGATAATGCGATCTTCAAAAACAGGGCGCAAAACATCGAGTGTAGCTTCGGCTGTGTGGCACGTAGCGCCATCTTGTTGAAACCAAATGTTGCCAATATCCTCCTCTTCAATTTTTGTGAACAAAAATTCGTTCAACATGGCCCGATAACGATCGCCATTGACTGTAACGGCCATTCCTTGCTCATTTTCGAAGAAAAATGGGCCAATTATGCCTCTGGACCAAAATCCGCACCAAACAGTGACTCGTTTTGGGTGTATCAGCTTTTCAATGTACGCGTGCAGGTTTTCTGTGCCCCAAATGCGACAATTTTGCTTGTTTACATACCCGCTAAGATCAAAATGAGCTTCATCTGAAAAGATGATTTTTTTTGGCATAATCGGCATCTTCTCTAAGTCGATCGCAGGCCCACTTAGCGAAGCGTATACACAACCATATTTGTTCAGCGGAAGGATAAAACTAATTATCTGTCAAATCAGACATAAGCTAAGTGTTACCATTCATGAAATAAGCACTAGTTGAAAAAAAGAACGTTAGATGGCGGATCCTATATAAAATGAAAAGTAAAGTGCTTAGAACGCAACCTTTTCTCCGTCCCATACATACGCAATGCTATTCTCGTACATAGCTTTCAAAACATTAATAATTTTAGCTGATATTCCAATAATGTACAGCTTATAAAAGAGTGATTCACGCGCTATAGAGTGGAAGGCTGCGCGAAAGTTTATAAAAAAGGCATATAATTTTCTGCCTTTTTCTTAAAGATCTCCGCGATGTTAACCAAGGTGAAAATTTGGTCAAAAGTTAAGTAATTTTTTCGAAATCCAGATTGAAATTCATTTAATACTGTCTTGGTCTTAATCCACTCCGTAAGTCTATAGAAGATCTTAGCACTAAACAACTTAGCCGAAGTTTTCAAAAACGAAATGCCTCTGTAGTTCGCCGGATTATCATAATCGCCTTTTTTGTGCATCGGAAATATTATTGATCTTTTGAAGCATCCTGGAACAGTTGCCGTCTCTAATATTTTATTAAATTCCTTAATAAGAACGGATAAAAATTCTGTTGTACTGTTCTTATAAAATTCAAAGCGAATAGGATCGTCTGCTGTGGCTTTTCTCGATCTAGCACTTGCGATTGCGCTTTGTGCTTCATTTAAAGTAAAGGGAACATTTAAAAACAATATGGGATTACATATTGTGGACGTTGGGAAAACTGTGGGGAGTTTAGTAGACTCCTGAAATAATCTTTGAGCTCTGGCGCACCTAAGGACGATGAAATGCTAATTGTCTTACCATTTATAACCCTAGCGGCTTTCCAGACGTCTTCCGAAGATTATGAAGTGTTCAGCACAGTGAGAGATTGTTGTTCAAAGGCGCTTAAAATCCTTATTAGCTGCCGCATAAAGTTTTTTAAAAATAAAAGTTTTGTATCGTCTTAACAGGCTTAGTAGTGCATATGACTTACATCTTGGTTTGTAGCATTCACAATCGAATCATTTCTGCCTACAGCCTTCCTTGCGCCTTTAACGCATAGTGCATCAGGTTTTTAATAATTTGCGATCTTCGATTCGAGGCTCGGTATTTGATTCCCTTAGTGCTACAAGTTCTGCATTATTAATTTGGTAAGTTGAGCAAAATCTATCATTCCAAATTAACCTTGGCAAAAGCCCCAGCTGTTTTGCACTACCCCGCTTCCCCTTTCCTAATATCTTATATGTAATCTCTAACGGCATGTGGTCCGAAAACTGTTTCGCAGCTATTCGACACTAAGTTCCAATTTCCGCACACTACACAATAGTCGATAACCGTACAGGCCTTCCCTCGAATAAAGATATATTCAGCGCTTAAGGCCCCTCTGCGGATGCTTTCGACTGCACCATTTAAAATCGTGCAGTCGAAAGCATCCGCAATATTTCAAATCTTGGCACCCATTGGCAAAGTTCATCTTTAGACCTGTGGATTGGACTTATATCTGTCGGTGCAGATCCAAAAACAAAATCATTTGGGAACCATTCTCACTATCCTCACATTAAAATCACCGACAAGAAGTAAGTCCCTAAGGTTAGCAGAGCATCGTAGAGTTTATCATAGTCCCGGTTCCAGTGGTTAGTGGCTGAAATTCAAATAAATGGATATTATAAAAAGCCCGACATCATTGATTTTTACATCCAAAACGTATATTTCTTCCACTCTCATAAAGTTCAATTGGGCACCCTCTAGAGACTTGCGGTACCCTACTAGTTCTCCTCAGCTTAATCTTCGTGAAATATTCGTTTTTATTGCTGGAGTCCATTTCAGCTCATAGTTAGCGAAAATACTCTTAAATCTATTTTCTTCATTTTCTAAAACGTGCGTTTCGAAAAGTATAAATACATCAAAACTTTCAATATAATTAAAAAAATTCACAAAGATTAATTTATTTTTTAGGCCTGCAACATTATAACTCAAAACTCTCAAATCTGGAAGATTGGTACTACTCATTTGGTTGCATTTTGTGAACTGGAGCTTATGTGTGCGGTCAAGTTATTTACCGCGAATGCGGTAAGGTTGTTGAGAAGAAACAGATCCAACTTCAAAAGTCAAATTTGACGTTTTGTGCCCTGTACTTACCATACTATTTCTATACGCATTGACTTCGTTCATAAAAATTTGTTGTGAAGATAACAAAGAAATATCCCCAAATATTTGCTGCAACACATCGCAGTGCGCTCGTTTGCACCCGGAATTTTATGGGCATGCTCAACATCGAGCCTTATGTCATTGTTATCCAACAACCCTGCGCACATAGATTTCGCTTTTTCGCACACGTCCATCTCACCCTCTGCACTTTTCTGCATGAGTTTGTCCAGCTGGCTGAAATTTCTTCATGTTTTATTTTTAAGCCGGTGAACTCAGAGCAAATTAATTGAAAGTCTGCCTTTGAAGGAAGTTCCCGAGTTCGTTGTTTTTTTCATCAAAGATTTCTTTAAGTTTTTCGACGGTAATGGCTGTGGATGGGTCCATTGGTGATCCGAGTGAGCCTGCGGTTTTCGTTCTTGTGGTGTTCTGGTGAGATTTCTAGCTGACCTCTTTTGCTCATTTAGTGAGGTTAGCTTTTGTGAGAATATTACTAGGGGCTAGATCTCTTAGATGCTAAAACTTACGCACCTTTTTGTTTCGAAACTTCTGGGAGGACACAGCAATTGCCAATGAGTTTTAGTGGAACTTGGATTTCTATATGTACATTTTCTTTTGTTTTTCTTAAATTCTGTAGGAGACCTTTTCATTCTTAAGTGCTTTGATATATGATCAAAACGTCAACAGTGTTGCCAATGCGCTTGGTTTAACAGTGAATGAAGACAGGTATATGCAACGTAGCTTTAAACAAGATTCGTTTAAAGCTACGTTGCACCGAAGTACGAGAGCTGTTCGTGAGGTCTTGAAGCAGAAAAAAAGGAAGCTCACAGTCTTCTCGATAGGAAAGTCAAAAATGGGGAAACGAAACGATGTTACTGCAGGAAAATTTCATTAGAGGCAAAAATGAAGGCTACGAAATCAGAAGGGAAACCTGCCAAGGTGACCGTGGATAGCTAGTAGTAGAGTGGAAGTCTGTGAAAAGTAAAGTGAAAATGGGACAAATTAGACTACATATATAAAATGGTAATAAATCTCTTTACCATCACCAATAAAACTGCCGTATTTTGCGTTTGAAACCATTAATATATAATTAATGGCGAGAAAAGTGCATAATCGATCAATATTTACACTGATTGGAATTTATGAGAACAACCCCCACCGTAGGCTGGAGGCTTCATTAGACCTAGCTCCGCTTCATGTAGCAATTCAAGAGAAAGCAGCCGTACAAGCACTCACCACTTCAAACACGGTTACCTCATTGTTCACCTGGAAAAACTGAAGAAGATTGAAGGCACCTTTGCCTAATCTCAAACTCTGGGCCAATCAGACACAATGTTTAGCTTTTGAGAGAGGTACAGATTCTATTCTACAAAAGGGAGGTGTGCAACGCAAATCCTACATGACTGAGCAATGATTCACAAAAGTGGTATACTAATGGTTAGGAAATGTCTCAAATCATTAGAACAGGAGTCGTAATATCTCGAATCCACTTTTTATTCGCATTAAACAAGGATGCCACCATCTTTCATTCAGAATTAACTGCCTTATTGGAAGTTGTATGCATTCTAATAAATAAACGGCTTGAACAGGTCACAACAACCATATTCTCAGTTGGTCCATACTCAGACCTCTACACAAATAGCTACTCGTACCCAGAGTGGAGCTCAACCACCCTGAACAAGGTCCCACTAGTGTGGATACCAAGGTATGGGGGTCACAATGGCAATAAAAAGGCGGACCACCCTGCCCAAATTTTGGCTTTAGTCATAAGACTTCCCAAATTATGATAAGAAAGTAGCCAAATTAGCTCTTCTCCTAGACAGGATAGGGGGTCACTTTCATTGTAATAAACATTTTTTACAGATTAGCAATTGTCCGGCACTGGCGTGTAGATGAGCAATATTTTTAAAGAAATTTATTCTCCATGAAGAGGATCTGAATGTAATTCTTTTCTTTAAAAATTAAAAAAAAAAAAATTAACGGAAGAATGGTGAACAATAGATCAATCTATGTAGTTATAATAACTAGCAAATTGAGAGTTCGGCAAGACATTCCATAAGTGAGGTGTACGGCTTAGAAACTAGTCACGGTATCTGGTCTAGTGCAGAAGGGCTCTTCCCCTACCCTCGTATTACTGTACCATGCCATATCACTGAGTTGGTAGCAACACGTGAAAGATTGCTTCAAAAATAATTTCGCATTTCTTATCCTGTTTTGATCTGGGAGCCGCTTCCTCAAAGATGGAACACATGTTTAAGCACCCTTATTCACGAAATAAATAAACGTAAGAATTAACGTATGTTCCTATGTGCTTCTTATAAGATGGTTACGATTATCCTTAAGATAGAATAATTTTAGAAAAAAGTCTCTACTTTGAAAATTGCACAGAAAACCTCCTACCGGGGAAAATAGCGTTATTTATACCGCAATATTGCTCTTCTATTTTCATCTTCTTCTCACGTTTTTCCCTTGCACATCTAATTCACAGTCAAGGCTGCATAAATAGCATAATGTTGCAACTGAATTGGTCGTAGCTTTTGATCGTAACCTTCTAAGCAACTCGCATTACGAAGGCATCGAAGGCTCTTTGCACTTCAGACGTACGCACCTAGACGAAGACTCGTAGCTTCGCATATTCGTGGCCACATCAAACGTCGGGGTATTATATTGTCGCCTGGCCTTGCTAATAGGATTACATGTTCATAATGAATTGTTACCTCATTTAAATAGATTTCCCCGCACTGAAGAAAAATAATTTCTCTTTGTAGGAAAAAAACCACCCCTCTCGTAGCATTAATTTTTTTTTTTCTTCATATCAATCCTGAGGTAGCAATTTCATTTCCCATCTAAAAAAAAAACACAGAATTGAAAGGAAAAAGAAGAAGAAAACCAAAAACCAGACACAGAAATTACGAAGAAAAGCTATTTTTGAAATTTATTTGACGAGCTCTGAAGGAATACAGTTAAACCATCTAAACACATTTCACTCGACCATCCGCAGGTCCAACCGCAGAAAGAAACAATTAAAAACCTTATCGTTAACAAATAAAAAAAAATCTATTATAATTAAATAGATTTTAATGTGAAGTCGACATAAACAAAGGAGACTATTAGCGCTCAACAAAACTCGGCCAGCACATTTAGATCTTGCTATTCAATGTCAATGCGTTGATTAATTATACAATAGTTAACATTAGATATTTCAGCAGATACATGTATAAATTGATTTACGACATTTTGTTGCTATTTTCCTTTTTTTTTGTAGTCGGATTTTTTTCTCTGTGAATTGTCTTTTTTTATTTAAATTTTTGTCGTTGTTTTTTTCTGGGTTTTATTGTGTGTGCTATGTATGCTAATGGCGGCTTATTTATTGCTCAAAGAACGTTTGCTTCTTAAAATATTTTCGCGTATACGCTTGTCTGAAGATATCACTAGAAGACACGAATATTTCATGTTTTGGATCAACGAGTTTGTTAATTGAATTATTAGGTCACGTGAAATCGGGCTTTTTTTTTGTTTTACCCAGACTACAAGAACCTGAGCGAGAAATAAAAAAAATTGGAATTTTCGATCAGAGATGAGGCCAGGAGCATGGAAGAAGCTTATTTTTATCCCTTCAGTTATATGTATATGTGTATGTGACATATTTTTTTTGTTTTTAGTTAGTTTTTATGTTTTTATGAGACGGATTTGCTTTTGCCCGGGGCCTTGTGTTTTTTTGTTTTTTTTTTTTAATTTTACAGAGGTTAATGCATTCCAAAGAATTCTTAGCGGAATTGCTTTTATAAAATCCCCAATAGATTGGTTTTATATTTTTATAGAGTTATGTGACACCATTGGAATACAAAAATGTTTCGTTCGTTCGCATGGAACTGGAATACCGTATGGACCACTTGGAGGCTTAGTTTAGTTTAGATAAAGGTGGTCCTCGTGGGGGTGCACTTAGACCAGTTGTAAATCTCTACTGGTATCCGCGTGAGAGGGAGATGTCTGCAACCAAAGAAATTTCTTAGAAAGGAGTGCTCCACTGATTGATTTTCAATGACACAGTCTCTTGCGATCATATTTACAAGTTTAACATATGACATCGGTTGCTTGATATTTTTAAGTTGCCTACTATTCCTTTCTAGGCCTTTCTAGGGTTGTACCAGCTCAGTAGGGGTTTTTGGAGGAATATGAACTAATGATTCCACCAGCCCATAACTGATACCAAACAGTGACAACATCAGCAAAGTTTCAATTGTCACGGTAACCTAGTTACCGCCCTTCTCTTTGGCCAGCAGTGGGGATATACAAAATTAGCATATACCACGGTTCTATTTACAACTGAGTGTATGCGTTGCAAGCATATCCCACGGTTCTATTTGGAACTTAACGCATTAACGCCACTTTACCTTACTTAATATTCTTAGCTTAAACAGTTCACCTTTTGAGCAGTACTTAGATTAATTTTAATTTAAAACTACAGATAACGATTTAAATAAATTTTACAGTAACAAAACTGGTATTTTTATTAACGTAATATGACGATCATGCCAGTGATACGAGTAGTTTTAAGTTTTTTTTTTTTTTATAAATTAGCGCACGCTCAAAGGGCTAAGGAAATTTAGTGAGGAAAGAAGGATAGGTACCGATGTACGTTGGTTTTATATGTCTGAATATTATAATGACTAGGAAATAGCGAGATCGGCAGGGCATTCCACAAGCAGGTTGTACGGCTCAGGATCCAATCACAATATTTCAGAGTACGTCCGAAAGTGGGCTTGAGGGTATACTGATGAGCATTCATAGCGAGACGGGTGTTACGGTTAAAGGTTCGAAGGTGCGGAATGCTACTGGCGATTTCTTTGGAGCACTGGTGGTTCAAATAGCGATAAAACAAAGAGAGACATTAGACTTTACGTCGGTGTTCAAGGGTGTCAATTGATTGACTGATATTATGTAGTATCAAATATGAGTTTTATCGCGCAGTTTTGAATCCTATCTAGCTGGTGCTGGGATGTTTTAGGAACACCTGACCAGATGTGGAAATTGTACTCCAATTTTGGGCTGATGAATGGCTTATATATTTTAGCCAGATTAGAGGGGGTAAAATATTTCTTCCATCGCTTGAGGAAACCTAGATATTTCGCATCATTTTTGCCAACATCGAATATGTGGTAATTCCAACGTAAGTTGTCATTGACACACATACCGAGAATGGAAAGTTTTTCGGTTTCGACGATGTGCAGTACTGTGCAAAACCTAAGCAACCATCTGGAGTCAGCACTTCATAGTAAATCTTTTCGACCTTCTACCCCACCAAATGGATATGTAATGATGTGTAATAGAGTGTATTTTGAAATTCACAGCTTTTTATAAAAGTAATAATACTTCAGATAAAAAAAACGCAAAAACCAACAAAGTAGCGAAATTTAGTTGTGCAAAACCTAAGCAACTTTGTAACCCACTGTAAAAAAAAATAGCTAACAGTACTTTTCCAGTCAGGTTACACATGAAATTTTGTGAGCTCTTTGTATTTGATTTTGAGTGATTGTCTTTGATCAGATTTCTTTGAAGTTAGTCGCATAATTGATATTTTTTAATAATATCGCGACAAAGTTACTCTTATTCTCTTAAACTAAAAATTATTGATGAACTTAAGTCTGGAGATACCCAGGCAACATCAGCTAAACGTTATAATATTAATAAATCGATTATTTCAAGTTTAATAAAAAAACATAACGCAACAGGAGTCGTTGGAAGTCAAAATGTCAGTAGTAGGCCGCGTAGGACAACTTGCCGAACGGATAGAAACATTTGTAGTGTAATTAAAAAACAACCGTTCATAAGTTCGAATGAAGTCGTAAAATTACTTAATTTAAACATTGATGCTAGCACGATGCGAAGACGTACAATTGAAAATAATCTTCGAAGTTACAGGCCGTTCAAAAAACCGATGTTCACATAAAGACATTTAAGGAACAGGTAGTGCAATTAAACTCTTTAAACATAATTCAAACTAAAATCTTTTTTCATATTAGGCTAAATTTTGCAAGAAAATACCACCACTGGTGTCCTGAAATATGGAAAACAGTTTTTTTCAGCGACGAGTCAAAATTTAATTTAATTAATTCTGACGGGATATGTTATGTGAGACGTCGTAAAGGGCAGCGACCCAATAGTAGATTCTGCACTCTCACTGTAAAACATGGTGGTAATGTGATGGTGTGGACTTGTTTTTCGACAGGAGGTGTAGGTCCATTTTACGAAATAGACGGAATCATGGACCGGGTCAAATATAAATCTATTCTAGAATCGGTAATGCTACCACATGCGGAGTGGGAAATGCCACTTCACTGGGTGTTTCAACAGGATAACGATCCGAAACACACATCGAAGTTGGGAAAAGAAATGATTAGCGGATTGTGGTATTTAAGTCCTTGATTGGCCGGCCCAATCACTCGACTTGAATCCCATCGAAAACCTGTTTGTATCCTTAAAAGCCGTGTCGCTGGACAACACTTTTAAAACAGGTCTCACCTATTCAATGCTTTGAAAGTTGAGTTGGAAAATATACCAGGATACACTTTCAAAGTTAAGTACTTCCATGCCTCTGTTAATTAAACTAATGGATATTACACAAAATATTAAAAAAGTTGCTTAGGTTTTGCACAGCTCAATTTGGCTACTTTGTTGGTTTTCGCGTGTTTTTTTAAATTTGAACTATTATTACTTTTATAAAAAGTTGTGAATTTCAAAATACACTCTATTACACATCATTACATATCCATTTGGTGGGGTAGAAAGTTGAAAAGATTTGCTATGAAGTGCTAACTCCAAATGGTTGCGTAGGTTTTGCACAGTACTGTGAGTGGGGTTGGTATTTAAATTTCGCTTTAACGACAGCAGACAGCATTGTGTTTTGGAAGCATTAAATTCCACTCTGTTGATAGTTCCCCATTTGGTTATGCTGTTGATATCAGAATTTAATGAGCTTGACATACGCTGTCGTACACGTTCTACAGCCGAAGGCCAGAGACGTGAGCCCGGAAACGAATATGAAAAGCAGAGATTACTGTCGTCAGCAAAGGAATATATTGGATTAGAAGCGGTAGACAAAACTTAAAAAGAGTTTCGGAGACAGAACGGAGCCTTGGGGCACACCAGCATTTATTTTGTGAATATCAGACTTGAAACCATCCAAGACAACTAGAATTGAACGTTTCGAAAGGTAATTTCTAATCCATTGAAGAAGAGAGTCATCGATCCCAAAAGCACGCATTTTCGACAAAAGAGCCAAATGCTAAACTCTGTCAAATACCTTAGAAATATCAAGTGCAACTATCTTGCTTTCACCAGAATGATGTATGCTTTGGTTACACTTTTCGGTGAGACATGCCATCAAATCACCAGTGGACTTGTTGCTACGAAAACCATATTGCCGGTCATTGAGAAGTTTTCGTGTTTCGAGATTATTCATGAGTTGACGGTATCAGCGTTTCCATAACCTTGGTGAGAAGCAACGTAAGTGCAATGGGTTTGTAGGAGGAGAGAGAAGAAGATGATCCTTTTTTAGGGACGGGCTGGATAAATGATGTTTTCCATCTGCTCGGAAAGAGTCCTAAAGAGCAGTGGTTTTGCCAGCGTGCAAGAACACCTCTTCAGAAGAAGGGGAGATATACCATCTGGACCGGCGGATTTATGTATGTTGAGATCTTTAAGTACTCTTGCTACTATACGAGTGCGAAAGTGGATTCATCCCATTCAAGATTCCACACACTCTAGTGTAGGCGGAGACAGAGCACAATCTGGGAGTGTTGAGCTGGCCGCAAAGTGTGCAGCAAGCAGATTGGCCTTGTCCAAAAAGCTGACAGCTGAAATGTCATTGTAAATGAGCGTTGGGATGGAGGATGAGGCAGAGTTTCTGATGACCAAAAGCTTTTACAACCTTTGGGACAATGTGGTATTTTCTGCCTCAACTTTTGTTCTTCAAATGAGATGTACGTCATGTCAAATTGCAAAAATAGAAAAAAATATTAAAATAAAATTAAACATCCCGAATAACTACTATTGTCAATGCAATACAGTGTAACTACTTTATTCAAGTAAAAACACTGATAATAAATCGGTATCAATGCAGCACATCATCAGCAGTCACACCAGCTACAGCACTAACAATTGCAACAGCACCAGCAGTCAACGGAATTAACGACCACTAGCAATGATCAGAAAAATTACACCCTAAATGTGAGGGTGATCAACAAAAAAAAGTCGATATTTACACCAAAGGCTCAATACAGTGCCACAGGTTGATAACTAAAAAAAAAACAAAATAATAAGTAACCAACAAAATCGCAAATATTTTGAAGGAGGATATTTGGAGTTAAATTATTGTGTGTTCATTCATATACAAGTACCTATTAAGTCAAGTACAATTATAAATATGTATACAAAAAAACAAATTATGAAAAAAAAATACGAAAACTAATTAAAAAATTAATTAGAAAATAAATTAAAAAAATTTTAACCAAAGTGTATAGCTCATATATTGTAATTAAGTTGAGCTAAAAACAAAATCAAAAGAACATAATTGCTATAAATTCAAAATATTACATATTAAATAAAAAAATAAAAATCTAAATACAGATATTACGGGTGGAAAAGGATCCAAAGAATTTGTAAACCGAAATACCAATTTTATAAATAACATCAAAGTAAATGAAGTAAGCCTCGTATAGGTTAAGGAAATAAAATTGTTGCATTAAAATTGTACAAGATGCACATGAGCAAAATAAAAAAGAGCTATTTGAGCCACTATTGTGTAAAATTAAATAATTTAACAAAAGAATAAAAAAAACAATTTGTCATCATAAATGGAAAAGTTGTTAATGAAAAAAGACAAAGTTGAAGTTCTGAAATCTAAATTTAAATGCGGTTGGAGACAGATTAGATCAAAAATTTATACATTTTTAAAATTAACTTTACCAGGTCATATAAATGCATATTCGTATATAGGAAAGGCAATGTTTCGCAGGAAACATTTGACAGATATTTTAAAATATTAATAGCAAACTATGACCTGGTAAAGGAACTAATAAAGTGAATTGCTCAATAATGATCAAACAAGTGATGCTACAAAGATATTGATGGAATATAAAGGAAAGATAAGCTAATTATTACTTCTTAAAGGAATAGAAGTAGAGATTGTGACTCTGACACAGAGCAAGACAAAGACGTTGAATTTAAGACTAGTACGGACATAAGAAAACAGTGCCACAGTCCGCAATAGGCCTTTGAATACTGCTTCGAGAATCATACTCGATTTCGGTGGAAGACGAGATTTTTGACTTCCTTTATCGATGCACTTCAAATAGTGGAATCGATCAAGAAAACACATAATTAGGTATTCGTAAACTTGGTAAAGACTAAACTTAAAGCCACCGCCTGCAATGTAAAATACCCTACTAGCTGTTTTACAAAAACTACACCGAGTTACACTATTTGATGTGTTGTCGTCATTTTGACAATATGCGGCTATGTTTTTGCGGGACTTAATTTTTTTTAGTTTGGCGATATATTTGTGTGTCTGTTTGCATAATCTGTTTCCATTTTCCTCGTGATACTCACATCATATTGAGGAAAACCGAGTCATAATTATTTTTTCTTACTAGACGCAAGATGTACACATTTTGGCTTCCGTGATCCCGTAAATGTTTTATTGAGTTAAATGTTATGGGTTTATTTTAATTTGTTTATTTTTTAGTTTTTTAGTCATTTTTGTAAAAAAATATGCAAATAACGGCAGAAGAAGTCGCCAGGGCGCTGGCTTTGGTTGAGGATGGGCGAAGTAGTGTACATATACCGCTGCTGTTATGATCAGGAAAAGAAGAGCCTTTAAAAGGTACAGAGAAACCAACACCTATACCCGGCGTCAAGGCTCATGTAGCCTCAGAGATATTTGGTGATTCAAAGCCTTCGAGACTGTCACCAAACAGCGGTTTAGCTGTAGCACAGACTTAGATCCGTTAGAGGGACGGATGTGAGTGCTCAAGCGGTGAGGCGGCAATTAGTGGAGTGTGGCCTGAGAGCAAGAAGACCTGCTCGTGTACCGAGACTCACGGTACAGCACAAGCGATGTCGGATGGAATTTGGTTGCCTTCACCAAGATTGGACCGAGGCCAACTGAAGTAGAGTTCTTTTCACTGATGAGTCCAGGTTTTGTCTGCGCTCACCAGATGGACTTAGCAGAGTGTGGAGACTTTCAGGTGAGAAATACTCTTGGGCGGCAGTTGCCCAGAGGAAAAACCGAAGTGTACTTCTTGGAAGGGTCAGTGAACTTCAGGTATTACATCACCAACGTTCTGGAGGAATACGTGTGTCCATTCGCACCATTTATTGGAGAAAACTTCCTTCTGATGCATGAAATGCTAGACCAAACGTTACCAGGTGCGTTACCGAATATTTACAAGAAGTAGAAATCGATGTGTTGGCTTGGACTGCGATGAGCCCGGATAAGAATTCCATCGAACACGTTCCGGACCTGCTGGGAAGAATCATTAGGAAACGACCAGCCCTTCGAGAGACACTCAGTGGGCTGAAATCTGCTCTGATCGAAGAATGGGAGAATTAAAACTTTATTAGATGTTAGGGTAGCAAATACCCACTACTAAATGAACGAAGATTCCTTAGAAAAAAAAAAAAATGAAAATAAAAAATCTTAAATGTTAAGTTCTGAATTGTTTGCACATTTTCGTTACTTTATGTTTCATTTGTAAGTTCTTCCATTTTTTCATTTTGTTTTACATGAATTTTAATTTAGTCTTATCAAAGTTCACACATAGAAACCAACTACAAGGTTTCGATACAGGTGCTGACATATCGCTTATAAAAATTACCAGCGTCTTATTTCAGAATATCGAGAATTCCCATACTACAAATCTATAGGATATGATAACGAACTATCAAACTATTTTTGTGTTTTTTTTTTGTAAAAACTTAAGACTCATCTGGGTATGTTTAGTTTTAGTTAATTGAAAAAAATTAATGTCTTCTGGGGGCGGTTGGGATTCGAACAGCGAATTTTCCGAATTGGAAGCCAATTTACTACCACTTGAGCCACGGCCGATCTTTAAGTCGGAAATACCATAATCAAACACAGAGTACTATCGATCTTGATTTTATCAAAAAATACGATTGTCAACTTATAAAGGGTGGCCAGATAGGTTAGGTTAGGTTAGGCTAAAGTGGCTGTTGGAAACACCAACCTGCTTAGGCCTCTTGGCCCGTTGTGATACCACGTGGAGCTATCATTTTTCTACTCTTGCAACCAATTTCAGCTTATAAAGATCGCTTAAATCATTATAGAGTAAAGCTCCAAAGTGAAGTAGGTGGAGGATTGTCTCTTCCTCCTCCTCGTCCATGCAGCTTCTACAGAAGCGTTTGTAAAGGTGCCAAGTCCTCTTCCATCCTTGCCTATTAGGTCTATAAGGTAGTGTCCAGTGATGAGACCTATAATGGCGCTGAGATGTTTGCTATTTAGAAGGATCAAACTCTTAGATCAATTCAGATTCAGCTGTGGCCAGATCTGTTTGGTTGCTAGATATGTTGATCCAACAGTCCACCTAATGTATAAGTCCTGCAGAGTTGACAACGCAGTCGTGATTGCGGATGTGTTGACATTGTTAAAGGCACCCTCTATGTCCAGGAATGTGACCACTGTGTACTATCTACACTATCGGGATCGTTCGATGCTGCTAGTCAGTGAATCCAGAGTTGTTTTCACCGGCTTTCCTTTACAGTAGGCATGCTGATCCGTTGACAAAAGCCGCAGATAAATTTGAGCTCGTATATGGATATCAATCAATCGTTCTAGAGTTTTCAGAAGGAAAGATAATAGACTTATAGGTTTGAGGTCCTTTGGGACAACATGGGAACATTTGGGAATGAAAACTACATGACAACTACATGACAACTTATGGCGATAGGAGAAGAATGATAGCAAGTGGGTGGCCGTGGCTCAAGTGGTAGTGGACTGGATTCCAAATCGGAAGGTTCGGTGTTCGAATCCCAGCCTCGCCCGAAAGGCATATCATTCATTTTTTCAGTTAACAAAAATCAAGTAAGAAGAGTAGTTGACTAGAAATCAACATCAAGCCAACTTCCACTAAGAATTTAGTCTCCCCATTAAATTATTGGATGCCACCTATGGAGCGAAATAACCACTGAGCCCAAACATCTTTCTCTCTCTCTCTATCCAATTTTCCAAAAAGCTTAACACATGCTGAGGCATTGTACTCGTAAGTGTATTCACACCCACTTGAGATTTTTTTTTAACAAAAAAAAAAAAATTAAATAAAACAAAAACGGTGTGAGATATAAATTTGATAGCACATCGTTCAAATGGCGGGCTCGGTTTCGCTGGCAGTACTTTAAGCGATCAGTCCACTTTTTGCTGACTCGAGCTCGTTCGAAGTGGTTGACTTGTTAGCGTAGTTTAAGGACTTGACGTATCCCCATTGAAAATAATCGAGTGGTGCCAAGCCGCATGATCACGGCGGCCAATTGATGAACGCTCGCCTGCACAATTTCGAGCGTTGCGTCGCTTGTATGACATGTAGCGCGGTCTTGTTGGAACCTCAGCTCGGAAATATGGATGTTGCCGAGGTCTGATCATAGAAAATCGGTTAACATCGCTCTATACCTGCGGCCATTTACGGTAACGGTGTCTCCTTCCCTATTTTGAAAGAAACAAGGTCCGATGATGCCGCCCTGCCACATCAAACAGTTGTAAAGATAATTTAATTTATATTCAATTATTATCCCGTCCTCAGATTCGGGAAATAATTAAATGGGGGTAGTGTTTAGTTATTCTACACTCAACCTAGGGTCCTTCATATCATTTATAAAGCCACAAAGGAACTCTCCCTACTACCTTTTCTTCACCCTTATGACCTCTGAACACAGATGACTCTAAGGACAGTTCGGGCAAAGAGTAGAAGGGGGTTTAGCTATTCAGCAGCTGCAGGCATGCTAGCGTGAGATCCGTTCTATGCTCGTCGGAGTGGAGGGGATCTTGCTGCTAAATTTGGCCAACCGCAGTCACAATTTTTACATGCCTTACTCTAGGTGGAAGATGAGTTGAAATTTTAAATAAGGGACCCGAATTTGTCCAGAGCGAATTTCCGACTTTGGTGATCTTCCAGTCGCTATGAACCTATAACAAAAAAAACCTAAATTGACTTTCTGGATTCCATCGCAACAATCAGACTCCCTTACGGGGTTTACCCTCTCCTTTGTGTCTAGTATTGGATCACTAGAACACACCGTGGTAGTTACGTGGTCCCTGTGTGGCGTGGCTACCCCTTGAAAAATATAGGATAGGAGAACATGAATGGATGCGAATAAGTAACAAAAATTTAATTTAAACCTAAATAACAACAAAAGTGGATAAGAATTATCGAGAAAAAAAAGTAATTCAAAAATAGGAAATCACAAAAAGAAATAAAATTAAATGATTCTAAGATTGAAAATACTTGGATATATCTATGAATAGGAGTACATATGTATACTACTTAAATTGAGTGTTCATCACTATATAATATGTACGTATGTATGTCCATATGTATTATATATGCATAGGTATTGTAAATTTATGGTTTTGCAATATATACGTTAAAAATTATATATTTTAGATATAGAGAGTATCTGTATAGCTAGCTACAGCTTCTTCAAACATTTAATTTATATTATTGTTAAGAAATATTGAAGTAATCATTCGCCGGGGATAAAACGTGTGTAGGGATGAAGTGCACTCCTTCGCCATATAGATGTTATTTAGGTATGTATAATATTAGTTGCCAATGTGTCTGTATGTCTTTTCTTTTTTTTTTTGCTTGTTGGTCGAGTATTATTGGCTATCAAAAGAAATAAAATTAAATGAAATAGAAGCTGACTCTGTTAAATGATAAACCCTAATGCACTCTACAACCTGCTTATATCCTCGCTAGGACTAAATGGTTAAGGACGGGGAGGGGGAAAGGGTATAATTCCAGGTTGCTTCTAGTCTCTGCGATCGCTCGTTGGTACTCCGATTTGCCTGTCTCTTTGCTCCTGGATCGCCTTTTTCGCAGATATGTACACTTTCCGGATTTGGTGCAGTTGCTGGCTTCTCGGCACTTGCTAGCTCCTGTGTACCGTGAGTTGAATATCAAGTATTCGGTTTTTAGCTGGTTTCGTCCGGCAGCTTTTCTGATCTTGTCGAATGGTTTCTCACTCTGCCTTCTTCTGAAGTGTTTTGAAACGTCGACACCTCCAGGATGACCTGGTGGGAATTGCCCCTTTTCGTTACGTTAGGAATAATTCTTTTGCTTAGTTTATTTCTTTTATTGCTTTCATTCACTATAGCTTATCACTTTCTCTTTTTTTTTTGTCGTCTTCACTCTCGGCTTCCTTTTTCGATTTATTCACATAATTTTAGCTTCTTTAACACAACTTTTCTTCACTCAGCTTTTCTTTTTTTTTAACATTGTTAAGAACGCTTTCCTTTTATAATTTTTAACTCGATTCCTTTTTTTTTGTATCATCCTTCGCAAAACCGAACTGACTTTCTTCGCCAAACCGATTTCGTGTTTTTTTTCTATTTTCTCACTACTGAATTCTTCCGCGCAGCCAAGTTAACTCTCCCGCAAAACCAAGCTAACTCTGTGGCAAACCCAAACTAACGGCCCTTGTCGTCATCCGATCCTCGCTCGATACCTCGTATGACATTTTAGAAAAAAGCAATTCCGTTTTTCCAAGTACCGAATTATGATTATTAGATTGAAGGTCATTCCCCCTAGATCTTTGAAAACATATGATTCACATTTTTTTTTCTTTGAATGCTGAATAAATATCGTATGCACGAACCTTGTCAAGGGGTTAACGGGGATATTCCAGTACATGGAAAAGGAATACGAGAACAAGCATGGTTGTTGTAATCGACAATATACTCGTATGTATATTACTTTGATCTTAATGGTAGATGGCGCTGTGATAAAAGTATTTGTTTTTTATTTTTCTTTTATTGGTTTTATTATTATGCAGTATTTAAAATACATATACATATACATTTTTGGACATACATACATACTACTAGATGGAGTGAAAAGTGACCTCCTTGGGTATTAAAATAATTTTTTTTTAAATGTTTTTTTAAAATATTGGGTCTACAAGTAAGTTTCCAGCGTTTGTCAGAGATGGCGCCACCAGTGGATCCCGGGCAGAAATGTCAGACCCCATGTGTTTTATTTGTAGGTCCTGTATCTGTCAACAACTTTGCAGCGTTATATTTGAGCAGTTCTATCGGTGTCGTACATTTTATAGAGCAAAATCATGGCAAGTTTCCAGCCAAATAAACGTCATTTGCGGGAAGCGCTGCTTTTATTCTTTAATATGAAGAAGAGTGCGGCTGAGGCCTATCGTTTGCTTTCGGAAACTTATGGGGCGGAATGCATTGGTGAATCGACGTGCCGCGAGTGGTTCAAACGGTTCAAAAGTGGTGATTTTGGAGTTGAAGACAAAGATCGCCCCGGAAAGCCGAAAAGTTTTGAAGACGAGGAATTGGACGCTTTACTGGATGAGGATCCGTGTCAGATTCAAGAAGAACTTGCTGCAGCATTGGGCGTCACGCAACAAGCCGTTTCCCTGCGCCTAAAAGCACTGGGATTCATTCAAAAGGTTGGAAACTGGGTGCCGTACGAATTGAAGCCAAGAGACGTCGAACGGCGATTTTGCATGTCCGAAATTTTACTGCAGCGGTATAAAAATAAATCATTTTGCATCGTATTGTCACTGGTGATGAGAAATGGATTTATTATGATAATCCTAAACGCAGAAAATCGTATACAAAGCCCGGCGAGCCCGCCCAATCGACGCCGAAACGAAATATTCACGTGAATAAGGTCATGCTCTGCATATGGTGGGATCAAAAGGGTGTCGTCTACTACGAACTGCTTCCGAGTGGTGAAACCATCAAAGGACCATTATATCTAACCCAACTAATTCGTTTGAAGCGGGCATTAAAAGAAAAACGGCCAGAATATGAGACCAGGCATGAGTCCGTCGTTTTTCATCACGACAACGCTCGGCCACATGTTGCGGTTTCGGTGAAAAACTATTTGGAAATTAGTGGATGGGAAATTCTGCCTCACCCGCCTTACAGTCCAGACTTGGCACCATCTGACTACCACTTGTTTCGTTCGATGCAGAACGCTCTTACGGGAATACGCTTCAGTTCAGTAGAGGAAATCAAAAATTGGCTCGATACGTTCTTGGGCTCGAAAGACGAGAAATTTTTTTGGTCCGGAATTCATAAATTGCCAGAAAGATGGGGGAAAGTTGTAGCTTCCGATGGACGATAATTTGAATAAAGCATTGTACGAGTAACTATGTTTTCATAATAAAACTTCAAATTTTGGAAAAAAACGCTGGAAACTTACTTGTAGACCCAATATTATTCAATATAGTCCTCTTTTAGTTTGATACACTTATTCCAGCGATTTTCCAACTTCTTGATCCCGTCCGAAAAGCAATTTTCCGGAAGGTCTGCAAAATACTCCTCCGTGGCGTCGATGATTTCCTCGCGTGAGCTGAATTTTTTATTGATGAGCCATCTTTTGAGGTTTGGGAAGAGATAATAATCCGAGAGATCCAAATCCAGCTACCAATCGACGCCAAAAGTCCGCCCGATTCCGCATCAGCAAGTCCAAACACTCTTTCCAAGTGCGCTCGCGTTCATGTTTTTGGTCATTCGCGGCACCCAGCGGCAGGATTACTTTTTCATATGCAGAATAACGCCCAAAATATGACGTGTGCGCTCAGTACTAATCTTTGTGGTATCTGCTAGCTCGCGCACCTTCACTTTCCGGTCAGCCAACACCATTTCATGTATTTTTTTGATATTGTCCTCTGTAACCGCATAGGAGGGCCTGCCGCTGCGGACTTGATCGGTAGGGGAGTTGCGGCCACCACGAAACTCTCGAAACCAATATTTGACGGTGTAATCTGACGGAGCATTAGCCCCATAATATTTATCCAACTTTTCTTTTGTTTCCTTCGACGTTTTGTCTCTCAAAAAGTAATGTTTTATGAGAGAATGAAAATCGTTTTTGTCCATACTCAACATGATGCCAAACACGTCAACAACAATCAGCTGTCAAAACAAAATTAAAGACAGTATCGCACTGAAATTTGGCATGTCTACCTAAATATGAACGGACTTCAAGGCACCATAACCTTTTTTGCAGTAGAAGCGCATTCTGGCGGTCAAGGAGGTCGCTTTTCACTCCATTTAATAATTTTTGTGGATGCATTGATAATTGGGCGAAGAATTGTGGGTTGTGTTTTCTCCAATAATGGCAATTTTGCATGTTGAGATAGCAACTGAGCCAAAAATGGGCCTCGTCCGAGAAGTTTATTTTTTGGCCATAATCCGAACTTACGTCATTGTCTATGATCGTCTGGCTTCAATTCTTGCGTCAGCACAATCTTATATGGATGTTGGGTCAATCCAATCACAAAACAAGCCGGGTTGACTCTCGCAAAATAAGCCCAATGGAGCTAATTGGCGGCAAATCGATATTTCTGGGTCTTTTTTGATACTTGCTTTGTTTTCTCCATTTCGCACCGATCTCTGTCGGGTTGGTGGCTTAAGATCCAAAAGGATGTACTTACGTTCAAAGTTTTCCACGATGCGATACCTGCACATAATCGATCTCACAACGAAATTCACGTTGCGGATTTACAACTGAGCCGGAATTTCAATAATATATTTTAATAATTTCCACACGTTCGGCTAACCTTACTGAATGACATTCAGTTGCTGACACATAATAATTGGAGAAACTATCATTGCTATCTGGTCACCCAGATATGAATAAGATTAGATAACGACTTTTCAGAAGACATTGCAATCCCACTTCGCAATGCAGCCTCGGTCGAATCAATGGCCGTACTTGCTAGATCTGAAGTTGCACAAAGAGTTCTAAAGGGTGATTCGTTTAGAGGTACTTTTTCCAGTGGGAAAATGAAAGAAAGATCAAACATGCGTCATGTCATACAGATATGGTATTTTTGTTCAGTATTATTTGAGATTTCATCATGGAAAAATTTAGCCCGGCACAGCGTCTATATATTATTCAGGTGTATTACGAAAATCAGCGTTCTACGAGGAATGTGTTTAGTGCGCTTACAGCTATTTATGGTCAACATATATAATCAGCCTACCAGAAGCACAGTTTGCTGTACCATTGAAAACATTGAAAAACTATTTTCAATATTGGATAATACGCGACCAAATAGACCACATCCAGTACGCAGTGATGAATCGATTCGGCACCATCTTCTCCAGCTTGATCTGTTTTATGCAACAACTTGGCGTATTTTATATGAGTATCTTGGTGTAAAAGCATCCAAAATTCAATTCGTACAAGAACTGAAGCCGACTGACCTTCCGGATAGTCACCAATTCAGTCGTTGGGCTTTTGAAAAACTTCGGAAAGACCCACTGTTTCCGACCAAAATTTTGTTCAGCGATGAGGCAAATTTCTGGCGTAATGGTTATGTCAATGTCTCCGGGGTGCGGAGAAATCCAAAGATATCCATGAGCTGCCATTGAATGCAGACAAAAGAACGGCGTGGTTTATGGGCTGGTCGAATCATCGGTCCATATTTCTTCAAAACTTCAAAACGACTTTATTGCGAGAACCATTCGGTGAACAATTCATTTTACGCTTTGGACCGGTGCACTGGCTGCCTAGATGATGTGACATCACACCTCTATATTTTTTCCTTTGGGGCTACGTAAAGTCGAAAGTCTACCTGGATATGCCGGGTACTATTGAGGAATTGGAGACCAACATTACTCGAATCATTGGTCGAACACCACTCATAACGCTTGGAATTGGAACTTTTGAATGGACCATATACAGCAAAAGAAACAAATAGTCTTCAAGAACAAAATATAAAGAATGGTTCTTTTGTATTATAATAAAGATTACCCGATAATTTGTTGATTGTTTTTTCATTTTTGAAAAAAGTACCTCTAAAAGAATCACCCTTTACTTCAGAATTTAACAGAAAATATATTGATTCGAGGGAATATACATTGCTAACACCATAGATAGCAATACACATCTCAACGTTAGAGTATTAAATAAAACTAACATAAGCGTTGTTGTCGAGAACACAAAGTCTACACGACTATGATAGATTTAAATAGTAACCCGGATTCAAACCATAAAAAAAGCTGAATGAACTATCGAAAAAATTCCAAGCATTAATTGAAAATAAATTAAAGATGATTTATAAAAAATACATCGATGTATTTGCCTTAGAAACCGATAAAATATCAGCAAATTATTTTTATAAGCAAAAATTAGGACTAACAACAGAAGGCCAACTTGTATCAAAAATTATCGGCTCCCATATAGTCAAAAAGACAAAATTTAACATACAACATGGTAAAATATACAACCTGAAATTACATCCCGATAATTGTTCATTCTTTAATCACATAGTGACATTTTTAAGACAAAAGAGAAAGGGATACTACCTGTACCTGATGACAGAAAATTTATAATCATTCAAAGTTATCCAACATCAAAAAATGCTGATGAAGCTAATCGCTTCGTAGATGATTTACCCCTAATTTTGCTGAATCATCTCGTCACATAGCAAAGTTGTGTAGAAAGAACACCCCATTCGAATGGATTCAAGAATCCGGAAAAGAATTTTCGGTATTTCAAAAATCAATTAATGAGTCCAAAAATATTGCGGTATTCAGGTCTTCAAAAAACGTTTTGTAAGTATTACCATTGACGGGAGTAAATACGCCCGTGGTGCTGTATTAACTCCAGAATATAATGGTTAGTAATTACCTGTTTTACATGCTTCAAAAGCGTTCAAAAACGTCCACAATTGAACAGGAGCTTACTTACATAACAGATGTAAGGGCGTCTCAATCATGGTTTGTGGATTTTCTTCACCCGAAATTAAAGTAATTTTACTTTTTGACGTTGCCGTTTAATCGAAATTCAGCCTCAGAATTTTGTGGTTAAAAAAAGGGATCAGGAATTTTAGCTCATTTATGGAACGTATGACGCACTTGATTATATTGCAACATTTAACGCAGGTATTGGATTCGAGCTAATCTAAGACTCGGCCTAATGAATAGCTGTGATTTCGAAAGACGGTACAGTATGTAGGTGGACTAGAGGACTTCCTCAGAGAAGATCACTGCCCCACAGAGCCGTCTGTGAAAATGGGCTTTGACTTATTGATGAAAACTTCGCGCTGTCTCTATTCATTCCATTCTGAAGTTAGGTGATGAGATCGACGGATCAGGAAATTGGAAGTCGTTGCTTGTGGGAGGTCCCAAATCAACTTTTGTGGATTAGCATGTCCTACATTTAACGTTTTCCGTCCTTAAGTGTCTCTCGGCCTGAGAGCAGAGTATAATACAATCTCAGTGTGCAACAAGTCTATAGGAAGGGTATGGACCAAAGTTTGGATAGCCTGCGTTGAGGAGATTATTTAGCGCCCGTGGTGCTTTTGTAGACAGCGCAACGCAATGCGCTGTGGCTTAGGACCATTTTATGATTTCGGGGTGTACTCGACACACTGAGTCTACAGCATAAAAACATCTTATATGCTCTAAAAAATTTTGTTTTCACCTCAACTTCCTGTCCTGGGTCAAGCCTTTATACCTCACGTTCTTCGAGAAGCTCAGAGCCGTGCCATTTAACTTGGGTGGTTACAGGGTACGAATATCTTGATTTTACTTGTAAATAAGACTAGCTTCGTTTTGGCCGGTTTGAAACTATGTTCCTAACCTTTTTTTAATATAACTTAACACTTGAGAGGATACTACTACTCTTAAAATCCCTGAACATGTGTTGAGTTTTAAGGTTTTTTGTCCAAAGATGGATGGCTCAGTGGTAACTTCGCTCCATGCGTTGCATCTAACATTAATGGGGATACTTATTGATAAGTGCTGTTTGACTCGATGTTGTATTCTCTGCAACTACTCAGTTTACATGATTTAAGTTGACAGAAAAATATGAATGTTTTTCGGGCCCGTTTAGGATTTGAATCCCGAACCGTTTTTTTGGGACATCAATATACTACCACTTCATCCTGAGGTTACCTCAGACTTAGAGAGTATCTGTTAGTGTTAGCCCAACACGTAAAGAGCGACGACGTCTGTATAAGCGGCTACATCAAATCTTGAGACCTCTAATTTAGAAACCGTCTTACTGATAACTAGGTTCCGTTGTAGATGGAGAGTATACCGTTTTGGTTTTCAACTTAATGGTTGTATAATGTATACCAACGACCTAAGGTTGCTTCTTAAAATCTTTTGTTGAAAACGAAGATGACTAAACTGCAGACAGTGTCATTCATGTCTAGTTTTTGAAAAGAGTTGATGATCAACATTGTTGAAGGCAACTTCGATGTCAACGAAAAACTCCTTTCAAGGTAGTGATTTTTCATTGGATCGTAAGAAGGCGTGTAGCTCAGTCTCAATCACTTTTCCTTTATGGTTGGAATGCTAGTAGTTCGACGGTCTTATATGATGGAGATTGCACTTGATATAGAGATTAGGAGTTTTCTCCTCAAGGGTCCTTAATTGGAGTGACGGATTTGAGAATGAATAGGATATTTACCTGTTTTGCTTTAAAAACTGCGGTTCCCTCTTTCCAGAATGCATACCAGGAAGTCTCTGACATCCTGAAAAGTACTCTGAAGTTGGGCAGGCAGGCTACCATAAACAAAACTAGATGCCTTGCTCCACAAATACTTTTACAATCGTTTTCATTGCTTATAAATATACCGTCAAGTCAGGGTTGATCAGTTGGCGGATAGGTTTGTGCAAGATAGGCTTGAGGTGTTTTAGATAGAACTTTTACAAGAGCCCACATAGCTTGTTAAAAATATCAAATTGGACGAGTGAAATGAAAGATCACACAGAACGTCTACCACAAATTTGTTTTCCTTATTCATTAAATCTATAGAGCTTCTGACTCTTAAAGTCCTTGTTAGTCAAGTCATTAGTCACTTAGGCGAAAAGCTTGCAAATGAAATCTTTTTGTTTTCTGTGCGGATATCTCTAGTGAATATTACATTTTGTATTTCCATTATTTTTATCAGGATCACGCTAGAGTAATCAGGAAGGCGAAAGCACTGACAAGGATCTATCTTTTTTATTTATTGTACTTATAATTTGTCGGTGTAAAAGTGGATGGATCTTTCCTCCATCTTCCCAAAGGAGTCAATGGCGACTTGGGAGTTTTTGTCAAACTGGTGTATATTATTATAGCTGCACCAGCAACTATACAGGTTGAGACATATCATATGAAGGATAACGCCTAGTGCTGTAGAGGAAATAATTCAAAGTGCGTGTGCAAATATGCAAATCAAAATATGCTGATCATTGTACAGTATTTCTAACTATGTCGCTTTATCGAAGCATCCAAAAACAACCATACCAAATACAGGGACTTAGCATATGGATACATTTTTTGTGTTCTGAATGTTCTCCACTTATGAGATTTTCAACACAACGTCTTAGAGAAACCCATAATGATGAGGCTTTTCAAGCCAGTCAGATTTCCTTCGGATGCAGTTTTCGATTACTTCTATGGTTGCTTACGTTTTAAAGCAAAGGGTCAGAAGGTAGACAGAACATATAAGCTCTGTATAGAAGGTTAAGCAGAGTGAACCAATATGGGTCATAGCAGTGAAGACGGCCCAGCTAACAATATTTTTGCATCTCTGTCATCACATATTGACAGCAGTCAACATTTGCGATATATGTTCTGTTCACTAACAATGTTTTAAAGTTTTTCCTGACTGGACTCGTCATTCCAAATATTTGATAAGAATGCCATTCAACAAAGCTTTCTCTATCTTCTGTCTCGTTTAGGACCAGGATTGATGGATTTTCCAAACACCTCCCGAAAGCATGTGCAGTTGATTTTTCTTACATTTATCTTCCGCAATAAGGCCGAGATTTCACATTAAATTCTGGATTGAATGTACCAATTGAAATGAAATCTTCGACCGTAGGTATGTACATTTCAGGCGGTAGTCTCCCGTTGGATAACGTTTAGTCGACAATTTAATCACTTTTATAGCAAATTTGGCTGAGAGTCTATGTTGTAACCAAGGAAGATGATAGCATGACATCCAGGAGATGATTGTCTCTCACATTGCATTTGCCACTGCTCCCAAACGTATCTTGAGTATTAGCATTGCAGCCCCCATCTCCCTGGAATCACAGTCTTCAATCGGTTCACCTCCTGCTTTTAATGGTGGCGGTAGAATCGAATCATATGGAAAATAAGCTGATGTAACGACGATTGGATACCATTCTCTGTTTGTTTCGAAACTTATGTCTGCAGCAACTAAATCTAAGATTTTAAAAGTGAGTTCGGCACAAAAAGACGAGATCTCAATCTTTTCGATGTCTCGCCATGTAGTGATAGGAAACCCCTTAAATATCCGAAACCACAGATGGGTTTATTCCACATCCATAATCTCTGAACCACGCTTTCTGCTCAACATGGAAAGGATCCTTCATTGAGATGTAGTAACAGAGTAACAGAGTGAATATGATAGACAAGTACTGGGAAAGTCGTATCTTATCGGCACTTTTTTGGAAATAAGGTAGCATACCTTGCGATATATTGTACATAATATGTAAGTTTTATCAAAAACTGCAACAAGGGAAGTGCCCTCCTTGTTTCCTGATTCTTGCTGTTCATATGAAAATAGATTTCTTACTTTTCAGTGTCTATGGTCCTGGATATGAAGACGAGTCAATGCATCTTTCATTTCCGTGAATTGACACGAGATCCAGAAGATGGTACGGGCCATCTTCGACAATATCATATGTCCTAGTTTCCTGGAAAGTATTTGCGGTTCAACCTTTGCTTCCAGGAACACTTCAGCCTTATATTCCTATCCTTTATATTGAAGCTCTCTGTTGCAATGAAAATATTCTCTGCTTTTGCGGGGTACCACAAATGCATTCCACCTCGTTCAGACTTTTGTCATCGAGAGCCTTTCCTCATCCAAAGTGTCAGAGAGTTTACCGGCATACTTGCTGGCAAACTAGGGTCATCCCCTTTGGCGTTTCAATGTTTCCTTGAGGTGGCGTTTCCTTCGATTTCCTGCGTTCCACCAGGGTTGTATCTCAGAGTAGAATTAGTTGCATAAATCGACTTCCGCCTATCAGAACTACGACCTTTACTGGTGGTAGCAGCGCGGCGGCTTGATTCGGACATCGTGTGCAGATAAAACCGCCGCTGTTTTGTTAATGTGATTAACCGCGTAGTCTGATTTTCGTCAACTGGAATTGCAGCCTTTGTTGGTTGCAGCAATGCTTCCAACCTGGCTTCGTGCCCAAGAAACTCCATCCATAGAAGGAGCTTTTCTTTCTCTTGGACCTATGGGAGACAAAGGAATAGGATTCAAGTTTAATCGGTTTCACAGGGTGGCGCTTCCATTGCACTCTGGTGGAGTGCCTTCTTGCCGTCTTTTTATGCTGTGCTTTTGCCCTCACGTCTTCTTCTGGCTCTTGCACGAACGTCCTTTATGTAATCTAATCAACCTAACTGCCACTTTAATAGTAAGAACTGCAAACGGTAGACACATTTTTTTTACAAAAGAAAAATAAAGAGAAAACGTCCTTCGGATACCTGTATAAAAAATTTAGATCTCCAGGTTGATGCTTTAAATTTTCGAAGTGGAAGCATTTATTATGTCAAAGATGAGATTTCGGGTCGCCCAGACGGAGAAGAAGAAATACCACTCATTGTCCCCAAAAAAAATATAGCCTGGATCTCACATTTTTTCGTCGTAAGTTATAATCCGACTCTAAAGTGCTAAACCCGATTTCCCTTGGGACTTCAAAAAATAATTATCGATTTTCCAAATAGGTACATTTACTGTTTTTGTGTTACTAAAATTTATGTTCCATTATTTCTTTTAAACCACCCGTAACGTAACCCCGATTTGAAACGTTCAACTTGATTTTATTCGGTTCGCTGGCCTTAATGTGACAATTTACCGAAAGAAGAAGTTTCTCTTTCTCGTTCCATCTAAATAGGATCTTTTCAAAATTTCAAGAAAAACGAAACAAAATGTAAGAGAGTACTAGATGCTACAGTTAGGTATCTTCTTACTCAAACTTAACTATACACGTAAGCACACCAATTCAATTGGCCTGATTTTAAACGCTTGATTCGCTTTTATGTTTTAGACATTTCCAACATCACCAACATCTACAACATTACCAACGTTTCCCACATTATTTCCGACAAAAAGGCAGAGCTCTTATTTTTTTCTGTCTTTTTTTCAATATTTAATAATTGAAAATTCCCTTGAAAATTCACCCTTTTATTTGTGTTTTGAAGCGTTTACAGAATCTACCTCTTTCTACGTTTTCGAATAAATTATTAAAGAAGAACACTTCATTGCCCCTTTGAATATTTTCCCTTATTTTGTTTTATTTTAGGTAGACCTTTCTTTCTTTCTGGAGACTACTTTTGATAAAGAAAACTTTTTTTAAAAATAAAAGTAAATGGGTAGCGTCTGTATTTCGCGAACTTTTGTAACCCTTAAGGATACATACTTAAAGAGGGTTATTGTTGACATAAGAAACTCAACATTTTTCTAATGACACAGAAACTTTGGAAGCCATCCTAAAACAAGTGTATCTAACTTAAATAAGGATAAGAAAGTAGAGCTAAATTTTGCCCCTTGAATGGTTTTAAGAAATTTTTGTGGAGATTTGGGTTCTGTAGGCTTTAAACCTTTGTGCAGATACTACTTGAATGCATTGATTTTGAAAAGAGTCGTAGTCAAAGTGGATCATGAACCAAAATACAACCGAGTAGTCCTCCACGATTTGAGGTTAATCAATGTTTCTCAGAAAACCTTGTCAAACCCAATTTTGTCTGAGTTTTAATTGTTAATACGAATATGGTATGTACACCGTCATGCCGATGGATTTACGAGTATGTCTGTTGTACTGGAAGAAACATTTATTCCATCAACGTGTCACAAAAATGATAAAATTTCGCATTTATGATAAGCTGTCTTATCTACTTTATGTGCTTAATCTATTTTATGTGGGCGAATCTACAACATTGTCAATACAGGGGTGCTGGTATTGATTTTTTTGGCTTAAATATTGTGATAAGGGTGAGATTCTGACCACATGTTGCTTGAGCGTGATATTCGCATTATATTTGGTTTTGTTTTTTTGTTAAGAAACATTTGACATGAAATTAGAGAAACATATTCACTGTATCATTTATTCAGCCGGCCAACGAACCTTCGATATTCATAGCTTGGGAAAGAACCAACTTAATTTGTTTGCAGCCACGCTGCTTCCAATTTTGAATGCTCGGTCCTCCTTTTTTTCTTAAATCAAGTGGCTGAGATCCAAAAATGCTCTCGGTTGGAGTAATGAGCCGACCGAGGCGATTGTAGTTAATAGTTTGTTGTTGTCAATATCCACATCTTTGCCGAGTGTATAAAGTTGCATCTACGAACTCGTATCACTTCGTCACATAAACCATATAACTAAATACCGGACGAGTCGCTTAGCTTTCGAAGGTGCTTAAAACCAGTTGAGGTCATGCTTATGCTTTAATGCTTATAAATGCCCTGGTAACTGTTCACCGATATTGGCTGCAGATTTCCGTACAATTCTTTCAAAAATGCTGCTGAGGAAGGGTATGACAGCAGGTTACGTACTAAATCATCAAATGTGGGACGAGTTTAGCAAGCATGCCAAACCTTAGCATGACTTAAACTAGTGGCCGATATCGCTTTCAAGTCTTTGGATTTCTTCCCCGATCTGCGGTGAGGAGAACATCTGTTCGATCAGACCTTAAACCATACTGATAAGACAAAATGCATTAAAAAGTATTTTATGGAGAAATTTCCCGTTCTGGGGAATGGGCAAATAATTCTGAAATTATTGGAGCCCATCCAGCAGTCTTATTGTTCTCCAATTTCTGTTCTACTGGTTTCGAGATTTCAGCTTATTGGGCATACAAGAGCCGACTATGACTTTATTAACAGGCCCCCGTCCTGATTTATGATTGTTTTCGTTCTTTTAATAAATTGGTAAAGTTTAGAGATCGCGAGGAGTTCTCGTCATTCATTGCACCGCATTGTCATTAGGTTCGTTACATGCATTACCCGGCACTTTTAAACAAATCGGGGGGATGACACCATACACATATAATGCAGAGCCTCTGATTGCTTGCTCATAATACAGCCAGTTGTCTTTTGCGCTTGATATAGGAAACTACGGACTTCTGGAAAGGTTTTGAGAGCATCAATCAGAAAAATCACACTATTTCTTCGGTCGCTCGTTGTCTCAACATCAAATCCATCTTTACGCGTCATAGAGTTGCCTATAGATAGTTGGGATACGTTGACGGCCTCGATAGTCATTTCAAAACTTGTGGTGTGTGAGTTGTTCTTCCAATCAGATTCCACCCATGGCGGATCTTTTCATGTTTTTGGAAAAAAGAGCACACAGCCTCGCTACCGAATTATGTAGTTAGCATCTCAAACCATTGCGAGTCGCAGTCATAACGCTAGCAATATCGTACCTCACCTTCTGTAAAGTCACACCTGGTTACAGCAAATGATGTGAAGTGTGTGCATTGACAAGAATCTCACCGTATTTCTCTAGGTCAACTACTAATGGTTATGAAACTGGAACAATGTTTCGATGTGCTGTAGAACTGCCGCTTGCACTTCAACAAGAGCATACATCCAAGCAGTGCCCCTCCGGCGGCTGTAAGCGGTGTGGGCATAAACACCACACGTTGTTTTGTTATGGGTC
The DNA here is from genome assembly GCA_963966105.1 of Volucella zonaria. Classification (NCBI taxonomy): domain Eukaryota; kingdom Metazoa; phylum Arthropoda; class Insecta; order Diptera; family Syrphidae; genus Volucella; species Volucella zonaria. Next base: position 127,196,118 of record OZ014531.1, read on the forward strand.
GCAGGCGCAGCCTACATCTTCACGAACATCAGAACAACAGAAGTAAAACATATCGCTCTGGTCCTTCAGTGAGAGCGCAATTATCTCTTTGACTATCAAATCCCGTGATCACCTGCCTCGCTTGTGGCTTACAATAGCGCCGGCATATGCATATGAACAGTGTTCGTATCCTCTGCGATCCTGGATCACAGGTAAGGTTTGTGTCAGATATGCTTTCGCACACACCTATACCAGAGATAGCGTCGTGCTCAAACTCATGTCAATTTATTCTGGTTTTACATTGATGATCAATGTATTGATCCTTCCGTCAATAACCTCGATGCTTTCAACGGTGCATATTGATGTGAATCAGTGGCAACATTTGGTTAGTTTCCAGCCATGTGTGGGGTTTCATTATCGCAGTAATTAATGGAAATTAAGATGTCACTGATCAGTTTTGAGTCGTCTTCAACGCTTCAGCGAGGACTAGTACTGGTATTTCAATAAACGGCATGCAGTTAATTGGTCCAACCATTCAGGAATCATTGCTCAACATAATTCTCCGTTTTCGTCTTTTCCGTATTGCTCTCCGGTTATGATGGAAACGAAACGGAAACAAAAACGAGATGAATTTGTTCGCTAATTGTTTATTTGGAATATATTCATCACACACCTTGTCAGCTATGTCTCGAAAAATTAACAACACCAAAAGCAACAACATCGTTGGCAGGAATAATGACGACTAAGGCGAGAAAACAAAATCAAGGAAAATCAAGAATGCGGAGACGGGGAGGAAAGGACCCAAAGGTCTTCGTATTAGCGGCCCAATGTTGAAAGCTAAATCAGAGGAGCTTCCCGCATAGTTGGGTCGTACCAATTTCAATGCCACAGACGGTTGGCTTTCGCGTTGGAAACCAGACACGAGATCAAATTTAAGAAAATACTTGGTTCTTTGAGCTAAAACCACAATGAACTCTCAGGTTCAAAAAAAGCAAGGTAAACGATGTTCAGATAAAAACTATAGGAGAAAAAATTTATTTTGAGGATACGTTCATGCCATTATATATGGAATAGTACATCATTCAAATGGCTGCCTCGGCTTTGCTGGCAGTATTTCAAGAGGTCGGTCCAATTTTTGATGACAATTGATGAACGCTCGCCGTGAGATTTCCAAGTCGCCAAAATTTCTCCTTCACAATTTCGAGCGATGCGTCACTTGTATAGCATGTAGCGCTGTCTTGTTGGAATCCCAGCTCGGATATATCGATGTTATCGAACTCTGACCACATAAAGTCGTTTAACATCGCGGTAAAGAAATAAAGTCCGCTGATGCCGCCATGCCATCAACCGCACAAAATAGTCAATCTTTGTAGATGCATTGATGCTTGACCAAACACTTGTGGATTGTGTTCGCTCTAATAATGGCAATTTTGCTCGTTGACATAGCCACTGAGCTGAAAATAGGCCTTGTCCGAGAAGATGATATTTTTGCCAAAATCCGGATCTCCGGGCAACATGTCCAGCACCCAATTAACGAAATCAATGGTTGTCCGGCATTAATTCTTGCGTCAGCACGATCTTATACGGATGTAGGCATAAATACAACCGCAAAATAAGCCAGGTTGACTCTATGGCGATGCCCAATTCAGCTGATCGGCGCCGAATCGGAATTTCTGTGTCTTCTTCGATACTGGCCCCTACGGCGGCTATATTTTCTTCATTTCGCATCAATCTTTATCTGCTTGGTGGTTTAATACCCGAAAGGGTGTACTCACGCTCAATCTTTTCCGTGGTGCGACGAATTGCCCGCACGCTGAAGCAATGATAACGACCCACCTCACGATGAAATTCACGTTGCGTGTTTACAACTGAGCCCAAATTTCGATAATATTTTTTTTTAATTTCCGCACGTTAGATAAGGGTAAAACGATGTATGATGAAATGGCAAGCCTTACTGAATATTTTGACAGCTGGATGTTATTGGTAACCTTGACAGCTGCTGAAAGAGAACAACTGGAAACACTATCATTGCTATCTGGTCACATGTTATAGCATTACTGGGTTGTGCTGCTGTAATACGTCGGGAAAAGCTGTTAAGCCTAGGTGCTTTGAATTATCAGATAGAATGATCAATTAGCAGTTCTGTATTACGGCAAACAATTTTATCAAATGGCTTTTAGAAGGAGATGCGAGGTTGCAACAAATTTCAAGGAGAATTCTGCTAGACATTAATAATTCGGCTGCACGTCTTCCTTTAGTCAGTTTCATAACTATTGAAACAGAATTTCTTTCCCCAAATAGCACATCTGAAACAAACAACACCACTGAACATGGGAATCATACAAAATTTAAAGACCTTTTATAGAGGAAGATTGCTGCAGATCGTACATTGCAATTGAAGAAAATTTCTTCACAACATCTGCAAATGCTAAAGAAGTTAGCGCAAAAGTGAATATTCTGGTTTTTGGAGAAAAATTAGCGGGTTAATAATTCAAAATTATTTTCCTCACTACGGTTTCAAAAATGTTAACCAAGAAAATATGCCAGGTCCAACAACATGAAGAATTTTTATCCATTAATAGTGACCTGTCACTGCGAAAATGAGGACGTTAAGGATGCCATTATTGACGAGATTGCACGAAAAAATAGCGCAGAAGAAGATCCCGGTAGTGATGTGGAGATTGGCGATCTCCTCCAGTTCGAGTTACCACAAGAGAGGCGCGGAAGTAAAGGGTTTTTCAATAGGGACGTACCAATTTGGTATTTTTATAAAAACGCAGCCTTAAACTTTTTATATGATCAGTTATGGTCTACGTTTTTATCATGGTGAAGTTTTCGAACGAGCAACATTTGGAAATGATTATTATCGAAATTCTGAGTAGGTGGTCGTCACTTCAAGAGCGCTTACTTCAATTTTTGGTCGTAATATCGTCATATCAGACAATCTCTGCGTGCTATAGTTGATGAATTCTAGTCAACGTATTCACTACTGAATGTTCGTGTGCCAGTGAGACAACACTTCACAACGCTTCAGTTTAAAATGAGCCAAATCAATCGATTCCACGACATTTAGAGGAATTTGGAATCTCTCAGTTCACATTGTGGCGAATTTTACATAAAGATCCTGGCTTACTCTCTGACAAAATCAAATTAACTCAAGAACTGAAGCCTCTTGATCATGTGAAGCGCCGAAACTTCTCCGATTGGACTTTGCAAATGTTTGAAGAATGTCCTAAATTTCATCGGAAAATCATCTTCAAAGACTAAGCTCATTTTTAGCGTAATGGCTTTGTCAATAAGCAAAATATGTGTTATTGGACAACAACAAACCTACATGTGTTTCAAGAGAATGCATTGCATTCACAATAAGTGACAGCGTGGTGTGGATTTCATGCCGGACCGTATTTTTTCGTGGATGAAAATGATTCAGAATTAGATGGACTTGTACATCAGTGATACGTGGTTCCAACAAGATGGCACCACATGTCACACAGCTGGTCAAACAATTGATATATTGAATTGGAAATTCGGTAGACGTGTAATCACAAGAAATGTTCCGGTCGAATGGCCACCTTTGTCATCCGATTTAACGAAGTTGAATAAGGCTACGTTAAGTCGTTGGTTTATGCCAACAAGGCAATAACGTTAAAGAAGCTCAGAAACAATATCGAACGCGAAATTGTTAACGTTCCAGCCGATGTGTGTGGAAGTGTGGTTCAAAATTGGCAAAAAATCGATCACTGCAAGCATGCACATGGTGGTCATATGAATGAGATCGAATTCCATACATAAATTTAACATGTGCACTATATTTGGAATAAATTCCAGTCCGACATCGCAATTATTTTGTGTGTTATTTAAACACAAAATTGTTATGTGCTTGCTGGAATACCCGATACTTGCAAGAATTGCGCCGATACTTTATGCAGGATGGCAGTGAAGGTAGTCCATCATCAGCAATCGATATCTTTGATGATTTCATTAACTTACAGGATACCATCGACGAATATCTAGGACATTAATTGTGATTTTTTAATATTTTCATATTTTTTCAATAAAGGGTAAAGTAAAATGTAAATATTGATTGCAGTGTTTTTTTTTTTGTATTTGATTTCGTTCATTATTTTATACGTATTTGGTTTGTTTTTGTTGATAATCACTTGGTATTATTGGGACAGTAGCTTAATTGGGACTAGCCCGATTATATATTAATGCCAAGGAAGTCCGGATGTACCACACAAGGCAGGACTGATTTCACAAACGTACCATAGGAACGTTTACAAATTAGCCAATTTTATTGCCACCTGTACTTCTATTTACGCCCTCGTATTTGAGGTCAGTCAATCTCACTAATAAATGAAAAGGAAGGGGCAATTATTGCCACCAAATCAACATGAACACATTATTCAACAAGTGAATATCACCCACAAGCAATTATTCCTCGCACATCATTAAAATAATGTATCGACACCCCTACCTCAATATGAAATGAAGTCGATATCGGCTATTGAACATTTTCTACAATTTTCCCATCAATATTTTAGCGATTGGAATCGATTTAAATAAAAGAAAAAAAAAACCTCATAAATAAAAATACGTGGTAATGCTTTCTTAATTAAAAAAACTCAATCAAGTGGATGCAATGCGTGCAAAGCGGTAATCACATTAATTGGTTACGGCATTACCATGCCCACAATTAAGCCTTCCGATACAGTCCTTATCGTCTGCTCTTACTGAAAGATCATCGTCAAACTTGTCTCCTTACTTTAATTACAATTCCACAATTGGTTTTCCTTTTATCAGATTTACACACTTAAGCCCAAAGAGCTGTCTGTGTTTTCTGGTTATCCTCCCATAATACTTGATAAACAAGACTTGCACTTGAAATGCCTTGGAGGCATTGTCTTTTATTTGTATCTTATTTGCTCTCGTCCACGAGTATTTTCATTGTGTTTTCGAATAAAGGATAAAAGGGAGAGTTACGAATTTATATAAATCTTAGTCCATGAGGGCCAAAGTGGCAAAACAAATAGCGTGAGATCAATTTCTAAAGCGTGTTGTTTTTTTAAATTTCTATACTTACCATTCCACGTTGCGTGACTATCACTGGGAACGAAGGCTTTTCCAGGTCACGAAGCACGAATCAGCATTTGGGAGAAGAAAGCGAACGAAACAATGGGTGGACATATTAAATTCCACATCCTTGTAAATAATACAGGACTACGTTGAGCCTATTGGGACAGGACACACCATAGCTAACTTTACTCGTACTTGTAATGACGGTGCAGTCACGGAAATAAGATTACTATGTCAATTTATTTACATTTTTATTTCCACTTAAGTGCTGGTGCACACATGCAAGCACCTGTTACAATAAATGGAACTAGGCTTTGTGCATTTGATCCAATGATTTTGTTGGAAAAACCTTGCAAGCAAAATACCATAGCAGAAGTGCTCATTACCAGGAATTTAAATGTCGTCAGTATCAAGGCAAGAGATACTACGGATACATTAAAGTTTTAATATCTTGGTAATATGTCATACTTTCCAGCCCAGTATGCAAGGTGTCCCCATTGTTTGGAAATTTTTGAAGGAATAAAATTCAATACAAAAGTATCGATTTTTTGTAATTTAAGGAAATAATTTATCAAAGATTCGTTCTTGAATAATATGTTAACTTTGTGTCACAGATATCTATGCTGTCGTTTTATTTTTGGTCTGGAAGCCACTTTCACTCCTTATGAATATTGAGGTGAAGGAACCGAGGACTTTCTGTGGCTAACATTCTTGTTGTGGCAGTCTACTTGCAGGCGTAATGCAGATAAATTAGTTATTGCCGTCCGTCCTACTAAAGATGCTCTCCTTTCCCATTTTTGCGGCTAAATCGTTCCACATATTCTCATTTTCATTAAGGAAATTTTCAACATGCGACATGACAACGTTTTGTGAACTAACAGTGAGCCAAATAATTGCTGCTTAAAACCAGCTGCGTTTTTATTTGTAGAACCGTTCCTCTGTTGTACACGTCACAGTTCTTCATAACTTTTTTCAGCGAAATTATTTTACAGCACATTGCTGAATCCGTTGTTTGTTTTTCTTTTGTAGCATTCGTAGCCTCCACTATTTGTTTGGACTACCTCGGCCTATTAGTTGTAAAAATATATTTTCTTATTTCGTGATGCATGGTTATCAAGATATGACATTTCCCCCTCTCCTGAGGCAGGATTATTAAGCGAGACGGGATATGCTGAGTCTTGCCGTAAAAATGTCACTGAAAGCACAAGTGGCAGCGCATAAGCCCGATCCAGAGAAAATACAATATGGTTGATGCAGCCGAGAATTCCCAAGACATAGTCAACAGTGTCGCCAGACGCAGATCTTTTTATTACCTCAATTAAGGTACTTAATCTTAATCGGAGCTCAGGTCTAGCCCGGATGTTGAAAATATATCATGATGGAGGAATTTATAGCGGCGTTTACGGCCGCTCATGCCAGAAGTTCTACGGTTAACTAGCACCGACTGGGACTAAAAGCCCCAGTAAAAAAAAAAGACATCGACTGAAGTTTCAATTTTCTGAGGGTAGTAAGGACACGGTTTCCTCGCCTGAATACATATTTATAAAGGAGCATGGTCACATGATTTTAAAAAAATTAACCAATTAACCAAATGATCGATATAAGGCCAGTATTACTGTTGTTCAAACTTTCCGAGCGACATATATAGACTCGGACTACTTCCTAATTACAGACAAAGTGCTATATATGTATGTCGCAGATGCAATCGGCTGCAATCGCAACAAACCGCCAGAACTTCTGCCCAACACGTATCATCCTTTAATCAACCACTTTCAAACTTGAATCAAGTACTGAGGATTAGTGGAATCAGTGGCAAGGGAATCCGAAAAGCGCTGTAACTCATATATTGGGTTTAGGTCGACTACCTGCTCGAAACTCCTGGCTTGGAGACGTGCAAGGACATACATATAGCAAAACATCATTTGAGTTAACGCTGAATTGAAACAGTTCGTGAGCTTTACAAATCAAAGAGAATATTAGTTTCTTTGGAGAAAAAAATAAGACCATGAGAAGCAGTGAAGGCAAGAGGTGCTTTTTCACGAGTAGCGTTCGGCTGTTTTACCAAAATGTTTTTTTTTTTCCGACGAGAGCACTTGAAAATCTTCCACAAGTGCCCGCTCATAGTAGTGTAAGATTCTGCCTCACTAAATACACCTCCTTTCGAAATTAATGTTTATGTTACCGCAACTCTGTTTCGACTTATCAGACCATTTTTCATCACAGACTCGTTTGGCAGGTGACTTTCCAATTAAATTTCTTGCATGTTCGACTCTTTAAAGGCATTTTATCGCGGTTGGTTGTTTATAGACGGTTCAATATGTTTCTCTTTCATAAATTGTTGGGACTATGTTTTTAATATGACCGTTTGGTCGAATTTTGTGTTTTCCCCCAAAGTTTTTTGTTTCGTCTTCGACCGCAGGAATTGCAAGGTCTCGGTGTAAGTCGTTATATCTTATGTACCACGGTGCATGGACAATTTCCTTTAGCACTTTGTTTTCAAAAGTTTGTATGATATTGGCATTCGTTTTCTTGATACCACCCCGAATTTGTATACCACAGCATTGGCACTTGCTTGTATAAGAGCAGCTTGTTTTCGTTACTTGGAATGCTTACCAAGTAACCAATATTTTCCTCTGTATTTGTTATCGAGTTCTTTGTACCTTTCCACGCAAGTATTGTATCTTCAAAACTTCCTGTCAGACCCGAGGTTTGACTGGACAAATCTAGGAGCGCCGGAGCTGCGATGTTTGACTATAATACATACATTACACTTTATCACGAGCGCTTTGCAGGGTTACCGTTGTTTTGGGTATTGTTAGTATAGCAGTACCATCGGCAAACGTAGCTAGAACGGTCCGCAGTTTTTGGGGTAAGTCCCGGATATATACAATACATAGAAGATACAGAAGTGGGTCGAGAACATTCCTTTGCGATACGCCTGCTAAGGACTCTTTGAATTGCGAACTTCGTTTCCGAGTTTGAAATAGATAACTCTATTCTCGAGATACTTTGTCAGTATATTATACAAGCTCAGTGGCAAGACTTGCCGTAATTTAAACTTTAAGAGTTCATGTCATACCTTATCAAAGGCTTGCGAGACATCAACGAATACACTTGAGCAAGATTTCTTAAGATTTCTCAATGAAGTCCGTGATTTTATGCACCAGATCAATAGTGGAATACTTACTCCTGAACCGAAACTGGTGATTAGGGATAAGATTATTTGCATTAATAATTAGCAGTGTCTCAAATATCCTCTCCAAGATTTTCGATAAAATTGAGAGAATTGGAATCGGTCTATAAAACTTCTTGTCATTTGGAGGTTTTCCTGGTTTTAAGACCATTGACTTGAAACGTATTCCAACATCAGTGAGGCGTTAGTAATATAAAGAAGCTCAGTTAATGCTTTTCTGGGCAGAATTTTAAGGGCTTCTCTGGCTAGTAAGTAGTAACCGGGTTTTAATACCTTTATTTCAGTTCCGTTAGCGTTGCATTTCCCATCGTGTAATTGTGTGATGCCCATTCCGACTTATTAATACTGTGGATGAGTGCTTGACCGTCCGAAAGACTTCCGCTTTCTACTTATCTCCCTTAGCCCATTCGTTGTTATTTTTTCTAATTGACGCGAGGAGGCTTTAATGCTTTCCAAAGTTAATAAGTAGATTCCCTTTTGCTACTGCACAGTTTTCGAAGTCTCTAACGGTCTCTCTCAGCAGGTTATATAGGTTATTCAAGCTAAGGAGCCTGACTTTGTTGCCACCTCTTACCGGCTTTTCCTTTCTCCCTTACTATTTTTTTATGTCCGGCGGATAATTTACACCTACTTTGTTGGTTTCTTCCTGTGATAGAGTGTGTTATTCCACGCGGCATATTGAACGATTTCAAGGACGTGATCAACCTCGCCTTTTAGTTCATAGGGTGTCTTTAGTGATACGTTCAGTTCTACTTTTTCTTCAATTTCTTTATTGAAACTGGTTCTTGTTTTTAAATGAGAATAATCAGAGTAAAGGTCAAAGCTTTCATAAACATTTATAAAATTTTTAGATAGTCCTTTGAAACGAGGAAATTCATCAGATCGGGCATTTTTGTTGTATCAGTCGGCCAGTATGTCGGTTTGTCCGTCGAACGGAAGTCACAATTGTGTTCCACACCAGCTTCATAGAGCTGGTACATAGTACATGGAGCCTTCTAACCTTCTGTGAGATTTACCTTGAGCCCCATAAGGTTTATTTTTTGCATTAAAATCACCGCCAATAATAAAACTAGATGCAAGTGATTTAAATATATTTTTGAAGACACTTTTTTCGAGCGCGGATCTTGGTGGGCAGTAAATGCCTGAAATAGTAAAACACGAACCGTTATTACTTCCACAGATTTGAGCTCTATTTTAAGGTCTTCAGTATATTCGATAGACTCTTTAAAGTACAAGGAGTATCCGCCTATCGTGTTTTCAGATGGATGATAAGCGTGATAGTCATTAAAACCTCTTATTTTTGCACACGATGCCCTTTTCGTATGGGTTCCAGAGATTAAGCAATCCTCAGTATTCTTCTCTCGTTTGAATAATTCTATTTTAAAAAAAGTCCGTTAGCATTCCACGTAAGTATTTCGAGCACGCGTGCATATTCATAGTCTCCATTTAGTCCGCTTACTGTGGCAGCTATTTTCGATCTTAACTAACTTCTCGAAAGTTTGTTTATTTCGTTTTGCTCCTCAAGTTTCTCAAGTACAATAGAGAAAATATGAAAACCAGGTTCCGCCTAGTTTACGGTCCTTTCGTTATGTAATTTTGCGGCGTGGCTATATGTTAGTTTGCCTGGTAACCGCCGGCTAAGGCTTAATAGTTTTTTTTTTCATTACGTTTTCCTTTATATTTTTGTGGCCGGAACTCGATCCCATTTTAGCTACATTATTTTTAATTTACCGGGTTTAGGCTTTTCCGTGCTTGTCCTTTTTGAGTGCTTATTTTACGGCTTCACGAATTTATCTCGCCTTTTTTGCAACACCTTGGCTTTTTCGCAATCTCAATAATTACCTGGGTGTTCCGCCTTGCAAATAATATACGTTGCAAAGGTTTGCTTGCTTAGTTCACACTCTTTGAAGTGGTGGTTTAATACGCATTTCACACAACACGTCTGTTTCTGTCAATATGTTTGCGTGCGATTGAAGCCTTGAAAGCGTGTGTACTGAGGGATTAGTTTTATTTTCTCGATTTTGATAATCATGTTGAGAATCGCTTTTTCGGCCTTATCGAAAGTAAGCATTAAAAGAGGAAATCTGCGTTTTACTGTAATTTCCTTCCCTTCCAATTTTTGTTTCCTCGCTTTTCTATGTTTCTCCTTTTTCAGGTCACTGACGATATCTTCTTTTTTTGCACGAGGGATGAAGCCCTCTAGCTATAAGTCGTACTGTCCTTTGCGATTTATTCTCGTAGGTGTACCACCGAATTTTCTCGGCACTTAACTTTCCAGACAGTAAGCGATAGCTGTCATCGTCTTTGATGTTAAATTTCCCCACCCTGTTGTTACGCGATATGATGGTATAATCAGATCGCAACAAGGTCTTCAAGATATTTGGAAATTTGTTGTAATCCGCAATCCCAATCACATTGATTGGCGGCGGTGGTCGATGCTTGGGACTTCGGTTTTCTTTGGATAAATCTACGTAATTTGTTTCCGCCTTATTTATTTTCGCTTTTTGTTGAGTGATAATTTGGATGAGGAACCAGCTTTCCGTTTCTTGCCTGGCCGTTTCTGCAGTATCCACTCCTCTTCGTCCATTTCATAGGTTGCTTTGGCTGACGAGTAACAACTTATTACAGACACTATCCGAGTTTGGGTTACACTTTTAGTAGTTTCGTCTTTGACTTTTAGTCTTTCCAGCTCTTTCATCTTATTGTAGATAACCTTAACCGAAGTTTTATATTTTCAAGACCGTTGTACGTGCCGATATTTTCGGTGTCGTCGGACACGTAACTATCAATCTGAAATTGGTTCGGAAATGCTAGCTATGTGACAAGTGACCGACGTGAAGAAATTGAGCCCATTGTGTAATTACAACTGCTCCTGTAGGTTGAAGTGTGGCCGAGAACTCAGGTTTATCGAAGTTTATTTGGCTGATATTGCGATCCATTAATAATGACAAATCTTTTTCATCGACTAAACTGAAAGTCGAATCTTATTTCATTAAAAGTGTATGTTTTCTAGATAAATCAAAATAAAACTACTTATTGGAAGCCCTATATATTTACCAAAGAACTTATAACACAATTCCTGTCAGTCGAACTTTCAGTTTGTCACCTCAGGGTTAGTAGCCATTTAAATGTTTACTGACTTTCGAAATTTGGAAGAGAACTTGAAAGTTCACAAAGCATTTAAGTACTGCGGAACATCGGTTAACATCTAATGAGCATATACAGTGTTGGCTAAAACTAAAACAACTAAAATTGCAAGTCCGTGTTTTGGGATACATTTCTTATAAATTTAGTAAAAAGTTAAAAAAAAAAATTACCGATAGCCTGGAATATTGTTGATTAATTTATAAAATCAATCAGCAGCAATTTTACGGCATTACAGTTAAAAAAAAAATTACCGATAGCCTGGAATATTGTTGATTAATTTATAAAATCAATCAACAGCAATTTTACGGCATTAAAAAAAATACAGATATCGAATTGAATTAACTTTACTTTTCAGTTGGTCTAAACAAAAGCAACTGAATTTGCCCCGTAATTTTTCCTGGAAGTTTTCCGTTCTGGAAAAGAGTTACTTTGACCAAACTACTCATATCTGATTTGTCAACATTAAAAAAAAGATAATTGACTCATTCGAGTGTATTAGTCCGCTGCGGCAAAATCTAATGATCTTGTTCCCTAAATTTTATCTGAAGTGGTCAGAAATAAATACTCCAATGAGATTAAAGAATAAAGTTATTAGCGAATATACAGTGTGTTTGATAAAAACGTGTGGTTTAAAAGAAAACAACCGCTTGACTTCGGGGAACAAAATTATTTATTTTAAAGCTTTTAATATTTCCCTTACTGCGCAATGTATTTAATATGTCTGCTCTATTCCCAATTATCCCCTCGCACCTTTGTCCACAACTTAGATCCAATTTTTTTACGTAGTCCTGCAGTAATTGTCACCAAATTCTATTTAAAGCAGTTTAAAGGTGTTTTATTGTCTTTAAATTTTTTCTTTTAGCACTTTGCGTTATAAGTCTCCAAATATTTTCAATCGGATTGGCATCTGCAGACTGAGATGGCCAATCCAACACATTGCCGTCATTTCCCTCTTTGAAGGCCTGAGAAATACGACTACGATCATTGTTCTCTTGTAGGCACCAATCCACGTCCGAATGGCATTTCAGCGGATCCCAGCAATTCTTTCTTGCACAGTTGAATCATTCTTTGAACATCGAGAGTCCTGGCAATCGCCACCAATTTTCAGAAATCCGCCGCACAGAAATAGCCATAAACATGAACTTTTGCCGACTGTTCCACTGTTCGTAAGACGACAGTTTCAATGTGAGCAGTCCACACACGTCTCAAGGGTTTGTTTAAAATAAAAAAATAAATGAAGCTTCGTCAGTGGAGATAATTTTGGACTGGTCCATATCGTTGTAAAGGTAAGCCCTCTGAAATCTTTTTCGTTTAACAAATGCTTTGCCGCAACGGCTTTGTAATTACAATCTTTTGCTCCTATAATTTTACGAATACTGAAGATTGAACCCTCATGACCTTCTTCTAATGTTTAGTTTTAAAAATTGTAAGCAATTTGTTTTTAACAGCTTTTGAAATGGTTTCCGTTTTAATCCCCGTTCTGGCAAATCGTCACCCACTTACTAAAAAAACTCTCTGACTCTCTGAGATAATTTGTTTCAGCTGTAACTGATAATTTTGGTTCCCGTGGATGAGCAAAAAGAAACATGGCTTCAAACCGAACCTTATATACAGCACTCATAACGGAATAAGTCTTGTAACTTTCAAAAACTAAATGCAACTGAAGTAAAATTTGACTGCGGATTAGAGGAAGAATAATTCTAACGGATACCAATAATTTTTAACGTCTGCGACTAACTGGTTAAATTTTACGAGACACACGCTTCTTCCAAACACACTGTAAAAGTGATATTTCAAAATCTGAATTATCCAAAAAGTATTCAATCCCAAAATCGGTGATAAACCGAGGTGACAGGCCAAGAGCTACCTCTAACCTGGAAGTCAAAATGATCATCAGGACGATAAAGAGTAATTTTTGTATCTCATGAAGTGAATTACAAACCGAGCTTAGTATTGTACTAGTTAGCGCCAAGACATTTCGTTGGGGAGTTGTTGATCTTTCGGTGGTCTTTCATCATTCAGGATCGCAAAGAAACCATTTATTTCAGCCCAAAACAAAAGAGCAAGACTGAAATTTGCAAATATTTCCACACAATATCGAAGTCTAAAACGGTACTATTTTCTGACGAATCCAAGCGGTCAATGGCCAATCAATGAAGCATTGAATCCTCGATATTTAAAGGGCATTTTGAAGCATAGAGGAGGTAACATTATGGCTTGAGGATGTTTCGCTGGACATGAAATTGGTCCCATATTATAAAATAGATGGAATTATGTACCGACTTATTTACAAAAGCATATTTGAAAACACTGTACTGCCACATGCTGAGGAGGAATTGCCACTGAAATAGATATTTTAGAAGGATAATGATCCGAAGCATGCTTCAAAAATAGTTCAATAGTGGTCTCGAGATCAGAATATCAATGTTACGGATTTATGTTATGTAATCCGTATCGGTGAATAGTTCGCGAGATGTGCAAAAATAGGGTCTGGCTTTATATTTAAGTACAGGCTTGAAAAAGACATGCAAAGATTTATAATTTCCAATCGGATCGAGAGTATGCAAAGAAGGATTAGTGAAGGAATCAAAGACAAAAGTTTCGTCGCGAAGATTATTATTAAATGTGAAAATTTACTACGAAGTTGCTTTTGTTTTGGCTGGCATAAAATCGACATGGTTACAGTATTTTTATTTTTCCTTTTTTTTCTGCTCACGAACAATTAATTTTGTTTCTTTTATTTTTTTCTTTTCGAATATACATACATATTTACTTGTTGTGTAAAGAAAAACATAGTAATAAAATATATTGAAATTTAATCAATTTTACCGCAGAATCTTGTGCTTCTGTAAAAGTTGCTTTAGTTTTGGCCAACACTGTACATAGTTCTGGGGCGCTATCCTTTCCTCATTTAAAATTGTATTCCGATTTTTTTCATTTGATTGTACTAAAACGACTACAATGATTCACCATTTTTCTCTGTCAAAGATATTTCGTACTCCTGGAGGCAATGAGAACGGTGTTAATTAAAAACAAAAAAAAAAACTTTACAAACTTAACATTGTCCCTTAATTTTTAGACAGGCTTCCAAATTTCGTGAACTCATTGTTAGAAAAATTCTAAAATGGGAACTGTCACATCCTGTGTTATAAAACAATATGAGTTTTGTGTCTTCAAAACTCATAAAGTATATCTGATAAATACGCTCTAGGGAATCCATGAATTTGTTCACAACACAAAATTATAATTTATGTTCATAAGTATGTCCTCACACCAAGTTTGGGCTATTATCCCCTCTGACAAAAAGAAATACATTTAACCCGTGAATGAGGGTTGTTAATGCCTTTACCTTTTGGTTACACACACATGTGTATTTCCAGTAAATCCCATATAAAACGCTTCAACCGTAATTAGAATCTATTGGTGATAACCATTGAAATACCTACTCATAGAAATTATGTTTCATTAATGGCTTATTAATTGATCTATCTAAAATTGGACACTTCTTCCTTCAGATAGGGCTTATGATTAGTATTAGTAACAGATATTTATTAGTGTTTCTTATATGAGCTTGACGTTCAAAAGAACTTCGTGTGTATTTGAGTTGCTGCCAAAAACAAAATTTTATATTACCAGTGGATGTCGAAATCACCAGAAATGGCTGAACAAAGCCATAATTTTTAGAACTCGCTCTTTTGAAATATGAAGCCATATACGAACCACAAACGCCTGCAATTATCTAAAAAAAAAATCTTTTCCAACCTTTCTCGGAAAAGTGTCCAAAGAAAAAAAAATCGATTTCTTTCTTTTCATCGGACCAGTTGTGGTATCGTATTTATGAATGGTACGCTTCTGAAATGTTTTCTAATTCAGTACCAAAGGGGAACGCACTACAATTGTAGTTCAATAGCACTTTGAATATATGTACATATTCTAAGAAAAGTATGTGAGGCGCACATAGGTTTCCAATATACATACAACGAACTTTCGCCAATTAACTGAAACCAAAAGGAACGTTTTTGAATAAAAGCAAGAGGTCATGAGAACTAGGAAACGCAGGAATATCCTCATCTGTGGAAAGTATGGTTTCAGAAAATATAAAAGGGATTTTTAGCCCGACAATGGAAGTGAAATAGACCTTTCAAAAGTATAATAGTTCAATCAAGAAACAACCCCTCAAAAGTGACTCAATAAAGGAAACCGAAATAAATTTTTTTATAGTTCTTGCAGACACAAACCAAGATCTAGTAGGGTTATTTTTAGCTTAGCTTCCTCGGTCCTCGTATCAATAATTAACACAAACTGTCGGACAAAATAAACCGCAAAAGCAGTTCATTAATTTTCAAATAGTTTTGCAAAACCCAGCCATCTGTTGTTGTTTTGTTTATTTCATATAGGTTGTGGTAATTCTGAATCTTATTGGCGCTACAGTGCGGAGTAGACCAGGGCCTCAACCAACAAGTGTCTCCAGCCATCTCAATATCTAGCCAGCTGCCTCCAGTTTTGCACGCTAAGTTAGTTCAGGTCCCCTTCTACTTGCGTGCGCCACCTGAGTCACGGTCTTCCTCTACTATACGGACCTTCTGGATAGATTCCAAAACTTTTCGGACGGGAGCATTGGGGTCCATGCGTTCTACATGACCCAGCCACCTCATTAGTTGGGTCTTCACTTTTCTGTCTAAGTCGGTGTCGCTGTATACCCCGTAGAGTTTGCCATTGTATCTCCTCTCCACTCGCCATCCATGTACACGGGACTGAAAATCACCCAAGAAATTTTTCTCTCAAAGTAGCTAAGAGTACACTCATCCATTTTTGACAAAGTCCATGCCTCTGCGACATAGAGCAGGGATGCTATTATTAAGGTGTTATATAGGGTCAATTTTGTTGCACGCGAGAGGGCTTTGTTAATGAATTGCTTTCTTAGTCCAGAGAAGAACCAGCGATTGCAAGAGTTATTTTCGTTTGATCTCATTAGTGTCGTTGTCTGAACTGATAGCGGATCATAGGTAGACAAAGTCCTTAACTATCCCAAAGTTATATATGTCGAGGGTGACATCCTGTCCGACACGTCGGTGTTGGGTGTCCTTTCTGGTTGACTTTCTGGCATATAATTGGTGTTGCCCTAGTTGGCCGTTAAAACCATCGGGACATCACGCTGCTTTCTTTCGATTATGTCAGAATCATCGGCGTATTCGAGTAATTGGACGGACTTTTGAAATATTGTCCATCTTGTTTTGGCGCGTGAGTTTTGTATTGTACTATTACTTCAAAAATGGTGTTATAGAAATCTGGTGACATCGCGTCGCTTTGTCGGAATACTTTTTTGACATCAAAGGTCTCAGCGAATTCTTTACCGACCTTGATGGAACAGCGTTACATTTTCTATCGTTATCCCGCACAAACGAACGAGTTTGGCAAGTATGCCAAAACTACATTGACATTGCTCTATGTAGCTCATCTCTATAGATGCGTCATACGCTGCCTTAAAATCTATTAATAGGTGGTGATTTCCCTGGCCCAAAGCCACACTGACATGAACCAATCAGGTTGTTGACAAACGGCTGTAGTCGTACACACAATACGGTAGATAGGATATTGTAGACGATGTTTAGAGGACTGATGCCTCTGTAGTTGGAGAAGTTCGAAGGGTCTCCTTTCTTGATAACCTGGCAAACAACGCTGGGGTTCCATTCCGCGCACTTTCGTCCAGATGAGGTGGTGTATGCCCCTTATCAAGTCATCGCCTGCTACTTTGAAGAGCTCGGCAGTCAGGCGCGTCCGTTTCATCAGCTTTGTTGGACTTAGATATTGCTATCTGCACTTCACCAAGGCCGGATGGGCGGAATTGTTTATCTACCTTGTCCAGGTTGAATGGTTCATTCTGCTTGACAATGGTATTTGGTTCATCATCGCCGTTATACAGCCTACAGAAATGCTCTTTCCAAATCCTTAGAATCAACTGCGACAGTACTACTATGTTCCTTTGTTTGTCTCTACAGGCTGCGGTTCGGGGATAGTGTCGGTTGCATGTTTTTTTTTTACCTTTTGGTAAAACTTCCGAATCTCATTCCTGGAGTAGCATTTCTCAATTTCCTCGACCGCGCGCTTCACATTCTCGTCCTTTCTCCTCATGAGAAGCCGGTAGAGCTTCTCGTAGAGATTATAAGTAGCTCTAGTCCTTCTATGCAGCGCCGCTTTGTATGCATCTTGCTTAGCTGCATGTGCATGACGGCACTCGTCGTCAAACCAGGAGTTTCGTTGTGCTTGTCGAGTGACATCCAGTACATCAGAGGCAATATCCCTGATGGCTTTTTGGTAATGTTGCCACTGATCTTCGATACTTGATGCTAGTGGCATAGGACCTCTCCTTAGATTAAGGGAGACTTGATCGGAAAAGGGTTTAGCGATCTCTTGTCTGAGCAAAGTTCAAGATATTCGACAACCGTGCCTTGGTCCAGTCTGGTTGACAGTTGGTTGATCTGGAGTTCCCCAAGTCGCGTTGTGAATATCGAGATGTGGGAACCGCGTGATTGCTACTACAGTGTTTTGCCCCGCCCCAAAGTCGATTGGCCTGAATCCGTTATCGGAGGTGCAGTCGTGCAGGCTATATTTTTCCACCACCAAAGATGCCCTCTCTTCCTAGCTTTGTATTAAAATGGCCTAGGACAGTTGTAATGTCGTAGTTAGGGCACTGCTGATAAGTCTTATCCAAGAGCACGTAGAAGCTACCCTTGGTGTCGTAATTTTTCTCCTCTGTCGGGGCGTGTGCGCATACAAAACTAATATTGGTAAATTTAGCCTCAATACGGATTGTTACGAGGTACTCGTTAACATGCCAGAAACTCAAGACTTCTTGCCTAGATCTGCTTAAAAAAACAAATTCGTATCCAAATAGGTGCAGCTTTCGCCGTCCATAGCAATCGCCGTAGTAGATATCCCAGTTTTCATCTTCTTTTTCGTCCGGGCTATGCCATTACATTTTTTAGATAGTAGTAACATCAGTCCAGGTCCTCCGCAGGGTTTTGGGCTGCACGGAGCCTATTTAGGGACTTAACTTTCCACGGAAGTTCGTTGTCTTTGACTCGTTTACAGGGGTTGGCAAAAGTGGATCTGTCCGTATCCGAGGCTTGTTATTGCTTAGTAACATAGCTGGGCAGTTACCCCTGCAGTACAATCCTCAACCTCGAGGCCCAGTTTCATTATAGATACTCTTAGGACTAGTGGTAGGTTAGACCGAAGTCAGAAATCCATTCGGGAATGTGAGCTCATCCGTTGCAGTCTTTTCCAAGACCGTGACTTAGTCGCGGAAATCTTTACGGACCTGAGCTCCAAACATTTTGAAGTAGTCCGGACAAGGTCTTACATAGTTTGTTCCGAGATTTTACTTCGGCGTTGATTTGATCTGGGGAATCCATTAGCTCTCCCGTTTATAATGCTGCTATTTTGGTCTGTTCGTTAACTTTCGGGCTTATAAGTTTGGCAAGTCGAATCTAGATGGACATCGACCAGTACGCGATGGTTACCCCTTGGAGGTGAAATAAGCACTATTGATGTGTAGAAACAGTTACAACACTTGGTTTCGCCAGGTTGACAGATTTCAGTGCCCACCCTATTTCTACAGCACCCAACTACCATTTGTACTTATGTTAATACGCACACAAAGTGCATATTGCATTTTGTGTGCGACTCGTTAGCATATTAATAAAAGTTTTATATTTTCTTCCTACAGAGTTAAACAACCGACTAAAAGTCAAAAAGGTAGAAGCATTAATTAGAAATTGGGTGTCTTGTTTTCAATGTTTAGTTTTGTTTTATTTGGTATGAAAACAATAACACCAATATTGCATGTTTTGGACCGTCAAAGTGGATTGACATTCCATAAACTAGCAGAAAAATATGAATCATCCATTTCTGGGGCAAGGAAGATCTGCCAATGAAGAACGAGGGACTGTTGCCACCATTAAAAGTTTTTGCGGAAGGAAGCAGAAGACCACAATAACTGATAACCGAAACATTTAAATTGAGGCAGGAAAAACCTAAAAAAAAATCTGAAATTAAATATAATATCAGGGCGACTCTACAAAAGCGGTTTGAAAAACTATTTTGCGAACAAAATATCCTCCGTCCTATTAATATAGAAAAACACCTAACTTTGTGAGAATTTTTATCAAAGCCGCAATGACAATATTTTATTATACTAATATGAGTCATAGTGAATAGTTGTGTTTTATTTCTTTCTCCCTGTTCTTTTCAATTTTCTGTTAAAGTAAACCTTGCACTTTATTGCAACCTTGTTTTAATAACCAGTAAGGTCATTGTCTACCAATTTCGCGTAAAATATACGCATCAAGTGAAAATTTTAATTTTGAATTTTGAATTTAAAAGTTGTGTGAATACATAATGTCATCCGGTACCAGAAAGCAAATCGCGCAAAACCCTCAGCAACATAATACTCCACTCAAAACAAATACCGTGGACGAACTGTGGATCCGTTTTGAGAGAAGATTTGCTGAATTCTCTAAAGAGATCAATGCAAAATTCGAGAAATTGACAACTGTAGAAGAGCGCATCCTCACGAAAGTCAACACAATCGAGTGTAGCGTGAGGGGTGAATTAAATCGCCTACAAGATCGCTGTAAGGAACTGGAAACTAGAATTGACACTCTAGAGAGGAGAGAAAACAATGCGGATGCTGTGTTGGTAGGTGTTCCAGCCGTAGAGGGTGAAAAACTTGAGGACTTGCTAGCCAACATTTGTTCAGCTCTAAATGTTACTACTCCGGCCATAAAAAAGGTATTTAGAGTTAAACCCGCAGTTCCCAAAGGAAAATCATCTTCGTATGACGGCACCATTATTATAAAATTTGCTGATGCCTACGAAAAAAGTAAGCTTCTAAAAAGCTGCTTAGCCCACTACAAGCAAACAAATATCGGCTTGACTCTTCGCGATATTGGCATGAACTCTGACAAGAAAATCTACTTAAATGAGAGTCTAACAAAGGCGAACTATCTTCTGCAACGAAGTGCACTCAAACTCAAACTGCTAAAGAAAATCTCTTCTGTCAATACGAAAAATGGGCTTGTATATGTGCGCACATTAAACGGAGAGCAGTTAGTCATAACAAGAAGACAAGACCTGGAGAAGCTGTGCAATCAGCCATGCATACTGGAAGACAACAACAACAATTAAGTGTTTTCAAAATTTATTACTCTTTCTTCTATTTTTCTCTTCTATCTTTCCTTCACTTCTCTTTTTTCTTTTATTACTTTCTTTCATATACTCTTTCTTTATTACTATTTTATCTTCCTATATCTAAATGTTCATTTTCTTTAATAATTTGTAAAGGCATGTCATCGTTAATTGTTTCTTTAGTGATCTCAATTTTAGTGCATTACTATGTTTTTCTGTGTTCTCTTCGTTTCACTCTTCTGCCTCGCAGACAATGCACAGCCTAAGTGACACGGGTGGGAGCTGCGAATGTCCACTGGTGCGACACTTTGAAAAGTCGAAGATGTTGCTAAACATTTTGAGAGCAAGTAACTTGGGGATCAGTGTTTGCCATTTCAATGTGCAAAGCATTGTCAACAAAATAGACGAAGTGCGCTCTTTGTTTGAGAGTGGTTCTATGGACATTATTTGTATTACAGAAACTTGGTTAAATCCGGATATGGAGACACACCTTTTTAAAGTATATGGATATAAAATGTACCGCGCTGATCGACTGAATGGGCCTTGTGGGGGTGTCGCAGTGTATGTGAAGAATAATTTGCAGCACAAAGTAGTGAGGCAATCCACAATTTTGGACGATACAGAATACATTTTCATTGAAATAGTAGTTGAAAATACAAAATGCCTTATTGGTGGCCTATATTTGGCACCTAAGGTATCATGTTATAAAAAAGTAAGGAATCATCTTGAAGACTTAGGACCCCTGTATACTAAAGTTGTAGTATGTGGAGACTTTAATCTCGATATTCTAAGAGACAAAAATAAACAATTTGTAGACACAGTCAATTCACTGGGATTTCATTTTGCTAATGATGCCCACCCCACTCATTTTCAACCTGACAAAGTGCCGTCGCTGATAGATGTCTTTCTTGTTTCCGAAACTGACTTGGTATTACATTATGATCAAATTTCTTCACCAGGATTCTCATACCATGACATGATTATTCTTTTCTTAAATATTGTTCCTCCTAGTTCAAATGATGTCCTTGTACAATTTCGTCAGTATTCGTCCATTGATGTTCGTACATTGTTCAATGATTGTGACAACCTGAATTGGTCGCCTATTTACTGCACATCTGACGTAAATATGCAATTTTCTGGACTCAAAAACAACCTTGACTATCTTTTTGACAAACATGTACCCCTTGTAAAAAGGAGAATACAGAAACCTAGCATTCCTTGGTTCACTCAACAGGTTGTATACCTTATTAATAAAAGAAATTTGCTATACTTTAGATGGCGCAGATACCAATGTCCATATATATTTAATGAATTCCGACAAGTGCGAAACGCTGTTACCTGCCTAATTCGTAAAAATAAAAGTAAGTACTACCAAGCTAAGTTTAACTCCAATAAGTCAAGTTCAGGGTTTTGGAAATCCATTCGACAGCTTGGCATTAA
Organism: Volucella zonaria; assembly: GCA_963966105.1. Lineage (NCBI taxonomy): Eukaryota > Metazoa > Arthropoda > Insecta > Diptera > Syrphidae > Volucella > Volucella zonaria. The sequence goes on from OZ014531.1 coordinate 127,218,142, forward strand.
GAAAAGTGAATCTGGGTGTAGCAATATTGACCTAAATGAACTTAATAGAAAATTTACCAACAGTGCACCCTCTACTAATACGCAGATTGACTTTTCCTTTTTTGATGGGCTCCAACCAGAGCTGGAAGCACTGCAACCTTTTTCCTTTCAATGTGTTGATGAGACGACCGTAGGTAATTCTATTCTCTCTGTCAAATCGAATGCCGTAGGCTTGGATGATATTCACCCGAAATTTATTAAAATCTTGTTGCCAGTTCTCTCCAAACACATTAAAAACTTGTTTAATACAATCATAATGACAGGAATTATTCCTGATGAGTGGAAGCAAGCAAAAATCATACCTGTTCCAAAATCACGATCGCAAAATAATTCAGAGTATAGGCCAATAGCTATATTACCTTTCCTTTGTAAGGTGTTTGAGAAAATTGTAAGCAATCAAATGAAAATTTTCCTTGAACTAAATAACCTACTAACCCAACATCAATCTGGTTTTAGAGCAAAGCATAACTGCACAACTGCGTTATTAAAAGTAACTGACGACATCCGTTCTGCCATTGACAGTGACATGATGTCACTTCTAGTTTTACTTGACTTCTCAAAAGCATTTGATTCCGTAAACCATGACATTCTTTTATACAAATTAAAGAATCAATTTGCTTTTGAGGATAAAGCGTGTCAACTTGTAGCATCATACCTCAGTAATCGCAACCAAGCTGTATTTCATTGTGATCGAATATCATCGAGCTTGCCGGTATCATCTGGGGTGCCTCAAGGATCTGTCCTTGGCCCTCTTTTGTTCACGATGTTCATAAATGATTTATATAAAAGGATACTCTACTGCGATTATCATATCTATGCGGATGATGTGCAGTTATACAAAAAAATACCCACATCTGCAGTGTCTTCTAGTGTCGAAAACCTTAACGCAGACCTCGACTCCATATTTGTTTGGTCACAAAAAAACTGCCTTAGCCTTAATCCTTCAAAGACTAAGTCACTGCTGATTGGTAGTAACAATCAGGAGACTGTGTTTTTGCCTCTTGTTATTAATAAAAATGTCATTGAGTCTGTTACTAAAATTAAAAATTTGGGAATTTATATTAACAATCAACTTAACTGGACCGATCACATAAATTCCGTTGTCTCAAAAATATATAGCGTTCTAAGGGGATTGAGCCCTACAAACCGGTACCTGCCTGTTAAAGTTAAAATGAAACTTATTAAGTCGTTCGTCCTGCCCATTATACTGTACGGATGCGAAATCTTCGCATGCTTAGATTCTTCGTCCTTGAGAAAGCTAAATGTCGCATTTAACAGCTGTGCTAGATATATATTTAATTTGAGAAGGTATGATCACATATCCACCTTTACTAAACAAATAGCTGGGTGTTCACTGAATACAATTCTAAAATATCGAACTGTCCTTGCACTGCATAGAATTATTTACTCTGGTACACCGAATTACTTGTTCACAAAAATCAAGTTTGTGCACTCTCAGAGAACCCTTAATTTAATACCTCCTAGGTATAAATTTATAAATAGCAGTCGTCAATTTTTCGTTCATGCTGTGCGCCACTGGAACAGTCTCCCAACAAACATCAAAAGAGTGAACACAGAGAATCGTTTCAAAAAAGACCTATTAAATTACTACACAAGTCGCAATTAATGATACATATGCCTATTAAAATTAGCTTCTATTACTTAAAACTATATTCATTTATCCTCATCTTTCATCTTTCCTCTTTCTTTTTTCTATTTTCTATTTCTTTTCTCATTTTCTTTCATATTCTATTTATTCTTTTTGTTATTAGGATTAAGATAATTATTGTAAATGAGTGTGTAAAATTTTAACTGCGCAATGCAATAAGTTGTTTAAATTTAAATATGCGCAGAGATGCTTAATAAATACAAATACAAATACAAATACAAATACAAATACAAATATTTTAGCAAACTGAAATTTGGTCCGACGAATTTAAATTTCAGTAAAAAATCGTAAACCCGGAAAGAGAGTTTGGTGCAGACCATCCGAAAGACTCACCCAAAGGTGCGCACGAAAAACAATAAAATATGGAGGAGGCCCAGTTATGGTCTGCGGATGTTTCTCTTTTGGTTGGGTTCGAATCTTTGTCGAAATCGGCAGTAAAACATGGGAAAATCTAGCTCTTTTTGCTTCTAAAATGTGTCTGGGAAAACATATATTCCAAGAAGATAACGATTTAAAGCATACGAACAAAGTAGCTAAGGAATATTTTACTGAAATAATGTTGATGTATTGGAATAACCACCTCAGTCCCGAGACCTTGCTCCAATTGAGCGCCTTTGGTACATTTTGAATAAGAGAATTTCACAAGATAAACGTCGCAACTTAAATTCTTTTGGGGAAAAGCCAGCAAAATGAATGTGAGAAAATTTATGGCAGTATATTAAAAAATTTGGTCGCCAGCATACCCAAGTAGCTTGCGGAAGTAACTTATAATAGAGGTGGAGCTATTAGCTATTAAATTTTTTTTTATTTCCAAAATTAAATTAAATTTCGAAGATTTAATCGAAATCAGGAAGAATATGACAAAGGATGGAATAGCAAATATAATCGTCCCCTGTCTGTTATATGAAACAGAGAAAGGGCTAATCAAACCATCTGGACTACGTTCACACAATATGTGCTCACTAACAAAAAAGAGTTTGACGAACCGATATTTTCCTCCATGTATTTTCGAATGACTTAATTTAACATATATTATTCCAAACAAATTTGTACGCTCTGCAAAAAGCTGAAGGAACTAGTAATAACTTCAGTTCAACCAATCCAGAGCAAATAAAAGTGTACGTTTCAATAAACTTAGCAATGGGTATCAACAAGTTTCCCAGTTATTCTATGCCTTAACTCAGGGATATTTACATATGTTCGCTTATTGGGAGAGCTCATTTGCGTGGATTCATGGGCATATTCATTTTAATGATAATTTGCGACAGCCAGGGAGAACATCTCAAGATTTTGGTAAGCTGTATAAATTGCGTCCTTTCATTAGGAAATTATCGGAAACGAATCTAAATGAATCTATGGTTAAGTTCAAAAAACGTAACTGTTTTCATCAATATATGCTGATGAAACCCATAAAATGCGGATACAAAGTTTGAAGTTATGTTTCTCAGTTTCAAATTTATACCGGAATAACCGCTGCAAGTGCTGACGATGGTCTTGGTTCACGTGTGGTTAGGGACCTTTCCAGAACATTAGTTGGAAAAGAATATTTCATCTGCTTTGACAATTTTTTCAATTCAATCCAGCTACAAAAGGACTTACAAGCTGATATGATTTACTTCTGTGAAACTTTTCGAAGAGGAAAGAAAAATTCACCCACCGATCAACTTGATGATAAGGAGTTACAGCAATGACTATCTGATCAGGTCGGTCTTGCTTTTGTATAATGGATGGACAGAAAATCATTCCATTTCTTGAGCTACTTCCATGAACCAGTAGTTACTGGAACAGCAATGCGCATGCAAAAAGATGGGCGCAAAAAGGAGATTGCTTGTCCGGAGCTAGTAAGCGATTATAACAAATGCTTGGGCTATGTTGACAAGGCGGATAGGCTCAAATTCATTTACGGAATAGACCGCAACTCAAAGAAATGGTGGCTACTTGCTGTATATATATCGTGTCTCGTATATAATATTCAATGAGAAAGCAGATTCAACACAATTTTCCCTTAAAATGTTCAGGCCTATCTGTTTGCTCAGGTCTTGTAGGGAGCAAGACAATACGAAAAACGGTTCGACAAATGAACTCATATACCGATACATGGAACATCACGACGGCGTGCGCATTGTAGTGCACTATCTGCACATCATCGAACAAAATGGTCCTGCTCTTGATGTGAGGTTGGACTTTGTTTAAATGATAAACAAATTATTTTTTTTTGTATCACAATATTTAAAAGAATAAATACAGAAAATTAACTAATACTGTTTTCGTCCTTTGTTCTACTTGGTTCCCGGCTGGTACGTGCTGAAACCGCTTATTAAAACAACAATTAAAGGCTTAACAAAATTAATAATTTTTTTTAAATTTATATTTATTATTCTTAATGCAGGTCTTATCGAAATTTTAAACAAATAAACGAATATTTGAAAAAATTGATAGGTCCTGGAACAAAGGGATACACAATGAAATTTAAAATAAAAACAAAAACTTAAATAACAAATGCCCATAATGCCGCCGTAAAATTTATAAAATGCTTTCAAATTCCTTTATGCACTTTGTTCGACAGTGTACCTATTATACAAGTTACAGATACTTCCAAAATTTCCAACGGCCGCATTTAGAGTATTTCTGAAATTTGTTCATTTATATTGGGTTCTGATGTTACAAATAATTTTATCTGATTTCTAGAGCTTCTGAAATAAACCGACTTCTATTCCAACGATAATATATTGTAGTAAAAGTTATATGTAGCCAAATTTGTGAAAACCTTAAAGTATTTAAAAAAAAAACATGTTTATGTCGAACCTCAAAAGAATTTTGCAATCAATTGTAGAATTGTAAAAAAAATTCAAATTCAAATGAATAATTGACTGTCTCTGTGAAATGAATAAAAAATAAGTAGTTTTTATCAAAAACATCAGAAATAGCTCAAACACTCGTAAACGAGTATCCTTCGAGTTAACAAATTACCTGGGAGAATCCTTTTGCAGGTATGCATATAAATGACAGTTCTATGAAAGTAATAGGTATTGTTTTGAAATTATCAACACTTTTTCCAGCGACAGCCAATTTACCTGCTAACAGGTGATTTGTGCTCATCTTACTATGAGTAGAACAATGCTTCGAAATTGTGTAATTTTATTTCGAAAATCATGGTTCAGTTCGCGAAATTTACCGGGCGCTACGTAAGTTTTATCGTCTTTCTGAGCAAGGTATTTGAATAACTATTGATCGTTCTCGCACCATGGATCCTTTAATTGATACGCATCTACGGAGACATCATACAGTACTAGGGAAGCAGCGAATTAGTTGATTCGCCGTCGTGTACAGCAATTGGAGCTGTGTTTATCCACTTTATAGAAGATTTTGTGAAAAGATCTTGGTTTTCGACCTTAAAAGATCCACCTCGTGCCAGAGTTGAACCATCGTGTTTGTCGTACGTTCAGTGAATGGGTAAAAAATGAGATTACTCTTGAATCTCTTTCTATCACAAAATTTTGATTAACGATGATGCTCGATTTTCACGAAATGGATACACCAGCAAGAAAAATTATCACATTTGGGGTAAGGAAAATCCACAAGCCTTTCCATCCACTAAAAGTCACCGTTCGGTGTATGGGCTGGTGGAAATATTGCTGGGACATGCCAGAGTCAATTGATTAAAGGAAAAATTAGACGAGCGCATAATTTCTCGTATTGAGCAAATTTGCCTCCTGGATAGTGTAGTTAGATAGTGGAATATTTTCTGTGAGTATATGTGAGGTTTCTGGTCTACTGATAAGCCAGGGATGATGAACATTCGTTAGATTATTGCCGATATACAGCCTTAACTGCTCGAAAAGTGTTCACAAATTGGACTTCCAGATTCAATTTTATTTCAGCCAATTTCAGCAATCAAATGGCCGAAATGATATTAAAGCAGTAATGGCATAAAACTATCCTTATAATTGTAAAAGCCCATTCCTGCCTATGCTTTCTAGCAGAGAGTCGCAAAGCACTATCAATCGACAATATAGGTATGTTATCTGTATAAGCATAGGCGTCAGAACTATTGAGAGCATTAAGCAGTGAATTGGCTAATATGACACAGGACGCTACCTTTCGGGCAACCGCCGCAGTCAGCACTCGTATTCATTTTCATTTTAAATGGATTTTTATTTAAATTATTAACTTGACGCTATTCAAAAAACACTTAAAAAATTAGCTTGAATAACTTAAAATTAAGGAATTAATTAATTAATAAGAGGAGCGATTTTCCTCTCCTTCACTAAACAATAGGCGACTACCTACCGCCCCATTAAACCGAAGACACTTCGCATGCGCGACGTCTCTGTCGTGATTGAGTCGCCTGTCTGCTACTATTTGGATCAGCCCTTCCTTATCAAATTAGAAAATGCCTCTGCGGAAACGAGGCCATTAAAGCGCACACACGTGTCATATAGTCCCGATGGATCAAGTTGTTCATCGAGTTCATTACTCTAAAAATGTGCCTTCGAGTCAGTTTAAGGTCGAAATTGTCCACTCTTATTAGGTTCGCCCTATTGTACAAGAGCTCGTTAGGATAATGTTTTATGTACTCCGATTTCAGTGTTCTGTACAAACGAAGACAAGCCCTCTCAAGCTGGTTCTCACGTTGAACAACACGGGACATTAAATTATAAGCATAGGCAGGTTAAGAACTGCTATAAACTGTCCCTTTTTAAGGGAAAAAACACCTTTGGCTCTGGCCGGAGCAATACATACAGTGGGTGGCTGTGTTGGTGGACTGGCTTCCAAATCGGAAGGTTCGGTGTTCGAATCCCAGCCTCGCCCGAAAGACATATCATCCATATTTTCAGTTAACGAAAATCAAGTAAGACCAGTGGTTGACTAGAAATCAACATGAAGCCAACTTCCACTAAGAATTTAGTCTCCCTATTAAATGTTGGATGCCACCCATGGAGCGAAAAAACCATTGAGCCCACGCATCTTTCTTTCTCTCTCTATCAAATTTTCCAAAAAACTTAATACATGCTGAGGCATTATAAGTGTATTCATACTCACTTGAGTGTTAAGTCCTTCAAAAAAAAAAAAAACCGTACATATATGGTATGTTTGTTAAAATGTAGATAGTAATCTAGCCAGATCCCAAGGTATCTGACCACATTGAAAACGTTTGCCAATTCTTTCTGGTATACGAAAAGGCCTCAGACAAAGGCGTCCTAAAAAGAAGGGGTTCCGACTTCTGAAAGTTAAACTTTAATTTCCAGCCATCGCAATATCGCTTAATCTTATCGAAATAACTTTGCAAAAGCATATTGAAGACATCGATTCTTCGGCCTGATCTGTATGCGATCAAGTTGTCTGCGTTATGGCATGGAGAAGTGAACCCACAAGATGAATTGTGTAGATGTTAAATAGAATCGGCGAATTAAGCGCACCTTGTTGCATTTTTAATGTCATATATGCTAGCAGAAGTCGCATTGCCATTTTGCACGATGAACTGTCTGCTGGTGAGCATATGCAAAATAATATACAGCAGTGGTTGGCTTGTGCCCAGCCTGTTCAACAGCTATCTAAGCATACGGTGTCGAAACCCTTCTCCAAGTCAATCAAGCAGGTACCAGTGCAGACAGCACTTTTAATCAGGGTCCAATTCACTAGAATTGCTTTTATCCGCAAATTCGTCTACGTCTTGTTGTCGAGTAACACATGTTAAGTTTGGAGTTGTCGAAATAACTTTTAATGTCGATAAAAATGCCCAACGAGTACACCTTCATTTTGGCACTCTCGCAGTATCTTCCGCGTTGGGAATCATATTGCATCTTAGACAGAGAATGTATTCCCAAAAAAGTTTTGCGTACATGAAGATCTACCACTCTCTCCATGCTTGTTGTGCTCAGACTCGACCATGATCCGATTTGGATGGACTGACATTGTTGCATTAGAGAGCGTCGTTGGGTGTTGATCACAGAACATCTGGCATTCTCTTATACGAGTATGTATAATAAAAAGCCAGTTTGCCTTAAGGGCAGATTGCTTAAATTAAGCAAGGGAAGAGCTCCGCTGCCTTATCGCCACCCTCCAAGCAAGAGTTGCAACAGGTGGTGCTAATGAAGCAAGTCTATCTAACGAATTCAAGCCGCCAACTAAGGTCGTAAATTAATATTATAAGGACGACATCCGCAAGCTCGGTTAAGCTGTCACGACAGTCACAGATATATCAACCTTCACCTTATTCTTCACAACATACTCGTAGTTCATTGTCATTATATTTGGGTTTACCCTCGTTTATAAGTCAGACATAAGTCCAAAGTCATCGTCTTCTGCCTCAATACAACATCAATAATTAATTATGGTTCCATCCGTGATTCATCTTTGACTACATTCTTATCCTGAATATAAGAGTCAGACAAACTAGATAATACCCAGATAATTAGCTTCGTTGAAGATACGATGACGATGACTTTTAGCACTAGATGAGTGATGCTAGTTAGCTCAATTCTCATTTTGAAGGTGATCCAATGAAGGCCCTTTTCTATAGCATGATAGTTGATTGCGTTTAGGACTATCTACGCTTTAAAGCAGACAGTCGTCTGATGATTACCAGTTGTTGTCCTTTTATGTAAAATCGATGTGAATAACCCCCAAAATAGTTCTGTTTATTAGTATGGTATTTCTTTAATATGGTTCCTTTGGTTCATTTGGTCGTATTGCACATAGCGACAAAAAATAAGGAAGTCATCCTCAGTGTTCATGAAAATATCCAACTCTATGCCGAATTTTTCGTTTTATACGTGAAGCTTCCGTCTCATCAGAGGCCAAAGGTTCCTGGATATTTCCTACGCCTGTTCTACAGTCTTCCCACTATTTTTTCCGTAAGTTAACAAATATTCCACTTACAAGTTGAGAATTTCTTCAAATATAAATTAAAAAGCATAATCTCAATAGAAAAATAAAATGCCCGTACCGAAACACAATACTCTTCAGATAGTCCCTTTTTTCAGTAGCAACTACATATCAATAAATTTTCAAACAATATATTGTATTTAATTATATTTTTAATTAATTTTTTTTCTCTTGTTCTATTGCAGGCCACTTCATTGAATGGTAATAAAAGAAAAAATTGCGCGCTTCTGTTGCCCCGTTTCAATGTTGCCCTGTTTCTCTATCCACACATAGTATTCGTATGAGTATGTTCAACGGCAACGTGATTCTTGTGCGAAAGTTCTGCTACTCGAGCTTTAGTTACGTACCCGAACGAGTGCATTCAGCCCCTGAAAACAACCATAGCTATGCAGTTTGCATATTCGGCTGGGATTAAAAGGACGGTCGACCGGATGACAATGGTCGTGCAAGTGCTTTCAAATTGTAATTGTTGGTGCGAGTAGTTCCCTTCTTGCCTGTTGATTCGTTTCATGCCAAATTATCAATTTAATTAATATCGTTTCTAATTTATTCATACGAGTTAATTATGATTCATTGAATGAATATCTTCGAATACATGTGTGGAATATTGTGCTAAATTTACAAAAAAAAAAAAATTAAAAAAATAAAAATTTATTTCATTGCAGTGTTTTGTGTGTTTCTATTTTGATGATAGAAAAAATATTTCAAAGTTGCAAATCAAAGTGCCATTGTCATTGTCAATAGAGGACCAAGTGAAATTTATTCTTTATTTATTTTTTCCTCAATATCAATATATATATATATATATATATATAGAAATAGATAAATTCAAATAAGAAATATATATGATACATAGATATATATCTACACAAGTGTTGAGAGTGTCAAAATTAAGTGTTTTGTTCCACTTCTGCAGCGTCTACTATATTTTAAAGGTCACACATTAAACGGCTTGATTTTTGCCCCCTTCATTGGAATGCATTCAATTTTAGAATTACAATTTTCATAAACCAACCATCTATGGACATTCAGCAAAGTGAGTATATTTTAAAATGCTCTTTCAAAAAATCCCTTGATATTTTTCAAAAATGTGTTATGAAATGTTTTTGTGCACAAGGATTCCCATTTGAAGTGCGCGGAAATTTCCAATTTTGGTTTAAAAATTTTCTAAAACTAACAATCCTTTGACATACAGAAGCACACAAAGCATAAGGGAAAACAAATTCGAGAAGTGGCATTTCTACGAGTATGTGATATGTGCCTTCGAGCATATCGTACAAAAAAAAAGAAAATAGAAAAAATATTTGTCTCTACAATAAACTAAATATTTGTTTTTATTTGTTTCTCTTAATTTTATATACAATATGTCTCTCGTGAACAACAAATAATGTATCTTTTGAATTTATTTACTCAAATCACGTCACGAAGCACCAACCTGAAAATGTTTATTCGAATTTCCAATCGAGTGCTTTGGATTTTATTTATAAATTTCATATCGATGAACAACTGTTAAGGAATCCTTCGGATCAGCAAGTGGTTAAGCTTTCTTGGTAACGTCGGAGCAGTCGCTTAATAGAATTACGATTAGTATAAGTTTGATAGGTATTCCTGGGGCAGAGAGTTTGTGGCATGGATTTAAAGTAATCCAAGATCAAAAAGGGGGAAAACTCTGACACAAAAGTGCAAGTAGTTCCTACCGAATGAAAATACTGCTAAGGACCAAAGGCGTAGACGGATTGGTAAATCTCTACTAATTAATCATTACTTCAAAAATAAATGAAACGGAATACAAATGAAACGTTGTAAAACTTGTAATGAGCCTAATAAACCAGGACTTTATGTATTTAATTGAATTGGAAATTTTATACCATTTCGGCTTTATAATGAGGATTGAGCAGAAATAATGTAATTGAGATAGAATTCATTTCGTATATTTTTTTCTGTCAATAAGATGCACTTGTATGGAGAATTGAATCAGCAAATTGTTTTGAAATATTTTTAATTGGCTTCGTTTAAAAGTACGCATTTGACTTTTATTGAATAACGTCACTGCTGAATGTGCTGAATCTGAATCGGGACGATTTCTCTACGATGTTTATGATTTCTGCACAGCTCATTTGCAGTAGTTGAGGTTTTGGTACATAAGGGGCTTTCCAATAACAGATTTCGTTTCGATTTGTTTAGATCTCCTGAGCTGCTTCAAGTACAGGTCAATAAAATCATGTCTGCCGCATTATTGAAAGTCTAAGACCCTTCGTCTTGGTTGCTTTCGTGTGGTTTTAAGCCAGTAAGTCCACCAAAGATTAAATTTTCACATTACGGTCGATCTTGAAAAAAAAAGCTGGAGTTCCAAATTGATACACTCCAGCTCTTTATCGATTACAAAGCCGCATATGACGACATCTACAGAAATGAGCTGTATAGAGCCATGTCTAGTTTCTGTAAAACTGCCAAGTTATTCGACTACGCAAATAACGATGAAGAAACCACGCTGCTCCGTCAAACGCAGTAATGACATAACTTAGACTTTCCATGTCAAAGTGATTCCTTGTCATACGATTCTTTCAAAACGTTCTTGAAAAAATTGTGTGTAACTCGCACGTCAACTCCAGAGGCACTAGCAATGCGCTGTCATGCTTTCTTTAACACCATTCCTGAAAGAATAGTGTACAACCCACGCGGCAACATAAGACGCACAATCTTTAAAAAGTCCATCCAAATACTCACATACGCAGATGATACTGACATAATCAGAAAAGGTTGGGTGATGTCAGTGGCGCTTTCGCGAGTATTGAGACAGAAACGGCGAAGATAGGTTTAACGGTCAATAAGGGCAAGACCAAGTATATGCTATCATCAAGAAAGGAAACCTAATACCAACGTCTCGGATAGAACGACACCCTCGACAGATATTACTCTGAGGTAGTTAAAGACTTTGTCTACCTGGACTCTGCTCCTGAACTCAGACAGTGACACCAGCGCTGAGATCCAACGAGGAATAACTCTTTGCCAAAAGCTGTTTCATTGGGCTTAGAAGGCAATTGACTGGGAAATCCCTCTCTCGAAAAACAAAAGTAAACTTTATCAAAAATGAATAAGTGCGCTCTTGGCTGCTTTGTGAGGAAAATTGCTCGGTAGATACAACAATGAACTGTACGGGCTGTACAGCCACATCGACTTAGCTAGAAAAATGAAGATCTAGCGACTGCAGTGTCCGGATCATGTAAAGCGAATAGAAACCAATGCTCCGGTTCGAAAAATTCTCAATCCGCCAATGAGGGACAGCGCAGTAGATTAAGACTGCTACTCAGTCGGTGCACACAAGTGGAAGGGGACCTCAACCAACCTATCTTCCGAAACTGGAGGCAGCTAGCTATTGATCGAGCTGACTGGAGAGGCTGGTTAGTTGAAGCCTGGATCTACCCCTGACTATAGTGCCACCTCAAGTATGTAAGTAAGTAAATAGAATGCGGGTCTTCGGTGTCATCTAGCTCTTTTTAACATTTTTTGTCTGGGAGTTTGTCAGGTTTCTGCTTCTGATAGTGCTATCTACTACAGATGTCATATTTGGGTTCCGGATTTCCTACCATTCGTTTACGAAAAGGTATACTCCTTAATAATGTTCATAAATCATCCACATTTGTCATCAAAATTTTGCGGTCAGTTGCACCTACGTTACGTGCGTTATATCCAATTTTCATCCGCTATAATCGTCTCAGTAAAAGGACAATTGAACGACTCCAAGGAGTGACAATTCGAGTCGACTCCTTCACTATGTTGCTATGCCGGAGACAGCGAAATGACAGAGGTGAACACGAGTCGGTTAGTCAAGACCGCAATCTATTGATTCCGCGCTGTACTCTAGAGCTGGGCATATCGTCCCTGTTACGTATTTTGCAACTTTTTTCTAAAATGTACGCCCATGTGAGGGCATATTGATCCAAAAGACAATCTATCACGTTGAACTTTCGTTGATTGGGTTCTTTTGCAAATGAAAGAAGATCCGTATTTTTATCGAAAAATCTTCCCCAGTGACTTGGCATATTTCGACAAGCAAACACCCAGAAGTGTTCGCCATTGTATGCGAAACAATTGTCTGTTTGTTGTAAGTTCTTGGTGGAGGCATGATTGGCCCGAACTTCTTCCGAAATGATGCCCGTGAATCGGTTATAGTCAATGAAAACCGCTGTCACTTCCTGATAAACTTTTTTTTGGTGAGATCAATTGGAACTATTTTAGAAGCCTTTGGTGATACGCAGCACATACCACAAACGATTTATAGAAGGCAAACGTCGGAGATCGTCGCCGTGCCTCCCATATTATTTTACATTGTCGACGTTTGAACACATTTGTACATTCTCATTGTATGCGACATAAGCTACAGTGATCGGTAGTTGCTACATTTTCTCGTGACATTTTTACCTTTTTACAATAGAATTAGAAAGCTTTTTTTCAAATGGTTAACCTAACCTACCACCTTTTCGTAAACTACATATATTGCTTACATACTATTCAAAACCGAGATTTCCGGTATTCATCCATACCTCGCGCATTTTCGGTACAATATTTTTGATACTTCGTTTACTTCGGCTTCCGTAAGACCCGCCGCTTGGTTTTTGTGATCAACATAAGAAGGAACATAACTTCGCTGGAACTCTTCGCTAATTAAGCTTTGCCTCTCTTGCAAATTTCGTCGTATTGCAATAAAAGTAAACGTCCAGCATGCCTTCTAATATATATATTATTGATACTTGGATTTCTTGAGTAATTTTCTTTAAGCTGCTATGCTAAATAAATACGCCAGTTTGGTGTTGCGAGAGCTTATCTCTTTCCTTATTTAAGCTGTGTCATTTGAGATTCTTAACGTATACCGGTTTTAATTTTTTTTTTGTGATTTCTTATAGAAATATGCTATCAGGAAAATTCGGCGGAAGTAATTTGCACAAGATCGTTTTAGCAAGTTGTATTCAGCGTTTTGTATACATGGTAATCTATCTGGCTTTGTTAGTCGCCACTATACCATACAAAAGAACCATGGGTGTGAATAATACACATTCATAGATACATCACAATGCAACTGAAAGATACTCTCAGAACTTAAGCTTGAGCTATCCTGAAACTAAAATTGATTTTAATGAATCAGTAGCTATGAAACGAATAGCTTATTTTCGCTATTATCTAACTCTACCGCCATCATCATGTGGAGCCGAACTTACTGAATACTATGTACATTCTGTAAAAATATAACCGGGACTGAATCATTCAAACGGCCCGCGTTAATGGTTTCTTAAAAAAATTTGTTTCCTATGTTGATACATCTGTCATCTATTTTGACGCCGAGTTTATGCGACATCTGTCAACTACAATAGTTTAGTGTCAGTTGCCAAAAACATTACTTAACTTCAAGTACTATCGGCGATTTTTACTATGGCTAAAAATATTGAACAAAGAGTTTGTTTGAAATTTTATGTTTCGAATGGAATTTCTTTTTCGAACGCGTTGAAAATGTTGGAGAAAGTCTACGGGGACTTTGTAATATCTGTAATACTAGAGCATTTGAGTAGCATATAGCGTTGAAAAAGGGCCGTGAAGTTGTTGAAAACTTCCCTTATCAGAGACGACCTGCAACAACAGTTTATTACATCGATATAGTACAGGATACGGTGCTCGAGACCGTCACTATAGCTTATAATAGCTCTCACGAATCAGTTTGCCACATTTTAGTTGATGTTTTGTGCGTTAGACGCGTCGTAGCATGGCTTGTTCCAAAAGAGCTGAATTTTCTTCAAATAGATGATCGCTGAAGGTACATGGAATGAATTATTACAGGTGGCGAGATTTGGGTTTACGAGTATGACATGCAAATAAGCAAACAGGCATCGAAATGGTGCTACGCAAATGAATCAAAACCGAAGAAAAACACGTCAAAGTCGCTCAAAAGTGAAGGTTTTACTCACTGTTTTTTTCCGATATTCGTAGTGTTGTTCACTCGGAATTTCTTCCAGTTAGTCAAACAGTGAACAAACAATATTACTTAAACGTTATGAAGCGTTTGAGGGAGAGAATCCGGATTTTCACCACCATAATACACATTATACTAGTAGTTCCGGGAAGACATCACTTATCACATCACGTAGAGATACTTAATAGGTTCTGGGACAGGCGGTGCACCGTGAGAGGTAGTATTTGGACTGATTATCAATAATTATGACTCTCAAGAGGAAATCCTTGTTACGAAAGGATGCAAACATGTATCCGATTTAACCAAATTCAACAAAAACGCTAAGTGGATTAAAATACTTTTGTTTAGATGAGAAACTGAGAACTTTGTTTATTTGGTTCGCTTGCCCCATTTGCCGCCACTTAAGGCAAGGTATTGCCAAAGGGGTGGTTTTCATTCGTTAAAATGTACAAGCCATCGGAGGCAATGGCGATTTCTAGTACTTTTCTCATATTTCTTTGGAATATCAGCCTCTCCAAATTCCATTTCTGCAAATGGTACCAAAAATCACACATAAAACTTGACTCTCGGAAAAACCAATGGCGTTTTCATCCATTGTTTTGGAGCAATTTGTAGGACGGGACGATAAAGTGCTGCACAGGGCTTTCTTCGTTATTCATAAGAAGGACTGTTAGCTCGTTAATCCAAATAAACTGCAATTACAAAGAATGATTCTTCGCTTGAACTCTACGATGGTGTGGAATGCTGAATTTACAACGGAGCCCTTAAAGATAAAGCGATTTATCTCCTCAACATTATAGTCTGACAGTGTGGCGTTCTATTTGAGATCTTGGAGTTGGGTATGCTTTTTTGTTTTACCATCGTTTATCACTAAATGTTGTGGGGTGATTTCAATCAGAATAATAATCACAGAATAAGTAGAAATTTATTTTATAATAGAAAATGTTAGATACATATGGTAGTTAGGGTACAATTCTAATTAATTGTACAATTAAAATTAAATATTTAAGAATATATTCCACTCTAATGAAAGGGGGATATATTCTTAAAATACGAATTTCGAAAGGAAGCAAGTTGTACCGTCTTGATGCTACTGATGTGAAAAACGTTAGAAATTTGTTAGTATTGTGAGGCGGGATAATGGCCAGACTCCTGTCATTCCTGCTCTATTGAATTTTGATTCGCCAAAGAACCACATCGCAGCAAGAAGATTTTTAAAACATTATAAAAGTAAAGGTGGTAGAATTTTAGAGCTGCAAAAGAGGAGAAAGCTATGCTCACATCGCTTTTTTTTCAAATACTTCACATTATCTGTTTTTAAATAGCAATCAGTGGTTGTAATTGAGTGCAATGTGCTCAAGCCATGAGGACAAACCATACTCTAACTTAGATTGAACTAATCCGTAATAGACTCTTTCTAGAATATAAGGAGAGCAAAACTGTCTTAGATGGTAGAAGATAAATGACGTTGTCCTGAGATACTTTTTTAATAAAGAAGGATGCAAGTTCCAGTTAATTTTATTATTGATATAAAGGGTGTCCCAGTTTAGGTTTTCGTCCTCATAGCTGAAGATTCCTGAAGTTATGGCAAAAAAAATTGTAGTGGGGGGGTATATTCTCACTCCCCTCCAAGTTATAAGCCGTTAAAGTGAGGAACCTCTGATTTCTACTCGTATTTAAAACTTCTTAAAAGGCCGTAGCTTTCTAACGGATTCAGCTCCTGCAATACAATTTTTTGTCTGCCATAACTTCAGAAATCTTCAGCTATCAGGACGAAAACCTAAACTGGGACACTCTGTATAAACCTAGATACTTAAAGACTGTACTGGTTCCATAACAAAACGATTACGCGGACATCGATATCTATAATCGAAGGTTTTCTTTCTATTAGTTTTCACGCAGAAAACAGCATGCAGTTTGAAGACCTTACAACATATACTGTGAAAAATTAAGTTCGGTGAGGGAATATCAAGTGCGAGTAAATTGAAAAACATAATCTTAGTTTTATTACTAATCACCAAATTATGCATTGCAAACCAATGTCAAGGAACTGCGAAACCGTTTTTGGTTCCTCTTCAGTTTTGGGAAAAGATGGAATTTACAAAAATAAAGAAAAGAGTGGGACCAAGTACTGAGCCCTGAGGAACACCAATATTGATACAATGCTAGTCACTGTATGTATCACTTATCTTAACACTTTGTTTTCTGTTTTTGAAATACGAAGCAAACCACTGTAACATAAAACCACTAAAACCTGCTAAAGATATCTTATGAAGAAGAAGATCTTGGTCAATAGTATCAAACGCCTTCGTGATATCTATAAAAAGGGTGAGAATCCATGCATCTTCTGTTGATCTCCCAGATCGGAAGCCATATTCATTAGCACTAAAGAAAGCACTTTTTTCAAGAAAAAGAATAATTGGCTTTTTCCTTTTCAAAGTACTTAGTGAACGCGGGCAGATGGGATATTGGCCTATAAAAGTTCAAATAAATTTTGTCACCTTTTTTGAAGATTGGTAAGACCTCTGCCTTTTTTAAACTTGAAGGGAACCATTGTAAGCACTTTCACTGAAAACATTAGCTAATACGTCAAGAATATTAAAATATATTTTTTTGGAAACGTCATCTAGAAAAGCAATTTTCGGTACATGAGTTGGTGCTTTTCAACGACAAAATAGATATGGGATTTATTTAAGCTATATAAAACATATTATCCATATTACATGCAATTGCAACAAACTATTATATGCTTTATAATTTCTACAAAATGTAATAATTTTTATTGGAATTCATCTTCTTATGTGTGGCAGTGCCATTAATTTGTGCTTCACTCCAAAATAATTCAAATTCATGATTCTAAAAGCATATATTTGTTTACTATGCTTTATAGAGTATTTTTTATTTTTTTTTATAATTAGCACGCGCTTAATGGATTTGAGTACCATTAAAATGTTTGTGCACAGCACGGGTGAAGGAAAATTAGGGAGGAAGAAAAGAGAGATACCGATGTACATTGGTCTTAAATGTTTGCAAGATATAATGAATTGGGAATAGAGAGCTCGGCAGGGCATTCCATATGCCAGTTGTGCGGCTCAGGAACGAATCAAGATATTCCAGATTATGTCCAAAAGTGGACTTGAGGGCATACAGATGAGCATTCATAGCGAGACGAGTGTTACGGTTGAAGGTTTGAAGGGGGGGAAAGCTATGGAAATAACGATAACACAAAATGAAACAGGAGACATTACGTCGGTGTTCGAGGGTGTCAATGAGTTTTATCGCACGGTTTTGAATCCTATCTAACAGGTGTAGAGATGTTTCAGGTGCTCCTGAGCAGATGTGCTCCAATTTGGGGCGGATGAATGCCTTATATATTGAGGCCAGATCAGAGGGGGTGAAATATTTCTTACGTCGCTTGAAGAAAACTAGAGAATGGAAAGATTTTCAGGTTCGGCGATGTTAGTGCCATTCATTGATAATCGCTGCGCATTTAAATTTCATTTTAATGACAGCATTACCTTTTGGCATCACTAAATTCCACACAGTTGATAGTTCCCAAATTTGATATGCTGTTGATATTGGAATTTAATGAGCTTTACATGCACTGCTGTTCCCGTTTTGCAACCGAAGACCAGGGACATTAATCCGGGAACGAATATGAGGAGTAGAGAGTACTTCACAGAGTATGTCTAGGTAACGTTGCACGTTCAAGGGCAGAAGAAATTACTACTTAAATGAATTGACAAACTGTAGCGGTCTCCACATTGTCACTGTGTTCATTCAATTCTCTTGAATACTCGAATGTAAAAATGCAAATACATATGGTATGTCAATAAATGTGGTACTGCCTTTTTCTTGGCACATATCCAATAAAAACTCGCTTTCGTCATAACAAGTCCTATGCCAGAAAAGTTATAAATTTTTCGACTCATTTACTTCAAATTCGTTGCGACCAAATGCTTAAGTTCATATGTAGAGTTGGCAAATTTATTTAATGGGGGTGTGTTGGTTTATTGAAAAGTCAATGTTTATGCGCATTATCACCATTATGTACATCAATCTATGAAGAAGAAAGATGCACATAAGTTTCTGTTGATAATTTTTTCTCATAACCTGAATTCTAAATTCAATTTATTCCTCTATCCTTGGGCAAAAAAGGATAACAGAAAGAGACTCATTTATAAACAATTAACATTTACAGACAAAAATGCTGCAAAAGAGGAACAGTCTATATCAAAATTTAGATGTAAGAAGACCAGCCTTATGAAAATACATTGGCTCTCACGCTGAACAACACTGGACATACAAATTCGAACTTTGGCCGGATAAAGACCATGCAGCAGATAACATTCACTCTCGTATCCGTATGTTAGCTAGAATATATGTACCTATTGATCTAGGCATATCCAACAGTATCAGATTAGATGAAGATGTCGAAGCACAACTCTTGGTACTTCATCAGTTTCCACTGATTTCTTGCTTCCCAACGCGCTGAAAAGCACTTGGAGTTCTTATAGCGATATTCTTTCTTGTCAGTATGTTGATACCAAGGTATCGCTAGTCTTACCATCCGATCCATTAAATTCAGGAAATTGTATGCTTGGGGCGGATGCAAGGTGAGTCGGAAATCAAGTTTCCGGCTTAACTTTATCCAATAGGTATACTAGGCAGATTACCAGCTGGAATGTACATACGAAAATATTAACATTTTTGACATAAGACCGTTTGTATACTGAATTCCGAATCGGATACAAGCTGTCTGTCCATCTGAAAAGAAAATTCGTCAAAATTTCGATTAGGCTCAGATTAAGGCAGAAAGTAAAATAAATTATTCAGAACCTGCCGTAAACAGGACCTCAATTTCAGATACAGACCGTGGTTAATATTTAATTGATATCTATCCTACACGTAATCTATAATACAAATGAGCTTTCAGTTCATCTTGAGGTTGAGCTGCCATCATGATCTGGGTGTCATCCTGGATAGCAGACTTATTTAAACTAAATGCACTGCGTCAGAATTCTACAAGGTATCGCCACACCAATCGGCAAATATACATACCGATTGTCACGGATGAGGATCTTCTGTTTATACAAGGCTTTATCTCAACTCGAATCAGTTGTTTGGCCGAACAAGATTTCATCATGTTCCCAAGAACTGTACGTCTCGATGCATGGGGTCTATTCTAACATTTTAGCTCTACTTTGAAAGCAATCTCGGGATTCGAACGAATTTCAACATACAGTTTTGCAATGTTTTGATGACTGATCTTGCTGAACACTCTTGCTACTTCTAGCAAAACACTGCCAGTTAAGTATCTTACGACCACAACTTTAGGTGTCATGACTGCTTTGTTCCGGTCAAACCAAACTAGAATTCTAACAGCCATTTCCCAATAATGGTAATTTATCTGGATTTTGCAGTAATTGTTCTAAGTAATTACATTAATCCTTCTTAGTGACCAGCGTAAATAATGGTTAAACCGTTTCATATTTAATAGCTTAGCATATATATTCCCACTGTGATTCTCGTTCCGAAACCATTTCCTGTTTGAATCTACAACATTTCCATCATCCATCAGGGACTTATGAAAAGCATTTTCTTTTTCTTCAAAATATCATCGCTCGCGTTGGCCTGACTCATGTTGTGCTAAAAGGCATTAGCATCCGTCTCCACAAAGAAGCTAGGTATTTGAGTTTCACATGGATAACACACATCTTGGGACTAAATATGTCACGTCTAAAACCTCCAAAACAGAGTTGGCTTTCTGACAGAGTTCTAGACGTACTGAAGAATCTTCATCCTGTTTATACTCATATCATGGGCAGCATCCTCAAAGCCGTCTGTTATTTAATGTTTAAACTGAAGTGGTCTTTGGTATAACACGCACTGGAGTCTCGATGAATTTAGGTTTTTTTTTTTTTAACACGCAAGTGGGTATGAATACACTTATAATGCCTCAACACGTGTTATGTTTTTTGGAAAATGGAATAGAGAGAAAGAAAGATGTTTGGGCTCAGTGGTTACTTCGCTCCATGGGTGGCATCCAACATTTAATGGGGAGACTAAATTCTTAGTGGAAGTTGGCTTGATGTTGATTTCTAGTCAGCTACTCGTCTTACTTGATTTTTGTTACCTGAAAAAATGGATGATATGTCTTTCGGGCGAAGCTGGGATTCGAACACTGAACCTTCCGATTTGGAAGCTAGTCCACTACTACTTGAGCCACGGTCACCCACTGTTTTATGACTCCGAGTTTTTGGACATGCCATCTGATGGAATAACATCAGAAATTCTGTTACTGCGGAAATATAAAATATACTTTCCCTTTGGATAGGAAAGCTTACGGCCTAAATCGGAGCCAAGAAAGAAATGCAGTCGGATCTTGAAGGATAGCTCTTTTTTTATAATTGTCGCGCGCTCAAGGAATTGCGCGCCCTTAAAATTTTTGCACATAGCGCAGCGAAGGAATGTTAGGGAGGAAAGAAAGAAAGATACTGATGCAAGTTGGTTTTAAAAGTTTGCAAGTTATAATGGAGCTCGTCAGGGAATCCGCTTAGCGACTTGTACGGCTTCGGAATGAATTACGATATTTCAGAATACGTCCGAAAGTGAACTTGAGGTCATGCTGATGAGCATTCATAGCGTGAGGGGTGTTACGGTTGAAAGTTTGAAATGGCAGAGGCTACGGTCAATTTCGGTGGAGCACTGGTGGTAAAAATGGCGATAGAACAAGGTGAGGCAGGAGACATTACGTCGGTGTTTAAGGGAGTCAATTGACTGAGTGAAACCGACCAAGGTTGGAGTATTGGCGTCTTTTTGGAGGAAGGCACCGTTTGATTTCATTTAAAAAAATTTACTTCTGTCTACCAAGCGGATTTCTTTGCTTATGACAATGAATAAGAACCCAAGGCTTCTTCTTCATGTAGTCGAAAGGGTGAACTCACTGAATTGTAATTGGGTCCTATCTCACAATGAGATCATGGGAAATAAAATTAGCGATGAACTTGCTCATAGGACAGTTTCTTAGGATGCGAACCTATGTCAGGACTTGTATTAGCGATTCTCCTCAGGGGCAAATGCTGAAGGCTGTCTACCGGCTACGCTTTTGCTAAGTACTTAAGTGTGCTAAGCATACGTGACTCAACATACTGCAACGTTTGCTATTTAAGTTATGATGAAACCGCTGATCATTAGCTTTGTAAGTGTTCGGGCTCCACCGCAGCACTAAATGCTTTTACTCATATCTCTATAAAAGACTGTTTATGATGTATAGCTGCAATAGGAAAACCGTGAAGTTGTCTATTAAACTCCTGTTAAGGATCGCCCGAAATGTCATTGCCACAGTGATTAAAATTGGAGTATATGCTATTACAGAAGTATCATTTGAGCTCTTGAGCAAAACTTAACATTGCAACTTCAAAATAATGATCTTGATATCACTTTGAGTGATTTTCATCTGAAAATGTTTGAAAATTCGTCTTCAAACAAGTTGATTGAAGTTGATGGTACCATCTGAATGTATTTGAAATGTATAGGTCAAATAAGAGAGTTTTCCTGTATATTCTGTGTCAAGAACTTCATTCAACAAGCTTACCATCAACTGAAGGGATGACGCTTTATAATATAAAACGTACCACTAGTTTAATTGAATTATGTACAAGATCACTTTAAAATTTGATTTAATTTTATTTTTTAATGGCGTGACCGATCTATGAAATATTCAGTCACGAACAAGTTGAATTTATAGTTTGGCCTGTGTTCACATCCATATATGCTCATGTGCTGTAGCAAAAAATAAAAATAAAGGAAAGTGTTGCTTGAAACCTTCGTTTCATGGGTTTTAATGTATACAAAGCTAGTACATGTAGGAAAATATTCGAATAAATTTAATTGGATTCATTTCAATAATATCATCCAATATCCTGGATAATGAAGTTGCCACGAACTGACACACATACTGGTGGCGAATGCTATAAATTTACTAGTTAAGTGCAACATCGAATTGATAGGTTGGGTCTATTCCACCATTTTTAATTTTTTTTTTATGAAACCAACAGCAGATTTGATTTGGTCAGAAACCATTGATATGAAATAGACATGTCAACCAAATTGTTTACGAACTATCACATGCAATTTGTATGGTTGTCAATGGGGGTAATAAGGGTTTATGAAGTGGCGAAAATTTACCTTTTGTGGCTGTGCATACTCGTATGTGTAAGGTCATTTTTATATGAGTGTTTTCCTTCCAACATTATTTGAAATATTATATATTATCACGTTTAAAAAAATCTGAGATTCAATTGACACGATTTCGGGCATATGGCCATAACGGTAACGCCTTAAGGATTGCATCTAGGATCTTCAATTCTCGCGAATGGCGCACTTAATGTTGGCATTCAAAGATGGAATCGTTGTTGACTTGTCCGCATAGACCAATGGCTTTAAGTTCCCCCACAGAAAATCATCCAGCAGAGCCAAATCACACAATCTTGTAACCCAGTCCACAGGTCCAGTTTTGGAAATAACACTTCCTTCAATAAGCCGACGCCGGCAGTATGGCATGTGGCATCATTCTGTTGCACTTTTGGAATCGAAAGTTCATTGATCATGGCTCTATATTGGACGCCATTGCCGGTGGCACTTTGCTTTTCATATTTTTTTGAAGAAATACGGCCCATCATGCCTTAAGCACAAAAAAATCGCCAAAGAGTGCATATGTAGCTAATGGATCACTTTTAGATTTTATTCACTCTGATTTTGTCAATTTCGCTTATTAATAAAGTCACTGAAACAGAAGGGAGCCTCAGCAGAATTTGACGAAAAAAAGTGGATTCACTTCACCCAATTATCGAAGTCATCACGCCTGGCTTCAATTCTTGCAGCAATTGCATCATGTAAGCGTGTAAATAAAGTCGATAGACACTGACTAAGTTCTTACGCATCATGGTGAAGCGATGAATTAGGGTTTTCCTCAACACTGTCCTCAACGGCGTGATAATTTCAGCTGTTAGAGCTCAATAAACATTTTTTACTGAATACTGGTTTTGGAAATAAATTTCCATAATTTGCAAAGGATGCTGCTCGGACGTAAGTCCTTGCCAGATGTCTGAGTGTTACTGTTCTGAAAAAGGAACCTCCTTAAAAAATAGCTTTCATTGTAGGAAGTGTACGATTTTGGATTAACGGTTTAGAAGTCAATATATGGTAATCTGTTTTCAAATACTCCTTTTTTGTAAAAGTCCTGATGTTTTGAGGCAATGAGATTTTCAAAAGCTTTTTTGACCTCGAATCGGTTTCGGAAGATTTTCTGCCAGCAAAATGACTCTATACGGGGAAAGGGCTGCTGGGGTACGGTAGATGCAAGTGTAAGAGTATATCCATCGTTATGCGAAAGGTATTCTGATTGACAGTGTCCTGCAATAGCACTGGAGCATGATAATTGACCAACACAGGCTGCTTTCCAGGCAAATTTGCATGCACTGCGTCAATTTCTTCACAAAACTTGACGGCGTTTATCGTTTTTACTTAGTTGAAAAAAAGAAAAGAGTATTGATCCGTTTAAGGTCCGCAGACTCTGACCATAATCTTTTATGGGTTGGGAGTATGTTTTGGTTTTTGGTTTGTATCCAACCACTGACCAGGTCTTTTACGGATGTTATACAGAGTCTACTGTCATCGCATTTTGCTTTGACCGGAACTTTAATATCTTCGACGACATTTGTTTATCACGGCAATTTGTTAATCATGGCTGATTTCCTCAACCTGCAGTTCTTCCGCTTCAGTGAATTCGTGTATTAACTTGTTATTAGGTTATGTTTTGTTACACTCTCTGACATTCTAACATTTTTATTCCATTTGGTGTAATTTTTTGCTTGTACAAGATGGGGCAAAAATAATGCTATAAAGTGAATGTGCCATGATTTCTGCAAATGGCGTCAAGTGCCGTTGTGAAAGCGAAATTTATATTGTAGACAGATAGAGAATTTGTAGGCAATAAGCAATGGAGCGATATGCAACTGAAGAACGTGAAATTGTTGTTAATAATTATTTGACTAATTTCCGCTCAGTTTTTTTAACGCAGCGTGAATTTCGTCGTCGTTTTCCTCATCGTCCTGGCCAATGTGTGTGAACACTTAAGCGTTTGGGTGAACGTGTCATGCAAACTCGAACCACTGGAGATGTCGCAAGAAGTACCCGTCCTCGTATTGCTTGTTCGACTGAGAATATCACTTCTGTGGCCGAGGGGTTCTTAGAAAGTCCTCAAACATCGACGAGACAACGATGCACACAATTTGGCATCAGCAGACGTTTGTTGGGTTGAATTTTGGTGAAAGACCTGAAGATGTTCCCTTATAAAGTGCAAACCGTTCACCAATTGCTGCCAGATTACCGTCAAATGAAGTTAACTTACTCCCATGTTCTGTTAGACTTGGTGTAAGAAGAGAATGATTTCGTACCCAAAATCATAATGTGGTGCTGTGGTACTTACAGTGAAAAAGTGATTGGCCCTTATTTTTTTTAGCACTCCGGTAGCACAACTGCAACCGTAACGGTTAATCAGATGTTAAACGTTTTTTTTGCCTCAAGTTGGTGAATTGAATTTCAAACATTGTTGGTTACAGCAGGACGGAGCAACCGCTCACACAGCTCGGGACACGATGGAGATTTTATATCATCAATTTACAGGCCGTGCGATCTTCAGTTTTGGCGATTTTAACTGGCCGGCCGGATCGCCACATCTGGCGGTGCCACACTTTTTACTTTGGATGTTTTTGAAATTTCGCGTTTTTCACGACAAACCACAAACTTTGCAAGTCTTGCAAGCTAACATTGAAGAATAAATCACCAATTTAGGATCAGATGTTTTGGGAGCAACAATTCAAAATCAACTCGAGAGCTGGTCATTTTATCTATCAATTTTTCAACTTAATGTCATCAATTCTACGTCTTTGGGTAAATTTTTAGTGAAAATAGGGCCCAATTTTTTTCATTTTTAACAGAATGGCAACCAATTCACATTATAACATTATTTTTGCTCAGCTTTGCACTTCTCGTCCATTATTCAATATTACGATTCGTACGTAAAAGGTTTTCTCTCACAGTCTACTGTGGCGTATTCGCACCATTTAGGCCACTTTATGCTAGCTCATTGCAATTTCCGCGCTTTATCACGGTAACTATTTCTAAGCGAGTTGAAGTTATTTGGTCTAAGTCATCCAACAGGAGAAGTCATTTCAAATTTCGCACCATTACTGAAATGTCAACATTCAGCTATCATTGCGATGATATTTGATAAGGAAAAACTGGGAAGTTATTAAATATGCGCTGAAATAGTGAAAATTCACTAAAAAATCAATGAAAATATTGCGGAAACGTTTCGTAAGTTTCGTACAGTTCGTACCGCTTTTGGCCCTTCTCGTACAGCTATAGTGAATTTAATCGATAAGTTCGAACATCTCGGACAGGTTAGTGATATGAACACCCCAACTCGTCTTTGTCCGGCAAAAGCAGCTGAAAATATTGCCACTGTAGCTGAAAGTGTGACTGAAAACCCAGATGTGTCCATTTCTAGACGATCACAGAAACCGGGCAAATCCGCAACTACTTTGCACCGCACTTTGCATAAAGATCTTGGCCAATATGGCTATAAGGTCCAGTTGCCATATGAATTGAAGCCAGCAGACTACGTACAACGCTGTACCTTCGCTGATTGGGTGCTGGAAATGAATGAACAAGATCGTGAGTGATGCGGCTGAATTTTATTTGCCTGAGTAGGTAAACAAACAAAACTGTCGCACCTGCGGCTCCCAAGATAATTAGTGAAACAACCTCTCCATCCACATCGAGTGACAATTTGGTACGGTTTTCGAACTGCCGGCGTAATTGGGCCTATTTCTTTCGAAAATGATGCTGTTACGACCGTTTCGGTGAATGGATTGTGTTACCGACTTTTTTTTTCCCTTTAAATTTGGTGCTATGGACATGGACAACGTTTATTTTCAGCAGAAGGGCGTCACATTTCACACACTGGTTAAACAATGGCTCTATTCCGTGACAAATTTCCTGGACTTGTGATTTCTCGAAATAAAGACTTCGTGGTCGTTGAGGTTGTGCTATATAAACTATTAAAGTCTTTCCTTTGGGTCTATATCAGAGCTACTACTCGCAAAATTGTGCGACAAAGTGATGAAAAATTTCATCAAAAGAATATCTTTTTGTGACAGAACCGAGGCGAACATTTAACAGATATTATATTCCTTAATAGCCCTTGCACTTTAGACAAAAATAAACGTCATTGCTTTTCATAAAAATGCTTCGCTTTTCTATTTATTTAAAATGACACCACTTGTTGGATGACCCTATACTAGTGACTTGTAACCTTTTATGTTTTGGCGCCTTAATTAGTTGTCTGAAGGGATATCATATCGTTTCGAACTTTGTACACTGACTCGATGCACTGCAGTTGCAATTATGTCCACTTTTTTTTAACTTTCTTTTTAATCATCGCATCTTGAGACCTTAACGCTATCCTACGAACACTTTTGAATGCTTTATCCGAATCGGTAAAAGCAATATGCAGATCTTCTTTGGAGTTTCATATAGTTGCCATTATGCAGTTTGATAGTATTGCCTTGTCGACCGTCTAGAACTCTCCCGTTTATTTTCATAGTATACAGCGTTAGTTTCTCTGATCTGTCGTTGTTTCAATTTCTCGTATCGCCCTTGCCTTTATACAACTGAACAGGAAAGCTCTCCCTCCAGTGGTTAGGCATGCAACCGCTCCTCATCACTTTAAACATATCACGAACCATTTGTATTCAAGGTTTTTAATTGTTATTCGATGTTTGGAGGTTGTGATCCATCCCAACAGCACACCTCCGGTTTTTTCCTTTAACTGTTGGCTAACTTCTGGTTCTATAAAATCTTCCGATAGCAGAGGGATCTTCCACAATTCTACTGAAATGTGTATAGTTCGATAGTACAGTTCATGTTTTGAAAATTAAAGGAGCGGATGAATTTTTCGATAGATCTTGCTAGAGCAAAGCCGGATATGCTGGGAATTCTCCTCCATTCCGGAGAAAGCCTAGACCTCAACCTATAGCTGCATTTAGCATGGTTCTGACCTAAACTTCTTCCGCAGGTACAGATTCGAAGACATTATCGGCTGCAGCGGTTATTCAGTCACTTAATATGCCTATCCGATGAATTCAACGTTGCTATATAGTCCATATAATTTGTTGTCCACCTTCTTTTCGATTTGTGTGAACCACTTGAGAATATTATCTTAATTTTTATGACGTAAATTAAAGTACAACAGGGAACTTAAATTTTTTGCGGGTATTGCGTCAGTTTTGAGTGAATATGTTCCCACAAAAGACATATCTCCAGAGTGGCTTTTGTTGATATTTTCGACCGCTCCGACCGGCTTATAGGTTATGTTGGTTGTTCCATTCGGGTGTGGTAATCCCTGGAGCAAGTTGAATTCCAGAATTTTGTTTTTAAAAAAGAACTTAACACTCAAGTGGGTATGACTACACTTATGATGTCAAAGCATGTGTTAAGTTTTTCGGAAAATGGTACCGGAAAAGAAAGAAAGATGTTTATGCTCAGTGGCTATTCCCCTCCATTTACATATTGAAAATAGTAGCAAAGAATGCAGTTACCCGGCTACTAGAGATTAATCTGTTTAGGGTGGTGTAGGGGTATACTTTACGTTTTCTTCTCTTTTTCAACAGACCCTTAGACCCTTTAAAGCGTGGCTCACCGAAGCAGGGTGAAAACTTCTCGTTACCTTGGCGTGAACAGCTATCCGACCACATTGTGCTTCGATATCTCCCACTAGTAGCGGTGGACATTTATACCACCCTGTTTAATAATGCAATGAATAATGCACATTATCCAGCGCATTGGAAAACTGCGGTGGTACATCCCATCCCCAAAAGGGATAAAGATACTTCCAATCCGGCGAATCTCCGCTCGATCAGTCTTCTTCCAAACATCAGTAAGGTTTTCGAGAGGGTAATCAATAGAGTCCTGACCAGGTGGGTTGAGGACAAACATATAGTTCCGGATAATCAATTCGGTTTCAAGGCGGGGCATGATATCATTCATGCTGCGTCTAAACTGGTTTCCGATATCCAATGGAACAAAGGCAAGAAACAGTGCACTGGTGCCTGCCTGATTGACTTGGAAAAAGCCTTCGATACCGTATGGTTAGAGGGACTCTTTTTCAAGCTGGACAGGTTGAGCATTAGTAAACCACTGCTGTATATTCTTTTTGATATGCTCTCCAGTAGACAGTTCATCGTGAAGAATGGCGATGTGACTTCTGCTGGAATATTTAACATTAAAAACGGTCTGCAACAGGGTGCGGTAAATTCGCCGATCCTATTCAACATTTACACAAGTGATCTGATAGGTTCACTTCCCCATGCCATAGCGTACGCAGACGACTTAATTGCGTACAGATCAGGTCCAAAAATCGAGGTCATTAATATGCTTTTGCAACGTGACTTCGACAAAATTAAGCAATATTGCGATGACTGGAAGTTGAAAATCAACTTTCAGAAGTCGGAAACCATTCTGTTTAGGACGCCTTTGTCTGGGGCCTCTAGGGATACCAGAAAGAATTGGCGAAAGTTCTCTATCGTTGGACAACATGGACAGCCACTTGCTTGTCGAAATGTAGTCAGATACCTTGGGATCTGGCTAGATCAATATCTATATTTTAACAAACATATAGATATTGCTCTGGCCAGAGCCAGAGGTGCTTTTGCCCTTACAAGGAGACTGTTTTACAACAGCCAACTCGATACGAGGGTGAAGGTGATCTGCTACATGGCCCTTATCCGGCCTATGCTTGTGTTTGGATGTCCCGTGTGGTTCAACGTGAGAGCAAGTTTATTGGAAAAGATTCGGGTGTTTAAGAGGGCTTGCCTTAGGGCTTGTCTTCGGTTATACAGAACACCAGAGTCTGAGTACATAAAATTCTATCGCAATGAGGTCTTGTACAATAGGGCGAACCTAATAAGAGTGGACAATTTTGTTATTAAGTTGACTCGAAGGCACATTGCAAGAGCAATGACCTCATCGAACAACCTGATCTCCGGGGCTTACTACCCTAATTATATGTATCACGAGAGAGTTCGCTTAGACGGCTATGTTCCTCCAGAAGCGTTTCTCTACCTTGATAGCAAAGGTCTGATCCAGGACAGATTGGCTGTGCCGCTAATCTTCCACGTTGCTCGAACAGCTGCGGACAGGCGACTCAACTACGACGGAGACGTCGCACACGGCAGTGCGGAGCGTCTCCGGTTCAGTAGAGCGGTAGGGAGTCGCGACATGAGGGATGTTGCTCGGCAGCACCAACAATTTTGGTGGCTTTTAGAAGGAGGGGATGCTTCGTCGTCGAATTCCTCCAATTCTTAGTAGCTTCATGTGAAGCAAAGTGGGTCGCCTAATTTTTCTTTTAGCCATGGCCGGCTTACATAGTTTTAAGTAGGAGTAAGTTAGATTTAAGAAAAAAAAATATATAAAAACCAAAAAAAAATTAATAAAAATAAAAAATTCAAAAAAAAACATACATCTATATATATATACATATATTTATATATTAAGTATATATATATTATGTATATATATATATATGTATGTACTAGATGTAAGTAGTTTAAGTAGATTAAGACTTATTTTTAGGTAGTTTTTAGGATTTTAGTTTTAAGTTTTATAATAAAATATAAAAAAAAGTCATGTTACTAAGTTTTTTTTTTGAAAAAATGTTTTCTTAGTTTTAATTATAAGGAATAGAAATAGTATAGTATAGTAGTAAGGTACGTCGAAAGACATAATTTAAGTGTTAGGTTTAACTTAGAGTGCCCGCATGGGGTCAGTAAGCTAGAATAAGATAATTTTAAGTTAATTAAGCTAATTTTTAAGCATTTTTTGTCTAGCAAGTAAGAGTAAATTAAGTAATACAATAAAAATGCATATAAACTGAAAAAAAAAACTGACTGACTCACTTGTCTAGTTTGGTGAAATAAAAAGGTCGCAGGCCTAGTTTTTCCATTCTCTCCGATTGTATTCGTCTAATCCATTGTTTGGATCAGCGAATGTTTACAAATATTTAGAGTATTTAATTCCAAATCTTTTTGGCCACAAAAGAAAGGAATAAATGTTGAATCATGTTTTATTTTCTCATCTATTACTAAATACTAGAGAGCACAGTGAAATTCAAATTATTATTATTTTCCGTCAAATGGAAAACTGTATCCTTAAAACCTTACAAACATATTTATTATAAATGGATATAGCGAACGTAAAACAAAAAATAATCTGAGCTTGAAAAATTGCTTTCTAAGTCGGCGTATTCTTTGTCATTGTCAGCGTCAGGCTCTAAATAATCTGACTGTTGGTAGTTGGTTGTGTGTAGTCAATTAATAAATTTGGTTTCATTAAAAAATGTAAGACTTCAGGGGACATCGATCTTAAATTTTTAAAAGTCTTTTCCGAAATGAATTTATCAATGGGTCTGAAGTTATCAGCAGCATATTAAGCAAATCCCTGTTCGTATTGTTTCTCGAAATTTTTCGCGTATGAGAAATGTGAAAATGTCTGCAGTTCTTGTTTCGGGCTTCTTGGGCTTCTCGGGCTTCTCGGGCTTCTCGGGCTTCTGAGGCTTCTCGGGCTTCTCAGGCTTCTCGGGCTTCTCGGGCTTCTCGGGCTTCTCGGGCTTCTCGGGCTTCTCGGGCTTCTCGGGCTTCTCGGGCTTCTCGGGCTTCTCGGGCTTCTCGGGCTTCTCGGGCTTCTCGGGCTTCTCGGGCTTCTCGGGCTTCTCGGGCTTCTCGGGCTTCTCGGACTTCTCGGGCTTCTCGGGCTTCTCGGGCTTCTCGGGCTTCTCGGGCTTCTCGGGCTTCTCGGGCTTCTCGGGCTTCTCGGGCTTCTCGGGCTTCTCGGGCTTCTCGGGCTTCTCGGGCTTCTCGGGTTTCTCGGGTTTCTCGGGCTTCTCGGGCTTCTCGGGCTTCTCGGGCTTCTCGGTCTTCTCGGGCTTCTCGGGCTTCTCAGGCTTCTCGGGCTTCTCGGGCTTCTCGGGCTTCTCGGGCTTCTCGGGCTTCTCGGGCTTCTCGGGCTTCTCGGGCTTCTCGGGCTTCTCGGGCTTCTCGGGCTTCTCGGGCTTCTCGGGCTTCTCGGGCTTCTCGGGCTTCTCGGGCTTCTCGGGCTTCTCGGGCTTCTCGGGCTTCTCGGGCTTCTCGGGCTTCTCGGGCTTCTCGGGCTTCTCGGGCTTCTCGGGCTTCTCGGGCTTCTCGGGCTTCTCGGGCTTCTCGGGCTTCTCGGGCTTCTCGGGCTTCTCGGGCTTCTCGGGCTTCTCGGGCTTCTCGGGCTTCTCGGGCTTCTCGGGCTTCTCGGGCTTCTCGGGCTTCTCGGGTTTCTCGGGCTTCTCGGGCTTCTCGGGCTTCTCGGGCTTCTCGGGCTTCTCGGTCTTCTCGGGCTTCTCGGGCTTCTCAGGCTTCTCGGGCTTCTCGGGCTTCTCGGGCTTCTCGGGCTTCTCGGGCTTCTCGGGCTTCTCGGGCTTCTCGGGCTTCTCGGGCTTCTCGGGCTTCTCGGGCTTCTCGGGCTTCTCGGGCTTCTCGGGCTTCTCGGGCTTCTCGGGCTTCTCGGGTTTCTCGGGCTTCTCGGGCTTCTCGGGCTTCTCGGGCTTCTCGGGCTTCTCGGTCTTCTCGGGCTTCTCGGGCTTCTCAGGCTTCTCGGGCTTCTCGGGCTTCTCGGGCTTCTCGGGCTTCTCGGGTTTCTCGGGCTTCTCGGGCTTCTCGGGCTTCTCGGGCTTCTCGGGCTTCTCGGGCTTCTCGGGCTTCTCGGGCTTCTCGGGCTTCTCGGGCTTCTCGGGCTTCTCGGGCTTCTCGGGCTTCTCGGGCTTCTCGGGCTTCTCGGGCTTCTCGGGCTTCTCGGGCTTCTCGGGCTTCTCGGGCTTCTCGGGCTTCTCGGGCTTCTCGGGCTTCTCGGGCTTCTCGGGCTTCTCGGGCTTCTCGGGCTTCTCGGGCTTCTCGGGCTTCTCGGGCTTCTCGGGCTTCTCGGGCTTCTCGGGCTTCTCGGGCTTCTCGGGCTTCTCGGGCTTCTCGGGCTTCTCGGGCTTCTCGGGCTTCTCGGGCTTCTCGGGCTTCTCGGGCTTCTCGGGCTTCTCGGGCTTCTCGGGCTTCTCGGGCTTCTCGGGCTTCTCGGGCTTCTCGGGCTTCTCGGGCTTCTCGGGCTTCTCGGGCTTCTCGGGCTTCTCGGGCTTCTCGGGCTTCTCGGGCTTCTCGGGCTTCTCGGGCTTCTCGGGCTTCTCGGGCTTCTCGGGCTTCTCGGGCTTCTCGGGTTTCTCGGGCTTCTCGGGCTTCTCGGGCTTCTCGGGCTTCTCGGGCTTCTCGGGCTTCTCGGTCTTCTCGGGCTTCTCGGGCTTCTCAGGCTTCTCAGGCTTCTCGGGCTTCTCGGGCTTCTCGGGCTTCTCGGGCTTCTCGGGCTTCTCGGGCTTCTCGGGCTTCTCGGGCTTCTCGGGCTTCTCGGGCTTCTCGGGCTTCTCGGGCTTCTCGGGCTTCTCGGGCTTCTCGGGCTTCTCGGGCTTCTCGGGCTTCTCGGGCTTCTCGGGCTTCTCGGGCTTCTCGGGCTTCTCGGGCTTCTCGGGCTTCTCGGGCTTCTCGGGCTTCTCGGGCTTCTCGGGCTTCTCGGGCTTCTCGGGCTTCTCGGGCTTCTCGGGCTTCTCGGGCTTCTCGGGCTTCTCGGGCTTCTCGGGCTTCTCGGGCTTCTCGGGCTTCTCGGGCTTCTCGGGCTTCTCGGGCTTCTCGGGCTTCTCGGGCTTCTCGGGCTTCTCGGGCTTCTCGGGCTTCTCGGGCTTCTCGGGCTTCTCGGGCTTCTCGGGCTTCTCGGGCTTCTCGGGCTTCTCGGGCTTCTCGGGCTTCTCGGGCTTCTCGGGCTTCTCGGGCTTCTCGGGCTTCTCGGGCCTCTCGGGCTTCTCGGGCTTCTCGAGCTTCTCGGGTTTCTTGGGCTTCTCGGGTTTCTCGGATTTCTCAGGCTTCTCGGTCTTCTTCCGATAATTGACCTATGCGAACAATAAAGTGCTTGATAACGTCAACAGAATGACATAAAAAATGGTAATGGAATGGTAAACAGTACATTTGTAAGTATAAAGTTTTTATTTCCACCACATACAATATTTCAAAACCGGAAAAGTCTATACAAGTTATTCTAGTACAACATAAAAGAGCTCTGTCAGATCCTCATCGATTCCAGTTATTTGTGCACTTTTGTGGTGGTTTTTGAAAAACGTGTTGCGGTATTTCCATCGTTGGTATTTATTTCCGAAACCGTTTTTTTGTTTGTCAACAATCAATCCAATTTCCGACTTCTTGTATATTTTTTTCTCGTTTCATTATTTTTTTTCTCATCACTTTGTCCTATAGCTCATTTTTTAACATCTAACCTGTAGGCTACATGCAAAAAAAACATTTTATCCAGACATGTACATATGATCTAAGTGATTTAATCTTCCCTTTTTTAAATGCTTTTGTTACTTCAGGAGATTTTGAAATGAGTGTCGCTACATTTTTAATAACCTCTGCACCTATATGATTACGACTTTTCTTTTAATTTTTAGTTCATGCAATACAATTAATTACAAAGTATAAACCAAAATGAATTACATATACAAATAGTTCAAAGATTTATTTTATAATCTAAGAACAATTAATATCCATTAATATAATGTACCTACTCGTATGTATACATATACCATAATTATAGATATATCTAAAGTGTTTTTTTTTTATATTGTATTGAATAATATTTAGATACATTCAATAGTTAAGGTAACTAGTGGCGAATGTATCGATTAAAGTGCTGTTAGAATGTATTAAGAAAAATATTTAATCAAAAACAAGGTGAAGTGAATAGCGTGAGGTTTTAAAAACAAAAAGCAAAAGCACAGAGAATAAATATTGTGTTTATCATTATCGCAATTAAATTGAATATCGCGATGTTATTTCAAATCAAAATTAAGAAGCATTTTTTTTTAATTATCGATAAAATTAAAAATCATTGGTATTACAAGGTACCAGCGGTAGTGAATTAAAAATTCTAGGTACAACTGAAGTATACAACTTTGGTGGTGTTGTGAGATGGAATAATCGCCAGGAATCTTTCGTTGCTTCAAAGCCCAGAAAGAGTGGGCTTACGATTTAACGAATATCCTCTTCTTAAGTAAAATATTTTTAGCAGTTTGTAAAAGTAAAGATGTTTTAGAGGAAGTTTTACAGAGCTAAGAAAAAGCATAAAACTGTGTTCTAATCGTTTTTTTCTCCAGATAATTATTAGAATATATTTTTGCACGACTAGCAAAGGTTGGATTTTATTGCTATATGTACCAGTATCACCCCAACAAACAAGATCATATTGCAATTTTAAATGAACTAAACTGTCGTAAACTGCCTCTAAAAGTTTACGAGATGAAACATTAAACTAGTAGTTCTTAGCAAATACTTTCTAAATAAAGACGTATGCGCACTCCAATTTAAAACTCAAGTCCCAGGTACTTCAAACTATATATCCTTTCAATCATAAAGCATATAGAGGAGCAGCTTAAATGTTTTTTTCGTACTAGTGTTAGGACTTTGATAAGTTATTTAATGGAATTGAGTAATATTTGGCAATAGGCTAAAAATCATAATTTTGGTTCTATCGCTTGTGACTATTGAAACATAATCTCTCATTGAAACTTAGTCTTTTCCTCAGCTCGACTTTGTGTCAGTTAAAATAAATGTTCTGTATTGTTACATTCTTCCGGCGCAACTTATCGAATCCTACCAACTTCGGCGATCTTAATCTGCCTCAGCTGAAGTGAACTCCATCTAAAGACCTATCACTTTTAATCCCATTTCTACTAAGGAATTCCTCTTCTTAGATCGGTTAACAGAGTCTAGTCTATGCCAAGTCAATGGCGTTTCCAACTATATGGGAAGGCAATTAAACTATATTTTCACAGCTGATACCATCAATTTCTCAGTATCGTGTTGTCTCCTATCTCTTGCAACTACTGACAACTTTCATCCTACACTTCTTCTTTCATTTTTCCACAACTCTCCCCTACAGTCGCCTCCCTACACATTTCTATTTACAATTTACAATTTTCGCAAAGCTAATTTCCGCACAATCAATACCTGTCTAAGCAGGGCTTCTTTCGCGTTTACCAATCTATCTCTCCATTTTTTACAGAGAAATATTCAAACCAATCTCCAGTTATTTGCCATATTTTCACCATAAATCTTGTTATACATCCCCTCCTTGGTATAATCGTAGACACCGTTCTCTACGAAACAAAAGAATCAAGTTATGGGCGGGTATTCCTTCACACCCAATCTTTCTCCGACAATTCAAATTATCTAGGTACATATCTTCATTTCATAGAACTCTATAACACTCTCTATCAACGCTACCTGTATAGTGCGCAAACCAATCTTATAAATGACACCATGTCCTTTTTTCATTTTGTCAATTGCAAAAGTAAGACTGATGGTTATCCTTCCTCCCTCCCTTTCGCAACTAAATCTTCAAGTGATTCTCCATCACCAACTACCATTACCAACTTTTTTACTACATTTTTCAAATAATCATTTCCCAGCAAATCCTTCGTACAAGATCCCTCTTACTACAATGACCTACCAAATTTTTTCGTTGGTCCCTTTCTCGTCCAAAAATTTCGATCCTGCAGTTATTGAAGAAAGTTACTAAAACGTAAAGATAAATTTCTACTTGGCCCAGATGGTCTCACTGCTATTTTTCTTAAAAACATGCTCTCCCTACTTTTTCATCTATCCCATACATAGGGAGAATTTCCGCATATTTGGAAGACTTCTTTTATAATCCCGATACACAAAAAGAGATGTAAGCATGCAGTTACCGATTATCGTTCCATTGCTAATCTCTCTCATATACCCAAAGTCTTTGAAAGCATTTTATACGAAGATTTAACCTTCAAATGCAAGCCTTTTATTTCGCACTGACAACATGGTTTTCTAAAAGATAGAACAACTACCACAAACCTAGTTGAAATCGTGTCTTTTGCTCTCGCAGTCTGAGGAAATGGCAAAGAAATCGATGTTATCGCAACTGATTTCGCTAAAGCGTTTGGTAAGATATCTCATCAATTGATCAAATTGTCTGCTCTTATTAAAATGGATTTCTTCTTACTTGATAAACTGTTAATATAGTGTTCGGTTTGGATCCACCTTTTCTGTAAAGGATCCACCTTTCTTGGCCTCATCTGGAGTTCCATAAGGCAGTCATCTTTGTCCTCTTCTTTTCATTCTTCCTATTAACGATGTTGAGAGGGTTATTAAACATTCCTACCTCTCCCTTTTCGCTGACGACACAAAACTTTGTAAAACTATTTCTTCTGCCCATGACTCTCGCCTTCTTCAAGAAGAGCTTGATCGGTTTTCAATCTGGTGCCTCAAAAACTGCCTAGAACTTAATATAGCAAAATGTCAATCTATAACCTTCTCAAGTAAATGCAACCGGTCTCCTCCCAGACATTATTTTCTCCATGGTCAACCAATTCCCCTGGTTCAGTCTTTTCTAGACCTTTGCATATTATTCGACTGTGAGCTTAATTTCCGTTCACATATCGATAAGATGATCCTCAAAGCCAACTCATCACTTAGCTTTATTAAACGGTGGTCCAAGGAATTTTCCAACCCGTATGTAACCAGATCTCTCTATATTACCTTTGTTCGCCCCCTGCTTGAGTATGCCAGTCAAGCTTGGTCCCCCTTTCACCGGTTCATGTTTCCCGAATCGAGGGTATTCAACGTCGATTCCTCCGATTTGCCCTCCGTGGCCTGCCATGGAACGACCCTTTAATCTTACCTCAATATCAAGACCGCCTCAAACTTCTAAATATGAATTCGTTAGAAGAACGTAGGAATATTGCTGACGTTCTTTTCATTCATCGTCTTCTCTCAGGTTCCATCGACTGTGCATCCATTTTGAACTCCATTTCCTTCAATACCAACCCCCGTAATCTACGTTGTCCTCGTCTCTTCTATCTACCGGCCCACCGCACCTCTTATGGCTAAAACGAACCAATCTCCTGTATGCTCCGAACGGTCAACTCAAACCTCTCCCTTTTTGATTTCCACCTTAGCACTACTCGTCTCAAACAAGATCTTCTTCATCATTCCCTTGATTCCTAGCTGTTAGACTTAAGAGCTGTTAGTCTTTAGTCCTAGTTTTTAAGTTAGATTAAGCTTGTATTAAGCCAATGAATGGGGCCCCAGCTCCCACCAAAAATTAAGTATTTCTAGATCATGACTTATATCCGCAAATAAATCCAAAGTGGAAGCATTTGAATACGATCAAGCTATGTCATCTGCAAACCCGGTTTGACCTCTTTTTATTTCCTGATTGAAGATTGAATTGATATAAATTAGAAATAGAACTGGGCTCTACACCGAGCCGTGTGGAACACTTACTCAACCTACCTTCTAACTTAACCACTTGTTTTCTAATACTAAGGTACGAAGAAAACCAATTGAGTATGAGACCTGTATAACCAGCTCTTTTCAATTTTGATAATAATAACCTGTGGTCCACTGTATCAAATGTCTAAATCTATTAAAAGGGCGGCAGTATTTTTATTGCTATTAAAGCTATCATAATTATAGTTACAAAATTTTAAAAGCACATCCTCGGTTGATCTATCAGCCCTAAGCCCATATTCATTTGGAATAAAAAAAAGTAACACACGAAGAAAGAGACTACAGAGGTAGAGCAGAGATGCGACTGTAATTACTTAAGTTTTTGCTTTTATTTTTTTTTGAAAAGATAGGTACTACCGCAGTAATTTTTAAACTTTCTGGAAAAACCCACAGTAAATATTATTATTATAAATGTGAGCTAACACATCAACAATATATGTAGTGTGGAATTTTCTTAATAACATTATTCAAATCAAGAATTGTTTTAAACAATTCAAAAGATAATATTGGATCGAAAACAAAGGTATGCCGTTGAGTGGATACCACATCATGGTTGCCAGCTGTGCTAGATAAATTAACTCAGACGGAGACTTTTCTTCTAAAAGATGGCACGCTTAGAGTGTTCTCCACAGTTGTCAAAGCTCTTCTTTGGTCTTCCAGGACCACAATGACTTTCTGAATTTTCGTCCACAATATTTCCGTCATCTGAGTTCTCAATTTCAACTTGGAAATATTGAAATTCCTCTAGCCATTCTCTGTACTTTAATGTAAACCTCTCTTTACGCATACT
Source organism: Volucella zonaria (assembly GCA_963966105.1). Taxonomy (NCBI): domain Eukaryota; kingdom Metazoa; phylum Arthropoda; class Insecta; order Diptera; family Syrphidae; genus Volucella; species Volucella zonaria. Next base: position 127,256,994 of record OZ014531.1, read on the forward strand.
TGCTGATTTCAATTTCGAATGCAAATTTGCTTTAATTGGGTTACTATATTGGTTTTTGTTGCTGGTAATTCCATTTTACTTGAAAAGTATTTCAGCAATTTCTCATTACGAGTCAATTTCACCACCAAACTTCAAAAAATTCAATACGAGGAAAGCCATTGTACTAGTATATCGTGTCCCTAAAAATTGAAAAAAAAAAGATATACAAATCAGTCCACTTTTTACTGAAAATGAACTTGAGGCCATCTAGTAGCAGTTTAGGAGTAATTTAAAATACCGAATCGGCAAAATGGTAATAATGGCTTGAGTCCGTTGAAACACACTAAGGGGAAAAACGGCTTTAGTCCAATCGCTTTGAAGTAGAATAGCGTCCGCCTATATTGGTTACAGCGTAACATCACGCAACATTATCACTGATAACAGTAGTTATTATAGCAATCGTGATCATGCCTCCTCGTACTGCAATTTTTCTGTAATTGTTTTTGGTATTTTTTTAATTATTGTAGTTTCGTGCATTGGAAACGATCAGTGAGTGTTCGCAGTCCAGTGAAGAAGGTCGGGTCGAGCAGACAGACGAAAAAAATAAAAATCACAGGTAGGGTTAGAGATATTATGAAAGTGATGCAAGTTGCGACCCATGAACTTGAACCTGATTGTTTATGTAAACGATTTCAATGTTTTACTTTAATATTGTACAAGAGCCAGAAGGTAGTCGAATAATACGCGAATTCAATGAATTGGAAGAAACCAATGCCCAAAATGCTTACCTTGATGGCCTTATTACTGTTCTCCCAGTCATGAGCTGGCGTCAGCGGAAAAATAACGACGAAGGATGACTAAATTCAGCTTCGTTCAGCTATTGAGTCCGGATTAGAGAGAATGAACAAAGTCGTGATGTACCAGTTTGCATCAAGGCATTTATGTCCGTACACGGGATTACCTTCCAACGAGTCAGGGGCGTAAACGAGTCTCTCGTTGAAGGAGCGAAATCTCCTATCGACGGTCGTGAAAAACAAGGAAAAACTCACAGATTATACAAAGAAGAAGGCGATCAATTTTCTAAAAAAATCTAAAGGGTCGTAACTCACACTATTCGTTGAAAGACTCAAGGAGACTGTAACTAACTGATTCATTAAATATTTCTAAATTACTTAAAATCTACATTGAGCAGAATCCCGATCATGAAATGGCTTATGAAATATTCCTGTATATTTGAAATTAATTTCAGTATATCCTTTGGATACCCACAGAAAGGCACCTGCAGCACCAGTGCTACTTTTAAGGCTAAACTTTCATATTTAGTCGAGATGTCAAAATCATGTTTGGATGATGAGGGCAAAAAGAAAACACTGGAACAAGTACACATTGAAATGCAACAAAAAGAGCTACACCTCAAGAAGAGTGAGCAGTTTTATCAGCTCAAGAGATGTTATCGCAATCTTGAAATCCAAGACCATAGAAGCAATCACAGTGGACGACCAAAAAAACCACACCGAACATCACTACAAATGATGTTTATTATAAACGTCAGCTCAATTTCATCAGTTTCAATATCCATGTTCTATCGAATTCGGAATCCATGTTCTGCACCTACGATAAATCAGTAGCTAAAAAATCAGCTGACGAGGTTTGTTCCAAGATACGCCATTTTTTCGCCACGTTTTATCAGAAGAAGTGAGGGAGCTTGCAATTTTTTGTGACTCGTGTGCCGGACAAAATAAGAATTTCACGGTTATATTGTACGATTTTTACATTACATGGTTGTGAAAGAAAAACGATTTGATTCGGTGAAAGTGATATTTCCGATCCGGAGGCATTCCTATCTAGAATGCGATCGGAACATGAGTTTGATTAACCAAAAGACATATACAGAGACTCCAGATGGCTGGAGGGAAGAATTTAAAAATTGTAGAATAAAACGCCTTCCAAATCAATGATTTTGATTTTCAAAATTGGCATTGTTCATTGCACAGGAAATGTCCTTTCCCTACCCGGTCTATAAGGATGCTAAAATTTGAAAATGAACAACTTAATAGGGTTTTTCACAAGATCGCATTTTGGGGGATTTAAAGAAACGTTTTATTAAATACATAATCCAATCACATAATGGTTTTTGAGTATTTTTATCTGGTACCTGAATCATGTAGGAGTAGGCATAATTCAAATTTGATTTTTCTCAAAACTGGTTGGAATGGACTAAAGCCGTTCTTCCCCCGAACCCTTCATTTTTTTATGAATAATTAATTATGCACTTATTATAAATTTTCTTTCTAGCAAACTAGCAAAAACACAGATATGAGCGTTGAAGTAAATACCTATACAACCTGCTACCAGTTTTTTAAACAAAAATAAATTAACACTCTTATTAAAATCAACGGTGGTAATATTGATCATTGACTTTGGGGATTTTACTACTTTTCCATTTGTTGGAAATCATTGTCTAATGACAAGATATATTTTTGTTGTCAACAATATTGATAAATAAAAAAAAAATGCATTTTACGATATTGGAATTTTCATTCTACATGTGTTTAGAAATGTTTGAAATCACTTTCTTGCGCGAAATGTTCTTAACGATAGCAAACACGTGCCAAACATATGAAGGTTATCAAACCACGAAAAGTCAGAATATAGCGAAAGAGTTCCCAACGAAAATGTTTTAAAAGTCTGGTAAAGGATATGTGAATCCGGCTCGATTCTGGATCACTAAATGTTTGATAATAACCAAACAATATCAACCAACGAAATTCGGCTCGAACAACAAAATGTGTAGACAACGATGAATCCCAATGCGAACAACAATTTTCAGCGAGGAGATACGAGACGGGAGTAACATATTTCGATTGGATGGTCTATTGTTGTGACGATGTAAGATTGCTGCGTAGCCTTTCTTTTTTTCGACTTACAGCTTATATCTTCTGTTAAGCAAAATGTAAATGAGCCACGGATCCCTATTGAGCGAATTAAGCGAAGAAAGACCACGCACAATTTCATCAGCACCTTCTGATAAGCGGTATTGGGTCTACCAGCGCTGGTAAACCTAGAGGCCTTAACTCGTTGGTAATAGCTTCAAGCAACGATTTATTTAGTATCACCGTTGATACATATGTATTACCAAGCGTTACTGAAAATTTACCAACTAATTTCCGTTGAGGACTGGGAGCATTTACAGAGTCTGGATCTAGCTGACCCCTCTTTTAATACTCCCAATACTATTGATATTTTACTAGGAGCAGATAAAGCCTGGAAAATTTTACAAGGAAATGTCCTTCAAAGTAGCAAAGACTACCCATGGCACAGAAAACAATTTTTGGTTGGGTTTTGGCGGGACAATTACCATGCCCTTCAGAGCCTAGCCTAATTTCCCATCACTCGTTATTAGACATTCATTCGATCTTACGATCGTTTTGGACCATTGAGGAAGTGAATATCAAAGACATCATAACAGAAGAAAACGAAAGAATTGAAGAACACTTTCGAAGCACTCATCGACGAAATTCGGACGGGAAATACATCACCGATCTTCCCTTTAAATTGCGTCCTCAGTTCGCCAATACGCTTAGTGGTTCTATTGCGCGTCTTAAATCAATCGAAAGAAAATTTTCTAACAACAAAGAACTTTTCGGTAACTATTCGCATTTTCTTAATAGGTACCTAAATCTAGGACATATGTCCAGAGTTCCTGACACAGAAAGGTCAGATGTGTTTTACCTTCCCACCATGCCGTTTTAAAGCCGGACAGCACTTCTACCAAACTTCGCGTCGTATTTGATGGTTCATTTAAGGACACACACGCATATAGCTTAAACGATTCGCTTATGACAGGCCCACCCAATTCGTCGTCATCTGTTCGTTTTTACGGCGGACATAGTTAAAATGTTTAGGCAGATCTGGGTTTCGGAAAAGGATTCAGACTTTTAGCGTATAGTTTGGCGAAAGTCATCATTATCGCCACTTGAACACTACCGGTTACGAACAGTCACGTATGGTACTTCTTGCGCTCCCTTTTTGTCGGTACGGGTATTAAAGCAAATCGCTGAAGACTATGCAGAAGAATTTCCAATCGCATCGGAGACAGTGCTCAATGACTTTTACGTTGATGATGTGAATTCAGGCGGAAATACCATAGATGAAGCCATTTACAAACTTGATTCTCTAATCAAACTTGTATCTAAGTGCGATATGGAGCTAACTAAATGGCACAGTAACTGCGTCGAACTTTTACCAAATAACAAAATCGAATCTCAGGAAAATGTTTCTTTAGACAGTGACGCAAACTTATGGACAAATGTGTTGGAATTCAAGATCTGATGTGATCAGTTTTCGTTTAAGCCACACCCTTAATGAATGAAACCATTACAAAACGCCAAATTCTTAAGGATGTAGAACGTATCTCCGGTCCTCTCGGCTTCCTTGCACCCTCGATCGTTTTATTCAAAATCCCTCCTTCACAGCTTCTTGAGCACCCGATTTGGTGGACAAAGTGGGCCCGGCTTCAAAAAGACATCAAAAACTGATCAGTTGAAAGTGATCCAACAGAAGATATAAGCTGCAAGGTAGAGGAAAGGAAGGCTACGCCGCAACTTTACATCGTCACAACTACAGACCATTCAATCGAAGTACTCTCGTCTCGTATCTCCTCGGGGTATGTATTGATAAAAACAGTCGCTAGGATGCAACGGTTTATTGCAAAATGTCGAAAGCTAGAGCGATCATCTTCATTTCGCTTAGAACCACCAGAGATCTATGCTGCAAAAATATACATAATCCAATGGTTACAGGATCGTTTCTTCGGAGAATCTATTCGGGCTTATCGCAAACATGGTATCTTTGACAAATAATTCAAACTAACTAATCTCTTCCCCTTTCTAGACAGTGAAAATATACTTCGAGTTGGTTGCAGAATTCAAATAGCAAATCCTTCGTTCAATGCCAAACACCCAGTCATCATACCAAAAGGACACATCATAACAAAATTAATCGTTCATGAGGCATATATTCGCAATTTAATTCGCAAAATCATCCATGACTGTGTTCATTGTTTTCGTCAACGTAAGGCAACAACAACCCAACTTATGGGAAGTCTCCCTCCACAGCGAATACAAGCAAATAGACCTTTCGCGCATTGTGATTGTGATTTCGCGGGTCCAATAACACTCAAAGTAAAATCGGGTCTTAGGTCAGTGTATTGCAAAGGTTACATATCGCTTTTCGTTTGCCTAGTGACTAAAGCTATACATTTAGAAATCGTGAGTGTTTTAACCGCGAGCGCTTTTATTGCTGCACTTCGTCGCTTTGCAGCTCGTCGTGGAAAGCCATCGCACCTGTATTCTGACAACGGCACAAACTTTGGCGAGTTGGCCTGCTCGTTATCGGAAATGCATGAGCTCGTTTTATCAGAGCAATATAATTCAATAGTTGTAGAATCCCTCGCGCATGATGGGATTTCTTGACACTTCATCCGCCACTCGGCATCATATTTTGGCGGTTTGTGGGAGGCGGGGGTGAAATCTGTAAAGCAGCACCTTCGTCAAGTAGTTGGTGCAGATATTTTGACGTGCGACCAGTTATAAACCCTTTTAACGCAAATAGAAGCAATTCTAAACTCACGTCCAATGTGCCAATTATCTGACACTGACCTACTCGTAGATCCGCTAACACCTGCGCATTTCCTTTTAGGTGAGTCGTGTGCTGCCATTCCAGAGCCAATGTTGGATTTACCGGCGAATCGCATGTCATGCTGGCAAGCAATTCAATCGAAGGTACAAGGGTACTGGGAACGCTGGCATCCGGAGTAGCTGACCTCGTTGCAGCAACGTCCACGATGCACAGTGTGACAAATCGCTCATTTAGCTTGATTTAATTAAGAACATGCACAAAATTAAACAAAAACCGATTTCTCTCAGAGAGTAAACCTCCTGCGTAATGACTGTGCAATCATCTCCAACTTCAAATTGTGTACAATTTTTTTTATAAGAAGGTCAATTTGAAGAACAAGTATTTATACCCTTTCTAATTGGTTCGCGTACATTTTATAGATTTTTTTGTTGTTTCTCAATAAGTAAATAGTCAATTGATATAAAAGTAAGTTTTTCTTAAATAATTAGAGATTTTGTTTAATATAAGGGGTAAATGAAAGTAAAATTTATAGATAAAATATGTGTTTTTTGTATTCATTAGACGAAAAGTAGAGTTGTTCAGTGTTGTTTAAGTTTGAGACCATGTTTGTTCTAAAGCCCTACATATGCATTGCTAAAATGTGTTTCAACTTCTTGCGCACAGGTGCGACACTCATACTAAATTTTTCGTTTTTTAGGATGCCCATCGAAATCACGAAAAAGAAAATTTCTGATGTTTGGATTTCTAAAGTCAAAATTAAGCGCTTAGATGCTGTTTTTGCTTTTGTTATGGATTACTTTAGCCATATACTATTTTCTGCGGCTGCAACAAAGTCAATCAAATTAATATTAAAAAGTTTATGTTTAAGATTTGACGAGAGATGGGCCAAAAGTGGTCAGCTTAGAGAGTGCTTCGAAAATTCAAATTCTCTGTGGCTAAATGAAAGTCTAAGATTACCATAACATATCTTAAATGAAATACCTTCTTCGTCTAGAGAAGGAAGACCGAAAAAATGCTTTGATGAGTGCTGTGAGAAAAGCAAAAAGAGAAAAGTTAAAACCATTTTAGATTCTTTTAGCGCTAAAGAAATTGCAATAGCTCATGCAAAAAAGCTTAGACATGACGGAAAAAGAAGTACTGCTACGAGTATTGCAGTGAAGAAATTATCTGAAAGTTTTCCCAACCGAGGTTTGATTGTTTTTTTTTTTTTTTTTTAATATTTTTGTAGGTTAAATTTTGTTATTAAGGTTCTATTGTAAGGAAAATGCTAAAAACACCTGCTCCTGAATTTTTACCAATAACTGCAGATGATGCATTAATCATGGACATTCAGCTTTCAACTCAACAGTACGAAATACTACGCCTAAAAATTAACAACAAAGTTCCCAATTTATTACCCTCATACTACAAAATTAAAGAAGCTAAGACGAAATGCTAACACTGTGAGCGAAACTTCTGCAGAATGTGGATTGCAAAGTTTAGTAAATCACAGCGTTGAGCCTTTATGTTTAGCTCAAAAAGACTTTTTAATTTCTGTTTCTTACCTAAAAGACCTATCCTTGTTAATAAAATGGGGCTGTGATGGTGCTTAACAGAAATCATACAAACAACAATTTTCTTTTGGTGATAATTCGGATGAAAATCTTTTTTGTATCTCAAAATGTATTTCTTTAAGGATGAAATTAAGCAAGTACTTTGGCAAAACATTCCCCAATCATCAACCCGATTTTGTCGACCAATAAAATTTAATTTTGCTAAGGAAACCATAGAACTGATCAAGTCAGAGGTAGAATCAATTCAAGATCAAATTAAAACCCTACTTCCTATAGAATTTAACATTGACAGTTTGCATATCATAATTAAACCGGTCTTTTTGTTAACTATGATGGACGGAAAAATTTGTACTACTTTACGAGGGTACTAAAAAGTTTCCGAACGCAACGTAAAGATAGTGGCACTCGTCAATAAAAGCTAGATGATAGTTGTGCATCTTTCCTCAGTTACTTAGCGAAGTTTCACTCATTTTGGACACGCAGTTTTTAGTTGACAGATGTAAGTGTTTTTTTGTGAAAATGAAAAAAATGGAAAAAAATTGAGCTGATATGAAATTCTTGTTTTTGAAAGGCAATACGCCTACGCAAATCAAAAATGAGTTGGACTTTGTACTATATATGGGGACTCTGCACCATCATTTACCACAGTGAAATTTTGGGCAGCTGAATTTAAACGTGGCCGTAAGAACTGGGGATATGATGAGCGTTCGGGACGTCCAAAAACTGCAACCACTTTAATTAAAGTGAGAAAGATAGTAGAGGTTATGAAAATGTCCAAAGAACGTTTTTGTTACATATTAAATCAAGATTTAGGCATGAGAAAGCTGTCCGCGCGTTGGGCGCCGCGTTTGCTTACGTTACACCAAAAACGTGTTCAAATGAACATTCCCAACACTCTGTTGGCGTAGTTTAGGCGCAATAAATCCGAGTTTTGGCGCCGATTAATTACTGTAGATGAAACATGGATACACCATTATACGCCCGAAACAAAAATTCAGTCAAAACAGTGGACTGCAAAGGGCGAGTCGGCTCCCAAAAAAGCAAAAATTGTTTTTTCGGCTGGGAAAGTGATGGCGACTGTTTTTTGGGATAGTAAAGGAGTAATCTTAATCGATTATCTTCAACAAAAGAAAAACCATTGCAAGAGCATACTACACATCATTACTTGCCAAGCTGAAGGCAGAAATTGCGGAAAAACGGCCACATTTGCAGAAAAAGAAAATCCTGTTTCACCAAAACAACGCGCCGTCTCACACCTCAGCGGTTGCCATGGCGAAAATCCATGAATTCCGGTTTGAACTTCTTGAACTGCTTGACCACCCACCTTATTCACCAGATCTAACCCCAAGCGACTTCTTTTTGTTCCCTCATCTAAAATCTGCGCTCGGAGGACAGAGATTTTTGTCAAATGAGGAGGCAATCACCTTCGTGAACAATTATTCTGCAGAGAAAAACGCAAAGTACTATTTGGACGGGTTAGAGAGATGGGAGCATCGCTGGGAGAAGTGTGTAGAGTTACAAGGACACTATGTATAGTAGAAAAATAAAAAAAAAAATTTGAGAAAAAATGTCTTATATCATAGCAAACTTTTCAGACAACCCTCGTATCATCACAAACGTGTTACATTTGTGGTGCCAAACCCTCCGAAATGAACAATTTATCTAGTCTTCTAACTAGGCATATGAACCAAGAAGCAATGTCCTTTGGATTAAGCCCCCTTCACTCATGGATACGATTTATGGAATGCATCCTTCACATCGCGTATAGATTAGATGTCAAGGTGTACCAGGTAAGAGACCAAGGCAGTAAAGAAAAGGTCAAAGCCAGAAAAAAACTAATCCAAGAAAAATTTAGAAGAGAAACAGGGTTATTGGTAGATATGCCAACTCAATGGCATACTAATGACCGAAACACGGCAAGAAGATTTTTTAGAGATGAGGAAAAGACTGCCCAAATTGCAGGGCTCTTTATTTAGTCAAAAAGTTTCATGTCATCTTAGAAGCTCTTGGGTCTGGGTTCCTAATAGATGCAGATGCTTTTGAGAAGTATGCAAAGGAAACAAGGGAACTATATCTTAAAAATTATGCCTGGTATTTTATGCCAGTAAGTGTGCATAAGGTCTTGTTGCATGGAAAACAAATAATTTCTACTTGTATACTTCCAATCGGACAACTTTCAGAAGAAGCGCAAGAGGCAAGAAACAACGAAAATAGAAGGTTTAGGGAACCGTTTACTAGAAAATACTGACCTCTTAAATCGATTGCGTATAACCTCAGATCCATTCTTAGCAAGTCTAAGATGCTTTCCGAGAAGAAAGAAAAGTGTCATGGAACATGAAGGCTTGCAACTTTTAGATGTACCAAATAAATAAAAAAATTAAAATAAGCTGGTTTTTATGTATTGTTTTGTCTTGAAATTTGTAGTAATAGTTATGTTAAAAAATTTTGTTATATTTTATTCTGTGAACAATTTCAATTAAAAAAAAAATAAAAAACCTGAGCAAAAACATTTGTTTGTGAGCGCTATTAATTTAATTCCGCTAAATCAGCGATTCGTCACACTGTGCGATGGCAGCCAACTCAAGAAAACATCAGCGTAAGCGATCTAGTAGTGATCAAAGACAACAACCTACGAGTACCAACTGGAAAATCGGCAAGTGGACGAGTTATCGAGGTCCACCCTGGAAGTGATAGTCATGTTCGTGTTGCTACGCTAAGAACAGCAAGCCGAAGCCTAGTTCGACCAATCCCTAAGTTAGCAGTATTGCCGGTGTCCTGAAATCTTGTTCCAGGGGTGGCGGAATGTTTAGAAATGTTTGAAATCGTATTTTTTTTCTTTTCCTGTCATTAGAATTTTTCATTTGATTTGTAAGATCATGGGTGAAAAACCCACCATAGAATTAAATTTAGCACATTCTATGTTTTCATTTGCAATTTTTCATTGTTCTTTGATTCTTCTGTCATGTAATACAATGTTATATTGTACTTTTTGTTTGTCTTTTTCATTCGACTTTGGACCATACGGATAATAACACACATTGTAAGACACTTAAGCTAATTCGAACCTTTGGTTTGAAAATCGTTGTTCGCATTGGGATTCATCGTTGTCTACATATTTTGTTGTTCGAGTCGAATTTCATTGGTTGATATCGTTCGGTTATTATCAAATAAAATGTATGGAGTCTGTCTACAGTGGAGCGTGTGGAATTTAAAAAATTCCAAAACGAAAATAGTTGGGAATCTTCCGCCTGAAAATCACACCTTCATTTGCTCTATCCCTTCGCCCCAGCATTTAATTTTAACCATAGCTCAGTCTTAAAAATAATTATAAAAATACAGGCGAACTGTGAATGGAGGAATCCTTTCACTGGTCCAATCTTATACTTTTTTTTGTTAAATTTTATCGAAAGTTATAAATGTAATTTACGTTTTGTTTACCTAATTTCTAAGTCCCACCATCATTAACATTTCCCTTTTCACAATGTCACCCAATAGTCCACTTAATTCGCTCAAGGTTATTATTCAATGCACTGACTCATTAATTAATATTTTTATGATTTTCTCTTTTTTTTTTAATGTTCCCTTCATCTTCATCATTCCGATGATCTCGTAATCCGACTTTTATTTGGCATAGTTTCTCGTACATATAAATAACTTGAAATTCTTACATCGAATTGCCGATTTTCACTGGTACGAGAGGTGGGTAGGTAGCATTTCATAGTTTGTCATTGTAAAGTGTATAAAAATATCTTTTTGAATTTGCGTAAAAATTGGAAAATGTATCTGTGAGTTTGACCCGCTCAGAACTGGCATCGGGTTTGCTTGAGAATCCACATTAATTAATTAATTGCTCGGAAAAGTTATGTGCGAAGGGGAAGGTCGGGCCGATGACGATGATTCGATTGAGACTACAGACACATAGTGTGTATACAGATGTATTTACATGAGCAGTGAGTATGTTTTAATCGCTCAAGACCATTGCCAAGGTACGGATATCAAGAATGACATAGAAATAAACTATGAGGGTATCCAAAAATAGACATCAAATTGGTATGCTTCGGTAGAGTGCAGTGTGGTAGTGATAGTGACAACATTCTTCCTTATTATGCAGTGCTTGCCAAATAAATAATTTTTTTTGTTATTTTGGTTTGTTTTTGTTTTGGTGTCTAGTGCTCTTGTAGTGCTTGAAAAGATTTTCTGATGACCTAGAAAAGCTTTTGTTTTTCTTTGGTCTTTCTTCTGTTTTGCAGTTGTAGGAGTATTGTCTGCTATTGGTACATGAAGACTTGTGCGGGTATCTTGTCTGCCGATTATTGATTTAGAGACATCAATTGCATAAAATTTGAAGATTTTTGACTTAATTTGATTGAAGCACTTTGGACAAGAAATTGTTTGTGTAATTTATTTTTGTATTTGTTCATATGAAAATATTTTATTGGATTTAATTGTACATTATAGATATGTAACATATTTGTATATAAGTTCTTGAAGCAGAAATCACCCGTAGATACTTTCTAGTCTCAGTGATTTGTTATTTGTTTGCCTAGATGAATTGGTAGTGCCTAGTTTTTGACGTCGAAAGCCGAAAGTGAGAGCTTTTCTATTTAAAAAAATATGTTAGTTATTGGGGATGGGCTGACCAAGGAGTGATGATTTGAACTCAGTCTACTTGCGTGAATATACTAACTTGCTTAAATGTATGGCACTACGGTTTAAGGTAGACCTGTCCCGCAACCAATAAACCCCTTTAGTTAGAGTAGTCTCAAGACAACTGCCTTTCAGTATGCACATCAAGATGGCTAAGATGCCTTTCTGTTTGAGAGCCCTATCTTAGGCGAGATCTCTCTCTATTGCCTTATCCGTCCGGGTAACAATCGAAGAAGCTTTGGGAGATGGAGGGTTGACATTCTTTCGGTCTACAGGTCCTAGCCACGTCCGACGACGGAAGAGAACTGTTTTGAACTAGATGCTGTAGAATTTGCTGTTTGATATAAAACGATCGTCTAAAGGCTGTCTTGTGTTATGTTTGTCTTCATTCACCACGAAGACCCAGCGTATACAAGTAGTTGCGTAAGCTTTCGTGTGGATTGGACAAACGATGCAGAAGTTCCTTTCGTTCTACGAATACTTTCCTTCTATTAAGACTTCGAAATGAGTCGTTCATCATCTGCTCATCTGCCCGGCATGAGGTCCTTGTAATACGTAAGTTCGGATATAGCTATGTAAAGTGGATGGGAATGTTTGGATCTTCCAAGTAAGTTGAATGATTCGTCCTGCTTGATAAAAGAGTTTGGATTGGCATTCATACATACTCGTACTTACTTTTAGAGGTTTCTGCATTTTGTCGGTCTGATATCTTTTTATTACTTTTTGGAAAAACTTCCGAATATTGTTTCTGTAGCTATTTGGTGGGGGCTAACGCCTCTATTTACTACACTTAATACAAGCTTAAACTAAAAAACTAAGGGTTAGAAAATAAAGGAATGGTGGAGGAGATCAAATTTGAGACGAGAAGTGCTCAGGTTAAAATCAAAAAGGCGAAGGCTCGAGTTGACATTAGGGTAATATAAAGTGACCTTGTCACATAAGGGTTGCAAAACTCTTAAGACCATCGTTGGATAAAACCAAGTGATGAGTTGGCTTTAAGGATTGTCTCATCAATGTGCGAACGGAAATTTAACTTTTTATCGTATAATATTTCAAAGTAGCAAAGGGACTCGAACCTGGGGCACAGGTTGGTCACCCAGAGAATGAAGTCGAGGAGGAGATTCATTGGACTTAGGTGATAAGATCATAGATTGATATTTGAAGACGTTAAGCTCTAAGCAATTTTTTAGATACTAAGTCGAAAACCTATCGAGGTCTCCTTGAAGAAAAATAGAGTCTTGGGGTGAAGAAATAGTTTTGGAAAACTTAGTGTCGTCGGCGTAAATGGATAGAGGGCAGTGTTTAATCCTCTCAAGCTCGTTTATAATTAAAAGGAAAAGAAGTGGACCTAGATGGCTCACTTGTGAGATACCAGAGGTAGTTAAAAACGTGCTTGTGAAGGCTGACCTAAATCGAACGCTATAATGACTGTTCTCTAAATAATGACATATTTTACCGAAGGCCTTAGCAGTATCTGTAGCAATAACAACGATTTCGCTGCCACTTCCTAGAGCTCAAGGCCTGATATAAGGGTGATATAAGTGACTTACATCGAAAGCTCAGCACTTCATATAAAATACTTTGGAATATATTAGGTATGTGAGAAAGCTTAGCAATGGGACGGTAGTTAGATACTTAATTTTTTGATCCATTTTTGAGGACACGGATTATGAAAGAAGTCTTGCAAATTTGGGGGATTTCCCTTGTATGATGGATAGACGAAATACGGAGGAAAGTGGGTGCGAAAGATTGGAGCAACATTTTTTGAGAAATATTGCGGGGAGCCCGTCTGGCCCGGTTAAAAAATTCATTGAGATTTCATATCAATATCTTGGTTTGCCTGCTTCTTATGATTTTTTTCCCTCTTGAAAGAACACATGAGGCGCTATATGAGTTATTTAGCAACATGTACTTGCCTGTACTCTTTATCGAATCAGTGATTTCGCGTAGTAACATTTTTAATGGCCTTTTAAAATCGATGCCACTGTTCTTCACCACTTAATGCAGGTTGTGAGAGGATGTGGAATACGCGATCGTTACTAACACATCCGTCCAACATTGTTGGACATCCGTCCAACATTGATCACAGTTTATCTACGTCGTTGTTGCGTTTGTGATATCCACATACACATCCTCTTTGTAAAGGCTGCGCTCGACATTCAGTGCAAGGGTGGAACTTGTGCCTCCAACAGAAGTTCAGCTTTGGTGTCAATGGATTGACGGAGAGCGATGGCGATTGCTCCTATGAATGTTTGAGCATTCAGTGGAATTAAGGCTTAATTTGTCAGCAGTTTACTTCAAAATACACAAGACATCTGTCAGGTAACGGCCATGTTCCTTTGCGAATACTGACGTGAGGGAATCGTGTGCTAGCATCATTGATATTCCGTCCCGCAATAAAGTCAATTTCCAGACTTGGTGTCGTTTTAGCTATTCTTTCCGATTGCTCTTCCAAAAATATCCTCTTTTTCTATTTTGGCGTTAAAATCGCCAAAGACAACGTTTACTTCATGTCCACGGTAATGCTGAATAAGTTTGAGAATTGTGGTTCCGAAAGTAAATTTAAATAAATCAAATTTACTAAATGGAGTGAAAAGAGACCTCCATGACCGCCAGAATGAGCTGCTACTGCAAAAAAGGTTATGATGCCTTGAAGTCCGTTCATATTTAGGCAGACTTGCCAAATTTCAGTGCGATACTGTCTTTAGTTTTGTTTTGACAGCTGATTGTTGTTGACGTGTTTGGCATCATGTTGAATATGGACAAAAACGATTTTAGTTCTCTCATTAAACATTATTTTTTGAGGGGCAAAACGGCGAAGGAAACAAAAGAAAAGTTGGGTAAATATTATTGGACTGCTCCGTCAGATTACACCATCAAATATTGGTTTCGAGAGTTTCGTGGTGGCCGCAACTCCTCTTCCGATCAAGTCCGCAGCAGCAGGCCCTCCGATACGGTTACAGAGGACAATGTCAAAAAAATACATGAAATGGTGTTGGCTGACCGGAAAGTGAAGGTGCGCGAGCTAGCAATACCACAAAGATTAGTACTGAGCGCACACGCCATATTTTGGGCAATTTTCTGCATATGAAAAAGTTATCCTGCCGCTGGGTGCCGCGCATGCTCACTCCTGACCAAAAACACGAACGCGAGAGCACTTCGAAAGAGTGTTTGGACTTGCTGACGCGGAATCGAGCGGACCTTTGGCGTCGATTGGTAACTGGATTTGGATCTCTCGGATTATTATCTCTTCCCAAACCTCAAAAGATGGCTCATCAATAAAAAATTCAGCTCACGCGAGGAAATTATCGACGCCACGGAGGGGTATTTTCAGACCTTCCGGACCGGAAAATTACTTTTCGGACGGGATTAAGAAGTTGGAAAATCGCTGGAATAAGTGTATCAAACTAAAAGGGAACTATATTGAATAATATAAAAAATCATTTAAAAAAAAAAAAATTTAATTCCCAAGGAGGTCACTTTTCATTCCATCTAGAATGGTTTAGATTTCGATTAAGTTTTTATTTCAGTATATTGTTTGGATCTTGGCGTTCTGAATGGAATATAACACGATTCAAATGTTCTCCACGGGTGTTCTTGCAGGACTTGATTGTGACAAAGTATTTGCGATGACTTTTCGACACATATCGGGCAATAACTCGGCCATAACTTAGCGAATATTCATTTTGAAAGCGTCAAGAAGTTGCGAATTGTGTCCATAAACACGACCTTTTGCACAGTCCCAAAAACAGGAATCCAACGGCGACAAGTCACAAGATCCTGGTGACTAGTTCGGACCAGAAAAACGCGAAATAGCGCGTTCAGAAAATTTTTCTTGCAATAAAGCCAAAACGGGTCGTGCTGTGTTAGATGTGGAGCCGTCTTGTTGAAACCACATCCACATCTTGCACATCCATATCTTCGATTTGAGCTCAAAAAAATTCGGTCAACATTTGGCTATAGCGATGAGAATTAACGGTGACCGTTACACCTTCCTCATTTTCGAAGAAGTATGGACCAATGACACAATCAGACCAAATTGCACACCTTACAGCGACTTTTTGTGGATGCAATGTTCTTTTACCAGTTACATGTGACAATTTTGTTTGCTAACGTATCCACCGCGGGAAAAATGAGACTCATCGCTGAAGAAAATGTTGTGTGAAAATTGGTCATCTAAACTCTGATATTCAAGCACCCAGTCTCTTCTAATTTTTTTAAAGTTTTGCCTATAGTACGCTCAGAAGGAAGATTATGTCGACCATAATCTGCTCGTAATATGCGAAATGTACCAACTATAGAAACACTGGTTTTGTAGCAAGTTTTCACAATTTTAAGATATTCAGCGATTGTTAAACGATCCATATTGTAAAATTGCAAACCCTAAACTAGACATAAACTATACAGTCTCGAATGACAGTTCGGTTTGACGTAAGTGACTGAAACAGGGATGTCAAATCAGGCCAATTGGATAACCCTATATCTTCCTGGTTATCTTCGGTAGGACCATGAGCATATATTAAGCTGAGTTTAGCGATTTTAGAATAAATGCGGATTGATAAAATGCCTTCGCTCATGAGCGGAGACCTCAAGACTCTTTGACTTAGCCGTTCGCTTAGAACAAAGCAACACCCAAAAAGAAGCTACATCTATTCTCTGTAGTATGGTGTTATTCAACAAGAGGTGTCATTTTAAATTATTAGGAAACCACAAATTTTTTATGAAAAGTGCTGATATTTTCATTTTAATCAAAAGCACGAACTCTAGGGTCAGTAATAGAATACAATATTTGCCTATAAACAGACACTATTTTGATGATATTTTTCACCACCTTTTCGCCTAATTGGGGCTGTATTTCGCTAATATCAGCTCTGATACTTTCCTTTAGTGCATGAATCATTTGGTGGATCATTGACGTACACATTATCTTTAACATATACCTACAGGCAAAACTCTAATAGTGTTAAACAGTCCAGGAAATTTGTTACATAATAGAGCCATTGTTTCACCAACTGTGTGGCATCTGGCACCGTCCTGCTAAAAATAAACGTCGTCAACGTCCATAGTATGAATTTCAGATAAAAAAAAGTCAGTCAACGTCGTTCGGTAATGCAACCCATGGCCTAAAACAGTAGTACCAGCATAATTTTCGAAAAAATATGGCCCAATCATACCGCCAGCTCAATAACGTTATCAAACTGTCACTCATTGTGGATGAATGGAGGGGTTGTTCCATTATTTCTCTTGGGTCTTCGGAGATCCAGATGTGACGGTTTTCTTTGTTTACGTACCTAGACAAATGGAAATGAGCCGCATCACTCGTGATCTTGTACATTCATTTCCAGCACCCAATTAGCGAAGGTACGGCGTTGGACGTGGTCTGCTGGCTTCAATTCTCGTGTTAACTGGACCTTGTTGCTATATAATGCGGATTTTCCCAGTTCCTGTGATCGTCTCGGAATAAACACACCTGGGTTTTTAGTCACACTCTCAGCTACGGTGGTAATATTTTCAGCTGCCTTTGGCGGGCAAACACAAGTTGGAGTTCATATCACTAACCTGTCCGAGACGTCTGAACTTATTGACTAAATTCATTATAGCTGTACGAGAACGGCGAAAAGCGTTAAGAACTGTACCAAACATCATTTTCGAGATATTTTCATCGATTTTGTAGTGAATTTTCTATGTAAGGTTCAATCAGTTCTGACATACTGTTAGTATTTTCTTTAGATTTACTCTCGCGCATATAGTCAAACCTGGTTGGACAAGACCAGTACCTTGTTGTTACCACAAGAATATTGAATATGAACAATTAATATGAAAGCATAATTATTGATTGATGTCGCCCAGTGCCTTCCCTAATAGTACAACACTCAGCCAGCAAGAGTACACAGGTATCAAATAGAAAATTGCGTGGATATGCTCGTACATACGAGTATAAATAGAAAATGATATTTTTTTAATTAGTGAAATTAGGATAGGGACGGTGTTTAGAAGTTGTAAATGAGGTGGTTTCTTTTGAGACAGCTATAGCTCACTTCTAAAGTTCTGTTGGTAGTGGCTCATTAGTTGTGAATTCCTGAACAAGATCTGGAGGAACCAATTTAGAATTGCTCTTATTCGCTGAGCTGAGGGTGTAGGCATCCGACTTGAAGGACCAAATGTTCGTTGTTGACCTGTAGAGTTTCCAGAATAAATCAAAAAAATCACTGGCAAGGCAAATATTCACTGACGGAGGAAGGTTTCTCGGAAAACGCAACGCTGTACCAATATCAAACTGTTGGAAGGTACGTTAAAAAACGGCTAATAAAACGACTTAATTTTACCACATTACATAAGTTAATATATTTCTTTGTTTGACAATCAACAATTTTGTGTGTTTTAATTTGCATTTCACATTTGGGCATTGTTGTTACTGATCGCTGCATTCAGTACTCCTTGGGGTTAGTGACTTGTCGGCTGCCTACAGTACTTTGCTTTGGAGATGTCGTAGTCCCCAACAAGTTCTTTATAAATTCAAAGTGGTGATCAAATTCAGTAGAAACTTGGTGCTGTGGTGGGAGCTGTTTCCATAGCAACCGTTGCACATTGGAGGCTAACCTTTGTAATTTATTTCTGCGTACATTCACAGAGACATTTTAGGCATAAAACTCCAGTTTTGCTCAAGTGGAAAACAGATTATTCATAGCGAAGTTCTGACGATAACCTTTGATCAAATGTTTCCCCCAGAAATTGTAATTCGCTTAAAAATTATATAACTTCATCAATTTCATTAGCTCTAACATTGAGCTCCTAAAAACCGCGTTGGTCTTACCTATAACCAATTTTCCCATAGAGGAAGTGCGTTTAACCGTCGACATGTGACCCAAACGACTTAAGGCCTGTATTAAATCAAAAGACGGCCATTTTGATTAAGTTCGCGTTTTTTTTTATTTAATATTCAAATACAAATTAAAGAAAAATATCTGGTCGTTTTAAAGTTATGAAGGAGAATGGGTGTAACAGTATTTTTGTCCCAACTAGGTAATTACAATATTGGCTTCACAAAATGCACCTTCTGAGAGCGGCCCATTGCGGCCCTTGTAGTAATTTACCTGATAGGACTTTCATCTGATCCTTGTGTAATTGTAGGTTTTGAGTAAGTACCACTCAGATTAGCCGTGGAGGTTTGGCATTTTGTAGATTTATGACGATGCACCTTCATCCCACATTCTCCGCCAAACGCCTATCTCGAAATATTGCAACAACTCCACCAGCATCTCGTACCATAGACCAGTGGCAACGCTGCCAACATACTGTCAGAGACGCCGCATCCCTGGTTTGATGAAGAATAGCGGCGAGCACATGCATTTAAGCAAGAAACATATAAAACTCGTGAGCTCTACGAACAGAAAAGATGGAAAGAACATCAGCTTCTCCAGAAGAAGACAAAAAGGCACGAGATGCACGAGTTATAATTTTTAAATAAATAAAAAAGACAAGGCGATTTCTTTTGGCAACTTTATTCTTTAACGACTGCAATTATTCTGGTCAATTTCATTAAAAAGAAATTACCTTCTCCTTAAGTTGACCATAGTTGCTTTCTCAGTTTACTCCTAAACCGAATTAGCAGAAGCACGAATATGCCAACGCCCTAAAAGATTCTTATAAAAACCTTTAGATATAAAGAAGGAAACCTTGCAGTAGAACGGTAGTCGGTGCTGAAAATATGGAGCGACATTTTCTGTAGCCTGTACAACGGCGAAGAATCCCAACATCCCGCCATCAGGCAGAATACACCATTCAACTTAGACGATAATAGCTAAAACTTCCGTCCACCTGACCATGACGGAGTAAGGAAAGCAATATCTTAGCAATTTCAAAGCAGCTGGACCTGACTGCTTACTGACCGAAGCATTCAAAGCTGTTTGAAATGACTTTGTAAAGAGCATACACCAACTCATTTCTAAGATCTGGTCAAAAGAGTGTACACCTAATGAATGGAATCTCAGCACCGTTTGCCCGATCCACAAAACAAGGAGACCGCTTTAACTGCGCCAACGTCTGAAACCCTTCGTCAGCAACTTGATCGGCCCCTCTCAGTGCGGTTTCAGACCAGGAAAGTCCAAAATCAACCAACTCTTCACACTCCGGCAGATCCTGGTAAAAACTCAAGAAGTCAGAATCGTTACCCCACTATCTTTTCTTCGATTTTATAGCCGCATATGACAGCACTTATAAAGACGACCTATATAGAGGCATGTCTAGTTTTGACATTTTTGCCAAACTCGTCCGTTTGTTTAGAATGACGATGGAGAACACTGTCGGCTTTGTCAAGGTCAGTAAGGACTTAACCGAGGCCTTTGATGTCAAGAAAGCTTTTAGACAGTGTACGGGACTCACAAGTGAACACAGGAGGCATAATCTTTCCAAAATCTGTCTAATCACCGGTGCCTTCGATAATATTGAAACGGAAGCTGCCAAGATGGGTTGAGCGGTAAATGAGGACAGGACTAAATTTATGGTGTCAACAAGAAGGGACATACTAGATCGATGAATTGACCAGAACATCAGAGTCGGCAGCTATAATTTCGAGGTAATAAAGGGCTTTGTCTACCTTGGCTGTGCTATAATTTCTTCTAACAACAGCTCAGCAGAAATAAAACGAAGAATCACTCTTGACAATCGCTGTTTCTTTGGGGTATAAAGGCAATTGTAGGCCATATTCCGGAAAACTAAGGAGACTCTGTATTAGACCTTGATCATCCCAGTCCTTCTTTGTGACTCTGAAGCATGGACTCTACTGATAGCGGATCAAGATATCCTGGGTCGCTTAGATAAAAAGTTCTTCGTAACACATTTGCTTCCTTGTGTTTTGACGCCTTTGAAGAAGGAGTTTCAACGACGAACTATACGAGCTGTACAGTGACATCGGCCTAGTCAGAAAACTACGATTCAGTCCTCTGAGATAGCTAGGATATGTAGGTCGAATGGACATCAATGCTCCGGCCTGAAGAGCCTTCTAATCAAACCCGGGCGGACAATGCAGTAGGTGGGGCGTATAAGTAGAGGGGGACCTCAACCGGATTGCTTCTACCAGATAGGGTTTGGTTGTGAGAAAAGGGGCTATTTTCAGATATAACTCTTTTCTAAGTTAGTGTATCTAATTTTGTCCTGAGATTTATTCTAATTTCAACTAAAATTGAAATACAATTTAAGAGCAGCTTCTCATTCTTCGAAATGTACTGAAGAATGTATAATCTAATTTCAGGTTTTCGTTTTTGCTCTCCTAAAAAGTAGACATTTCGGAGTTCTGTTTGCACAGATTTTCCCCCATATGCCTAGTGTATATCACGTCAACTTTACTTTAAACATGAAAGGCATGTTTTGCGCTAGGGGGTTGCTTTTTTCTATTTGTATGCCAGTCGCTACACTGGAGTCTTTATTGGCGTACGCAAATATTGTATATGATTAACTTACTTGGTACACATTCCTTGAATTTTCACAATTGAGCAATCTGAACTGGTGCCCGTATTACAGGCGTGTGGAGTTGTGCCATAATTTGTGCCTTGCTAAAGTAACACCGTATCACAAATGAAAATGCTTTATTCAAATAATTGTTCAATTGTCGAACTACCAAAGAACAGCTTTGTATGTTGTGCCAAGCAAGTCAAGCATATCTCTTGGAGAACGTCGCCATACACCTGTCTTTACCATTTTTCTAAAATGCAGATTTTGAAAATCATTCATTACATGCTGTCGGTGGCGTTTTACAAAAATAGTCTCTGATGACGAAACTTATTGTAATGTTATCAGCCTTTTCAGCAGAAAGAATTACTTTTCGTCGACTCCTCTCTTCATCAACTAATCATCATTACAATTAACCCTAGTAACTTAGTAGTCCTTGACACTTCAATAGGCAATGTCTCCAATTCTTAATCATTTCCTGAGAAACATACATTATGGGAGGACAAATCGACTCAATTTCACACCGGCGGAGGAAAGAGCAAAGGTCTATCCTTACCCTTATCTACTATTTAGAAAAACGTGATGTCCCGTAACAGCAACAGACCATAGCAGCAACCAGTTAATATAAACTTTAAAGTAGCCCTAGACTACAGTTCATCTCTAGGAGACATTCATTTTTATTGATTGCGGAGGCACAGGGACATTTAGGAGCTTTCTACCATGACATCTAAATGGTTCGAGACATAGAGATACGAGTACACATGGTTCATTGTGCTTCATCAGAATTTCCATCTATTCTCTCATAGATTTACGTCGTATCGCAATGGACTTAATATGGTCTAGGTGTGTCTGCTCTGAATGGACAGCCACTGTACCCTATCTTTAACCATTAATGTGATAAAATGCTCGTTATATAAAAATAACATTTAAGAATACATTTTATCACTTTTATCACTTTAATGCTTACAACGATATTAAAAGTTTTATTAACACATAAATTCTAACACATTTCCCATTTCTTTAAAATGGTATCCTTAAGTACCGCATACAATTGTGAATATGTATGCCATGCGCTTACTAATCCATTCTTTTAATTTCCCCAGACTAACATACTGTCCCACAATACTAAAACTCACGTACTACACCAACGTCGACGTCAGGTCTTAGATAAAAAAAAAAAACATTTTACCAGATGCAATCTTACTCTGGCATTGCAAAAAGGAATTCTGATACGAACGTTCTTTGAAAGGAAAAATGTTTTGTTTTTTTTTTTTTGCTAGTTTGTCTATTGAAGTCTATCGTAGTTAATTTTTAATTTTGCTTGACGAACTGTTAGTAAGTCAGTGTACTCCTAATCTACAAATCCCCTCTGTAGGTAATTAAGCAGAGTGTAAATGGAAAAGTATCTAAAGAGCTATATTTTAAGGAGAGCAAAACTATTACTAAGAAATATTTTGATATTATTAGAATGAATTTTATTAGATGTAAATATCTGGGTTATTTATAAATAGTACGTACGTAGTACACCCCACCTACTAATTTATATTCCAGATTCGAGATACCATAAATAAAATTTCAATATTTACGAGTTGATTAATTGGTTGTAACGAAAAATTTATATTAAATTGTAGTACTCGAACATATGTATTTAAATATTCGTTGTAACAACTTGTAGATCTGTGTAGAATGATGACTGGGTGGCTACTTCATTTATATGCCAGGAATCAGGACGGCATTTCATTTTTATAAAATGTGGAGGCTATTTATAAATATAGCCCTTGGCAATTGAACTTCCTTTCTTGAAAGCAAATAGTATTGTTCTTTTTTTGTGTAATCAAGAGGTAAGTATAAAGACATTTCCAAGGAAAGAAGAACTTTTGATATTTTTTTCAGATTCAATTTGCATGGGGACACATAAATTTCGGATCAAGTGCTTTCTAGGTTCCTTGAGGTATGTTAGAGCGATTCCTTGTGGACATCGAAGTTGCATTTTATACAGTACTTTAAGGAACCTTCAATCTTTCTAGTTGCAGTCAATAATAATAAATAAGTTGGCTGGTTGGAATAGACGTAGCCTTGGATGAAGTGCACTTACTTCAAGAACATTCAACTGCCAGTAGAAAGTGGAAGATGGGTTCACTATCCGAACACAGAACTTAAAGGTTTTATGTAGTACATACATTTTTAATGCAAAGAGATTCCCTGCTTTAAGTTTCTATTGTTTATTAATTTCCCTGGTTTAGCACTGTCCATATATACGAGTACATGTCAGTTTTGCATTGATCAATATAGTTGCATCTAAGTTTTCTGTTTTCAGTGCTTCTTATGTTTTTGCTCTTTTTAAGAAGAGGCTTCCATCAGCTTTTCAACTCTCTGGGGCACTGCAACGAGCTTGACCCAATCCCTCTTAATCTAAAGCAGCAATTTTTTCTTGATATGCTAATTGATACCATAAATGGGCTGTATTCCATTAGGAAGCAGGTCAATGTTCCCACGACAGGATATATTCCACAGCGGCATCTCTGTATTTGTTTTGGCCTATTTGCTGGGAGTTTCTGAAGGATGAGCGATTAATAGAATATTTGTTTATACCAAATAAAAACTTACACGGGGATAACCCCCAGACTTAAGGGGTTAGGCCACTGTTGAGGGTGTAAAAATATGTTTTTTGTGATTTTTTTTTCAGGAAAAAAATTAAATAAATCGAGTTTACAGAGGTAGTATCTTGTACATAAGATTGACTGTAAAACATAATTTTTAATTAACTTATTTAAAAATGACGGCTGTGCAGCTTTTCGCAGTGACGGGTTTACGGCCGTACTAATAGCTCCTGTAAATCTTGAATTATGATGAGACACTAAATTTTTTTTTATTGTACATAGTTGTTGTAGCTATAGAATTGATTTTTGGCCGAATGGCGCACTTTCAAAGTCAAACTTGCAAAATTAGTAGAAAAATCGCCAGAAAATTGTTAATAACAAATGAACTATTCCATATAAAAAAAATCCTACGTACTTATTTAGGCAATATATTTTTGAAGACCTATTTAAAATTTGAAGTGAATTGGTTGAAAACTGTTTAAGTTATGGGTGCGGTCAACTTGAAAAATGTAGTTTTTAGATAAACGCGTTTAAAATTTTAAGGGGCAGAACTAGTGTGAAATTTTGAAAAAAAAATTTATCTTTTCTAATATTTTGATACTATAAATCTTTGCAAATAACATACAAGAATTTCAAATGAATAACTCAAATAATTTTTGAGTTACTGCGGTCAGAAAATTACGTTTGCTACGGCATCTACCAGAACTTAAAACGCGTTTTTCTCGAAACTATATTTTTCAAATTTGATGCAGTTGTAACTCGAAGACATATCTTGATTTTTGTTTTGCTTTTTTTATATATATTTGTCTCTATACAATGACCCTAGAGGTTTTCGACGGTATGAGAAATGTAATTTTGGCTGGCCAAAAATCATCAAATTTTCGGTCAAAATTCGACATTCTTTTTCAAAACTCTGCCATTTTTTGATTTTAGCTACGGTGAAGGCCGCAATCACAACGGCAGTGAAGGATCTTGGAAGATAACGAATTACTCGCGGATAATTCAGTTTTAACCTTTGAAAATTTCAGTGTATGTTTATTATGTTTATTTATAAATATACCCTGCAATTTTTAAAACATTTGATGCAGTAATTTTCGTGCAGTAGTTTTCGTTAAAAAAAATTCCCAAAAATCGCCGTTTTTTTGGCGGTCACACTAAGTGTGCCCCTTAAGTTAGGCTCGCTGCCTTCCTGGCGGCCTTGTACTATACTTTGAAAAGTAAGTACTTCGAGATATTTACCGGCCATAATCTTTTGGGATATCATTTTTGAGGTCCTAAAGGACCACTGAAGACAATAAACAAAAATCGATTTTTTTAAAATTCTAGAGTGGCTTAACCCTTAAACCATTTCATATACTGCAGGATACAAAATAAATTGTAAAGCAAAGTCTTCCACGTTGGAATGCCTACTGCATATCAAGTTGTTACAATCAAAAGGCTTGTTTTCTACCACAGATAAATATACACTTTTCGGGTCCCACAATGGAAGGCAGTGTTCAATTAGAAAAATGTCAAAGGTGCATCAGAGTTTGACAAATTGATATCATCAGTATCTGAGCACAATTATCATAGAGAGGATCGCGTTAGATACCAATAATTTATTCAAGACAAGACTGCAACAAATTAAGCCATCTCCCTATGAATTTAATGAAATTGACAAAATAACTGGTAGGATACACTTCGGCAATGTTATTTCCAAAGATTTTCTAATATATAACGGGCCGGACCTAGTGGAAAACCCAAATAAATAAAAGGCCTTTAGAGACTTCTATTTTCTTTCATATTCGGACACAGAACCAGTAATAAATTCTAATAACAATAACGAAATGACGTCAACAGCTGTTGCATTTTGTGACACATACGAGTAACTCAATCAAAGTCTTATGACTTTAACCCCCTACAGGACTGTTATCTTTCCCAATCTTTTGCCGTTTGCAAGCCCGAATGCCGGTAATCTATTAAGAATAGCACTCAATAACAAAAAATCAGTTAGCCTCGATCTGATTTCCAACTTTATATTGCGAAAATGCCCCAAATTTTTGGACCTGGTTTTATCTTCTATATTTAACCACTGCATTAACGATGGTTACTGTTCTATTGCTTAGAAAAGAGCAAACATTCTACCCATAGGGAAAAAAACGCAAAGGAAATAACAGACTTGTGACCGATATCCCTGCTATCCAACATTGGAACATTATTCGAGAGGATTATTATTGTTCAACTGAATAACTTTTGCGACGGATCACATGCGATTCAAAATAACCAATTCGGCTTTATGAAAGAACATTTTACCGAACACGCACTACTTACTTTACGCAATGAAGTTGTTTAAAACTTAAGAAATACGCGATGTACGAGTACTGTAAGCTTAGACATAGATCTCGAAAAAGCATTCGATTCCATTTGGCATAAAGAGCTTCTTTTCAAATTACAATAATTATGCTTAATTATGCCCCAACCTGACTTACAAAACTTATCTTCAGTTTTCTGTACGATAGATCAAGCTCAAGTTTTATATGTTCCGAGCACTCGGACTTTTTTTCAGTTTTTTCAGGTGTAGCGCAAAGTTCAATACTTGGGCCGATTTTGTTCAATATTTACGTCTATGATTTTCCCTTGCCTCATCCAAAGTTAAAATTAGGGAAAAAGTACCAATTTTGGTAGAATATTTCAATAAGTGGGGTCTAAAAATTAATACTGAAAAGTACTACATTAAACACGGGTAACATGCTTCAGAAATACAAGCGGGAAGGTACATTACCTTCACTTTGTTGTCAGTTTGTTGCGGTAAAAGTTACCATAACAAGTCCTACTCGTTCCCTTTTCTTTTGGCCTTCACCCATACACATTCTTTTCCGTTGTTCTTCAAAATCCTAGAAGGGTGGCGGGCAGCTATGGGTGCATCAGCCACTGGTGCACCTCCCTGGTATCTTGAAGAATCAACAACCGCAGGTAGGATGGACGGTTAGCTAAAGAGCAGATGAGGATATGCCAAGAGGAAGGCGCGAGACCAGCGTCCAGCATAGCTGAATACAAGAGCCTTTGGTGAAGTTATCGGCTGTTGTCAGTTGTGTTATGTTGTCTCTCCTAGCAGATAGTCTCCTTAGCTTTAGAAGGCATCTCCGCTACACCCCTAACTCTCCGGCCCGATCCGTTGTTTGGCCCCAACCTTTCAGTTTATGTCCTTTGTCTCCGTGGAGAAGCATGTTAGCGTGAGAAATTGGTGTTTTCTTGAACTCTGACTTTCTGCTTTTATGCTTGTCGGAGGAGACAACTCATAAGTCTGCAAGAAGGCAGACACAATGGTCTCTGTGGAGTAACGGACGTTCATGTTAGTCTCAGCTCTATACGTCTAGATCCAGAACCCTCTGCGTTTAATAAATAGCCACAGAGGCAGGCGGACCGCCACCTTAAAGAAAAAAAAGCGAATAAAAATGTAACAAAAAAAAGCTCTTGTAAAGAATGGACACCTAGTAGCGCGTCCCCCTTTCAATAAATTTTTGACAAAAGGACTCACCGGGATGTCGTCGTTTAGTCTTTCATTGTTTAGCGCTTCAGATGAAGAATTCCTTCTCATGTTCTCGTCTCATGATTAGTTCCTTGCCTCGCCCTCACTGTCCGCCATCCAGTCATTATCGGAAACGGATAATGATCAGGATGAATAAATGCGTGTAGCCCATATATTGTTGGCAAATTATCTTTTGGGAAGAACTGGTGTTGCAGTGAGACCGAGCACAACCCCAATGAGTGATCGTAAAGGGAAATATTAGCTCGGACGGACCAAAGGAAAATCTCGGTCTTGGATTAAATTTACCCAGATTTGGGAAATAAAAAAGAAACACGAATGTGGTGGTGTATGAATGAGTGGAAGCAACGCAGGTCCATGGCACCGTGGCGCACTCCAGCAGATTTGCGGAGCGTTTGACACAAAGACCAAAATTGGCCCGTTGCATCCATCTGAAAGGATGTATGAGTGAGTGTATGGGTGATACCTACAGTTCGAGCTAATACCGATGGCATAGGGTTAATCACTTCTTGGTTGACCATCAAAAAGTTAAGAGAGAAAAACAATTTAAAAGCTCAAAGAAAAAGAAAAGCCTATAAAAGAAGAAAAAAGGAAAATCTACGAGACAAAAGGCAGAAGGACTGAAATATACAAAAGGTGAGGAGGAAGTACAGACAAAATCAGGACTAACCAGACAGCACTATAACAGTTCTAGGAGGAAATAAAAGATAAGTAACATAATTTACTCGAGACCGTTTTACTTCGCGTACCCGGGCGAATCCTTTTTTTATGTAAGCGGTAAGATTTTGTAATCGTTCGCGTATTCGGTATTGGGTCCCCAACTAGGGGTCCTAGTGGTACCTTTAGTACGACCGTTTGAATTGTTTTGCCAACCCTCAGCTAATAAAGCGTCGTTGTATAAAGTAGCAAAAAAAAAATATAGTCTTTTCTTTTCGACGGAATACTGATGGGTTTGCTAGCAACATACGGTTTTGCACTGCCACTCAAAGCAAAAGGTGCATGGTGCCTGAAAATTACTACCTTATTTATTTATTGTATTATCAGAGTTTATCTGTAAGTATCATTTTCCCTGAACGCAGCGCAGTTGAGTAGCCACTTGGTTCAGCAAACGATTTGCTGCCATTGCAAATATTCCCCCGGGGATTTTCTTTTCCCCTCGAAACCCAAATGACAGGTTGTCACACGATTCTCCACACCAACTGTGTGCTTTATTTTCAATAAACATGCAAAGAAAGTGCTTAAAAAAGCAAAAATGGTAACTGCTATCTTAAAACCAACCAAATGTTGGTAAATTCAAAATTACTCATTTATATAACACTAATTAAACCCATCCTTACTTATGGATTCTGCACTTGGTTCACAATCTCACCTACTGAAGCCAAAGAACTTCAGATTTTCGAACGAAGAATATTGCTGCGGGAAATTCAGAAAACCATAGTTCTCAAATAAAACGCTATACGAAGAAGCTAAAGTGACACCACTTATGGTCCACAAACTAAAAATATTATACCGCATAAAATATCATCCTAACCCTGCTGTTAGATCTTTGTTGGACTCACATATCAATGACAGTGTAAATGACAACTATTACCTCTCACCTTTTAATCTATTAAGCGCAGAATCCATATCCGTTTTAAATGGAATACCTTTTTATGAAAAAGCTTCATGGGTTAATTTACGCGGATAGGATTACCTTTGATATCGCATATACTGAGGTTTATTGGTTAAATAGTTTGTGATCTGTTTTCGCTCATATAGTCTACCCCTATTTTAAACATTAAGTAGATTATGTGAATTTAAAACGGCGACACATATATACATATATTTGTTATCATATATGTATGTATATAATTTTGTGTAATCGTTTTGACTTTCTCCTCGTTTTTTTACTCTAGTCATTTTTTAGTTTTTAAGTGCCCGAAGAAGCAATATTGTATATGTGCGCCAGGAGCAAGCATACTATACACCTTATAAATGTTAGTACGAGTACTGTATATTTTAAAATGTGATTTAAATGTATAAACATTTTTAATTAATTTTTTTAAGCCTAATGTTCAAGTCGGCAATATTGATATGAACTTTATACAAACAAGTATTGTCATGGTTTTTTTTTTGTCTCAATAAGTTTAATTGTAAACTGTAATTGATATCGTCTTTTATAAATTTCTTGTCGGGCTATACAATTGGAAGAGTTAGGAGTATTAAAGAGATTCCATCGGATTGTAAATACTTCATCTAAAGCTATAATTGATTTATGTTTTGATATGGCAACCGAAGCAGTGATGAGTTTATTAAATACCCATGAATCCTCTTTTATTGTGTATCTATAAATATAAATTTTCAGAGTTATGGCTGAGTGCTTGTAGGATATGAGATTTGTTCTAAAATGTAAATATATTTATTTTTGAAGTGAATTATACGAGTAGTTTTACTTTTCTCCAATCAAGCGTCGGCTGATGTCGTTAGGTATAAACGGAGAATTCAGACAGCGAAATAGAATATTGAACTCCTTATTTCTTTCTCTTACTGGAAGTTTATAAGCAATCGTTTACACGATAGAGAGCCGACATTACCAATACCCATTCGTTGGGTCTGTTTGAATTCTGGAGACCTAATCCATCCAGAATTGCAAAGAACCAAACTGTCAATGAAAAATATCTAACGCGCATTTAAGTCGTGAGAGCTTATCCTTCAACTCTTTCCTAATAACATCATTAGCTTTTTCATGATCTCTTTACGACGCAAAGGCAAATCTGGAGTTCAGTCTTTCGACCATTGAAAATTGCATTTTTGGATTAGCAAAAATTAGTAAGTGGGTCAATCGAGATATCAATCGCATTTTCAACATCACTACAGATGCAATTTGTTTGAGCTCGCTTGTTTTGTTGTCTTTAGTTGCCGTTAGAATTTCGTTATCATAATTAGCGCAATTATATTCTTTTAACAATAATGTTAAAGAAATCTCATGACAGCGCATCATCCAGCAGAGATGTTAAAACTTGACAGTGCTCTGTACAGCCCGTCTCTATAGATGGTGTCATACGCGGCCTTAAAATTGGTTAAATGGTGGTGTGCATCCATTTGTTTTTTCCATCGGTTTTTTCCAAGATATGCCGTAGTGTGGATATTTCGCCGATAGTGGACTTTCCTGGTTTGAAGCCACACTAAAATGGACCAATCAGATTGTCGACGAACAGATTCATGCGTTCACACAATACGGATCTTTTAGGCGATGCTAAGAAGACTGATGCCTCTGTAGTTGGCAGAGTTCGAAGAGTCTTCTTTCTTGAAGATCGGACAAACAATGCTTAGGTTCCATTCATCGGGCATACTTTCGTCCGACTATACTTTACAGATGAGTTGATGTATGCTCCTTATAAAGTCATCGCTTGTCGCTTTGAAGAGGTTGGCAGTCAGGCCGTCTGCTCCAACAACTTGGCTGGACTTAAACTTAGAAATGGCTGTCTTTACTCCCTCCAGATCGGATTCACGGAATTGTCGACATACATCGTCCAGGTTGAAAGGTTCATTCTCCCTGACAGCCGTATTTGGTTCGTCATTGCTGTTATACGGCCTACAGAAATAATCTCATCGCTTCCTTATCTCTCATCCTCATCTTCACAGGCTTCGGTTCGGGGTTTGTATCCGCGGCATATTTTTTTTTATGTTTTAGTAAAATTACTGAAGCAGCATTCCTCAATTCTAAATTTCCTTAACGGCGTGCTTCTCACGCCCCTGTTTTTTCTCCTGAGAAACCGGTGTTCGTTTCTTGTTCGTCTGCTCGCAGCTCTGGTTCTTGTATGCAGCGCCGCCCCGCTTTAGATGCAACTTGCATAGCTGCATTTGCTTGTTGGTATTCCTCGTCACATCAGGGGTTTCGTTGTGATAGCCGAGTGAAAATATGAAATCTCATATGAAAATCAACTGTCAATTGAAGCCTTAATCGGGGAAGCAGGGAGATGCAAAGTACGTTCGGGTCCTGAAAAACTCTCCTCTGAAACTTGCCTGAGCAGTTCATCGACGATTTCAATCTCGTGATCCCATTGTAACCTGGAACCTAAAAAAAACTCAGTAAATATAGACTTCCGTCTGCCTTTAATAATGTCTAGCACCTTCGAACTGGCTTAGTAGGGCTCCACGCGCAGCTTGGCTGTCTGAAAAGTTTCCAAACAATGATACAAGACATATTTTCTCAAATTTTTTATTTTTTTTTCTACATAGTCTCCTTATAACTCTACACACTTCTCCCAGCGATACTCCCATCTCTTTAACCCGTCCAAATAGTACTTTGCGTTTTTCTCTGCAAAATAATTGTTCACGAAAGTAACTGCCTCCTCGTTTGACGAAAATCTCTGTCCTCCTAGCAGATTTTACATGAGGGAACAAAAAGAAGTCGCTTGGGGTTAGATCTGGTGAATAAGGTGGGTGGTCAAGCAGTTCAAACCGGAATTCATGGATTTTCGCCATGGCAACCGCTGAGGTGTGAGACGGCGCGTTGTTTTGGTGAAACAGCATTTTCTTTGGCCGTTTTTCCGCAATTTCTGCCTTTAGCTTGGCAATTAACGATGTGTAGTATGCTCCTGTAATGGTTTTTCCTTTTTGAAGATAATCGATTAAGATAACTCCTTTACTATCCTAAAAAACATTCGCCATCACTTTCCCACCCGAAAAAACAGTTTTTGCTCGCCCTTTACAGTCCACTGTTTTGACTGAATTTTTGTTTCGGGCATATAATGGTGTATCCAAGTTTCATCTACAGTAATTAATCGGTGCCAAAACTTGGATTTATTGCGCCTAAACTGCTCCAACAGAGCGTTGGAAATGTTCATTCGAACACGTTTTTGGTGTAACGTAAGCAAACGCGGCACCCAACGCGCGGACAGCTTTCTCATGCCAAAATCTTGATTTAATATGTAACAAAAACGTTCTTTGGACATTTTCATAACCTTAATTCTCACTTTAATTCGGCGGCCATCTAACACCATTTGGTGAACTTTAGCAATGTTATCGTCAGTGGTTGCAGTTTTTGGACGTCTCGAACGTTCATCATCTCCCAAGCTCTCACGGCCACTTTAAATTCAGCTGCCCAAAATTTCACTGTGGTAAATGATGGTGCAGAGTCCCCATATATAGTACACAGTCCAACTCATTTTTGATTTGGCGTGTAGGCGTATTGCCTTTCAAAAACAAGAATTTAATAACAGCTGAATACTCAATTTTTTCCATTTTCACAAGAAACACTCACATCGACTGTCAACTAAAAACTGCGCGTCCAAAATGAGTGAAACTTCGGTAAGTAACTGAGGAAAGATGAACAACTAGCATTCACTAGCTTTTATTAACGAGTGCCGCTATCTTTACGTTGCGGTCGGAAACTTTTCAGGCAACCCTCGTATATGCAAATGATATGGCCCCTCCACCGGTTCTTCGCAATATAGTTCGTTGCCATCAGGATTGCATATACGAGTATCTCCACATGAAAGAAGAACCAAGTTTTCCTAACAAAAAGCGAAATCTACAGTTGTTGTCTTCCAGAAAGACACCAACGTTACATCCTAGATCAGTTTTGGCGACATCCGGGAAGACCCGACTACATTCTTTTCCTGGCTCAGATTCAGCCCGAAACCAGTCCTGGGCGCTGGAAAAGTCGATTTTGTTTTTTTTTCGCGGCAGCAGTTCTAGTGTCATTGCATCTGACGCCATGTCCATAAGACCAGAGTCATAAGTCGGTGCGAAATGTCATCATAGCTCCAGTGCGTGTTGTACCAACAACCACTTCTTTTTAAATGGAAAATGGCTTTGAGAGTGCAGGTAGGGAAATTCCGCAAGGAGCGCGTTGAACAGAGTTAGTGATTGTCTGACCGAGTTATATATGAGGTCAAAAATTGCGTTGTCTAAAGCACTCCCAACGTCAATGAAAATGCCCAAGGCGTATTCCTTCTTGTCGAGTGCGCCTTTAATTCTGCCTACTTGATTCTGAAGCCCACTCTCGCATATGTTACATTGAGGAGCTTCTGATCATTCAGGTTTTACCCCGGTTCATATAAATCCAAATCCCACAGAGAATTAAAAAATTTGATGGGATTTTTAACTCTAACCTTTTCTTGAATATACTAAACCCTCCACATACGCGAAGGATGCGTTCCAAAAAAAGGGGATAACATAACATGAAAACAAAAAAAAAGTAGTTAAGGTACTAGCTCATCATCATTTTTCAAAAAAAAAAACTTTAAAATGATTTGATTGCTTTTTTCTTGTAGTATAAATTTATATGGAGCAATGGCGTCGGGTAGTCCTGCCGTAGTTTTTGAACTTCTCTCGAAATTAGAATCAATAGAATCGATGATACCTGTGACTTCAATTATTTTAGACATAAATTTTTCTGAATTTTTGATTGTCATTTTGCTTCTCCTTCTGGATTTTGAACTTCATGCGACTCGTCCTGCCTTCAATCTCCATTAATTCCTGTACAGATAGCTCAGAATCGTGCGCTTCAAGGATCTCGTTTCTATCAGCTAGTTCCAGGTCTGGAAAGCCATCCACCCCAATCCGTCGTCCAAGTAAAAGTAAATTTTCTGCATTGCATTCAGGAGTGGCGCCTGCAATGCCTTCTGGCCACTCTGGACATAATTGTTTCCATACTGCATTCACCGTCTTTTTTTTTATGTCAGTATCGGATCCTTGCTTTGCTTTATTTTTTTTTTCTGAAAAAGGTGTAGCATTTTTAATAGCAGTCTTGATTAAATCTTAATTAGCTCTAATAGTCCGATCGGTGAACTCATTGATGTTAAAAAAACGCCCAATAGGAGAGGGCCCTTCGTCCTTTTCAAATTGTTTGATAATTTCTAATTTACGAGTAGTTTCCAGATTCAATATGCCTTTCTTCTTTTGATTGTTTCCTTCGAGGGTTCTGGTGATCGATTTGACGTAGACATCTTATTGTTACTATTGTGACTTCTATATTCAAAAGATGGTCAAAGATAGTAAAATACATACATACAAACCCAATCAAATACCAAATAAAAAAAATGAACAACTAGTACCACACGGAATCGCACAACGCTGGCAACGCAACTTCCTTGCGAAAAATAAAATTGTATCACGAGACCACATGGGAACCCGGTATACTACGTACTGTTGACAAAAATCGCCACATGGGCATAGTACCCCGGCGTAAAATCCCGGACTTTACAAATTCATTTGTATCGATCCTCTGAAAAATAAATAAATAAAATTGTACCATAATTGTATCGTTCTACCTACTGACGTTTTTCTTGTATGTTTAAATAGGCACACAAGTTACCTGTAGAACGATAAAGCAAGGAAAGTGAATGAAAGAAAAAAATGTTGCGCATAAGAACAGAATAACAAAAATGAGTAAACATCAGTGGTGCGTGTTTATGCGTTTTATTTTCATTCATGAATCGCGTATAAGCACCGCGTACGTGGAGGCAAGCTCGTAAAAACGAAATAGGTGTACATTTGTACTCCCATTTACAAGGCTTATGTAATACATATTACTTTGTCCTCCAGGGTTCAATTCAACGGCTCTATCAACCAAATCTAAACTAGTTTTTTATCGTGATTTTGAATTTAAGCTTTTTTGTAAAACCAGCCAAAATTTCTTCAGAAAACTAACCGCAATCGAAAGAGATGTAAGTTGGTAAGCCGCCACCGCTTAAGTGTTCTTAAACCGCCTCTGCATCTTTTATATTCCCGTGATAAGCATATCTTGAAACCACAAGAAGAAGGTACGTTCTAGGCCACATTTGCATATGTAATATGTACAACACACGGAAGACGAAACTGGCGATTTAAAACGCGCTCTGATAATTTTTTTCCCCCGATTGGCTTAATACAAGCTTAATCCAACTTAAAAACTAGGGCTAAAAACTTACAGAAAGACCTAAGAGCTAGGGACCAAGGGAGCGATGGAGTAGATCTTGGTTGCGACGAGGAGCGCTCAGGTGGAAATCAAAGAGGTTTGAGTTGACCTTTCGGAGCATGCGGGAGATTGGTTCGTCGGCGCCATAAGAGGTGCGGTGGACCGGTAGATAGAAGATACGAGGACAACATAGATTACGTGAGTTGGTATTGAAGGAAAAGGAGTTGAAAATGGATGCGCACTCGATGGAACCTGAGAGCTGTCGATGAATGAAAAGACTGTCACCAGCACTCCAATGTTCTTCTAACGAATTCATATTGAGGAGTTTGAGGCGGTCCTGAAAGGGAGGTAAGATTAAAAGGTCGTTCCAGAGCAGACCACGAAGAGCAAGTCGAATTAATCGACCTTGAACACCCTCGACTCGGGAAACATGAACTCGGTGAAAGGGGACCAAGCTTGACTGGCACACTCAAGCAGGGGCCGAACGAAGGTATCATAGGGAGATCTGGTTTCATACGTGATAGAAAATTCCTTGTACCACTGTTTAATAAGTGATCTTGAGGAGCTTTGAGGATCATCTTATCGATATTCGAATGGAAATTAAGCTTACAGTCGAATAATATGCCAAGGTCTTGAAAAAACTCAACCAGGGGAATTGGGAGACCATAGAGAAAATAATGTCGGGGAGAAAACGGGTTGCATTTACTTGAAAAGGTTATAAATTGACATTTTGCTATATTAAGTTCTACGCAGTTTTTGAGGCACCAGATTGAAAACCGATCAAGGTCTTTAAGCCAGAGTTATGGGAAGAAGAAATAGTTTTAAAATTGTTTGTGGCGTCAACGTCAAGGGAGAAGGAGGAGTGTTTAAGTTAGTTAATAGTAAGTATGAAGAGAAGAGGACCAAGCCGACTGCCTCATGGAACTCTAGATGAGGCCAGGAATGGAACAGAAAGGGCGAATCTAAACCCAACACTATCAAGTAAGAAGAAACCCATTTTAATAAAAGAGGCTCAAAGTCGAAACCAGACAATTTGAAGAGGATCAATTAATGAGATATCTTATCAAACACTTTAGTGAAATCAGTTGCGATGACATCGATTTCTTTGCCATTTTCTTAGGCTGCGAAAGCAAAAGACACGAATTCAAATAGGTTTGTGGTAGTTGATCTACCTTTTAGAAAACCGTATTGTCGGAGGGAAATAAAAGGCTTGCATTCGAAGCTTAAGGCTTCGTATAAAATGCTTTCAAAAAGTTTAGGTATATGAGGGAGTTTAGCAATATGACGATATTTGGTAACTCCATGCTTACATCCCTTTTTGTGTATCGGGATTATAAAATATATAGGTCTTCTAAATTTGGGGAAATTCACCCTGTGTATAGGATAGACGAAAAAGGCAGGAAAGGGGGAGAGACAGGTTGGGAGAGCATGTTCTTAAGAAAAATGACAGTGAGACCATCTGGGCCAGGTAGAAATCTTTAAAGTTTTAGTAAGAAGAGGCATTCCTTAGTAGAAATGGGATTGGAAGTGATGAAAAGGGATAGGTCTTAAGGGGGAGTCCAATTCAGCTGAGGCAGATTAAGATAGCCGAAGTTAATGATATCATCAAGCGAGTCTGATAAGTCGATCAAATTATCAATTTCTGCAATGGCAAGTTGGTAGGATTCGATAGGTTGCGCCGGAAGAATGTAATAACACATAATATACAAGCATCTACGAGTAAGTGTTATTTTAACAGAGACAAAGTCGAGCTTAGGAATATGAAGTTGCAACGAGAGAGGAGTCCAGGCTGTTGTGAATAGCCAGTAGCACACCTCGGCAAGGGGATTCAATCAAGGGGGGTGTGCGATCATCATCCCGAAAAACATTAAAAGAAAGAGGGAATAACTCCTGGTTTTTAATGTTGGGGATAAGATTAGTTTCGGTCAGAGCGTAGATATCAAATGGGAGAGCATGAGATTGACGTAAAATAGCGTGGGTTTTTAAACGCAGTCCTCTTACATTCTGGTAATTGATGGTGAGGGGTAGATTTTTGCATGACCTTTTACTGTCGAAAAAATTTATCGTGGTCAAGTCGACTGCGTTGGAGGTGTGAGACCCTTTTAGAGTGTACATAGTAGCGAAGTGCAGCAAGATCGTCTGAAACTTTTTGGGGATGCGTATTGAAAATTTCGTGATACTTTATATAAAATTTCCTGAGACTGGTAACATCGATCGGTAGGGAGGTCTTTCTGCTGGATGGACACCATGACGCTTGTTTTTGTTTTACCCTCGTAGCACACCGAGTCGGATTTATCGTGGAGATAGGCGAGATATAGACGTATATTCTCATATATCTTTTTATCTCTAAGCCTAGAGAGCGCATAGCGACATTCGGTGGTATCGCTAGTTTGCTGCGTTAATTTAACAGTGGGTGGTAAATTAATAGGCGAAAACCTGGCCCCCAATGAAAAAGCTGTTAAAAAAAAATAAATTTCACTTTTAAAGAATTCCTATTAAAAATTTTCATTTACCCAAACGAACAGAATGCTCATTTTTATAGAATCACATTCCGATCGATAACAAAGGTAAATATCTCGGCATGATACCTAACCCAAAATTGAAATGGAAGTCGACCGTTAAATGAAAAGTAACGAGCTCGAAAATAAGTGAAAATAAATCTTCTGATTACATGAAACATGTTCCAGTAGTCCTTTATTTAAAAATAAACTGCCTAAAGAACTAAGTGGTACATTGGAAACGGTGATTTGTATAGAATATGTATCCCGAACATACCTCTGTCACAGCTGAATCCAATATCATAGCACGAGAGCGAGATACTCGATTTAAGGTAAAAAAATCATAAAAAGGTTTCACAAATTCTGCAACAGAGCCAAATGACCGACTATGTATTTATTATATGTTATTTATTTGCATAGTTATTCACATTAAGATAAACAAATCTTATAATCTAGTGATAGGCTTAAAGGAAATTCGTTTCTTTAATTAATTTAATTTACATACATATGTACTCGTGCGTTAGAAAAGAAAAAAAAATTGTTTAAAGTAATACGAGTATCACTATATATTTAACTGAGAGAAATAATCTCTAAGGCTAAGGACGCGGTAAGGAGTTCCATTACCGGATAGCAAAAATGAAAAATTGACGCTATGATACGTCAGGATTATTTTTGGTAGTCTATTTGAGGATGTATTGTAACTTGGATTTTATGAAACACGTTGATGAGTTCTTGAGTAAGCAGGATGCCATTAAGCAAAGTGAGGATGCGAAATTGCAGAAACTTGTCAAAACTGAAATTATATAGACAACACGAATATCTAGATACGTGATCCCAGCTTTAATGAACTTCGCAGTCATAAGTAGGCGTGGGAATGACTATAGCTTTTGCGAGAGTGAAACGCGTTTTCATTGGTGTAAAGTAGTGTACGAAGTACACCAAAAGTCCTCCCGACGCCGTCATTTATGTGGTCGTGCCATGTGAGGTTGCGATTAAAAATAACAAATAGGTTTTTTCGCCTTTTCGGCGTAACCAATACGGTTTTGGTTAAATATGTCAGGAAAGTATGAAAAATCTACATGTTTCACTGAAACAACTTTGATTTGTTGGGGTTCAAAAATACACCAAGTTTTAGGGCCTAATGTGCTTCAAGGTCATCATTTATTCTGGATATCCTGTGCTCAATCAAACTTGGAGGGCAATTAATATACATTTGGACATCATCAGCTTACACTTGTAGAGAACAGTATTTTATGGAGCCAATAAGTTCGTTTGTATAAATTAGAAATAAGAGAGGCCCAGGAATTGTGCCTTGGGGAACATCCTAACTAGTTGGGAGGAAGGCAGAATTTTTACGAAAGCCAAATTGTTTGCAAGTGCTGAACAATAAATACGAACTTGTAATGATAAGTGTGTAAAAATATAATTGACAGAAGAGGGAAAAAACAATTTTTAGTGTTACCATTTGTGGTATGGGTAAGAACTAACGGGGTGCAGAATTGTATTGATTAATAAAGTTCGGTTTATGGCAATTACGAATAGATAGATAGAATGGTTCATGTGACCACAACGGCTTCTGTTGCAAGCGACCATACGAAGGTCAAAATTACCGATGACTTTTTGAAGAATAAGTGGGTTAAAGGCTGCAATTTCAGTTTGGACGTTATGTATGAGATCCTGGAATTTTTACTAATTTTCACAGGACAGAGTACTATCCCATGGTAATGATGGTGCTAAAAATATATCCTGTGTTCTGGAGCAGATTCTTCGTGACCACTCCAACTTCAAAAAGACTGGAGCAACACGTCGTACAGCCAGCTATCGTTCAGGTCGTCTTATTACTCTAGAAGGGAACTTTAGGAATGCGCTTGATCTTTAAGCAAAGATTCGACGAGGAGAATTTCTTCTCTCGTCTTCTTCTAGAAGAAGAAGATTTTAATGAAATTTTTGATCTGTTACAAAAAACATATTTCACTTACCGAGGGGAATTGGTCGATATTATCGACAATACCAAGTCAGCATCTAAGGAGAAGAGTGTGAAAAGTGAATCCACAGGTGCTTCTTGTAATGAGCTTTCATTATCCCAAATTCAACTCCCGCATTTCGAGGGCGACGTTAAAGCTGCTCTTTTGTTGCAACATTTAGGGCTGTATTGTGGCAATTAGGACGAAGCATGGGAACTGCTTGTCGCCAGATACGACCAGAAGGGAGTGTTGGTAAATGATCACTTCCAACTTTTTTTTGAACAGCAGCAGTTGACAAAGGAAACTGCAGGTAACATAAAGTCTCTACTGGACATATCCCAGGAATGTTTCCATGGCCTGGAAAATTTAGGATTGCCGGTTAGTTCTTGGGATGATATATTCATCTACATCTTAGTACAAAAATTACCTAGTTTTACTCAGCGTTTGTGACAGAAGAAGTTAGATAGTTAGAAGGAGTTATCCACACTAACACAATTTACGGACTTTAGAAGCAGTGACTGGAGCGAGTGGCCTGAAGGGCAGCGGTTCTTCTTCACACACAAGCTGTTGCTATATAGAAGAAAACGGTGTTGCACATCGGGAAGAAATAGTTTGCATGTCACGTATGTTATAGAGGCCAACAATCTCTTTGTCAAAAGTTTATTGACATGGAGATCTGAGAACGATTTAAAGCAGGGGACAGAATCGGTGTTTGTCAGAACTGTTTGACGTACAGTCACAAGACTAACCATTGTCAAAGCAGTGTGCCCTGCTATTATGCAGACACACCATTCTCTGCTGCATGTTAATAACAACAGGTCCAAACCTACAATTAATTATACAAATACAACTTCAGGTATACCCACATTTCACATAACATCAAAAATCAACCCACCTAAAGATGTCTCTCCTGAAGTACATCAGCCAAGTCTTCTTCTGGCAACACAGTTGTTCGAGTCAGGTCTTCAAATGGAAACTGTTTTCATCTTAGGGCATTAGTCGATCCCGATCTGAATCAACGTTTATTTCCAAATCAGCTGTACGATTGCTAGGGCGTCATCAACGGCGAACACTCATTAAGGTATTTGGATTGGGAAAAATTAGCAATGGCTCATGTCAGCGGTATGTAAGTCTTACCTTTGGGTCGCTGCTAACATCTTTCGAGACAAATACCCCAGCCTATGTGTTCAAGACCAGTCAGGTCTTTTGTCATCCAAGCCTTTAGCTCTACAAAATTGGGAACATATCCAGGGTTTAAAGTTAGCTGATCCACAATTCGACAAGGCTGTGACTGCTGATATGCTCCTGGAAGCCGACAGGTTCTCGATAACGACATTCAGCAGCGAAGGTTCTGGGAAATAGAGGAGTTGCCTAAGGAAACTGCGGAAGACAAAACTTGTAAAAAGCGTAATATCAACATAACAAGAAGATTGGCTGATGCTCGATATGAGGTATCATTGCCATTCAAAACCGGGTGTAAGCCTGTGTTTGATGCCTCGAAGTTGGGTGCCTTACGTAGGTTTCATCAACTAGAAGGAAGTTTCCAAAAAAAACCCCACACAGCACAATGAGCATTCCAAGTGTTCAACCGTAGTCCTACGCTAGAAAAAAATTCACAATCTCATGTTGAGGTATAGATTTCTACACCTGCTTATTTTATATACGGACCGATGAAAATCAATTCAGAATAACTCAGAAAAATAAATGTTTTTTTTTTATTTTTAACCATTTATTATTAAAACAGTTACAATAATGCTATGCAGCTAATGCAAATATTTCGGCAGTGATGGGTTTTGTAAATTGTCTTTTGACAAAACCAACAGGCCAACGCGTGGTTATATTTTGACTTCGAATTCTTTTCTTGCACACAATAAAAGCACTGGCCTCGTTTTTTTACCTGTTCTGGAATTTCGGTCGTTTCGGAGCTGGTCCGTCTTCAGATATGATATTTTCTCGGAATGATTTACTGGTAAACCTGAAAGAAAGCTGCTAGATGGTGGCAGAGAAAACTTTGTGCGTGGACGTCTTTTTCCTCTCCGATATGTAAGTTTGAGCAAGAGCTAACCCCAAATCACGTAAAAATATTCTACGCTTAG
The DNA here is from genome assembly GCA_963966105.1 of Volucella zonaria. Taxonomy (NCBI): domain Eukaryota; kingdom Metazoa; phylum Arthropoda; class Insecta; order Diptera; family Syrphidae; genus Volucella; species Volucella zonaria. The sequence goes on from OZ014531.1 coordinate 127,298,829, forward strand.
TATTCTTCTGCCTTTCTGGCCAATTGGCATGCACCCTAAAGAATTATGATATTTGAGAAAATTATACTCTACATATGAAAAATACATATTTTACTGCTTGTAAATAATGAAGGAATTCAAAGCCGAAATGTCGATATTGGTTTTTCTCTTGCAGCTATACTCTGTTTCATTTTGTCCACAGTGTTGACACCACCTTTAGTGCGATTATAGTATGACACAATCTCCGGTAATTTTTTTGGATCAGTTCCTATTTGGACTGAACTGTGAAATGTGCTCTGAAGCACAGTGCATTTGTCTTTCCTTCCTACATAAGATACCAGAGTTGTGTTATGGGTAAACGCAATTGTCGTTTGATAGAGGGGAGCCTTGTTGCACAACAATAGCTTGGGTGGAATGCTGCGTTTATTCTTGCGCATAGTTCCAACCATTGCCAATTTTTGTTCAAGCAGTCTTTCACTTAGCTCGTAGGAAGAGAAAAAATTGCCCATGGTCACGTTATGACCCCTCAATCCTTGAACTAAGTCCAAAGTAACACGTTGCCCTTGATTTTTTTCTGAAACAGCTCCTGCAGCCTTTCCGAGATAGGGTTGAATTTTCCACACATAACACGTTTCGGAGCATACAAGAAACCAACATTTTTACCGTACCTCTCAGGTTTGCTAAACATATATGTATTGTCTAAATGAGCAGAGTCCATGGAAGCTGCATGGCTGCTCATCTACTGTTACACACTCCGAAGGATTAAAAAAAATAGCAGAAGTACTTCACTCCACCGATCCCATATACTCGTATGTTGAATAGAGGCAAATTTGTCTCGAGAGTTGCATTGACTGCGGCTAAACGTGTCGTCAAAGCGAATAATTCTTGTTAAACATTAAAAGTCTGCTTTGACATAATTTCTCTAAAAATGAGAGGGCCAAAAGTGCTATCAAAAACCTCAGAAATGGCCAACAACAAAACTCCAAAATATGCATGAAACAAATTGTCATCCACTTCTTCATTGTTATTATTTTTCAAGCTCCCAAAAGCATTAGTGTTACCCACTATTATTTTCTCAATATTTGGTGGAAAAAACAATAGGAAGGCATCCATCACAGTGGTTACTCGAGATAAAGCAGCACTGGTGGTACTCGGCCTCAGTCTCCTTTGAAATGAACATGGAATCAATACTTTGACGAGGAGATATGTTTTCAGAATCAGATGTAGAGTCATGGTCAGAAAACTTCTCATCTGTTTGCTGTTCGCCAACAGATGGTTCGGAATCATTATCACTTCGACTGCCAGATAAAAAGTCTTCATCATTTTCGCTCTCCATTTTCAAAGCCAGTTCAATACCTCCATCTGACAAATATCCACTGAAGATGCATTGTTACAGCTGAGCGGAGAGATATATAGCAGTCTAAATATTCCTGGTATCCCTGTTACTCTATTTATTGACATGACTAAAGCCTTTGGATCATAATATTGTATATTGCTTCAAAAACTTTATAACGCTTATTTTAGAGGCTTTATCCATGAGTGGTTTACTTCTTATTTAACTAATCGGAGTCAGAGGGTAAGGTTTCGAAATTGTTTGTGTTCAAATATTCTCATTAACACTGCAGTTCCACAAGGCTCTGTTTTGGGTCCTATTCTCTTTTTGATTTTTGTAAATTCTCTTTTCAGTTAACCTATCATGGGTAAAATCACAGCTTTTGCCGATGACACTGCCTTGTCGTATTATGGTAACAGTTACTTCAACATCTTTTCGGATGTAAACTTTGATTTAGAAATAATGCGAAGATTGTTCAAACTTCATAAATTGATCATTAGTAACAAAACGAAGCTCATGATGTTTAACATTTTGGGTAAAATTTGTGATGATATACCTCTACAATACCATTCATCCAAATTGCAATAGATTCCGTTTGATCAATAGTTGTTTACACGAACTAGACATACCCACTTTTGATTGCCATGCCAGTTGCGAAAGTGACTGCTTTGAAATTGAACGCGTACTGAAGTTCAAGTATTTAGGTATTACTCTTCATTATAAGGTAAGTTGAATGAAGCATACTAGGTCTCTAAAGCATTATCTAAACAGTGTTATTAGGTAGATTTATCTACTCAGTCAATATTGCAGTTTGCCTGTTTATAATGGGTTACGTAAGTCTAAACTGCAGTATGGTATATCTTGTTGGGGTGGAAAGCATTTTAATAAAATTGAGCCTTTGCTAATTAAACAGAATTGTTCAGGAGTCTTGGATTTTTACCATTAAGGCACTTGTACTTTTTTAAGGTTTTAAAAGTATTCTTTCAAAGATCTGAATATAACTCTTCAAAAGTTTATGAAAGCCGCAATCTACGTGTCAACTCTAGAGATCTGGTCCATATACCGTCAATCAATAAATCACATTTTTCTTGTTTTTTTTTGGTTACTGCACTCCGTTTTTTTTAATAAATTACCTGAAAGTATAAGATGTGAGCAAGTTTTTCTTAAAAAAGTTAAATGTTGGCTTTTTTCTTTAAGCTACGCTGTGATTGGTGACTTATTGAATCCTCTGGTTTGATCCCTCTTTTTGTTGTTTTTTTTCTCTTCCAATTTTTCGACTTCTAATAACTTTGTAATTGAACTTTTATAGAATTTTATTTTCTTTTTATTTTATTTCTTATTTTATCGATGGGGATAAATTTACAAAAATATTTTCTTATTTTTTTAATTACGAAATGTACATTCGCCACTTGCCACTGCAACAGAATGTGCCCAACTATTTCAATTAAATTCTTAAAATCTGTAATATGAAATTTGTAAACCTAACTTTCAATTTTATTGAAATAAAGATTTATAATAATAATAATAATAATAATCAAGGCCCGGGCATTTATCTTACGAGGGCGGGTCAATAATTCTGTGCATTTTTGAATTTCTGACCTCTTTACTGAAACAGCAACACTGCTCCTGTCAACAGGCATTTGTCAGTTGACTCCTGTCAAAATTTAAACTTGCTGCGTCAGTTAGTTTGTGTTTGACAGCTATTTTTATCAGACTACTCACTAATTTGAGGAGAAAATGGAAAAAAGTGAATTTCGTGTGCTTATTAAGCATTATTTCTTGCGAAAAAAAACCATTACCGAGACCAAGGCTAAGCTTGATAAATACTATGGGGACTCTGCACCATCGATTTCAATGGTAAAAAAGTGGTTTACTGAATTTCGTTGTGGCCGTACAAGCACTGAAGATGCCGAACCTCCTGGACGCCCATTGAGGTCTCTACACCCGAAACAATCGAAAAAATTCACGATATGGTGTTGGCCGACCGAAGATTGAAAGTGCGAGAGATTGTGGAAGCCGTAGGGATCTCGCATGGCTCAGTGGTTTCAATTTTGAATGATCACTTGGGCATGAGAAAGCTTTCCGCAAGATGGGTGCCGCGTTTGCTCACAGTCGACCACAAACGCAATCGTGTAACAACTTCACAGGAAGGTTTGGCGTTGTTTAATCGCAATATGGAGGAGTTTTTGCGCCGTTTTGTAACCGTGGACGAAATATGGATCCATCATAACAAACAACAGTCAAAACAGTGGGTTTCTAAGGGTGAATCGGCGCCAAAGAAGGCCAAGGTGGGTTTGTCAGCCAATAAAGTTATGGCGACTGTTTTTTGGGATGCACGCGGGATAATCCACATTGACTACCTTCAAAAGGGAAGAACAATCAATGGGGAATATTATGCCAACTTATTGGACCGATTCAATGACGATTTGAAAAAAAAACGACCTCATTTGGCCAAGAAAAAAGTTCTTTTCCACCAAGACAATGCAAGGGTGCACACATGTGCAGTTGCCATGGCAAAAATCCATGAATTGGGCTATGAATTGCTCCCTCATCCACCCTATTCTCCAGATTTGGCTCCGAGCGACTACTTCTTGTTCCCAAACCTGAAGAAATGGCTTGGTGGAAAAAGATTTGACTCCAATGATGAAGTCATCTCGTCATTTTGAGGACCTCGACAAATCATTTTTTTTGGAAGGGATAAAAAAATTGGAGAAGCGTTGGACAAAGTGTATAGAGCTCAAGGGAGACTACGTTGAAAAATAAAATTATTTTTTTATCAAAAAATCAGTTTTAATCCAAAAGTCACGGACTTATTGACCCGCCCTCGTACTAAAAAAAACATTCGAAAATTACAAACAAAAAAACTGAAATTATGGACAACGTCCGCTGAAATTGCTTTACGTCCAGTTATAACCAACAAAATTCACCAAAAACTTTGACAGTTGTCTTCCAAATTTCACCATTATATGAGTGGTGTAGAAATCTACACCATGGCTGTCAGATTGAATTTTAGAAAAATGAGGGTTCCATCTTTGTGCAGAATAATTAAAGCATTCGATTCTAGTAAATTAAGCATTAAAAATAAAAGTCACAAAAGTCCAGGGATGTATTTTGGCGGCTTTTAAGATAATTTGGAAGCAAGAAATAAAAAATGTAATTTTGTACACCAACGTAGTACAACGGTTAGGAATGCAAGGAGCTTCGTCAGATGGCAGTAGTTAACAAAAAGAATACCATAGTAGATACAACACACCATTTCTTTATTATTCACCATGAGGTATTCAATGCGTCAAGCACAACTATGAAGCTTCGCCGCAGTCCTGCTTACTTCAAACGGTTTGTACGAAACTGGAGCGGAGAATATTTGTCTCGGATGCAACAGCGCCCCAAGCGGGCGAAACGGGAGCCGGAACCAATAGGGACTCGGACGGATCATCGACACACATCCCGGGCAAGTTGGCCTTGTCTGAGTGGTTACGGTACATACCAAAACAGGATAACTTTATGTAAGCTAATTTAAGTATGATAACTATTGGTATTAAGTAAGTTCGTATTTATTGTTTAACATAGATTTTGACTACAGCTGTTAAATGGTGAAGCGTAATCAAAAGGCACCTCTGGAAATTAGGGTGATGAATTTGAGACTATAACGAATTGTTGGTAGAGATGATTTTTATCAAGGTCATCATAGAATCGTTTACCCTTTACTTTGCGTACGCTTTATTTATTTATTATTTTTTAGTTACGTACTTTCACCCAAAGCTTTCAGCCCCCATGTGATGGACAAAGTCGATCGGAAAAAAATACGAGACTTAGTTCTCTGTATCTCTAAATCAACTTTATTTCGCAGATGGTAGTAATTTGATCGAAATTCATCAAGACGAAAACGTTTCCAGCGCTAGTAGGCTTGATAATATTTTGGTTGAAAAAAATCAACTTGTTCATTTGAAGTTGGCATGCGGAAAATGCCATCCCAACTAATACCTCCAGAAGCACAATGTCGATGTTTCTTAAATCGTTAATGTTAAATTGGTTGTCAATTGCCAGCAATAAATCTAGCAACGTAAGACTGAAACACCTTGTTTAGGGCGATACGTTAGAAGGAAGATATTTGATTTATATCGTTTCACTTAATGTTTATACATTATTTGTAAGGCATTAATGTTATTTTAAAATACTCCTTTGAAATGGCAGTAGCCATTCATAATCAAAGAAAATAGACAATTAGAAACTCCTACGCCAGACGATGACTTTACTCAGAATTCGTTAATTCACAATTTCTGTTTATATATTAATGAAAGCAAAAACGCCTTCATTCATTAGATGGCCGTGTCATAAAACTTTTATTATAACTATCTACATATACATCATCGTAAAATTGTTCTTGCATATCGAATTTTATTGTTCTAAAATTTCCTGTAACTTGTGGAAAATAGATCCTTTTAGGCATCTGATGGCCTTATAAAAAATTACATTTATTAGATTCATGTCAAAAAAACTAGTAATATTGTACTATACAAATAGATTTCGGTTTCGAACCTAATTACTAAAATCTCGACATACATAACTATTGTTTAGTTGTAAGCATCTACTTCCTCTTGTATCTTAAATGTATCTTAAGCCAATCATATTTACCTGTTCTAAAAATATTGCACATGGACATAGAAAGTGCTCCCAATGTTCTATACTTTATAAAAATCGGTTCTGTAGAATAGTCGTATAAGTAATCACTAGATTCGTGTTTGCTTGTTAATATATTGGTATAATGATTCTCAACCATGCAATTTAACATCCAAATGTATGACATATTCACATATGGCAACTCTTAATGCTCGTTTTGATTAGTTAAAGCTCGCAACAATTTTTGAGAACAACAAAAACCAAATGAGCTCGAGAAACTACAAGTGAAAGACAATATCACTTTGTTAAAATTAATACTCGCAACTCTGGTCCTGTTATAAAATCCAGAGCATATCAATGGCGTATACACATGCAATTGATAATTCTGTCTCCGGCTTCGGTCTGGTCGCACTGGTGTTGTATCGGATTGATAGATGAGCAGCTTCTAGTCGGGTTGAAAGAAGTAATCTGATCTGGGTTCGCTCAATTCATCGCCAACTAGGTGCAGCTTTCGAGCTTATGTGGAATCGTCTGTCCGCTAAGCGCACAGTAGAGATCCACACTATGCCCACAAATGGCCGTACTGGTTGCTATCGTCTTAGAATCACATCTTGAATACTGATTAGTGAATGTCCTTGGAACCATATTTATTCAACTGCATCTGCTTTCTTGGACTAATCTTTTATCCTTCTTTAATGTCTAATTATTCACGGCGTTGCCAACACTTCCATTCGTTTCCTAACTTTTGTTTTCTTCCTCCGTTGTACCTGCATAAAAGTCATCCCATGGCTTCATATTATCCGGACTTGTCGTCGTTAACGTGGGCTGTCGTGAATCTCTACTTTTACTTTTACTTCATAGCGAGCATTTGAGGACACCTTCATAACAGTAGGTGAAGACCACCCCTCCTATCAGAGATCATGCGGTAATGGTTCCCAAAACAGATTTTCTGTAGCCGAAATATGACAAGCACTTCGGAAACTCGGGTAGACTTCACTGAATAGATCCAAACTTATTTGGGAAATGCGTCTACGACGCCAAAAATATAGGCATACTACTTTTTTGCTGAAATTGGAGCAAGGTGGTCTATGTGGTATGTGTGCAGTGGTTCCTCCTCCTAGACAATATATGAGATGCAGTTTCTCCTACATATCTCGATTTTCTGCTCCAATTTGGGAATGTAACAATCACGACAAATTTCCGCTTCCATCTTCCGCAGTCCAAAATTTCCTTTTTCGTGAAGAGACTTAATAACAGCCTCTTGCATACCTTTTGGAATGCAAAGCAATTTATTTCCCTTGTGATTGGCTTTGTAAAGAATACCCTGTTCTGTGCAGAAATCCTCATAAGGGCCACTTAAACTCATCTTTATCTTGCGCGTTTCTTATCCTGGCTAAAAATTCAGAATCATAATTCATAACCATCATGACTTACGACTGTGCAATATTCAAGTACAAAGTCGAATTCTCCTCAGGTTAACGCTCAAGCGGCGTTTCTGGATGAAATCTCCCTCCTCTCCATGATGCCCTTGAACACCAGTCAATCGGCAATAATTTTAAACTTCAACCCCAAAAGATACACTCTGAATTTCTTTATGGCTTTTATTACTGCGATGACCTTTGACTCGTTACTACAGTATCTCTGCTCTGCACACGTTTTTCTCTTACTGTAATAGTAAACTGTGTGTAATTTGCTATCGTCACTTGCTTGAAGTGGAGCAGCTCCATAGTCAAATTTGCTCGCGTCTTCTGATACCAGTTTTGTTGGAATAACCAAAAGAAAGAGACAAACGCTTTTTGTTTGAATTAACTTTAAGTTTTGTTCTAGAAATGAATATGCCAATGGGTAGTTTCTAATCGCTGTCGACTTCGGTGTCTGCTTCCCGGCAATACAGTTTTAATACGGGCTCATTAACCAAACAATCCTTCAAGGTTTGAATTTCAACTTTCTCAGCAGGGCCGAACTGAGAAACGGACTCCTTTTTAAGAAGAGCCGTCAGCGGCCTGGCGATCAGGGAGTAGTTCGGATTAAACTTTGGAATTCTTATTCGTTGTTTGATTGCGGAAACTTCCATCCTGTCAACGTTTTGTAGTCCGAAGGCTTCATAAGACTAAAAGCAACTACGTTGCCCAAGTACTCGATTCCCTCACATAGGAATTAACACTTCTTCCATTTTATACGGAGATCAAAGACACAGCCTACTTATAGGACTTTCTTTAAATTTTGAACTGCTTTGTTGTTTAAATTTGTCAGGACTACCATGTCGTCCATGTAAAGCTTAAATACTTGCTTGATATGTTTTTGAAAAACCGCGGGTGATGTAGAAAAATCAAAAGGCTCTTTGTTGAATTCGTATTGTCTACTAGGTGTAATAAATGCTGTATCCTTGCGATATGGAATAATCCATTCTCTAAAATTGTCGAAAAAATTCTTGAAAATTAAGGCATCTACTTGATCCCCAATTAGCGGTAGTGGGTACTGATGGCGAATTATAACTCTATTTAGCCTTTTTGTTCCGTATCTTTCATTGGGTAAGACTATCGGACTTGCGAACTCTGAGCAGCTTGGTCTGATTACGCCAAACTTTAGCTAGTCATTTACCTGAGTGTCGATAATTTGTTTCTCCATGGGTCCCAGCCCTAGAGGATTTTGCCAGATTGGCTGTTGGTCTTTGAGAACGATGCACATTTTGACATTTGTTGATTTTTCGCAATGAGGCTTATATTGTAGTCAATCACTAAACTCTCTATAATATTCGCATAAGCAGGAGCGCCTACGTTAGGACTCGATCCACCGATTATATATAACCAACAATAGGGTTCTAAATAGATTTTAGTAATAGTAGTTATGCCCCTTGTAGAAAGGTTTATATTTGTACCACTAAGTATGTCCCTGCCTACGATGAAAGGTAATTTTAAGACTTCCCCCGGTTTTACATAGACTGACGTTTGGAACAAACAACCATCGATTTCTATTGTGGCCGTAAATGAACCTGAAGATTTGACGCGGCTCTCTGACAAGCCTTGTACCTCCATTCCCTGCAATTTTAGTTTCCACGCACCTAGTTTAACATAATCTTCGTTTTTCTCGCTTTGTCGTCTCCTATGTTAACACAGATTGTTGACCTTGGCTTGCTACAACCAGACGATTTGTAACCAAAGTCGTTGTAACGAAAACATTTTATACCATTAGTGTAGTTGGAGCTATATAACCCACCTTCCCGAAGTTGTAGCAAGCCTTTGGTGTCTGTATGTGAGTGTGCCCTGCTCCCTGGTGGCTGATCTTTATTTAAAGTTCCGTCATTCACGAACTAGCCAAAACTTCTTTGAATATGGAGCATAAAGCTATCTTTTCTCTGAATTCCTTCATCGAGTTAGTTTGATACAAAATAACTTTGTTCGTGGTTGCATCGCCAATACCATTGATCATGTGTTAAATGATGGATCTATCATCGAGGCGTCCTAAAGCCTCAAGTTCCTTCATCTTCAGAAGTTAATCCTGACAGCTTTCACCTTCAACCTGCTTTCTTTTGTTCATCATTCGGTGGATCTCTACCTCTATGACATCATTATTGAACTCATCAACTAAAAATTCTTTAATTCTCTATCCAGTTTCTAACATCGTATGTTCCATTACCTCTAAATTCGGGAACGTTGAACGTTAACACATATTGAAATGATAAAACCCCGGGCCTTCTTAAAAGAGAAATTTCCAAATCTTTCCTTTCCACGAGCCTTCAGCATGTCTTTCTTCTTACTCCATCCACTTTTGCATCTATACCAGCATTTAGAGAAGCTGCACTTGGGCCCGTTTTACCTGAAACTACTGAAAACAATCGACTTTGTTATGTCCCCCGCCATCGTATTACCATCCACATAGTTTCGGAGTTTTTTTATTTTCTGCCCACAAGGCTTTTGTAGAAAATTCAGACTCGCCAGGCTTACCATTTATTTCCGTACTACCATATTTGCGAGCTCGCAGTTGACATTGTTTCGTCCCAATATTTCATTCTTGTCCTTATTTTGTTTTATACAAAAATCAAATTTTTTTTTCTGATTTCTTTATCCTCTTTTGCAGAATAAAGAAATATTTATTTGGTTGGTAGTAGAAGAAGTGTCAAAATGACAAGCCAAATATGTGGATCGAAATCTTGCGGAAAGCTATGATGATATCGTCGTGTTGCGGAAGTTTACGTGGATAGGTTATCGCTTGGCATTTGTTGACATATTAAACTCCAAAAATTTTTGCTTCCACCATACCAGATATTTACTTAAGTTATCTTGCAGGCAATTGGAGTCAGAAAAATAGCTTAGTCCGCTTCTTTTCAAATAGCCGAATGAATGCCTAAAACACAATAGCGCTTCGCCTTCGGCTTTGGTGGCGCTACATTGAATTTGCTTTGTGTGCGCTTTAGAAGAACATTTCTGAAATTGCTAAGAATTGTTCTGCAATTAAAGAGAACAACACTTTTTGCGAGTTTAAAATTTGCTTGTGTTTAATTTGAAAATGAATTTGTTAATTTTCAGCAGTTTTAAAACTGTAACTTATTTTTCTGCCGATATACGTACATCCTGCTGTTACAATTATTGGCAATCTTCTATTATAAATGATCTGTTCAGTGATTTTTCCAATGTGTCCTTCGGATCGTTTGGGTTCCCTTTTCCCTTTGGCAAAAGTAATATTCGGTGGCACTTCCAAGGATTAGAAAAATCGACGCCATCCTGAAGACACGCGCTAAAGATTTCGGCAAATAAGTTGGGTCGCCTAGTAATAGCGAACTTCTTTGCGTGACTTTTGTTACAGAAAAAATTAATGTCTTCCGGGCATCATTTGGGTTGTATTACCGAACCTTCCGATTTAAAAGCCACACCAGACCTACGGCCAACACTGTGTCTGCATTGTAGCTGGTCATCGGCATCCCGAGTCAGTCAGTTCTATGGTACACCGATCTTATTTCCACGATTTCGGGAGTCCACTAGTATGCAAAAGGTTTGCAGTTTACCATTCCCAGCCTTAAATACATTAATTATTAATACCTGGGTAACAAAATCCCTTGCGGTTCTGACTTCAATTATGATCTCACTAACCACGAAACTTAGAAGACTTTTGTCCGGGGTTTTGATATTGCATACAGAAACATTAGTATGTCCGCTCAATACGGATCGGCTTCGGCGGTGTCATTATAATCGCTATGTATTGTATAGCACCATAAGTTCCCCAAAATAACCACCATGTGACGCTTCCATTGTTCCGATTTGAGTTCTGTTTTTTTTTTGTTAAGTTGTTGATATTTCCTCTAAATCTTAGCATCATGGCTTGACATTTGCAAAAGTTACGTAGCCAACAATAAATCTTTATTTGTGTTTGTTGGCGATTTTTTAAAATTTTAGAAATGGAATTAAATTTGCAATAACGAACTTGTATTCAATTTTGCATAAAAAACGGATTTAATGGAGCGCGAATGTTGGAAATGTTGGAAAAATGTTTCGGCTACGATTCTCTAAAGAAAACGGTCGCTTACCAGTGGCACGAACGGTTCAAAAGTGGTCGTGAGTCAGTCGAAGATGATGAACTCAGTGGCAGACCATCGACATCGAAAACCGACGAAAACATTGATGAAGTAAAAGAAATGTTGGTCAATAACCGCAAATTAACCATCAGAGAGATAGCGGAGGACTTCAACATTGCCTATGGATTCGTCCAAGATATTTTGGTTAATGATTTGGGTTTCCGTCGTGTAGCAGCAAAGTTGGTACCAAAAGACCTCAATTTCATGCAAAAAAGAGAGCGTGTTGACGTCGCAAAAGAGTTGATTTGAGAGGTTGAGTCCGATCCCACATTCATCAAAAGGATCATTACTGGAGACGACACGTGATTTTATGAGTACGACACGCAATCCAGACATCAGGCAAGTGAATGGCGTTCACCAAATGAGCCGAGATCAAAAAAACCACGTCGTTTTCAGTAAAAAAAGACGGTGCATCATGAATTTTTGCCAGAAGGCCAGACAGTAAACAAAGAGTATTATTTGGGCGTTATGAGACATCTGCGTAAATACCATCCAATAGCCACCGAATTCACCTGATTTGGCTCCCTGTAATTTCTTTCTATTCAATTGAGTTAAAAAAACACTACGGGGAACGCGTTTCAGCAGCCGAGAGAAAAGTAATGGAAAAATCGCGAGGATTGGATCAAGCGCTGGCATAAGTGTGTTGCAGTCGATGGAGATTACTTTGAAGGGGACAATGTATGTGGATTTAGGTGAATAAATTTGTATTTGAACTCTTTGATTAAGGTGGTATACTATAGAGTATTTAGTACATTGCTAAAGTTAAGTGTATCTTCTTTTGATGAGCTACTTATTCCGAAACAATTCTGCCTAAGGCATCGTTCTTACTCCCAGTTTAATTCCTCGAAGTATCCAAGTCGCTCATCATATTTTACTCCGTTCTATAATAATAAATTTTTACTAGTGCAGGTTTAAGTGGCGTTCACTGTTTCCGATATGTCACAACTTGGTTTCTCGAAATCACATTATATCGACTTTTCGTTACAGCTATACGTTTTTTGGTCCGAAACTTTTCCCCACTATTGTGCCGATGTTTCAGTTGGCATACAAAAATTAAGTATCAGTCACTAATATTTCTATTAGCCCTTTGAGTGGAAGAGTGCATTCCGCAAAAGAAGTGCCCGGCACCCTAACTGCCATGATATCGTACTTTCGTACTATTTTTCTTCCGCCTAATATACGCAGTTCTGTGAATGTATGTATATTCGAAATCCGTAGACTTAGGAACCCTATCAAGTATTAAGGCATTGGATAGTCTTAGGTTAATTTTAAGTGTTTAAGTAGTCACCTTTGCGAATTGTTGGAGAGCAAACTGCGACAATATTCTAAAGTCCGCTCCAGGACTGCACTATCAAGGATTTAAACTGTCAAAATGCAATAAACTCAGTTTCTCTTTAGCTCGTGCTTCGCTCTGTGTCACGACGTTTTATACGCTTACGTTTCTGATATTTCGCTACCCTTAATAAAACCTACTGTAATGATGGTAAACATTTTTCAATATGGATAAATGTCATATCCTGCAGACTATGAAAGATATTCCTGAGCGTAAAGCAAACATGGAGATAAGTCTAAGCCTTTATGCATGGGCCAACCTAAACTTCATGAAGTTTATTCAGTGAAACAGAATCCAACTTCAACCATAAGCTGTAGTAGAATGCAAACTCTTAAATATAAGTGGAGCAAATGCTTATGCAGCGGACACCCATGATATGATAAGCCACAAAGCCATGTCGTTGGAAAGTGGTTTGTGGTGTACTCCCCTGACATCCTCATAGGTAACTGCATACACTCACATGTATCTACCCGTGTCAAATCTCAGTCATAAATTCCCTGAATCACTTTTTAATTGAGATACTTTTAAAGTCTTCTTCGTACGTAATCATTTGCCATAACACCATTACACTAGGCACCTTTAATCACGTATAGCATCCTTTCACATATAGCGTATGTCCTTCCACCTTGTAATATCCTCTTCAATATCATGCTGTTTTGTTTTTACAATTTTTCCTTTTTGCAAGCAAACTTTTACCCCGGAGCAATAACTTTTAAGTGCATTTCCGTGTTCATTAAAAAACATCAGCAAGGTTTTTTTTTTCGAATTTATTATTGATGTGTATAGCGTACCTTTTCCTGAATGCGTAAGATTGACCTTTTAAAATTAATGACGAGCGTAACAATCCGCTTTATCAGACAGTTCTATATTTAAAATATTTTCGACCAGATAAGTACATTTTTGAGTCTTTGAATAATTTACAGCGATTTTTATAATTTAATCCTTGTCAATCATTTCTTATGGTTCACATAAATTTGAAGGGTAAATCTGTGTCATTGTAGTGAAAGTATGTCCTGGAAGAGACTACTTGCACGTGCCTTACATTTACATAATTCGCCTCTTTACGCTAATTAGTCAGTTAATTAATGGCTTAGGTTGGCTGACTTTTCGTGAAAAAATTACGATGGCATAGAATATTCTTTTTTATATTCAAGCAACTTAACCAGAAATATGTATGTGTTGGTAAGACAAAATGAATAGAAGGGTTTAGTAAAAAGAATTAAATTGACTATGTCAGATTGCAATGCAAATTAGCTGCCTTTCTAAGCCAAAGAGGTTTGTTTAAAGCGTGAAAATTAATTTGTTGATACAATAAAATAGACTCAATAAGTCTTCTAAAGCAAGGTTCTCGAAAAAAGCTAAAGGGGCTACCTTCATTACGACGAACCTACATTGGGACAATCACTCAGCAGCAGTTTTCCCATTATTCGATACTTTGTTTCTTTTTCTGTCGGAATAAAACACACAAAAGAAGGACTAGTCCTTACATTCCTTATATCTTCCTTTTACTGGGATGTTTCATTCTTTCGTAGAAGGATTAGTGATGATATACCAGTATAGTACTTCAGGGTACGGCATTTGCAGACTGATACGACCATAGCCCGGATGCTCACAGTTTAAGTGATTTGCTGCATCATGTTCACACTCACAGTAAGAATCGCTGGATGTTGTGCCACTTATCACTAGCATATCTCGGTGTTTAGCAAAAGCACAATACCTCGATAGACAGCAGGATTGGACTGAACTAACATATTAAAGACATCCGAGCACATTTCTTTGGTCTACCGGCATCTTAAAGAGCCGCGCCATTCGCATTTATGGTCACAAGGAGCCCAGCTGTCAATGTTAGCCCCATTCGAGGACGTAGGCAGTTTTAACGCATGTTAGCGTCCTGAAAATCCTCAGAGCATTGTCTTGAAAGTTCATCGGCGATTTCATTTCCAGCAATACAATTCAGAGAAGTCTTGCATTATTGAACTGATTAGGAAAAAGTGAAAGGTTTCGGCAATGTTTCGGTTGTCGCTTCACTCCTCCTCTCCCCATTGATTTTTCGCAATATACGAGTAGTTCTTTGCCATCAGGATTGCGTAGATCTCCGCTTGGAAGCTAGACGCAAATTTTCCTAACGAGGAGTAAAATCTATTGTCATTAAAACTACAGTTCGCGTTTAAAAAAAACCCATCTCTATTAAATTGGCTATAACCTATGATGTGAAGAAGGGGGATATTCATCAGTATGTCTAAAACAGAGCCAGATGTACTAGCGAAGAAACTCATGCAGTCAAGATAGACTGTTCTTTGGAGTCTAGTTAAAGTTACATATTTTCGTGGTAGCTTTTTTCAGCAGACAAACACATAGGATGTAATTGGTCTCAGCACAGCCGTGGAAATCCAAAAAGCCAGTCGGTATTCGACGCTGTATCTTGTCTGTCCATAATCCTGGGCCCCCACCCAATTATCAAGGCTTCGCCCATCAATTCGTCTAATAAAAAGCGGGTTCAGAGCAAAATACTGGTCTTCTCATAATGACTTTCAGATGACGCCACCGCAGGTCCCTACCAGGACTATTACGGTACCATGGGAGTCAGCTCCTATGTAAAGTTTTCTTTCCCGGGAGAGAACTGGACATGTATAGAGTAGGTGGAGGATTATACATTCTTCCTCCTCATCCATGCAGCTCTACAGAAATCGTTTGTAAAAGAGCCAAGCCTTCTAGCATGCTCGCCAATATACACGTATGATGGTATATAGGTTTCCTATTTAGAAGGAACAGACCCTTAGCGATTCGGATCCTAGACATGTTGGTCCAAAAGTCCATCTAAGGTCTGTTCTTTTATTAGCATTCAGCTTTAATATTAATTTGCACGTAGCGATTGGTATACCCATGCAACCCTTTTCCTGTAGAATAGGTAGAGTGGTTCCAATTCTGGTGACTTCGTCGGCCCTACAGTTTCCTGGAATGTCTATCCGTTTTAGATCCATCTGTGTAAAAGCGGATTGAAAGCATCTTCCTACCAGAAGGACCTAGAGGGCAAGTTTCCATGTAGGTCTTTGTCAAACCAAAGTTCAGCTTTGGTGTAATCGATGTTCTCTTGGAGGATTCCAAATAATTAAGAATATTAGCGTGGCCATTGAAACCGTCTTAAATAACTTGAATTTAACGTTCCGATAAGTAATTTCTAATCCATCAAAGAACAAATCCCGATCGATCCACAAATGCACGCACGTATTTTCAACTAAAGAGCCTGCATTAGAAATATCAAGTGCAGCTATCTTGCCTTGGCCAGATTGATGTACGCTTTGGTTCAACTTTTCGGTGAGACATGCTATCAAATTACCAGTGAACCTGTTGCTATGATAACCATACAGGCGGCATTTAAAAGTTTTCGTGTTTCGAAATATTTCAAGAAATTCATGAAGCGTAAGTGTAATGGGTCGGTGTGAGGAGGCAGAAGAAAATTCCGCTTTGTTGGGACAGAAAAAGCTTACTCAGTGGTTTGCCAGCGTCGATAAGCACCTCTTCAGAAACAGGGAAGATATACCATCTGGATCAGTGGATTTGTGTAGCTTAAGATCTTTAAGTACTCTTGCTACTACACGAGTACGAAAGAAGATTCGGGAAAGATTCGACGCTGTCAAGTGTAGGCGGGACAAGGCACAGTCTGGAAGTGTTGACCTGGCCGCAAAGTGGGTAGCAACCACATTTGTCTTGTTCATAGAGCAGAACGCTGGAATGTCATTATAAATGAGCCTGGGAATGTAGGATAAGGCAGAATTTTTAATATTTTTGACGAAAGATCCAAAATTATTGCTGCCTTTGAAACAATTTAGTATTTCTTGCCTCAAGTTATGGTCGTATTGAAATTCCACATGCTTAAGAAAGACGTTGCTATCATTCCTGGCTCGTCTCCTCTGCCGAGTTGGTCTTTAAGAACCGAATAAAACATTTCTCTAACGCTGAAAGCCTCTTTACAGCTCGAGTTCTACCATGCCTTTTCCTTTGGTTTGATATTCTGCATCCGATGAGGAATAAAGAATCTCATTCCAAAGAGAATAACGTCTGTGATCATATCAATAGCGGCATCCTCGTCGTTATCGAGGAAACATAGCGAGCAGTTAAAATTTCTAAAGAAACTGTTAAGACAGCTCCAATAATTGCCTTTCTCGCATAACTATGCGGATATTTTACGAATCTTTTCTTTAACTGTGTAGTCGGTGAACGACGAACCTAGAGGGGATAGCGCATCGACCTTGTATCTATCAGGGTGAGAAGTTAAAAAAAGGTCGAAATGTTGGCAGTATGGCTACCAACGTCTTGTATCCGCGTGGGCTCATTTACAAGCTGGATCAAGTTGTTTTCCGCAGCATAGGCCTTCGGGTGTCGCCTACCCAGAATGTCGATGCCACCCAGAATTGTGTATATTGAAATCGCCAATAATAACGTTTGCAATATGCTGCCACAGGGATACAATTCTTTGAATGGAGTTAGATATCGCATCGAACTCGAACTCAAAGAAAACACAAGAATGGGATTTCCATGGACGAACCAAAAACCAATTGATTTTATGTCGCAATTGTCAAATAAACGGACAAGCTAAAAGAAACTGCAAGATTAGAACATATTGTGCGAATTCTTCTCATAAGCACAAAACGTTCAATTGCACCATACAAGAATGCTTAATTTGAGTTTTTGGAGATTAAGGAGAGAATGCAAAAACGAAACGCTCTATCAACGAATAACAACACAAACAACTTCTCTCAATGTCAGCTGTAACGAAAACATTAAACGTGAAGCTGTCAGTAATCCTGGCCCATTCAAAGAAAGCTTAATTTTAAATTATGTTCCACAAACTCAGAGTAGTTAAGGACAGTTCTTAATGGAGATGATTTCAAGTTGAAGATCTTATTTTAACGCATATCTAAAACACCTAATATTGTAATACAGCCAATTCTTTTAAATGCTTTAAACTCTGATAATTTTCCTGTTTTTTTGTAATCTAGATGTCAGTCCGAAACAATCACCAATACTTGGATACTAAAAGTGCAAACTGGGTTCATTTCAAGCAGTTTATATTAAGGCCCTTGGGTAACTATGATGGTGATTTTACGCCATCTTTAACGCTAGTTCACAATTCGACAAAGGACCATAGAGAATGAAATTAGGTGGATTGGCGTGGCACAAGTGGTAGTGTATTGGCTTCCCAATACCAGGTGAGACCGAAAGACTCTTTTTCAGGCAACTAAAATCTCGTACAATGAATGATACAACATCAAGTCCAATTTACACTAATAATTTACATAGTTTCCCCGTTAAATGTTGGATGCTAGTCATGTAGCAAAATAACTACTGAGCCCAAACATCTTTCTCTCTCCCTCTATCGAATTTTCCGAAAAACTTAACACGTGCTCCGGCATTTTTAGAGTAGTTATACCCTCTTGAGTGTTAGGTTCGTTTAAAAAATAAAAAAAATAAAAGAAAAATTTAAATCTTACTTTATATTCTCAATTTTAAGATATTTACCAAACATTAAAAATTGTACTAAATTTAATTTCCTTTCTTTACAGATTCAAACAATATGTCTCTGGGCATTTGACCCTTAATTCGGTGAAAGTGATCATCTTTGAGATTGTGATATTTTTACATAAAGTACGTGTAAGAAAAAAAGACAAACAACTTAGTTCAATATTATCTATTATAAATAATATATACTATAGTCTATTAACCAGTTCAGCAATATTAAGTTTTCTTATTGATTTTTTGGTTCGTTTATGTAGAAAATATTAGAAAATCTAGTTGAAGTAAGCGCAAAAAGACACAAAAAAGACATTTTATTTAAAATAAGGTAAACAAATCCAATCCTACAACAAAATTAAAATAAAATCGATAAAGAAGATACACACAACTGTACGTAGTTACTGTTAAGGCACATATAAACCTGGTGTCAAAAGTCGCCATGTCACATGGAGGCCAGGAATGTATGTAATATTTCCAGCTGATGAACTCATCTTAATGACATACGGTGCAGCATTACCAAGAATTAAGCCGCGACCAACATTAGATTGCCTTACAGATCCACTTGTAACAACTGACGGCAGATCCTCATCATCCCCATACGTCCAATCGACAAATTCAACGCAATTTTATTCAAGAAATCACTTACCGCCGCCACCGCGTATTATAGAACCGCCACTCATGCAAGCTGCATATGATGATCCAACGAATACCCGTTCCAAATCAAGTCGAAACCATCCAAATAATTCCAGTTCGACGTCCATCGAACCATATTCAGTAAATGAAAACGAAGCAGCAACCGATGATCCTACCTTAGATGAATATGGATTATCTCGTGAACGTAGTCCTAGCTTATACCTGGAACCACCAAGTTCTGAATTTCCATCTGGTCGTTCGACAACACCGACTTCAAAACCTATATCCCCACAAACCAAAACGAAAACTCGCCCGAAACTCAACATATCTCTGGGTCGTTTAGGTCGACAACAACGCGAACAAAATGAATCCAGTAGATTACGTGAAGACCTTCATTTGCATGTTGAAAATCCGACGTTCACCAGTGAGAATCTACGTCAAAGAAATTTCGATGCTTTCTTTGAATCCGGTGAGCCGGTCTATAAACTACATCCTAAGCCAACATCCACAACCAATCTCGAATCCCTATCCCCATCGACGTCGGCCAGTTTCGATATGGCTACTGGTGGATATGAGCCGACGTCATCATCAACGAAGCTCAATACATTAGGGGTCTTTGGACGTTCCAAAGAACCCATTAATTCACGATCTAAAAGCGCTGACTACGATAGTGAGAAAACGACGACTGGTGTGCCCCAGAAAGGTGACAGGTGCCCCCAAAAGATTACTTTACAAAAAACTTAGTTTGGACAATTTTTTCAGCGTTTTTATCAGCTTGGTTCAACTAAAAAAACAAAAAAAACAAAAAAAGAAAACTTTACAATACTTAACTGATAACGACGTAAAATTTTTTATATTTACCCTAAGAGACTTTCTTTGTTTTTCGAGTGGGCAATAGTTTTAAATAACAAACGTTTGGATTTTGATTTTATTTTTAGATCTAATATTGTACAAAAAAAATAATAACTTCGTGTGTAACTTAAAAAAAAACTATCAAAATCATTATTTCAAATGAAGAAATTTACATCAACAAATAACTAAAATATTTTGAAAACTTATATTTAATCCGAAATTGAATAAAAACTATGATTTTGATTGCCTGTATAAAGGTTTTCTATATATTTAATTTTATTTTTATTCTAAACAACAATTTAAAATTTGGAAAATTCATGTAAATTATTTAAAATTGGTTTTTATTCCTTGTGTTTATGAAAATCTGTCAATGTGAATCCTTCTTCATGCATTTTTATATAACATTAACATGAAACACAATTACCAATGACATAGATCAGTGAAGAGCTATGGATTAAAAGTTTAGATTCCTTTGGGGATTAAAGAATTTCAAATGGAAATGGAATTTATTTCTCTCGATTGCAGAGTCCTTTAGGCATGGCTGTGTAAATGTGGAGCATAACAACAATATCACAGACCTATTCAGAAATACACTCTTTTGAAACTCACTTAAAGAAATGAATTCACGTATACTGTCCGTCAATATATCTGTATATTTTTTACAACAATCCCTACACACACAGGATGTACACATTTCCCTCTAAAAAAAAAATAAAAGTACTATATGAGCTCAGAGTTACTAACTTTACTCATCTTAACAATTTTCTGGCTTACTTTGCAAATCAATATTTCAAATGAAGTTTCAATGAGTTATTCTAAGCCGCTTTAAAATTATCTTCTATCACATCCAGGGAATCATTCCATACCATATAACTCAGATGTCAAGTCCTTATTTGCCTTTGCCTTTTCATTTTTCCTTAACATTAACTTGCCTTCATAGCAGAGCCAAATACGTACATGCCATATGTATTCGTATGTGCAAATTTGAGTTAAGTGTCTGCTACCTACTGCCTTAATTGTCAAGTGAAATCCTGACATTCCCCCGGCTTGTTGATTCACACTCAACCAGTCGACCAGCGCTGGTGACCACTTTAGTTTGATGCAGCAAACATGACTGGGCAGCTGAGATGATACTCGTATCTTCTGGCCTTTCTCATCTACGAGCATCATGGATGCTTTTATCGCTTTGCAAAAAAAATTCGGAGAGTATTGGGTATACTCAAATCATCCCTTCCGTAGTGTATTCAGGGCAATAGTGTATTCTGGGTAATTGCATATGCCGTTGACTTCTGTCTGCCGACTGCAATAATGGTTGAGACACCTAACATTTAACCTAAAGTGGGTTCCGAATGTAAGAGTTTTTTGCTTCATCAATTCAAAAATACAAATATGGAACTTATACTTCTTATCTCTGCGGTCTTGTACAAGGTATACAAGAGGACTTTGCCGATTTTTGTTCACTTTTTATTTAAAGATTAGTCCAAAATGTAGTTTCTTTAATTCCCCCTTTCAAATTGAAATATTCGTTTCCATTAATAAAGTTTTGTGGACATCAAAAAAGGTGATAATCCGGTGGTAAAATACCAGGAGAATATGGCGGCCGGGCTGAAATTTTCCAACCCCCACCGAGCAATTTTTGTAGGGTTTTCCTTTACACATGTGGTGTTGCATTGTCGTGATGAAAGAAAACATCATTTCTATTGACCACGGATAGACGTACTTTTGTGTTTTAGATATCATGCTGAGTATAATAATGATCAGTATTTATCGCGACAAGCAGGTCATAGAACAGCAGACCTTTTTCGGTCCCATCAGTCACATAGCATTACTCATACCATCTTCTGACGCATACCAGCTTTGGATGTTGTATAGGGTGACCAGATAAAAACGATAGGAAACAAAATTTATATAAAACAAGAACGGTGTGAGATATAAAATTGATTCTGTCTTTATCTTGAACCTACGTTCATGCTTCACGGTGTTTGGAATAGCACATCAAGCGCTCGGTCCAATTTTTGATGATTCGGTCCCATATGTGCCGCGTTATTCCGGTAAAAGCGTGTCGAATGTAGGCCTAGAGCTCATCCAAAGAGGTTGGCTTTTTAGCGTAGACTAAGGACTTTACGTAGCCCCAGATTGATCAATTGATCAACGCTCGCCATGAGAAAACCCAGTCGGAAAATTTCTGCTTCATAATTTCTAACGTTTCATAGCTTTTATAACATGTAGCGCCATTTTGTTGGAACCACAGCTCAGATATATCGATGTTGTCGAGCTCTGGACACATAAAGTCGGTTAACATCGCTCTATACCAGAGACAATTGACGGTAACGGTGTCTCCTTCCTCATTTCGAAAGAAATTAGGTGCAGTGATGCCGCCGTGCTATAGACCGCACTAAACAGTAAATCTTTTTCAACACTTGTGGATTGTGTTCGCTCGAATAATGGCGGTTTTGCTTGTTGACATAGATGCTGAGCCAAAAATGAGCTTCGTGCGAGAATATGATTTTTTTTTGTCAAAATCTGGATCTCCGGCCAACATTTCTAGTTCCAAGTCAGCGAACTTACAGCATTTTCTATGGTCGCCCGCTTCAATTCTTGCATCGGCACAATCTTATGCGGATGTAGGCCAAAAGCCTAATTCAGCTGATCGGCGCCGAATCGACTTTTCTGGGTCTTGCTCGATAGTGTCCGCTACGGCGGCTATATTTTCTTCATTTCTCACCAATCTCTATCTGGTTGATGGCTTTACATCTAAAAGGGTGTACTCACGTTCAAACACGACGAATTGCCTGCACACTGAAGCCGTGACTCATTTTTTATTAATTTCCGCACGTTCGACAAGGGTAAAACGATGTATGATGAAATGGCAAACCTTACTGAATATTTTGACAGCTGGACGTCATTGGTAACTTTGACAGCTGCTGAAACATAATAATTGGAAAAACTATCCTTGCTGTCAGGTCACCCTATATTTAGTTTCCTCTCTGTATTTTTCGTACAACATTTTTATGAACTATTAACTTATAATCCTTAGTAACTAAGCGGCACAAAAAAAAAACAATTTTGTGGTTTATTTATTGAAATGGGGTCGATTAATTTGTATAGTACCGCTAAAAAAAATATTGGCACAAAACTAAGCCTTTTGATGCGATCAAACGCATTTGTGGGATGAACTCAAAGCTTGGAGCAAATCTACGGAAATTAATGTGTGATTTGTCCGTATGGTATTGCGTAGAACTTGGTCATTAACATCTGATGGTTAATGATGTTATCGGTGTTCATTTACCAAAGAAAATTCGCCTGAATGAAATTTTGAACACCACCTTTTGCATGCTTGAGCTGTTACATCGGCCTTTTCAAACATTCTACACAAGTTTTTTCTTCTTGTACAGCGTTATTGGCTTGTTAAAGGTCATAGGGTATAAAACGACTGAACTGTAATTTTTCTACACTCTTACGTCTTAACAATTATTGACTAACATATGCAAAACCTTACTTAAGTCACTCACCGCACTTCCCTGATTTATATTGGTTCGACAGATCATAGTGGACATTCCAAATATTCGTTGTCTGAGAACCAATCCTATTTTTTTGTGAATCTCCGTCTGTAAATACAGGGAAGTCATTGTGCCACTTAGCGAAACACAGATATAGGAGTATATTAGGTCCAAGCCTTCTCTAAGTTTACTGGTGTAAATGCCAGTATGCTTATCCTTTTCCCACCGTCGTTTCGCCATTTATACACACTCATAATTGTGAAGTAAAAGTATATTAAAGTCAAGGTCATCAAAACTCCAGGGCGAATTGTACGAAAAACCACTTCTTTTTAAGCAGAAAATGGTTTTGAGAGTGTAGACTACATATAAGTCAGTCATTGTGAAAGTTCTCATGCAGATAACATAGATCGTTTTTTAGATTCTGGTTAAAGCAACATTGACGTATTTTTGGGAAAGTTCGTTCCATCTCACAATCAACGGTGAGGATATTATTGGTCTTAAGATAGCCGGTGTAGATCAGGTACCCTCTCCTTTGTGGTAAGCTTCATGTGCTGCCCAAAACCCATTCATACATCCAGAAAATCAACAGCGCCTAAGAGGTTTTTGACGTGACACGTTTGGTCAAAAGCAGTTTATTATACTGGATGACACCATTAGGCGAGCCGGACAATCAGCTTTTTGTAACAATTGACTGAATGTCCGTTTCTGGTACATGATAGACGATTCATCACAGTCGTTGTGTTTAAGAGTAGTAAGTCACTACAAATGATTCAAAATAAAGTACACCTACATCATCTGCATATACATACATTCTGCATGAATTTACTGTGAATACGAACGTATGTGACGTGATTTATCTTCTGTATTTCGTGCCAGAAAGTTTGACAAAAGTTCCATCCAATTTGATAGTCGAACGATAGTGGAACATATGGGTGAGTAAGCGTTCAGTAATCGACTGGTAGGGCTGTACGATAATGCCAGTTTCACAATCTAGTTTCCAACCACACGGTTCTTAAATGGCGGTCTTGGGGTCTCTTCTCAGCTTTTTGTAGGAATTTCGATAGTGGCCCATTTGGTTTGGCAAACTGTGTAAAAGCTATCGTCTTTGGTGTGAATCCCAAAATCAAGTGAACTTTTGGAGACAAGTATCACTCGTCCAAAAGTCCACATGTCAACTTTTGGAATGGGAATGGTTTTCATTTTGATGATCAATAATTTCACTATTAATGGAAGGCAGAAAAATTTAGAGTATTAAGGAGTGAGTCGACCAACGACTTGCGGGAAATCTTTGATTACCCCAGCAATCACATATTGGTCGCAGTTAGCATCCGCTATCAGAGTTCTCATAAGTGGCATTGATCTTTCCCACATAATTTGTGATTCCTCTACGCCTAAAGAAATGCGCAACGAACTCTTTCTTGTCAAGTACATATTCAATTCTATCCACCAGATTTTGAAGCAGGGTCGTCCACGAACATAGATGTATATTTTATAGACTGCATTCGCAAATAAGTTTTCCGTACATAAAGCTTGATCATTCCCACCATGCTTTTCCAAATGAAGGAAATCAGATTAATAGGTCTAAAGCTCTGGGCAAGTTTGTAGTTATCTTTTCCAATTTTTGATAAAAAGGCCAAAGGTCCAGTATATATACATACTATTGCCATGCCAGCAGTGAAGATTTTCTTCAGAGCCGCCAGCATCTAGTCTATACATAGTGCCAGACGAGTCCAAGCTGTCAAAAGAGACAACAGTGTGTTTGAAAGCATCATCCGTTACCACAGCAAATGACAGACACCGGCTACGGAGTGTTGGGGCATTCACTTGTAGCTTCGATGACATGTGCTATTTGTTAGGTGATTCTGATCAGGTTTCCTAGGAAAGCGCTTGCCGTTGGTTTGGTGCAGATTCATATGGGATTTTGAATTTGATGTAACAACATAATGTTGACAGCTGGGTAAGGCGAGAGTATGAAGTCAGGGAAATGATTACCTTTTAAGTTGTACTGTTCAACAAAAACTCGATATAATTGTGCGGTACATTCATCTTTCTAAATTTTTTAAACACTATCACACTATAGCTATTGAATGATGCTTAGCGGTGATGAAGTTCACTTTATTTTTGCTAATTTAAACAAAGTCTTGTTTCGTGAGAGCTTGTATAGCCTTGAATTTCGGAAAATTTATTTATCTCAATAATCTGTTCAGGAACACCAAATTGAGATTGAGTTTAGATTAAAACCACCATATTACTGTTAATAATGCTGTGGCTTATTTTTACCCTAAAATTCATCATTCCCCTTTAGAACAACAAGAAACTACACTCCTTTTTTAACAATTTAAATAAATTGTGAAAAGGATACCTTCACTCTTGAGTCGTACTATCCAGACTGCCAATGGAATTTTTTGAACTCTATGAATCTTTACACGGAAATATCTGTCTTACAAGTATCCACCCACCCAAAACAACACCAAAAATGCCAACAAAACTGCGATAATATTATTATTATTTTTTTCTGACGGAACAGAGCACATAGACACAAAGAACTAGTCTGTTATACTGTTTATGATCCTTTGAATGATATCTTTCAATTTTTCGAAAGATGAATAAGCCCTTCAGTGATAATGTGCCCATATTATCAGCATCCACCACGTCAGCGCCGAATACCAGCAGCCGAATGCGAGCATATGCCGGATATTCACAGATGTAGTCCCTGGCGGTGTCGGCATCAGTTTCACAGCCAGCATTGCAGGATGTTGTATTACTTATGGCCAGCATAGACAAGTGCTTAGCAAACATGTAGTGCGATAATAATTTCAATCATAATTATTTAGTCTAATCCTTCAACAGCTTCCCATTGACTTGTAATTTTTTTAGTCGGTCTTTTGCAGAGCACATCCCGGGAATTTGATTATATACATTGGTTATATAAATTATTGCCCTTACACACTACAATAGTTATCATTAATGTCACATATGCCACGGTTCTCGATAAATTCAACCAACTCGAAGATACTCGTATATATGTACTCCTTTGGTCTGGATGGATTGCCTGCAAACTTTTTTATAAAATGCATGAGCCAGTTAATATCACATCTCACTCACCTCCTGTAACTTTCTTCATCTCCGTGGTCTTTTTCGTGTTTGATTCAAACAAACAAAACACAAACACGGTGAAAACTATCAATGTACATATTGGCAATCTTTCATGCTTCCGTTAACTCGTTGGAAGTATACTTCACGATGTAATGTTCTTCGATTTCGTCAACAATCAACATAGATTTCTAAAGGTTGGATCTATGACTACTAAGTTGAGTGAATTAACTGACTTAATTGTATTATTATCGATATTAAATTAGGCTACTAATTTGATTCAATACGATCATGAACTGAAGAAACATTGTTTAAAAGATGAGATGAATTGTTAGTCATTTCTGCAATACATGAGAAATTCTGTTCCATCCTTCACTTCATAAATTATATTAAATGACACTCTAGCTGTCAGCTATTTTCACAAGATTTTTGAATCAGCCAAAGCAACATTTCTAATTTTTATCATACGAGGATTATTCAAAAGAAAAAATGCGCACTATTTTATCATACAATACAAAGACCAAACTTATTTTATGCAGTATTACTCAGGACCGCTTCTCATTGTTTCACAAGCACTGGTCCTAATATTTTGAAAGGTTTGATATACCAATTAGCTCCGCACTTCTGTTCAACTGTTGAATACGATAAAACGCAGTTGACCCCTTGGTACCTTTAACTTTGGGAACAAGTAGTAGTAATGCTCATCTTTCCTTCAATAGTATTGCACAGTGTCCAGACAATTTTTTTTCTATTTCGTAGCCAAACGGCGAGGAATCCAATGGACCGATATTTTTATTTTTTGTAAATCTTTTTTTTTTCAAAAAGCGGAGCATCGATATTGCTCAAAATTCGCTAGGATATTTATTCACACGCGACCTTCTTCATTAAGAAAATCTGATACAATCTTCATACTACACTCATCGGTTGATGTTTTCGACCTTCCTGAGCATGGGTCAACGGCCTTCACCGGAAAGGGCTAGCTCAGCGTGCACTGATCTATGCTGTGTTGTGTCATTCAGTATCATTTAAGACCCGATGAACTCTTGTAGTGATTTTGCAGTATCCGAGCCAGCTACAGGTGCCATATCTATCTATTATCAAAACAAGAACTGCTAGCACTATATGTATATTGAATTTAGGCAAAAGAGTGCTGAATCTTCAATTTTATTAAGATTGCATCATATGTACGAGAATATTAATCAGAGATTCCAAAATTTTCACTATTTTTGACATAACCCTCACATCTCTACGAAATGTGGATCTTTTTCACTTTTCTTCTAAATATTGGTTACACTTTGGGTATTTTTGTTACCAATGCTCCCTAAAAATTGTCGGTAACATTAATGTGTCTGTGCAGTGTCCTGCCGTAATCTTTGTAATATGCAAACATTCAAAACCAACGTTCACCGGTATCATTACTTATTTCCTTTCTAATTTTCCTTCGTCTGCGCTATGACGCTCTTAAGTGTACGCAGTTTTTTTTTTAAAAGGAAAGTTTTATGGTGACTATATCTTTCGACAAACAAATCAATATTCTTACTATGAATCAAGTATTACGAAATTAATTCACCTAACTAAATACAACAACGAAATATATCTTGGGACATTCTTTCGTCATAACAATTTTTCTAAATATAACTCTTTAAGAGGTAGATGAGATATTCAGATGGAGCGGTACAAATTGAATTGCTATCTATCAGTACCTTCGAAGAAAAATATTACTCCGCAAACGTCTACTGATTTAAAGAAAATAATTATTTTTTCATGAAAGAAAAACTCACTTCCAGTCGATGTGCAATTACTTTAAGACATCAAAGGAAGGCCAATGTAGACAAAGTCAACGAAAGTAGTTTTTTTTGTCCGAAACTCTGAAGAATAAATGATGACAATGATTTCTTTTCCATTTACTGAAATACTGGACCATCATTTGTTTTGGTTTATATTGTATATAATATGAATGGGCAACATCTTTGATGCCCCAGTCTGGTTTTTTCTAAAATCCTTTTTCAATGTATGAACCTTTTTCTTATGGAAATTCTAAGAAAAATCTATTTAATTTGTTCATCAGATACCTATTCTACTGATGGTCAATATTTGCTATTCGTTTTCTTCTTGACGTATCAAAACTAGACCGGAAACCTCTATGAGAGTACTACACTAAATATGTATATTAAAGTCCTTTATCTGTTTGCTTGGTAGCCCTAAAGGGTGTTTCAACAAGAGGTGTACAATTTGTTTTTTGAGTAAGACGAACCATTATATGTTTATCTCTGAAATCTTTATTGATTACTTGTGGGATCCAATATATTCCAACTGACCGCAGAGCCGCATGTTTCCGGATTTGATCTGGAAAACATGCATGCTGTCATTGATTTTTGTAAATAATCCCAGCAGTCTCCTGAAAAGAAATTCGGAACGTTCATACACGCTGGCATTGAATTGGATCACTATCTTCCTGTAGTCAAAGAGCCAATGTAGATGTTTGGCTACAAAACATAGAGGAGGGCTATAAACTAATTCCACGTCGAACGGCTGTAGATGAAGAAGACTAAGTAGTAGAGCCTTTTCTGATCGAATCTCCCAAAACCTCTCGAAAAGTTCTATGATGTAAGCACCAAGCGCAGTAGGCCAGTTGAAATATTACCAACAAGGTATCAGGAAACCCCACATCTTCTGCAATTAAAATGCTGAAATGTTTTTTTTTTTTTTTTCTTGTTATTATAATGGGTGACGAGATAAGAACGATAGGAAAAAAAATTAAATAAAACAAAAACGGCGTGACATATTGTATAAAATTGATTCTGGCTTTATTTTGAAGCAACTGCACGATGTATGGAATAGGTGGCCGTCTCGGCTTCGATGGCAGCACTTCAAGCGGTCATTCTAATTTTAGATGACGCGGTCCGATATTGGTCCAATTCAAATATTCTGGATATAGCGAGTCGAATGTTGTCCTCGAGCTCGTCCAAAGTGGTTGGCTTGTTAGCGCAGACTAGGGAGTTGACGTAGCCCCAGAGAAAATAATCACGCGGTGTCCAGTCCCATGTTCGCTGCGGCCAATTGATGAACGCTCGCCGTGAGACGACGCAGTTGCAAAATTTCTCCTTCACAACGTCGAGCGTTGCGTCACCTATATGGCATGTAGCGCCGTCTTGTTGGAACCACAGCTCGGATATATCGATGTTGTCGAACTCTGACCACAGAAATTCGGCTAACATCACTCTACGCATGAGACAATTGAACGTAACAGTATCTCCTTTCTCATTTTGAAAGAAATAAGGTCCGACGATGCCGCCATGCCATAAACCGTACCCAACAGTCAATCTTTGCGTTGCTCTAATAACGACAATTTTGTTTATTGACTTGGTCGCTGATCCAAAAATGGGCCTCGTCCGAGAAGATGATTATTTGGCCAATATCCAGATCTCCCAGCCAAAATTTCCAGCGCTCAATTAGCGAATTCACTGCATTTTCTATGGTCGTCTGGCTGCAGTTCTTGCCAGTTCAACCGCAAAATAAGTTAACCGGCGGCGCCGACTCGACATTTCTGTGTCTTCTTCGGTACTGGCCGCTACGGTGGCCATATTTCCTTCATTTCGCATCAATCTCTGTCTTATTGGTAGCTTAAAGAGTGCACTCACGCTCAAACTTTTCCACGGTGCAATGAATTGCCTGCACTCTGAAGCCAGTCGTCATGGCTGGAACTTTGATAATATTTTTTAATAATTTCCGCTCGTTTGGCAAGCGTAAAATGATGTATGATGAATTGGAAAACCTTACTGAATATATTGACAGCAGGATGTCATTGGTAATTTTCACAGCTGCTGAAAGGTAACAATTTTAAAAACTAACATTCCCATCTGGTGAAAATCTCGAAAAACACTGAGTGGTTAGAAACCCATAGTATTGTGGGACTCTAACCGCACTAAAAGCACCTCCTTAATCATGGCCAATCAAAAAGAGATCGACAAATGATTTTATTTTCAACGTTCAGTTGAGTCTAAGAAGAAGTCTATTCCCTAAAGGACTTTGTTTTGAAATGTTTATATAATTTGTACATTCGTTGGTTTTAGTACAACCGCATAATTGGATACCATATGTCCAAACAATTTTTGTATCTGATTATACAGTATATTAAGACTTTATTCTCAGTGAAGATTTATGAATTACATCCTAACAACCAATAAAGTTTGCTGCAGCTACGAGTATTATTCAGCTCTTCTACTTTCTTTTTCACATGTTTCTTAGATTTCAGTTTAATATCTAGATTCATACCCAGATACTTAGTTTGATTAGATTAGATTGATTATTAATAACTACAGGAACATTCGTTATTATTTTATTTGTAAAATTTATATGACTCATTAAATCGACGTTGCGTCCAATCATTTATCTGGTTAACTAAATTTTGTACGATAGCTTTTCGATTGCTTTAGCCACGCATCCATAAGTTGAAAGAAGAGCCCTGTCATCTGCAAATATGGCTATCATCGTATCGTTTGTATGTGGTATATTACAAGCGTATAATAAATATAAGGTGGGTCCTAGAACACTTCCCTGTCGAATTCCTGGTTATATGTTATTTCTTTTAAATGCACGACCCACTTGGTCTATTGTCGAGTGTTTATTTCTAAACCCGAACTAATGGGTGGGAATATGCCTTCTTTGCTCTATGATTCTATCTAGTCTTTTAGGAAGCCGTTTCAAGAAGAGTTTCTATAATACCGGTAAAAGTGAGATTGGCAACTTCTGGAGATCTGAGATTTATAAATTCTTCCAGTAAGTCTTTAAATTTACACTACTTAGTTCGTCCTTTGTTGGTAAGTCTTACGTTTTTTATCTATTTTATTGGAATGCCGTTGATCGTTAGGATTACGGGTATATGATCCGATGGCAGATCATTACTGCCTTCAGCTTTTACGTTTTTCTATCAACTCTTTTCGTTATATAGAAGTCAATAAGATCTGGTATTTGCGCTAGGTCAGATGACCAATTTGTAGGCGATCACAGCTAATTTTTCAGCTTGTTTTGCAAAACTTCCTGCCTTTTGTCGTTATTTGTCGTGTGTTTGGCATTGAAATCACCTCCAACGATAAAGTTGTTGACTAGAGTTCGAAAACAAGTTATTAAATGTTCCTTTGCAGGCGAATGCTATGGTGTGCAGTATATGGCAACTATTTTAAATTCTTTGCATTTAGTCAAAATGTTTCTTGTCGCTACTCGCATTGTTTGTTTTGCTATTTTAGGCAATTCGTAAGGGTCAAAAATATATTTTGCTATTACAGTACTACCTCCCTTGGCATTTTGAGCTACAATAGATGAGGAGAGTGGTAACAGAGGTACCAAGAAATCCTAATCTTTGTTCCCTGTTTGAAGCGGGTTTCAGAAGTCAGGGAAACATTAATGTATTCATTGCATTGAAATACCTGAAATTCAGAGATGTGTTGGAGTAAACCACTTGAATTCTAGGTTGCTATTTTCAGAGTTTTCCTTCATATTTAACGCATGCAAAATCCCTTTTACAACAGCTTTGCCTATATCCGAAGACTTGGCATCATTTGCAACGAGGTATTGAGTTGGAACTTTTTCAAAGTGGCTCAATCTTAAAAATGATTTAATAGCGTACAAAAATGGGTAATTTTATATATCTTATCGTTGGTTCCCCGTCATCAATTTTTGTTCTTCCTTTTGTTATAAAATGTTTGGCTTCCTAAATTTTTAATTTTTTATTAGTCAAGTCTTCAAAAATATCATGTTCAGGTCTCGAGAAGTGAAGACCTTTGGCGACTACTCTAAAAAGTCTAATAGCTTTATTTTCATCTGAATGGCATTGCATATGAGTTAGCTCATCAGTGATTTCTCTATAAGTGTCACTGTCATCCACATTAATTTTCCTATTATCATTCCTATATGATTCAAATTTTCTTTGTTTTTTGTTCAATTATCTTTTTAACTCACCAAATATCCCAAGAGATCATTATTGGAAGGAGTAATGGCTATCTTCTCAAATCAATAGTTGTATTTTCAAGCTTCTTATCATTTCTGTTAGCTTGTGAATTTGCGTATTTTGCCGTACACATACTATCATGATTTCTTCAAATGTTTCAATACTTTCTTCGGTATTGCGGTTTTTTGGTGGCCTTTTAATTTTCTTCTGATGTCCTTCTGTCCCTTTTTTATCTTCTTGCTGGGTTGGTTGGATAGTAAGTTTTTATCAGTTTTTGAAAGCTAATAATAATTTCTTATAGAATTTTTCTTGCTTTAAGTTCAGCTTACCGTTTGTTTTTAATTTAATTTGGGAATCAATTCTATGTGCACTATCAACTATACTGGTTTCAATTCCAAATTTATCTTTATGTTTTTTTCGGGATACTTACAAATATGGTGCTATCTTTGGCCGTAGGGCTTTTCGGAGGAGTTCTTGGTTTGAGTGAACCCCTTTTTTGGAACTTTACCGTAGAAACAATAAATGGTCCCCCCAGAATTCATGGGACCGACTTCCGAGGTGGGCTGATTTTCCAGTTTAGCTGGTCTGCCACATGGGGTATTTATATTTACTCGGTAAAAGAAAAGAGGATTGAGTCATTCGTTTTAGTTTTTTGCAATTCCTGCGAAGCTTTCCTCTCCATTCCTTTAGATTTTAGTCGTCTTTTATGGCAGGCCTGCCTACCAAGGGTATATTCTGAGCCATACCCGAAGGGATATATTAAAATATGTGCTTGAGATTAAATTACCTCTTAATTATGCCATCTACGATTCGCTATACCACGCTATTGATAGTGTAGTTCTAGGCTTGATAATTCTAAAACAGATTTTGTCAAGATCACAGGAACTTTAACCAACATCTCAATCTAAAGGCCGTATTTACATCATTTTTGATGATAAGTTGTATAGTATTGGGGTTATTATAATTTAGGCATCCATTCCAACTAGCGTGGTCAGGGTAACGTTAAGAAACAATCTCTGCTCCGTGAGACCCATATTGTCCTAGTCCCACTTTGTGGAATCATAGACTTTATCACAAGGGGATAAAAATGGTCTAACTTGGAGATCCGAAATTAAAAGAAGGAAAAGGTTAAAGATTTAACTATGATAAACTGTCTGCACAGTGGCCTTTTAAGAAAACCCCGATTTCACCGGTTTAAGCGACTTAGACGCGGTAAAGGACAGTTTCAGCTCAAATAGCTTCAGCAGGAGATTTCTGTAGATGCAAAGATCTATTAGTTGAGCGTCAGCTTCACCCTGGGCTATGTTGTCACCTAAAGGCATGCATCGCCTTTTCCTGACAGTTTTCGCTTACAAGAGTACTCTAAAATTGTTCTCCTTTGTCCCCAAAAGTTTCCTTGCATTCGATGTCAACCAATGTGTACTATGTACAGAATGAGTTTGATCCTATATTTATCTTCGAATATCTGATGCATGTTTGAAAAACTTAAGAGGAGTTCAAAACTCCACAACATTAAATTGTTCTTCGAGATTGACTTGCCATTGTCTGGCTTATCTCCAGACACTGTTATATGTCGCTTTAAGTTGTTAAAAAAATAGTGCATCCAATGTTGAGTATTTGTTTGGCTCTTCTGTGTTTTGGTTTATCTTCGATTTGCAGGGCTATTGTCACACTGTTATTTGTCAGTTCTTGGGCTGCTAAGATACCTAAATACTAAGATAAAGCATGCCACTCATCTGCGTACCAAAAAAAAAGATTATCATCGCAAAAGGGGTTTGTGTTGTATTTGTTTTTCTTTAAGTGGGAAGTATATACGAGTATCATGTTGAATATGTTCCAAATTGAATAAGAAGTTTGGAAATAACCTTAGACCTAAATTCTACTGAATCTCTTGCACTTAATCAACCTAAATCATGGGTTTACTCCCCTGAAAATAAAGAGGTTGACATTCAAATCTAATTTGTATCGATACCTTCATGTGCCCTTTCAGATTTTCATTTTCAAATGTCATATGGATAAATCTGAGAATATACTTTCGATAAGTGATGAATTTGGTTTTTTTTTTTTTTTTTTGTAAGATGGATTTTTAGCCTACAAAGCTGAATTTATTAAATAAGTTAATAGGGTCAGAAACGAATGAAAGGTAGAACGACCAAGTTAGTGAAAAATGTCCCTATTTATGTTTAAAAATTTATTTGTAGGATGACAGCTTAAAACCCGGTACACTACCATAATCTTCGATCCTCAAATCGGAAGTTAAGTCTTCCTTGTTTTCATCCTCTTGGCTGGAGCATTGTTTTCAATTTGCTTTTGAGTGGCTGACGGAGTTTGCGATTACATCTTCACCCCCAAATCTTATATCCCCAAGCCAACAGAGCGTCCTACAAATACTACAGCTTTCATTAGCTTTCGTTTTAGGAAAGCTATTTCAGCCCCTTTTTTTGTCGCCTCTGCTCCACCACATAGCTTTTTCGGTCTTCTTTCTTTGAAAAAGGTACAAGAACAGTACGCTGGTGATATTTAATTTTTCAAAGCTATTTCTTCACCCCAAGACGACAAATTCCTTAAAGATTTTCTTTGATAGGTCTTCCATGTTTTATCAAAAACTGCTTAGAGCTGCATGCGACAAATGCTAATGCTATTACTTTTTCAAGTTAAAGCATCAGCTTCCACTCGGACATTATCTTTTCCTCGATTAACTTGTGTTCTAGTTGAATCTCTTCGTCACTTTGGTATATGACACGGGGCTACATTTCTGCTCGCGTGGTGATCGGATAATGCCTAAAGTAAAGTTGTATCTTTGCATTATTAAACGGTGGTCAAAAAAATTTTCCTACCATTACGTGACCAGATCCCTCCTCACCCTGGCCTTTGTACACTAGTTAGGCCATGCACTAGTTCATATGTTCAGAATTGATAACATTCTAAGTCAATTTCTTAGATTTGGTTTTCACCAAATCGTGGACCGCTTACTTCTATATCCAAACCCCCCGAGCCATATTAATTTGAATAGCTTTGAACAACGCAGGGACGTAGCGGACTTCCTTTCCATTACTTGATTCATCTCAATGTCTGTGAATTGCGCAACTCAACAACTCTATTAGCCCTTCATCTCTTCTTTCTACAGCATCACTGCATCTGTTAAAGTTCCTATGAACCAACCTGCCGTCTGGTCCAGAAATTTAATTCAAACCTTAGAGTTTTCAACTTCAACCGGAAGACGGATGAGTGAACTTGATGAAACAAAACATTTTCCTTCGTCAAATGCTGCCTTTCTGCAATAAGTTCGCATAATACACGCCGTAGATTGTTTTTCTTTTCTGAAGAAAATCAATGAAAATTATCCCACCCATATCCCAAAAACCTGATGACATGACATTGCTTGCAGATGGAACTGTCTTCGCCTTCTTTGACGCCGATTCTCTTCTTTGCGTCCATGGTTTTGACTATTCCTTTGTCTCGGGTGTGAAATCATGGATCCATCCATGGTTATGAATCGACGCAAAAACTCGGCCTTATTGCTGTGAAACTTCGCCAAACTTCGATTGAAACATCCTCACGACGCTGTTTATGTTCCATGTCCAATTTTTCAGTCAACATGCCTACATACCATATCTGCTAGCTCACGGTCATCCAATACCATTTTGTGGATTTTTTCCAACATTTCAGGTGAACTATCTCATTTGGTCGACCACCGCGATGTTCGTCTTCGCAACTCGTACGGCTTCGCTTAAACCCTGCCACCCAATATTTTAGAATCCAATTCCGTTTTGATGAGGATTGAGGCCTTTTAAATGAAGGTATTGTATCACATGTTACTATTGATGGCTGCCGAACCAATAATAAACAACGTGGCGTCGTCAAACTTCAAATTTAAGCTTCATAAGGTTGGTACTTTCTACAATTGTCATTCTACAATATTTAAAGAACAACCGCTATCTATACGACAGGTCGGGTAACTCTTGGACTAACCTCGTATAAACTATTTTCGCAGGCTCTACGACTGTCGCTAAAGCCTCTGTGATCTTTTTGAGCTGCCTTCCTGGAATTGTACAGATTTGTTGAATATAGTCCTTTTCCTGTTAACACCTGTTCTGAAGAGATCATATTATGACAGCACTTCTCTTTGCCAAATGCGGTACATTTTGGGAAAGTTTTTCTGTCTCAACCGTCGTCCTGTACGCTCATGATCTGCAGCTCTCTAGTCGATGAATACCTAGGTGTAGTGTTTCGACTTGAAATTTGACGGCCTTTTCCAGTATTTGCCTCAGTGTGAAAGCTTGGTTTCAAGACAATTTGGCGGACTGGAAGAAATACACTTGAATTCTTGCAGATGGCTTGAGACTGCGTACAGTATAATGGACAGCATTTTATCTTTTTGTTTATGGGACATATGAAACATAATGCCGTATTAACGGGCATGTTTCATTTACCAATACTGTGTTAATGTTTTGGTGCGTGTCCAGTAATAAAATTTATAAAACTCTACTAGTAAACCATCAGATCGATGTACAATATATATTTTTTAATATGGAATTTTTTCTTCATTGACTTGAAGCTCTTCTTGTAAAATCGTACTCTCTAACATTATATTCAGGAAATTTTTAAATTGCTGCTTGAACTTACAAATCCCTGTAACTAGCCACCACTTGTCTGCGACTATATGACTTCAATTAGCTTCAATACCTTCTTATGGGTCATTACTCGTCCCTTGCTGCTCTTGTCTTATACTGTACCATCCAAAAACGTGGACCTTCTGACACCAACGAGTATTTCGGAAATTTGCAACTATCATCATACCACCGAAACCTTATCGCTGTAACACTCGACTGACGCCAACGGGTGTTGGCGGGGTCAGTAAGCCGAGTGCGACTTATTTACTCCTCTTAGTCTTTAT
Source organism: Volucella zonaria (assembly GCA_963966105.1). Lineage (NCBI taxonomy): Eukaryota > Metazoa > Arthropoda > Insecta > Diptera > Syrphidae > Volucella > Volucella zonaria. The sequence continues at coordinate 127,336,099 of OZ014531.1, forward strand.
TATTCCAGGCAGGCTAAAGTAGCCAACGTTAAGCCTATTTTTATTGGCCATTTGCAACTTCTTTCCGTTCGACAGTCGGGCTCTTAATCTGAGTGCGAGTAGATAATGCTAGCCTCGCATCTGATAGCAAGTGGTTACTTTAGAAATTTAAAGTTTGGCCATCTGGAGACAGCCGAGATGCTTTCCCTGTCCTTGTCCCTGCTTTTTATCCCTGTCCACCATAAGCATTTTTCTTTCTACATTATTTTCCCTCTACGTCTTATATCTTATAGTTATCACAAATAACTCTCTGAATATTGGTTTGCAGTTTATCAGCGTATACGAACGATTATAAACAGCCCCACCAGAAGCAATCGAATGGCGTCAAATCAAACGATTCCGATGGTCAATTCACTTGTCCATTCAGCAATATAAGTAGCCGTTGAATTGAATCCTTAAGTTTATTGGAAGGGACGCAACGCCCAGGTCAATGTCGTCCATATTTTAGAACAAATAATTACTAATCATTGTCCTGTAACATTGGTCATTGGCTATAACGTCACATATACTTGACATGAAATAGTGCTCTTTGTTGGTGTAGTTGGGTGCAAAAATGGCAAAATTAACGCTCATAAGTCTATTCAGCCAAATGAGAGTCTCGTCACAAAGCATGATTTTCGATAAAAGTAAGGGTCGACTTCAAGAGCCCAATCTGCAAACTCTGGCCGCAAAAGATGGTCCCCTGCCCTAAGTTTCTATTGTATTCTATTGTATATCTGTTTGATCTGAAATCTTTTCGCAAAATGGTACACATACAAGTAATGGACAGATAAAGGCCAAATTGTTGCAATCGGCGCATAATTGACGATTCCGGATCTTTCGAGACACATTCACTCACAGCGGAAACAGTTTTCTGTTCACGCACATTACGTTGACGAATAGCGAGTTCAGTTGGTCTATTAAAAGGACTAAACCAAACACATAATCTTCTATACGTGTCGCAAGTCAAAAATCGATTTTTAAAATAAGTTTGAATGCTATGAAAGCATCCTTCTGGGGCATGTCGATTCTTGATGAATTGTCAATACTGAAAGTTAATGTCAAAGAATTATCAAAAATGTGAGCAAGGTTCGCAGACTTATCAGTCAAAACCGAATAGGCTTTATATCCAATTTCTTATCGACAATACTAACCTTTAAATATACATATATGAAACGTAAATATTTCAGCTAACATTTCTAAATACCTTTCGGTCAATTATAGAACCAACACAACGTTTATTCGATGCATTCGATGTAATCCTGTAAAAACCATTGTTGAATTTAATTGTATAATAATACAATGTGACTCTCTATGATAAGTGGGAGGCCCTGCTAAATCACTTTATGCTTGATTTTGAAAAATTTCAGTCGGCTGTGTACCTGTTTCTAAAATATAATGTTGATCTCCTCCCCTGACTTCAGCAATGCCTTTGCAGGGAGGGCCGCTGATTCTTTTTAATACTATTGTGTAAATGGACTCGAAAGATCTTCACGTAGCAAGTTTTCCAATAGACCTTGTAATCCGGATGTTTTCTTTATTTATATCAACTTCCCTTTGTTATAAAATTTCTGTTATATACACTGGTCAAAACAAAACCAAAAATAAACATCCACACTCCCACAGCAGACAACAAAAAAAAAACACTAATTCTTGTAAGAACCTTTCAAGAATCTGTCCAAACTAAACAGAAACTCATAATTTTGAAAAGATAATTACCCCCCCAACCGAGATGCCCAGAGACTTGCACAAACCATTTCCTTACCTCTTGTCCCTCCCTCCGCAAAACAATAACAGAAATTAACTCCTTTTCATCACGAAGTTCTTGTGCCCAGAGCGCTTTTGTTTTGTGAGTTGAAATGTTTTAAGTTTTAAAAAAATGATATATAAACAAAAAGGCCAATACATAATCCCACAAAATGAACCACATTGTAAATAGGCTACCCATCTCCATTTCCAGCTCTGCTCCTGTCCCTGCTCCACCACAAGCTACAGCCTTCCCATTGCTTAGAAACACACTAATTTAATTACCAACTCAAAACTAACCCTGGGTATGATTTTTCGGGTGTAAGAGTTCATGCATTCAAGGATTTTGGTTTAACTTTTGATTTCGGTTTTGCTTTTGGTTTGTGTTTTCTTTTCAAAAAAAAAAAAATCATTTTAGATCTCCTTCTAATCTCAGCATTTTATTTTTCTCTTCTTTTTCATTTCGTATTTGGAAAAAAAATATATCCAAATGAAAAATACGAAATCTATGAATAGGTTTCTCCGGAAAATCTTCAGGTGGTCAAAAAGGACGTAGCTTCTTCGGGTGGAGGGGACCACGTGGTGGTTCCCTTAGCCCCCAGGCCAGTATGGCTTCCTATAATGGGGTGCTAAAGGAATATGGACATCCTAATATGACTGAGGCTTTTAAATCCCAAAATAATGTTACCTTCAAATTGATTAAAACAGGTGAGTTATGTTATTTTAATCGTTTCACATACATATACGAGTATCTTGAAATATTTTTTTACAAATTATGTATCATTTTATATACCTATAATATTTATATATACATTTCTGATGTGCCAGTGTACGAGTATATACGAAATTTAAAACATTAAAATCCGTAGATGCTATTAAAGTTTGTAGAGCATGAGGAAAAGCACCATAGCTCTGTGTATGGGGTTCTGGTTCACGGAACTCATAACTGAAGTAACTCCATATAATGAGGAGGTGCTGCAATATTCATTAGAAAAGGCTTGCAGTTTCTCCAAGAAATACAGTGGTGTAGTGCGTAGATTAAAGATGCTGGAAGCATTGGTCGTGTTTATCCTCCAAAAGTGGTTGTACGTGGTCTCTGTCTACGTACCTGAAGCTCTTCAATCCAAGTTATTTATCTCGAAATTCTAAACATTGTTTGGATTAGTAAGGTTGAAATTGGGGGTGTATTCTTTCACAATTACTGGAGATTTTAGTCTCAAACAGGAAATTGCGGAGATCATATACTAAACTCAAGAGGGAATCTGCTACGCAGATGGTTGGGTCAGTCGAGTGAAACTTACCGACTTAGTCTAACAATGACGAATAGTTCCCATATAGGACTTCTATCTGAATTTCCTATTGTTCAACATACAGATATAACAGCCAAACATAAACCAACAAAGTATAGACTGTCTACGCAAGTTAGAATATGACAGCGGCGATTGCGGTTGAATTAACCATTCCAAACGAAACTATAGAATTGAGTTTATTCAAAGGAATTCCTAAAATTCTAGACTGCTGTCAAGGCTCACAACCTTGTATAGGTAATTTGCTGACCGACATAAATCGTAGGCTATGGTATTTACCGTCGACGACCGCCCAAATGACGAAAAAACAATTTCCTGTTAACTGCAGGTGTAGGTAGGTAAGGTAGGTAGGTAAAAGAAAGACCTACCGACTTAGGCCTATTGGAGCATTGTGATGAAACGTGGATCTGTAATCCTCTTACTCATAGAACCAATTTGATTTTTTATGAAGTGTAGAAGACTGTAACGTCTATATTCTTTAGATCGTTTAGGTCATTGTAGAAGAAAGCTCCTAAGTGAAGTTTTCTTGATACAGAGCTGGACACATATAGAGTAGGTGTAGGATTGTCTCCTCTTCCTTCTCGTCCATGCAGTGTCAACAAAAATTTTTTGTAAAAACGCAAAGCCTTCTTACATGCTCGTATGCTTGCCTTTAAGGCAGTGTCCAGTGATAACATCTATGATGGCGCAGAGCTGTTTCCAATTTAGAATAATCAGACTCTTAGAGTGGTTCAGATCCAGCTTTGGCCAGATCTGTGTGGTCGCTAAACATGTAGGTCCAACAGTCCTTGTAAAGTCTGTTCTTTTATTAACATCCAGCTTTAATATTAATTTGCACGTAGCGATAAACATACCTATGCTACCCTTTTCCGGTAGAATAAGTAAAGTGGTTCCAATTTTGGCAAGTTCATCGGTCCTGCAATTCCAGGATAGAACTCCTTTAATCGCCAAAATTTGCACCTGCAACACGCTATAGTTATTTGGAAGACAGAAAGAGAGGCTTAGGTTTACCATATCTGAAAATTCACCGCCACTAACCCCGCTATCAGTTTTAGATCCATCTGTATAAAAGTGGACTGACTTGTCCTCCATGAAAACATCTTGCTTTCAGAAGGATCTAGAGGGAAAGCGTATATGGAAATCTTTGCCAAACCAAAGTTCAGGTATGGTATAATCGATGTTCTCTGTGAGGATTCCTAATATATTATATTAAGAATTTTAGCGTGGCCAAATAAATCATTTATCCACTGTGTAGTCGCTTTAATACGAATAGCTACAGTCGCAGCTACTTGCCTGCTGAAGATATCGAGGGGTATCAAGTGAAACAAAATATCCAGTGCTGCGCGGGGAGTAGAGCGTAGGGCTCAGCTTATGCATACATAGACATGCTGTTCTTAAGACTCTGCTTAGTTGGCCGCAGTTGACTGCATTGCCTAAGGCAGTCCATCAGACAACTACCCCGTATGTGAATATTGGTCTTATAACTCAGGTGTATAGCCAGTAGGTTCTGCGAGGTTGAAGGCACCATTTGTTCCCAATGGCTAATTTGCAAGAGAATAAAGCTACTGTGGCTTTCGTGACTCTTTCTTGAATATGTTTCCAGTTTAGTTTCCTACCAAAAATGAGACCCGGATATTTTGCTGTATCGGAAAAGACTAAACTGGTACCGTTTATTGAGCAAGAGTCTTTGATTGGAATTTCATATTTCTTGGAGAAGAAGACAAGATCAGTTTTATGGAGGTTTACTCCGTGTTAATCTGTTAAGATATAGCTGAAGGAGTTCTTTAATGGTATCAAGATGCTTAATTGTGACGGCTATACCAACGTTATCCGCATAGGCAATCACCCGCTTCCAGGTATATCAGCAGTTCGTTAACCACTATATTCTTGAGAAGGGGTGAAAGGTCAACGCCATGCAGCATACATCTGCTAACACATATTTTAGCAGAAGCCCCATACAGTTTAGAGTTAATTATCCTTCCATCAAACATAAGACTGATCAATTCTCGAAGTGAGTCGTCTACCTGCGGAGTTGACAGCGCCTGCGTGATTGCGGATGTGTTGACGTTGATAAAGGTCCAGGAAATTGTAATAATTGTGTACTTTTTATATTATAAGGATCGTTCTATGTGGCTACTCAGTGAATGCAGAGCCGTTTCCACCAACTTTCCTTTACAGTGGGCATGTTGGGCAGCTGACAAAAGTCGTGGATCAGTTTTAGCTCGTATATGGATATCAATCAGTCGTTCTAGAGTTTTCAGAAGGAAAGATGATAAACTTATAGATCTGAGGTTCTTTGGGACAACATGAGAGCATTTTCCGGCTTTGAGAATGAAAACTCCATTGATTTCTCTCCATGACAATGGAATGTGGATCAGTTCTCCACAGCTCGTCTTGACATTTTCTAGCGTAGGCAGGACAATATTTGAGGAGCTTTGAAGCTCGGCAGGTAATGTACCATCCGGACCAGCAGACTTGAATGGTTTGAAGCTATGCAGCGCAAAAAAAAGCTAGTCTCTTGTAATCCGACCATGAATTTTGGTCACGGTTGCAGTAGTCCTATTTTCATTGGAAAGTGAGTGTTCAGTAGCAATGTCCATTTCAGAAAAGGATATCGACGCTCCAAGATCAAAGGTTATATTTGCATTTTCAGTTAAATGAAGAAGCGGTTGCTTATCAGCATCCAGCTCATCCTGTTTTTCTTTCTTTTTAAAGAACTCAAGAGGGTATTACTACTCTTAAAATGCCGGAGAACGTGTTAAGTTTTTCGGAAAATTTGAGAGAGAAAAATGTTTGGGCTCAATGGTTATTTCGCTCCATGGGTGGCATCCAACATTTAATGTGGAGACTAAATTGTTAGTGTAAATTGAACTTGATGTTGTATTTAGGCAACCATTCATTCACAAGATTTTTAGTTGCCTGAAAAAAAGTCTTTCGGTCGCTAAAGAGTTAATGGGTTCCTTATTGGTCACAATTAACACACATCTAAAAGGGCCCCTTAATTCTTCCAGTTTGGCGACTTTCCAGTCATGAGTCGGAAGGGTCGGGTTGCTGAGCCTTATGATCACCAGAATGCTTTCTAGGGAAGAGGGTTTGATTGGGATTCAGGTGCGGGTTCTAGGTGTGCTAGAACCTCCTTAGCCGCGATTTCGAGTTTTGCATCTGGCCAGATCTTTGTTCGGCACATACGACAGGTGTTATCAATCCGTCTGTGCTATTTTTGTCGATTACTACGATCATCATTGCATCTTTTAGGACTTCGCTAAGGGACTTCAGTGATGTGTTGTTGGAAGGCCCATGGTTTTTGGCGTTATTAGTTTTGGGCTTCTTGGGAACCGGCACAAAAGAGCGTCTTAGATGGAGCTCGCAGATGCGGCTAAGCCCCTGATTCCTCCTTAGGAGGACGAATTTTAGTGCTGCTAGGGGTGGAGGAAGTGATAGGACCATGGCCTGAAACAATCTTCCAACTCCTTGAAAATTTAGTTTTAGGCTCATTGCGTTTGCGTTTAGAAGATGGTGCACCATGGCCTGGTACAGTTTTATCTCCGCTCATTAATGCAGAAGCCTTGCCCGTAGTCGGTGCAGTCACCATTCTATCGCCCAGTATTAAAGGAGTACCGGCCTCGGATTTTGTTTTTTTGAGACTTTGTCGATAGTTAAACCCCACGAGTAGCGGAGAAAGAATGGTCCATGTGAAACAACCAAAAGTCAGAGGGAGCTAATTCTGTTGAAAGAGGTGGATGTTGCAACAATTCGTACTTCAATACACTAATTTTGGCGATGGTTTTTTGAGCTACGTGAGAGGGTGCGTTATCTTGATGAAAAATGATTGCTTTCTTCTGTAAACCAGGCCTTTTCTCACGAATTTTTATATCCAGCTGGTTCAAAGGTATAGAATAATGAACTGAGTTTATTGTTTTACCAGTTTAGAGTTAATCTACGAACAAAATTTCTTTTGCATCCCAAAAAACAGATGTTAATACCTTCTTGGCCGATTTCTGGACCCTAAATCGATGCACTGTATTTACAACACTCCTTAGCCTCTTGTTTTGATTCAGAATCATGGTGGTAGACCGAAGTCTCGTCCATAGTAATGAAACGATGCACAAAATCTTTCTTATTCTTTCTAAGACACTCCAAATTTTGCTGAGAAAGTCGTATTCGAATGTGTTTTTGTTCCACTGTTAGCGAATGCGGTATCCATTGTGCGCACAGCTTTATGAAACCCAAAGCTTCAGCCAAAATATTGCTCAAACTGCCTGAGATGCCCAGGGCTTCTACTAAATCTCTCTCGGTTAATCGACGGTCTTCCAAAACAATATCATATACATCCTGCACTTGTATCGCCTTCAAGACTTGTACGACTACGTTTAATTTCAGCAAGCCATCTTTCTACTTTTCTAATTGAAGGTTCATAAACTTGTTTTCGTGCTACACCTGAATCTGAATTTTATTACAGCACAATATTCAACTTTTTCCATTATAAAAAAATACTTAAAATGTAGAGGAGTTTTACCCTTTTTAGAAAAGTAAAACGAGGAACCTAACAGCGCCATCTCTAATCGAACTACAAAACTTATTGAACAACCCAGAGCCACAAGTTGTGGCTGTCACTTTCCTTAAAACGGTATTAGCTATTAAACTCGATTAGAGGGTGAAGGTAATCTGGAACATGGATGTCCCGCGTGGTTCAGCGTAATCACAATTTAATTGGAAAAGATTTGGGGGAGACCTTATTTCTGGGCTTGTCTTCGCTTTTACACAGCACCAGAGTCGGAGTACATTAAACCATAATCCTAGTGAGGTACAATTGCATGTCGAACTTCATAGAGGCGTTCAATTTCAGTTTGAGATTGACAAAGCAATTCAATGTGAACTAAAATCGCTCAGATGTTGTGAATAATAATGGGATACTGAAAAATTCGAGGACCGTTACCATGAGAGCATCGTGACGTCCCCATAGGGGTACAGTGGGGGGATATGGGGCTGAGTTGAAGGCGCATTGCAAGACCTCGACGACCAACCAGAACCAAATGACTGACCATCCCAATTTTTTATATCACGAGAGTGTATGTCGTAGTGGTTTTTTCCTCAAGAAGCGTTCCTCGTTTTATATATGAGTACATATGGCAAGGTTGATAGAAAAAAAAGCAGAAGCCATGTTTATCTACAATATTAGCAATGGAGTAAGATGTTTAACAAGAGGTTTATATAGTCTTTTAAGCAAGGAGTCAATAAAATCTATTAAACGAACAATTTCTTGCATGAAGATAGCAGATGAGAATATCTCTTGGAAACAAACGTAAGCCATATCAAGTGGTTGAATACTGCTGCATATGTGCTGTTACATATAAGACTTAATTTGTTCTCCTAACAATGTTGAACGGTGCGTTCTTAAATTTATACCTAAATACATACATACATACATACATTCGGATACTTACAGTCAGTGAATTCGTATGACTGATTCATCGTCACCGTCAACTGTTGGTATGTCACATTTCTTATGTATACTAACCATTGTTACATACTCGTATGTAGGGTTATTGCATTGAAACAGAGATGGTAGTAGATGAAACATTAATAGGTCATATATCTCAAAATAACAGCTCACATTTCGGGCCCGAAGAAGGAAAATACACTGAGAAAACCGCCAACCAGCTTCCCCGATTTAAGTAGCGGAATTTATACATAATGTAATTCAGAACCATTGAAATGTAGAATTGAATAACAAGCTTAACATTTTAGATACAACTTCAAAACCCTTTTGGAATGTAGTCAAATAAAACCATCCAAATTCGCCCTTTTAAAGATTTTCTGAATATCTTCTCCCACTGACAAGGAAAAAATTAACTTCGTAAGTGTATGGTATCAGAGAAAACCATTCTACCGAAGATAAGCTTCTGGATTTCTGCCAACATATAAACAAGGGCTTGATGGAAAGATACGCTGGACTTTCGTAGATATAACCAAGGCCTTTGACACGATGGATCAAAGCATTCTTTTGAGTAAATTTGATCGCAAAGGATTTGTTTGCTGAAAAGCATAATACAAAAAGTAAAAATTTGCGACAGTCTTGGAGAATCTAAAGTTGTCAACTTCCCCAAGGTTCTGTCCTAATCTACGCTAATTTAATTCTTAGTCTTCCATTTGTCGGAAAACTTAAAGCTTTGCAGATAACTTCGCGTTTGCGTATTGCTCAAACAATCGTTTCAACCTGGTTGCCGAAATCAACCGAGATCTTAACTTGTTAAGGATCTGGTTTGCGAAACACAAGCTGACAATTAGCAGTAAAACTAAGCTCATGCAATTCAGTATTTCCTCTAAAGAGTCCCCGGAATTTAACATCATCATATGTACATGCAGCGTGTTGCTGCTGATTTAGTTTACTCCCATGCAATTGCGCTACCTTTTATAATGAAAATATTGTCTGTAATATTAATTTGTTCGAGATTGAATTAGTTAATTATACTATAAGTACTTAGAAGTTGTAATAGACCAAGACCAAAATTGGGGCGAACATATTTCTACTTTGAAGCAACATTTGTTATCCACTCTGAGAAATTGTCAGCTCTATAAGGATTTTAAAAAATATTTATTTTGGGATCTTTCATTCCAGATTAGAATATGGTGTTCGTACTTTTATAAAGTACAGAAACTAGCTGTACCGCAAAACTCGGTGGTAAGAAAAATATGCTATTCATCTCGTGTAGCTAATACAGAACCACATTAAAAATATTCTTCATTAGAGGTGGTTTCCATCAGAGTCCTATCAATGACACCCATAACCTTCGAAGATATACGGACCACCAAGGACTAAAAAAAAATTTATTTAATGTAAAATTGTGGCTTTTGACATATAATTATCATGGAATTCAAATTTTGTTGCGCTTCAAAATATACAATATACCATATGTAGAAAACTGCTATTTAATTCAAAAAATGCCTTTTCCTTCCTTTTTGTCCTACTTGTATATTATTAATTTTGTTTCCTCCTTTACCATTCAAATTAAAAATGTTTCGGCTTATAATTAACTTTTTAAATTTATAAGTATATACAATGTCTTCCACTCCACACTGAAATATTTATAATGATATGTCATTTATCATTATTCGGAATTGAGTAGTAAATATTTTCTTAATTGTAAGACAAGAATTATAATAACATTATCAATAAGGTTGTATATTAATTTTGGAGAATAAAGAATTAAAAAAAAAAGTCGAGGCACTTGCTTAAAACTTTTCAATGAATCATTTTCTACCTGAAAATTTAGTGATGCAAATATTCATAGTGTCGTTGAGAATAATTTACCTGAGGAATGAATTTGTAACCGACACGGACAGTTGTCCTGAATATTGATATTAGCCTATCTAATAAAAAATCAGAAGGAATCAACAACATCAAAAATATTTACTTTAAGAAATATTTAAATTTTCCAAGAGCTGTTTCTGACTCTTTGATATTTGAAGGGGTGGGTAAATTTTTAATTGGTAATCGACCTTCCAGGAGGCGAATTCCTTGTTCCGAAATGGAATGCTCTAGATACGCGATCTCTTTGAGCAAAATAGCATTTACTCTTATTGTAGCAAAAGCCGCTTAATTCGAGTCTATCAAACACATTGGAGAGATTTGCAAGGTATTCTGGTGGTGTACATGGGCAAATCCTCTTGAAATTCGAATATGGCGCAGCTTATATAAAACGGGAAATGTTGGTATTCGAGCAGGCCAAATAGAGTGCTTATAACAGCTATTTTTTTAGATCTGCAGATATGCGTCAGATGAATCGAGCTTTGTAAAACGTTTTCCCCCTTCTAGTTTATGAAAAAATATTACGAATTAGTGGGACTGGGTTTCTATTGACCACAATCTGCGAATTCTGTGTGACCTTAAAGTCACCACATACGCGCACTGCACCTGATTTTTTTGACACAACGACGATAGGCGTACCCTATTCTGTACTCTGAACTGGTTTATGTATAGCTGTGCGAACTAAACGATCTAATTTCCTGCTTTGTAGTTTGTGACAACAATTCTAACCAAGCTTGATAATTGACAAGACATCCTAATGAAGGTTCAGAAAGCTGTGGGTATGCGGATAGATAATACTATGATGTTTTCGATAGCCTGAATGAGATTACTGCAAAAGTTACTATTAACAACTAATATCTTTTCGTTATCTACCTCACCAGCCCACTCACATTTCTTCCAATTCTTCAACTAGTTCGAGTTTCTTTCCACCGTATGTCAATACACGCACGTCAGAAGCTGGAGTGCACTGAGGAGAACAGTCCGTGTGGTACCTTTGACAATATGGAGTTTGATATTGTACTAAGCAAAACTTATTCCCATCTTAAAGCACGTTTCCACTGGCTTCTTTCTTTGAACAAATTAAATTATTTATATGATTAAGTTTACGTTTTATTTTTTAAGGGGTTAGGCCATATTAGAGGCTTTTTTGTGAGTTTTTTTCAGAAAAAATATAAAATAAATCGATTTTACAAAGGTAGAAGTTTATTATACATATTATTGACTGTAAAACATAATTTTTATAGAATAATCGAAATTGCGGCTTGGCAGTGTTTCTCAGATGACCTCTCTTTTTTGAAAGGGTCTACGTAACAACAACTCCTGTAAACTTTGAATTATAATGAATCGAATCACTATTTTTTTTTATTGTACATACTCGTAGCAACAGACAAGTACGTAGGGATTTTTGTGATTTTGTTAAAGATTCCGTTTAAAATTTATACATAATTTTTCAGTAGAAAGATATATTGTAACTTTGTATTCATATCTCTGCGTAAATTGTAAGATAACAAATTGTAAATTTATGAACGGAGTAAAGAAATTAAATTAATAGGTTAAAGACAGCTCTCATATCGTAGTAGGGGATAGCTAGCTCCATAATGTCCAGTCAATTTTACCCGAGAGGACCCAGAAAGATTTTTGACATAACCAGACAATCGGGTGTTATGAAGAATCGGCTCCATTTGTAGTTCCCACGATGCGAAATTGTTCCCATTGAATTAATTTCATTAATTCGTTCCAGTATCCCCTAGTGGGTCCTAGGGCCTCTACTATGCCTACGAGCCATCGAGTGCGGTTTTTGGAAATGTGCCTCAGCTCTCCCCAACTTTTTCCCAGTTGTCGTGCTTCCTTCTCAACTGTTCTGTGCCACGTACTCCTAGGACAGCCGCGCATCCTGCGGATTCCATTGCACCGCTTGGTAAGCTATGGACCTGTCACCCTTTCGGAGAATGTGACCAATCCACTGCCACTTTCGTCGTCCAATGGTTGTGCCTATAGATTCATGGTCCGTTCTCTGATAAAGCTGTTCATTAGAGATACGTCTTGGCCAGAATATCCTTAAGATGTAGCATAGGCACCAATTGACAAACGTTTGCAGCTTCCTCGTGATAGTAGTGTTAACCCTCCAGGTACCACATCCATTTAGTAACACGGATTCAACGTTGGAACGGAACAGCAGTAGCTTGGTGTTTAAGCTAATTGCATTACTTCGCCAAACTGTGGATAGCATCCCAAACGCAGATTTTGCTTTGCCTATGCGATTCTATATATTAAGTTCGCTTCCGCCATCGGTTGAGACAATACTCCCAAGGTATTGGAAACTCTGTACTCTCTCAACCGTCTATCCAGCAATACATACATATATGAGTTGATGAGTTTGGGCTTAGGCTGATCATTTTTGTTTTTGCCGAGTTAATTTTTAGCCCAACGACGTCTGCTTCCTCTCCACATTTGTTATCATTTGGTGAAAGTCCATTATTCTGTGAGCCAGAAGGCATACATCGTCGGCGTAGTCAAGGTGTTTGAGTTCAGATGTAAGAGTCAATCGAATTCCGCCATTTTCTGTTAACCAGGCCGCATTCAGCACATCGCTAATCACCAATAGAAACAGTATTGGTGAAAGTATGCAGAGTTGCCAAACCCCGCTTTCGACTTCGAATTCCTCAGACATTCTTCCTCTGTGTAAGACCCATCATATGTAGCCTTGATAATTGCTATTAATTTATCAGGAACGCCTCTCCTGCGAAAGGCACGCCAGATAAATTCCCGTTTGACACTACCAAACGCCTTTTCAAAATCAATGAACAGCAGGTAAAGTGGTGATCGGTAGTGTTGATCGATGATGATGATGATTCGCAAGGTGTTGATGTGGTCGACACAGGAGGACCCAGAGCGGAAACCTGCTGGTTCGGGGTCGAGTTGGTCTTCGAAGTGTTCTTTGATTTGCTTCAGGATGATTTTAGCTATTATCTTGGCCACAGCAGGCAGTACGCAGATACCTCTCCAGTTTTCGCACTGCATTAGGTTGTCTTTTTTAGGGAGCTTGACGATCATTCCCTTCTTCCACTCGTCCGGAAAACTCTCGGCTTCCCCGACAAGTGGGAACAGTAACTAAGCTGATGCCGTTGGCGCGGCTAGAAACAGCTCCGCAGGTATGCCGTCAAGTCCTACTGGTTTTTGGTTTTCAGTGCTTTGGTCGCGGCAATAATCTCTTCCTTACTGGGGGTTGTGGTGCGAATTCGGGAATTTCTTTCTACGGACACTTCAGTCTGACTTGAGTGCATATTGCTGGCGAATACTTGGTTTAGAACCGAAGCAAAATGCCCCTTTCATCTCTTCAGTTGATCCTCATCCGATATTAGCAACGAACTGTCTAAGCCTTTCACTGGGTGATGAGTAGAGCTTGGGCCACCTATAAGCTTTTTGGTGATTCTGTAAACGGTTCTGCTGTCGCATCTCGCTGCTGCTTCTTCTGCTTGCGTGGCCAGCGCATTGATGTAATTGCGCTTGTCACTTCTCACGCTACGCTGCACTTCTCTCATCTTCATGCGATATAGGGACTCTAGCTCGTTGATCCTTCTCCAGGTATCCTTGGAAAGCCACGCCCTACGGCAGCAGTGCGTAATTGGACAGTAGCTATCATAAGATGGTGATCTCGTACCAACCCCATGTACGCTCCTCATTTTTTTCGGACGTCTAAAAGACTACTTCTAAAACGGCGACTGATGGCAAAATAGTCGATTTGGTTGAAGGTAGCTTGCCTGTCAGTTGACACCCAAGTCAACAAATCTTTCGCCGTTATCACTGCGGTTGCCTAATCCGTGCCGTCCCATAACATGTTTGAGCCCCTCGTTGTCGCTGCCTACCTTGGCATTACGGTCCCCCATCACAATGACAATGTCGTCGTTGGGTGTTACATTATAAACAGCTCCCAAGTGGTTGTAGACGGTCTCCTTTTCTTCCTCAGATGAACCATCCGTGGGGGAGTAACACTATATAATGATGACGCGACGTACTCTTGTCCGGAATCTTTCCGTTAAAATCCTATCACCGTGCGGCTGCCAGGAGATTAGGCCTCTGCGTGCTGTAGGTGTTAACAACAGTCCAACCCCATATCCACGAGGCTTCCGGTTGGTCTTCCAGAGTAGGGTAATACAGTGTTACGTGTTGGGGATTGGTACTCGCCTGCATCTAACCATCTTATCTCGCTTACTCCCAGTATGTCCGGCTTATATTCCATAAACTCATGCTCTAATTGAAGGAATCTGGCATTCTGAGGTCGTTCACTCTGAAAGTTAAGGAGCGTCTTCACATTTCAGAAACCAATCTTAATTCGAGTACGATAGCCAAAGGTCGTCAACATGTTATCCAAGGCATTAAGTTGGTTTCCGTAGCGGGTTGTTTTCGGTAACGCCAGGTTGGCCCAGATTACCAACCCTAGGCAATCTCGCACTTGCAATTTTGGCCTACCTGTATAAGGATTTATAAACGTAGTTGCGCGGGGACCACCTCGAGGAGGTAAAGCAAGCACTACATTACGAACTTGAGTTTTGCGCTACTGGTCCAGTCCATGTTTTGAACAGTCAGTAGTTTCCCGATCACTGGCCATGCAGACCCCCTTTGAATGACTGGACACGATTCATGACGTTCGGGTTTATTTTTAGGACAGGGCTTTATATTTACTCAAAATGGAAAATTTACTTTTAATTTAATACTTTCTCGGATTTTAAACAACCTGGGTCCATAGCCTGTAGAATTAAAAGACCGATTCGAGAACATTTTGTCGATCTTTATTTTAGCAAAGTGTTGATAATTATTAAAGCGAAAAAAGTAAAAAGTGACAGGTGAGAAGCATGAAAGTTGATAATAAGAAGAAATACAAATTGGTGTTGCCATGTAGATATGGAATTCCAATAGTTTCACATCATCATCTAATCCTTTGAGTTCCAAGACTTCCTGGAGGCATCTGCCATGATCCTACAACCCCATACCTTTTAAAGAAAAATGCAAAAAAATTGTTTGAGCTTGCGGATTTTCGAGTATTGTCTTCATTGTGCTTAAGCGATCCTTGTTCTTACAATGGCGATTTTAAGAAGCTAAATTTGAATTTCGGCAATGTCCTTGAGTATTTGTTTATATTTCTTCCATTAAAGTGTTGAGTCCAAGGCTTTCGATTTAATGGACATTGTTTGACTAAACTTAAGCCTATTTGTCAAATTAAATTTTATCTATATGAGTATTTTCAATACTGGTCTTATTTATTATAATAATAAAAAATATTAAACAAATTTCATTATATTAAACTTTTAATTATATTGTAAAATATTTTAATATAATACATAGAAGTAAGCATTCAATTAACACAAAAAGTAAGACAGTTATTTCTTGAATTTTTCTATATACACAGTAAAATTGAAGTACTACTTCGGAATTTGATTAGAGAGAGATCGATCAAACTAAAATGAAAAGTTTTTTTTTTTATTTTCCCTACAAAAAAATAACTCAAACGAAGGGACGCATATGGACATGTACATATATCTCTGACTATGTTACCGATATCTACATAAAAAAGTAAAGAGAAACTTGTTTTGGCAACAACAGTCAAGAAATCGCCAAAAAAAAAGGAATAGATCCAATGTTCGTTACGTAAACATAATTTTGTTTCAACTTACAATAGATAAGCCCAGACGGGTAAATAAGCACGTCAACAAGGAACTTCAGACACAGTAGTGCCGGAGATACATACGAGTATGTACTCGTACATATGTGTGTTTGTTTGTACATTTTCTCGTAATCAAGATGAGGCTCTCAAATATCAACGACAAGCGAAAATACTCGTAAGCATACAAAAAATATTCCATCGAATGAAAATGGTGATAGATTTCCTACAAAGTCATTTACCGATACATAAATCCATAGATACAAATATTTCCTACGCACGAGTAGATACATTTGAACGTATGTATCATGCTTATATAGGCTTTTTATCTGAGGTAAATCAGGCCATTTATCGACAAATATTGCTTACCTACTTCTATCAAATAGGTGACACAGCTCATGAACACCAGCCGTGTGCGGCATTAAGTTAAGTCGAATCTGAGGAAAAAATCTTAATTTTTTTCCAATTTTATGTCCTAGATAGGTGAAACAAATCGACTCGCTGCGTGTAAAGTCATTTACACTAGGAGTCCTTTAAAGGTGAATCATTTGTTTCGGGAAACGACATCATCATTTTGGCGTCGAATGTTGTTATTACGGAGTCATGCATTAGGTTTGGTTGGACAATAAGTGATGTGCTAGTCACTAAGGGACCAGCATACACGTAGGCTTATTAGTCTATTGGGACTCCCCGTTGATATTATTTGTTTATTATTATTATTATGGTGGGTGCTACCTAGCTTGTGTTGGCTGAAAACCAGCTAGGGCTTTTAACAAATCTAATGAAATCTATCAGTTTTGCTTTGCTTGCGTCCTCAAGTTCTCCAAAAAGTCTATACTATAGGTGTTTGCACGCACAGGAAGTGCGTGATGGTCTTTGTTTCCTCTTCATTCCTACAGCTTCTACAATAACCTTGAGAATAGGCTCCATTCCGCTGGCCATCATGCCAATTACGCAGTGGCAAGTTAGCACAGTCCAAGGAGTCCGAGGAGGGTGCGTTTTCTCCCGTTGTCTAGGTTTGGTTAAAGGAAGCTTGAGATGACATACAGTCACGTCTGAAGATCTATGCCTTGGTAGTTCGTTCTATGCCTATAAGTTCCACTTTGCGTTTCAAGGTTTCAATTGGTATATTTATGTCATTGTGTGTGTTACTCATCCGCTCTCACATTCTCCTTCACTTTTGTCCAGGTACGCAGCAGGTACTCTCACGGTCGGATCCGCAGACTTTATTAGAGGGTGATAACATTTTTGTATCTCTATTGATTTAGTGGTTTCATTTGCTAAAGCTGTTATGGCTGCTTGACTGTCTACAAAGATAGATATCTCTGAGATATCAAGTTCCATGGGTAGCAACGCCTGTGCAGCCATACGTGTGGCAAATATTTGTGCCTGCAAAATATTACATTCGCCCGAAATCTTGAATCATTTCACAATAGGCTCTAACTCCAGTACCTTTTTCTATTTTGGAATCGTCCGTGTAAAGGTGGAGTTTTCCTTTGTTGGTGGCAATGTTAGTTAACTAGTCATGTCTGATAGAAAATGATTTGGAGAAACTCCATCAAAGTCCACGCTTGGCATGATGTAGGCACTACACTTCGTAAGTTTTGATAGTTCGTACTTCTTTATTATAGGTACGTGTCCTACGAGTAAATTGCTGTGCGTCCATAGGTCTAATTCTTTTAGTCTGATCGAGATTTGAGTGGTAGATGAAAGTTGTATCCTGACACCGTTGATCCCAGAAATATTAAGATTTTCTTAGGAAAAATATTAGTTCGGCTTTTGATGGCTTTATCCTTAAATCGTTTTGTCTTATCCAATTTGGGAGTGTGTTCAAGGGCGACTCCATCAGTTCGCTGATCATTGGAAAATCTTTTCCCACCACCAGAATGACAATGTCATCGTCTTAGGCTACAGCCTTAACACCTTTGTGTTCGAAACTTATGAGGATATCGTTTATAACAATAAGCCAGAGATGAAGAGAATTCACTCCTCATTGTGGAGTTCCACTTTCAACCGTTTTGCTGCCTGTGTCAGCACCACCATTGCTGTGTCAAATTTTTTTAAAAGCATTTGCGATTGAATTTGCAAACTAATTTTTTTTGGAAGATGTCAAGAGCAAAGAAGTTAAGGAAATTATTTCAAAATTTGATTCCCCTTTTGAGGGAGCACTATATGAATTCAATAAAGGCACAGTGTCTATAAAGTGCGAGGGTGGTCCCAGAATGGTCGTCAGAGTTGGAGTCTGCGGCTGATGGCTATTTTGAGGAGCTCGACGATTCTCACTATAAACAGGGTATCAAAGCTATTGAAAATCGCTAGGTAAAGTGTATTGAACTGAAAGCATACTACGTAGAGAAATAAACATATTTTTCCCCAATTTTTTTGTTTTCTTTGTTAAGTCGGGTACTTCTGGGACTACCCTCGTAAAAAGTGTCATTACCCTGAAGTTCCTTCAAGCACGCCATATAGGTTTGAAAGAAAAATTTGAATACGAAATAGGCAAACTAGTGCAGTTAGAGGTCTTAAAACCTGTAGATTAGAGTGAATAGGGAACCCCAATTATGTCAATTCTAAAAAGAAATCGGGAGTACTGAGGCGTGACTACAAAATCACCGTGAATTGGCACTTGTGTGTTGAGAAGCATCCATTGCCATGGGCTGAGGATACATATGTTTGCGGGCCTACATGGGGGAAAAGCGTGTTCGAAACTAGATTCGTCGATGGCATATCAACAGATGATCCTGGATGAGAAATCTAGGAATTTAACTAATATTACAACAAAAACACCCTTTTTTCGGTATACACGACTTGGGTATGGGTTATCTTCAGTGCCCGAGCAAAAAAGAAAGAATTTAAAGTTTATTGAGCGCAATAGAAGGTGTGTAATCTTAGCTCCCAATTGAGAACTTCAATGTTAGAAACTACATCAAGTCTTGATAATTTTACTTAACGCTGGGTTAAAGCTGGATAAGGACAAATGTGAATATTTCTCTCAATCTGTAATATATTTGGGTCATACAAGTTCAATTTCAATCCTTTCTCGAGGTTATAAAATTCTGTGTTCATACCCAATATAGGCGCACTCTGTTCCTCTTTATACGGACTTTAAAAAAATAATGTTAATTTTCAGTGGACTGCGGTGCATTCAGAAGCTATGAAAAAGATAAAAAAAATAATTTTTAGTGAGAAGAGTGCTAGCCCACTTTGATCCTGCATTACCGGTCAAATTAACAGTGGATGCCAGCCCAATAGGTTTACTCGCTGTGTTGTCCCACGTTTATGAAAATGGCATTGACAGACCAATTGAATTTGCCTCCAGAAACGGAAATGAAGTTTCACCACTACGTGTATCCAAGGGAATTAATACTAGTAACGGACAAGAAGCCACTCATTCATATTTTTGAACATAAAAAGCAAATCCCGGTAATGGCAGCAAACCATCTCCGACGAATTGCTCTCACTTTGACAGGCTACACTTTTAAAATTGAAAGTGTTAAATCGTAAGACAAAGTGGCGGACTATTTTTCGTCGCGTCCTAGCCTGAAAATTGTGATATAAGCACGTAGTTGAATCAGATTGTTTATACCTAAATTAAGTGAAACAAATTGTTAGAATGCCTAACATAATAGAGGCAGTAGAACGAGAGACGGAAAAAGTGAGCTTGTTAGGGATGGTACAAAGATTCATAAAAGTGGAATGGGTACATTATAAGGTAAATGAAAAACTACATCCTTTTTTCTAGAGGCAGCGTGAACTAATTGTGAAATTGGGATGCTTGTAGTGGGGGTATCGTACTGTCATATTCTCTTCACTGCCATCGGCTGCGGTAGATGTGCACAAAACGCACATGGATATATGCAAAATGAAAGCCCTGGCGTGAGAGTACTGCTGGTTGCCAAAGCTTGATTCCAATTTAGAAAAAGATTATAAATCCTGCGGGCAATGCTTAGCTAGGAATGATCCTCCTAGAGCAAAGCTAACAAATTGGGAATGGCCCGAAGAAGCGTGAGTACGAGCGCGTGTTGGCTTTTTATGGACGTTTTTTAAAGAATGGTTTTTGGTTGTTATTGATAGTGATAGTAAATGGCCCGAGGTATTGGATATGGGTACCAATATGACAAGCAGAGAAGCCGAAACCGATATTTATTCGACATCATGTACACAAGATTTTGGTATCTCACAATGTCTCATCATTTGTATCAGACGAATTTGGAATTTTTTTAAAGGAAAATGGCATTAAACACACATTACACACCAGTAAGTAACGCGGCAAAAAACGGTAAAGCCGAAAACTTCATAGAGACAGTGCAAACTGCATTAAATCGAGCATTTAATGGCAAGACACAGATTGATATTTAAACCGCGTTAAACCAATTTTTATTAGGTAAAAGGAATACTAAACGCTACCAGAGAGAAATGATAGTTTTTTCCAATTGTTAAGTTTCTGTAGCTGTCAACGTTACCAGCTGTCCAAAGATTCAGTAAGGTTTGCCATTTCATCATGCATCGTTTTATGCCTGCCGAACATGCGGAAATTATTAATAAATATTAACAGAGTTCCGGTTCAGTTGTAAATACGAGTACACAACGAGAAAATCATCGTGAAGTCCGTCGTCATCTTGGTTTCAGTATGCAGGCAATTCGCCGCACCGTAAAAAAGTTTGAGCATGAGTACACTCTTTTGGATCTTAAGCCACCAACCGGACTGATATTGATGCAATATGAAGAAAACATGGCCGCCGTAGCTGCCAGCATCAAAGAAGACCAAGAAATGTCGATTCGGCGTGGATCAGCTGAATTGGGCATCGCCAGAGAGTCAACCTGGCTTATTTTGCGGTTGGATTTTGACCTACATCCATATAAGATTGCTTTAACGTAAGAATTGAAGCCGGACGACCATAGACAATACCGTGAGTTCGCTAATTTGGCGTTGGAAATGTTGGCTGGAGATCCGGATTTTGGCCAAAAAAATCATCTCTCGGACGAGGACCATTTTTGGCTCAGCGGCTATGACAACAAGCAAAATTGCCGTTATTGGAGCGAACACAATGCACAAGTGTTCGGCCAAACATCAATGCATCCACAAAGGTTGCCTGTTTTGTGCGGTTTATGTCATGACGGCATCATCGGATCTTATTTCTTTCGAAATGAGAAAGGAGACACGGTTACCGTCAACGGTCTCAGGTATAAAGCGATGTTAACCGACTTTCTGTGGTCAGAACCCAAGAATATCGATATATCTGAGCTGTGGTTCCAACAAGACGGCGCTACAAGCCATATAACCGACGCAACGTGCAAAGTTGCGAAGAAGAAATTTGGCGACTGGGTCATCTCACAGCGAACATTCATGAATTGGCCGCCGCGTTCATGCGATTTGACACCACTCGATTATTTTTTTGAGGCTACGTCAAGTTCTTAGTCTACGCTAACAAGCAACGAGCTCGAGTCATCAAAAAGTTTAAATAATATGCTATTCCGCACATAATGGCATGAGCGTATCATCAAAATAAATCCAGAGACTATTTTATATCTCACACCGTTGTTTTTTGTAATTTTTTTTTCTATCTTTCTTATCTGGTCAGCCTATTTTTACGCTCATACAGGGGTTTCCCTAGAGAATTAATGGTAGGAAGAAAATTAAGAACGAGATTTGATTTGCTAAATTGCAATCGTAATATGAAAATTTAAATAAATAAAGTTAAAACGAACATTGAAAAGCAACAAAAAAAATCACAGACATAATTACAACTCATATAATCGAAAAACTTTTAAAATAAATGAAAGTTGTGTGGTAAAAAATTACTCAAAACCAAAGAAAGTTGAATGGCCTAAGGCAGTTGTTATGAAATGTTTAGTCTTGCCGCTTGCGTTTCATTTGCATTTCGAGCCATTACAATTTTCAAAGTTAATTTTATTTTTTTTTGTAGTTGAGATAATTTTTATTATCATTGCCATGTAGATCGAGGACTCTCTTTGGTGAAAGGCACTGTTTGCTTTCGATTGCTCCCTTACACTGCCACAACCACGGCAGCGCCTTGAAATCTTCGAAAAGATATGTTTATGTCTAACAAGTTTGCTATCAAGGATAACACTCAGATACTAAGCGTGTTGGAAAAACTTGGAGCCAGCTGTCTCCTTCTCGTGAAGAGAAAAATCTCAGCTTTTAGGAGATTGACTGAAATCCCATTTCCAGCGCCGCAATCGACGATCACGTCTAGGGCAATTGTTGTTACCTGACAATTTTCAAAGTACGATTACTTGCTCCACTCTCCGCATTAGAATCAGTAAATGCGAAAGACAGAGAGTCGAGTAACGAGCACTTTGTCATAGGAGAGAATTACCTGTCGGAAATAAACAAAGTAATGGTATACCATGCCATATACAAATTCTTGGAAATGGCTTCTTCGAGGGTGTTATTTGTGTCAATAAAAATATCCAATGAGCTCCTCTCTCGTCACAAGATTTTCCGCGTTTGTATGTATGTTGCATATATAAAATAGTATGCCACCACCTTTCGGCAAGCAATGATAAAGCATGAACACTAAAAAGTTTGGACGTGAGGAAGTGTCTTATATAAAATGCCAAACCAAACTGCAGGTGCGGAGAAGAGACTAGGCTATGGTGCGCCCAGTCATTTTATAATGGATTTTTTATTTTAACCTATCGGGCTGCTATTTTCACTGATTACTTCTATAATATCTGACTGCTTTTCTGAGTTTTTGAGAAATTTTGACAGCAGTGTAGATTAAGTTAACGCTCTGTTAGTCAATTGGATTTGTCTCTCAAACTTTGTCACTTTCAATACGTGACTTTTTTGGCATCTGTACCATGTTTCTAAAGCCTTCACCTTTACCTCCAGAGCACCTGCCAGTTATATTAAAGTCTAACAGCAGTAAAATAAAATATTACAGTATCATGAAGTGGGATGGATATGAATATAAATATGTATTGAAATCTCTTTCCAGTATTTTGTTTATTTTGTCGACTTATCCTTCCAATATTTGGCGGTGGCTCCGATCAATTTTAATTTTTCTTTCTTCTTTAAGAGAGCTACTTCTCCATTATAAGGGTCACGCAGTTAGAAAGTGAACGCAGACCCAGCATCCTCCATCACCAATTCAAAGTTATTGAGAGCAATAGCTAGACGAGTTTCGGAGAGGGGCTGGAATTGTTTCTTTTATAGCACGGTGGTCATAAAATACAAGAATATGGAGCTATGTGCATCACACAGACAAATCATCGTTTTGTGAGCTTGTTCATAGAAGAGTTAAAATAAGTACTAAGCAAAGGATTCATAGCTTGTCTCTGAAAGCAAATTCAGCTTGTCTCAAAATTGATTTACCTAGATAGTTAAGTATTGCTGAGATATTTTAACTTCTTCTTTTGTTTGAACTGGACCCCATTAATATTGTCGAGTTCAGTAAATAGCCTTACTCCGTCTCCGACATTTCATTTCACATTCCATTCTCAACAAACAAGTGCATTTTCTGTTCGCTTTGATGTTAGGCTTGTGTTAACATAGAAAAAGAGCACATGGCTTATTGTTATACTTCCGGTCATAACATATTCTCTACTACGGAAGTTTTTTAACACGCGGAGAAAATTTAGATGCATGAGCAATAAGATATTGATTTTCTTATAAGCTCAGTTCACCAAACGAGTCTTGGTCAGACGTACCAAGTTCCCGAAATTAATTCATAAAATACAAGTTTATTCATCTAAATCTATGTATATTATTCCCTTCAAAGTATTAGCCATCGACTGCGATACACTTATTCCAGCGCTTGATCCAATCCTCGAAACATTTTTTATATTCGGTTTTCGGTATGTCCATCAGTGCTTCCTGCGATTTTTCCATTACTTCCTTTCGGCTGCTGAAACGCGTTTCCATAGTGGTTTTTTAAATTGATTGAACAGAAAGAAGTCACAGGGAGCCAAATCAGGCGAATTCGGTGGCTGTTGGATGGTATTTGTTGCATTTTTCGTAAAAAAAATCCGAATAATGATGGCACTGTGTGACGGCGCGTTATCATGGTGCAAGATCCACGCGTTTTCTGCCCACAACTCTGGTCTCTTTCGGCGAATTGCTTCACGCAAACGTATCATAACGCCCAAATACGAGTAATACTCTTTGTTTACTGTCTGGCCTTCTGGCTAAAATTTATGATGCACTACACCGTTGTAATCCATGAAACCCAAGCCTCGTCTCCAGTAATGATCCCTTTGATGAATACGGTTTCTTTTTTGCATGAAATTGAGGTCTTTTGGCACCAACTTTGCTGCTACCCGACGGAAACCCAAATCATTAACCAAAATGTCTTGGCCGAATCCGTAGGCAATGTTGAAGTCCTCCGCTATCTCTCTGATGGTTAATTTGCGGTTATTGACCAACATTTCTTTTACTTCATCAATGTTTTTGTCGGTTTTCGTCGCTTTTCGATGTCGAAGGTCTGCCACCGCATTCATCTTCTTCGATTGACTCACGACCACTTTTGAACCGAGAATCGTTGCCGAAACACTTTTCCAACATTTCCAACGTTCGCGCACCATTAAATCCGTCTTTTGCGCAAAATTTAATACTCGTACAAGTTCATTGTTGCAAATTTAAATCCATTTCTAAAATTGTAAAAAATCGCCAACACAAACAGAGATAGATTGGCTACGTAACTTTTGCAAATGTCAAGCCATGATGCTAAGATTTAGAGAAAATATCAACAACAGATTTACCAATTTAACAAAAGAAAAGAGAACTCAAATCGGAACAATGGGAGCGCCACACGGTGGTTATTCCGGGAAGGTGGTATGAAGAAATATTTTCTTTATCTAATTTCATGATATTTCAGAGCCAAACTACGAAAATCTCAATACAAAATGCATGAAAAATACTGTATCTACCTGGGTAGATACACTTCGTGCACGTAAAAAAAAGTCAAAAGTTAAAAAATACATGGAGGAACATAATTTTTTTTTAACACATTCTCAAAGCTACAAAAAAGTTAGTCACTGAGTTGAAGCGACATCAACATATAATCAAAAGTCGCGGAAATATTGGAAAAAGTAAACTCAAATAGCTACCCGGTTAGATATTGTTCATGTGAAGGTTAAATGTGCAGATGTTGCCCCATTGATAAGAAAGTTTTCTCTTACTGTAGTTGGTAATTAGAGGCCCATCTAACTCTTCCTGCTTTCAGTAAAATATTTGAAAAACTCATAAAGAGCAGGATAGTGAGTTTATTAAATAAAACCAAGTCCTTCAATCGAGTTCAATTTGGATTTCAGAAGGGAAAATCAACGGAAGATGCACTCTTATTGTTGTTCTCAAATAATGTCTAGCCTTGATGGTAAAAAATGTACAGCCGGCCTATTTATTGATATAACCAAGGCGTTCGATATGGTCAATCACAAGGATTTATTAAAAAAACTGGAAAAAGAAAAAAAGGATATCGTGGTTTTATGCTCAATTGGTTACGCTCTAATCATCGAATTAGGTCGCAAATGGTTAGATGAGGTGAGAGAAGGAGTGAAATTAAATTCCTTAAACGGGGTGGTCCACAGGGCTCTGTTTTATGACTGATACTCTTTTTAGTCTATATAAATTCACTGTTTGCCGTAAATTACAAATAAAGGTTCACTTACTGCTTTCCGGATGATAGAGGTTTCACTTACGGTTTAAATAGTCGTGTGGACCTAGTTTCCGATATCAATTGGGACTTAAACTTATTACGAGTAAAACATGGGTTCATTTAGTGATTAGCTCTAAAACTAAATTAATGTTCTTCGGCTTATCTCTGGTTTTCCCTCTTCCACTTATTATAGTAGTTTATGTTGAAGTGATAAACGTTTTTTGATAAGGTAAGCAGACTTTTAAATACTTGGATAAACCCATGACTCGAAAATGTGTTTTATACATCACATAGATACATTACGGAAGTATTCCGATGCACATTTAGACATTTTTTTTTCTACGTAATGTATGCACAACTAAACTTTTAAAAATTATTTACTACGGAATTTTTCATTCTAAGCTTCAGTATGGAATTAGTGGCGGCGTGTATTTCAGAAAAATTATTTTAAGAAAAATTTACCGAAAACCTCGTAACCATCCTAGTTATTCTCTGTGATGACCTAACAATTTTCCCAGTTCGTCACTTGTATTGTTTTAAGGTGTTGAAAAATTTCTTCATGAAGTCTGGTAATCGTAACTTTGATTTAATTTCAAACTATAATTTACGTGGAAACTCCTCAAATATGTTATCTGTACCTAGCTTCCGTGCTCCTGCATATCGAAATATTTTCTCAGTCTTAACTTACCGTACGTTTAATAAACTGCCTCAGTCGATTACAACAATATCAATACCTGTAGTGTTCATCAAATATTTAAAACGTTGGTTATACCAAAGTGGCTTTGGTGTAAGCCGTCCAAGGTATGCTGTATAAGCGAGTTTAGAACAAATTCTCTGTTTTCATAAAAAACCAGTCCATTGTCCTCATATGGTATAATCGATCCTTTATGTTCCAATATAATTTTAAATTGTCTGGCATTTTGTTCTTTGTGACAGGCCAACGTTTTCAACAGGCCAGTTTTTCCAAAACATCGTCTTTCTTTGTCTGTTGCATGTAGAGGTTTTTGGATTTACTCCCTAGGCTTTCTGAGTATATATGTATATATCACATTGAAATATCTGCTAAATTCACATCTGTAACCATTCCAGTACTTCGAGATAAAAAAGTAGTATGAATGTCGTGTAAAAAAATGAAGAAACCCAAGATCTTATGTCATCCGAACCGAAAATAATCGTACAGTTAGAAGAAATGTAGAACAATTCTAGGTTATCTACAAACTACTGACGGTAATAATACTAAATCCAGTCTTAATAATCAATCAAAAGTTTAGCAATTCAAATTAGCGTTTTTACTATTTACTGCATTCATTGTTAATCACCGAGTCAATAAATAATTCGCCGTCACCATCAGAACTATTCAACAGCAACATCACTCACCTGCTTCCGCTTTTGGCACACAGCCGCAAAATTGTAGACCCTTCCGCACGTAGCACATTTATTTTTTTGTTTTGCCTCTTCTATAAACTATAAAAAAAATTATTAAATATTAATACTACAATGTGCCCACTATGGAAGAACTATTAATGCCGATTGGTGCATAACATTTTGTTTGCCGGAAGTCATCAGTGAATTGCGTAAAACAAACAAAAAACCACGTAAGCCATTCAAACAATTCAATTTTTCAAGTTTCAAAACGTCGAGTTAATGGCCCATTGCCCTTATGCTCCTGATTTGTCGCCTGATGACTTCTTTTTGTCCCCGGTCATAAAATATAAAATGCGTGGTCAACGTTTTTCAACGCCAAAAGAGGCTGTAAAGGCGTTTAAAAAGCATGTTTTGGAGATGTCGGGTTCAGAGTGGAATAAATGCTTCGAAAACTGATTCTAACGAATTGAAAAGTGTGTAAATATTGAAGGAGAATACTGTGAAAGACAATGAACCATTTAAAGTAATAAATTTAAGTTTTCTCCTATTTTTTCTTAAAACTTATCGGACAATTCGTATTCATGTTCCTTTTCGAAATCACTGCGGTAATGGGGGATATTTTGCAGGTGCTGTACCCATACAACAGAACGAGTTCACTATTTCGCTGGAACTAGATGAAAGCATTACCTTTCAATGTGTCGAATGAAGATATAAAATTGCTTAGTCAATTGGCTATATCTAGTTCATTCCAAATTTCCTCAGATACATTGGAGGCATTGGAGGCACTTTAACCTCTCAACTATTTGTAATGCAATGTTTAATTGTAATCTTGAGGTGGAAATTCTGTTGATCATCAACGCGGTCAAGGTGTTGCAGTTATGTTGCAGAATTCCTCCAATTCTTCCATTTCTCGTCAATATAGCATCGCTTAGGAAAGAATACCTCCTTATTGCCCGCCGCTTTGCATTCCGAATTCCTTTGACACTTTTGAAGTTGTTATGAAGAGTATAGCACAACAAATCTTCATTAATGCTCTGCCAGTGGAGGTTCCTGATGACGAAATTGACAAGTGTTACATTCGGAAGGTGCAGAGAAGGTCCCATTCCTCCTCAAGTGAATCATGCACATCGATCATCTATTTGAACTTTTCTATCCCCTCTCTGAAGCAACGTACGATGAGAGAAAGTCGAAGAGGAAGAATATGCTGAACTCGAATGTGCTTGGAAGTAACGCAGGCAGAAATGATGCCAGCAGTGGTCATGGCTACAAAAGTGGCGGATATAATGATGCCCTCACAAAGTATACGCGTGCATTGCTTATGAAGGTGAAAGAGGCAAAGGAGCAGCAGAGGTTCAAATATTTATGGTATAAAGATAAGCATATCTTAACAAGGAAGGTCAAGGTAGAAGGTGGAAAAATCATTGCAATTAGATCTTTTAATGATCTTGCGCGGATCCAGTACATTTTCATTTTAATTGTATTTTTATTTTTAAATTAATTTCGAAACTGAATTTATTGATGATTTTTCTACCCTCGATCTTAAGAACATAAATTGTGAAGAAGTATTTACTAATGAATCGTTCTGTTTAAACAAACTATTTTCCATTAACCAAAATATTAGAAGCTTAAGTGAGACTTTTATATCTCTAGTAGCCCATCTATGTGGATTCATTTGTGTGTATTCCTGATTTTTTAGTTGTCCCTGAAGTTTGAATTTACGATTTTGAGAAAAGCGATTGCTACCTGGTTTGAATTTTTATACAAACATGAATGAGAATTACGCTGCAGGAGGAATAGGTTGCTTTATAAAAACAGATTTTAATATATTTGATATGTCAAAGCTATGTTTTCTAACTGTAGATGTTTTGAAATTATGTCTTAAAATCGAAGATGAGATCTATGTTATGCTATGTGGAAATAGGCTTCATATGTTCAACTTTTCAATATTTCTGGAAGAATTTTCGTCGGTCTTGGATAATATGAAATCAAAAAATTTGATAATTTTAGGAGATTTTAATTTTAATATTTTAGGGAATAGTGATGCATATAGTGTGCTCACTTACTTGGATTTATTAGCTTCTCATGGATTGGCCTCTTTCATAAATGAAATAACCAGATCTATTATGGGTAAGTCAATGGATCATATCTCTTTTCTCACAATTTCAATGACACTAGTTCCCTTAACTTGATAACAAAAATTGATTTTGATAATATTAAAACTAATCTATCTTTTGAATCCTGGGAAAATGTTCAAGGTGTTTTTTAGAGGTTTAGTTTTTAAACTGGAAGCACTATTTTTACAGAATGTCAATTTAACAGTTGAAAGGTGATTTGTAGTTACCTCATTTTGCCATTTTACGGTGAATAGATTAACGACAGAACAACGCGTCCAAATTGTGCAAACTTATTTTGAAAACCATGGTTCGGTTCGCCAAACTTATCGTGCGCTACGTCCATTTTACGGTCGACATAATCATCCATCTGAACAAGTTATTCTGAACACAATGAATCGTTTTCGCACCACGTACACTCTAGTGGATAATAGGCGTCCACACAGACAACAAACAGCGCGAAGAGAAGAAGTTATTGCCGTTGTGGAGCGCAGTGTTAAGGAGAATCCGAATGAGTCGATTCGCCATTATGCACAGCAATTGGAGATATGCCCATAAACTTTGTGGAAGAATTTACGGAAAAATATTGGCTTAAAAGCTTATAAGATATAGTTCAAGAGTTTAAACCGCGTGACCATTATACCCGTCGTAGGTCCCGTGAATGGGCCGAAAATATGATTCGGCTCGGTCCTCATTTTCAACTCAAAATTTTGTTCCCCGATTTGGTTAAATGGATATATAAACAAGCAAAATTGCCAAAATGGAGTGGAGAAAACCCAGAAGCCTTTGTCGAGATGCCTTTGCAATCATTAAAACTAAATATTTGGTGTGCTTTATGGGCTGGTGGAATTATTGGCGGATATTTCTTTAAGGACGATGCCGGCCAGAATGTTACCGTCAATGAAGAGTGCTATAGAAACATGATTTCTGACTTCTTGGTTCCTCAATTGAATGGTTTTGACGTGACAGAGCTTTGGTTTCAACAAGATGGCGCAACGCCACCAATCTATTGCGGAAAACATTTGGTGAGCGCATAATTTCGCGTGATGGACCTGTGAACTGGCCTCTACGGTCCTGTGATCTCACACCTTTATATAACTTTCGTTTGGGATATGTCGATGCTGATAAACCAGAGACGTTGGATGATTTGGAAGTCAAGATTCGCCCTGTTATTGCTGATATACGACCCCAGTTGCTCGATAAAGTTGTGGAAAATTGGTCCTCACGATTGCGCTTCATTCGAGCTAGCTGCGGCGCGCATATATCCGATATCATATTTAAACACAAATGGCATAAAACAAAATTATCTATTAAATAAAGATAATACCATAGATATTAACATTAGCTTCAAGTGTTTTATTTCATATTGAATTTGCATACCTCTAAAAAAAACACCTTTTATTTGGGGAAGGTGATGAACTTTCTGTTAAATGTTTCAGTAATCATACATCGAGTTGTTCTTTCACATCTAGTCGAAGAATATTCATAAAGCGGCTTAAACTCTGGATATCTAGTTACTTAATACATAAAGTCAAGAAAATAAAACAAACTGAGAATAAAATGTCTGAGAATCCCAAGCAATCATTATTTGAAATTAAAATAAAAAAAAAGTATTTTCAGAATTAAAAAGAGAAATACCCATTTGCCATGATCTAAGTTATCTAGGATGTGAATGCCAGTTAGTCAAAAGTATTCTTAATAAAACGCCAGTCATAAAAAGGCCAACTGTGTATCGTACATACTGACGATTGTGTGATCTCCGACAAACTAGAGATTGCAAACTACGTAGAAAAATACTATATCCAAACTGTGCCGCTTGTTTTCCTTCATGTAATATTGGTGAACCTGTTGTGCACCGAAAACAGTGGCCACACACGACTCCTATCCTATTCTGTTTAGTCAGGATCTAAGCCCGCTTGACCGCATTTGCCAAATAACCATATGCAACGGAACAATAACATGTGTGCAGCGCACTTCAAAGAACGTGAGTGCAATGCGACCGACCGACATTTATCATGAACGAAAGACGGTATCCTATTGTGTAACCCAATAGCACACAACAGTTCTGTAAATCGTTTCATGGCCAAAATAAGACTATGTGGTAATTAAGTGGAATGGTTCGCACTGGGTCTACAAAAGAAGCCAACTAAAGAAAATAATCACAGGCATGGAGGAAAAACGAAAGCGATGAATTGAGGAGTCTGAATTCGCACGTTATCAAGACTACTCGTCTCTAATATTTTTCTTTTCTTGTGTCGGTATATCACCGACGGAACTAACAAGCCCAAGCAGAGTCAAAGTTTTTATTCAAACCGATAACTGGCTTAGAACTCCTAAAAACAATTGTCATGTTGAAAAATACAATTTCTTCTGGATATGCTGGTTTTTCTAATCTAGAACTCAAAAATATTCGATGGATATTTTGGCGCATATCTTTAATAACAGCATTTTATCTGGTGTGTTAACTGATTCTCTAAAATGTGCCGTGATATTTCCACCTTCGAATGAATTGTGTAACTATAGGCATATCTCACTTTTACCTTCAATAAGCGAAATTTTCGAAAAAGTTCTAAAAAAATAAGGAGGGGAGGTTTTTGAACAAAACTAGATTCATTTACGGTTATCGCATTTATTAGACTTCCTTTGTCAGGTAACTTGACGGGAATTTCACCTCCCAGACTCTTTCTACCAGTAAGTGCAGGACCCCTGAACTACAACCGCTGGAACACCACCAAGTCCTATCAGTAGTTGTTTGTTTTTTAGTGATTTTATTACGGAAAAACACTTAGTTTCATTATTTAATTGGAAGATTAAATTATTAGAGTAATTGAATTTGTTGTTGTATTTTAGGCAACCATTTATCTCACGAAATTTTAGTTGCCTGAAAAAAAGAATGTCTTTCGGGCACTTGAGCCACGGCCATCCACCGGACGTTATCTTGAGCTCTGACCACCAATTAAATTTTTAGTGAATCTGTAAAGGGTACCTGTTTCCATCTGTTTCTGTTTGTGACTTAAACTCGTTCCTGGACGAAAAAAACCTTACACACTCTCCGCTCTTCTATTAATCCCAAAATGTCCAAAGAAAGTTACGTGCTCTGGCTTCTTTGCCATTGTTTAACAACAGCTTGCATATCACTTGCGAAAGATGTTCTCTTAGTGGTTGTGTGCATGGAAGGGTTATTTTTTGGCTGCCTTCTAACCTGCGGGTGCTTGTAATACTATGGTGTCTTATTATTGAAGCAGTCTGCGGTTTGAACTTGCATAATGTAATCGTTATTCGCCATTCCCATGTGTGCTCCATATCTATATCTATAGTATATCTATTCACTGCAAGATAATCGATCTGATTTCCCCGAGACGCGCCAGATGAAAGATCTTATGATGAAAGAATTATGAATTCCATGATAAAGCAGTTCCAGATATCCACAGACATTAATATATTGCTCTTCGAGGCTTTTTATGTGCATATTCTATCTAAGCCTTTGTTCTTTAGTGGCTTCCTTGGCATATACATTATACTCCCATCATAATAACAATGTCTCCGTTTGGTGTTGCGTAATTTAAGGCAAATTACGCCATCGTTTGTTCAGTCCTTAGCCGCGGTGTGGTGTCCATTTCGAAGGCAGTTATTGTTAAGTAAAGCAGATTGCTAGTCACTGTTAACAAGACTAGAGAACACCGGCTCACGAGCCTTATGACACCACTACATAGAGGTAAGACAAACAAGATTGTTGTACCACTGTATTAATTCAAGGTTTGAATACTCATTATATAGCTTTTGGATGCTTTGTAAGAGACAAAACAGCGCCATGGTTGATATATGTATAAAAGCTACGAGCATATAAAGTACATACATTTTATTTTTTGTATTTAACATCGAACTAGCGTTAGAAAAGCAGAAGGGTAGCGTCTCGGACACTTCGGCTAAAGATAAATTAAAAATATTTATAATTACAGATGGTAGTTACTCTGAGTATATTTTAAAAATTTTCAATAGAGGGAACTCCAGCACCAGGTAACCAGAAAATACTTCTACTCATATTTCATTACAAAATTATTCTAAGTTTTTCAGTTCGAATAGTTTCAGTAATTTCAAACTAGGGATACAAAACCACGTCTTTCACTATAGGCACGTACTTTATTCATTAATTTTACTTAAAAATTGACAGCACACTCTGCTGAAAGTTTATCCAAGAAAGAGCTACGAGTATTATATCAAAGTCTTTCGTGTTTGATTCTATCAAAAAAAGAGGGAAAAAAAATTAATAAATAAATAACACAAGAGAAATGTTTTTGAAACACGTTTTCAGAGTTCAAATTCTATAAATTGGCAAGCTGAAGTGAAATTAATCCTCCAGTACCAAGTTAGATTGGCATGGATGCAGAATAATACAATCGAGGGTGTGTTGAAATCTAATCTTATGTTTTTGCGTTTGTGCAGTTTTATTTTAATTAAGGCATCCAACCAGTCTTAATGTTTTTTGACAAAACCACAAACCCGTCATGAACGCTTTGAATCTAATGAAAAATGAGAGAAACATATCTTTTGTATAAAAATAAATTAATTTTCGTAAAGACAACGCAGCAAAGGGTTTAGAAGTATACGTTTCTCGAATGAGAATTAATTCTGTTTTACTGAGATATCTTTTTGGTAATCCTGAAGAATTTATGAAATCATATTTCTTTACATTTGAAAAATATTCGGTTTTATTTAAGTTGAAATATCTAGTACCATTATTTCTTTGCACAACACAAAGGCAAGTTACATGTTGAAGTTATAATTGGGTTTCACAAAGTTTTTTTTTTTTTTCAAACTGACTACGTAAACATGAAAAGATTTATGAAACGTAATAAAATTGTTTTATGAAATATTGCAAATTGGCTTCAATGATGTACGTATATAAAAATTCGCAATGGCGAAACTTTATTTGGCGATCTTATCTGCGGGAAGCCAATACAAGAAGGGACTATGCTTATGAATTTAAGGGGTCACAAGCTACAGTTTGGGTCATGGACTATAGTATTCTTGAAGGTGGTTTGCCTTTTTACGTGGCAAGGAGTTGCACACATGTGGAGCTGGCAGCACTACCCCTAGCCGATATCGACTGCCTATATTTAAGCTGCAGGAAAACAAACTTAAAAGGAAGGCGAAGAATAAGAAAAAGGCGGCAAAAAACGATGTTCAAAAAGAAAAGACGACCCTAGACGAGTAGAGGAAAAAACGATCTATCAAGACGATTTTGTAAAAAAAAAAAAGATACTAGTTACATTTTGTATCTTTGTTTGTTAGTGTTTTTTTGAATTAAACTTTTATCTATCTAAATCCAAAGTGTTTGGATTTTCGATGAGAATTCCTAGCTGGATCACTTCATTTTCGCTGGTTAGCGTTTTTGCATTTAAGTAATCTAATTACACTGCGTGACAAGTTTCACTTTTTTTGTCAATGTCTTTATCAATTGGGAATTCTATTTAAAAATATAGCAATGATTATCTT
Organism: Volucella zonaria; assembly: GCA_963966105.1. Lineage (NCBI taxonomy): Eukaryota > Metazoa > Arthropoda > Insecta > Diptera > Syrphidae > Volucella > Volucella zonaria. The sequence goes on from OZ014531.1 coordinate 127,370,733, forward strand.
GTAACACGTATCATTTTCGTGTTATGGAGACGAAAATTAATATCAAAATACATACGAAATTAGAAGAGACAACACTTTTATTGGCATTAAAACTTAAAAATTCAAAACGGTAAACTTATTTAATTTATTCTAAAACATAAATATTTGTAGTTCTTCTTTATTATTCTATGATTCAGCTTTTACGTTTGTGACTTGTTGAATCTTCTCGCATTAAAGACCAACAGTAATCCTCTAAGGTGGCTCCATTCCACCGATCTCGATAACGTCCTTTGATCTTCTTTATGTCCCGGTAAAAGCACATGCTGTGATTATTCTTTCTTCGGCCTCTTCTTCGAACCTCGGATGGAATTTGGGACACTGTTGCTTGTTGGACCGTATTTTCCGGCAATCTTCGATAAACATGGCAAAATCGACTGATTTGCTTAGCTAGAATTTCTTTCACTATAGGTTTTCTTATGTGGAGAATTTCGCGAGATCACGTTTTATTACATACGCTGACATTTGTATCATTTTAATTTCCGTCGCTTGCAGTTTTTCCTTTATATCTCTCGTTATCATCGGCTGCGATGCATACGTTAAGGCTGGAAGAACCACTGTGGTATATAACAAACCTTTAAGTTTAAGCCGGATTTTGCTGCCTCAAAATAAATTTCAGTTTTCAATCCATCTAAGCCGCATCAGATGGACTCTCTGTGAGACAACACTATCGCAACTTTCTTTGTGGTTAACGACAGAGCTTACATATTTACATATTATATACTTTGACATGATGTCAGTAGTTAGGTTTACTGGTGCGCGTTGTCTTTTAGCGTCTTCACCCTATTATTAACTCCCAAGTTGTTGCTTATAATAATGCTTTGAAGGTCTCTGGTGTTGCTTTAAGAAAAAATCCAGCAATTATCTTTCGTTTTAACATAATCATATTGCACATATTGCATATCATTTTTACGCAGGGTGTTCTGGATAATATGTCGAAGACCTTAAGAATACCTTAACTTATTTTGAGAAAAAAATGGTAAGATTTGGGGGGAGAGAGGTCGAAAATGCCTCTCCTCTGAAATACAGAGCTTTTATGCAAAGCCTTACGCTGCCTTGTTTTTATTATTCTTCAAATTAACTTCTTTTAAATGTATGCATATGTGTTAACAAATGTTATGCAACTGCACTCGTAATTATGAGTTCTATAATTGTTTCCAAGTAAATGTTGCCCCAGAACTAATGCGTCAAAAGTTATTGAAGATTAAAAGTGATTTTATTTTTAAGGCTTAAAATTTTGATTTTTTCATCATAAACAAAAACAAGGTCAAGTCATTTCAACTTATTGAAACAGGTAAAACATTAAATTAAAAATTGTTTTTAGCTCAACGTGCCTGTAGCAGCCAAATTCGGTTTTGTCAAAAAGATCGTTCTTGTTTAAGAAGTAGGCGAGCTAATATGAGTATGTACAGGTAGATCAAGGGGGTTACTGTGCGTTTACGACTTGCGTTATAACATATACATACTGGCTGTTGCCAAGTGTAATCTTGGCTTACATTCCATATTTAAGGTCTAAATCCGTTTGGCTCTAAAGTGAAACAAAGGAAATATTAATCGTAATAAAGCTTTTGGTGACATTATAGCCAATCCTTGACGACCACAAGCATCCGTATTTCGAGCTCTTTAGGACACTACAGATGTCCAAACTAATGCATTGAGGGTTTGGTTGCGTTAACAAACGTAACATAAAGCACATATTAGTGGATAAAGCACATGTTTAAAAGTAGAAATATCGGCCTCGAAAGGTTGCGCCAGGGTGGTGTTCTCTCCTCCCTACTATGGTCGATCGTAGGTAAATGAACTGCTAAATGTACGTAGCAACGACGGATTCTACAATATGTCCAAGAATACGCTGACGACATTGCGATCCTTGTCAGAAGCGAATTCGAATAAACTATCTCGGAACTTCCCCAGAAGGCACCCAACCTTGTTGCTAACTGGTGAAAAACGGTTGTCCTAAACTTCAACCGCAAAAAGATCACCATAGTTGCCTTCACCAAGAGAAGAAAATTGGACAAACTTAAAGATCCAACACTTTTTGGAAAAACCATAAAGTTTTCAAGTGAAGCGAAATTTCGAAAATTCAACTGGAACTTACATATCAAAAAAACCATAGAAAAATCCAGGATCTCACTATGGAATAGCAAAAGTCAACTGGGTAAAAACTGGGGCCTTGCTAGACCTATAGTCACTTATGGATCTTCAATATGGTGGGATAGAACTAACTAAAAGTTTACACGGGCTGGACTTAACTAACTTCAAAGATATGCCTGTGTATGTGCTACGGATGTAATGAAAACAGCTCCCACCGCAGCATTAGAGGATCTTTTGAACCTCCCACCTCTTCGTCTTCTCATAGATAAAGAAGCTTTGGCTAACGCCCAAATCTTACCTCAGTGAAAGAGAACAACTCCGAAATAATTCATCCTGTGTTCAATTTGGAGGAATGAACTATCAAGAATTACTCTTACATACAATATAACTGTCTGAAAAAGTACAACTCCAACAATAACTTCAAGGTTTTATTGCCTGGTCGAAAGATCTGGAAACAGAATAAACTCCTTTCTAAAAGGGAGTCACTAGTGTGGCACGCCGACGGATCCAAAACAGATGAAGGTGGTTACGGATAAACTATCCATACCTCACTGTGTGCAAGTACGGACAGTAGCATCTCTAAATTTCAAGCTGAGATACACGCAATAGAGCTCTGCATTGGTCAGAACAGATCAGACTGCATTATATAATACTTCTCAAAACACTAACCAGCACCAATAAAGTCCATTTAATCTGGATGCCAGGTACACTGCTTATGATGGTAATGATGGTAATGAAAGAACGAATTGGTCAGAAACGGTTCAGACTCAACATTCACAATGTCACGAAAATTTGCTGGTTATCAATTATCTTAATATAAATAGCTGACTAAAAACAATGGCATTCCATGACTAGATGGATACTGAAGATAAAAACTTTTCACCCTCTCTCAAAAGAGCAAAACATTTCCTTCTAGAGATCAGATACACGCAGTAGCAAGATTCCTATCTTAAGACGATGGGAATAGCACAAGATGACAGCCGTCACATGAGCAGCGAGGACGAAGAAACAGTAGAGCATATCCTTTGCCTCTATCACCGTTTAAGAAGAACACGTCTATGTCTCCTAAGTAAGCCATGATTTGACCCAGAAGATGTCACTGCCAGCTAACTCAAAAATATAGCCGTGTTTATTAAAATTTCAGGCCAGCTCACAATAGGCCTAGGGTCCCACCTATACATAGTCCCACCTCCCCAGTTAATCTACTCTTATCTGAAAGAGGTAGTTTTAAAGATACGACCCAACTTATTGAAACAGATAAAATCTTAAATTAAGAAATTTGGGAATAAAAAAATTACAAATACTGATTGCGCACCATATCAATTAGTTAAAGTGCAAACCATTGCTTTGTATGCAAGCCAGAGCTCGTCTTTGAAAGGCTCTAAAAATGTCCATTTTTCCCAATTCTTCTGCTGCAGCTGCCTCGCCAATCCAATGGTTAAATCCATCCAGTGTTGTTATTTCTGATGAGGAAACAACATTCTTCATCTGTCTCCATAAATAAAAGTACATTAGAGTCAAGTCCGGAGATCTTGGAGGCCACAGAATGGGTCCATCACGTCCACGAATTTTCATACACACGATCTAACCACTCTCTAACTGCATAGCCATAGAGTGGGTGGGCGCCATTATCCTGGTAGTCCGGAGGAATTTTTCGCAGTGGATATCACTTAATAGTTCTTGTAATTTGTTTCGCAAAAATTCCAGGTAGAGATTCGAATTAAAGCATTAAGGGAGCCGATAGTGTGCGATCAGCTTGTTATCCAATGCCTACACATTGACGTTGAACTTATGCTGGAAAGTTCTGTGTTTCATGCAGTGGGGGTTGCTTTCTGACCAGTTGTATAAACTGTGGTGTCAAATTTTTTAAGCTCCTCCATATAGAGTTGTGAGCCCTATGACGGGGTGATCCAGTATTATCCAACTGATCGAGTTTAGCCCTCGTGTTTATTTTTGTAGTACTTCATTAGAAGAACAAAGTGAATCGATTGAATTAAGAATGCTAGTTTTACATCAATGGATCGATGCAAACAGATAAGAACTCTTATATCAGTAGGCATATCAACATCGAGTTTCCATCAAATCGACACAACCGCATTGCCAAAACTACGAATTCAAGCATTTGTTTGGAAGGAATTTAAAGCAAATGAGGTGAAGAATTGTAGAACTTTTCTGGAATAGGAGTTTATTTTATTTTATTTTGAAAGGATAAAATACAAATAAATTTGTGAAGTCCAAAATCCTACGTCGGAGTACTAGGAATTTTTTATAGCGAAAGCATGTCACTATTGGGTATGTTCCAAAAAAAAGGCACTAAAGAATTTATTGACATATGTATGTACACATGTCTACACTTTTTCATTTAACAGTCAACAGAATTGGAGAAAATCAATGCAAATGTGGAGGCTGCTGCAGTGAGTCTGTTCATTTAAGTGGTAATTTAAATATTTGTCTTCAGACTTGCCACATTACCCAGACATAGTCTTTGAAGTGTACTAAACCAATAACTGCTTTGTGGATTATCTTGGAATCATGCAATTGAATTATTTTGGAGTGAAGTTCAAATTGATTCCACTACTTAGCATAGGAAAATGAATTCGTATTCAAATTATTTAATTTTTGAAGACAGACATACATTAGTATAAATCTTTGCAGTAGGGCGTAACACACACCGTACAGCTTATATAATGATCCAAAACGTTTGTTTTCGGCCTTGGTGATAGTAAAGTTCGTGACACTAAAGTTCACAAAGACTGGATAACAGCCTTATCTCTATATAGAACAAGACAAATAAGGCTGCAGGGGCAAATGGATTAATTTAATATAGAGCTGCTCCAATTCATCCGTAAAATAGGGCAGGTTAATGAAGACTTTGCATCACCTGAACGATCAATCAATCAATCAATCTCTTCAACGTCAGTTAGAAGATTTTATTTATTGTAAAAATCGTATCTCAGCCCAATGTCCTTATAAATCATTGTCTGGTCGACCAGATATTTATATTTGGAAAAAACAAAGTGCATCGCATTGATGCCCACCAGCTCTTTATTGATTTTAAGGCGGAATATGACAACAATTGTAGAGATGGGCTATGTATACAGCTACGCAATGAAAGAATTGTGCGAAACTTACAAACCAATACCATATACACAATATTAAAAATTCTGTACAACTGCTGGCATAAGTTGACGGTTCTGACATTATAGAAAGAAATGCGCGGGCTGCCTCTGAATGAGTCTATGCTACCGCAAAAAAGAATACCAGATGGCCTGGGCAGGGTGCCATAAAGGCAAACGATAACTTTGAGGTTGTAATAATTTTGTTAGCCTTCTATCCGCTGTAAGTTCAAAAAATGACAGCACCGTATAGATCAAGTGCAGAATTACTATAGATAAGTTTCCTTATACTACATCAAGAAGAATGAGGTTTCTCGGACGAATAACGAAGCAAGACCCTTATCCTAGTCCCAATACACGATGTAGAAGCACAGTTTATATTACAATATAGAAAATGATTGCTTCATCACATACGAACTTCAAGCGATTTTCGATTTCATCTGTGTACTCAGAATTTGTAGACGAAATATTATAATGAACTGCATGGTCTACACAACGACATTGACGTACTCGGAACGGCTAAAATTCATCGGCCTCAATAGGTAAGACCTGCTGAACGAATGGGCATCACCGATCTGGCCCAAAATGCCTTTGAATTTATTCCGTACAAATCTACAAAAGTGAAGGACTCTCATGCTTTAAGGCAATCAAAATTGACTAATCTAAATAAGAATAGAACTAGTGTATTTATATCGGTTGCGAACTGCATATATTTCAAAAGCTTTCCTTATGTAGCCATCCAAGAGCATTCTGATTGGTGAACTATAAGGCACATGTACATATTGTCTCAATATCTGCACACATCCTTGATGGTATAACTCAACCGTTTATATGATTTATATCGGCTGTCATGCGACGTTCCTTTCTACAAAGTTTGAAAAGCTTCTTTCATTCGCCTCCCTTGATAACTTTTCAGCTGATAGAGGGATATCTATGCTTTAGTATCTAGTCACGCAACAAATCCTGACGGGGGTCTACGCGCATAGTAATTTGAAACCTGTCAGCTATTATATAATTCTGGCTGACTGCGGTGCCTTAAATATAGCCTGACTGACTTGTCTGATCGTAATTATCAGACAATTCGGGAGCCCAATGGCATTAAATCGGATTTGCCAGAGCCCGTTTTGTCTGTCACCATCAAGCGATACTGCATTACGTGCATCAGGTAGAGTCATCACTTTTGGCTTTTAACTTTGAAAGGAAAACCAAAGCAATATTTAAAAGAATTTCGTCTGATGCAGCTACGAGTATGTTACTAATGCTGAGTTCAGAATGGAGTCATGTTCAATGGAGCTTTTTTTTAAAGAGTTCCGCATTTGTGAGTCAGAGCGCTCTGTTTCCCAGTAGAGGTTTTGTCTGTTACTTAAGAATTAGATGGTCGTTGAACTTACTCATTATAGCACCATGATAGCAGCACTGAAGGTTCTTTAAAATGGCGAAAATTGTCCAATAAGAGCAACTAATTTAAACTGGGTTAATATTAAGAGGAGTGCTTATCTAATATAGTTGAAACATGCGTCATGCATTTTTGGAATTATTTATGCCATTGTAACCATTAAAAATGGTCTGACATAAATAGAGCACAGTCTTCATTCCTCTTCAATTGCGAGGAACCTATTGCTAATAGAATAGCAGTTTCGTATACCTGCACACCTGGTATTTTGATCGCAAGGGTAAGGTAAGTTCGAATGGCTTTTCATCAGATAAAAATATGATGAATCCTAACTTCAAATCTTCTTGATTGTTGTTTTGATTGTTGAATATAAAACATGCCAATTTTAATATAACGTGCTGCGAAAAGGTTTGAGATGATTACGCAGTACGTTGAATATGAAACCACGTTACAACATCATGTAGGAACATGCATCGCTAGTTCTTATCAGACAAAGCATCACCACATTATGGATCGCAATTCAACTATCGTGCTGAGTTTCATTCGTTTATACAATACTTGGTTGATAAATTGGCGCATGCTTCCAAGAAAAGCTTGAAAGCTTTTAACACTTGCAGCCTGTTGTTGTTCATCAGCTTTTTCAGTTGCGGTATCTATTGTTTGGGAGACTTTATAGGCGCTTTTTGTTTACGTATAACTTTATTCGTTTTCCTTTTTCCATCGTGATTTTGCACGCACTCATTAACATACCAAGAACTCATTTTCGTGGATTACTGAAATCGCTCCAACCTCCTTGATAATGTCACTGTACCATTTTTACATAACATATTATTTGCGTTTGGTAGTTGCTAGTTGTTAGTATCGCGAAAAGTCTGTCGCATAGACTTTTAGACTCTAACTATGTACTTTCACTGTGCTACAATTTTTTATTGGGAATTCTCCTTTCATACAAAAATATTACACAATTTTAGTCCTCCCTACTCACTTATCCGACACAAAACCCTTACACATCAATCCTCGAATCCTTTAATTCCACCCAAGCTCCCGCGCCATCGCGTTTCTTTCAACATAACCCCAAACACCCATATTATCTCTTCTCAACCTTCTACGCCACCAAACCGAGCTAGCAACTCATTTCCTAACTTCGATCTCAAAACTGGAACTAAGTACCCTAATTTTATTAACTCTTATACTCTTAACCCCACATTTCACGCCTCATCCAACACCATATCCAACTATGTATTTACCTCTACTGCCCCTATTCCCTTTTTTCCCCACAGTTAAACTAACACAGCAAACAAATGGCAGTACAGAAAGTCGCTATGTACTCTCTAGGCTTAGAGAAAGAAAGATATGCGGGAACATTCGTCTCTTTCTTGCCTGTCTACATGTCAAATCGGACTCGGTTTGTTACCAAACCTAGCGTCATGGTTTCTATCTAGAATCCTACCGACCATATCAGTCGCAGGAATCTTTATGTCAGCTACTACGATATTTTTAGAATATCCCGCCTCACACCTCATCCCCACAACATCCATCTTACTTTTTACTACCAGAATAAAAGAGGCCTTCGCTCTAAAACCAATGCTGTTCTATAACAATCGCATTCTCTTCCCTTTTATAAATACGCCCAATCTGATTTCCGACATAAAGAACCAGGAATTGTTCCCCCCTAATTTTAATATTTTTCGCGACGACGATCCTATCCACCCAAATGATAATTCCCCCTGTCTAGGTGTCCTACTGGTTGCTACATCCTATCAGCTCAACCTACCAACTTGCTATCAATACAATAGCCCAGTTAATTGACCTGTCTGACTCTATTGCCGATATCCTTATTTTCGGCGACTTTAATCTTCCTCAGCTACGGTGGACTCCATCAGATGATCAATCTGTTTTCATCGCTTCAAATGCCAACTCATCTAAGGAATGCCTCTTTTTAGATAGCTTAACAGACTCAAGTCTATGCCAAGGCAGCGGCATATCCAATTACTCGTGTACATGGGCAGGTCATTAGACCCTATTTTCACAAAAGATTCAATTAACTCTTCAGTTTCACTTTGTCGCCTATCTCTCTCAACAATCGATAACTACCACCCTCCCCTTCTTCACGCATTTTTTCAGTCCACTCCCACACATCTCTCTCATCCTATGATTTTCATAAAGCAAACTTTCTCAAAATCAGTGACTATCTCAGCAGATCCCCCTTTAAGTTTCACAGCCTAAGTATAAATGATGCCTTGTCCATTTTTTATAGTGAACGACTTAATTCTATTTCCCTTTACGTTCCGTTTTCCCGCCTTAAAACATCATCTACTAGTCCTCCCTGGTATAATCGCAAGCTTCACTCCTTAAGAAATAAGAGGAACCAGTTATGGGCTGTTTTCCTTCGCACCAGATCCTTTTCCGACTATTCCAACTATCTACGCCCTTATCTTCATTTCACCGAACTGTATGATTCCCTTTCCCAGCGCTACCTTAACAATGCGCAAGTCAGCCTTATAACCGAGCCTAAGAACTTTTTCCAATTTGTTACAAAAGAAAGTCCGATAACAAACTATCGTCCAATCGCAAAACCCTCCAATATACCCAAATCACTTATTTCCCCTAGACAACATGGCTTTCTGAAGGGTAGGTCAACCACCACAAATCTCGTTGAATTGGTATATTTTGCCCTCTAGAGAATGGGAACGAAGTCGATGAAGTTGCAACCGATTTTAGTATGACCTTCGATAAAATCTCGGCTCCATTTTGGCCACATCTGGAGTTTCACAAGGCAGCCATCTCGGCCCCCTTCTTTTTATATTAACCATAAAATAATCTCTGTCTCCCTTTACGATACCAAATTTTTCAAAGCCTGCACTAGGTTTTCTAAAACGGTGGTCCAAAAAATTTACCAACCCATACGTGACCATGTCCCTCCAGGTACGCCAATCAAGTGTGGTCTCCATATCATCGTGTTCAAATATCGAGAATCGAAAGCATCCAGCGCCGTTTTCTTCAATTTGCTCTTCGAGGTATGCCCTGGAATGATTCTTTTAGTCTGCCCCCTATCAAAACCGTCTCAACCTTATCAACTTAAACACCTTTGAGGAACGCAGAGATGCAGCCGACTTTCTCTTCATTCATCGACTCGTTTTAAATCACGTTGAATGCGCGTCCTTTCACAGCTCTATTTTCCTCAACACTAACCCTCATAAGTTATCATTTGTGAAGTTTATGTTTATATCGTCAAGTGTGTTATCGGCCTGTGGTCAAATCTGTCCAAGTAGTGCTACTAAAACGTTAATTCCATTGTGGAATCTATCTGGAGGATTCTTTCGTTGACGTTTTTATTGTGCTCCTTTTTGAGTTAAGCGAATTGGGTTTGTATGTTCAATAAATCATATCGCGTCAGGTTGATGCCACTCAGTTTCTACAATATTCCTATAGCATTCAGGCATTACCATCGAAGAAAGATATTTCAAGTGATGATTATTCTTTCATCTTTCTTGCTATGGATGACTTAACAACTCGCAATACAAATGGAGCAGATTCTTTTTGAGTTCCTGGAGTAAAGGAATCGCTGATAATTGGTGTCGGTTTTCTACGTTAAAAATTCAGGCGCTGACGTTGACTTCGAAGAAACTCATACATCCCGCTCAGTTTCTAGATGCTTTGATTTAACTATGACAATATTTACAGATCTAAGCTCTGTTCTTTTAATTTGAGTACAGTTCACTCTAAATCTCCCTATTGACTCAATTAGAAGAATTCTTTCACTAAACTGGCTCCATATGTACAACCCGTTTTAGACTTCTAGGTGTTAAAATTCATATAAACCGTCAGTCAGAACAGTATGGTTTGACACAAATATTTAGAAGGCACCTCGAAAAAGTTAGTAGCCCTCAATTGAACTGGTAAGTAGTTAGTTCAATGCCGGTAGTGATAAACCTGAATTGAAGGTTATACTTTCAATATTAATGACCTCCTCCTGATTCAATCATATGTAGTGGTTCTAGATGTACTGCTCCGTTAACGGCAATTCTTGAACTTGGATCCAACTTCGAAATCGATACACGTTATACATGTATTTTACAATATACATTGTTTGCAATGTTGAGAGGCAGACGACAATTTATAAGATTTATCAAAAACATCTTGTTCGTAATTCATCATCATCTTATGAACAAATGTATTTAAGCCCGAAAACATAATTATTTTTAGATGCCGCCTTATGCCTTCGAACCATTAAGATCATTTCGCAGACCACTAAACAAAGAACATCTGTAGTCTTAAGTAAAGGCTTAGGTCCACTTCATGCTGCCCACAAGAAGACCATGAAAAATCTTAATAGCTTTCAAGACTTTATGAACCATTAATCGAGAGCTTCCTAATTATCCCCAATTATTGTCACTTGAGTGAGCTTATAGCATTTCAAAAAAAAAATCACAAAGAATGTATTTCCTTTCCTACGTAATATTTCCGAGAGTAAACAAAGGCGAGAATCGTCCCTATGGTTTTTATATTTTCATCCATCCAAGTATCTCTCCGCAAGCATTCATTGTCCCATTTATGGGAAATTCTTTATTATATTCCTTTTCGTTTGCAAGTGGTCGGTTTCGTCTGGGAGTGGTTCAATTATAGTTTATTTCATCCGAAAATATTTGTGTAGATGATAATAATTTTCTTTTCCTTTTCGCTCGGAAGGCACTCAAATTGACCTTCTGCTTTCCCATTGATCCGCATGTTTTGTAGTTCATTCACCCTGCAGTTGTGGTACAAATATTTACTCAGATATTTTCTTACTTTAGTGTGCGAATAGATGAAAAACCAGATCTGAATATCCATATAAGGGCGATTTCCCAAACCCTCTTATTGGCCATTAAGGACGATAACACTTGCCAAACACTTAACGTTATTTTAAGTGGATGTATCTTCGCACATATGGCATAAATACTCGTAGATGTATTTTTTATGTATATTCGTATGAGAATCTCAAGAAAAGGTTTCACTGGATGAAATTCAAAAGTGTACCAAAACTAGTCTCCGGATATAAGCAATATGGTAATTGGCTTGTGAAAGATAACTTCCTGTCGTTCTTGAAGAAACTAAATTCACGAAGTAGTTAAATTCGTTAATTTCCATATGTTGATGTATCATATCATATTGTAGCTGAGTTGTTTCCGCCATAAGTTCCATTTTATTTAGTACTACTCGTATCTTTTTATCATTGTGGATAGTTAATTTTCTACTCTGAACAAAGGAGAGCTTTTCAGGACCCGAACCTGCATTACGATTGTTAGAGTTTCCATTTACAGTTGGGTCTCATATGATCATAACTGCGTGGTTCTCCAGATTGTCGGCAGACCAGACGAATACTTTCAGACTTCTTTTAGATCTCAGAAGTCAGAGATTTTTCAGTTACCATAACGATTGCAGGAATAACTTTCCGGTGAATATCCCTGGAGCCTCAAGTCCGAGTGACTTAATTAAACGGGCTATTTCTGAAGAGTTTTCCCATTTCGCTAACTTAGCTTCGGGATTTTAATACGTCAACCTCTGATATACAAGTTGAGTCTAGGGTTATTATATTGTATTCTAAGTCAAGTTTGAAATTCCGGGAGTAAATTTTAAAGTATCCGAGGGCTATTAACAGACCATTTTCAAAGCTAACAGAAGTAAGCCAGTGAGTTGTCCCCACATTGCTATTGCAATAGTGAGACGGTTTGTTTACGTCGTCGTCGTAAATAAATAAACAAATGATATTTGGACGAGTTTGCCAAACACCAAACTCTAAACAAATTGGAAGATGTTTAGAGGGAAGCAATAAGACTACCCTCAGCCTAGTGTTGCAGCTATTGGGCTTTAGGGCGCAATGGTGAGGTAGAAATTAGTGCGGGTAATTTTTTGGAGAGGCAGCTACTTAATATGAGATGTTCTTATATCGCACTTGTCCGATCTTTACGAACGTAGGCCAGCTAAATAAAGTCTTTTACCACTTCAAAGCTATACTAGCCTGTGCTGTCCGAGCCATTCGACAGAGCGTTACCTGGTCAAAATCCCTCTTTAGAATCAAATGTCTCAATGGTGTCATAATCGATTTTTATGGAGCAGCGACTGTTATCCATTGTCATCTTGTAGAAACAGATCTCAAACTTTTCATTGCCATTAAAATTAAGAAATAGATAGTGGATACCGATTTCAAGCTCTTAAGCTTTTTCAGGATCTGCCGTAAGGTGAATATCTGCTCGATAGTAGATTTTACATGGCTTAAACCACATAGTTTTAAATGTTCACAAAATATGGTAGATAGGATATAGCACACGATGTTAGGGAGATTGATTCCTCTACAGGGTATCCCCTAATTCGTCAAGTATAAAAATGGAAGTATAAAAAATCGACCCACAGTAAGGGTCTAGCTCCAATGTTGACATCATTTATTGAAAATTTAAGGAAAGGCTTACTTTGGTGTACTCTAACCCATATTAACGAAAATTGCTCTCTTAACACTAATGGCAGAAGCTTTGTTTAGGACTTGTTTTTGGAAGAATCACTAGCCCTTATAAATAAAGTTGATTTCTTTCGTGTGTCTTCATATATCCAATTTCTAAGTCTGTTCCATTTTCCTTGCCGTGCAAGGAAAACTTGACTTTGCGTAATAAACATTACCACAACCTACGTTTCTTAAAACAGTTGACGTGGTCGGGGTGTGTATGAAGTTATTGTTGAACTGCCTATTGGTGTTCGCCGTTAAATAGGGATTTTCATTAAGAGCCTGCTGGGACTTTTTGTGGATGTTGAAGTGTTGGAAACGCATTCTATCACTTCGGTCTCTTCGGAATGTCAGCCTGACACTTTCAGAACATGTATCGTGTAGGCTATGGTTTTTTACTGTCCCATTAAAGGTGACCCTATCACCCCGATCGTATTTCTTGGAATGCATTAACATGGTATCTTCTTTTTAGCTCTCTAGTGCCTCCGGTATTAGTTCAGCTGCATGTTGACTGTTCAGGGTCCAGATTCAGGGTGAAAATGCTCCATTGCCATTTCTTTTTCAATGCCGTGGCTATACGACTCATATGTCGAAAAACCGTAACATAGCCTGAGCTCCAAATTTTGTGGTAATATCTTGGTTAAACTACGAGTTTGTTAATCCAAGTATGCTTGCATAGGTCTGAAAGGTGATTATTTCCAAACTTTAATTTAGCCTCAAAGAAATATTCTGTATCAGATAAGGGTGGCTTTGTAGAAAGGTTGCTGATTATCTTGTTAAGAAAATGAAAAGAGCAGAGAATCTTGCTATGTATTATATTATCATAGGCAGCATTTGCCCTCCGATATACTAGGTTAACAAGGCTATGAGAAAGATTAAATACTATAGAACCCCAGTAATTGTTTTCATTGACAATTTGGTGTCTTTTAAAAAAGTACAAAAAATCGATCAAATGAACATAGACGTAAAGTAGAAGAGACCACTGATATGTTTAGCTTAAATAATACTGCATGTGATATATCCTCTGTGACTGCCTAACATTATGCTATAAGTACTACGCACTGGTACCTTTGATGTTAATCCTAGAGGCTGCTTCATATTGAAATCGTAAGTGTAATGAGAAACCTGATGAGAAGCCATTGACATTAAGGGGAAGCTACATAACATCTTTACTAGTTTGTCTTCTTCAAAATGAAGAAGTCGGAGTCGTACATTTCCTTCAAGAATCTTCGGAAAATATGAGAGTTTTATTCACAGATTATTCCAATTTTACAAGATGTAGCAGCCGCTCACCAAAAACAAAAAGAAGTTATTGTATTTCTTACATCAAGCAATAAATTAGAAAAACAGATATTTATTCGTACATTTCTCCCGTTTAAATCAGATATACAGTGTGTTTAACAAAAACGTGCGTTTAAGAAACTATTGAAAAATGCCAGAATTTTATTAAATCAAATTAATTAATATAAAAATCATAATATTTATTACTTTCGAAGTACGAAGTACATACATAAGTATGTACATATATCCAATAAATGTAATTCAAAATTCTTGATGTCTAATATTTTGATCATAAAGTTCATACCTGCGGTTGGAAATTAGTAAGTTTCCGAAGCATTTGGATACTTACATAATACTTACTTACGAGTACATAGATGGAATTTTTGCAGTTTGTAAACAATTGTAAACCAATTGGTGACATTATATGCAAATTTTCTTGCTTATTTACTCCTGAGCAGGCCACGTAAAGTTGTTCATGCCCGTAAATTTAACAGTTTGACCTTGAGCTTTATTGATGGTCATAGCAAAGCATAGTTTTATTGGAAATTGTAGTCTTTTAAAAAGAAATTCGTATTAGCTGTGCTTTAGCCTATAATAGTAGCTAAAATTACAATATAGTAGGTCTCATATCTTTAACCAGCAATCTTGCTCCATTTACACAGCTTTGGGGGATATAAGCTTCTTAATAAAATTATTGGCGCTCCAACTTTTAAGAAAATTAAATGCCCTGCTGGATTTGTAGAATTTAAAAATTCTGTTGGAAAGTGTATAGAGTCATCAGTATTTACAACGGTGTCAATGGATCTACAAATTAGTACTTGACTAAAGTTAATTTATTAACTTTGGACGCAGAATCATTTTTTGGTGCGAGAATAGCTCTTTCTCTGAACCAAAAAGAAGTCTTGCTGTTTATATGTTGGACAGAAGGATATATGGTATGCAGTTCACTAACTCATTGATGGTCCTAATTTGGTTTCCAACGGAAAGAGTAATTTTACCATTTTCTTATGGTACTGCTCCATTTCCGATTGGCAGAAGCATATTTGAAAATGTTTCAGCAACGGCTTCGTTTTGAAAATCAACTCACATATTCTTTGAAAGATTCGTTTTTTCAACAAATTTCAATATTGCTGATTTCTTTAAGCAGGCGTTAATTTCGTCAATTCGAGTATCTCGAGTTACAACTGGCAATGTTTGACGGCAGTCACCTGCTAGTAATATCGTTACACTCCCAAAAGGCGCATTAGTTGATCTTAAATCCTTTAAAGTTTTGTCAACACACCTTTATTTCCGCAGTTCTCCCACCATTTCATCCAGCACGTCGCCTGTACTTAGGGTAACCATTATCTCCTGTTATAGTTTGCTCCATAAACGATTTTGGAATTTTTTTGTGCACATATTAGAGCTGATACAAGGTGATGCTGAGTTAAGAGTACCGCAAGGCCCATTGATCATATTCTTTATTAAGATATCGTGCAATTCTTTGTCTATTTCAGGATCGGGTATTTCAGTATACCTATATCACGGAATCAATGTCATTGCCATGAATCTTTTCTGAAAGTCAGAGTAGCAAATGTACGTGGGGGAGACCCCTCTTTTGTCACTCAATGCTATACATATAACATAACTCTCTTTGGTTATGAGGTTCATAAGGTTCTGGCAATGATATCTTTCCGATCATGATGTTTATTACCCGGAAGCAAGTTGGTTGTTATTTCTGGCCATTTGCTGATGAACGTCATAGTAATAAAAAGATCGGACAACCATAAGCTCTAACGTACGTCGTTGCATCTGGAGTCCTTTCGTGCATATATCGAGGACTACCGGTCACAATGGAAGGCAAAATATACGGCTTACCAATGTTCGAAACATTTTCATCGGCAGTCGAATATAGGGAAGACGTTCCGTTTCAATTTTTGCGTACATGTTAACCCAATATAATATTGGTTTGTCGATTGTCCGAAATGATGGATTGCGCTGAACACATTCTCTCTTACCATCATCCGAGAAGCATAAAAACTCATGCAAGATACGGTCTTCCTCGCGATAGGACTTTTTTTCAAAGGATTTATTTGAACAATGTTAATGCAGTATCCGTTTTCTCCTTTACAATATAAAAGTGGATATTGTAAAGCGTCATAAGATCTGTGAGTTTCAAAAATTCTATGCTAAGACTCATTATGACCGTGCAATAAAATATCCCTGGTCTCAAATTCCTGTCCAGTCAATACCACTGCAACCTCATTTGTTGTAGGCGCATTAAATGTACCACGATGCTGTCCACCAGGAACTATATTGGCGTGGATATTTAAACGAAGCTGCGCTAAATTTTGATTGGATTCAGTTGAGAATCGTAACGTAGCTCTTTTTAGTACCGAGAACGCGATTATCAAAGATTCGTCCGGAAAAATCGTTCTTGCGAAAATTTGTATTTATACGCGTTGAAAAAAAGAAGTTGCTTCATACGGTTGTAGGTAGGTAGGTAAAAGTGGCTGTTGGAAAGACCAACCCACTTAGCCCTTTTGGCCCATTGTGATGCCATGTGGATCTCTTATTCATGAAACCAATTTGATTTTATTATGAAGTGTAGAAGACTGTAACGTCTATAATCTTTAGATCGTTTAAGTCATTGTAGAAGAAAGCTCCTAAGTGCAGTTTTCACCTATGGGCGAGAGCTGGACATGTACAGAGTAGGTGGGGGATTGACTCCTCTTCCCCCTCGTCCATGCAGCTTCTACAGAAATCGTTTGTAAAAACTCAAAGTCTCCTTGCATGGTTGCCTATAAGGCAGTGCCCAGTAATGATACTTATGATGGCACTGAGCTGTTTCCTATTTAGAAGGATCAGACTCTTAGAGCGATTCAGATGAAGCTTTGGCCAGATGTGTTTGATCGCTAGACATTTTAGCCCAACAGTCCATTCCACGTTTGCACGTTGAGATAGGTATACCTATGCTACCCTTTTCCGGTAGAATATGTAGAGTGGAGAGCTCGTCAGCCCTCCAATTCCCTGGAATATTTCTGTGGCCCGGCACCCTACAAAGGTGAATGTTCAACTACTCTGACATCTCTGTAAGAGATGATCGGCATTCAAGGGAGGTTTTAGAAATTAATGAGACTGAGTCCAAGGACTTGATAGGGGTCTGATTATCCGAAAAGATGCGGATACCCTTTGCAGATATCACGTTTTTCTTCAACCTGGACAGAGCTTCTTCCATCGCCTAAGTTTCCTGGAACACGTTACAGTGGTTTGGAAGACGAAAGGACAGGATTAGATTCAGCTTATCTGAGAAAACACCGCCACTGACCCCACTATCGGTTTTAGATCTATCTGTATAGAAGTGGATTCACATGTCACCCATGAAAGTATCTTAGTCCCAGAAGGGCCTAGAGGGGAAACATATATGAAAGTCTTTATCAAACCGAAGCTCACGTATGGTGTAATCGATGATCTCTATGGGCATTCCTAATATATTAAGAACATTAGCGTGGTCAACTGAATTATTTGTCCACTCTTTAGTCGCTATAAGGTGAATAGCTGCAATCCCAGTTACTGGCCTGCTGAAGATATCGAAGGGTGTCAAGTGAAACAGAATATTTAATGCCGCGGAGGGAGTAGAACGTAGCTCTCCACTTATATGCATAAGCATAAGACATGCTATTCTTTGAACTCTGCTTAGTTTGTTGTAGTTAACTGCACTGTCTAAGACCGTCGACCAGACAACAACGACGTATATGATTATAGTTATTATGACCGAGAAGTATTTATAGCCAGTGGGTTATGCGAGGTTATACCCCATTTGTCCCCAATGGATTTTTTGCAAGAGAATAAAGCTGCTGTAGCTTTATTGACTCTTTCATGAATGTTAGGTTTCCAGTTTAGTTTCCTGTCAAAAATGAGACCCAGATATTTTTCTGTATCGGAAAAGACCGGACGATACCAATACCGTTTATTGAGGTAGGGTTTATAATTGGAATTTTATACTTCCTGGAAAAGGGGACAAGATCAGTTTTATGGGGGTTTACTTCCAATCGAAAGCGATCTGCTCAACGGGTTAACCTGTTAAGATTAAGCTGAAGGAGTTCTTTCATGGTAATAAGATGCTTAATAAGCAGTCGTGACTGCGGATGTGTTAAAGGCGCCCTCTATGTCCAGGAAAGCGACCATTGTGTACTGTCTATATTGTAGGGATCGTTCGATGTGACTGCAGAGCCATTTCCACCGACTTTCCTTTACAGTGGGCATGTTAAGCCGTTGACAAAAGTCTTGGACCAATTTTAGCTCTTATATGGATATCAACCAGTCGTTCTATAGTTTTCAGAAGAAAAGATGATAGACTTATAGTTCTGAGGTCCCTTGGGACAAGATGAGAGCATTTCCCGACTTTGGGAATGAAAACTACATTGACTTCTCTCTATGACAGTGGAATGTGGATTATTACTACACATATCCTCATGATATTCTCTAGTGTAGGCAGGATAATATCTGAGGACCGTTGTAGCTCGGCAGGTGTTATACCGCCCGGACCAGCAGACATGTAACATGGTTTGAAGCTATGTAGCGTCCAAAGCAGTTGGTTTCTTGCAATTAGACCACGAAAAGGCATCATAGGATTTGTAGAGAGGATTTTTCTGAGCCGCGATACCTCAGAGCTTTCTGTAATTGTGTCACAGAATAATCTCCAGGATTGTCGCTTTGCCTTCCTCAATTCTTTTTTATATATTTCCAGGGATTTTTTGTATGAATCCCAGTCCGTCACTTTTCTTGTGCTTTTTGCTAGGCTGATGTCCACCAGTGTGGCTTTTTCTTGCCTCTAGATTGAATAAGAGCCCAGGAAGCAGCCATAGCCTGATTGAGAGCCAGGGTGAATTCCTTAACTTTCATGTCAAGCGTGGTACGTGGTAGGCTTGAGAGTTCAGAGGAGAACGTTTCTGGCAGTATTCCTCTGTATTTAGACCAATAAGTTTTCCGATAATTTCGGCATGCTGGTTGGATGGGAGGAGCATCACTCAAGCTGAATTGGATGTATTTGTGGTCTGAAAATAAGTGTTCAGACAGTACCATCCAGTTCGTTAGCATTTGAGTGATGTTGTCGGAAACAAAAGTGATATCTAGCATTTCCATACGATTATAAGCGGTTTTAAATATTTTCGTCTTTTCACTGACGACCATGCCCGAAAAATAATTCTTTTTTTTTTTTAATTCATTTAAAGCTAGGGTCGAGTGTGTAACATCAAAAACAAAACGTGCTCCGGACTGACAATGGTCGCGAATTTCTCAGTACCTAATTTTCAATCGGAAAGTGTACGAGTACATATGTTACAATGCCAACTTATAGTGCAGTACACACCCCAGCAAATTCAAGGAGATGCTATGTGGTGAAGCCGTCAAAACCCTTACGAAGCTTGGTGTGTAAAAAAACCTTCTCTAGAGAATTTCAACATATTTGAATCCAGGGCAGTTATGTTCGATAAGCGGCCTGGGAGGTCGAAATTCAGTGCCAAGGGAAATGAATGCGTCATGGTTAGGTATTCGCCTGCATACAAGTTTTATGACACAAAATCAAGACAAATCTTTAAGAGTCGGGTTGTTCCGTTTTTGGAGAACATCAGTATCAATATTTCATCCACCGATTTTAATGCTTATACGAGTACCATTATAGACTTACCGAGTGAGGAAGTTCTTCCTGTCAAACAAAACATCGAAGCTATGAAAAGTGGAGGCGCGAGTATTTTGCCTGAGAAGAGTTTTGATGATCGTTGCTGACTGTTTGATTGATACTGGTGGTGAAATAAATGACGACTCAGTGATTGACAGTTCTGATAAGGTTCCTAATAGTGTAGGTGGTTGTGACGGTGCTGATTTAATGGAAAACCGGATACGTTCTCCTTATACCCTTCATTCGCGCTAAAGAGTTAATGCACACGCAAGTGATTCAAATCGATGCCTTTCAGAGCTGTTCAATCTGAGGGATGGTCAAAGACGGTTGGAAGCCATAAAAAGGGAAAATTACATGGGACCTAGTTGATCCACCAGATACCCAGTAAGTCATAAAATGTAAATGGGTTTTTTACATCAAAAGGAACAAATCCGGAAAAGTAGAAGGCTGTGGGGTGGGTTATGCGCAGATGTTCTCACCTGTAGTTCGTTTTTTATCCTTGAGGCTTATATTGGCGCTTGCTGCTGGATTTATGCCCAAGGTACATCAGATGGATGTGACAGCAGCATACTTAAATGGAGAACTAAGGAAGGATATATACATATAGGAACCAGCCAGAAAAATTCATCAATGTGGGCAATGGTAAGGAGGTTGGTAAATTAAAGAAAGACTAGTATGAGTTGCAGGTGGCGGACCTGAATGGAACGCCAAGTTGCACAAGGTCTTAGAGAATTTGGCCTTAAGACAGTGTAGGGCTGACTCTTGCGTATACACGCTTAATAGAACCAAAGAGATCAACGTTGCCGCTTAGTACAATACGTAGATGATATTCTCTTAGCTTGCTGCAATTCAAAAGTTTTAACTCGAACTAGAACGCAAATAAACATGGAGTTTGACGTGATAGACAAAGGATATGTTGATCAGTTTCTGGGAATGGATATTAATCGTGAAGACGACAAGAGCATTGCCATCTCGCAACAGAAGGTTCATATGCAGTTTATTGGAAAAACATTGTTCCGAACGTGGAAAAATCGACAGAACAATTTGTCAGTTAATTATTGAGTCAATATTGTGTCCGGGTGTATCAATTCCTCCAGAAATTTTGCATTCACTGAACAAACTATCACAAACCATCCGCATATTGAGCATCTTACAGCGGCCAAACACATTTTAAGGTACCTAAATAATACACTTAATTTCAAACTTATTTACAGGAAGAGTAGTGTGAAGCTAAAAGGTTTTGCTTATGTTGACGGGGATTGTGGCTGCGACGACCGAAAATATCGTCGTATACCGGTTACGCTTTCTTTATTGGTGACGTCGGTCACTTGGGAGTCTAGGAAGCAACCTTCAGTGGCTTTGATCAGCACCGAGGTCGGATATATGGCCTTATCAGCAGCAGCTGATAGTTGGTAGGCTTTAGCAAACCCCTTTGGTATTTTACCATGAATTTTGCATAGAGGTTTTGTGTGAATACTATTAACTTTCCGAATGCTTCGGTCGAGAGGCATCCGTAAACATGAACTTTGCCGGATCGTTTACAGTGAGTGGAGAGACTTTTCATTTTTTTTTTGCCTGGATTTCTACCAATGATTAAAAACAAAAAAAACGATGACTCATCTGTAAATACGATGTTGCTACAATCCCCATCTAAATGCTGCATTGCCCAACTTAGCCTACTTTCAATATGTTTTGGGGTCAGTAGTGGTTTACATTTGGTACTCCTCTTTTTGATACCATATTCTGCCAAACGGCGTCGTATTGTGTTTATGGACACTTAATTTCTTTTCTGGACAATTTTTCTTTTGCGTTTCTCAGATTAAATTATTTTTCTGAAACAATTCACAAATTACTTTGTTGCCCTAACTGGTTGTGTTACCTGACCCATAATCGACATTACCGGATTCCTTATAGCTCTTTATCCACTTTCTCACAAATGCCTCTGATGTTTCTAAATATATAGCTGACGACTTAACATAATATCCATTTTCGGCCTTTTTCGATGAATTACTCTTTCGAAACTCTTTTTAGAAGCCGCACTCATTTTGTAATTTTCTTATACTGCCGAAAAAATGAAAACAATGTACAATCAGCAATTAATTGCAGAAAATAATTTGGCTACGAGCATAATATGTGTGTGAGTAAAATAAAAGCAATTTAATGCACGTTTTTCTGGAACACACTGTAAGAACTCCATTGAACTTGAGAATAAAAACAATTCTTACAGAAGGAGCTAACCGAATGAAACCCAAAATACGCATAAATCTGTTGCAGATAAAAATCTGTATTATTTCATAATAAAATATTTTAATGAGAAGTCAGCTCAGAATGGATTTAAATGGACTTTTTTATGATTGAAAATCATTTTATCATAAATAAATTTAATTATTATACAACGTTAATTTAATCCTATCAGGCTTGAGGGGTATTTAAAATGATTTTAATTAAATTAACAGGCAAATTTAATAGATTCATAATTACCATTAAGGTAAATCTACGGGTCTACATATATATACGGATGAAAGTATGAATTTATTGAAGGCAAATTCTTCGTCAATTTATTGTATTTGAACCTCAGTAGATGGGGATGGATAGTGTATCTACGGTACATATGCATTTGTATGCGTCTTTATTCCGTTTTCCTGGTATATGGGCTAAACCATTTATAATATTGATTGGTATTTCACTGTTGGGAATTCAGAACATGTTGAACATCCAAGTTAAATGAATTTGAACTGTATTGTATGGTACATCTGTTAGATACACTTATTAAGTGATGCTGATGCAGAGTTGCTGCTTAATTACGAAGCCAACGTGAAACCTAAGCAACATCAATTTATGATCCAGATTATTTTTGGGAATTTCATTAGTACTCGCATGTGTTAGAGTAAATAAAAGTATCAACGAGTATGTGCTCAAATTTGTGTGTTAAGGTATTTAATCGATTTCAACTTAATTTTCTAGGTAATGTATTGTAGAGAAATCTTTAAAAAAAGCATGCGATTTAACTGGAAATGAATGTGCAAGCCTAAACTAACGTGTTCGACCATGTATATGTTTTATGTACGCTTACTACGTACCTATCAACGGAGGACTGAATCATAATACATAGCTTTAAACGTAGACTATATCTAATCTTTGACGAGAGTGTCAATGAATAAGGTCTAAATTAACTAAATCATTAGCGCAACGCATATGTAGCTTAGCGTGGGCGTAATCAGAAGTTCACAAAGGAAGTCATCAGCGGTGTTCTTCTCGTTCTCAGAGGAAGACTCGCAAGAGGCATTAAGTGAGATCGTAGTGCCTCGTTAAGATGCCAGTAAAAAGTCTACAGTTCCTCTTATCGTGTGACAGCGTAAGGGCTGGCGGCATCTTATAAAGTCAAACCATTTAAAGTTACCCAACTGTTAATGGAATCCTTAACCGACCTAATTAGGACGAAGCAGTTTCAACACGAGTTCAAGTTACAGAAGCTCTTCTCTGATCAGTGCCTCACTAGTTCATTGGCGCTCTTATTTCGGGATATTCTATTATGACCTGACACCAAGCTTTACATACCGTAATTGGCTTGGAGTTTGCAACGGGGGTCAGCAAGGTCTGAAACGCAGCTTGGCTGTCGTTAGTTCGCCTCCTCTTTCTATTCCTCATGATTAAGGTAATTGCCATGAGAATTGCATATATCTCAACTTAAAGCTACAATATATCCCATTTCTGTCTTAAATACTGGTCAAAGACAATCGTTGCATCCGAGAAAGTATTTATGTGACCAAATCTAGTGCGGGTTGTACTTCTTTTTAAAGAAAGAATGGTTGAGATGGTAAAAATGCAGCGCATATATTATCTATCATGTATCGTAACTATGTGTACACAGGAAAGTGAAGGCAGATTCATAATTACTTCTAGCTATGAGCCAGCCATGGTAGATAAATCTGCAAAGCAACCATTTCTTGTAAAAGCAACAATAGCGTTTTGTATAACTTAGTTCATTCCACTAAGCAATTGGCCCATGGAATAGAACTGATATAACATATATGTTCAGATCACATTCCTTGGTGTAGCTCCTTTCCACTGTCAGAAAGCCGACAGCGTTTCGAAGTCTAACATATGTACTCGTATGTGACATATTTACTCCAAAAAAGACTGCTACACAGGATGACATCCCTTTACTTGCTTCCATTGTAGAAACGGATGGTGACGCCATTAACCATCAGATGAATCGAATTAGACAGATTCCTTGTTTTAGTTACAAAAATCACCTCAGTTTTCAGAGCATTGACTGGAGGACCGTCTTGTGATCAACAACTAATTTGGACGTCAGAATACTCCGGGCAGCCAACACAGACCCAGGCAAGAATATTTTCCAAACGCCACAATAAATACGAATTACTGCGAGAAGATAAAATATGGAAAAGCTGCAACTTGTATCTCGAACCTCTCAAGTACTCATACGCGTTGGCAGCGTGTACGCCATAATGGATCTGCCGGCGAGGACATGCAGTTAAACAAAGCAGACAAGCGAACGGTGAGCTTTACGAACAAAAGAAATGGTAAAAAAGTCGGTTTCTCCAGATGAAAAAATAAGAGCACGCGAAGTAGGTAGTCGGAGATATTTTGTACTTCAGACGTAGGGAAGTTCTATCAAAAAGTTAAAAGAATGTGTCAAAGCAGCAAGACTCTTACAGAAACCTGTGGTGATGTAGAAACACATCTCGTAGCAGAGTTGCATTTGGGGCTGAGGATATTGAAAAACTTTGCAGAATATATAATGACGACTAAGACTAATAACCCGCCATCATGCGGAATAAACCATCCAACTTTGACGACAGTAGCTGCTGGACCTGTGGAGTAGGGTATATGGCTGATGAATTAAATCTCACCACCGATCTCCTAAAATGCGCAAACAATAGAGACATAATTCTTCTCGACATTACGAACAGGATCTTATCTGTCATATTCTGTGGATATTCGAAACCCTTCGTCAACAACCTGATTAGCGCTATCACTATGATTTCAAGCCAGAAAAGTCCATAATCGACCAAATTTTCACACGCCAACAGATCCTTGAAAAAACTCAAGAAGGCCAGATCGATACTCAACATCTTTTCTTCGATTTTAAGGCCGCATATGACAGTATTTATAGAGAGGAGCTGTGCAGTATGACGATGAAGCACGCTTCTGCCCTTTCAAGGTCAATAACGACTTAACCGAGATTTTTGATGTCAAGAGATTTAAGACATGATGACGTTCTATAAAGTGACTTATTTAGCATCATATGTTACTGAAAAGAATTGTGCAGAGCTCATAAGTAAACTTTGAAGGCACTAACTTTCAAAAGTCTGTGCAACTAACGGGTGGTCCAAATGCAAGTTTCTTTTTAAATCATATGACTATCTGTCAGTATCATACCTCGCTGAACGAAATGAGTCGTTTTAGGTTTGATCATCTTTGAGAAGTATGGCAAGCTTATTTCAAAAGTGAGTGCTGTGTTTATTGAAAATAAGTTTTGGCTAAAATTAGTTACCGGGCGCGCCTGCTGTACGCAATTTTGTGCAAAAAGTTCGTGAAACTGGGTTGCTTGCGGACAACAGTCACAGTCCCCGTATGTACCGAATGTAGCTGCTGTTCGACTCAATCCAGGAACTATTCAACATTACAGCTTCGTTTCTCAGTTTGGGTCCTACAGCAGACTTGGAAATTGACCGAAAAATTATTTTCTCTGACGAGGAGTATCAGGGGATCGGAAAAACCGCACATGATTGTCGAGAAGTCAATGCATCTGCGAGAGTAACAGTATGGTGCTGATTTTGGATTAGTGGCATCAATGGTGAGCGCTATAAAGCCATGACTATCGAATTCTTGTTGGCTGAAATAAAGACATGAACTTGGACGATCTTTGGTTTCAGCATGATGGCGAACCATGTCACACAGCCCATAAAACAATCAATCTTTTGCGAGCTAAGTTCGGTAATCGTGTTATCAGCCACTTTCGCGGTGTCAGTTGGGCGCCTTGGAGCTGCAATTTGAAAAAAACAAGAAATTCAAATCTTATACAAACATAAATATAAATATAAATCAAAACGTCGAGCTTGTGTGCCTTTTCTTCTTGAGTATGTACTGGCACATCACTTTGTCTTATGTAGTTCTGCTCTTATATCAAAGGTTTCTGCGTAGTTTCTGATGGCTCCAGCAGAGTAACGCTCTTGTGCCTGAAATAGAATTATCTCATTGTATTTGGACATTGTTGTTTGTACAATCAACCGATGTCGACAGCTGGGAATATACCGATAACCAAAATACTGAAGGCGTATCTTGTTTCCATCGCCTCTAATTGATGGTCACACGATATGAAGTTTGCTGTGTCACTTTGTTGTTGATACGCGTAGTAGTCATGGTAGTTACAGTATCGCTTCTCCACAAAACAAAGTCGACTAGCTTAGGTCCATTTACGTAGGTGCTCTGATTTCTTTTTACGCCACCAAATATTCCCTTTTTTCACATTTCATCCTTACGCTCGTTTGTAGTCGCATCTAAAAGACGTATTTCGACTTTTAGTGGTATGATTTATTTAGGAGCTTCGGAAAACTTCGATAACGCCATTATACCCTTTCTTTCTCAAATTTGTAGTTTCCGATGGCAGTATTTATTTAATGTGATGTTAAACTGACCTATTTCTGGGGGAAGGAAAATATTGTGTCTTAGCTTCTTTTTTTTTAAGACCTGTTCGGCTTGTTCTTATATCTATGGAAAAGATGTGCTCATTATTTGAAATGGTATGTACGACGACCTCATTTCATTGAATCACAAGTGAACGAGTTTTACATTTCAAAGAAACAATTAACTTAAGTGTTGTACAATAAGTGTTATGCACTATTAAATGAGTAAAAGAGTGAATTTTAGTTTGGATATACTACATTAATACAAGAGAGTTAGAATCCAAATTTTTGTTGAATCCAGTCAATTTTACAAATTATTGAAAGCACAAATTAATCTTGAAGCAAGAATTTAAATTCAAAACTATAAGATGTACGAGTATAACTTTATGGATAGAATTTGAAAGTATAAATGGATTCCAATATTTCCAAACATTATACCGGCCCTGTAACGAGGTTTTAGCATAGAGGAAGTAGATACTGCTGGCTTAGCAGTTTTTATGGCCATTACACACGGCCATCATTGCCTGGGTGGATAGTAGTACTTCGATCCGTAGACCATATCTCAGGTGGCAGGTTTGTATCTTTGATGAGGGCCGAGTCGTAGAATATTGGATTGTAGTTGTGATCACCGTTGCCTTTGCTGAAGAGAGGTCAGGTCCATGCTCCAACGTTTCCAGTACCCTTGTACATCGTCCAGTTTGTAAGGATTGCCAACAGGAGAGCCGATTTGGATTTAAGTCGTCTAGTCACGCGTCGGCAACAGATGAGTAAGATAAACCTAAAACGAAGTGTGCTGGAGTTAATGGATCTAAATCATTATCAGATTGTTGACACGAAGGACGAGATTTTAATAAAATTCCAATATGAGGTAAAAGCATATAATATTCTTGGACTGTTAAGGTAATGGGTGACCAGATAGCAATAATAGTTTTTCCAATTATTACTGTAACTATTACCAATGACGTCCAGCTCTCAAAATATTCAGTAAAGTGTGCCATTTCATCATGCATCGTTTTACGCTTGCCGAACGAGCGGAAATTATTAAAAAATATTTTCGAGATTTTGGCTCGGTTGTAAATACGCAAAATGAATTTTGTCGTGAAATCAGTCGTCGTCATGCCTTCAGTGTGCAGGCATTCGTCACGCCGTAGAAAAGTTTAAGCATGGGTATACTCTTTTAGATCTTAAGCAACCAACCAAACAGATATTGGTGGGAAATCAAGAAAACATAGCCGCCGTATCGAAGAAGACCCAGAAATGTCGATTTGGCGCCGATCAGCCGAATTGGGCATTGCCAGAGGGTAAACCCCGCTTATTTTGCGGCTGATTTCGGCCTGCATCGGTATAAGATTGTGCTAACGCAAGAACTGAAGCCAGACAACCATAGACTATGCCGTGAGTTCGCTAGTTGGGTGCTGGAAATGTTGGCCAGAGATCCGGATTTCGGCCAAATCGGACCAGGCCCATTTTTGGTTCAGCGGCTATGTCAACAATCAAAATTGCCGTTATTGGAGCGAACGCACAAGTCTTCGTGCAAGCATCAATGCATCCACAACGGTTGCCTATTTGGTCCGGTTTATGGCATGGCTGCATCATCGGACCTTATTTCTTTCGAAATGAGGAAGAAGACACCGTTACCGTCTCAGGTATAGAGCGATGTTAACCGACTTTCTGTAGTCAGATCTCGACAACATCGGTATATCTGAGCTGTGATTCCAACAAGACAGCGCTACATGCCATACAAGCGACGCAACACTCCAAGTTCTGAAGGAGAAATTTGAAACTTGGTCACGTCACGGCGAGCATTCATCAATTGGCCGTAGCGATTAAGCTATTTAATACCATTCGATTATTTTCTCTGGGGCTACGTGAAGTTCTTAGTCTACGCTAACAAGCCAAGCACCTTGAACGAGCTCGTAGCAAACATTCGACACGCAATTGCCGGAATAACGCCGCAAATATTGGACCCAGTCATAAGAAATTGGACAGACCGCTTGAGCCACTACCAGCGAAGCCGAGGCGGCCATTTGAATGATGTGCTGTTCCACACATAATGGCATGAACCTAGCATCAAAATAAAGCCAGAATCAGTTTTTTTTTTATTAAATTGTTTTCCTATCGTTCTTATATTTGACCCAATAACGCGCCGAATGTGGGGATTCAAAGCCAGCTTCCCACAGAATCGAAAATGTGGTACCGGGGTAAGAATGAAAAGCAAGCGGTTCAGTAACAATAGAATAACGATATTGTGATAACGTGAGCTGATGCCTCTCTGAAAGCATTCTAGCAGATCCATGGAAGTTTGCCGTTATCTGAATAAATATGTAACGGCTTAGCACGACGAGAAGTGAATCGACGAAAGCCAGCTAAGAACGCGTCTGTGTTGAGATTGCTCTCCAATTATTTATATTAGATTAAGCTTGTATTAACCCAAATTAATGGAGGCCTCAGTTCCCACCAAAATTAAAAATTAAAACTCTGAATGTATGGCCTTAGTCGGGAGACGTATAAACACGAGTATATACAGGGTGACTTTCTCGAACTATAATTTTTTATAATACTATAATTTTTTTATTTTTTGATAAATGTTGGAAAATACATCAATTTTCAAATTATATCAGTAGTTTTTAGTATGTCCACCTTTGGCGCGAATAATGGCCTTGAGACGGCCGAAGAAAGCATCGCGCGCTGCACGCAAGTGGCTCTGCGGTATTTTGGCCCATTCCCGGCGAAGTGCTTGTTTGAGGTGGTCTAAACTTTGGTATTTTTTTAGTACCAACCTTCGTCTTCAAAATACCCCAGACAGAGAAATCCAACGGATTTGCATCCGGAGAATTTGCAATCCATTGTGTCGAAGAAATGAAGTGTGAAACATTGTTTTTTAACCAATCTGGGTTGACGCGCGCTTTGTGAGACTGTGCCGAGTCTTGTTGAAGTGTTCACGGTCTCCGACCGAAATGATTGTTTGCCCAAGGCTTCAATACTGCCTCTAACACAGTTACACGGTATACGATCGCATTAATTTTGACGCCACGGCCACGGTCCAAAAATACGAGCGGAGAGCGACCATCGGCGGTTATGGCGGCCCAAACCATCACAATCGGTGCTGCCTGCTTTCTGGTGGCCGTCCGAAGGTGTAAATTTTCGAAGGATCTCTATGGCAAGTGAACTCAGTTATTTTGTTTGTTGACGTATTGCACGATAACAAATGGCGACTCATCGGAAAAAACCAAATTCGACAACTCACCACTTTCGACTCTAACTTTTTTCTGTTGCGGTGTAAGATCGTGTGCTTTTTGGAACTTCAATGGCTTGAACCATTTCTGACGATGTTGCTGTTTTTTTATGACCACCTCCATGGCGTTTTGCAACGCTGCCAATATCACGGTAATGAGCTATGGTTCGAGCCACAAATGATTTATTCACATTGAGGTGCCGGAGGGCTCTAACGATAGCTACTTGTGGTTTTCCAGCCAAATATAAAGCAATCACAATCATCAGGTTTGAATTTCATCGCGGATAAAAATTTTTCAACACAACTGAAATGTGTCACAATTTTAGCTCACTGTCATGAACGGTTTGGAAATTATAGCAGTCTGAAGTTGCAGTTCGAGTCATTCAGGCTGTATGTATATAGGCATATCCCTTCGAAGTGTGAATTAAGAATTTTGCGTCCGATTTTACTTACTACTGGTCCAGCATAGTCGCATACACAATGTAAAAATGATTGGCTTGGTTGAATACGCTGCACTGGAAGATTTCTTTGTCGAAAACATTTGACACAGCTATATGGAAATTTGCATAGAAACTTTCGACATCCGATACTCCAATATTCTTGGCGAATTTACTACAAATAGCATAGATACTCCCGGATGTATTGTAGTAAGCGTTAATGAGCATTAATTGCGATAAACGTTGTGGTACTGCATAACTTTTTCGTAATTATTTGGTGCTTTATGCTGCGAATGATGTTGCCTCATGAAGCGTTCCTCTCACTCGAAGTATCTGCTCATTATCTAAGAAAGGATTAAGGGATTCGACCACTCAAGAGGCCGTAAAAATAGGCTTTTTTGTGTTTTTTTTTTCAGGAAAAATATAAAATAAATCGAGTTTACAAAGTTAGAAGTTTATTGTACATATGATTGACTATAAAATATAATTTTTATAGAATAATTTATTTAAAAATTGCGGCAGTGCAGCGTTTCTCAGATTACCTCTCTTTTTTTGGAAGGGTCTATGGTCATACCAACACCTCCTGTAAATTTTGTCAGTGGGTGATTTACGCCATACGATGCGCTGATAATCTGTCTTTTTTCTGTCTACCCAAATTTGACAAAACATCTTAACAATACCAGCGATGAATATATACTTATGCCGTCGAAAATGGAGACAAACCGAGAAAAGGTTACGCTGAATGTGAGGACCGATCATGAGCAAGTCATTTAGAGATTTTTCGTTTTTGTCACCATAGAATACTACACGAAACTTTGTCGATACGCTTTCTGGCTTAACTAGTCCATGGTGTGGAAAATAAAATATGTTCGATTTAGGTATTAACGATGATGGAACCTTTTCCATACGTCCTAAACTGAAGTAAATATTCGTTAAGAATGTGAATGTAATTGGATGAGGAATTTATTAGCCGCAAATCGCTTTTCCTTAATTTTTAAGCGAGAGAATGCAGCTTCGAGAGTACCGGCGAAAGATGGAAGAACCCTAAAAGGAGGTCTGCCGATACCCTTCTTGCTTTTATCCTTTGATGTGTTTCACGAAAGTGGTGCTCGATTTTGACAGCTTCCAGCGGAATAATAGATTTTGAAACGTCTTCGATCGTCCAAGACGCTTTTAAAATTGAGTCAATATCAAGAAGTATAAGATTGTTCGATACTCGAATTGTTTTTCACAGCAAGGACTCGACCGAAAATATTGTAGTTCCTTGCGCGATTGAAAGTTCATTTGATGCACGAATACCTTTACCTTGAAGGATTTCCCAGATGTTATCAGCACCAAGTAGGACATAGATTCAATTAGACTGTGTAAAATATGGACCGGGTAATCCCAATGTAGATATGTAATTCCAATCATTCACATCAAATGAAATAGTTGGTAACGACGATGTACCTAATACAATATTTGTTAAAATACGGGATCGACAGAAATGTTGGCCGAATTGAGGCGAGCACTAATAACCATCGGTACTACCCTTTTCGATACCCGTTATAGGTATGGGCGCGTTTCTTCGTTTGAGTCCAAGTCTTTGGACACAGGATTCAGTGACAAAGGTTTCTGGTCCCGAATCGATATGTATGCGATAGCCAGCATTTAACACTTTTTCCACAGCTCTAGGGAGCAATGTTTGAGGCAACATAAATACGAGTATGTCATATATTTGCTGAATGATTGGGGACGAATATATTTAAGGAAGGAGCAAAAGGTGCAGAATGTTGCGCGTTCTATCATATCTTTTCCCAATCTATTCCATGCCTGTTCGTATATATTATGAGACACTGGGATATACATATGTAAGTAAGCTCTTAACCTTCGCTACTGAGGCACGAACGAAGAACTTGACATTTTTTGGTATGTGATAAGCTATAATTTTTGTGGATAGAACTCTTAAATACATATATCTCAGAACGCGGGCCAATCCTGGTAACTACCTTCAAAGGGTTCAATATAGAGGGACGGTATCATCAGTGTAACTGCTTAAAATTAAGCTACAGATATTTTGTGAAGCAGCTTCGTAACGCGATGATGTGGAAGCAATATGATCATTAAAATTAGACTTTGTTCTTCCTCGAATTTCAGAAAGTTGAGCCGATTTCACTATAAAATACTTTGATTCGAACTCCTAGAGTCACCGTAGTGCATTTCCTCGCTAAATTCATGAATTTGTGCTTAAAGAGCATTAAATTTTTTGAATAATTTATCTACTTTCTCGTTACGAACTTGATGAGCTTCCGATTTTATAGCCTCACACAGTTTTTCGGTTAAACATGCATACCTCGTTAAAGAACCTTTAACACTGCCAGTTATGTCAAGGAAAAACCCGTATTTCAGCCGTTAGATTCGGATAAAAACCATCATACTGGCTTTGTTGAAGCTCAGCTTGTTTATGCCTATGTTAACAGTTTTTTGTTTGTATAGGTGAACTTTTCATCTGATGGACGTGGGTGTTCTTGTTCATTGCGCCGTTCCTAGAGGCTTATCAGATTACTCTAACAATTTCGAAAGCCTTGTTTCATGGCATCAAACCGGGCTAGGCCATGTATCTCAACCTAGACTCCTCGATGTCTTTTTAAGTTGGAAGCCTGCGAAATATGGTCCCTTTTAAAAAGCGAAGATTTTTCTCCATCGTTTTCTTCGTTTCATACTCACCTCGCACTGGGCAAGGTTTTCTCTGAAGTATTGTCATATATGCCTTGTCCGTCCATTTTTCTTTCTTAGCGTATTCGTACCACGGGTTTTTGATTGTTAGTGGTTGGTAGGCTAAGGTTGATAGTGACATGACATTGTAATCAATCGTAAATTGTGAAGTTGTTAGTTGTTAGAAATTCTATGTGTAAACTCTGGGTATTCTCGGCGTCCTGAGGAATTCAATATCGAACTTCCTGAATGGTCAGATCGGGTGCGGCCATTAGGGAATAACCAGCTTGTTTTCTGATTTTTTTTTTTCTTCGAGAAACTTGCGCCACCATATTTTCATTGGAAATTCAGTGAGTTAAGACCAATTTTCTGTTGTCGATTCATGGATGTTGTGTGTTTCCACCACTCCACCAAAGAGAACTTGCTCACAAATCCTCGTGTAGGTCAGATTGTCCCTGCGAACTCTGCCCCAGTGGTCGTAAAAATTTTGATTCATGGCGTCCTTAGCCACTTCGGTACGGGTTTGTCCTACTATGGTGATGGATTCATTTGTTTCATTTTCAGTTTCATTTTCAACAATTTCTGGATTTTAAGGAGTCATTTGGTTTCATGTTATTATTAGCGGTATTTCGTCGTCATTTTCCGTTGTAAGGTCGATAACTCAATGCAAAAAAATTATTGGAATTGCTACATATACTTACTTCTCAGTGGGCACTAGGATAGGTCCTTGTTTAAAAAACCCTATCTTGGCTTGCGCTGAGAGTGACATGGAACGTTTCTGGTAATTACCATACTAGAGGCACTTAGAACTTTTTTCCTGTATTTACAAATCCATCTCACTTGGATAGTGTTGCGCCATTACTTGGCAGCACTGTATATTGTA
The DNA here is from genome assembly GCA_963966105.1 of Volucella zonaria. Classification (NCBI taxonomy): domain Eukaryota; kingdom Metazoa; phylum Arthropoda; class Insecta; order Diptera; family Syrphidae; genus Volucella; species Volucella zonaria. The sequence continues at coordinate 127,404,689 of OZ014531.1, forward strand.
ATACACTCGTGTCGTCTCTGCACAATGGTTGCTGTTATCTCTTTCTCTTAAAGAATTTTTCTCCCAGTAACTTTAAACGTCAAATATTCTCGTTCTTTTCTGATTGACCATTGGGCGGACACGGCACGAATGTAAGTAAATGGATTTTATTATATTGAATTATACTAATTTAAAATAAAGATTTTAGCATTCGCTTCAAAATATTATATACATATGAGTACGTCCGCCGAAGAGTCAATACTCTAAAATATTCTCGCCATTCGAAAAGAATTGTGGCCATTCTGTGTGCACACTTCGACTGGTAAGACATCGTCGCAAGGAGTACCACAAATCCAAAAAAATCGAAGCAATCGAAAATCCTTTTCGACTAAAAGCAACGATGGAACATTCTTTGGTTGCCGCTGCCGACGACCTAGCGCGCCGATACAATCTTAGCGCTGGAACAGACCTACGTGCAAATGCGAACCGACACAACGTGACCGGCACAGCTGAAAGCGTTCATTGCGCACAAGCAACTGCTGAGAATACGCCGTCCGGAGTGCTCAGTCCAATAGCACATACCACCACTGCTCCAGCTACATCGATTTCAGCCGCAATCGTCAACACGCCCCCGGCAAGTAGCTGCCTAACCTCCTCAGGCACGGGTACACAAGTCACCAATGACCAGTCATCGTTGGATAACATGCTTCGTTCTACTTATGTCAACAACACTGCACCAGCAATTTTCAGTGGGGCACTTTCGTCGACACAAGAATTATTTTCCGATCCACGGGCCGCCAACAGGAGTGTGTTCTACCCCCCACCAGCAACATACGGTATTCCCGGTTGTAATACAATTCCAGTTTGGACGAAGCCATTGGCATTCCCTAATGTGCGACCATCGCCCGAAAACACTTATCCGCTTGTCGCCAATAACACCTATGTGAATTCCGCTGTTAGCACAACACCATCACCCGGCTCAAGCAACTGGTTCTACAGTTTGCCACCATCTGTCATGTCTGTGCCATCGCCAATTACAGCTCCAATAACATCAAACAACTTTAGCAACTGTGGACCTGTACCTCAAAATCATCTCACCTTTTCACACCTGCCCAACATGACGTCAGAATGTACCTTGTCGTCATCACAGATCGCTGCAAGACAGGTCATCGTGAAGGACTTACCAACATTTTCTGGAATACCGGAGGAATGGCCGATCTTCATCACCAATTTCGTCCAGTCGACTGAAAGATGTGGGTTTTCTGACCAGGAAAACCTTCTACGTCTCCAAAAGAGCCTCAAGGGACAAGCTTTGCAAGCCGTTCGGGGGAAATTAATGATGCCCAGTACTGTTCCAGCTGCTATCGATACCCTGAAAATGCTGTTTGGCCGAGCAGACGTTATCCATCAGACAATGCAGCGCAAATTGCGGCAGGAACCTCCAATACGATCAGATAAGTTGGAAAATCTTGTAAAATTTGCTCTTTCCGTTCAGAATTACTGTTGTACAATTGAAGCCGTAGGTCTTGGGGACTATTTAAATGATCCAGTGCTGTTGAACGACCTAGTGGGGAAGTTGCCTACTGACCTAAAGCTCGACTGGTGCCGACATCAGATGTTTTTTCCGAAAGCCAATATCAAGACGTTCGACGGTTGGTTATTTAATCTCGCCACATGTGTTAGCCACGTAACAACCATCAGTCAGCCACTACCCAACAGTGAGGAGAAGAGCCCTTGTAGACAACTAAAGCACCGAATACTTGTGCACGATGTCTCTGACGGGAGGTGCAATTCAACCTCTCAGCAAGTTTCCTGTGCAAAGTGCAGCGGCAGCCACCGCCTCAACCAATGCAATGCATTCATCTCGCTAAGCATCACCGAACGATGGAACTTTATACGCCAAAAGGGAATTTGTCTACGTTGTCTTAAGAAACACGCAGTGAGGCGCTGCAACTTGCGAAAACAGTGTGGTGTTGATGGCTGCAGGATGCCCCACCATCCTCTCCTTCATTCCCTGCGGCAAGAGCCAACCGGCATACGAACTGAAGAAAATCGAGTTGTTTCCTTCCACACCGTGGACAGTAAGAGGGCAGTTTTCCGATACGTTCCCGTTAGGCTTCATGGGAAAAACAAATACCTGGACACATTTGCTCTAATTGATGAAGGATCGGCGTGCACACTTCTGGAGAGCAGCATCGCGACTGAGCTCGGACTGGAAGGACCCGCAGAAGAATTGTGCTTGAAGTGGACTGGGGACATCAGTCAAAAGGAAGCAGAATCCAAGATAGTGAATTTGGCCATATCATCTCGTGACGTATGCGCTCGAAAGTTCAATTTGCAAAATGTTCGTACTGTATCGAGTTTGGATTTACCGATCCAGTCTTTGGATAGCGCAGAGATACAACAAAGCAAACATCTACGAAAATTGCCAATTCTTCCATATCAAGATGCACAAGCGCGTGTTCTCATCGGCTTGGACAATGTTAAGATTGGCTTGCCATTAAAAACTCGAGAAGCTTCTGGCGATGAGCTAATTGCTGCGAAGTGTAGATTGGGTTGGACAGTATATGGACGCAACGGATCGAATAATCAAGCTACAAAAAGAGTACTGCACATTTGTACCGGCGCTGTGGAAGAGAAAATGGATGAGATGCTTAAGTTCTGGTTCTCTTTGGACGCAGTGGGGGTTGTGGCCAAAAATTCCACTCTTCAATCCAAGGAAAACGAACGAGCCTTACGTATCATGGAGTCGACAACCAAGTATATTCCTTCGGAGAAAAGATGGGAGACTGGACTCTTGTGGAAACATGACATCATTGACTTACCCGACTCTCTTCCGATGGCAAGACGGAGACTTCAGTGCCTGGAGTCCAGAATGAATCGCAATCCAGCTTTGAAGAAGTTTCTGGTGGATACTATCAAGGGCTACGAGGAACGAGGTTACGTCAGAAAGGTGGAGAAGGATGAGATCTATTCCGGCGGAAGGTCTTGGTACTTACCGATGTTCACAGTGACTAATCCTAACAAAAAGAAGATGCGGCTCGTGTGGGACGCTGCCGCTAAAGTCGACGACATCGCATTAAACACTTACCTGGTGAAGGGACCAGACTTCTTAACATCTCTCGTTGGTGTGTTAATTCGCTTTCGGGAAAGGCCAATAGCCCTCTGTGGCGACATAAGGGAAATGTTCCACCAAGTTCTAGTTCGAAAGGAAGATCAGTCGGCGCAGAAGTTCTTGTGGCGTGAGGGTGATTGCTCGAAGCATCCCATTGTATATGCGATGAGTGTCATGACCTTTGGTGCATCTTGCTCTCCATCTTTGGCCAATTTTATTAGAGACAAGAATGCGGATAGATGGAGACAAGAATACCCGGAAGCTGTCAATGCCATCGTTAACAACACTTATGTAGACGACTGGCTGCAGAGCGTAGAGACCGAAGATGAAATGATCCAGCTGGCGAAGAGGGTGCGATTGATTCACAGCGATGGTGGCTTCGAGATGCGCAACTGGTCATCTAATTCCAAACGCGTCCTAGCAGCTCTAACGAATTCCGACGTGCAGTTCGATAGGTCCATCGAAGAGTTTAACTCTATCAGTGAAAAGGTCTTGGGTCTCTGGTGGCGACCGGCTATAGATGAATTCTCATTCTTCAACAATCTCGGCGATTCAGCTTTCGACGAAAACGCTGTCCAAACGAAACGGAAAATTTTGCGGACCGTGATGACAATTTTCGACCCACTTGGTCTTCTGGGATTCTTCGTCGTCCGCGCAAAAATTATACTTCAGGACATTTGGCGCTCTGGAGTCAGCTGGGATGAGCCTATTCGAGACGCTGAGCGAGAGACATGGTCGCAATGGGTGAGTAAAATCCCGCTCATTCGCACAATTAGTATTCCTCGATGTTTTCCTTTGGTGAGTGGCGGTGGCAACATCGAACTCCACACATTCGTCGACGCAAGCACATGGGCTTATGCGGCAGTATGCTACGTAAGAGCTGAAAGAGATGGAGTAGTCTGTTGTTCGCTGATAGCATCTAAGACGCGTGTTACCCCACTTAAGCCAGTATCGATTCCGAGACTAGAGTTGATGGCTGCGGTCCTCGGTCTGCGATTGTCAAAATTTGTGGAGGCTGAATCTTCAATCAAAATAAATCGGCGTTTCCTCTGGACCGATTCCAGAAACGTGCTATGCTGGATCAAATCCGACGCAAGGAAGTTTCATCAGTTCGTCGCTCTACGTATTGGCGAGATACTGGAAGACTCCAAAGTCACCGAGTGGAGGTGGGTGCCGACAGCACTAAATGTAGCAGATGACGGGACAAGATGGAAGATAGACTCAGACATTGGGGTACATTCTCGCTGGTTTCGCGGTCCCGACTTCCTCTACGCTTCAGAAGAGAAGTGGCCCTCAGCACGAATGGGAGGCGAGACAGTTCCAGAGACTGAAACAGTTTGTCATATTACAGTACATACCACGGTAGCAAGTTTGGCCGTCATTGCTCCAGACCCGAAAAGATTCAGCAAATGGGAAAAGTTACGAAAATCTCAGCTGTATGTACTACAATTCCTTCGGAAGACAGCTAGACATTTCTCACCATCTAAGCAGCTTTCAACACTTCTCAATATGGATGCTATGGCTGGCGCCGAGTGTGCTATTATCCGCACTTGCCAGGAAGAGGCGTTTTTAGAAGATCTGGAGTCTTTGTTATCGCCGCCGAACAAGGTAGGTCGAAAAAGTTCGATTTTTAAACTCTCTCCTTATCTAGACGACTTTGGTCTGCTGCGAGCCCGGGGACGAGTGGATGCTGTTCAGGGAGTGCCAATAAGCGTCAAGCGCCCTGTTATACTTTCCCGAAGTCATCGAGTTACGTGGCTAATAATTGACTCCTATCACCGGAGGTTTCATCACCACCACAACGAGATTATCATCAACGAGGTGCGTCAGCGATTCTATGTGAGCGGTCTCCGAGTTTTAGTTCGAGCTGTCGCACGAAGCTGTCAAGCGTGCAAGAACCGACGTGCAATTCCTGTCCCTCCGAGCATGGGTGACTTACCACCGGAGCGCTTAGCTCCATTCACGCTACCCTTCACGTATACGGGCGTGGATTACTTTGGACCCCTTAGCATCGTTGTTGGTCGACGAACGGAGAAGCGATGGGGTGTGATTTTCACTTGTCTCACCACGAGGGCAGTTCACCTCGAAATCTCCCCTTCGCTGTCGACGGGATCCTTCATGCTAGTACTGAAGCAGTTCATTAGCCGACGAGGTGTACCGAGACGAATTGTGTCGGATAACGCGACAAATTTTCGGGGTGCAAGTCGTCTGCTAGCGGAGGAGATTGAGAGGGTTTCATCAAGCGAATTAGCGGAGGCCTATCCAGAAATTGAATGGCGTTTCATACCACCGGCGGCGCCCCACATGGGTGGTGCATGGGAGCGAATGATTCGCTCGGTCAAATCGATTCTGATGGACATCCTGCCGGACAATGGGCTTAGAGAAGAGGTGTTGAGAGCCGCTCTGGCTGATGTGGAGAACATCCTGAACTCCAGACCCTTAACATACGTCCCTCTAGACTCACCAATGAGCGAAGCGATCACTCCAAATCACTTCCTGGTCGGAAGCTCAAGTGGCATAAGGGAGCGGAGCAGTGAGGACAACAGCGGACCTACGCTGAGTAAAAATTTTGCTCTATCAAACCAATTGGCAAATCAGTTTTGGAAGCGCTGGTTGCGGGAATACCTCCCGTACTTAACCCGGCGCCATAAATGGTTTCAACCAGCCCCAGATCCGATAGTTCTAGGAGACGTAGTTATAATCGTTGACGAGAGCAGTAAAAGGAATGACTGGAAAAAGGGCGTAGTCATGGACTTACAATACGCAAAAGACGGTGAGGCTCGCAGTGCAGTGGTGCGGACGGCGAACGGGCTGATGACTCGTCCAATCGTGAAGTTGGCGAAACTCGACTTGAAGAAGGAGCAGTAAAAATCACGCTTAGACGCGCGACATTTACGAAGGGGGGAATGTTGCGCCATTACTTGGCAGCACTGTATATTGTAATACACTCGTGTCGTCTCTGCACAATGGTTGCTGTTATCTCTTTCTCTTAAAGAATTTTTCTCCCAGTAACTTTAAACGTCAAATATTCTCGTTCTTTTCTGATTGACCATTGGGCGGACACGGCACGAATGTAAGTAAATGGATTTTATTATATTGAATTATACTAATTTAAAATAAAGATTTTAGCATTCGCTTCAAAATATTATATACATATGAGTACGTCCGCCGAAGAGTCAATAGATAGTAAGTCTACTCTATATCACGTTTACAAATGACAGCCTATTTGTTAAAGACCAACATTAGATACGTCTTATGTACATTTTCTAACATAATCTTCACAATTTCAATGTTAACTTAATTATCCGAAATCAAACACAAAAAAAAATAAAAATAATTAAATATCAGAAGTCCGCCTCAATTTCATCAATAAATCCGACACACTCTCAATGTGTCTGCTGTCAGAAAATTTGATGGACGATAAGTTCAATAATTTGAACAATCAAAGTAGGAGGCTTAAAATATCAATTCACTTATACGAATACGAAGTGCTTATATCCATTGACAGTTCGTTGATCTGAGTGCGGAGATTATGCCTCCTTCAAAATGTAAGGCCCCTTTATAAGAGCTCTGTCAAAAACCACCAAATCATTAAATATTGAATTTTCGATTCTTTTGATTTTCTAGAGGTAGAGCGATTCATTTTTTTTTTATTATTGACAGGTCTGTGTGCGCGCTAATTCCTTTTTATTTGAGCGTAATGGTACTTACCCGTCATAGAAGCCAGAGCTCCTATAAACTCATTAATAATGTATGGCTGGATGATTGCTATTGATTTACAAGAAACTTGGTCTCGCTTCTGTAGTTAGCTGAACTGTAAGGGTTGCATGCAGTTATGACTTCGGATTTCACTAAATATAATACACAATACACATAACACGCTTGAATTCTTAGAAAAAAAAATTTCTTATTTAGATGGGAAAATTATCAGAGAGTTCTCTAAGGGTAAGATTGGTTGAAATACTTTACTGCATTTTATTTCAATACTCGAAATAAATATCAACGATGGGCACGCTAAAATAAACAACCACTTGTCTCAATGAGCCTGATCCCTATTAATTGTGTTTCAATTCTAAGCTATAAATAGTAAGACGAAATGTCTTACCCTGAAGTTAAGTACACGTGGAAATAAAACTCATCTAACTTTGTGTACATAATAAAGAACTGTTACAGGGGATTATTGTTTTAAGTTAAGACATTCATATATCTTTGAAGATGAATGATTTGAAAAAAAAAAAATACGAATAAAAAAGAGAAGCATTTTCCCCAAATATTCTTGGCGACTTGGCATAGGAAATTCAAATCAAACAAAAAGATCTTCAAGATTCTGCTGACGCAAGAAAAGTTTTTATGAACAAAAAAAATCAAAAAAACAAAAATTAATGTCCATGCTCGCTGGCAAAGGTGGGAGTTCTCTGGAAATTTCAAAATTTATGAAGCTAGTACCACAGTACTCAATGACAAGGCATACATCTTCGGCAGATTGGCTGGCAAAAGTAGTCTCCACGGTGTAATACAAACAACATCTTCTAATTGATTAAATTTTAACAGAAGGTCATATTAGTAGCTACCCCGAAAATTAAATCATGGTAATTGCGAAAGGAACTTTGATAGCGAATCAGAAAAGTATTCTGTTTTATGGACAAGGAGAAAGGAAAGGAATGCTGAACTGAGCGGATCTGGGACACTCTCTAGAAAGCGATATTTAGTTGAGCACTTTAAAATGGTTAAGCTCCGCTTTAGGCGCCAGCAATAGAAATAGTCTTTAAGTCAATCTTCTCAAAACTGAGGTTGTTTTCCACATGAAAACTGACTGGTCTTACCTACCGGGCCCCAGCACAATTATACAGGCTTCGTGTTTCCAATAGCGCAGTCTGATAGAACAAAACTAGTCTTACATACGAGTAAAATGACATCAGATTGACTGTTGTACCTATAGCATTTGACCAGCAAGAGTATATGAACTCCATCGGCGGTCAGCCGATACAAGAGATATGTAGGGGTCTTACTGGCAGCCCGAGAGACGCTTAATGCTGTACCATGAGAGTCAGGAGCCTCTGGAGCTGCGGTCCTGATTTGCGGGGGTAGGCCCCCTTATAAGAGCGTCATGGTGTTTGTAATTTAAACTTAACACCCAGTGATGACTTTCCGACTGTCGTTGGAAAACCAAAAAATGCTGCAAATACTACAGATCGGGATGAACCTAAAATTGGCGGGTTTTTTAAGTCGGCATCATACTCGATCCAGGGGGAAGTCCAGCCTACACGATGACCTCGAATTGGTATTGGTCTGAATGGGATTTTGCCAGGCCGATCAATAGATTGAAAAGGGAAACTATTTCCCATTCAACATCAGGGCGGTGATTCACGAATAAAGCCACACACCAGGTGCCTACGTAAAACCTCTTTAGATGTTCAGGTTTTACTCACCAAGTGCTTAAAAGCATCATCATCCGTTTCTCCAACGAAGCCGATTATTTGGGTGTCATCTTGGATAACAAACTTATGGAGACAAACAAGTTAAGGTGAAAAACATACTGCTGGACCTCCCTCTCCTTGATATTCACTTCAGTGGCCACACTATCCCTTTAAAAATCAGTCTCTGGTAAAGTAAGTGCTGGAGTTTCGATTATCTTGTATACCTGCCTCTTAACTCTGGTCTTATGAATATGACATTCGATTAAATGACTCCAGAACTCTTGTTTCCGCTATAATATGAAACCAACTTTCATTATGCCCAAAAATGGTTTGGACGAAACCTGAGCCAGGAAACGAATGTAGTCGTATTTTCATCGAAACCGAGGAAGGAAGGATAGGATAGGATAGGAAGCCGCGTTTGTATCTTTTTGGGGAATGGCGATTGAATCTATTGCAATACCCAAGCTCCGCTTAAGACCTTACTTCTAGCACTTCCAAGCTGGTTCGAGTTTGCGGGGTTTCTACAAGGCGGCGCAAAAGATATCATACGTTGTCCTTTGGCTGTCATTGTTCTATGAATGAAAAACTTTGGTTCTCCTTTTGGATTTTGTTTACATGATGTCTAAAATATCTTTCCATCAAGTCGAGAAAATGATATCCGCTAAGTAGCCACCACCTGAATTGATGACCATTCGGGCTCGATTTATGGCATTTTCCATCACTCTAGCCAGAACTTCCGACGATAGGTCCTCGCATTCTTAACAGATATTCTTTTTAAGGACTCAAAAATTTGAGGATTGCTGGCATGGACTCGTGACTTCAAAAAAATCTCACAAAAAGTAATACGTAACGGTTAAATCAGGCGATCTTGCCGGCCAGTGCAAATCGCCAAAACGAGAGAGTAGGCAACCCGGAAATGCAGGTCTCAGAATTTCTATTGTGGTTCTTGCAATATGCGCCGTTGCTCCATAATGTTGGAACTACATCTTCTCCAGTCCCAATTTATCCATTTGCGGAAGGAGATAGTCGTTGAGCATGGCTGTGTAGTGCTCGCCGTCCACGGGAGTCGTTTGACCAGTGGCGTTTTCATCTTCAACCATAGCTGCGATATTCTCCACAGAACGGCTGCCCCGGGGCCAGCTAGACTTTGCAGCATCTCGTATTGTCCCATACTCTTCTAGACGAGCGGCCTAACGTCCCAGTATTTGCCCAGTTGGTGTCGGACGACCAAAATTCACGCTGCGCCAAAACCACCTTCGAATTATTCCACAAAAGAATCGTACAAATTTAATCAACTTTATTTACAGAAGCCCCAAACTGGACAGCAATTCGACCTTTAACGAGTTTGATGCGCTGTCTGACTCCATTCAAAGAATTGTATCCCTGTATCCTCAAGGTGGCTTCGACATTCTGGACACACAACCCCCGAAGGACGGTGTGTTGAGACCTTCGCTCCGGAAAACAACTTGACGCAGCTTGTAAATAAGCCCTGCGAATACCAGACGTTGACAATCATGCCGCCAACACTCTGGACTTGTTTTTAACCTCTCCCCTGATAAGCCGATGTGCTCTCTCCTCTAGACTCGTTGGATCATTGTGTCATATCAGCTAATTTCTCGTACACCCACCACACAGTTAGGGAAAAGATTCCTAAAAGAACCGCATAGCAATAGCAGAAAGCCAATTGGAGTGGACTTAAGAGTTTCTTTAAGAATTATAACTGGTCGTTATGTTTCCTCGATAACGAAGTTGATGCCGCTGCTGATATGATCACAGACACTATTCTCTTTGGAATGAGATGCTGTATCCCTCACCGGATGAAGAAAACCAAACGAAACGAAACGGCATGGTATGACTGGAGTTGTAAAGAGGCTGTCAGGGTTAGAGAAATGTTTTTTCGGTGGTACAAGACCAACCCGACAGAGGAAAACCGAAAAAAATTCAAACGAGCCCGAAATGACAGCAACGTCCTTCTCAAGCGTGTGAAATTCCAATAGGACCGATAACTAGGGCAAAAAATACTGCAAAGGCAATAAAAATTGTTGGTCGCTCGTAAAAAATATTAGAAATTTCGCTTCATTCTCCTTCTCATTCCTGCTGTCAGCTCTTTGGACAAGGCCCATCTGCATAGTGGACATTTTGCGGCCAGCTCAATACTTCTAGATTGTGCTTTGTCCACCCTACATTTGAGTGCGGCGAATTCTCAATGGGACCAATCCAGTTTCGCAATCATGTAGTCGCAGCAGTACTTAAAGATCTTAACATCCACAAATCCGCTGGGCCGGATAGTTTATCTCTATCTTATCGAGAGGTGTTATTTTACGCTAACAAAACTACTGCGCAAGCTTTTTCATCAACCCAAAATTTTAGTACTTTTTCCGAGCAGGTGGAAAACAGCGTTTGTCCAGCCGGTCCCCAAAAAAGACGAATCTTATTCTTCCTTCTCCTACAGACCCATTGCAATTACGCCTCTTGTTTTCAAGGTCATGGAAACACTGGTAAACTGACCGGCAGTACTATTTTCTTAGCAACGGGTCCATTTGGTGACATATCTCTTCGAAAAGTGGATCCAAAGCGTACATCACTTTAGCGAAAGCATATCTTGCTGCACTTGATATTTCTAAGGCATTTGACAGAGTTTGGCATCAGGCTCTTTTGTCGAAAATGCGTGCTCTTGGTATCGATAACTCTCTTCTTCAATGGATTAGAAATTACATTTCGGAACGTTCAATTCAAGTTCTCTTGGACGGTCTCAAGTCTGATATTCACAAAATAAATGCTGGTGTGCCCCAGTGCTCTGTTCTGTCTCCGACATACTATTTAATTTACATTAATGATCTCTTGTCTGCTACTTCTAATCCAATATATTCCCTTGCTGATGAGTTTACTCTCTGCTTTTCATATTCGTTCCCGCAATCACGCCACTGCTCTTCGGCTGTAGAACGGGAACTTCAACGTATTTTAAACTCGTTAAATCTGATATTGACAGCATAACAGGGTGAAATTTAATGCCTCCAAAATTCAAATTTAAAGCAAAATTTAAATACGCAGCCATTATGCATGAATGGCACTTACATCGTCGAAACCGAAAAACTTTCCATTTTCGGTATATGTGTCAGTGATAACTTACGTTGGAATAACCACATATTCGATGTGGCCAAAAATTCTGCGAAATGTCTAGGTTTCCTCAAGCGATGTAAGAAATATTTTATCCCCTCTGATCCGACCTTAATATTTAGGGCATTCATCCGCCTAAAATTGGAGTACAATGTCCACATCTGGTCAGGTGTTCCTAAATAATGTCTGCACCTGCTAGATAGGATTCAAAAGCGTGCAACAAAACTCAGAGGTGATATTAATATCAGTCAGTCAATTGACACACTCGAACACCGACGTAATGTCTCTTGTCTCACTTTGTTTTATGATATTTCCACCACCTGCTCCATAGAAATCGCCAGTATCATTCCGCCCCTTCAAACCTTCAACCGTAACACTCGTATCACTTTGAATGCTCACCAGTATGCCGTCAAGCCCATTTTCGGACGTTCTCTAACATATCGTGATTCGTTCCTAAGCCGTACAACTCGCTTGTGGAATGTCCTGCCGAGCTCCATATTTCCTGGTCGTTACAACTTGCAAACATTTAAAAACAATGTATATAGGTATCTTTCTTCTCTTCGTCCCAAAATTTACTTCACCGCGCTGTGTTCAAACATTTTAAGGGTATACAAATCCGCGCGCTCATTATATAAAAAAAAAAAAAAGTTAAAGATTGACAGGATCTCTCAATGAGATGGCTTAGCAGCACAATATCACCTTCTGTTGAGTAGTAGGCGATCTATCAATCGTAGGTAGATCCATCGAGACAACTGTGAGACATCTTTGTAGACTTATTTGTCTATGTTCTAAACGATCAAGAGAGCTCATTAGTTTCAGACAAAGAGATGTCGCCAAACTTAAGAAGAAAAAAGAATCTGCGGCGCACTCAGAATTAGATAGAGCATCGCCAACCCACTCGGTATCATGCTCCACTTACAAGTAATCTTAGTGAAGCCCAACGAGGAACACTTTAACATATGTTGTCATATCACGTCATCAACCGATCCACTCAGCATTGCCAACCTATTTGTCAGCTTTTTTAGACAATCTTTCACCAACGACTCCTTTGTACCAGATCCATCCTATTTTAGTTACCTAGTGAACTTCTCCAATGGCCCACTTCTCTCTTACATCTTGGACCCCTCTTATATCGAATATAAATTACACCAACTCAATGACGAATTTACACCCGGTCCAGATGGCCTCCCTGCCATATTTCTTAATAAATGTTCTTCGTCTCTTTCCCTTGCCCTTTCTGATCTCTTTCGTCTATTCGTTTTACAAGGAGAATTTCCTCAGGTTTGGAAAACCTCCTTCATAACCCCGATCCACAAAAAACGATCAAAGAATGAATTAACAAACTATCGTCAAATCGCTAAGCTCTCCCATATACCCAAACTCCTCGAAAGTATTTTGTATGAAGCTCTAAGCCTCCAATGCAAATCACTTATTTCCCCTAGACAACATTGCTTCCTAAAGGGTAGGTCAACCACCACAAATCTCGTTGAATTCGTATCCTTTGCCATCTCTGCCCTAGAGAACGGCAACGAAGTCGATGTGGTTGCAACCGATTTTAGCAAAGCCTTAGATAAAATCTCTCATCGATTAATACTCCTCAAATTGCCTGCCCTCGACTTTGAACCCATACTGTTAAAATGGATATGCTCTTACCTCGAAAACCGTTTTTACAGTGTTCGCTTTAGGTCAGTAAACTCGGCTCCATTTTTGGTCACCTCTGGAGTTCCTCAAGGCAGCCATCTCGGTCCCCTTCTTTTTATATTAACCATAAATGCTCTCGATAGGATCATCAAATACTGGTCCGTCTCCCTTTACACCGACGATACCAAATTTTTCAAAACCATTTCCTCTCCCCATGACTCCTTCCTCCATCAAGCAGACCTTGATAGTTTTTCGATTTGGTGCCTCAAAAATTGTTTGGGACTTGATATCCCCAAATGCCAATCCATCACCTTTTCACATAAGCGGCACTAATATCCTCCCCGATTCTAGCTTATCAACAACCAACCTATATCCTCCGTTCAATCTCCTCGTGACCTCGGATTTTGTGTAATAGGGAGCTCAACTTCCGTTTACATGTGGATGGGATAATCCTTAAAGCCAACTCTGCACTAGGTTTTGTAAAACGATGGTCCAAAGAATTCACCAACCCATACGTGAGCAGGTCCTTCCAGGTACGCCCATCAAGTGTGGCCTCCATACCATCGTGTTCAAATATCGAGAATCGAAAGCATCCAGCGCCGTTTTCTTCGATTTGCTCTTCGAGGTATGTCCTGCAACAATTCTTTTAGTCTGCTCCCCCCATCAAAACCGTCTCCACCTTATGCAGCCGACTTTCTCTTCATTCATCGACTCCTTTCAGGTCACGTTGAATGCGCGTGCCTTCACAACTCTATTTTCCTCAACACTAACCCTCGTAATCTACGTACCCCTTGTCTCTTCTATCTCTCAACCAACCACACCTCCTATGGCGTGAACGAACCAATCTCCCGTATGCTACGAAGAATTAATTCAAACCCTAGTGTCTTTGACTTCCACCGCACCACTTCCTACCTCAAATCCTTTCTCCTTCACCACTCTAACCAACCTTAGTTTTAAATTTTAGTTTATAGTTTAATTTTAAGTTATAGCTTGTATTAAGCCGAATAAATGGGGGCTTTCGCCCCCACAAAAATTAATACCTGCACCCTTAGTTGTCGATTCTTATATAGCTGATCTTTGTTTGCATTGCTAGATAGTGCCAATCAGCTAGGAAGTATTATAAGAGTACAAAGGCTGGTGAGGATTTTAAGCTCACTTTTCACCTTAGAACGAACTGAAGTAGATTTCTTCCAACTAAACCAAAACAACTATAATTTGGTCAGACGATACCGCTATTAAAGAAAATGGATAAGAAAATGTATTCACAGAAACAAAAGTTCATAATTTTATTTAGCAGAATTTAATACTAATATTGGAGTTGCCTTATCTTAAAAAGTCAACCACATACTCGTAATCCTATAAGGTCCGCTGAGGAAGTAGACTTCAGGAAACCAGAACACTCTGAGATGTGGTTCAAGAATAGAAATCTTACCACTAATAGCAAATCAGTAGATATACTCATATGTATATGCGTTAATAATATTTCCTGGATGGATTAAATACGAATTATCATTCTTTAGTTATTTCACAAATACGTCACAAGAGCTTCGTCAAAGATAAACGTGACATTTCAATTGATTTTAAGTGTTGAACTCATTAAACAATCTTTTGTTGAAAACAGCTAATATCTTTAAAAAGTTCATGCCTATATTGGTAAACCAGCAGAGCTCTTTGTTCACGGCACCGAGGCTAAACGTAATAATTCAACAAAGCTCTTTTAGAAGCCAAGATAATATTTTAAGAAAAAACCATCCTAACCATGAACATAATTCGGTTCCTAAAAAAAGTTATTATAGCTAAATTGTTTCAAAGGCATTTTGAGGTTTATAACTCGAAGTTTCCTTTCCAAATTCCAATTGAAATCATTGATCGTAAAGCTAACACAAACAAACATCGTTCAGAATGGTTGAACAAAAGAAATTAACATTTTTTTGTTTATTATCTTAAGGAAATTCATACGGTTTGAGAAATCATAAATCCAAGAACACCACATCAAACATGTAACGCATCCCATGTGGTACTAGTTGCTGCTGATTTTGGCTTCAATCCAAATTGTAAATAATCCCGACAAATCGACTCGTTAAAGTCATAAATATTTTCTCTCTATAACTTTAATGGATAGTCAATTGATATTGGCGAACATAAAAATACTACATACAGACGGATATAGTCGTATACATAAATGTATATACAATATATCCAATCGAATTGTGTTTTTTTTTTCTTGGATTTGTTTATAAGAGATATACAAGCGCATGCATGCAATTATTTAAATGAACAAAGGTTTCCGCTGTTAATTTACATTTTTCATTAAAATAGAACAAACATACATATATCAAAGCTATAAAGACTTTCAATGTGAACGTATCGAAATCCAATTTTTAATCGCATTTTTATATGATACTCAAGCGTTTTTATATTATTCCTGGGTATTAATTATTTTTCTTCCAAAAATGTATCGGATCATGAATTAAAAAATTAAAAATTGGCAAACGTCGGTAATAAATAACTAGATCCATATGTATACAGTGCCACAAAATATGTTGGTCTTATAACAACATCGCAAGTGTGTATAGAAGTTTGAAACAGGAATTTGACTTTTAATAGAAATATTCACACGAATGTGTGCTATTTTTACATATGAATAGAATTCAAAGGGATGTCTGAATGGTGCTTCTACTCAAAGTTAGCTTACAGAAAAAATTTAACTAGTTTCTTAGGTGACCTCCTCTTCCTTTGTTTGTTCTGATTTTTGCTTAAATTTCTACTTGTTATCCAGTTATCCAGTTTATTTGAGCGGGGTTCACCAATTACAAGGCTTTTGACATAACAAAACTTACAAAACAATGTCTGTCTATAATATGTTTGAGGGATATAATATCACTTCTTATACTGGCTTAAAATCCTTTGATTAAAGCTGTAAATGAAAATTCATATGATGCAGTGGTGTAGCTTGCTCCACAATGTGATGTGTGCTTCATTCCAGAATTCAGGATGATTAAAATTCCATCTCCAAAAGCAATTTATTTACCACTGCTTCAGTTACAGAAGCCCCAAACTGACAAATCGACTTTTAACGAGTTTTATACGATGTCTGACTCCATATAAATTCTTGTAACCTTGTATCGTCATACTAAAACCGTTATTACGACAATTTCAATGTATTCATTTGTAGGTGGCCTCGATACTCCGGACAGAGAACACACGAAGAATGTTGAGATTTCCGCAGAAAAAAACACTTAACCCAGTTTTTTAATAAGCCCACATGAATGGTCGATGTTGATAGTCACAACCCCAATTATATGGACTCTTTTTTAACTCCTCATCCTCCTCTCTACGAGGAGTGTCATATCAGATAACACAAATCACGCAGTTAGAAAAAAAAAATGATAATAAAAAAAGCCAATTGAGTAAAAGTAGTAAAAGTTTTTGACGTTCATGAAAAATATTAAAAATTTCGGCTCATACTCCATCTCAGCACTAATTTGTAATGACATTCTAGCTATCATCTCATTGAGCATGGGCAATCTGCTTGCTGTGCACTTCGAAGCCAGCTCAGCATTTACAGACTGTGTCATGCATTCAACTACATAAAAGCGTGTCGACCACTCTAAGGATCGTATTCATATAATAGGAAGTATAATTAGAAATATCCAATACTTATGCAATAATCCAGGGGTTTAGATAGTGCTCTTCCAAGAACTGCGTTAGCTTTTTCATCAATCTTACTCTAAAGCACTTTTTTCGTTTACATAGAAAACAGCAATTGTCCAGCCCGTTCCTAAAAAAAGATAAATCTTCTTCTCTATTTTCCTATATATCCATGGAACTAGGATCCCTTCAGTTCAAAGTCACCAAAATACTGATAAATCAAAGATCTCAATGACTAGTGTACGCTTTTGATAACTGCACGTTCGCTGATGATTTGATGCCATGTTTCACCGAAAAGTGGAACCATAGTCTACACAAATCTGGCGAAAGCAATATATTTGCACTTGATACATCAAAGGCAATAGTAGTCGGTGTGCCCTAGAGCTCCGTTCTGTATCCGACTCCCTTTATATTTTTTATCAATGAATTCTTATCTGGTGCTACTAATCCAGAATACTATTTTGGTAAAAACAGTACTCTCTATTTTTTACATTAGTTCTCGGACTCATACTCCTGCTCTTCTGCCGTAGAACAAGAACCGCAGTCCATGCTATGTAAATTGAATTCCGGTATAGGCTGCAAACTTAATTGCTCCCTGCTCTCATTGAAGTGATACTTGAACACCCTGTCATTAATAATTTTGGAAGAACTTTTCATTGCCGGTATCCTTGTCAACAACAACATACGTTGAAATGACCACATATTCGTATTTAATGGCGCCAAAAATGTTGCAAAATGTCCAGGTCTCCAGAGGCCCCTCTGACTTGACCTCAATATATCATGTTGAAGAATAACACCCACAATAGGCGAGGTCCATTTGAGACCTCTCTGCAGTTGTAAAATACGTTTCAAGAGCATGCGATGCAATTTATAGATGATTACATAATAAATTGACGCCATCGAACACCGTCGCTTGCTTTACCTTGTTCTATCGCTATTTCGACCACAAATCCACCAAGGGATTAGCCAAGAGCACTCCGCGTCCTGAAACCTTTAACACTGTAACAACCGTCTCGTTCTGATGGTCATGAAGCGGGCTTAAGTGTAAATTGACATACTCAGCAATATCATGATTCCTTCCTTAGCCGTACAAATCGCTTATGGTTCCATTGTCTTCAAATATTTTAAGAATAAACAAAATCCTTTGAGCACACGCAATTATAAAAAAAAATAAACCAAATGCAGCAATAAAAGTCCCACTTAGAGACCATAATTCGGTTACCATAATTTGTGCATACGAGTACTTTCCGGGCTGTTCTACAAGTACCGGGTTTTTCAATAAGGACATAACAATTTTGTATTTAAATATTGTAAAACACAGACTAATAGAGATATTGGGCTAAAATTTATTCCATGCTAAATTTAAGCTTGGAATTTGATCGTTTATGTGACCACCGCGAGCACGTTTGCAGTAATCGTTTCTTTCGACCCAATTTTCCACCTCTTGGCCGGAACGTTGGCAATTTCGCATTCGATATTGTTCCTGAGCTCGTCTAACGTCGTTGGCTTATTCGCATAAACTAACGATTTACTGTAACCCCATAAAAAAGCAATCAAATGGCGTTAAAACCTATGAGCGTGGTGGCCATTCTACCGGACCATTTCTCGAGATTACACGATTATTGAACCTCCACTTCAATAGATCAATAGTTTGACCAGTTGTGTGGCATATGGCACCGTCTTGTTGGAACCACACATCACTGATGTCAAGTCCGTCCAATTCTGACAAAAATTGTCTTCCAACATGGCACGGTATTCCATTGGCTGTTACATGGCGATCATTTTAATTCACGGAAAAATACGGTCCATTCACATCTCCGCCATGAAAGCTACACCATACGGTTACTTTTTGTGGATGTAATGGAGTCACTTGAAGCACATGTGGGTTTGATGCCGTCCAATAATGCATATTTTACTCACTGCTATTAAGGCAAATAATGATTTTCTAAGGGCTTAGGCTAATATCTTTACGCAAAATTTGCCACAATGTGGACTGAGAGATTCCCAATTCCTGTGAATGGCGTGGAATTGACTAATTTGGCTCATTTTCAACTGAAGCACTTACGGCTGAGATATTTTCGCACCGATGCGTTATCTCACTGGCACAGGAACATGCAATACGATTATTACCACTAAAAATTAGACTAAGCGCTCTAAAAGTTGCGACCACCGACTCAGAGTTTCAGTAGTAATTTTTAATATGTTGATAAAAATGTAAACCCTGACTGACGTTTTGACAGTGACAAATCAAGTCTTTTTGATGATTGTTTCTTCTGTAATTGACGTACAGTTTTTTTAACATTTGACAGACAAGTAGACTTTTTAACAACACCAAACTCGTTGAATTTTCGATAAATATATTCCTATTAAGACTGGTATCAACAAGCCTGATACTTGTCCTTGGCTCTTAGCTGAGATATTAAGTGCGATCAGAAGAAGGCACACTCTATACTAAAGATTTAACCGATATATATGCGCAGACATGCATAGAGACTTCATAATATCTCGAAATTTTGTAACAAGATTGACTC
The DNA here is from genome assembly GCA_963966105.1 of Volucella zonaria. Lineage (NCBI taxonomy): Eukaryota > Metazoa > Arthropoda > Insecta > Diptera > Syrphidae > Volucella > Volucella zonaria. Next base: position 127,424,140 of record OZ014531.1, read on the forward strand.
GGTATGCTAAATATGACTTGCACATCAGTAGACTAACACCAATCGATCCTTGAAGTTTCTCTGCAGTCAAATTGGTAATATTGGCCTTACCAATAAGACTACACTAACTTTTGACGAAAGTTTTGACATTGGCGAGCAAAACCGTAGGTTTACAGTCCCAAATACTACTCTTTAGGCAGAACGACAGGTGACGTGAAACAACGTCAAGATTTCATAAAGTAAAATAACGCCGAATTTGGGGACTCGGCATTATTTCACAATGACAAAGTGAAATAACGCCGACCATTGCTTGTGAAATAAAGCCGAATTGTTGAATGAAGAAATATGTGTTCAATCCAAGTTTCAAGAAGGTGGCTCGCTTCGCTCGCTAACTGGATTTCTTTCCTTTTCTCCGCAGGATTTAGACGCTCACGCGACTTCGTCGCTCCGCTAAGGGAATGTCAACAACTGTCAGGCAGCCGCCTATAACTTCTTAGCATTTGTATTTTAGTTGTAATTGTAATTGGTCAATTTGACATGGTACCGTTTATTTTAGTCATTTTTAGCATGATATGATGACAATTGATTTATATTAAAGCAATATTAAAAACAACATACAAAGCGAAATAAAGCCCATCGCTAATATTCGGCCTTAGTTCACTTTTATAAAGGGAAATAAAGCCGAATTTTGGAATTTCATGGCACCAGAACGACAGAAAAATATACCATTTCTCTGGCTGTAGTATGTAGTTGATGACTATAAAGTTGGCTGTGCTATTTTCGCTATAAAGAGCAAATTTGTTAGCATTGACAACATTCATCCGGACTACTTAAAAATACTGCTTCCTCTTATATTTCCTTACATCGCTCATATCTTCAATACAATTATAATGACATCAACTCACCCTACTGACTGGAAAAAGATTATCCTAACCCATACAAAATGTAATTCATCAACACTTAAACGGATTGCTATCCTTCCTTTCCTGTCTAAAGCCTTTGAATCAATTCCGACCTCTCAAATCAAGGAACATATTGAAAAGGAAAAACTATTAATTGCTCTTCAGTTAGGCTTTTGACCTGGTTACAGCTGGGTCTCAGTTCTTTTCAAGATTTCTGATGACATAAGGCAGGAAAATGATGCCAATGAAACAACTATTTTAACTTTATTGGACTTTTCTAAAACTTTTGACTGTGCTAACTCAATTCTTCTCTGTGGTAAACTGGCTACAAATTTCAATTTTTCTGATACATCATGTAAACTGATTTGTTCATATGTATCTAACCGCACTCAAACTGTTTTTTTTTAATAATAAATTATCGTCCTTCTGTCCGATTAATAGTGGTGTCCCCCAAGGATCTATTTTCGGTCCACTATTCGTTTCAATATTTATCAATGACCTACCCACCGTGTTATTCATTATCGTTATCATATCTACGCAGACAATGTCAGGCTATACCCGAGTTTTCCCATTTGCATGGTCTCATGTATCAACCGAAAAGGGTCAAATCCTTAAGTATAGCTTAGACAATTTTTTTAAATAGCGGTGCTGCGTTCAACTATTTAAAATCAAATCAAACCTGACTATCAGTTCCACAAAATTACTTTCTGTGCATCTAATCGGTACATTATTTTAAGACTACTCAACCATACCTGTTTGACATTGCCAGGACAATTGTCCATACATGCCATCAAACTATGGAGTAATCGGCCAAATCATGTGAAATCTTTAATCGAAGTCACACAGTTTTGCTCAGCTTGCCGCGAACACTTCTCCAATCACAAATTAACTTACTTTTTTTTTAATTTGTAATTTCTTTAATTTTCGTTATATATGTAATAATGTATGTATGGCTTGGTTGCCCTCTCCTAAACTGTTAAAATGTTAGTGTCCAATGCTACAACGCTTGAAATAGCCCTAATTAGTGAGCAGTTGCTAGTTGGTTGATCATCAAATGCTTTACGTACAAAGTGTAGAGAGGCGACCAGTGCCCTTATTTTTAGAGCATTACTTTTTATTTACTTCAGACTAGTGCGCTGTAATTGTAAGCATTAGTAGCACCAGCACCAATATATCCAGTCAATTATGGCAGGTCCAAAATTATCCTATTGAACCACTGGTACCTGCCATCAGTTTTATATCAGCTTTCTTGACTGCTTCGCTTAAAGTTCACATTAAGTTTCCTGCCCAAAGTTACTTAAAAATATTTCGAGCTGTCCCGATATGTCAATTCTACTCCTCCCTACTTGGGAGGCTGAATTGCCTTTTCCTGCTTAGTTAAGGTGGCGCTACAGTCCGCTGAGGACCTGGGCCTCAAACTACAAGCATCTCAAGCCAGCTCGATGTTTAGCTAGCTACCTGCAGTTTCGCACGCTATGTTCGCTGAGCTCCCCTTCCACTTCCGTGCGCGAAGAGATGCGGTGTTCCTCTACTGCACTGTACCTTGCGGCCCCCCGCAAGGGGGGACCGGAGCATTGATGGTCACCCGCTCTACATCATTCAGCCATCCCATTCATTGGATCTAAGCTCTTCAGCGTGGATCACCCGAAAAGTTTTCCTCTCAAAGCAGCCAAGAGTACCCTCATGTATTTTTGACAAAGTCAATGCCTCTGCACCATAGAGCAGGACTGGGATTATTAAGGTCTTAAATAGAGTCTCCTCTATTGTTGGAAAGAGGGTTTTGCTAGTCAATTGCCTTCTTAGCTCAAAGAAGCAGCGATTGGCAAGAGTTATTCTTCGTTTGATCTCAGCGCTGATGTCACTGTCTGAATTGATAGCGGAGCCTAGATAGGCGAAGTCCTTATCTATCTCAAAGTTATACCTGCCGAGGGTGACATTCTGTCTGAGACATCGGTGTTAGGTGTCCGTTCTGGTTAACTGTATTTATGGACCTGGTCCTCATTGACTTTTAAAGCCATCTTCCCCATTTCTATCTCAATGCTAGCGAAAGCGCCACTGACATCATGCTGCTTTCTTCCGATTATGTTAGTATCATCGACGAATGCGAGTAATTGAATGGACATTTGAAAGATTGTATCTCTTGTATTGGCGCGTGAGTTTGGCACTATTTTTTCAAAAATGGTGGTAAAATAAACATGACTGCGCATCGCCTTGTCTAAATTTTTTTTGACATCAAATTTTCGGTGAGTTTTTGGCCGACCTTGATGGAGGTTCCATTCATCGGGCATTTTTTCATCCGACATATTTTACATTCGAGATGGTGTATGCTCTTTAC